>CM055896.1:10748986-12128986 GCA_029582155.1 Panopea generosa | reverse complement strand
TTCATACTTGTTTTCCTTTCCATCCTTACTTCATTCTTGTTTTGCGGATCCTTTTCAACCTTATATTATTGTAATCTTTTCTTTCTTTTCAGTTCTTTTATGTATGTTCATAAATAGTCCAGTAAGGATACATCACGCGTACAGTTTTGGTAGATTTAGGCAATGATGTGTTAAAAAATATAGAAAGTTTTCCAAAATCGGAGATGTGTACACATGACATGCACTAAAGGCATGAGAACCACTCGTTGAGTGCCTGAATTATACAAGATATAAACAATCTCCGTGATAAACACGTGACACGTGGATGGTACTTAAATTACAAAAGACAAGCACCAACTGCATGATATGCACTCGTTTTGTACCCAGATAAGACTAACAGCATACTAGGAACTTGCTTATTTGGTACTTAAATTACGTAAGAAAAGCACCAACTGCATTCGAATCACACGTTTACTACATAAAATACTCAAGACATGTACTAACAGCATGATTACCACACGTCTGGTACCAAATAACACAATTTAAGCACCAATGGCATGAGAACCACACGTTTGATACATAGAGTACACAAGACAAGTACCAACGGCATGAGAACAGCACGTCTGGTACCAAATTACACAATTAAAGCACCAACGACATGATAGCCACACGTTTGATGCCTAAATTGCACACGACAAGCCGTGCCTGCATGATACGCACGTGTATGATACTTAAATTACACAATACAGGCAACAACCGCAAACGAGAAACACACGTTTGATACCTAAAATGCCAAAGACATTCACCAACGGTATGATATGCACACGTTTGGTACCTATATAGCACAAGACAAGCACAAACAACATGAGAACCACACGTTAGGTACCTAAATTACAAAAGACAAGCTCAACCTGCATGATAAGCACGTGTTTGGTACTTTAAATACACAAGACAAGCATCAATTGCAGGAGAACCACACGTTTGATGCCAAATATACGCAAGACAGGCACTAACGCCATGAGAAACACACGTTTGGTACCTAAGTTACACAAGTCAAGCACCAATTGCATAATAAGCACACGGTTGTACCTAAATTATACAGGACAAATAACTTGCATAATACAAACATTACACTTGTTTAGCTCTTAAATTACGCAAGACAAGCATGATAACCACACGTTTCGTACCTTTTCTATCTTGATACACAACATCAATACTCATCTATAGATTTTTCTTACTGGGCACTAGATTATCTAATGTATATATAATCAACATACTCACACAACTTTCAAATTTCTTATATGACACTATATTTTCATATGCGACACAAGATTTTCTCACTTGATTCACAACATCCTTACTCAACTATAGATTTTTCTTAATGGGCACTAGATTTTCTGATCTATATATACGCAACATTCTTAAACGACATTCATTTTCCTTACATGACTCTATATTTTCATACACAACACTACTTTTTTCTCACTCGATACACAACATCCTTACTCGAATATAGAATTTTCTTATTGGGCACTAAATTTTTTATTCAATATATACTCAACATCCTTTCATGACATTCAATTTCCTTATTTGACACTATATTTTCATACGCGACACTAGATTTTCTCACTTGATACACAACATCCTTACTCGACTAAAGAATATTTTTACTGGGCACTAGATTTTCTAATCTATATATATTCAACCTCATTAAACAGCATTCAACTTCCTTATTTAACACTATATTTTCATACACGACACTAGATTTTCTCACTCGTTATACAATATCATTACTGGACTATCGATTTTTCTAACTAGGCACTAGATTTTCTAATCTATATATATTCAATATCATAACACGACATTCAATTTCCTTATTTGAAACTATATTTTCATATGCAATACTTGATTTTCTCACTCGATACTCAGCATCCTTACTCGACTCCATTTTTTTTTTACTGGGCACTAATTTTTTTCATCTATACATGTATATACTCAACATTCTAACTCGACATACAATTAATTTATTGGACACTATATTTTCATACGCGGCAGTAAATTTTCTCACTCACTTCATAACATCCTTACTCAACTATAGATTTTTCTGACTGTGCACTAGATTTTCTAATCTATATATAATCTACATGTTTACACAATATTTAAAGACGTTTCTGCGGGTCGTTACGCGCATAGTTCCTTTCTGTTACTTTCAGTTTCGGGGTCTAATTTCGCCGTTTGGTTAATTAAAAGTCGAGTCGCATTAGGATATTTACAAAGCGAAGTATTTTCATTTTGAGAGAAATGTAAATTTTGTCAAGGAAGCGATCGAAAAGCACGGAAGAGTATATTGTTTTTCGTTCTAAACCACGAGAAGTGCTTGTACATAACGAAGTCGAAGAAACAACTACGAAAATATAATCAATACTCGTAGTGGTAACATTTCGGATAACTCATTTTCTGATATGAACCATTTGTAAATTTGTTCCAAAGCGCTGAATATATAATGCATTAACATGAAACAATATTATTCATACCGGGATGGAGACAAAGAAGAATAAGTCTTGAATTTTGACATTTAGCTGACCTGATGCATGTAAAAGTTTGGTATTGAAGGACACTATCGAAGACACTTATATGGATCAATGTTATACATAAACTATATATGAGGAAGTATAAGAACAGTGGAAACAAACAAGACATATCAATTTAACAGGAAAAGTCCAATATCATTTGACATCAACACAAAGCAATTGAGTATAAGGTAAGTTGATGCTTTATCATAACTCGCTGATCAATATCGATGTATCACATAAAATGATAACTAACAGAAGATCACCTAACCACTGTTTCCTTGAATTAACCAGTATTTGAGCACACCCCATCTCCGCAAGTAACTGATAGCTTTCCCACTTGAATCAGCGGTGAGAGACGATTGATAAATATACATAATGCTGTATATCTATCATCCTGGAGAATGTTGCTGGGCGGGGATTCGAACAGTATTCTTACATCGAGAAAATGTTATAAATAAATTTATACACCGTCACGTTCTGTGTTTCCTGTTAAACAGAAAATTGTTACATGAATTATGAAAATAAGAAACTATTCAACACATTTCAGGAATGCTAAACAGAGGCTTAGGTTACAGATGGATTGAGATGTCGGTGCTTTAAATACCTGTAGTGGTTTCATTATCTATGAAGAGACAATCAATATCGTGACATAGACAATGTGTACAGAAACATTAAATGAAAGAGTGACAATCATCAAAAGGGTCCAATGGTGATTATTAATGTAATTTAACCGTTTCAGCTTATTTCTACTATGGAATACAACAAAATAATCATGAGCACAACAGATGATCTGAGGGGGATCAAACCTGTGACTACTTGTTTGGCACACCCAATATCCGTGCAAATAACTGAAAACTAGAATCAGTGATTAAAGATGAATGAACATGAGACACAATGTTGGAATTTGCATATATTTAAATCATCAAAGAGACTGGCCAAGTGGGGATTTGAGATTGCAACCCCTTGACTGCTTGTTACATGAAATAACATTTTCATTCAGTAAAATATGTCAACATAATGCAAGTTTATAACCATAAGATTTTGTTCAATGGTTTGGTATCATAACAGGAATTGCTGCACAGTTATAGCCCTTGAATTGTCAAACTATACCCATATAGTGTGCTGTTTTATTAAAATACATTGTCGTTTTTGAGCCAGATTGATGAGCTCAGTCAGTTGAGCACAATACTTCAAGCTCAGGGTTGAGAGTTTGATACCTGAGGCTGGCTAATTTACAGTGCTAATTGTCATTCAGATGGGACTTTAAACTGAGGACTTTGATGATGGTGCTATAAATCAAGCAAACGAACCAGGTGAAACATATGATTAGGTTTCTATGATATTTGTTTCCTGCACTATCCACCACAAACCTAATGACTAAATTGTTAACTCTTCTGGGTGCATCACCCAAATGGGAAACTGGTGGTGATGTAAATTAATACGAACAAACATTGTCATTTATTTCTTTATCTCATATAAGCTTCCTTTAATTTTCAGTGATGAAGTCAGTCAAGTAATACACCAGGACCAGGCCAATTTATTACAATATGTGTTACCAGAAGCATGGATTGTGACAGTAAATCAGATATTGGGACCATGTTAAGAAAAAGTATTCGAAAATGATGTTTTTTCAGAAGACTAGGAAATGCACATATTATGAAAAATTAAGAACAATTGACTTTTTTTTAAGACAGAAATGTTGAAAAAAATGCAGTTAAGGACGAAATCAATCACCAATCGAAGCAATAATACTAGAATTTTATCAGTTGCAATTAAATCTGTGTTTGACTGAATTGCAGTTTGGTTAAACGTTTGTTAACATTTGCTAACATATTTTCCTGGACACTATGCACATCACAGTACGCGATAGATTGGGGGAACCAATTGATAAGCGTGTTTCCTGGACACTAGGCACATCACAGTACGCGATAGATTGGGGGAACCAGTTGATAAGCGTGTTTGCTGGACACTAGGCACATCACAGTACGCGATAGATTGGGGGAACCAGTTGATAAGCGTGTTTGCTGGACACTAGGCACATCACAGTACGCGATAGATTGGGGGAACCAGTTGATAAGCGTGTTTACTGTGCTGAATGAAGCCCTGGTTTACCACAAAAGTCATGTTCTGGTACAACAGATTAGTGTTGAATGTATATTTATTCGGCATTTCTTGTGTTGTAATTTACCATAATATTTCGTAAACACTGACCATTCACAGGGATGCGTTCATGGGCAATAGACAGTACAACTCTGCATACGTTCATAGGCAATAGACAGTACAACTCTACATACGTTCATGGGATATAGACATTACAACTCTACCTACGTTCATGGGCAATAGACAGTACAACTCTACATACGTTCATGGGCAATAGATAGTACAACTCTACATATTTTCATGGGCAATAGACAGTAAAACTCTATATACGTTCATGGGCAATAGACAGTACAACTCTGTATATGTTCATAGGCAATAGACAGTACAACCCTGCATATGTTCATTGGCAATAGACAGTACAACTCTGCATATGTTCATGGGCAATAGACAGTACAACTCTACATACGTTCATGGGCAATAGACAGTACAACTCTAAATATTTTCATTGTCAATAGACAGTACAACTCTACATACGTTCATGGGCAATAGAAAGTACAACTCTGCATATGTTCATGGGTAATAGACATGACAACTCTACATCCATTCATGTGCAATAGACAGTACAAATCTACATACGTTCGTGGGCAATATACAGTACAACTCTACATACGTTCATGGGCAATAGACAGTACAACTCTTCATACATTCATGGGCAATACACAGTAAAACTGTACATAAGTTAATGGTCAATAGACAGTACAACTCTACATACGTTCATGTGCAATAAACAGTACAAATCTGCATACGTTCATAGGCAATAGACAGTACACCTCTATATACGTTCATGGGCAATGGACAGTACAACTCGGCATACGTTTATGGGCAATAGACAGTACAACTCTACATACGTTACTTTGTATTTGGCAATAGACAGTGCAACTCTACCTACGTTCGTTGGCAATAGACAGTACAATTCTACATACGTTTTTGGGCAATAAACAGTACAACTCTACATACGTTCATGGGCAATAGATAGTACAACTCTACATACGTTCATGGGCAATAGACAGTACAACTCTGCATATGTTCATGGGCAATAGACAGTACAAATCTACATACGTTCATTGGCAATATACAGTACAACTCTACATACGTTCATGGGCAATAAACAGTACAACTCTGCATACATTTATGAGCAATAAACAGAACAACTCTACGTAAGTTAATGGTCAATAGACAGTACAACTCTACATACGTTCATGTGCAATAAACAGTATAACTCTGCATACGTTCACTGGCAACAGATAGTACAACTTCACATACGTTTATAGGCAATAAACAGTACAAATCGACATACGTTCATGGGATATAGACATTACAACTCTACCTACGTTCATGGGCAATAGACAGTACAACTTTACATACGTTCATGGGCAATAGATAGTACAACTCTACATATTTTCATGGGCAATAGACAGTAAAACTCTATATACGTTCATGGACAATAGACAGTACAACTCTGTATATGTTCATGGGCAATAGACAGTACAACTCTGCATATGTTCATGGGCAATAGACAGTACAACTCTGCATATATTCATGGGCAATAGACAGTACAACTCTACATAAGTTCATTGTCAATAGACAGTACAACTCTACATACGTTCATGGGCAATAGACAGTACAACTCTGCATATGTTCATGGGTAATAGACAGTACAACTGTACATCCATTCATGTGCAATAGACAGTACAAATCTACATACGTTCGTGGGCAATAGACAGTACAACTCTACATACGTTCATGGGCAATATACAGTACAACTCTTCATACATTCATGGGCAATACACAGTAAAACTGTACATAAGTTAATGGTCAATAGACAGTACAACTCTACATACGTTCATGCGCAATAAACAGTACAACTCTGCATACGCTCATGGGCAATAGACTGTACACCTCTACATACGTTCATGGGCAATGGACAGTACAACTCTACATACGTTACTTTGTATTTGGCAATAGACAGTGCAACTCTACCTACGTTCATTGGCAATAGACAGTACAATTCTACATACGTTTTTGGGCAATAAACAGTACAACTCTACATACGTTCATGGGCAATAGATAGTACAACTCTACATACGTTCATGGGCAATAGACAGTACAACTCTGCATATGTTCATGGGCAATAGACAGTACAAATCTACATACGTTCATGGGCAATATACAGTACAACTCTACATACGTTCATGGGCAATAAACAGTACAACTCTGCATACATTTATGGGCAATAAACAGAACAACTCTACATAAGTTAATGGTCAATAGACAGTACAACTCTACCTACGTTCATGTGCAATAAACAGTACAACTCTTCATACGTTCACTGGCAACAGATAGTACAACTTTACATACGTTTATGGGCAATAAACAGTACAAATCTACATACGTTCATAGGCAATAGACAGTTCAACTCTACATACGTTCATGCAACTCTACATACGTTCTTTGGCAATAGACAGTGCAAATTTACATACGTTCATTGGCAATAGACAGTACAACTCTACATACGTTCATTGGCAATAGACAGTAAAACTCTTCGTACGTTCATGGGCTATAGATAGTACAACTCTGCATACGTTAATTGGCAATATACAGTACAACTCGGCATACGTTCATGTGCAATAGACAGTACAAATCTACAAATGTTCATGGTCAATAGACAGTACAACTCTACATACGTTCATGTGCAATAAACAGTACAACTCTGCATACGTTCATGGGCAATAGACAGTACAACTCTGCATACGTACATGGACAATAGACAGTACAAATCTACATATGTTCATGGTCAATAGACAGTACAACTCTGCATACGTTCATGGGCAATAGACAGTACAACTCTGTTTACGTTCATGGAAAATAGACAGTACAACTCTGCATACGTATATGGGCAATAGACAGTACAAATCTACATATGTTTATGGTCAATAGACAGTGCAACACTACATACGTTCATGGGCAATAGATAGTACAACTCTGCATACGTTATTTGGCAATATACAGTACAACTTTGCATACGTATATGGGCAATAGACAGTACAACTCTACATACGTTCATGTGCAATAAACAGTACAACTCTGCATACGTTCATGGGCAATAGACAGTACACCTCTACATACGTTCATGGGCAATGGACAGTACAACTCTACATACGTTACTTTGTATTTGGCAATAGACAGTGCAACTCTACCTACGTTCATTGGCAATAGACAGTACAATTCTACATACTTTTTTTTTTGCAATAAACAGTACAACTCTACATACGTTCATGGGCAATAGATAGTACAACTCTACATATTTTCATGGGCAATAGACAGTAAAACTCTATATACGTTCATGGGCAATAGACAGTACAACTCTGTATATGTTCATGGGCAATAGACAGTACAACTCTGCATATGTTCATTGGCAATAGACAGTACAACTCTGCATATGTTCATGGGCAATAGACAGTACAACTCTACATACGTTCATGGGCAATAGACAGTACAACTCTAAATATGTTCATGGTCAGTAGATAGTACAACTCTGCATACGTTCATGGGCAATAGACAGTACGTTTATAATGGTAAGAAGACAAGAAGTTTTGTGTTAAACATGTGTTGCTTATCAATGCAATGCTATTCTTCTGTTTAATCCCATGCTAGTTTATAACGATAATTTCAACAAAAACAACAAGTATCCAAGTCAATTATAATCCTTAGATATCGTGTATTCTAATCAAGTAAATAATTACTTGAACAATGACTATAATTGACATGCATTTATCGTCCAATATTTATCATTAACAAGGTTCCTGCATGTGGAATATTCCCCCTTTCGCTTTGTTAATTATAGATGTAACGCTGTTGTTAACAAACGCTGATATATATTTACTATAATAAAGCTTATACTGTAAAATGATATAGGAACATTTCCAATAAAACAGTTGTTGCTGTTGTTGTTGCTGTTGCTGTTGCTGCTGCTGCTGCTGCTGCTGCTGCTGCTGTTGCTGTGCTGTTGTTGTTGCTGTTGCTGTTGCTGCTGCTGCTGTTGCTGTTGCTGTTGTTGCTGTTGCTGTTGCTGTTGTTGTTGTTGTTGTTGTTGCTGCTGTTGTTGTTGACAGTATTCTGAGCGCTGTCACACTGGAGTATCATGCTGCAGACACATGGTATGATACCGCACCCAGTCACATTATACTGACACCAGGCCGACCGGACCTAGAACTCTCCTCTAAATGCTGAGCGTCAAGCGAGGCCGCTTCTAGTACCATTTTTTTAAAGTCTTTGGTATGACCCGGCCAAGGATCGAACCCACGACCTTCCGAATGCGAGGCGGACGCTCTACCACTAGACCACGCCGCGGTACCAAAGGTTTGTAATACCCATTGAATATTTTTAACCGTTAAATGAGCATCGGATCCATGATCGGGATTCGTAGGTTTGATTCTCAGTTACGGCTATGTGTGGTGTCCTTGAGCAAGACATAAGACACTTTTTACATATATGCTTCTTACTAATGGTTTTAGGAACCCACGATCTGAGGGTCGTGGGTTCGATCATCCGCCACGACTATGTATGGTGTCCTTGAGCAAGACACGTTTACCAAATATGCTTAGTATTGGTCCTTCCAAGAAAGAGTAGTTTGTTTAAGTTGTAAGAACTTGTTTCATAATAAATGTGAAATAAAAAAGTTTGAACTAAAACATTTAAACCGTTCAAAATGCTTTAATATACATAAATCACAGAACACGGTCATGTTAAAACCTTATTAGAAACAGTTAAAAGTGAGTGCATAGTAAAAAAGGTTTTATGGCAATTGTCAATAGAGAATATATATCCGTTCAATACACAATGCTGATTAGTTCAAAGCGTTGACGAGTTCAATATAAGGGTACACAGCGTGAATCTATATTCATATCGATATATAGATAATACACACCACATACGTTTCGCAAATACTCTGTGTAGATGGACACATTGCATACCTATTTGAACTTATCACTTTTCTGATTATTTTTATTTCCAAATATACAGATCAGTACATTGGCAAACATACAGGATCGTTTAGTTTTCATTATACCTCTAATAAATATAAGTATTTATTAACTTTTATACAAAATATGAACCTAAAAGGAGTAAATGAATGTCCAACAACAGATCTAGAATTCAAGGGATACAGTCACAAAATAGTTAAAGTTTAGCCTTTCTTACTCGCAAAATGATAAACACCCTCTTTCAGATATTTAAAACTGTCCTAGATCCGTCTATGAAACATTTATCAATATGCACACTTGAAAACGAAACAGGAAGTAAAAAATCAAACTAACATACTTGGAAATGCTATAAATACAGTCATTATGATTGGGATTTTATCGAATATTAGATGTATTTGTTTAATCCAAAACTAAATAAAAAGAGTAAAAACGACAACTTTAAATAAAACAACTATCTAAGGGACAAATAACGACATCAAGTGTAAACTTGGACTAGGTGTGAAACGGTGTACTGGGCTGATCGGGTAAGTAGATTGTTGACAACAATTAGGATAAAGTGAATCAATGTTATATATAACACACGTACGGGAAGAGGTATAATGTTATTGTCTACTCCTGGTTACAAATTTATATCAGATACTATAAAGTGATGTGCTATTGAAGTTGTGTCAAAATATTGAAATAACCAATCTAATTGTTACTGATATATATAAAGTCAAGTTCGGATCTAGCGAGTTAGTATGAAAGGTGAATACTGATTGTACCATTTTTATTACTGAAAGTATTCTCAATATGTCTAGTAAATTAAGAGACAAACCACATATGACAATTTCTAGTTAACTCGGTTGTGCAGTAAATGTTGATTTTACACATGATCGACAGAGAAAATGTTGCTTTTTTTCTAATAAGTTGAAACTTTTTTTCGAAAATGTGTTCACTGCCATTTTCAACACATAACATGTTATATATGACATGTACAGTTTTAAACGTGGAGAAGGACCTCAGAATTAATCTGATTAGAACCACCGTCGTTCTGCAAGTAACTGGCAAACCATTTTACAAAAATGACTTTGGACCGAGCCGGGCTCGAACCCCACGACCTCAGCGGTAAGATGTAAGTGGTCGTCAGACGATGTCGCCCTGAGGTATGTGGTAATTTATTTACTTTCCATAGATACATTAAGTTCTTGAACATGTAGCTTATCGCTCTCACTTCCTTCCTTAGTAGAATGTTCTGATAAAGTGCTTTGCTCAGGGGCACCTTAAAGGGAGGTCGATATCATCGATCATGCGTGTGATAACCCAGACCGATCGTGTGCCACAACTGTGTGCTACACATATATCGCTAGCTTTCTTTGCATTTATAATTCTTTAAAAGGATTATATTGGCAAGTTACACAAACACGCTGTTAAAGTATTGGGCAATGTTTACATTGAACTCCGTAAACTTCCCGAACAAAGCCTCGAAAACGAGATTGGGACCGAGTATTCAAAATGTTATCCGATGATTGATCGGAAACTCGAAAGTGGTTCGTTGAAAATGGCAAATGTAAACAAAAACAAAAATGTGGCTTCAAAAACCCGATGTTTGTAATAAAGAACACTTTAGACGCGTAAATCTCTAAGTTATAAGTGTATCTTCAGGCTGGGCGTGTGTATTTAGGACATGGAATTGACGGTAATATGCCAATATAATCCCTTTAATTGAATAAAAAAGATAATACCTAGCAGGGTTTGCCTCATTGAATCGTTACGAATATTGTTCATGTGGATATATCACAGTTTGTATGCAAAGTATTACTTATTTAAAAGTCATTTACCTACGCACTTTTGTAGATGACCCGTGGTGTCCATATGAAGAAATGTAGCTACAAAGTCTCTACAAAGTGGTGCGCTCCTATTCCAAAATGAGTGTCAATCCATTTAGTATTTGTTGTCACGTTTAATTATCCTTTACATGTTCATGTACACTATACACTTATATGTGGCTCTTGCATATTGTAAGCAACTTGTGACACATATATGATACTTTCTATATGACTTGCTGAGCATGAACAGTTTGTTTCTCAGTTATCAAAGTTATGTTGTACACTTGTATATTTGTCGACATTTTATTATACACAACTGTCCTTTCTTAGCTATACGTTAGTTTGGAATCGTACTTCTTAATAACATTGTAAATATTAGTTGTGTCGTTACGTTGTACATTCAGGTTTGATTATATCATTCGTGGATTTATTGTTGTAGATATGGCATCTATTCCTGTAATTTCTTCCGCTGTGAAGGAGCGAGTTCATGTTGCAGCAATTGATTTTGGTACGACGTATTCCGGGTATGCATTTTCCTTCCGGTCTGACTTCTTAGATGATCCTCTAAATATATCAGCCAATCACTGGACGGCAGGATCTGGTAGATCCGTGTCCTTAAAAACGCCAACATGCGCGCTGTTCAATCCGAATAAGGAGTTCCATAGTTTCGGGTTCGAAGCTGAAGACAAATATGCAGAGCTAGCCTCGGAGGAGAGGCATTTTGACTGGTTCTATTTTAAACGTTTCAAAATGTTGCTATATGACAATAAGGTAAGTTCTAACTATTGTATGTTTCCACTTGTAAATAAGAAGTATTATAGCGTAAATCGATTTGGCGGGAATAAATGTCATGCTAAAATATTATCATCTAGATATGTTAATGGCACGGTAGACCTTAACTTACACGATACACAAGGCAGACTTTTATTTATAGTCGTCATGAGATATAACACACTAAAACCAGGTTGTGTTTAGCTATTGACCGACATGTGAGTTGAATAGCCATGCTTGTGTTATTACCGGACATCTTCAATGTGGTTATCTTCAATAAATCTGACATGTAATATACTGAACGATAAAAACATAATGCACAAATACCTATACCTCCGACAGGTATTGTTTCCGCATGAAGTGCACGAGCACCGATAAGGCTGGAAAAAAAACGACGCATCTGACTCAATCACAAAGTTAAACGTTAAAATTTGAAATGGCTTGTTTAAATTTCATGGATGAAATCAAATCTTTAACTTTGTGACTGTGTCAGGTTATTAACATGTGAAATATTTTGAGCGGATTCATCGGCCTAGTCGGTACACATGCACTTCAGGCAGAAACACTACCTGTCTGAGGTACAGTCATTAGTTGATTATCAAAATACCGACCAACAGTAAAAAGTCAGTCGATGTTTCTACCTCCATAGTCTTGGTATGCTTTTAATTTGTTTTGGTCATTCAGTTTATATATATTACTTTTTTACTCACTTATATAAATGAGTGTTAACTATTGATCTAAACATCTTTATCAAAATATATATGTTTTTTTATGTATAATCATTACTTTAGGACCTTAACAGGGCAATAATGCTGAAGGATGACAATTGTCAGAGTATGTCCGCCATGTTGGTGTTCTCAGAATGCATCCGCTATCTGAAAGATCATCTGATATCTTCCCTGCATGGACGGAAGTGTGATGTGAAACCAGGCGAAATTCACTGGGTCCTGACAGTTCCTGCCATATGGGACGATTCTGCAAAACAGTTTATGAGAGAAGCAGCAATAAATGTACCAAATATTTACTTCATTAATTTATTTTATCTAAAAGACTATACTCGATTTTATTTTAAAATTTTAGTCGATCATAAAAACAAATTTAAAACTTAAAATTTAAAATGTACTGAAGCGTTTTTATTTTATTTTTTGTAATTATTTATGGTAACATATGTATGCTTTTGACAGGCAAAACTTATAATACTCCAATAATTACTCCAATAATTTGATGTCATCAATATACTATATACTTCTATTCGAGGCTTTAATAAATATAGATAATGTGATGTCATCAATATACTATATACTTTTATTCTAAGCTGGTATAGATACAGATAACTTGATGTCATCAATTTATTAGAATGTACTATTCTAGGCTGGTAAGGATACAGATAACTTGATGTCATCAATTTACTAGAATGTTCTATTCTAGGCTGGTAATGATACAGATAATTTGATGTCATCAATTTAATAGAATGTTTTATTCTAGGCTGGTATAGATACAGATAAATTGATGTCATCAATATAATAGAATGTTCTATTCTAGGCTGGTATAAATACAGACAGTTCGATGTCATCAATATACTAGACTGTTCTATTTTAGGCTGGTATAAAAACACATAATTTGATATAATTATACTAAAATGTTCTATTCTAGGCTGGTATAAATACAGATAATTTGCTTTCATCATTATATAAAAATGTTCTATTCTAGGCTAGTATAAATATATATAATTTGATGTCATATACTAGAATGTTCTATTCTAGGCTGGTATAAATATAGATAATTTGATGTCATCAGCATAATAGAATGTTCTATTCTAGGCTGGTATAAATACAGATAATTTGTCACTTGCACTGGAACCAGAAGCCGCTTCTCTGTTTTGTAAATTCCTACCTGTCTCCAAGGTAGAGGGTGCTCATGGAAGAAGAATAACATGTTTTTCTCCGGGAACCAGATACCTAGTTTTAGATGCTGGAGGTTAGAATGTATTTATTTTCCTTGGAACCAGCTACAAAGTCCTAGATGCTGGAGGTTAGAATGTATTTATTTTCCCCCAGAACCAAATACCTTGTCCTAGATACTGGAGGTTAGAATTTATTTTTTTCCCCCGGAACCAGATACATTGTCCTAGATGCTTGAGGTTAGAATGTATTTATTTTACCCGGAAACAGATACATGGTCCTAGATGCTGGAGGTTAGAATGTATTTATTTTCCCCGAGAACCCTTTCTCTGTCCAGGCGAATATTGTGGGCAACATATTGATAAAAGTACATGATTGTATAATTAAATGTTACTTCTTAGATTTATAAGATAATTGTATTTATTTTTTAAACATAAAAAAATAATCAATATGACCCCATTAACTTGTCATATATCTTAGTACTTGCCTCGAATATAATTCCATCTTTTTGTAAAAGACATCGACATCTGGTAATCAAAGGTATGTCCTATTCAAAATAAGATTACGTCATATCCACTGTCCGTAAGATTTATAATGAGTCATGTTTATCTGTCTTAGAACTATAGAACAAATACTATCGAGACATCATCCTTTATTGCAATAGGAGGTACGATTGACATCACTGTTCACGAAACACAACCTGACAATACAGTTAGAGAACTGTACAAGGCCAATGGAGGACCATGGGGAGGAACAAAGGTCGATGAAGCCTTCTTTAGTTTCCTTACTGATATTACTGGACAAGACACAATGGAAGTGTTCCAAAAGTATGTTCAGATTTTATAATAAAATATGTGCTCTAGTTACCTTTGGTTTTTAAGTTCAGAATCAATATAAACAATATATTTATCAAAATGATGGCTTGCATGGCACGCTTCTATCGTAAAATGTAATTACATCACTGGGACGCTTTTCTGTTTTATTACATTCTTTGAATACATTATTGATGTTTTAACATTTTAATGATTATACGATCAAAATATAATTATTTAGATTTCAGTGTCGTTAGATTTGTCCGTTATACTTTGTTGTGGGACCATAGTTGTATATATGCATATATGTATAAAAATGAACAAATTTACTTAATCAAACTGTTTCAATCTTTACCAGTTTTCAACACTGGAACGCATTTCGTTTCATTTACGTTTGTATTTTTCCAGGGATCATAAAGACGACTATCTGGATCTCTTTCGCGAGTTTGAAATAAAAAAAAGGACACTCAGCCCAGACCTTGATCAGAGGGTTACGTTCAAACTTCCACTCGCAATCCATGAGACGTTTGGCAAGATAAACGGACAAGATTTTAGGTATTGTTGACATTAAGGGATATTGATGGTACTGCTATTTCACTTATATCCAAAAACAGGCTCCTGTTATGGTTATCAATATTTATTCGACACATTTTTCTTTTATTTACTTTTTAGGATGTGCCATATAACAAAATATGAGTGATGTGTAATGTGACAACTTGCATGTATGAATAAGCTTTTTAAAACATGTTGAGCAACACTACATGTAGAACAATGTCATGTCGTTCCGACAATCAAACTAAAACATAAGATAATAAGGTTAACTAATCATTCCAACATGAACAATTATAAGCTAAAACCCATGTGTGGTCAAAGGAGATAATCTTTTCCAAAAATTAATTTCTCTAAAATAACATTAAATTGAATAACTATACTAATTAAAAAGCTATGAAATAAGTTAAACACTCTCTGTTTTAACCCATTCTATTTTAAAATGAATTTTATATCAATTTCTCCTTAACAGTCAGTATCCTGATAAAAGTTAGGACAATGCAAAATATTCTGTTAAAATATCACAGATTAATCTAGATGCGGAATTTATAACAAACACAATGTGTGTATATGATATCATAACACCAATAACATATGCGTATATAAACTTTTCTTATACACGTTGTATCGTACGCAACTAATTAAATAACACAAATGTCAATAATTTCAGACGCAGTCTTATGATGAAGCATGACCTTAAAGACCAAATAACGTTTGCTGGGGACAAGTTGCGTGTAAATCCGGAACACATCAAAGGTCTATTTGCAGATACTTGTGATAATATCGTATCACACCTCAACGGCATATTTGCAGAATCTGTGGTAAACGGTACTGACACGATACTTATGGTTGGAGGATTTTCGGAATCAAAGATTTTACAGGACGCCATAAGGAAAAGTTTCCCGACTAAAACAGTTGTCATTCCGGCAGATGCCGGATTAGCTGTTCTCAAAGGAGCTGTTATATTTGGACATAATCCGAAAGCAATCGCTGTCCGTGTATCGAAATTTACATATGGGATAAACTTATATCGCCATTTCCAAGAAGGAATACATCCAGAGAGCAAAAAGGTGATACTTGATGGTGTAGAAGAGTGTCGCGATTGTTTTGATAAACACGTTGAAATAGGAAAGGAGGTTGAAGTTGGTATGCCTTTTGGGGAACGTACGTATCATCCTTCAACCAAAGCAGCGACTGGGATATCTTTGGAAGTATATACTTCAAGCAAAATCGACCCGAGCTATATTGATGATGAAGGCTGCTCGTATCTCGGTAAACTTGTCGTTGATATGCCGGATATCATTAGCCATTCAGAAAGAAATATTACGGTGAAAATGATTTATGGAGATACAGAGCTAGGTGTAGAAGCAACAATAGTTAAAACTGGAAAAGTGCTTACGGCAAACTTCGATTTCTTGGGATAAACATTTACGCTTCAGTGTACAGTGTGAAAGGATAGTTCATATGTGATTTTGTTTATTAGTAAATTAGACCGTAATCTATTTAATGATGTTACATAATCCTGAGAACTTTTATTGTTATTAATTACTGTTATTAAAGGGGACATTAATTTATATGGTTTACATTTCAATGATATTACATTTCATATTTAGTTATATAATTTTATTATCAAATATAAATACATGGCTATGAAAACAGTGTTTTTGGGTCAAGTGTCAATGCAATATCTCATTTCAGGATCGTCTGCCCATAGACATCTTTGCAGATGGCCCATTACATAATGTTATACATGTTAAATACGATATGGTTTCATTTATAGTCGTCAACAGGTTATGTACATGTTTGGTAATGAAACACTATGCAATATTATATACATTAAGTCTCAATGTTGCGATAAGAAGTTACAATCAGTAGCAATGCTTCAAATTGGTCGTAGCCGGAAACCGCACTTTATTGACTAAGCATGCGTAACCAACATAAATATGTTAAATTGCAAAAGTAGATAGAGAATAATATAACTTAAGCATTAGTATACCATAATCTTGAAAATAATAAAAGAGTTCAAATAAATCCTATTTCTTTGTGTTTATTGACAACCAACAAATGAGTTAATGTAAATCAATGGAATTGTTATATAAAAAGAGAACAGGGTATGAAACTTGCGTTTTTAAATGTTGATAAAATAGCACACGACGGATTAATTATTTGGCAAGTTAATTCGCTCACAGGCAACTGCTTTCTTGTACATAAAATGTAAGCTGTATGTAAGGACCTCACCTTCGGTATCGCCGTTAAAAATAGTTGCGACTATTAAAAACCTCATATATGGCCGCAAATTAAAATATATATACAGTATACTTAACCTTAAATTAATATATATGTCTGTGTTACGGCGCTTTAAATGTAAAAAGAATATTAATTTTTTCCTTACATTACTGTTGAACGAATAGAGAACGTTTCATGTAAAATGTTAAATAGGCCTAACATACGATTCAATAGAACTTGATTTAACACAGTTTGAAATTAATCAAATAAGAAGCATGCTTTCGTAATTTAAACCGGAATAACAAGTATCGCTTTACTACACAAACAATGAGATATCTATATTTAAATATTTTCCATGGAATAATAACTGTGACTCTTTTCTGAAAACATTAACCCAAATATAAACAAGATGCCCTTGAATTAATGATTGATTCTTAAGACTGATAGTTAACAGCAGGTTACGGATGGTTACAAGTCAAATGTGATCATACCACCATATAGACAGTTTTACATAGAATTTAAAACTATTATATCTAAAACATAACACTCTATAACAGATTAAATACCCAATATTTGATAATAATTTGGAATGTGATATTGTACCATAATGTTACAAAGGACAAACAAATGGTCAAAATTAGCCTCGAAGTTTTGCATAGAATTACGAGTATTTAGAAACTTTTCCAAATTTTTGATAACTAAAGTAAATAACACTTAAATTTGAAATGTATGCATAGGTGTAAATACATGGTATGTTTATCTAGATAGATAGTTTAGTTTACGAAATACTTCTTGTCATTTATTTAAATGAGTGTGTTTCAACTGCAATATTATCTAGAGTTACTTTTATGCTTCGAGCAGTCTCATTTCAGATAACTGAAGTTGTTTGAACTCTCGTATCAATAGTAAGCATGGTTTAACTCTGATTGCAAAACAATAATAAGTGCTCAAAATACAACCTTTAATATAATCCATCTACTTACATATTTGTTTACGCGTGTTGTGTACTTTGGTTATTTGTTTTACTTTCGTTTTACGGCACAAGCTGTCATATGTCTATATTTAAACATTTATTTCGTGGAAAAACAACTATGACTATTTGCTGAAAATGTTATCCCAAATATAATGAAGGCGCCCTCGAATTTTTTATTGATTCACAAGGCTGATTCATAGTTTACGGCAGGCGTGGATCTAAATAATAATGTATGATGGAGGATTTGGAAGGAAATTTGGCTTACGATTTTAAATTACTTATAGCATCCAATCTTACGGATTATGACATGGCAAATTCGACTGTACCATTAAGACACAGTTTACAATATTAAACTCTTTTCTTTCTTTTTTTAAATATAAAACACCCAATAATTCTTTGGAGTGTGACACTATAGTAAATTGGTACACAAATAAACAAATCATCACATTTTGCTTGGCAGTTTTGCATAGAATTATATTGAAATATTTTCAAAGTTTATGCTATCTAAGTGTGGAAAGCAGATAAATCCAAGATTTTGCATGTAGTAAAGATTTATGGGGCTTTGAAAAGTTTAAAATATTGACCCTGGGATGAAGTTAGACAAACACAGATGATCACACTCTGAACTTTACTAAAGGCCAATATGTCTTATATCACGATACTTTAGTTGTTGTCAGCCTTTATATTGATATTAAAACCAGTTCATATTCCTATGCCAATACTGCGGTACAACATAAACTGGATATTACTCTAAAATGATATGATATTTTCGAAAACTGCAATTAAATATAACCAATAAGATAAGTTTAAACCCACTTATCTTCTGTTTGTTACGACTGCAGCATATGAGATTTTATATGACTAATAAACTTACTGATGTGCTGATGTTCGTCCATCGCACTATTACACCAGGTAGTTGATTGGGTGCTGTGTTCCCGGAGATGGCTGATCGGAATAACTAAGCAATTAGATACCGCGTTTACTGGGTAATGATGAATCCAACGCACCTCGCGCATCAGTACTCACTTAAGCGATAATCTACATCATATTGAAACACATTATTTTTGAAGATTATTTTTTGTTTTGAATAGGGTTGAACGCCATTTTCAACACATTTCAGGTTATATATGGCATATCTAGTTTTACTGGTGGAGGAAGAGTCCAGACTGAGTCAGACTGAATAGAACCACCGTCCTTCCGCAAGTAACTGGAAACTTTCTCACATAAAATTTTTGAGCGAGCGGGACTCGAACATACGACCTTAGTGGTAAGTAATCTTGAGACGGCGCCTTAGACCACTCGAACACGGAAAACCCTCTTTAAAGATTTATATATATATAGTTATGAAATATGAATTAATCCTCACATGTATAGTACTCGTTTTACCCAGGTAGATATCGTGCGTGATATAAACATAGTTTATACAGATAAGAAAAGATTAGATTACCGGGGTTGATTAAGTCGTTATGTATTTGGTGTCGATATGTGGAGATTGTGGGACTAATACTTGCCATTTTTGAAGAAGTGAAACTGTCCATTATAAAGTTTTGGTTTTGTTTCCAGTAGATGGTAATATAAATTTAAACATGTACTTACTTAAATGTTTACAACAATGCTATGACATTTGAAAACGTATTACTAAACTGATTTCAAAACGAAACAACAATGATTTCTATCGTTTCAATACTACAGTATCTATCGATTATGATATGTATAAATATGCAAATAATATCGATATTATTTCTTTATTAACTTTTGTTTAGATAACATTGGTGTCGTTTTTAAAAGCGAAACTAGTTCAACATTTTTAAACGGGGCTTCACGCCATTTTCAACACATATCAGATTAGATATGGTGTATTCAGTTTTATTGGTAACGAGATCACAGAATGGGTCTGAGCAGAACCACCGCTATTCCGGAAATAATTTTTTTCACACAACATTGCTGGACCGAGCTAGGCTCGAACACATTACTTCAGCGGTGAGAGTTAAATGATTGTTAAACGTCAGTACATTATACCACTCGGCCACGAAGGAATGCTTTACCAATAGTTAACCATCGTTGTTCAGTTATGTATACACTAATTTATTTTAGATCGATTGCGAAGAAAGCTCGGAGCTTATATGAATTGCTCTGGGGTTCGCGTTCTGTATAAAACCAGTACTGTGTGTTGTATTGGAGAGGTACCGGATCGAGCATGGGGATCGAACCCGCAAACATTGGCATGAGCGGCAAACATTATAACCACTGTTTTTGTCTTTTGAAATTCAGCATGGAACCAGCAAATACCCTAACCATTTCAGTTTACATTATAGAGTAACATATTATTTTAACACCGAAAGACACCTAAACACCTAAACTCGAGTATCGAATAGTCATTGCACTGAGTAGATTTAAAGTTGATGTAGACATAATGGAATATAAAGCCTTTGATGAGCAAACCGAAACTGAAATTTGATACACCAATAAACATTATGACATTCTTACCCATTGATTACTGCCCAAATGTGGGATATATCATAAGTATTGTTAATTGCAATTGTTAAACTATATGACATTGTCAAATACCTGCATTGTTCTGTATCTCGACATGTGTATTTACAAAGGTATGGTCCCCAGGTAATGCATGTCTGTACATCTATTTGTTTACGTTAGTTTGCTATTTTTTATTTGTATAGTTTTATCCAGTTAAACGTAAATATACCAAAACAATAACACACTCGGGTAAAACATTATTTACTGCATACACATGCATACACCGACGGTAATTATAATTATAGAGTAAAGTACAGTTACAGAGGCACAAAAGGGTAAGCTGCTGTTTTTATACATATTTTAAAGCGATGGTTTGAAACCAACTGCGTCACATTTTACAATATATTCGTATATTGGGTTGTCATGATATGTTAAAATTCAATCAAGCTCTCTCTAGTTATCGAAAGTGGGTAATGACAGGAACTTATATTCTCCCATTTCTGCTCATATAAGATACGAGTTTACCATATGAAGGAAAACTCTATCTTTCTGGTGTAAATCTGAGACTAATTTTTTTTTGTAATTTATTTCCTTATCCACACAATGTAATTATATATAATATATTTTCATTTTCACACCTACAAATATATGTTCAACTTTATTTTGTTGTAGGAAACTGTAAAAATGAGATAGATGTTACGTCAGAATAATGACGTCAACGTATATATTTAGGACGTCCTGCTTACCTACGATAACAGGGTCAGGGAAAATATATATTTGAAGCGAATTATTTAAAGAATGTGCAAGAAAATTAACAGATGTCATTTCTGAAACATACTTGTAGTATGTACTTTATAATATTGATTTCTTCATGGGAAATTTTGGTTGTTAAACACGCATTTAAAAAGGAGAATATTTTTGTAAAGACAGCCATTATGAGGGTCTACCATTTTACTGAGATGAAAAAATCCATTTTGAGTTAATACAGGTGGAATAGAAAAATCTCAAAATTACATGTACATACAGAAAACTGTACAGAAACTTGTCCCAGCATGTAATTTTGACCCCTCAGGTGAGATTTTCCTATTCCACATTGATACTCATAATGGATTCTTATGATCTTTTAGACTGAACATACAAAAGATATGTGCACAACTGCACATTTATCATCCAACATGTTTTCTACATTAATATTTATGTCAGTAACTTCACCGCAGTCATTCACCCAACACAATATCAATAATTACTCAAGCAAGTAGAATAATCATTCAATGATGTGCAACTATGTTTTAAAGCTTTAACAAACAGCAATGGCTGACAAATACCATAGACAAGAAAAATAACAACAACCTTAAATACCGGTAAATTGCCAACATTGCCAAAATGTTAAAATAAAACTGTTGAAATATATAATTGGTATTTTAAAACAAGTGTGTACCCAATATGCTCCAGTGATAGAGTGTCAAACTCATGATCAGAGGGTTGTGGGTTCGATCCTCCCCCATGGCTATATTTGGTGTCCTTGAGCAAGACATTTTTCCACATATGCTTAGTACTGGTTCTACCCAGGTAGACTTCAAGCGTGACTTGTATAAGTTGATATAACTTGTTTCACACTCAAAGTAAAATTATTGAGTTTAAACTAATGTGACAGGTTTCTCACATGACCTGACGAAAATCTTGGACGAATTCATCTTTTGTAATCTGTTTCCTTATCCACGAATCTTAATTATATCAATTATTTTTTCAATTTTACGTCTACAAAAATATATTTAAAACTTGATTTTGTTGCAGGAAACCGTAAAACAAAGATAGAGGTTACGTCAGAATAATGACGTCAACGTATATATTTATGACGTCTTGTTTACCTACAAGAACAGAGTCAGGGTACAAACTTAATTTGAAGTGAATTATTTAAACAATGTGCGGAGAGATTAACAGGTGTAATTTCTGGTACATTTAGTATGTCGTGGATCTATCATTTAAATGAGGTGAATGGGACAAAAATATTCCATCATGAATTCATGTATTATTCAGTTATTCAGGGTATAAGATAATTCAATGTTTTTTGTATTGTTACATTTTAACAAGTGTTTATCAAATGTCTACATTCTTAACATTTCATGTATATCATATTTTTTTAATTTTTAAAAAAAATCACAATTTTAAGGGAAGGGACCCCGTTGGAAATAAGCGCGTTTGTTGTTTTAATGGGTTATCCCAGGTTATAAGATCTTTAATTTTTAGATGATTACTATAATTATTTTACTTATTTATTTTCTTGATTTATTACTGTTATTTTATCATCATCATCATGATATATATATATGTTGTATAATGATCTTATATACCTGAATAAATTTGAATTGAATTGAATTGAATCCATGTTAGAAAGAAAAATCTCACCCTCTGGGTCAAAATTACACGCAGGAAATCCCACATGGATACTCATGATGGATTCTTATAATCCTAAACGTACTATAAATGGAGAGTTGTTTCTTGACGTTATATTAACTTTGTTTTATTGAGCCCCATTGCTAGATCGTTTTACACAATATATAAAGAGCGTTATCGCTGTATATCATTTTACTTCCAGATTTGGAACGCAGGCAGTTTACCGACTTTTATGTAAACCATCATGTCGACCAATACACAGGTAAACCGATTACATCGCCACTACAGATAAACACACTGAAGATAAACCGATTATATTGTGGGAGTATACTGGGGGTGTAATTGTCCAAAAGTAGAACACAGTTAAAACCGGTATTTGGGGGCGTGAAGTGTGTGGATATTTCATAACCATTTGTGAAGATACACATTTGATCTGCAATTTTCTTTTCTTAGTTCTGTACGTATGTGTTTTGGGCAATCAGATATGCCTAGAACAACTATTGGGGTCAACTATGGTTAAAATGTATGCAATTTAACGTATAATCAATAAATAATATTGCATATACCTATACTCAAAGTGTTCTAGTACTTAACCTTTTCGTACACTTTATTGTTCGGTAAGTAATGACACGTATGTATATTTTGTTATACGGTGGATATTTGTAGAAAACCGATTTCCAAATGATAACAAAATAACACTTACAGACACACAGTCCCCAAACTTTGATTGCTGTTTTGTCTTGTGATCTCTAACTAGATGACCTCTAGTCATTTTGAGTCGGTAGCGCAAGGGCTTATAGTAAATGCGTTTCTTGACGTTGACTGAATACCGGTTGGCCCTACAGTCCTCTTACTTTGCAGGGTGGTTTGACTTGGTAAGTAGATGCCTTCAATCTATTTAATTCGATTTTGAGTTAAAGGTCAAAGTCACAGTGGTTATAGAAAATTGGTGTCCGACCGATAACCAGAGAACAGTTTTGCATAGGGACCTTTAACTTTGCAGGGTGGTGTGTCTAGGTAAGTGTTTTGTGATAGGCAGGTCTAATGTCACAGTTTCTATTTATAAAATAACGGTTTCCAGATGACTACAGGATACTTCTTGGTCTTATAGACTTCAAACCTTAAGAGCTTTTTTAGCTCACCTGAGATTAAGACCCACAGTTAAGCTTCTATGATAGCCATGTGTCCATGGGTCCGTCGTCAAATATCGTCCGTCCATCATTAACTTTTGCTTCAAACGACTTCTCTTTTGAAACCGGTCAATAGAGTTTCACCAAATTGTGTATGAAGTATTCTTGCATGAAGCTCTATTACGTTGTTCAAATTGAACAAGGGTCAAATTTGGTCTCGCCCCAGGGAATTATGATTGTTTATTTCAAAGTTTAAAAAACCTTCTTTGCCGAAACTGTAAGGCCATTGAAGTTATCAGCTTAACAAAGAGAAATTACAAAAATCTTCTTCACATGATCAGTCAAATATAAGTAGGGGTTTCTACATTGTTCATATGGAATTTCTCTTTTTTTGTTTGTTTTAGGTCTTATTTCAAGCACCTTAATGTCTAAAGCATTGTTCAGTTATAACAGGTGAGACTAGATCTTTTAAAGGAGATGTATTATCTATAACGGGCCAGTAAAGGTTAATATTGTGAAATTGAAAAACCCTTTCCTTTAGAACTGATGACCTAATTTGTTCACATTTGGTATAAATGTTCTCTATGAGTAGGGATTTAAAATGAAGAAGGACTCGTTTGGGGGCCATTAATAGGACTTTGATTTTTATATGAGAAGATTATGGAAAAATAGATACTTATCATTTTCTCAAGTTCTTCATGGCCATTCAAAAGACAGGTGACATCAGGTGAGCGACTTAAGTCCATCAAGGCCACTTGTTTTTCTTGGGAAATAGATGATCATGTAGTTTTTGGTTGGTAGTTAGAGGTCAAGGTCAAGTTGCTATTCATAGAGAATCGGTTTATTACTGATGACTTGGGAATGGTTTGGTGTAGGGACCTCAAACTTTACAGTGTGGTTTGCCTTGGTAAGATATTACCATTATTTATTTAGGAACCGGTATAATCAAAGGTCAAGGTCACAGTGAGTTTTTACATAAAATCGGTTTCAACT
Source organism: Panopea generosa (assembly GCA_029582155.1). Classification (NCBI taxonomy): domain Eukaryota; kingdom Metazoa; phylum Mollusca; class Bivalvia; order Adapedonta; family Hiatellidae; genus Panopea; species Panopea generosa. The sequence goes on along the minus strand of CM055896.1, from coordinate 12,103,260 downwards.
CCTATACGAGTTAATCTAAGAATATAAACATTTGCAAGGTTGTTTATACTGGTAAGTAAATAATAGTTTTCGGTGTCTGTTTATATGAAATCAGTTTTAACTCGGTAACCGTTTGTCTTATGACCTAATATTTTACAACTGCCTTTGTAAGTGGTCTCTATTTATTTTGGAGTTGGTACATGAAATCAAAGATCAATGTCATCATGGTTATTCATGAAAATCGATCTCCTATTAACAACTCTGAAACGATTTGACCTTGATAATTCAAATTATGTAGTGTTATTAGTAGATGACATAATTCATTAAATTGTGATTAAGATCTTGTAACCTGTAAAAATATCTGAAGTAAACATCTGTCACGAAGTGGTCATTGTTCAACGAGATTTATATCTTTAGAGTCTTAAATTTTGATCATGTCTAGCCAATTAGATAAAGTATGACTCGTTAGGAGCATATTAATTAACAATTGATATCTATTAAATAGGTGTCGGAATTAGGTAGCAATATTTTAGTTGCTGCTATTGACTTCGGAACAACGTATTCCGGCTGGGCATTTTCATTTCGCCATGAGTTTCGAATGGAACCTACAAAGGTGTATGCAAAGACATGGGCAGGAGGACAGCTGGTTTCATTAAAAGGTACCACAAACTAACATACTTTAAATACATACATAAACAAATGGTTGAACAATGTGCTATGGTTTCTAACTGAAACTGTAGTACCCTTGAACTGTAACATTTTATAGTTTAACAAGCATTTATCTTTAATTGATGTTTCAACTAAATGCTAAAAAGTTGTTTACGATTGATAACTAATAACTTCTTATTGGTAAGTTTTTGTTACATGAATGAATAATTATCTACGTAAAAGTTTTCATCGATGACATTTCAAAAGGTAATGATTAATAATATACAAATCATTATGGTTTGCATAAACCGGTTCCTATTTGAACTTTGGAATTATGGTATAATTTTAATTATTTAATTTAATCAAATGTGTCCTTATTACAGTGAAAACAATGCAATACTGCTTAAGCTATGGGGATAGCAGATAGAACGTATATGGTACTTCATATGAACACTAGCAAATATATTAATAAAAAGCATACTTTGTTAAAAAGGAATAAAGAATTTATCAAACATATAGGTCCAACATGTGCATTAGTAAAACCTGATGGAAAACACTTGATTCATTTGGATATGAAGCAGAGAGTACCTATGCTGAACTGGTAGAAGAAGGAAATCACCATCAATGGTACTTCTTCAAAAGGTTTAAGATGATGTTGTATCATGAGACCGTAAGTGACTATTGCACTCAACAACAATCTTTATTATCCCTTTTTAACAAAGCACAGTACAAAGTAAACATTAACACCAAAAAGAAAGGAAAACAAAAATAAATTCACAAACAAATACGAGTACATAAGTAGACAAACACACAAACACAATGTATACACAGGACATATGTGAAACAAATTATTGTAATGTAATCAAACTTATACATATAGGCGTATGTGGATTAGAGAAATGAATAAAAAACTATTATTTATGTTGTAAAACATGACCATGCGAATTATTTACGTATAAATGTTTATATGAGCTTGAGTTTCTGTTACATTTAGAAAAAAAGCTTGCTTCATTCAAAACTATTGATCAATTATCAAACGTTTCACATCTGATATGGTTGTCTTTATACAGGTATTCCGTCCTGTTAAAAAATGGAATTACAAAAGGCAATTTTGTATGTATTTTGTTGTATGTATGTTTAGAACTCAAAATTCCTAAAAAATGCCCTAAAATTCTACGCCAACTGTTTAATTTATATTTTCCTAATTAGTATATATTCTACATTGATAAATCTACAGGATCTTAGACGAAAAGTGTTAGTGAAGGATATAACTGGGAAGGAATTTTCTGCCAAAAAGCTTTTCTCATTGTGCATCGGCTTTCTGAAGAAAGATTTGATGGAAATGTCACAGAAACGTTTAGCTGGTAATCAACTTACGGAGAAGGACATACACTGGGTTCTAACTGTACCGGCCATCTGGAATGATGCTGCTAAACAATTTATGAGAGAGGCAGCCGAGGCTCCTGAGGTTAATAATCGTTTGATACATTTTCCATATACTGCGTGTACATAGACAAATATTATAAAAATAAGAATAGTTCATGGGTTTGAGGTGCAGATGAAAAATTCCGCCCCAATGGTTAACTGTTTTAGCCGTAACGAGTCTCTGCCGACGAAACCTTCCATCCGCAACGAAACCCCCAGGCAAGAAACGTTTTCTTGCATACAACATTAGGTGATTTTTTTAAGAATATTGTTCCCGTCTATTATTTTTTAATAGTTTGGCAAGAATAGAATAGTATTGATAAATGAGAACGTCATAGCACGAGAAGAGTAGGATAAGCGCTAGGAAGGGGTGTAGGGTAAAAATCCGTACCGGATAAAATGTGCGGAAATTCTTGTCCGGTATTTAGGAATAAGCACAACTCTTTGAACGTCTTAAAATTTAATCCGATACATATATTTACATTTTCATATCTGGTTTATTACCAAGTCTACTTTTACTGTTATTGAGAGAAGTATATAGTTACGTTACTTACGTAGAATTGTGCGTGGTGCTGAATCACTTGCGTTTTGGCATTGTATATTATGATAAATAACCATGACATCTAGGATAAGTTCAATACTGGACAAAATGTATCATCATTTTCTTGCTTTCATTTCTCTTTTGGTCTTCGCCATTCGTTTCTCATGGTTGCTATTTACTGTTATGAGCCATATTAATGTATACAGGACAGTGAACGCTAGCATAGCATGTTGCTATGACGGACCAAAAAGTAAATTATGTTCACTTTGCGTTTGCCTCAACGTTCATTGCATACAAACGATATTGTTTCTATTGTTGACTGTAAAGTATAAGCAGATTGTAGATATTCCGCTAAGTTAAGTGCGTGTTTTTGTACAGAAAATATGCATTGTGGGATAACTTTAACTCGCAATTGGTATATTCATGCATGTACAATACTTTACTATCATACAGCAACACTGTTCTGTTCTTGACTCTTTTTTTATATATCTGCTACTGATAAATACATGGAATTATTTATGTTTATTTATTCTTGTGTTCAATGGGGTATATAATGCATTTTTGGGTATTCAGTTATAAATCTACTATGTCAATTATATGTTTACGGAGTTAATATTCATCATGCAATAAATTGTGTGTTTATGGAAGTACATACATATGTATAGCTATGAGTTATACATTCTGAGACATCATTCCGCCATGCAGTGCAGCACCGCTATACCCTAGTTGTCCATACAATAACAACATTGTCTGTTACTTATCATTGTAGATTATTATCGTTATGATCCCAGAGATGTAAATAAATGTACCTACTAAACCCAGTCTGTAATTATCTGACTACTCATTTTCCAAGTTCTACCTTACTATGCAAATTAGAACATGGTGCGTTTAATTACATAACAGATATCATTCGAGTAATATCTTTTACACCGTATATTTGTATTTTGTTTTGACAGCGTCCAACAAAACTAGGAAATATTTTACGATGTAGATCACTTTATTAAAGCGTCAATGCGTTTTGATTACAATTAGTACACCTCAGTATGCTCAGGTTTAATAAGTAACACCAACAATAATCCCCCCCCCCCCCACAACCACCACTTATCTTTATCCGTAATTACCTACCTTACACTCACTTTGTAAACACAATATTAAGATATTATTCCTCAATATTTTTTTTCTAATCTACGTGTTAGTATTTACAATCATAAATTTCACAGCTCAATATGTAATAGCAAAAGTGCACATTTATATGAATAAACAATTTGTGTTTCTGCATTTAAAAATGTGACATAGACCCAACGATAAATTGTTAATTTACGACCGTACATGTATATACAATGCTTGTTCTCATCATATGTAATTAATCTATAAGGAGAGGGATTATTTTTAAAATTGGTTTATTATATCATTCCAATCGTTTTCACATTGTATGCATGTTTATTAATTATTTCGCAAAGATAAACTATCAACAATGCTGTCTAATAAAATATTCACTTGATTTCATTTACGGCTCATTAATAGGAAATCTGCCATTGACACATTTTGGTGTTTTTTTTAAAACTCATAACAGTTGTATTAACGTATTAATATAGATAAACAACATTACAAGTATTAAACTAGTAGGAGTTAATCTTTAATAGTTCTTTATTACATATACTTAGGCTGGTATATCAGGAGAGAAACTGACGATTGCTCTTGAACCGGAATGTGCATCGCTCTATTGTCGTTACTTGCCTGTAACAAAAGGTACTGGCGGCGAAACAACGTTTGGGTCATTCAAAGCAAATACAAAATATCTCATTCTGGATGCCAGTGGTATGACTCAATATTGAGTTTATACAACACTATTATATGTCATTTGTTTTAGGTCACATAAGCCAAGGCTCAATGTGACTATTCTGTTGCCCGTCATTAGCTTTTTGTAATTGGTACACACGTCTTCCTTATTCGACAACACATATCTAATAATATCAAATACACAAGTATGGATTTTCAGAGTTTAATGTCATTATCATCAAATAACCTGACTTCATTTAAAATAGAATTTTGCTTGTACAAGTTTACAAAGCTTTATATTAATCAAATAATAGAGAAAGTCAATACTGCATATATCATAGAATAAGGAAAACGAAATTCAATTGAAATGGTTCCGTAGAGATTAAAACATCACTCAAACAAAGTATTGACCTTTCAATGAAAGGGCAATGCAACCCCCCTCCCCCACCCCCACCCACGCCAAAGATATGAAAATGTTGTAAGATATGAAGGGTCAATTCCAGTCATTTATAATTATGTTTAATTTAAAGTGTTGTGGTCACATTATTTATGTAATCATTATGTACCATCTCTAACTTCATTTCAGTAGGTTTCTAGAGTTCTAGAAAATATAGTTGTTTTCGTAATATGTATTACAACGATACTATTTTGTTTCAAGGTGGAACTGTAGACATAACTGTACACGAAGTAATAGAGCATGGCAGCATAAAAGAGCTGTACAAAGCAAGTGGTGGCGCTTGGGGTGGCACTAAAGTTGATGAAGCATTTGAACATTTTTTAAGCAAACTTTTCGGTATGTTACCATTAGGCAATAATTACTGCGCTTTATAAAAGTTTATTAAAAACTGTATACTAACACATAAATAATTGAATTGATTCAATTATTTTCAGATATATTTTGATTACATTGTCTGTAAGTTTTGTATTCAAATTTAAGCCCTAGTCTCACTGTCAAGATTTTGATCCCGACTAGCCACGTTCAGCCGTAACTTGTCCAATCACGACTGCTCCCGATGTTTTGCAAAATTTTGATAAGATAGACATGAATCGGTATCACTCCCGTCCTTGCCACGAATTTCCTAGGAAAGCCGAAGACTACTGACGACTATTGTAAGAATGCACTACGTTTTCCAAGTCGATGCTCAACGAATAGCTGCACCCTACCACGACTCCACTACGTTGCTAGTAAGAATGCAGTACGCCCTGTCACCGACTCATCAGGATCTGTCCCGACTGCACCACGAATCAACATGACTGTACTACGACTGTACGTCAACTACTCCTGGTCCACTGCAACGTCCGTACAAATCGGATAAAGACTCCCTATCAGCCACGAATTCATTGCGTTTTCGAACAGTTCATTCTGTGCAATATCTGCCTCTAATGCTACGAGATCACAGAGAAGTAACACTGTTCAAGGATCATCCATGGTAGAAGTTCTTGGTTTATGTTCTTGTTAGAGCTTCTTTGTATATTTTCACTGGTTTGAAGTCACAGAATGTATGAAGCCGAGGGCCTGGGATGCCGACGGCCTGTCTTTAACTGTTTGGTTCCGAATAGAAGTGAAACCGTAGTGGCATAGTGGGAAATCGTAGTAGTTCTTGCTGCAGTCTTAGCGCTGTCGGCATAATTCGTTGTTCATTCTGCAATATTCGTGGTGTTGTCGTGTTAGTTATTGATAATTCGGGACAAGTTCATTGTACGTTCGTAGTGTAATCGACATCAATCGTGGTAGATCGTAGTTCATTCGTAGTATAATCGTGGCAAAGTTCGTGGTACTAGTTCTTGCTGGGTCTTGCGCAGTCATCAGTTTCGGAAGTGCCACGAATAGCCACGACTATCACGAATACCACTATGGCCTCAAGAATGCTGTTCGAATGCCGTACGACTTGCAAAGCCAGCCGAACACTCCCGACTGTTTTGAGTATGTTCAAAACAGGCAGGAGGCTATCTTGATGGCCCACAAATAAACAAGAATACTGGCAATACCACTACGATGGTACTACGACCGCTGCCGATTTTAGATCGTGGCTAGTCGGGAGCAGAATCGTGACAGTGAGACTGGGGCTTTATACTTTGTTAGAATCAATGTGTGTGTGCGTGTGCGTTTTGTGTGTGTGTGTGTGTGTGTGTGTGTGTGTGTGTGTGTGTGTGTGTTTGTAAACAAATAATCCAGTATACAGTGATCCAGCAGTGTTTTGCCACTTTTCGCGTGCTTTAAATGATAAATAGAACGTATTATTGGAGTATAATAATGAAGCTTCAAACATATAAATATAAAATGTATTTCAATGACTAATATGTTAGATTTTAACACAATGCTGTATTTATTAGGTGTTGAAGTCATGAGGAATTTCGAAGATAAATGTCTTGAAAGTTACATCGATTTACTGCGCCGTTTTGAAGTAAAGAAGCGAGACATCAAGCCAAAGAAAAGTGGAAAGACAACATTAAGCATACCTTTGTCTTTGTTGGACCTGTTTAAAGATAACACAGGGAAGACTTTGAAAGAAGCTATCGCAGAAAACGGATTATCTGACCAATTAACGAGTTCCAGTGACAAGCTACGTTTAAATAATGATGTTGTTACATCATTCTTTAAAGAGTCTGTGGAGAGCGTATCGGTTCATGTTAAAAAACTACTCCAGGAGCCCAGTGTACAGGGGTGCACAACTATCGTCATGGTTGGAGGATTCTCGGAATCTGCCATGTTGCACGACTGCCTACAAGAAACATTTCCAGACATGGAATTGATTGTACCAAAAGACGCTGGCCTTGCAGTAATGAAAGGTGCTGTAATATACGGCCATTCCCCAAACAAAATTGCAGAAAGGATCTGCAAGTTCACGTATGGAACAGGATCTGGACATACCAAAACAGACAACTGCTCTCATGATCCCGGTCAGACTGAAACGCTTGCTGATGGTCGTATAAGGTGTACCAACATATTTGATAAACATGTTGTTGCAGGACAATCAGTTAAAATTGGTGAAGAGCAAAAAGAGAAGATATATAAACCTGTTTACGAAAGTCAAACAACAATTGACTGTGATATATATGCTTCACCATCATCAAATCCAACATTTATAACTGACAGTGGGTGTAATCGGATCGGCTGTTTCAATGTACCAATACCAGATACAAGAGGGGGAATTGACAGAACAATCGGCATAGCATTCAAATTTGGTGGCACAGAAATTGAAGTGAAAGTTGTTGATAAAACAACTGGAAGAGTTTCAATGAAACGCGTCGATTTTCTGGGATAAATATATTTTACTGAAGTTTAAAGGATGCTCGCTTTATGGAAATGAATGAATTCCATAACCACATAGGACTTGTCCAGCTTTGACAATTTGGGATACTATGCTTCATATCATTATTAGTTACGTTGTCGTTTGTAAATAGCAGTGTACTCGTACACATAGCATTTGCCAACATGAGTTGATTGTGCTAGAAAATCCTGGTTTTGCAGTAATTAAACATACTGCAGTATACGGCATTCTCCAAATAACAATATGCCAAAGGAATCTGCCAGTTCAGAAACGGAGATACCAAAAACACAACTAAAGTATATAAAACGATACTACTGTTTGTAGTGAAAGCATTAACTATTCAAGTAAATTAGCACTAAATTGAATTTTCAGTGAAGCAAAACGTGATAATAAAAAACGATATTTTAAAGAGTTGTGAAATCGAAACGGAATCCAAATTTAAAAAAATAAAAAATATCTGAAATCACGTGACTCATGTAATGCGTCCAAAAATGTTATTTTACGGTCTATAATAGGCGCTTAAATCCAATATTTTAGTCAGAATATCTAAGCATAATATATATAAAATAAGTTGTTTGTCAATGTCTAGATCTAAAAAAAAAAACCTGACATACTGTTTGAGATTTCAGTATGTGAAATATGTTCATAAAACACTCATAATATATTATTTTTTGTATTTCCTTCCAAATTTGGATAAAATCTTATTTCAATTAGTTGAGGTATCGACCAAATTCATAGGTGTCTGGTAAGCTGTTTTGTTTAACATATTTTACACTACCTTAATGTATAGTAAACTGACTACAAACTTGGTACAAAGATGTTATAAACTCATGTAACGCTATGGTTTACCTTTTTGTCAAGTCTCCGCAATAAAGGCAACTTAAAAATGAAAAAGAAGATATAAAAAGATAAAAGAATAAAAGAAAAATCAAGTGTATTTCTGTAATTTTTTAAAATATATAAATCATTGTGATAAAATTGTGCTCAATATTAATATTTGTGTGTACAAATGTTACTCATGCATGTGCTGAAAAATATTTCGATTTTTTTTAAATACAGTTTATTTTTCTGAAGTTTAAACGATTTGGGACAAAACGAACAATTTACTGTATACATTATCACTTTATAGAAAATCTGTTTTACTAGCCTTATAAAACGCAACGAAATTGTAATACACAACACCATCAACTGTTTTAAAAACGTAATTAGGCCATAATAAATTACTTGCTAAATTATCATCCCGGCCCGCCTCCTAATTTTCATGCCGCCCAACCCTTTTTATTTTCATAGAAAAAAATGAAAAAAAATATTTTACTTTTTTTTCTTATTTAAAAAATATCAAAAATTTTAAAAATGAAAATAGAAAATAAAAAACTCCCGCACTCCCCGTTTTTAAGAAAAAAATCGATGACAATCTAGCAATTAATTTATAATGGCCTTAACTAACATGTTTTGAAATTGGGACGCGTACAAAAATAATATTTAATTTTCTCCCATTGCTGCTCTTATTTTTTTTTATCTTTTTCCTTACCTACAAATCGTAGTCGTATATTTTCATTTTCACGTCTACGAAAATATTTTTAAAACTTGATTTTGGTGTATGAAACCGTACAAAGGAGACATACGTTACGTCAGAATAATGACGTCAACGTATATATTTACAACGTCTTGCTTACTTACAGGAACAAGGTCAGGGTTAAAGTTATATTTGAAGTAAGAGATTAACAGAACGGTGAAATTTCTGGTACATACTTTATGTGTGTACTGTATGTGAATGTTTTGGTTAAACACGCATTTAAAAAGTAGAACATTTTTGTGATATATATTATATTTTTGGTTTTACTTACACACCATTACTACATTCATTAATAATTACTTCTATAGCCTTTTAAATTGAACAATTACTAAAATTTGCAGTTTTATAAAAAATAAATAAGTTCAACAGCATATACATCGAAGTGGCATAAAATCTAACAGCTAGCGTAAAAAACACTATTTTGACTTTCTTGTATGTCTAATGAAGGGCTGTTACAAATTTATGTTATACAAATTATACGCTTTAACTCTTTTTTAAGTTCCCCCATATATTGCATAATAATAACCGGTCACAATGTAACCAATTGGTTGCATCCACTGTTTAGTTCTTTGTTCTACCCATATGCAAGATTTATAAATATAGTTAAAGCCTACATAACTAATGCGTTTACGCTTATTTTTTTGCGAAATAATTTCTCTATAATAGCAACTTATTCAAGTTCAATTCAATTTCGCGATAACATTAGTTTAAGTGCAGCAGGGGCAAACCTTAAACTGATTTTGAATATACAAACAATTCTAATGACTTTTATAAAAAAAAATGGGTATCGGTAAGATATGTATCTAATGTGCATATTATCATACAAATTGTTACAATGAAAATAGCGATAACAACAGTTAATCTAGGTCAACTTATAGCCTGTAATATGTGTGTGTTGATAAAATTAATGATCTAGTTGAATAATTTAGTCGTACAAATTTAACGAGATATTTTTGTTACGAAAAAATTAGTGCCCTTTGTGCAATGATGTAAATTGACAATGTTTGAAACTTTAGTGAAACTGCTATTCATTTGCAGAGGCAAAATGACTATATCTCAAAATTGTGCAATACTGTAAATATCATAATTAATCTCGATAAAACTAAAGAATGTTTTACTTAGAAATGGTGATGTATTACGCAGTTATGGAAATTGGTATTATAAAATTAATCAAATTAAAACTGTATCTGCATATACGAGTGAATATTTAAGTGTGTGTACGAGTACGCATCTAACCAAGCACAAAATGCGTATTTCAATGTAAACGCTGGTTTGGTTAGTTGAGTCAGTTGATGACGAGCTCGAAACTGACTGTTTGAATTTTACATGCAATCAATGTGTTTGATTGTGTATTCATAGCTGACTCGCCAAAGATTGATGAAAACATAGCAGATGTGGTTACGGTGAGCAAAGGAGTGGATCACATTGACCTTCTAGAGTGTGTCAAACGGGGAGTAAATGTTGGTTACACTCCTATTTTGACCGCGGATACAGTAAAAATTGAATAACGAAACTGAAATATTCGTGTTACTTTTTAAACGTGTATGTTAAAAAGCAAATTTAATTTTTTTTTAAGAAAAACTATTATCTAATAGCTGTAGTATGTGAAGAATTCATAAATTAATGTTCATTGACAGAATTCATAAATACAATAACTAGTAGTTCAATAGAAACATCTTTTTGAATAATTAATATAGGGAAACTAAATATTTAACGGACACGTCCGACGTGTAAATAGCAACTTTTCGAAAGCCAACATTCATCTACTAATGTTGGTATATTAATGGTAATATCTTATGAATCGTAGAAAAGTTAAACATCATACTCAGATGGTGCCTTAATGGACATATTGGTATTGTTAAAGGAAAGTTTATGTTTTATTTGAGATAGTTTGTATTTAAAACATGCATAACCACCCCATTGGACACTTTAGCTAAACCATTTTAATGAAATGTTATTCACTCTGTCAGCTTCATTGTTTTAAACAATTTCTTTATTCATGCACGTGTTATATTTGTTTAAAATGGAAATGTTAGATATATGACTTCCATATTTTAAAAATTGTAAAAACATTTCATATGTGTGGTAAAGGACAAAACCATAAATAAATGCCTAAGTGTACTGTTGAAATCCAGTCACCGACTATATTTTTTCAACGAAACAATCTACTAATGTAATACAGTGGAAATCAAGATACGTATAAAGCACAAATACAGAGAATATAGACAATGGTTTCAAACCTTGTTGTTTTTTAGAAGATTTTTTTTTAAGGTAAATCATTTTATGAACATATTTCATTATCTTAAGCTTGATTTTGAGGGTCTTCCGTAGCCGAATGGTCTAAGACAAGATCATTTACACATATACGGTCGTAGGTTTGAGTCCTACTCGCTCCAAAAATATTATGTGAGAAAGTTTGCCAGCTTCCTGTGGAAGAACGGTGGTTCTACTCAGATTCATTCTGATATCTTCCTCCACTCATAAAACTGGATATGACATATATTAACTGAAATGTGTTAAAAATGGCGTTAAACCCAATTAAAACAACAGATTTTGACAACGAAATAGAAACAGTGAAAGAGGGGAGGTGCTACTACTGACTGTTAGTTTTATACTTATTGGATGTCCAGATTTTAATAATATAGATGTAGACATAAAATATTATGTTTATCATATAGCAAATGCAGCCTTTAGTTCTATCTTTTGACCTGTGCTTTGATTGATTAGAAAATAAGTATAACAATGTCATATATTTAATGAAAATAATAATGTGAACATTTTTCTATCTGTAATTTAGTTATTGATGCAAATGACAAAAAATGTAACAACCCTTAGAATATATATGATAGATGATTTACTCTTATTTGATATCGAATGGTGTGAAAGAATCAAGCAGAAAAAAAGGGAAATTCACTTTTTTATAACTTGGATAGCTAAAAACATAAAATATTTTTACACTCTCGTATGTCGTTAAATACATTTATTATCCATGTGCAATTTATATGCATTACACAAAAATATGTTCTTTAGACATATGAAACAATATATCCAACAAGAGACAGAACATTTAAAGAACACAGAACCCCTACAACAGCCAACACTATCAATACATATAATTATTATAATAATAGATTTATCATTAAATAAAATACAACCATACAGAATATGTGTCAGTAGCAAAACCATCCCTTGGGAGTTTAAATTGGAGAATATGATACCTATATTTGCTATTTCCGTGCGCTAGTGTCACCCATTATTTTAAATGGCAATTTTCAAAACCTTCATGTTATATATGGCATATACAGTTTTTTTGGTAGAGGAAGACCTCAGAATGAATCTGAGTATAACCATCGTCCTTCAACCATCAGGTGAGCTAAAAAGGAAAATGAATAAGTCTGGAAAGTTTTGAAACAACACAACATCAATATGAAATTTTGCAAAATATGTTAAGCAATATTTAAACAAAATCACCATAAGTTATAAAGGAAAAATAGACGCAAAGAAGAATTGATATATTTAAAAGCAAATTATTTTAAAGCAGGTTTAAGCAGTTCACAGATAAAACGAAACAAAACTATGATATATGTAGTCAATGATAATACATATTATAACTGTTAACACACTAATGAACTAACAATTGTCAATGTTTTCTCTCTCTCTCTCTCTCTCTCTCTCTCTCTCTCTCTCTCTCTCTCTCCCTCCTTGTGTGTGTGTGTGTGTGTGTGTGTGTGTGTGTGTGTGTGTGTGTGTGTGCGCGCGCAAGTATATACAATAAGCATCGTGTAATCTACTTTTTCAAACTATGGCTTAAAAGCCTACGTTTATATTATTAAGTATTTCAAATGGTTAAGTGCGTTCAGGGCCAATTTGGACCATAAAACTCAGTTTTATATTACTGTTTGAACTATGACCAATATGTTCAATCGACCGTCTAACTAATTGTTTTCTAATATTAACAACACCGTACAATACACAATAATAAAACAATTTTCTAATTAAACTATAATTACACAACTAAAAAGATGTGATATATCTAAGAACCGTTCTAACAATTTATCCTAGAAAAACGTATTCTATTTCGGTCCCACCAAAACTAAATACTTGTCCCATTCTCGGATTCGTCGTTTACTACTTTTATCTGACTGAACAGAAGTTGTTTCATTCTCGGATTCGTCGTTTACTACTTTTATTTGATCGACTGAATATAAGTTGTCCCAATCTCTGATTCGCTTTTTACTACTTTTATCTGAAAGACTGAATATTAGTTGTCCCATTCTCTGATCTCTTGTTCAATACCTTTATCTGAACGACTGAATAGAAGTTGTCATTTTCTCTGATTCCTTGTTTACTACTTTTATCAGAAAGACTGAATAGAAGTTGTCCAATTCTCGATTCGTCGTTTACTACTTCTATCAGATCGACTGAATATAAGTTTTTTTCTGATTTTTTGTTAACTACTTTTATCAGAAAGACTAAATAGAAGTTGTCACATTCTCTGATTCGTTGTTTGCTACCTTTATCTGAACGACTGAATAGATATCCAGTGATATAATTTGTCTGTACATAGTTGTTCGTGTAATATGTTTAAGAACCTTTCCTTGAACTTATCCTAAAAAATCCACACGTGTTATTTTTGTATTCCCTGTATTTTTATCAACAACCTTGACTTCTATTTCTGTCCCTCCAAATCTCATACGTGCACCAACTTTTCTATTCTTACCGCCTGTTGTATCAGGAATATCAATGCTAAGATACCCTAATTTGTAACAGCTATCGTCGGTCACAAAGTGTGGACATTTTTCTGATGATCCATAAAATGTAAAGTCCATATTTGCCTAGTCATCGGTAACAGGTGTGTATATTTGTTCCTCTTGCTCTTCTCCAACTTGTACCGTTTCTCCGACTCTAACGTGTATACTAAAAATATCGTTACATCTAATATTGCCATCAGAATATACGTTTGTTTTACCAGGTGGGTGAATTTGTTTTTGACACTCTCTTGTAACATCGGTGACTCTGAAAATCCACCAACCATGACAATGGCAGCGCACCCATGGACTTCACGTTTTTTCAACAGATTTGCGACGTGGTCTAAGATAATTTTCACTGCACCGTTGAAGAATTGTTTGAAGATATCAGCTTCGGCTCGGAGCTTATCGCCAGTCATTAATAGCCGATGTCCGTAAGAGGTTTGTGACAAGACATCTTTTAATGTGTCGCCCGTCATTTCAGTAAACAGCTCTGTCAGTGCAGTAAGTACCCTGAAAGTAATTCTGCCATCCTTGTTTGGGCTGATATCTCGCTTCTTTATCTCAAAATCTCTGAACATGTCAATGTAATCTTCCATATGTTTATCTTTGAATTTCTTCATCACAGGTGCGCCTATATAAAATACACATAACACTCATAATAAGTATTATACATACAAAAGAAATGACAACAGTTGTTACCGCCTTGGAACGGCCGGAATCAAAAATTTGGAATCTAAACCTGGTTAACGGGTGCATCCAACGTCGCTCTCTTCCTTCGTTCATAAATCGAGACAGTGTAAATATCTCCGTCAGACTGTATTATTATAAATACGGCAGCATACACACTTTACTTTTTCAATTCAAGTAGGTATAATCTACATAATATTGATTGTTGTGCACAGATCTAATCGATGACTGTAGAAGCCAGCATGAAACAGCGTCAATAAAATAGCAAAAATTAGGCAAGACGAAGATGAGGAAAAGTATCAAGCAAGTCTGTCTAGGAGAAATTTGCATTAAGCGCAAAAATATCTGTAACAGTTTCTATAAGTATAATAAACACTCTTTTGAAATGTAATATTAGTGTTTATACATTGTAGTGTTTACATACTTTGGTTAGATAATGTATTAGTATTTTATAAAAAGAAATGATGAATAAACTAAAGGTCGTTATTTATCTTAAAAGACTTACTGACAACTGTTCCTTGGTGCACACATTATACTTCATACATGTATCAGCAATTTTACAAATTATATGATTTATAGCGGCATTATCAGTATCTGAAGGTATTTCTTTTCGTGAATTCTTATGATCTTTGATGCATTTATAACATTCAATACCTCTCTTAAACGTGAATAAATCGTGTTTTAAAATTATATATACTGATAAGTAATTCTGATATACAAATTAACTGTTCCGCTTTGATTCGATCGTATATACACGGCCGATTCCGTCATTCTTCAGTATTAGAACGGTCACTTAATATGTGCAAAGACATAAAGGCATATCTGAACACTTTTCTACAACATCCGTAAATGTTCGGAACTTCCGGTCATCAACGATGCTATTATATATATTAAATCATTTATGTTATTACACGGGTCAGATCAAATATCGGCAATAAAAGCGAGTTTAACTGCATGTTTTTGAAATAAACAAGGTTACTTTGCACCAGATATGATCCAAATAACCACACTTTATGCTAAGTAAAGGTAGAACTTACTGGTTATGCCGCTTTAAGTCATTTTAAATAAGACGAAAGTATACAATCATTTGCAATGCTTACATGATAATGTTTATACATAAATGAGCAACATATATCCCTGCCGAAGTTATATTGACTGCAAGATGCGTTAAATATGCTTACCGACAAGTTTAGTGATAAACTGTTTGAAAGTGTCATCCACTTTTGTGCCACCCCAGGCCCCTCCGCTGGCTTTGTGTAACTCCTTTAAACGACCGTTTCGCAAAACTTCATGGACCGTGATGTCAATAGTTCCGCCTGAGGTATATGTGTTACATGTAGTATGTCATAAATTTTTCAAAACATAAACTATTTCCAAACGTTAGTAGTATTGGTTTAAACATGTTTTATTTAAACTATTATTACAATCATTTATGAAATACACGGATTGTAACGAACACATTTTGGCTTCAGATAGTTGAAACCATTATGCTTTAAATTAAATATGAAAATACATAAATAATGCTTTTTACAGATATATATTCAAGCAATCTCTTCCATACTTCAATGGATGCAAGTAAATGGCGTTAATATGTAGCATATGAACACTTAAAGGGACACACGATAAATTTACTTAAATCTATTTCTGAAAATTATAAATCTGCGTGATGCAAATATGAAATTAAAATAAATTAAATGGGTATGTGTGCAGCCTATTAATTTTGTTTCTATTTTTAATCTTTCATATGGATAGAAGGCATTATATTTCATATATTCTTAATCATATATGGCAAAATGTATAACACATATCATATTATATTCAGTTTGTATAGGTATGATAGAGAAAAAAATCTAAACAACATCATACACATGCACATGATGCCGTACTTGTAAGATAATAGTGGAGCATTTGTACATGTTCATACTTTGTCTCGTCTTATAATATGACGACGGGGGAAGAGCGAGGGTGGGCGCACCTGTTAACCAAGTTTAGGCTCCCCGGTGCGTAATTTGTAACTGACCGTTACAAGGCGGTGGCCCATAATGTCACTTTATCTAATAGTGTACTTATTATGCTTATTCCTTATATTGATATGTTAGTTTAGTGTATGCTACTTATGTGCCTGTGTCCTTAAATGCTAAGTCTCATATATATTTTTTTCATTTTTTCTAAATAGTTTTGATTAATACTTTCAAAACTAGCATGACTAAAAATATTAATTGATAAAAGTTAATTCTCTTACCTTGAGTTTGAGATAAAAATACTTTTATTTTATGTTTAATGTACCTTTTCATGATAGTTTTATGTTTTGATATGTGTAAATAGTGATACGATGCGTTAACGTGCGTATAATTCTATTTTAAGATTGTCACGTGTTCCTTTGAACACATTTTAAAAAATAAAGATTTGTTTAACATTCTAGTCTGTGTGGTAAGGGAAACATTGCAGAATCAAACTAAAGTACGAAGTAATTACCTCCGGCATCTAAAACAAGATACTTTGTTCCCGGTTTAAATGTTCCCAAGGAAAACTGTTCTCCTCCGCTTTTCTCAACCGGTAGATGGCGACAGTAGAGAGAGGCTGCTGCCGGTTCAAGGGCAATGATGAGTTTGTCTCTTGGTATTCCATGCTATAAAGAATGTACAATTCTCATATAGTTAACACTTGTAATATTTAATCATCTATTAATGTAAACTATCTCAAAACATTTTAGATTAGATACACAAAATCAATTCAATATTTTCATTTGAAATATGAAAAAATAGTAGGGAAATGTATTGAATTGGTGTTAATAATGTTTATCGCTTTATCAATTGCTTAATATATAGATGCAATTATTAAATGTTTATCATCATAAAAGTACAACAGTTACCCCCGGTGGAAATTCGGCAGCCTCTCTCATAAACTGCTTGGCCGCATCGTTCCAGATAGCGGGTACAGTAAGCACCCAGTGGATATCCCGGTCTGAGAGCCCACCGCCAGTAATGCGATTCTTAGACATCTTTATCAAGTCGTCTCTCAAATGTTGGATACACAGCGAGAACACTTTCTTTGCCGGATATTCCTTCCCACTTGCGTCTTCTATCATTATATTTCTTTTCAGATTCTGATAAAATACAGTTGTTTTTAGAAAAATCAAATATTGCAATTAATCAACTTAATTGGTAGATGTTTGTATAAGTAATACATACATGTATGTAGCTGTTGTATACCTTAACTCTAAAGGGCGATCAATCGTCCAGTTTTCTAGTAAAATTATGACACGAGTTGTCTGGTTTGTACTTCCATTACTTCATTACTGTCGTTTAAATTCATTGGTTGGTACATAGATATGCATTGTATTGGGTGGTGTATATAAAATATCGATCCAGTAGGGCAAAAGGTATCAAGGAACACATGTCACCTTGGAACGAGTTATTACGAAGATTAATCGGGATTTAAATGATAGTTTACATTATCTCCTACTTATATGATCGTTTAAACTTACACCTTCTTCGAACAGCAGCATTTTAAACCTGTTGAAAAACCACCACTCTTTGTGGTGACCCTCTTCCGCGAGTTCAGCATACTTGCTTTAAGCTTCGTACCCAAAGGAATGTAAAGTTTCTCCGTCGGGGTTAATCAATGCACAAGTTGGTCCTGGACAAATAAAGAGGATATGATTAAAACAATGGTTTGCCTGTCTCTGAACCTTTAAAAACTGTTTTGTTTTGCACTTGAAATTGGTTGGTGCGGCAGTATATTATTGAAACAGAGTTAATGTAAAATCTGAATAAATTTTATAAAAAATTATTACAGATATCTCAATGTTAAGACGTATGAAATTTTCTGTAAATATATATTGTAGTGAACTGCTAGTTCACTACAATATATATAATATACAGAAAACGTCATGCATTAAATACACACAAACAATCCTATACCCAGTTGATTGCACGGGGTTTCATTTCTGGTCTGCCTTAACGTGCTTTGTCATTCATTATTGATGTAAATATTTTAAATTTTTATTATCTTTTACAAGTATAAACCTTTCATGGACACCAGCTGACCACCAGACCATTGTTTCGATGATACTTTAACAGGATCAGCATCGAACTCATGTTTGAACGAAAACGCCCATCCTGAATATGTGGTCCCAAAATCTATTGCAGCTACCAGTAAGGAGCTGTCCTGCATCTTCGCCCTCTTTGTAGCCTGAATTAATTAACAATCAAATAATTAATTATCACTTAGTTTATAGATTATATGTATTTAAAGCATTTCCATTTGCTATCATAACTTTTTTGTATTTTTTGATAAAACACCTTGTTGATCCGGACTACTTTTTTAACATTTCTAATGATTTATTCGTACGCGAATAATTAAAATTTTCATTCATATATTTTACCTGAGGGGGACGTTTGAAACTAATAGAAATATGTTTGTCATCAGGATTGTGATTGTAAGAATTAAATTCTTTTTATTTATTTGTTTTGAGTTTTTTATGCATGTTTAATGAATATCAAATCAAGCACAAATCTAATAAAGTCTGAAGAATATGCTATCATTATGATGAATTTTAAGTAGCAACACATCTTTGGACATCGCTTATAATTCATAAATAACCGTTTCGAATATAGTTTTAATGTTTCATGTTGATGATATTACATTAATACTTGTCAAATGAAACTACAAATATGTGTTGACACAGAATGCCATTAAAGTGACTCATGAATTGATATTGTTTTTTTCGGTATTTCTTTTATAGCTTAACATAGTTAATTTATCCAATAGCGATTGAATAAGCAAAGCAATATTTTGATCATATTCTTTACGCATATGATACTCGTATAGTGATATACTTTAAGTTAGGCTTATAATACGAGGTGGTTACAATGTACATTTTCATTTAAAAGACATATCCCTTAATAACATACCAACCATTATGTCAAAGTTGTACTTCTCTTACAGTAATCACTCCCTATACCTGAAGTAGACATTAAAACCAAACCTATAAAATATAGTTGGTATTGTGCCAATAACAAAAACATTAATAAATTGTACACTGTGTGCATGCACCAGTATATTTAAGGGCTGATATGTGTTCGTAAATCAACATGATCGTCTCAATGATAACACTAATATTTCAATACATGTGAAATTCAGGCTGGGTCTCGTCCAAATATCTAACTACTAATCACATAATAGTATTTGCCTGGTATTAACTCGTTAAACTTTTACCTCTGCAAAAGAAAAATAATACGTTTTTGCCTTGAAGATCATTTTATTCTCCTTTATACAGTTAGTCTGCATCATTAGCTCGATTTTGACAAATGTAAAGAGCCTATATGCATCGCTCTCGAGTACGTGTCCTGGGTAGAACCAGTGTTTTTTGTGATAATTTTTTTTATTTCAAATGTTATATTACAGATTATATACATATAATGAAATATATTACAATTCTTCCAATAATATTCCGTGTCATCAATGGTACAGCTCCAGTATACCTGAGGAAAATGTTTGTACATCTGGTACATTAAAATTTGACCTCGTTGAAAAATCACTCCATGGGTGATGAGGGATCCATTTTTAACATTGAAAACTGACCCCAACCGTTTTTTAATGACCCACCCACACGTGAAAAATTGACCCTCGTTTAATTCTGATCAACAGTTGGAAACTGACTGAATAGTCGGCCGGACCATCTTTCAACATTGAAAACTGTTATTATAAATTTGGAAGTTTCCGTGGATATAAAGTGTGAATTATAACCGGAAAATGTTGGTATACGATAAATATAATAAAAATTCCTTTTAAAAGGAACGGCTTGCCTTTTTGAGTAACTTAGCGTAATTATAAGTATTTTGTATGTAAACTATGCTTTGGGTGTAAGAGCACTTCATTTATTGGGGAATTATTTTCTTTCGTTTCAATCCCTTTACTATGAATGTTGTTGAATATGTTGTACATAACTTATGAATACAATATGTTTAAACCAATTATTCGGGAGAGGCAACCTGGGGGTAGTGTGTAGGTAGGGTGTCCCTCTCCCGCTGGTGGCGGTTTTTCTACTCTACTCCCGCTAGTAGGATACGGGGAACCGCTCCGGAAAATGTTTTATATATTTTAAACACTAAATGCTGAATTCTACTCATTTCTTAGAAAACATGTTTTTTATCTAGGCCAATGCTGTTTATTTTTATTTTATACGTTATTATTTAAACGCACGCACCTCACATGCACACCGCACTGAGATGTATTTAAAAGCGAATCTCTAACGAGTATCAAACCCAGTACATGGTGAGTCAAGACGTAGGGGATATAATAACACCGAGCAAAAGTACGGGGTGACATTTTCACGGGCACCGAGCAGCACATAAGACGGCTTTTATATAATTAATTAAATTGCTTACTCTCCTTCGTATACATTGAGTTCAGCCAAGTTTGAATGACATTGGGTACTGTTTGATGAAGGTACAAAGCCCTTTTTCTATGGCGCGTATTTTTGCTGTGGTGTTTTTTCTGTAAGCTACTTTTGTCGCGCAGTATTAACAGGCGCACAGACAATCAATTTCCATGATGCAGATTGTCTGAGCCGAGATTATAGAGGCACGTGCGTGGAAATACACATGTATTTATTGTGAAGTGCCCATCCAATGTGAAATTCCACGCATTGTACATGCAGACAAGCATAGAAAAATCGCCTTTGACTGAATCAAAGGAAGATATTTTTTCAAGAATATTTCTTACGAAACCATTCGGTCCAGAGGATTGATATGGTTTTATCTTTTAGTTATGTTTTCGGCGAAGTTCTAAAAAGTGACCATTAATACTATAAACAATTTCATAAGAGTTATACATAGACGCTTATGTTACAATATAGGCTACAGAAATTGAAATGTTTATCATTTTGATGTAATTGAATTAGGATATGCATACTGATCCAAGACATAACCATGTATATACATATATTTATTCGCGTAATTAGATTAAATCGAAATGAACAATAAATGATGATAAAAATAAATTAATACAATAGAACATAATTTTTATTGTATTTATTAAGTAAAATATGTCAAACATATGAAAATACTCTAATTATACATCTTGAGTAATATATAACAAATGTAGTAAAGTACAAAAACACAATGTGAAATATTATAAAAAAAACCAGCTCACTCACTCCTTCACACCAAATCTGGACATAAAGTACACTGATACTACAAATAGAATATATTCATTTGTATAATATATTGATATATCTATGTCCACACATTAATACAATTTCATCTTGCACTGATCAGTGTTTTTATCATTTCTGATTCTTGAAATCACAGAGCTCACTCTTGGACAGGCCCTGTGCTTCCAAAAGTATGCTTTTATCAGATAGTATCCATTAAAATTGTGTTTAGTATGAGAACTTGAAAACTTTGTGATGTTTTGCATTTTGCTAAACTCTTCTCTTTGTTATATACTCATTCCATCCCTATTTTACATTCATAACAATACAAAGAAACATAATGAGGTCACGAGGAAATGGGTAAGATTTGTTCATTTGTGACATACATAACTCTCTCTTGGATAGACAGAACACAACCAAGAAAAGAAAATAGGAACAGCTGTTTTGTTGAGTCTTTCATGAGTGGTTATGATATGTGCAACACACCTCGCGACCTCTAACACCACTATTGCATTTTTCTTTCTTCGAATTTTAATGAATGAGCTCTTAGATTGTAAGGAAACACATATAACAACAACAAAAATACAAATATAGGGCATTACATGTTCGTGTGTGTGTTTTATGGTTAAAAGTGCACGATAGTTATATTACCATAAGATATTAAACACGTTAAACTTTATGAATTTGATAATTCTTAAAAAAAAGGTTCCTGAATATATTACACTTTCATCTATTTGACATTGTATTTATTCTTACAGCTTTATCATCCAGACTTCGATGAAGAGTAGTTATAAAACAAAAAATAGCATTATTGTAGCATTGATACTTTTTATTAAGATAATCTAAAGGGTTAAAAAACATGAAAACACAGAAATATACATAATAAAATATGACGACGATACAATTTCAAAATATAAAGCGTCAACATATGTACGAGGGATTATCTAGAAGTTCGTGGGAAAATCTTATAATGTGAAAATGTCGGATTTATTTGTAAATAATATCCAAAATATAAAGAAAATATATTTTCAAATAAAATAGTTACATGTATTTCAAACATGTCATGTACGCTTATCTGCCGCAGGTCAGATTTACGTTACGTCGTGGCGATGTCAATTTACTTCACAATAATTTTCTTACTCTTGCTTACACTCTTTTAATAATCGGGGAACCCTACGAGCACTCTAATGACGTGCATGTTATTCATTCTTTATTATCATGTGCATTGTACTGTAACCTTTACTTAGTTCGCATCATAGCTCATGATTTGTATTACAGCGATCCTTGTTGAGGCACCTTTTTCCACGTTGACGTGACTTTGCGTGATTTTGACACAGAGGGACCACACATGATATCATTCATAATTGTTTCCTGTTCCTAACTGTACCGTTTGTGCCATTTATAGACTACAAAGACACTACAAATAACATTCTCGGAGCTCTACTAAGCATATATATCGGTGTTTATATTGCTAATATTGACACAAAACTGTATTTCCGCTCGTTGTTTTACCTTTTCCTTAGACGCAATTTTTGCTTATGAACGAGTCTACCTTTGTTATAAGTTAATTTAAACTCATAACACTCGCGCGCGATGCTTATACTGGAATGACTAATGCAGACATTGATAATGTCAGACAGACTGAATAGAAGTTGTCCCTTTTCTCTGATTTATTGTTTACTACTTTTATCTAAAAGACTGAATAGAAGTTGTCATATCCCTGAGTCATTGTTTACTACTTTTATATGAAAGACTGAATAGAAGTTGTCCCATTCTCTGATTCATTGTTTACTACTTTTATCTGAAAGACTGAATAGAAGTTGTCCCTTTCTCTGATTCATTGTTTACTAGTTTTATCTGAAAGACTGAATATAAGTTGTCCCTTTCTCTGATTCGTTATTTACTACTTTTATCTGAAATACTTAATAGAAGTTGTCAATTTCTCTGATCTATAAAGTAATTTTTCCAGTAATATGGTTTGTCTGTGCACAGTAGTTCATGTAATTTATTATAAACCGTTCCTTGATTTATCCTAGAAAATCGACACGTGTCATTTTTGTATTCCCTGTGTTTTTATCAACAACCGTGACTTCTATTTCTGTCCCACCAAAACTCATACGTGCACCAACTTTTCGATTCCTGCCGCCTGTTGTATCAGGAATATCAATGCTAAGATACCCTAATTTGTAACAGCTATCGTCGGTCACAAAATGTGGACATTTTTCTGATGATCCATAAAACGTAAAGCCCATACTTGTCTGGTCATCGGTAACAGGTGTGTATATTTGTTCCTCTTGCTCTTCTCCAACTTGTACCGTTTCTCCGGCTCTAACGTGTATACTAAAAATATCGTTGCATCTAATATTGCCATCAGAATATACTTCAGTTTTACCAGGTGGGTGAGTACACGATTCGCTCTTGATATGTGTTATATCTGTTCCATATGTATACTTGCAGACCCGTTCAGCGATTGATTTTGGACTGTGTCCGTAGATAACGGCGCCTTTCAGAACAGCTAATCCTGCTTCGGTTGGGATGATAATCTTCATGTTTGGAAATTTGTTTTTGACACTCTCTTGTAACATCGGTGACTCTGAAAATCCACCAACCATGACAATGGCAGCGCACCCATGGACTTCACGTTTTTTCAACAGATTTGCGACGTGGTCTAAGATACTTTTCACTGCACCGTTGAAGAATTGTTTGAAGATATCAGCTTCGGCTCGGAGCTTATCGCCAGTCATTGACAGCTGATGTCCGTAAGAGGTTTGTGGCAAGACATCTTTTAATGTGTCGCCCGTCATTTTAATAAATAGCTCTGTCAGTGCAGTAGGTACCCTGAAAGTAATTCTGCCATCCTTGTTTGGGCTGATATCTCGCTTTTTTATCTCAAAATCTCTGAACATGTCAATGTAATCTTCCATATGTTTGTCTTTGAATTTCTTCATCACAGGTGCGCCTATATAAAATACACATAACACTCATAATAAGTATTATACATACAAAAGAAATGACAACAGTTGTTACCGCCTTGGAACGGCCAGAAGCAAAAATTGGGAATCTAAACCTGGTTAACGGGTGCATCCAACGTCGCTCTCTTCCTTCGTTCATAAATCGAGACAGTGTAAATATCTCCGTCAGACTGTATTATTATAAATACGGCAGCATACACACTTTACTTTTTCAATTCAAGTAGGTATAATTTACATAATATTGATTGTCGTGCACAGATCTAATCGATGACTGTAGAAGCCAGCATGAAACAGCGTCAATAAAATAGCAAAAATTAGGCAAGACGAAGATGAGGAAAAGTATCAAGCAAGTCTGTCTAGGAGAAATTTGCATTAAGCGCAAAAATATCTGTAACAGTTTCTATAAGTATAATAAACACTCTTTTGAAATGTAATATTAGTGTTTATACATTGTAGTGTTTACATACTTTGGTTAGATAATATATTAGTATTTTATAAAAAGAATAGATGAATAAACTAAAGGTCGTTATTTATCTTAAAAGCCTTACTGACAACTGTTCCTTGGTGCACACATTATACTTCATACATGTATCAGCAATTTTACAAATTATATGATTTATAGCGGCATTATCAGTATCTGAAGGTATTTCTTTTCGTGAATTCTTATGATCTTTGGTGCATTTATAACATTCGATACCGCTCTTAAACGTGAATAAATCGTGTTTTAAAATTATATATACTGATAAGTAATGCTGATATACAAATTAACTGTTCCGCTTTGATTCGATCGTATATACTCGGCCGATTTCGTCATTCTTCAGTATTAGAACGGTCACTTAATATGTGCAAAGACATAAAGGCATATCTGAACACTTTTCTACAACATCCGTAAATGTTCGGAACTTCCGGTCATCAACGATGCTATTATATATATTAAATCATTTATGTTATTACACGGGTCAGATCGAATTCAAATATTGGCAATAAAAGCGAGTTTAACTGCATGTTTTTGAAATAAACAAGGTTACTTTGGACCAGATATGATCCAAATAACCACACTTTATGCTAAGTAAAGGTAGAACTTACTTGTTATGCCGCTTTAAGTCATTTTAAATAAGACGAAAGTATACAATCATTTGCAATGCTTACATGATAATGTTTATACATAAATGAGCAGCATATATCCCTGCCGAAGTTATATTGACTGCAAGATGCGTTAAATATGCTTACCGACAAGTTTAATGATAAACTGTTTGAAAGCGTCATCCACTTTTGTGCCACCCCAGGCCCCTCCGCTGGCTTTGTGTAACTCCTTTAAACGACCGTTTTGCAAAACTTCATGGACCGTGATGTCAATAGTTCCGCCTGAGGTATATGTGTTACATGTAGTATGTCATAAATTTTTCAAAACATAAACTATTTCCAAACGTTAGTAGTATTGGTTTAAACATGTTTTTTTTTAAACTTTTATTACAATCATTTATGAAATACACGGATTGTAACGAACACATTTTGGCTTCAGATAGTTGAAACCATTATGCTTTAAATTAAATATGAAAAGACATAAATAATGCTTTTTACAGATATATATTCAAGCAATCTCTTCCATACTTCAAATGGATGCAAGTAAATGGCGTTAATATGTAGCATATGAACACTTAAAGGGACACACGATAAATTTACTTAAATCTCTTTCTGAAAATTATAAATCTGCGTGATGCAAATATGAAATTAAAATAAATTAAATGGGTATGTGTGCAGCCTATTAATTTTGTTTCTATTTTTAATCTTTCATATGGATAGAAGGCATTATATTTCATATATTCTTAATCATATATGGCAAAATGTATAACACATATCTTATTATATTCAGTTTGTATAGGTATGATAGAGAAAAAAATCTAAACAATATCATACACATGCACATGATGCCGTACTTGTAAGATAATACTTAAATCTCGTTCTGAAAATCATAAATCTGCGTGATGCAAATATGAAATTAAAATAAATTAAAT
Organism: Panopea generosa; assembly: GCA_029582155.1. Taxonomy (NCBI): domain Eukaryota; kingdom Metazoa; phylum Mollusca; class Bivalvia; order Adapedonta; family Hiatellidae; genus Panopea; species Panopea generosa. Next base: position 12,076,456 of record CM055896.1, on the reverse strand, counting down.
GGGTATGTGTGCAGCCTATTAATTTTGTTTCTATTTTTAATCTTTCATATGGATAGAAGGCATTATATTTCATATATTCTTAATATTCTCATATATGGCAAAATGTATAAAACATATCTAATTATATTTAGTTTGTATAGGTATGATAGAGAAAAAAATCTAAACAACATCATACACATGCACATGATGCCGTAGTTGTAAGATAATAGTGGAGCATTTGTACATGTTTATACTTTGTCTCGTCTTATAATATGACGACGGGGGAAGAGCGAGGTAGGGCGCACCTGTTAACCAAGTTTAGGCTCCCCGGTGCGTAATTTGTTACTGACCGTTACAAGGCGGTGGCCCATAATGTCACTTTATCTAATAGTGTACTTGTTATGCTTATTCCTTATATTGATATGTTAGTTGAGTTTATGCTACTTATGTGTCTGTGTCCTTAAATACTAAGTCTCCTATATATTATTTTCATTTTTTCTAAATAGTTTTGATTAATACTTTCAAAACTAGCATGACTAAAAATATTAATTGATAAAAGTTAATTCTCTAAACTTGAGTTTGAGATAAAAATACTTTTATTTTATATTTAATGTACCTTTTCATGATAGTTTTATGTTTTGATATGTGTAAATAGTGATACGATGCGTTAACGTGCGTATAATTCTATTTTAAGATTGTCACGTGTTCCTTTGAACACATTTTAAAAAATAAAGATTTGTTTAACATTCTAGTCTGTGTGGTAAAGGAAACATTGCAGAATCAAACTATAGTACGAAGTAATTACCTCCGGCATCTAAAACAAGATACTTTGTTCCCGGTTTAAATGTTCCCAAGGAAAACTGTTCTCCTCCGCTTTTCTCAACCGGTAGATGGCGACAGTAGAGAGAAGCTGCTTCCGGTTCAAGGGCAATGGTGAGTTTGTCTCCTGGTATTCCATGCTATAAAGAATGTACAATTCTCATATAGTTAACACTTGTAATATTTAATCATCTATTAATGTAAACTATCTCAAAACATTTTAGATTAGATACACAAAATCAATTCAATATTTTCATTTGAAATATGAAAAAATAGTAGGGAAATGTATTGAATTGGTGTTAATAATGTTTATTGCTTTATCAATTGCTTAATATATAGATGCATTTATTAAATGTTTATCATCATAAAAGTACAACAGTTACCCCCGGTGGAAATTCGGCAGCCTCTCTCATAAACTGCTTGGCCGCATCGTTCCAGATAGCGGGTACAGTAAGCACCCAGTGGATATCCCGGTCTGAGAGCCCACCGCCAGTAATGCGATTCTTAGACATCTTTATCAAGTCGTCTCTCAAATGTTGGATACACAGGGAGAAAACTTTTTTTGCCGGATATTCCTTCCCACTTGCGTCTTCTATCATCATATTTCTTTTCAGATTCTGATAAAATACAGTTTTTAAGAAAAATCAAACATAGCAATTAATCAACTTAATTATTAGATACTTGTATAAGTAATACATACATGTATTTAGGTGTTGTATACTTTAACTTTAAAGGGAGATCAGTCGTCCAGTTTTTCTTGTAAAATATGACACGAGTTGTTTGGTTTGTACTTCATAACTTGATAATACTGTCGTTTAAATTCATAGGTTGGTACATAAATATGCATTGCGTTGGCGGTTTATATAAAATATCGATCCAGTAGGGCAAAAGGTATCAAGAAGCACATGTCAACTTGGAACGAGTTATTACGAAGATTAATCGAGATTTAAATGATAGTTTACATTATCTCCTACTTATATGATCGTGTAAACTTACGCCTTCTTCGAACAGCAGCATTTTAAACCTTTTGAAAAACCACCACTGTTTGTGGTGACCCTCTTCCGCGAGTTCAGCATACTTGCTTTCAGCTTCGTACCCAAAGGAATGTAAAGATTCTCCGTCGGGATTAATCAATGCACAAGTTGGTCCTGGACAAATAAAGAGGATATGATTAAAACAATGGTATGCTTGTCTCTGAACCTTTAAAAACTGTTTTGTTTTGAACGTGATTTTGGTTGGTGCGGAAGTAAATTATTGAAACAGAGTTAATGTAAAATCTGAATTAATTTTTAAAAAAAATATTACAGATATCTCAATGTTAAGACGTATGAAGCTTTCTGTAAATACAGTATATATAATATACAGAAAACGTCATGCATTAAATACACCCAAAAATCCTATATCCAGTTGATTGCACGGGGTTTCATTCTGGTCTGCCTTAACGTGCTTTGTCATTCATTATTGATGTAAATATTTTAAATCTTTATTATCTTTTAAAGGTACAAACCTTTCATGGACACCAGCTGACCGCCAGACCATTGTTTCGCTGATACTTTAACAGGATCAGCATCGAACTCATGTTTGAACGAAAACGCCCATCCTGAATATGTGGTCCCAAAATCTATTGCAGCTACCAGTAGGGAGCTGCTCTTCATCTTCGCCCCCTTTGTAGCCTGAATTAATTAACAATCAAATAATTAATTCTCACTTTCATAGTTTATAGATCATATGTATCTTTTTGTATTTTTTGATAAAACACCTTGTTGATCCGGACTACTTTTAAAAATTTCCACTGATGTATTCGTACGCGAATAGTTAAAGTTTTCATTCATATAATTATTTTACCTATGGGGGCGTTTGAAACTTATAAAAATGTGTTTGTCATCAGGATTGGAATTGTAAGGCTATACTTCATTTAATTTATTTGTTTTGAGTTCATATGCATGTTTAAAGAATGTCGATTCACGCACACACCAAATAAAGTCCGAATAATATACTATCATTATGGTGCATTTTGAGTAGCATCAAATCTTTGGATATCGCTGATAACTCAAGTAATCGTTTTGAACAGAACTTTAATGTTTCATGTTTATAATATTACATAAATATTTGTCAAATACAGTCACTAACATTGCTTATCATTAAAGTGACTCATAATTTTTGTTCGGTATTTCTTATATAGCTATACATCGTTTATTTATCCTAAAGTGATGAAATAAGCAAAGAAATATTTTGATCATATTCTAAACGCATTTGATACTTGCGCAGTGTTATACTTTAATTTAGAATTAAAATGCAAAGTAGTTACTTTTCGATTTCAAACAAATTGCCTTCTCTTATTTAAACATGCGTTTTCCTCCACCAATTTAACATATTACGTACACACTGTGGCATCGACATTTTGTTTAACTTGACCATATAATACTATACCTACCATTGTATCAAACTTCCTTTTCAGTAGTTATACTCCCCTTACAGTGATCACTCCCTGTACCTGAAGTAGACATTGAAACCAAACCAATACAATGTAGTTGGCATTGTGCCAGTGTCAAATAGCATAACAAAAATATCAATGAATTGTACACTGTGTGCATTCACAAGTATATTTAAGTGCTAATATGTGTTCGTAAATCAATATGATCGTCTTAGGCTGGGTTTCGTCCAAATATCTAACTACCAATCACATATTTGCCTTGTATTTACTCGTTAAACTTTTACCTCTGCAAAAGTAAAAACACGTTTTGCCTTGATGATCATTCTATGCTGCTTTATACAGTTACACTGATTCAATTTAGCTCGATTGTGAAAAATGTACAGAGCTTATATGCATCGCTCTCGAGTACGTGTCCTGGGTAGAGCCAGTGTTGTTATTTTGTAAACGCCTTCGGAACGATGTTGAGATCGAACTTACGACTTCTTCCGTAAGAGGTCAAAACTTTATCCACTGCACTACCGCTCCACTTTATATTTTTTTCAAACACATTACACTCCATCTTGAAAATAGGCATATAGTAAAATCTTTTTAAGATTATATTCCGAATTGTAAGTATAATGTGCACCAAGAGATAAAAACACGCCTGTCAAGTCACAAAGGAGTATTTGTATTCTTTGTAAGTGCACGTGCGTTCCTTTTCATGTCTTAAAATAGATATGATATACTGGTTATTTGCTGAAACGATCAATTACACTTATGCTAAATAGATAGTGTCGTGATAAAACATATTTTCATCCAATGAAATGACGAATTTCAATTACGAATGAATGATATTTAGCTTGTTTTTGATTATATAAATGTTACAGACATGGGTATAAGCTTGCAAGTAAAAATAAATGAAAGAAAAAGTTTACCATATACTGTTATTGAAAATCGTTAATATTACTTGATATGATAGTTCCTTTAAAATAATTGGCTTTAATTAATGCCATCATAAACAATCAAAAAAATACATGTAGTAGCATTTGCAAAGATTGATTGATATGAAATGGCAAGTGGGGTTGGGTGGGGGTGGACAGCTAACCCGCCACTACCGAATGGAGCAGCTAACCCGCCACTACTGAACGGAACAGCTAACCTGAACGGAACAACTAACCTGTCATTACTGAACGGAAGAACTAACCCGCCATTACTGAACGGAACAGCTATAAACCCGCCACTACTAAATGGAACAGCTAATCCGCCACTTCTGAACGGAACAACTAACCCGCCACTACTGAACAGAATAGCTAACCCGCAACTACTAAATGGAACAGCTAATCCGCCACTACTAAACGGAACAACTAACCCGACATTACTGAACGGAACAACTAACCCGCCACTACTGAACGGAACAGCTAAAAACCCGCCATTACTAAATGGAACAGCTAATCCGCCACAACTGAACGGAACAACTAACCCGCCATTACTGAACGGAACAATTAACCCGCCACTACTAAATGGAACAGCTAACCCGGCACTACTGAATGGAACAACTAACCCGCCACTACTGAATGGAACAGCTAACCCGCAACTACTAAATCCGCCATTACTAAACGGAACAGCTGTAAACCCGCCACTACTGAACGGAACAGCTATAAACCCGCCACTACTAAATGAAACAGCTAATCCGCCACTTCTGAACGGAACAACTAACCCGCCACTACTGAACAGAACAGCTAACCCGCAACTACTAAATCGAACAGCTAATCCGCCACTACTAAACGGAACAACTAACCCGACATTACTGAACGGAACAACTAACCCGCCACTACTGAACGGAATAACTAACCCGCCACTACTGAACGGAAGACTACTGAACGGAACAGCTAACCCGCTACTGAACGGAACAAATAACCCGCCACTACTGAACGGAACAACTAACCTGCCACTACTGAACAGAACAACTAGCCCGCCATTTCTGAACGGAACAACTAACCCGCAACTACTGAATGGAACAGCTAACCCGCAACTACTAAATCCGCCATTACTAAACGGAACAGCTATAAACCCTCCACTACTGAACGGAACAGCTATAAACCCGCCACTACTGATCGGAACAACTAACCCGCCACTACTGAATGGAACAACTAGTCCGCCACTACTAAATGGAACAGCTAACCCGCCATTGCTGAACGGAATAACTTACCCGCCACTACTGAACGGAACACTACTGAAGGGAGCAGCTAACCCGCCACTACAGAACGGAACAGCTAACCCGCCACTACTGAATGGAACAACTAACCCGCCACTACTGAACGGAACAACTAACCCGCCACTACTAAATGGAACAGCTAACCCGCCATTACTGAATGGAACAACTAACCCGCCACTACTGAACGGAACACTACTGAAGGGAACAGCTAACCCGCCACTACAGAACGGAACAGCTAACCCGCCATTACTGAACGGAACAACTAACCCGCCACTACTGAACGGAATAGCTTACCCCGCCACTTGGTATTTCCAATATTTTCGTCAAAATATTGCGTAGAATTATGAAAATTTGTATCCGAAATTAACAGACAATTATGTACTAAATTTTCATAGCAATAGGTTTCTTCCTTATTCAAGTTCAATTTCAAGGAAACTGCTTTTAAACTGATACTTTTTGGGAAAATACATAAAATGTCAGATACATAAAATGTCAGTTGACGGGTTAGATGTTCCCTTCAGTGTAGTTTTTTTTATCACTAGACTGTTTTATTTATAGAGGATCTGAAATGTGTGTGTATTTACGCTAAGTTGTGCGGATAAGTGGTTGTGGTCTCAAGTGTGTGTTTATATAGAAACGGGCATAAAAAAATAAAGTAAATATTATGTTCATATACTTTGAAATTCGCTAAAAGTAAATCGAACATCCATCATAAAATGGATTGATTACAGAAAGTACAATCGCCAATAGTACAGCAGTTTTACAAACAAAGGTATTCCACTGTTAATAGGTAAATTGCAAACTTCTTAAAGAAATAACAAATATACTATCTCGTATCTATTGGAGTTGTTACTGTTTAATCTATTTTTGTTAAGTGCTATGGGTATCACAGGTCGTTATATCCTAAACACGGTTAATGATATGTACTTTTATACCGATATCAATAAAGTAGATAAGAAATATATCTATTTACACTACATGTCAATCGTTAGATAGTATTTGGAATAGAAATTGCAAGGAAAAGCACATCAAACCAAATATAAAGTTTTAATTTACATCCTTATTTCATACACAAAGATTAGGTTCTAGTTATGTTAGATAAACCTGTGTTATGTGGCACACATATCTATATAAGGTAAAATTACCCACTTTGCCCTGGTTACTGTATTACATATGTAAATAACTAAGCTATAAATTAGATTCAAATGTATTGTTTAAGATATATATGTATACAAATATAGTAATACAGTTATCAAATTGTTTATAATAAATGCCAAGTGGTCTAAGGCGCCATCTCAAGATCACTTACATGTACCACTCACCGCTAGTGTCGTTGGTTCGAGTCCCGCTCGCTCCGAAATGTTTATATGAGAAAATCTGCGAGTTACTTGCGGAAGAACAGCGTTTCTGCTCAGATTCATTCAAAGGTTTTACTCCACCAACAAATACCAAAATGGCGTTAAACCCCTTTCCAAACCACCACATAAACAGACTCAGTAAAACCGAGTCTGCTATTTTCTTTTCTTGATTCATTCTGTTTTTCCAATTGAAGCTTTTATCAACTATCAGCAACTATCAGCACTGCAGTCTTATGTAAAAAATATAAAATATCAATTTCCAAGGCAATAACGGCATACATGTACGACATGCATGATGGACGTCTGTTAAATGCCGCTACATGGGTTGACACCGCGTATTATTTTTCATTCCTTGGAATCAACACTTACACGACCGATTATGAAGTTAATAGGGTTTTGTTTCATTTCAAGTGCAAACACCATTAGCCACACTCGTTCCCTGATATATCATATAGAATCACAAGATAGATTAAGGCAATATTTCGCGTTTAGAACAGTTTTAATTTTACATATTGTTCGGATTGTGAGGAACGAAAAAGCATATATATATACATTTGAATAAAGCGGATCAATTGTTAGATATAATCAAAACATTTGACTTATCAATAATATTACGTATTTACTTACGGACGTTTCAACCCAGGTCTACACTTTAGCTCGTCGTCCGGTAGAATGAGATTTCTACGAATAATCAACAAGGTCAAACAGAGATAAATATGTATTTAACATCCTGTTTCGTTTTAAAGTACATAAAGGTAATCGAGTCCGTGTTTGCTCACCAATTTCAACATAGCAAAACGATTTAAACCGGTTTTAATATATTTACTGTCGAATGCTTTGATAGTTATGTATGGATATGCTAATATAAGAATTATTTATAGGTTAGCATGTGAATGAGCCTTGTGACATGGTCATTATTATCATCCGGGGCTGTTATCACTACAAGATACTGATCATCCATTTGTCAACATCTTTATTGCACGTGTTACTTAATATCATTTGTACACATACTTTCTGTATATTTGATTTTTTGTCGTTTAAAAAAAAGACCCGTTCGGCCAAACTGGAATATTAATGATAAAATTATATTTTAACGTAATTTTGTTGTTATCTTTTTTTAAGTATATAGCAGTTGCTTCCCTTGATTTATGTTTCAACATTCTAACATTCGGTTTAGGCAGTAACAAAATAAATCCAAATTATACAAACACTCGCTATATTCGTGTTTTTTTTTTGTTTCTTATTCCATGTTCTTACTATCTTTTTTTAACGTTTGGTTTTCGAAGAGCCAGACTATTTCAATTGTAGTGATTTTTTTCTGAATAGCCGAATTTTGAACACTTATTTATATATTCTTCTACGTGTGACTGTTTCTTTATTTGACTTTTTAACACTAAAAAAGGTGGTGCCCCATTATCATACATATATGTTTTTTATGTATTTGACAAAAAAAAATCTTGATTGTTCTACTTATAACTTTTACGTCATTTCATCCGTCTCCTATACTTCAATTCATCGTTACTGTTTATCTTACTGCCAACAAAAAGTAATATGTATATGAACTTTTATGTAACTCTCTTATTTATCTTTTACGTTTCTTTACATGACTTTAGATTTAAATACTGATTTGATAATGAAGCCAGGACTTGCCATTTTGATTTGACAAAATATTTTCACATGCGCACTTTCTTTCCCCATGTCATTTTTTTTTTACCTTTCTCTTTAAAAAAATAAAGTCCAAGGTAGTGATAATGCCTACATGACCATTCAAAAACCATTCAATAAAAAATAAACATTCATTAACCATTCAATAACCATTCAATCATTAAGAATAACAAAACAGACAACAGTTCAAATAAACACTTCATTTAGTAAACATATGTTTTCTGGACATGAAAAATAGCGATGATGAAAATGATACTAGTAAGGGTGCTGCCTTTGTTATCTATAGTTACATAACTTTGTGTATGTTACTACCATAACTTCTGCTATTACTTTTACAACTATTGTTACTATAACTACAACTAAATAATAAACCGCTACTACTGCTAATACAACTAGAAGTACTTTTATTTGTGTTACTACTGCTGCTACTACTACTACTACTACTACTACTACTACTGCTGTTGCTGCTGCTGCTGCTGCTGCTACTACTACAACAACTACAACTACTACTACTACTACTACTACTACTGCTACTACGTTTTTTCTACGCGCCTAGGTCAGACTAATAAAAATAGATTGACCGCTTAAAATTGCAACATATTTTGTGACATATCAAATTAATCATATGATTTCATTTTAATTTCAATTTGTATACATGTTGTTAGAAGTGTTCATCTTAGAAAGACTCTGAATAACGATGCTATAGTCGTCATTTTAAGTATTAAAGTGTTGTCTATGTTTTAGAATTGGGATTCGTTTCAAGTTTTTCACTACTGTAACAATTTAATTAACAATTTTGGTGGATTTGATATACACAACCATTCTTATTGTATTTATTAATGATAATGAGATGCTTTTCATACATTTTAAAGATAATTATATATATTTTTGAGACATTTATAACAGTTTAATCTTGATAGATCTACACTCCCTTTAAATGAAAAAACATGTCCATTGTTTGCCGATCTAGACCCCCATTCACCACCCCGTCCCCTCCATTTTTCTAAAAAAATTGTGTTTTATTAAGTGGATACTCTGTACCCATTACAACTTATATTATCTTCACAAAATCCCCTCAACCCATCTCCACCACTACATTTTTTATTATTTCAATTTTGATTTGTGTTAAAATGAAATACTCTGCCTCTTTCAATTTTGTTACCTACCTAAGATTCGCTCACCCTACAAACTGCTGATAACAATAACGTGACCATTGCATGTAGATGAAACAGAATATTTTAATTCTGAAAAGCAATTTAAATACAACACGTTGCTTTTATTACTGATGAAAAAAATTGCATATAATGTGACCACTTTCTACTAGATAAACAAAATCATTTAATTAAAAAAAACAACAATTAAATCGTCTCATTTTTTTTACAGAAAAATAAAGCGGTCTCAAAAATTCAAATTTGATATGTGTATCATGGATAATGATGCTTGCTTGCGTAGGATGACTTCGTGCAGGATAACTTCGTGTAGGATGACTTGGTGTAGGATGACTTGGTGTATGATAACTTGGTGTAGGATAACTTCGTGTAGGATGACTTCGTGTAGGATGACTTGGTGTAGGATGACTTCGTGTAGGATGACTTCGTGTAGGATAACTTCGTGTAGGATGACTTGGTGTAGGTTGACTTTGTGTAGGATGACTTGGTGTAGGATGTAGGATGACTTGGTGTAGGATAACTTCGTGTAGGATGACTTGGTGTAGGATGACTTCGTGTAGGACGACTTGGTGTAGGATGACTTCGTGTAAGATGACTTGGTGTAGGATGACTTCGTGTAGGATGCCTACGTGTAGAATGACTTGGTGTAGGATGACTTGGTGTAGGATAACTTGGTGTAGGATGACTTGGTGTAGGATGACTTCGTGTAAGATGACTACGTGTAGGATGACTGGGTGTAGGATAACTTGGTGTAGGATGACATCGTGTAGGATTACTTCGTGAAGGATGACTACGTGTAGAATGACTTCGTGTAGGATGACTTGGTGTAGGATAACTTCGTGTAGGATGACTTCGTGTAGGATGACTTGGTGTATGATGACTTGGTGTAGGATAACTTCGTGTAGGATGACTTGGTGTAGGATGACTTGGTGTAGGATTAGGATGACTTCGTGTAGGATAACTTCGTGTAGGATAACTTGGTGTAGGATGACTTGGTGTAGGATGACTTGGTGTAGAATGACTTCGTGTAGAATGACTTCGTGTAGGATGACTTGGTGTAGGATGACTTCGTGTGGATGACTTGGTGTAGGATGACTTGGTGTAGGATGACTTCGTTTAGGATGACTTCGTGTAGGATGACTTGGTGTAGGATGACTTCGTGTAGGATGACTTCGTGTAGGATATCTTCGTGTAGGATGACTTCGTATAGGATGACTTGGTGTCGTGTAGGATGACTTGGTGTAGGATGACTTGGTGTAGGATGACTACGTGTAGAATGACTTGGTGTAGGATATCTTTGTGTAGGATGACTTGGTGTAGGATGACTTCGTGTAGAATGACTTGGTGTAGGATAACTTTGTGTAGGATGACTTGGTGTAGGATGACTACGTGTAGGATGACTTGGTGTAGGATAACTTCGTGTAGGATGACTTGGTGGAGGATAACTTCGTGTAGGATGCCTTGGTGTAGGATGACTTGGTGTAGGATGAATTGGTGTATGATAACTTGGTTTAGGATGACTTGGTGTAGGATGACTTGGTGTAGGATGACTTCGTGTAGGATGACTTGGTGTAGGATAACTTGGTGTAGGATGACTTCGTGTAGGATGACTTCGTGTAAGATGACTACGTGTAGGATGATTTCGTGTAGGATGACTTGGTGTAGGATGACTTGGTATAGGATGACTTCGTGTAGGATATCTTCGTGTAGGATGACTTCGTGTAGGATGACTTGGTGTCGTGTAGGATGACTTGGTGTGGGATGACTTGGTGTAGGATGACTACGTGTAGAATGACTTGGTGTAGGATATCTTTGTGTAGGATGACTTGGTGTAGGATGACTTCGTGTAGAATGACTTGGTGTAGGATAACTTCGTGTAGGATGACTTGGTGTAGGATGACTACGTGTAGGATGACTTGGTGTAGGATAACTTCGTGTAGGATGACTTGGTGGAGGATAACTTCGTGTAGGATGCCTTGGTGTAGGATGACTTGGTGTAGGATGAATTGGTGTATGATAACTTGGTTTAGGATGACTTGGTGTAGGATGACTTGGTGTAGGATGACTTCGTGTAGGATGACTTGGTGTAGGATGACTTCGTGTAGGATGACTTCGTGTAAGATGACTACGTGTAGGATGATTTCGTGTAGGATGACTTGGTGTAGGATAACTTCGTGTAGGATGACTACGTGTAGGATGACTCCGTGTAGGATGACTTGGTGTAGGATAACTTCGTGTAGGATGACATGGTGTAGGATGACTTGGTGTATGATGACTACGTGTAGGATGACTTGGTGTAGGATGACTTGGTGTAGTTTGACTTCGTGTAGGATAACGTCGTGTAGGATGACTTCGTATAGGATGACTTTGTCATAAAAAGGAAGCACGACGTATTTTCATAATTTATTTATTTATTCATTTATTTGATTTAGTATTTTATGGAACACAATTTTCTGTTAACTGATGAGTTGTACTGTTTTACAGTATTTATTCATTTGAACGAAAACTGTCGATTTTTATCATTAGGTTTCAGGTACATACGACATGATATATATATATACAATACAGTAATGTTTTCTCTGGTATTCGTAAACAAATCAAGCACTAATGTTATGTCACGTAAAATGTCCTTGTGGCTAGGGACTTTTGTAGTTTTACTTTCTTCCCTGTGCTATCAGGTTAATATCGCTCGGTATCAGCAGCGTATCTATGGCGTGTATCACCCCATTGGTGGCAACAATGTCTGCTTCCAACACGGTGGCATTGTTCACCATAACTCCTGTAATGTATATTTGAGAAAAATATAAAAATATCTATGCATGCATGAACAAACACTACATTATTGGGTATTCATTAAAAAGGTTCAAATATAACTCCTGTAATGTATATCCACATATTAGACAAATGTTTACAATTTAACACGGTATGCTGTCAGATTTTGGTGTAGGTAATAGCAAAATATCATACTTGTTATATGCACGTGATTTGCTTGTGAATTTGAGAAAAATATATACATGCATACAGGAACAAACACTATACTTTTGGGTAGTCATTGAAATGGTTCATCCATGTAGACAAAATGACATCACGGTAGGATAAACCAATGCTTAAAACGGTACAAAAATGGAATATTAGAAAAAGGATTTTAAATTAAATTTCGGATGAAGGAATATTAAAATGTATAATGATGTGATTGAATATATTTGCAAACGAATAAGTTATTTTCAGGAAATTCTTCTTATTTTAATACTTGCACACAGGCAAACATGCACAATCAAACATTCAAGGAGTATATTTGCGCAGCGCATCAGTACGTTTTATAAACTGTGAAAATATATTTTTAACCCTTCAAAAATTGCCAGTGATTCCATTGGTTGGTATTGGCTTGTGGGTATTTGCGGTAAAATCATTACGTATTTGTGCGTTCTATGGTTAGTCAGCTTTACATGTAGAGAGTTGCATAGAGTTCAATAAATAGAGAATCTTACATGAGTGCTCATATATGATTGAATTTATTAAACGAGTTGATAAAACTATATTATGCGATGCTCTACCGAGCATTATATCGTTTTTTCCAGCGAGTTTAATCAATTTAATAATAAATGTGCACGAAGGTAAGATTCTTTATCACATAATTGCGGAAAATGGTAAATTTATCATTTATTAAAGAGATCACCTCCATAAGGAATGAGAAAAAAATCGAACATATTACTTTCAGTCAGTCGACGTATGACGTAACGTCTAAAATAACGTCATTTTAGTCAGACAATTCGACGTCATTCATATATTCTGACAAGTTCGAAAGAACTGGTATTTTACATACGAGAGCAGAGTTATAGGAAAAACGTTGAGTGAGGATTCGGAAGTGATAGTAAACTAGGTTAATTAAAAAAATATGTCATGGGTTCATTACACGCTCGCATCGTAAATTATGTTATAAATAGATATTAGAATAAGGGTAAATACTAATTGCATACTGTAACAATGTTACTTCATTAGTATATGTTAGTATATATTTGATCATTTCTTATTTTATGAACTGACAAATAGATAAAAACTTATTAGATACATATATGTGAAAGGACAAAGAAACGTCAGATGATTTTCAGAGCCCTATCACCAAATCAACTGTTGTAAGCCCTAGTTACAGTTTTAGTTATATGATTTAGTTATACAATATGTAAGCATTTTATTATTGATTTTTATCAATATAACCATTTATATAAACAAAAGCATTATAATTGAAATACCATTACAAATGTATTCTGAAACTATCAACTGCTTTAAATAGTTTTAATATGTGGCTCTGATATTCACCAGAAATGTCCTAATCTTTTCAGACATGTGTATACTTTAAAACATTGATTTGTAACGTGCATGGTATTGCATGTTTCCTCTCTGTTCTGTACTATGCTGACTACTGTTAATAATACTGACCTGCAGGGCTTACAGTGATGGTGACTGGGGTACCTTGAAGTGTGAATAGTGTTTGTCCGTCACTCAGCTGCGATGCCTTCCTGCCGCCAGGAACAACGTGGTATTTCAGCAGTTCTGTAATAGTTTTAACAATTACTTTATTTAAGAGGAGCACAACGAATGGTTTAATAAATGAGAAATAATACAAACGGTTGTTGAAATATTCAATAAATGTCATTATCAGGATAGAAAATTGAAACAAAGTACATGTCGAGAGTTGTTTATCAAATTTATTTGTATTAGGATTCCAGCGAATTATTCTCAAACTAAGAAAAATACACGAGCAGTTATGGATCGTGCATACAAAATGTAATATAGCGTGAATATGGATTTCCAATCAATAAAAGGCATACTATATGCATGATGAATGGTTCGATTTACACGCCAAATATTAGTTCAGCGACTCATTATTGCAACATGTTCAATATTAACACGCACACATGTACATTTTTGGGCGAATAAATTGCTTTTACATGTATGCATCATGAAGTGGTTTGTTGAGGAAAAAGTTCAAAATATAAATAATTGAAATGTTTCCCCACTCAAAACCGTGACCATCAAGTATAACCTATATTTGTCTGGTAATGGTTGCAGAAATTGGCGATGTGCCACAGATTTATTGTACGACCATGAGTTATGCTTTCAAACATAAACATAAATGATTGTTTAGATGATAACTGGATTAACCACTCACGCCAAAAGAATGTGTATTCGATCCAAGAATTGACCGGAAATGCCCCTAAAACATAGTACTGGTTCTGATTACACTAAACATCTCAACATGAGATTTTCCTCAACTCATTTTTTGAAATTGCTACAACTTCATTTACTTAGAAATGGTGACAGTACATAACTTGCTTCAGATGGTGAGTATTACAATATCCTGTTCTCTACTCAGTCTCGCACACATTACACAGCTGCCCGTTTTCATTGTTGTTTTTTTCTTCAAAATAAAATGATATTCGATATTCTGATCAGTTTACATGCTTTCCGTTATCAATGAGTTAATTGTATGTGGTCATTTTATACGTAATGAGTTAAAGTAAACATTACGAGAAATTTTTTAGTTGAGGAAAATCTCAACTTGAGATGTTTAGTGAAACCGGTCCTTATTTCTCAACAGGAAACAGAGTTTACAAATACTCAGAGCTTACTTGGTAAGTATATTTACTATAGTAAATCAGTGCAAAAAATTGTCACGTTATAAGATAACTGTATTTTATCCGTTTGTTGCATACATGAGCTATCTGTAAACAAGCAAGTACCTTGATAGACGGTTTGTGCGTTTGGTCCGCTCACGTCCAAAAGGGTATCTTTGTAAACTCCAAACGCCGCATCGGTAGGAGCAAATACGGTAAAGTCTCCAGCTGGTAATATAAACAATATAGTCAGACCTGTCTTAAGCAGCCAGTCAAGGAAAGGAGCAAAATGGCCTTTTCAGACAGGTTGTTGCTTAATACAGGTTAATTTATTCTAAAAACGAAAGAAATGGGAACTAGCAAATATGGCTGCTTAAGACAAGTGGTTGCTCAAAAGAGGTGACCGCTCACACAGGTTTGACTGTAATTCAATAGCTGCATACTGTATTGATAGATAATAATAATTGTACTGATAAAAGGTAAATAATTTGACAAAACAAGGCCTAAATAATAATAGAATAAGCAAGTTTATTATCTTAAGCAAGGGCTTATATATTTATATATAATTCATTGTCTTAAGTTATAATACTATAAAGTAAATTGTATCTTACATATATTAAATATAATAAAATTACAATTTTTTAAGACAAGAAAATATGTATTGTTTTAGATCGAAAAATATTATTTACTTTTCTCTTTTTGCTCTTAAAAAATAAATATATATATAGAGAGAGAGAAGTTGAAATATGCATATTGTATTATGTTGTGTTATGTAAATGAATATATGTGTGTATATTCAAATTATAGATACCTATACATAGGCCAAATGGCTTTGTTAATATTTATAAATATTTTGTATTTGTGAATATTAAGATTTTTTCTAATATGCCAATTGATTGTGTATTATTTAGATAAGTAAAAATGTCCTTGTCAATATAAGTGTTTTAATCATAAAAAGGATTAAAGAAAAATGAGATTGTTCTTACATTCTAATATTGTAACAAGATCAGCCAGGAAAAGAGAAAGAAACAAGTCCTTGAACCTTGTATCGTCCTTCAATATAACTTGGACTATATTTAAGGTTGCCAGCTTAGGCGGTATTAGCACTGTGTCTATTGGTTGTATCACACCATTGTTGACGATGATATCACTGTTAGCCTGGTCAACAGTCGATACGTTGTTAAGAAGAAGAGTCTGTAAAACACAGAACAAGGAAGAATACATCAATGAAGTTAAGTACGTTGTTATTATTTCTCATAATTTTGTGTAGCATGCATTACGATTGGGTCTGTAAAATAGCAATGGAATATGAGCATCTTGATTCGTCAGTTGCTTCAGTGGAAGTTAAATGATGTCAAACTTTGATAAACGTTAAATCACTATGATTTGTAAGCCAGGTATAAAATTCTCTGCTTTTTCATAGGAGTGGGGTTGAGGGAGTAAAAAACATGTATGTTGCATGTATCATAACGGTTTAGCTGATATTTCAATGTTACTTTACGTGGATTTGACCGTCATAATTACTTCTAAGTTCATGTTTACGTAACACGATCATTATTTAGGAAGCTAGCTATGTCGTATTGCAAAAGTCGTATCAGTGTTATATGATACATACTTGTATTACAGTAAGAATAATTTTCCGATTTGTATGATTCACACTTCAGTTATATCATATACGTTGTCCAAGGCTGCTTTCAGTTCAGTTAATCGCTTGATAACGTTAGCTAACACATGTTCCTGGACACTGGCTCAACTTCAAATTAGCACGTAGTACCTAACACTTTTAGGGAACCAGGCATTAAACGTGTTTGCTGTTTAACGGTGCTGAATGCAGCATTGAGCTCAATGCTCCTGATATCGATATTTATTAACCTGAGCTATTCAAATCTAACGTACCAGCTCCATTAATATAACTGCCATTTAGTGAACCATCAATGGCATCTTCTAATCTTTAAGTTATTCTATATCTTACCCCACCACTTGCTGTAATGGTCAGACTTTGTCCCTCTAATGTGGTTTTGTTTGTCGGCTTTGAAATCATGGGTACTAAGACAAACTCGGGCACCACATGATACTGCAAAACGGCTGAAAGACTTGCTGGATTAGCAAGCAAACTCTGAAGAGTCGCATTGTCAACTTTATTGAAAGCAGCGTTGGTTGGTGCAAAGACTGTGAATGGTCCTGTAAATAAAAGAAAGACACAAAGTTAAAAATAACCATCAATTTAATACGCTCAAGCTGAAATATCATTTGAAATAATTTGTGTAAACTGTGCTTTTAAATATGAGATATAACTGTTAAAAATTTAATTTAAAAGAATAAAAATGTGTATCAGTATGTGTGTTTTAAATAGTGTGTTGTCATATTAGGTTTATGTTTATACACGTAAATGTTGATTGGTTTTAGCTGTAGATTTATACATTTACGGTATTGATCTTCAGAAGCATAATGGTATTTTGTTCAGATATGGAATCAAGTGAAAATAATATGTTGAATGAAATATTTTACCGTAAATTCATTCTTATATAAAATCAAACTTAAGAAATGATAGCATTGTCGCCATCATGCAATGGCGTACGTAAGACCAGGCGTTACATCATAAAGCGAGGTATGTAAATAAAATACAACTTTTGTGTCCCTTTAGTTCCTTTTAAGCTTGAAATATCGTTGTAATGATTAGAATGAGGTATCTGGGGGAAGGTTAAGTAACATCAATTTTTTAGTGTTAATTGAATATTTTGGTTAATGCAAACATTAGTTTCGTTAATGCAAATACAGATAACTGTAATATTCGCCAGTCATGACAACGCTGTATATATCCCGCTTGCCAAACGACGGCATGAACAATATATTAAGCGTTTGATTTTATTTATTTCTCAGGGACCGGTGTCACGTTAGATTCACACTCACTCCCGATAGTCCACGCGTGTGGATCTGCCGTAGAGTCATGAGTTTCACGAGCGGAAAAATCACAAGCATTTGTTATTGTTCTGAATCGAATAATTCTATTTGTTTAAAGGTTAATAATCATTTGAAAACGCGTGTCTTTGTTTAAACATAGGTTGAACTGGCAAAAAAACCACTGGAGTGTTATTTTACTCTTAAAACGTACACTTATGACAATAGAAAATAGACGTGTTATTAACCGCTATAAGAGAAGGAAAATCACCAACAGTGAATCACGGTTAAACACACTTTTTATTAAATTAATAACTGTTATTTTAGTGAAACATACACCGTTCGAAAGCTGAACTATTACCTGATCAAGTGATGTTAACATATTAATAGAAACTGGCGTAACTACGGAGAATTAAACATTTATTCACGGGCACTACTTTGCAAAACGGCAAAAAATACCCACAACCATTTCATACAGTATTGTAGTAGCTAGTGAAATCGTTGCTTAAACAACATAAATGATAAACGAATAATTTGATTAGTAAAGAGTAAAAATAAAAGAAAATAGCGTTACTAACTTTAGTAAAATAGAAAAATTAAATGTTGAATAACATAGATATAAAAACATGATGAACAACATATCATTTATGCAAATTACAAAATAGGCTTCATCTTTTATTAAAAATATAAACTACACAAATCAAGTTATACTTGAAACAATGACAGATCGGTGGGCCGTGTTCTTACAAAATCAAAAGAAAATTTAATAATTTGTAAATGCGAATAAATTAAGAAAAATAAGCATTAATTTAAGGCAATATGCGGTTGCATATCACGCGTCACGGAAACGAAAATTAGCCGTGGCGCTTATAATATCAATCACTATTTCTAAGTCAGTTAAATGCTTCATTCTTGTTACAGACTATTGCTATATCTTCCATTCATTCATTCATTCATTCATTCATTCATTCATTCATTCATTCATTCATTAATTCATTCATTCACTCACTCACTCACTCACTCACTCACTCACTCACTCACTCACTCACTCACTCACTCACTCACTCACTCACTCACTTATTTATCCTTGTCACTAATATATTTAGATTCATTAACAGTACATAACGCCCAACTGATGCAAAAAGGTACCAAGTACCTTCTTATTTCATATACACTTGGTACGTTATTGCTCTAATGGGACGATAATATGATAAAAAGGTGCCATGTTCGCACCTATTTACTGTCAGAGGACAGGTTATTATCTGTACCTTAATTGTTTATATGTCTCTGATCTAGTTGAAATTAAAGACTTTATAAAACAAGAGCAATAATAATTATCATTACCACGTGAGCGAGGTATAACATTCTTGATCATCCATGATATATGTTTACATTTTATTAAATGACATATTATTATTTATGATGATTGTGCTGTCAGAATGAAATAAGAAAATTGAATTGATCTGAAGTATATATATGGTAGTAGTTGTTTAATAAGTCTATCAATTTTTCATTGTATTGATGCTCCAAGGGGCTTTTGTCCAAGGGGCTTTTGTCCGGATAGTTTCTCTACTAACCCTATTTCGTTACTCCATTTTCTCCTCTCTTTTATCGTTTTTTTTCACAGTTCCGTTATTCTTAATCCATTTCCAAATTTAACTCTCTCTCTTATCTCAAACTCCGCGCTCTCTCTTTCACTCTCCCTCGTATCTCAAAATCTGCACTTGTTTTGGACTTAAATAACACAAGACAATACCCAACTACTTGAGAACCAAGCACTTGGTACCAAAATTACACAATAAAAGCACCAACGGAATGAAACCACACGTTTGGTACCTACATAACATAAAACAAGCATAAACTGAATGATAAGCAAACGTTTGGTACCTAAGTTACAAAATTAAAGCATAAACGGCATGAGAATAACACGTTAAGTACGTAAAGTACAAACGACAAGCACCAATGATGATAAGCAAAGGTTTGATACCTAAAGAAATCAAGAGAGGCACCAACGATATGGGAACCAAATGTTTAGTACGTAAATTACACACAAGCACCAACGCGTTTGGTACCTAAATTACACACGACAACCACCAACTGCATGATAAGCACCAACGACGTGACATCCACACATTTGGTACTAAACTAAACAAGACAATCAGCAACTGCATGATAAGCACACTTTTGGTACCTGAATAAACAAGACAGGGACCAACGACATGAGAATCACACGTTTGGTACATAAATTACACACAGACACCAACGACATGAGAAATACGCATTTGGTACCTAAATTACACATGAAACGAACCAACTGCATGATAAGCACACGTTTGGTATCTAAAATACACAAGATATGCACCAACGGCGTCAGATCAACACGTTTGGAATCTAACTTACACGAGAAAGTTACCAACTGCATGATTTGCACACGTTTGGTACTAAAGTATCAACGCCATGCGAATCGCACGTTTGGTACTTTAATTACACGAGACAAACATCAACTGCATGATAAGCACACATTTAGTATTTAAATTACACAAGATCAGAACTGGTGCTGGTGGTAGTAGTAGAAGTAGTAGTAGTAGTAGTAGAAGAAGTAGTAGTAGTAGTAGTAGTAGTAGTAGTAGTAGTAGTAGTAGTAGTAGTACTAAAGTTGTTGTTGGCGGTTGTAGTAGTAATAGTAGTAGTAGTGGTGGTGGTGGTGGCGGTGGTAATAGAAGTAGAAGTCGTAGAAGTGGTGATGTTGGTGGTAGTAGAAGTAGCAGTATTAGTAGAAGTTGTAGTAAAAGTAGTAGTGGTAGTAGTAGTGGTGGTAGTTGTTGTGATTGTAGTGGTTGTAGTAGTAGTTGTAGTAACAGTAGTAGTAATAATATTTGTTGTTGTAGTAGTAGAAGTAGTAGTAGTAGTAGTAGTAGTAGTAGTAGTAGTAGTAGTAGTAGTAGTAGTTGTAGTAGTAGCAGTAGCAGTAGTATTAGTAGAATTTATAGTAGTTGTGGTTGTAGTAGTAGTAGTAGCAGCAGTAGTGATAGAACCCCCTCTTGTAAATTGATAACCTGACAAATAAAGCGAATAAAATTCAAAAAAATAATAAATTAAAGCGATGACAAGCAGTCTAGGACTTGTCCTCGTGCTCGCAAATATTATTTGGATTTAGAAGAAAGTAGTCACTTATAGTAATTCATATGAAACGTGCAACACTTCTCGTATCAGTTCCATGATTCCAAGAAAGCAGAAATAATAATAACACTGGAGAGGCAAAATCCTAACTATCTTAAATCTGACAACGGACAATCAAAACAGAATATGTATCACTTGTTTTCGACGGAACAGTTGTGTAACATTTGACGATTCTTTTATTCCCAGACTGGTTACATCCCATTTGATGACATGTAACTTTGAACCGACTAGACAAGATAACTTATTGCAAAGACAAAATGTAACTATTTACATGTACATGTATATGTATTGCTTCTCAATCACACATGGTCGTTAACAGATCGCGGTGAAACCTGTGAAGATGCCTCTGGCAATGGATTATCAATGCTATTAATAGCTATTTCAATAAACCATATATTATGTCCCTTTTTCTTTTAAAATAAATAAACAAATTGAGTATTATGATGAAACTAAAAATGTGAAAAATATAACAACAGATAAAAAATAAATTCATTTATATAATGACGAAAATTTTTTTTTAATCATTTAATAATAATCATGGTATGCAAATCTTTGTGACATGATAAAAGTTTTATCTTAGGTATATAAAAGATTTTATATATGTTTGTCTATCGTTACTTTATATCGCGGCGATTTACCAGTTAGGTGAATAGCCCCTTGTTTATAAATCCCCATCCATGGGGTCAACCAAACTATGGTTGTATTCTTACAATTGCTAAATCACCGGTCGTGGAGGATTAAGCACCTTTCCTATATTCTTACATATTCTCATATACTTCTGCACCTACTTTTATTTTCTTTAAAATTTTTAGCTTACAATACTCATACTATGGTTTTATTTCATACTTACTTTTAACTTCAACCTTTTGTATATTTAGTTCAAACTTTATTCTTGGAATTTTTTTCTTTCCACCCTAACTTCATTATTGTATTCTTCATTCTTGTTTTCCTTTCCAACCATACTTTATTATTATTTTCTTACCTCATTCTTATTTTCTTTTCATACTTTATTTTTCTTATCCTTTCCATCCTTACTTCATTCTTGTTTTATTTTCATTTCTTATTTCAATCTTGTTTTCCTTTCCATCCTTACTTCATTATTGCTTTCCTATCTTCTCTTACCTCATTCTTATTTTCCTTTCTTTTCATACTTTATTCTTCATATCCTTTCCATCCTTATTTCATTCTTTTTTTTCTTTTCCGTTCTTATTTCAATCTTGTTTTCTTTTCCATCCTTACTTCATACTTGTTTTCCTTTCAATCTTCCTTTATTCTTGTTGACCGTGGCGTGGTCTAGGGATAGAGCGTCCGACTCGCATGCGGAAGGTCGTGGGTTCAATCCCCGGCCGGGTCATACCAAAGACTTTAAAAATGGTACTAGAAGCTTCCTTGCTTGATGCTCAGCATTTAGAGAAGAGTTCTAGGTCTGGTCGGTCCGGTGTCAGTATAATGTGACTGGGTGGGGTATCATACCATGTGTCTGCGGCATGATACTCCAGTGTAACAGCGCTTAGAATACTGTCTCAAGTAGACACCGTCGCGATATAACTGAAAAATTGTTGAAAGCAACGCTAAACACCATACAACATCATCATTCTTGTTTTGCGGATCTTTTCCAATTTAAGCGCTTCTGGATTGACAGTCAAATGCACTACTGACTAAGGTAACCGCATAATACATTAAAAGTATAACTGTTAGAATTTTCTGCACATGGCTATGAAGTCAAACACAAAAACAAATCTCAAATACTTTAAATGGTGATAACCTGCACATTAGTATAGCGTCAAAAAAGCACAACACATATACTTCAAATAGTGACAACCTGCATATGGGTTTGGCGTCAAACACAAAAAAACACGTATACTTTAAATAGTGATAACCAGCACAAGGGTACGGCGTCAAACACAAAAAAAACTCTCTAATACTTTAAATAGTGACAACCTGCTTTATGGTATGATGTCAAACACAAAAAAACTCTTAAATACTTTAAATAGTGACAACCAAACACGAGTATGGTGTCAAACACAGTAACAAAAAAACACACAAACAAAAACTTTAAATAGTAACAACCAGCACATGAGTATGGCGTCAAACACAAAATAACACAAATACTTTAAGTAGTGACAATCTGCACATGTGTATGGCGTCAAGCACACAAAAAACATAAATAATTTTAATAGTGACAACCTGCACATTGGCATGGCGTCAAACACAAAAACAAACGCAAATACTTTAAATAGTAACAACCAGCACATGGGTATGGCGTCAAACACAAAATAACAGAAATACTTTTAATAGTAACAACCAGCACATGGGTATGACGTCAAACACAAAATAACACAATCACTTAAAATAGTGACTATCTGCACATGTGTATGGCTTCAAACACAAAAAAAAACATAAATACTTTAAATAGTGACAACCTGCACATTGGCATGGCGTCAAACACAAAAACAAACGCAAATACTTTAAATAGTAACAACCAGCACATGGGTATGGCGTCAAACACAAAATAACACAAATTCTTTCAATAGTGACAACCTGCAAATATCTGTATGACATCAAACACAAAAATTCTCAAATACTTTAACAAGGGACATTATTCATATTGGTATGGCAACATGCACAAAATAACACAAATACTTTAAATAGTGACAACCTGCACATGGGTATGGCGTCAAACACAAAAACACACATTCAAATACTTTAAACAGTGACAAGCCGCACATGGGCATGGCGTCAAACACAAAAATCGCTCAAATACTTTAAATAGTGATAATATGCACATTGGTATTACGCCAAACACAAAAGAAAACCTCATATACTTTAAATAAAGTGAATTCATATTTATATAAAATACCATTAATTATATTATATTATTTAATGGCGTGGACTACTATATCATAGAAATATCATCCTAATATGCATATAGCACAAACAATAGCAAGCATTATAGTAAATGCGGCTGATATGGATGTTACAAAATGTATTTGGAATCAAGAATAAAAATGTATAAAATAAATACCTGCACTGGAGAGCGGTCCGACTAGACCAGCCGTCGTCAATAGTTGTGCAAGAGTGGAGTAATCGTTATCAATGCAGTACTGTACAACTGTTTTATCCTCGAATCCAGACGAAAGTCCTATCGCGAGAAATAGTGTTAAAAGATGCATACTTATAAAATCTGTCGCTGATACTTCTATACCACAAGTGTGTTACTATCGGACTGTTGGAATTAAAACTGACCAGTTCATAAGCACTGTATGACACGGGGATGATATCAAAGGTCAGTGTTATTTAAGCTATAGATAAGGAACCACCGATTAGTTTTATAACATCATCTATCAATTACGTGTTGCATCATTCCACGTCGAACAAATTGTAGACTTCTGAATGACCATTAAGTTCTCTCGAGTATCTATTACTATAACTATTACACGGTGCACCGCGATATAATATCGGTGCACTGCTATATCTTATCGGTCCACCGCTATATTTAAACGATGCACCACTATATCTTTAATGATGCACCGCAATATTTTATACCGTTAAAATGTAGCGATGCATAAGCCATGAACACAACTATTTGATTATTATCAGAAACACTAGCCAATACTGAAAAACCTAAAATGTGGCGATAACATCAGTACCAGAACGTTAACTAGCCCAGGAATAAAATTAGTCAAAAATACTCGCCTAAATTGAGGTCATTGAGATCGAAATGATTGACATGCAGGATAACAATACAATAACTATTGTGAATTAAGACTTTGCGGCAGATGCATCTCAAACAGTTGTTTCATGTTTATTTCTGTATGAATTTACATGACATTTTGACAGAAGGATTGCACAATGGTTGTTTTCATTAATTTAAAAGTGGATATTCAAGTGTGACATGCGTAGGGGTCTTTAATTCGAACATATTTATATAAATGGAATATTTGAATTCCAACACATAACACTTCATAAAAATAAAACATACCTGGTTTTATAGAAAATATTCATTAGTGGTTCTGATTTATGCAGACCCCAAACGTCCCACAACAAAAATAATGGAACAAAAATTGTCGCCAAAGTAAATATCAAGCTTAATTCCCTGTTTTTAAATCGCGGTGGTGGTCTACGGATAGATTGTCCGCCTCGCATGCGAAAGGTCATGGGTTCGATCCCTGCCATGGTATTACCAAATACTGTTAATTATTTATATTCATTGTGTTTTATGTACCTTTTGATACCACCATGTGTGACTTTTTGTTTTAAATTGTTAAACATCTATTAGCTTTAATCGAAGCATAGCCACACTGGCTATGTGAAACTCGTTTCATTAAAATCAAAAACAGTTTATTATGCTACTCTGATAGAAATATTTTTTCCGTATACGAATATACAGATTATTAAAGGGATTATTTTGGCAAGTAACACAAACACGCTGTTAATCCAGACTTTTTCTTTATGCAGTGTGCACAAAATAAGGCTTATGTATTGACGTATAACCTTTATTTACTTGAAAGTTATCAAATTAACAGTAACCGAATATTGGCCAAAACTTTAATACGTCCCGCAATAAAGTATTGCGCAATGTTTACATTGAACCCCGTAAACTTCCCGAACAAAGCCTCGAAAACGAAATCGGGAACGAGTCTTCACGATGTTATACGATGATTGGTCGGAAACCCGAAAGCGGTTCGTTGAAAATGGCGAATGTAAACAAAAACAAAAACCTGGCTTCAGAAACCCGATGTTTGTAATACAGAGGTAATGCAATTAGACACTTTAGACGCGTACATCTCTAAGTTATAAGTGTATCTTCATGCTGGGTGTGTGTATTTAGGCCAGGGAATTGACGGTAATATGCCAATATAATCCCTTTAAGATATATGTTTTAACTCTTTTTGTTCCAGATTTCCGAAGTAATCACTGGCGTGACGTAATACAGGGAGCAGTAAATGTTGAATGTGTGAAGAATATATTTTTGTTGTGGTTTACATTATGTAAATAGTGTTCTTATAGTTTAACAACTGGGAAATAAATAACGTCAGATCCTGGACACAAATCAGCATTTGGACTTTTTCTAAGATAATCAAATTCATCAATAATGTGATCAATATAACGGATCAAATTGAAATCAAATTAAAGTCACGATACTCTTTTTACACATTATAAACAAAATAAGTATATGTAATACTTGAATCATGATCGGGATGAAACTAACATACAGAACAAGTGGCCATGGGTTACCGCATCTGTACGTACGGCCAGTAGCCAAAACAAATATAGAGAACAAGTGGCCAGGGGTTACCGCATCTGTACGTACGGCCAGTAGCCAAAACAAATATAGAGAACAAGTGACCAGGGGTTAACGCATCTGTACGTACGGCCAGTAGCCAAAACAAATATAGAGAACAAGTGGCCAGGGGTTACCGCATCTGTACGTACGGCCAGTAGCCAAAACAAATATAGAGACCAAGTGGCCAGGGGTTACCGCATCTGTACGTACGGCCAGTAGCCAAAACAAATATAGAGAACAAGTGACCAGGGGTTACCGCATCTGTACGTACGGCCAGTAGCCAAAACAAATATAGAGAACAAGTGGCCAGGGGTTACCGCATCTGTACGTACGGCCAGTAGCCAAAACAAATATAGAGAACAAGTGGCCAGGGGTTACTGCATCTGTACGTACGGCCAGTAGCCAAAACAAATATAGAGAACAAGTGGCCAGGGGTTACCGCATCTGTACGTACGGCCAGTAGCCAAAACAAATATACAGAACAAGTGGCCAGGGGTTACCGCATCTGTACGTACGGCCAGTAGCCAAAACAAATATAGAGAACAAGTGGCCAGGGGTTACCGCATCTGTACGTACAGCCAGAAGCCAAAACAAAAATACAGAACAAGTGACCAGGGGTTAACGCATCTGTACGTACGGCCAGTAGCCAAAACAAATATAGAGAACAAGTGACCAGGGATGACCGCATCTGTACGTACGGCCAGTAGCCAAAACAAATATAGAGAACAAGTGGCCAGGGGTTACCGCATCTGTACGTACGGCCAGTAGCCTAAACAAATATACAGAACAAGTGACTAGGGGTTACCGCATCTGTACGTACGGCCAGTAGCCAAAACAAATATACAGAACAAGTGGCCAGGGGTTACCGCATCTGTACGTACGGCCAGTAGCCAAAACAAATATAGAGAACAAGTCGCCAGGGGTTACCGCATCTGTATGTACGGCCAGTAGCCAAAACAAATATAGAGAACAAGTGAGCAGGGGTTACCGCATCTGTACGTACGGCCAGTAGCCAAAACAAATATACAGAACAAGTGACCAGGGGTTACCGCAACTGTACGTACAGCCAGTAGCCAAAACAAATATAGAGAACAAGTGGCCAGGGATTACCGCATCTGTACGTACGGCCAGTAGCCAAAACAAATATACAGAACAAGTGAGCAGTGGTTACCGCATCTGTACGTACGGCCAGTAGCCAAAACAAATATAGAGAACAAGTGGCCAGGGGTTACCGCATCTGTACGTACGGCCAGTAGCCAAAACAAATATAGAGAACAAGTGAGCAGGGGTTACCGCATCTGTACGTACGGCCAGTAGCCAAAACAAATATAAAGAACAAGTGACAAGGGGTTACCGCATCTGTACGTACGGCCATTGGCCAAAACAAATATACAGAACAAGTGACCAGGGGTTACCGCATCTGTACGTACGGCCATTGGCCAAAACAAATATACAGAACAAGTGACCAGGGGTTACCGCATCTGTACGTACGGCCAGTAGCCAAAACAAATATACAGAACAAGTCAGCAGGGGTTACCGCATCTGTACGTACGACCAGTAGCCAAAACAAATATACAGAACAAGTGACCAGGGGTTACCGCATCTGTACGTACGGCCAGAAACCAAAACAAATATACAGAACAAGGGAGCAGGGGTTACCGCATCTGTACGTAGGGCCAGTAGCCAAAACAAATATACAGAACAAGTGAGCAGGGGTTACCGCATCTGTACGTACGGCCAGTAGCCAAAACAAATATAGAGAACAAGTGGCCAGGGGTTACCGCATCTGTACGTACGGCCAGTAGCCAAAACAAATATAGAGAACAAGTGGCCAGGGGTTACCGCATCTGTACGTACGGCCAGTAGCCAAAACAAATATAGAGAACAAGTGAGCAGGGGTTACCGCATCTGTACGTACGGTCATTAGCCAAAACAAATATACAGAACAAGTGACCAGGGGTTACCGCAACTGTACGTACAGCCAGTAGCCAAAACAAATATACAGAACAAGTGGCCAGGGATTACCGCATCTGTACGTACGGCCAGTAGCCAAAACAAATATACAGAACAAGTGAGCAGTGGTTACCGCATCTGTACGTACGGCCAGTAGCCAAAACAAATATAGAGAACAAGTGGCCAGGGGTTACCGCATCTGTACGTACGGCCAGTAGCCAAAACAAATATAGAGAACAAGTGAGCAGGGGTTACCGCATCTGTACGTACGGCCAGTAGCCAAAACAAATATAAAGAACAAGTGACAAGGGGTTACCGCATCTGTACGTACGGCCATTGGCCAAAACAAATATACAGAACAAGTGACCAGGGGTTACCGCATCTGTACGTACGGCCAGTAGCCAAAACAAATATACAGAACAAGTGACCAGGGGTTACCGCATCTGTACGTACGGCCAGTAGCCAAAATAAATATACAGAACAAGTCAGCAGGGGTTACCGCATCTGTACGTACGACCAGTAGCCAAAACAAATATACAGAACAAGTGACCAGGGGTTACCGCATCTGTACGTACGGCCAGAAACCAAAACAAATATACAGAACAAGGGAGCAGGGGTTACCGCATCTGTACGTAGGGCCAGTAGCCAAAACAAATATACAGAACAAGTGACCAGGGGTTACCGCATCTGTACGTACGGCCAGTAGCCAAAACAAATATAGAGAACAAGTGGCCAGGGGTTACCGCATCTGTACGTACGGCCAGTAGCCAAAACAAATATACAGAACAAGTGGCCAGGGGTTACCGCATCTGTACGTACGGCCAGTAGCCAAAACAAATATACAGAACAAGTGATCAGGGGTTACCGCATATGTACGTACGGCCAGTAGCCAAAACAAATACACAGAACAAGTGATCAGGGGTTACCGCATCTGTACGTACGGCCAGTAGCCAAAACAAATATAGAGAACAAGTGAGCAGGGGTTACCGCATCTGTACGTACGGCCAGAAGACAAACAAATATACAGAACAAGTGAGCAGGGGTTACCGCATCTGTACGTACGGCCAGTCGCCAAAACAAATATACAGAACAAGTGATCAGGGATCACCGCATCTGTACGTACGGCCAGAAGCCAAAACAAATACAGAACAAGTGAGCAGGGGTTACCGCATCTGCACGCACGGCCAGTAGCCAAAACAAATATACAGAACAAGTGACCAGGGGTTACCGCATCTGTACGCACGGCCAGTAGCCAAAACAAATATACAGAACAAGTGACCAGGGGTTACCGCATCTGTACGTACGGCCAGTAGCCAAAACAAATATACAGAACAAGTGACCAGGGGTTACCGCATCTGTACGTACGGCCAGTAGCCAAAACAAATATAGAGAACAAGTGAGCAGGGGTTACCGCATCTGTACGTACGGCCAGAAGCCAAAACAAATATACAGAACAAGTGAGCAGGGGTTACCGCATCTGTACGTACGGCCAGAAGCCAAAACAAATATACAGAACAAGTGAGCAGGGGTTACCGCATCTGTTCGTACGGCCAGTAGCCAAAACAAATATACAGAACAAGTGAGCAGGGGTTACCGCATCTGTACGTACGGCCAGAAGCCAAAACAAATATACAGAACAAGTGACCAGGGATTACCGCATCTGTACGTACGCCAGAAGCCAAAACAAATATACAGAACAAGTGACCAGTGGTTACCGCATCTGTACGTACGGCCAGTAGCCAAAACAAATATACAGAACAAGTGACCAGGGGTTACCGCATCTGTACGTACAGCCAGTAGCCAAAACAAATATACAGAACAAGTGGCCAGGGGTTACCGCATATGTACGTACGGCCAGTATCCAAAACAAATATACAGAACAAGTGAGCAGGGGTTACCGCGTTTGTACGTACGGCCAGTAGCCCAACTTAATATACAAAACAAGTGACCAGGTGTTACCGCGTTTGTACGTACGGCCAGTAGCCAAAACAAAAATACAGAACAAGTGAACAGGGGTTACCGCATCTGTACGTACGGCCAGTAGCCAAAACAAATATACAGAACAAGTGAACAGGGGTTACCACATCTGTTAGTACGGCCAGAAGCCAAAACAAATATAGAGAACAAGTGAACAGGGATTACCGCATCTGTACGTACGGTCAGAAGCCAAAACAAATATACAGAACAAGTGACCAGGGGTTACCGCATCTGTACGTACGGCCATGAGCCAAAAACAAATATACAGAACAAGTGACCAGGGATTACCGCATCTGTACGTACGGCCAGTAGCCAAAACAAATATACGGAACAAGTGACCAGGGGTTACCGCATCTGTACTTACGGTCAGTAGCCAAAACAAATATACAGAACAAATGGCCAGGGGTTACCGCATTTGTACGTAAGGCCAGTATCTAAAACAAATATACAGAACAAGTCACCAGTGGTTACCGCGTTTGTACGTACGGCCAGTAGCCAAACCAAATATACAGAACAAGTGACCAGGGGTTACCGCGTTTGTACGTACGGCCATTAGCCAAAACAAATATACAGAACAAGTGAACAGGGGTTACCGCATCTGTACGTACGGCCAGTAGCAAAAACAAATATAAAGAACAAGTGAACAGGGGTTACCGCATCTGTTCGTACGGCCAGTAGCCAAAATAAATATACAGAACAAGTGAAAAGGGATTAACTCATCTGTACGTACGGTCAGAAGCCAAAACAAATATACAGAACAAGTGAACAAGGTTTACCGCATCTGTACGTACGGCCAGTAGCCAAAACAAATATACAGAACAAGTGACCAGGGGTTACCGCATCTGTACGTACGGCCAGTTGCCAAACTAAATATACAGAACAAGAGACCAGGGATTACTGCCTCTGGAAGGTCAGTAGCCAAAACGAATATGCAGAACAAGTGACCAGTGGTTACCGCATCTATACGTCCGGTCAGTAGCCAAAATAAATATACAGAACAAGTGACCAGGGGTTACCGCATCTGCACGTACGGCCGGTAGCCAAACCAAATATACAGAACAAGTGAGCAGGGATTACCGCATCTGTACCTAGGTCAGTAGCCAAAACAAATATACAGACGAGTGATCAGGGGTTACCGCATCTGGAAGGCCAGTAGCCAAAACAAATATACAGAACAAGTGACCAGGAGTTACTGCATCTGTACGTACGGCCAGTAGCCAAACCAAATATACAGAACAAGTGACCAGGGGTTACGAATCTGGAAGGTCAGTAGCCAAAACAAATAAACAGAACAAGTGACCAGGGGTTACCGCATTGGTTAGTACGGCCAGTAGCCAAAACAAATATACAGAACAAGTGAAAAGGGATTACCGCATCTGTGCGTACGACCAGTAGCCAAACCAAATATACAGAACAAGTGACCAGGGGTTACCGCATCTGTATGTACAGCCAGTAGCCAAATCAAATATACAGAACAAGTGACCAGGGGTTACCGCATATGTACATACGGCCAGTCTCCAAAACAAATATACAGAACAAGTGACCATGGGTTACCGCATCTGTATGTACGGCCAGCAGCCAAAACAAATATACAGCACAAGTTAGCAGGGGTTACCGCATCTGGAAGGCCAGTAGCCATATCAAATATACAGAACAAGTGAACAGGGCTTACCGCATCTGTACGTACTGCCAGTAACCAAAACAAATATACAGAACAAGTGACCAGGAGTTACAGCATCTGTACGTAGGTCCAGTAGCAAAAACAAAAATACCGGACAGGTGACCAGGGATAACCGCATCTGGAAAGCAAGTAGCTAACCAAATATACAGAACAAGTGACCAGAGGTTACTGCATCTGTACGTATTGCCAGTAGCAAAACCAAATATACAGCACAAGTGAACAGGGGTTACCGCATGTGTACGTACGGCCATTGGCCAAAACAAATATATAAAGAATAAGTGAGCAGGGGTTACCGCATCTGGAAGGCCAGTAGCCAACACAAATATACAGAACAGGTTTTACCGCATCTGTACGTACGGCCAGTGGCAAAAAAAAATATACAGAACAAGTGAAAAGGTTTACGGATCTGGACGGCCGGTAGCCAAAACCAAAAATATACAGAACAAGTGACCAGGGCTTACCGCATATTGAGGCCAGTAGCCAAAACAAATATACAGAACAAATGAACAAGGGTTATCGCATCTGGACGGGCAGCAGCCAAAACAAATATACAGAACAAGTGACCAGGGGTTACAGCATCTGGACGGGCAGTAGCCAAAACAAATATACAGCACAAGGGAACAAGATGTTACCGCATCTGGAAGGCCAGTAGCAAAATATACAGCACAAGTGACCAGGGGTTACCGCATCTGGAAGGCCAGTAGCCATACCAAATATACAGAACAAGTGACCAGGGGTTACAGCATCTGTACGTACGTCCAATAGCAAAAACAAATATACAGGACAAGTGACCAGGGATAACCGCATCTGGAAAGCCAGTAGCTAACCAAATATACTGAATAAGTGACCAGAGGTTACTGCATCTGTACGTATGGCGAGTAGCGAAACCAATTATACAGAACAAGTGACCAGGGGTTACAGCATATGTACGTACGGCCAGTAGCAAAAGCAAATATACAGCACAGGTGAACAGAGGTTACCGCATGTGTACGTACGGCCAGTAGCCAAAACAAATATATACAGAATAAGTGAGCAGGGGTTACCGCATCTGGAAGGCCAGTAGCCAACACAAATATACAGAACAGGTGTTACCGCATCTGTACGTACGGCCAGTGGCATAAAAAAATATACAGAACAAGTGAAAATGGTTTACGGATCTGGACGGCCAGTAGCCAAAACCAAAAATATACAGAACAAGTGACCAGAGCTTACCGCATATTGAAGGCCAATAGCCAAAACAAATATACAGAACAAATGAACAAGGATTATCGCACCTGGTCGGCCAGTAGCCAAAACAAATATACAGAACAAGTTACCAGAGATTACCGCATCTGGACGGCCAGTAGTCAAAACAAATATACTAATCAAGTGACCAGGGGTTACAGCATCTGGACGGCCAGTAGCCAAACCAAATATACAGCACAAGGGAACAAGAGGTTACCGCATCTGGAAGGCCAATAGCAAAAACAAATATACAGCACAAGTAAACAGGGGTTACCGCATCTGGAAGGCCAGCAGCAAAACCAAATATACAGCACAAGTGAACAGGGAATACCGCATCTGGACGGCCAGTAGCCAAAACAAATATACAGCACAAGTGAACAGGTGTTACCGCATCTGGACGACCAGTAGCCAAAACAAATATACAGTACAAGTGAACAGGGGTTACCGCATCCGGAAGGCCAGTAGCATTAACAAATAAAACAGCACAAGTGAACAGGGGTTACCACATCTGGACGGCCAGTAGTTACCGCAACAAACGGCCGGTAGCAGGGTGGCCGATGTTGTTCCAAAGTTCTAAAGCCTGTATTAATAAATGCTATATATTTGTACTGTTCTTTAATAACCCTTCACATTTCATTTAGTGTTTCATTTATTTTTCCAATATTTGCAATATTTGCTATTGATATTATGGCACATGCCATGGCATATGTGTGTCTTTCAAATACTGCATAATGATCGCCTGGTTATGTCTAATGACACATATATATATATATTATTTATTAAAGTGACAGGTACAATACATTTTAAAATTACAACATTTGCAAAAGCGTTAGTACATGCAAAGAAATACCCAGCCTAGTAAGGCTTATCAGTCACTAGATATGTTTTGACATATGTGCTTTTAATTATATATTTATTGCACAATAATAACTGGTTACAATGTGACACATTCGATGCATCCATAGTTCTGTTATTTGTTCCACCCCTTTGCAAGATTTATAAAATTATTTTATGTATGTGCCATGTGTTGAACCTTTTCTATTCTTCGTCTCCTAATAGGCATATAGTGTTTTAAGGTATAATTGCTTAATGCAAATGAAACTATACTGATAAATTGCAGTCCATTACATTAATGTTACTGATCATAGCATATACTGTTATGATTTAACAGTAAAGTGATATATACATCTAAACATTGGTATCTCACTCTCAGTACCATCACACATTTAACATTAGTTTATGAAGCACACAGCATGTGCAACATCTTGTTGGATATTAAATATATATTGGAAACATCTATGAATTAGGTAGATTCAATAGTTCAATTGCATGTGTACGTGCAAAACTGTATATGTACATATATATGTGCATATGTATGATTGAGGTTGACATGTGAAGAATAAACAGTGCAATTGACTGTGTGGGATATTTTCGGTGAAAAGGGATAATAATATACGTGTATTTCCATTATTTATTTATCTATTTATCTGTATTTATTTATTTTATCTATTTATTTATTTATAAATTATCTGTTTATTTATTTATTTATTTATCACTGGTGATTGCTGAGAATCATAGCCATAGTTTGAACAGTTTTACTGTTGTTTGAAAAAAACGTTACAATAATATCAATCGAACTATGTAGACATATACTTATATATTACAGTCCGGCTATCTGTACTTTAAGTACTTTGATTTTTTTTCAGTTCAAACTGGGGTCAGTTCACAAAATCATTTACAACGTATATCTACAAAATTAGCATTAAGACGAAAACTGTCAACTTTTTTTATCATTAGATTTATGAAAAGAGACA
The DNA here is from genome assembly GCA_029582155.1 of Panopea generosa. Classification (NCBI taxonomy): domain Eukaryota; kingdom Metazoa; phylum Mollusca; class Bivalvia; order Adapedonta; family Hiatellidae; genus Panopea; species Panopea generosa. The sequence continues at coordinate 12,041,209 of CM055896.1, read as the reverse complement.
CGAAATACACACAACACAGTATTTTTCTGATATTCGTAAATGAATCAAGCAGTAATGTCATGGTCCGTAAGATATTCTTGTAGCCAGGAGTTTACTGTCTGATATCGCTTGGTATCAGAAGCGCGTCTGTGGCGTATATTACTCCATTGGTTGCTAGAATGTTTTCCCCTATCACGTTGGCATTGTTTACCTTCAAACCTGTAAAGTATGTTAACTATTTCGTTAGCTAAAACAAAAGTCCTTTATCAGATAATTGGGATATCAAGATATGAGAATAGATATCACGATAGAAGTTACAAGTATGACATATTGTTTTGACATATCTGTCTTCAATATCGCAATAGAATTTACAAGTATGACATAATGATTTACATATCTGTCTTCAATATCGCGACAGAAAGTTACAAGTATGACATATTGATTTGATATATCTGTCTTCAATATTACAATAGTAATTACAAGTATGACATATTGATTTGACATATCTGTCTTCAATATCACGACAGAAAGTTAAAAGTATGACATATTGATTTGATATATCTGTCTTCAATATCACAATAGTAATTACAAGTATGACATATTGATTTGACATATCTGTCTTCAATATCGCGACAGAAAGTTACAAAAATGACATATTGATTTGATATATCTGTCTTCAATATCACAATAGTAATTACAAGTATGACATATTGATTTCACATATCTGTCTTCAATATCACGATAGAAAGTTACAAGTATGACATAATGATTTACATATCTGTCTTCAATATCACGATAGAAAGTTACAAGTATGACATATTGATTGACATATCTGTCTTCAATATCACGATAGAAAGTTACAAGTATGACATATTGATTTGACATATCTGTCTTCAATATCACGATAGAAAGTTACAAGTATGATATAATGATTTACATATCTGTCTTCAATATCACGATAGAATTTACAAGTATGACATATCGATTTGACATATCTGTCTTCAATATCACGATAGAAAGTTACACGTGTGACATAACGATTTACATATCTGTCTTCAATATCACGATAGAAGTTACAAGTGTGACATATTGATTTGACATATCTGTCTTCAATATCACGATAGAGAGTAACAAGTATGACATATTGATTTTACATATCTGTCTTCAATATCACGATAGAGAGTTACAAGTATGGCATATTGGTTTGACATATCTTTCTTAGATACCACGATTAGATAGACAGTCACAAGTATAACGTATTGATTTCACACATCTTTCTCCGAACGGTAGACAGTTACACATTTGATATATTTATTTTACATATCTGTCTTCGATATATCGGTAGACAATTACAAGTATGACATATTTATTTTACATATGTGTCTTCGATATATCTTTAGAAAATTACAAGATTGACGTTTTGATTATACATATTTGTCTCCGATATATCGATAGACAGTGGCACAGTTACATGTATGGCATATTGATTTACATATGTGCCTTCCTTCGATGCCACGATAGGCAGTTACACGTATGGCATATTGATTTTACATGCACGCCCTATGTTAAATTGCCAAGCAACACTGAATGAGCTTGGTGGTATTATCATTTTACTACTTATGAATTAAGTAAGCTCACCTCCAGGGCTTACACTGATACTGACAGGAACACCGTGCAGTGTGAAGAGCTCTTGTCCATCACTCAGTTGGTTAGCCTTTCTGGCACCAGGCACAATGTGATATTTTAATACCTCTGTAATGCAAATTATTGATAGTATTAGGTCACGCAAGAGGAGCTGGATCATTTAAGGTATATATAGTAATCCAGAGACAGCACTTGACACAATTTAAAAACAAAATATGAAAGTAAATGTCTTGACACGAGAACGACTGGGATCCGCCGACTAGACACAAGGCATTGTTTGTTTAAGTAGATATAGTGTAGTGTTTACTTAGACATCGTTATCTTGTCTATGAAAAATGATGGCGAAGTAACTGATATCGATCGCTTTTTAAATTATCGACTTGTTTGATTGACAACCCGGGTAATGTGTCAGAAGAAATAGTATTTGTTTATACTTGTATGTATTTTTGATCAATCTTTTTCTATGAATCAAGCCAGAATATTATAACAAACGACAGTATCAATAAACTTAGATCGATGAACTTTAACATGCTTGCTTTTGGTCGTAAATTTCACGAGCTGAATTAGTCCGGTAATACATAATCGTACAGACTTAACTGAATCAACCTCTAAACTGGCCTAAAGTATATGTATGAATATTGCTTGAGAACATCCACATATATCATTTATGTGCTGCCAAATGCCACCAAACGTCTCACACACCAAGTAGATTTTCTACATATAGATAAATGGATTTCTGGAACTTGAACACCATTGACAATGGTTCTAAAAGTACATGGTTTTAACAAGATTTCTTTTTCAATTTCGATTGTTTGATGACATCCCTTCATTTTTTGAAAATTCTGCCCATTTGTTGCAGTGTGTCAATACGCATCTTTTAACTGTTTAATCTTCATCCATCAGTACCCAATTTCATCCAAACTTCGCATAACTCATGAAAAGGTCCTAATGTTTTCATATGTACAAAGTAAGCAGATTCAACAAATAAAATGCCCAACCGATTTACACAGCTTTAATTTTTTAGCGCAAAAATCACTCTAACGTTACTAAGGGAAGGTAGTTGGTAAGTGAAAAATTCATGAAGCATACATGTATATTTAATTAGATTATAGTTAACTACCTTGATATATGGCTGTTGCATTCGAAGCGGAAGGGTCGAGAATGTTGTCCTTGTATACTGCAAACGCTGCATCCACGGGAGCAAAGACCGTGAACTCTCCAGCTGATAATGTATCAGTTATTTTGAATTATAGTAGTTTGTATATTAGACAACTGGCTTATTAACAAAAAGTTATATACATAGACTGAACAAAATATTTTTTATTGTTTTGTTGGAACGTCTTTATTAATCTATATGAGTGTGTGACATGTGCACAGTATTTAAGTTTATGCGCTATCAGGCTTTGTATAAATGTGATTGGTGAACAGAAAAGGCAACAAAACGTTCGAAAACAAATAGGGGTTAAAGGAATAATTTCAAAACCAAGAAAATACATTAAAACGTTGAATTCTCTCAAGCAAGAGTATTACAGTAAAGCTTAAATTGATAGCTTAGTACAGTGATCTACGAATTATCAAAATAAATCGTGATTAAAGACAAGTAAAAGCAGTTTCTTCATTATTAATACTACTTTTAAAAATAGTAAGTTTAAATTTTATTCCATAATAAGTAAATTGATTTTTCTTTCGCAAATGAATGTGCTTTGGTATGCTTTGAGTAGCTGTCCCTTACTTTCTAACACGGTGACAAGATCAGCCAGGATTAGGGCGAGAAACAAATCCTTAAACCTTGCGTCGTCCTGCACCAATATCTGGGCGATGTTTAACGTTGGAATCAGGGGTGGAAATAGCACTGTGTCTATTGGCTGAATCACACCATTGTTGACGACGATATCATTGTTAGGTGCAAAGTCAACATTAGACGCGTTGTTCACAAGAAGAGTCTGTTAAATAATGAAAAACATTTCAATAAAGATTATTCCAATGGATTGATGGAAAATTACTCAATAAAAGCCAAGAAGATATAACATTTGTTTAGCACGGTATAGTCTCTGTGATAGAATCACGGTAACTAGTAGAAACTAATTAGTCATTGCTACAATAAGATTACATACTCTGCGTGGGGATTCATTTGCTATATATTCAACTTTATATATTTTTCCGCTAATTTTGTATATCTTACCTTACCATTCCCCTCCAGAGTCAGCTCGTGTCCTTCCAATGTAATCTTTTTGATCGGGTGTGAAATCATGGGCACTAACACAAACTCAGGCAATACGTGATACTGAATGACCGCCCTATGTGTCAAAGGATTGTTTACCAAGTTTTGAAGTCCCAAAACTCCGAGCTTATTGAAAGCGGCATCGGTTGGCGCGAAAACTGTGTATGGTCCTGTGAATAAGACACACTCAATATAGGCAAAAAAAACACACAAACGCGGTGTGTTTTTCACCAACAATTCTTAAGAATATTCTTAAATTTGTACTCAAGAATAAATTTTGAAAAAAAACACTGAAACATTTTTAGGTCAAAATTTGCAAACATGTAGGGACACCTTATATATAGTCAAATAAACTATCACAGTTATTCTATCACAGTCATAGTTAACTAGATATCGGAGGTCGAAATTTGGATTTTCAAGCTCAAGTCTAAGAATATTGTCAAAAATGGTTGGGGAATACGACGCTAGGTCATTCTTCTGAAACATTGTCGATATATAAGTAATTATATGCTGTCAAAATAAAATTGTTGTCACTTTAAAATGATTATTTCATAAAACGTCCGAATTTGATAAATTATACAATATTCTCTTAATTATGTATATAGTTCTTATAGTTGACCTGACGCGAGAACGCCCACTGGCGACGTCACATTGTCGAAAACATACGATGTATGTTTACTTAATCATCGTTTGTTTGTCTAAGGAAATGGCGGCATAGTAACCAATATCGATCGCTGGTGGAGTCATCGACTTGTTTGATTGAATGTACGCGTCAGGTAAAGTGCTGCAATCTTCAATAACGAGCTAAAATGACAATACTTTCTTGTTGAACAGTTAAAGACATTTTACTGACTATAATACATTTGAAATCATAAATCATTTTGGATCAAGATGCGTTATGCGCATGTGCATACTATTGTATGCTGCCGTAATTAAAATTCATTAAAATGATTGTTGGTTATAAACAAGTGTAGGCATATTTTTGAAATTGACACCATTTAAATTGAGTTCATAACAAAAGTTTATATAAGTAATACACTCAGATCTAAAGATCCAATTAAACATCATTTATTCAATGTTTACTGACTGCAACAAGAATCAATGTTTGTGATAGATTGCATATCAAATATTTATAATTTAGTTTTTCTTGTACCAATATTCAACCATACTAACTGGAAATAGTTTTATTTTACGAATACTATTATACTTGTAAGAAAACAGAGGAATATAAACTACTTCTCTGTGAACATAATATTTTCAATTTTATATTTAGACATGTTTTTATTTTACAGCATCCGGATACAGCTTTAACATTTCGCTTTTGGTATTACTAGACCTTTGTTTTGGTATTGCTAGACATTTTATTTCGAGAAGTTTGGCGGGCTTTTAAATGACTACTGGACACCACATGGGCAAACTTTGCACAAAAAACTACAATATAATGATTGGAACACTTTCACAGACATTAATCGGTCAGTTTACTTGTAATTTTACTGGTCATTAATATGTATGCTTTAATATTTACACAATACCTTTGTACACATCTATATTATACAAACACTTGATCACTTTTATTATTATGAAATGTCTCCGTGTTTGGACCAAACCGTAGTAGTTGTATTTTTGAGACACATCTACAAATTGGAAACATGAAAACATTATCTTATAGCGTTGTTTTATTTATATTACATTGACAATATTGTAAACAACATAAACATATTGAACGTTCATTTGTTGTCATTTCGATGGTGACAACAAAACATGAGTTTTTTTATTTAAAAAAAAATAGCCTTCGTGATTTAATATGAAAAAGGAATCGTTTATTGATTTTAAAGATTCTTGTTCAAGCTAAATTATGCTTAAGGAAGAAGCAAATCAAGTCCGTCTATGTATAACCGTATAAGGCTTTTTTTTGTCTTATCAATTCGCCTTCTATAGAATATAAATAGTTTTTGTTTTTTTAAGTTTATGTAAGGTTGTGACAGCATGTTTATAAAATAATATTGTACAAAACTCAAGAAAGATTTATTTCCAAATTCTAAATGTACAAATGACAATAGGATAACGATTAGCCAGAGTGTATTAATTATTGTTTCCATTATACCCGCTTCCTGGATAAAATGTACAATAAAGGAATACCACGCATGTGCAAGGAAAGATGGACAAAATGTATTTTTTTCTAAATGTACTTTGTCAATTATCCCATTAGATTTGCTTCCTTGATGAACTTCACCATAAAATAATATTCACGCTCGTGCAAAGTGCAAAGAGGATTAACCTCATATGTTTCCATTATATCTGTTTTATGGGTAAAGTTTACCATATTTGAATATTCATGATCATATAAATGCTCGTGTAACGCTTACCTACCTGTAAGTATCAATGTCTCATTCAGACCGGTGTCCTGTATAAATTGTACTAGAAAAGAAAAGCCCCCATGCAAATGTAAATATTCCACAATGGAATAGGGTTCATAGCAGAGCCCAATTCCGAATAATAACACAAAACAAAAATAAAATCTCATCACTGTGGTATTCTTGTAAACCGATGTGTGAAACTTAAACGTGTTTTGTGCGAGTGGGTTGGATCATGTAATGATGCCAATCTGTGATAAACCCGGAAAGGTTATCATGAAAAGCGTGACCCTTTTATATCTAGTTTGTGACTATTGAAAGATTTCAGTTTTAGTCTAAACATTTATCCATTTTGTCATTTGATTTGGTGCGTCCATAAAGTAATGAATAAGTAACCTTACCAACCGAGTAGGAGGTGATCAATCGTATCAATCACTTGAACAATCTGCTCCAGTGCGTTTCGTGACAGTAGCCGAGTGTGTTACATGCACGGGCACATGTTTATCAAATGAGTGATCACCAACCAAGAGGTTTGTTAGTGACTTACACTTTTACTTTTAGACAATATCTGAATATTTGTCACATTGAAACACGTGTATCCAATTACAAACAAAATAAAAAAAAATTTCATTGCGCAATATTTGTCGTATTTTTATAACTTATTATAGTTTTCTTCTTCCACGGATGGGTAGAGCCGGTTTGTTTCATCCCTCTTAGTCCGCCATTAGTTTAGACATATTGTATTCATGATATTTTCAACGTATGCATGTACATGCAATGACAAAAAACACTTTGAATAGATCGTCCTTAATAACAATCTCTTTTATAATATCGAAAACGACGGCGTAGAATTCCGATTTGGAAAAAAACTTTGTGAGAGGCACTATATTTGTATGATGCGGCTTTTGACGACAAATCTATATTTCAGACACAGGAATTCAATATATTTTCAGAAATCAACGGAGTAAACATAGGCGACATTGTTAAAGGAAGAAGGTCCTTCGGAAGTGGGGGATGGTTCAAATACTGTAACGGTAAGTGTTAATGTATGTGTTTCTTAATGAACCTTAGGTAGTATTATATTATCATATTTCACAGAAGAAGGCACACACATTTTAGCGTTAATATCGAAGACAATGAGAGCTATTGTATTCGCCCCGGCGTCAACGTCGCCGTAGCGTTTTGGTTAATGTAAAAATCATACATCTATGGAACTTCAAACGTGCCGTTACCATCAATAAGGGCTAGCATGGGACAAATGTTATAACACTGTGTTTTATTTAGGCAGAATTATGACATTATTTTACTAACAAAACATTTATTTTGGTAAAAGCGGTATTGTAAGTACAACTAGTAGCACCACGCTGTGTAAAAAAAAATATTTTGAAACGGGCTTCATATTGCCGAATGCGCTGTTCTCCGACAGACAGCGCTTGTCATTTTTAGAAGAAACACGGTAATTTTGTTGAATTCTTTCTTGATACGGATAATTTATTATCTCAAATGATGAGATAGAGGATATTTGTTTGTCTAGTGTAAGATCGAATGATATTTTCAAGTAAACACCAAAAGGAGACATTTCTTATATGACAATGTCACCTTTTTGTGATCACATGATAAAATAGTATTCAATCTTAAACCAAAACCAATATATTTTTTACATCATAAGAATTATGCGTTATATAAATTGTCAGTATGGTTATATAGATGATATTGAAGTGAGATCGAATGATATTTTAAAGTGATCACCAAAATAGATATTCGCATATTGGTGATTACCAAACATTAAATTCTTGATAATGACAAGTCATTTGTACGACGTCACTTTTAGTGATCATTTGATGAAATATTATTCGATCTTCCACCAAAACAAATACATTTAATAAAAAGAATTATGCATGATATATTTTTTCATAAATATTCAAGTATGAAACACTTTATTTAACATGAACTCGCAACAAGATTTATTTATGTTACATGTGAATGTCCGTTTAACTTTTTTTCCCTCGTAGGTATTCGTTGTTTTTGAAGTTGGAAAAAGTCATGAGGAGTAGGGAAATGATATATGGGACGACAATCAATGCTGGTTCTATTTTTTTTAACACCCCAACTAACATGTACACAATCACAAGGTGTAATGCAGGTAAACAATAATTGCTAGCTGCACTGCGCCCACAAGCCTATATTAACATTCAAGGCGTTATGCATGTAAAAATTATTGCTAGCTGCACTGCGCCTACAAGTATATATTTACATTCCAAGCGTTATGCATGTACACAATCATTGCTAACTGAAATGCGCCCACAAGCCTATATTAACATTCAATGCGTAATGCATGTACACAATCAGTGCTTGCTGCGCCTACAAGCCCACAAGCGTATATTTACATTCAGGGCGTAATGCAAGTACACAATCATTGCTAGCTGCACGGCGCCCACAAGCCTATATTTACATTCAAGGCGAAATGCATGTACATAATTATTGCTAGCTGTACTGCGCATACAAGCCTATATTTACATTCAATTCGTAATGCATGTATACAATCAGTGCTTGCTGCACTGTGCCCACAAGCCTATATTTACATTCAGGGCGTTATGTAAGTACACAATCATTTCCAGCTGTACTGCACCCACAAGCCTATATTTACATTCAATTCGTAATGCATGTATACAATCAGTGCTTGCTGCACTGTGCCCACAAGCCTACATTTACATTCAGGGCGTTATGTATGTATGCAGCTGTACTGCGTCTACAAGCCTATATTTACATTCAATGCGTAATGCATGTACACAATCATTGCTAGCTGTAATGCGCCTACAAACCAATATTTACATTCAAGGCGTAATGCATGTTCACAATCATTGCTAGCTTAACTGCGCCTACAAACCTATATTTACATTCAATACGTAATGCATGTACACAATCATTGCTAGCTGCACGGCGCCCGCAAGCCTATATATACATTCAATGCGTAATGCATGTACACAATCATTGCTAGCGGTACTGTACCTACAAGCCTATGTTAACATTCAATGCGTAATGCATGTACACAATTATTGCTAGCTGTAATGCGCCCATAAGCCTTTATTTACATTCAATGCGTTATGCATGTACACAGTCATTGCTAGAAGTACTGCGCCTACAAGCCTATATTTACATTCAAGGCGTAATGCATGTACACAATCATTGCTAGCTGCGCTGCGGCCACAAGCCTATATTAACATTCAATGCGTAATGCAAGTATACAATCATTACTAGCTGTACTGCGCCTACAATCTTATATTTACATTCAAGGCGTATTGCATGTACAAATCATTACAAGCTGTACTGAGCCTTCAAGCCTATATTTACATTCAAGGCGTTATGCATGTACACAATCATTGCCAACTGTACTGCGCCTTCAAGTCTATATTTACATACAAGGCGTAATGCATGTACAAAAATCATTGCTAGCTGTACTGCGCCCACAAGCCTATATTTACATTCAAGGCTTAATGCATGTACACAATCATTGCTAGCTGTACTGCGCCTACAAGCCAATATTTACATTCAATGCGTAATGCATGTACACAATCATTGCCAACTGTACTGCGCCCATCAGCCTATATTTACATTCAAGGCGTAATGCATGTACACAATCATTGCCAACTGTACTGCGCCTACAAGCCTATATTTACATACAAGGCGTAATGCATGTACAAAAATCATTGCTAGCTGTACTGCGCCCACAAGCCTATATTTACATTCAAGGCGTAATGCATGTACACAATCATTGCCAACTGTACTGCGCCTACAAGCCTATATTTACATACAAGGCGTAATGCATGTACAAAAATCATTGCTAGCTGTACTGCGCCCACAAGCCTATATTTACATTCAAGGCTTAATGCATGTACACAATCATTGCTAGCTGTACTGCGCCTACAAGCCTACATTTACATTCCAGGCGTAATGCATGTACACAATCATTGCTAGCTGCACTGCGGCCACAAGCCTATAAAAACATTCAAAGCGTAATACATGTACAAATCATTGCTAGCTGTACTGCTCATACAAGCCTATATTTACATTCAAGGCGTAATGCATGTTCACAATCATTGCTAGCTGTTCTGCGCCTACAAGTTTATATTTACATTCAATGCGTAATGCATGTACACAATCATTGCTAGCGGTACTGCGCCTACAAGCCTATATTTACATACAAGGCTTAATGCAGGTACACATTAATTGCTAGCTGTACTGCGCCTACAAGACTTTATTGACACTCAAGGCGTAATGCATGTACAAATCATTGCTAGCTGTACTAAGCCTACAAGCCTATATTTACATTCAATGCGTAATGCATGTACACAATCATTGCTAGCTGTACTGTGCCCACAAGCCTATATTTACATTCAAGGCTTAATGCATGTACACAATCATTGCTAGCTGTACTGAGCCTACAAGACTATATTTACATTCAAGGCGTTATGCATGTACATAATCATTGCTAGCTGTACTGAGCCAACAACCCTTTATTTACATTCAAGGCGTAATGCAGGTAAACAATCATTGCTAGCTGTACTGCGTCTACAAGACTATATTGACAGTCAAGGCGTTATGCATGTACATAATCATTGCTAGCTGTACTGTGCCCACAAGCCTATATTTACATTCAAGGCTTAATGCATGTACACAATCATTGCTAGCTGTACTGAGCATACAAGACTATATTTACATTCAAGGCGTTATGCATGTACATAATCATTGCTAGCTGTACTGAGCCAACAACCTTTTATTTACATTCAAGGCGTAATGCATGTACACAATCATTGCTAACTGTACTGCGTCTACAAGACTATATTGACAGTCAAGGCGTAATGCATGTACAAATCATTGCTAACTGTACTGCGCCCACAAGCCTATATTTACATTCAAGGCGTAATACATGTACAAATCATTGATAGCTGTACTGCACCTACAAGCCTATATTTACATTCAAGGCGTAATGCATGTACAAATCATTGCTAACTGTACTGCGCCCACAAGCCTATATTTACATTCAAGGCGTAATACATGTACAAATCATTGCTAGCTGTACTGCACCTACAAGCCTATATTTACATTCAAGGCGTAATACATGTACACAATCATTGCTAGCTGTACTGAGCCTACAAGCCTATATTTACATTCAAGGCGTAATGCATGTACACAATCATTGCTAGCTGTACTGTGCCCACAAGCCTATATTTACATTCAAGGCTTAATGCATGTACACAATCATTGCTAGCTGTACTGAGCCTACAAGCCTATATTTACATTTAAGGCGTAATACATGTCCAAATCATTGCTAGCTGTACTGAGCCTACAAGCCTATATTTACATTTAAGGCGTATTGCATGTACACAATCATTGCTAGCTGTACTGCGCCTACAAGCCTATATTTACATTCAATGCGTAATGCATGTTCACAATCATTGCTAACTGTTCTGCGCCTACAAGTTTATATTTACATTCAATGCGTCATACATGTACACAATCATTGCTAGCGGTACTGCGCCTACAAGCGTATATTTACATACAAGGCGTAATACATGTACACATTAATTGCTAGCTGTACTGCGCCCACAAAACTATATTTACATTCAAGGCGTTAATGCATATACAAATCATTGTTAGCTGTACTGAGCCTACAAGCCTATATTTACATTCAAGGCGTAATGCATGTACACAATCATTGCTAGCTGTACTGAGCCTACAAGCCTATATTTACTTTCAAGGCTTAATGCATGTACATAATCATTTCTAGCTGTACTGACCCTACAAGCCTATATTTACATTCAAGGCGTAATGCATGTACAAATCATTGCTAGCTGTACTGAGCCTACAAGCCTATATTTGCATTCAATGCGTATTGCATGTACACAATCATTGCTAGCTGCACTGCGCCCACAAGCCTATATTTACATTCAAAGCGTAATGCATGTACACAATCATTGCTAGCTGTACTGCGCCCACAAGCCTATATTTACATTCAATGCGTAATGCATGTACACAATCATTGCCAGCTGCACTGCGCCCACAAGCCTATATTTACATTCAATGCGTATTGCATGTACACAATCATTGCCAGCTGTACTGCGCCCACAAGCCTATATTTACATTCAATGCGTAATGCATGTACACAATCATTGCCAGCTGCACTGCGCCCACAAGCCTATATTTACATTCAAAGCGTAATGCATGTACACAATCATTGCCAGCTGCACTGCGCCCACAAGCCTATATTTACATTCAATGCGTAATGAATGTACACAATCATTGCCAGCTAAACTGCGCCCACAAGCCTATATTTACATTCAATGCGTAATGCATGTACACAATCATTGCCAGCTGCACTGCGCCCACAATCCTATATATCTTTCAAGACGTAATTCTGATTTTTATCCAACATTTATAGAATTGTTTTGCGATTTCTGATTGATTATGAGATACAGAGATGAAAAAAATGTTATAATTATCTAACATTTGACGTCTTAAACCTCTTTTATCCCGTTCATAATTTTTATTAAAAAATGTAACACACAATTTACCTATATATTGGTGCTGGTCAAAGAGGTCAAAGAGGACAGGATGGGTTTTAATTGTATTCGAGTGTATTCAAAAACATATTAAAAATAATATTTTATTGCTAAACGTTCATGAGATATGAGTTTACAAGAAACGAGATTCACCTAATTTCCACGTGATATTTGTAAGAACTACGATGGACAATATTACATGTGGTTTTGAGATCACCAGAGGCAACATATATTTTGCAACGTTTATTCAGATTTGTAGTAATATATTCCGGAATGGTGTCTATCCGATACAGTAATCTGGTGTATCATGACCAAACCAAAGCTGTTCTAACAGACCCTATAGCTATCATCAAAATAATTAGCGCCAGGCGAGGAAGCTTCTAATACCAAGTCTTTAATATGACCCACGCGGCGATCGAACCCACGACCTTCCGCATGCGAGGCGCAGACGTTGTACTACTATATTACATTTGCGGTCTTTATTTATCCAAAGAAACAGATGCTTGTTACAACTGCAGTATATCATTATCAGTGTTTGAATAAATTCTTAATATATGATATTTGTGATTTCAAATTTGCAGTATATGCATTGATAAGAAAGGTCAGAAAGGTCAAGTAAGGAGATAATTTTGTGATTATCTATAACATTGAGTCACGTTTTGTGTAATGATACTATCGCCATTGTAGCTCACTTTCTATTTTCTAATAATTTTATTTGTTGGTGAGTTTGCAGAACAACTTTAATTCTTTTTAGAACATGTAAGCAATTCTAAATGTTGTGATCATTATGCATGTGGCAATTTTACTGGTTTCAGAAATCATTTTACATTTATAAAAAAATAACAATAATTATGCTGAAAGTCTGTGGGGGTTTTTTTTGTCTTTTAAAACACACATTTTACTAAATATGCAAAATTGTAAGCTTGTAATTACTTTTAGAGTTGAACTGCATCATGGCTATAAATGATTATTTTCTATTTAACAAAACAATCCAAATTTGACAATTTTAGGAAATGTGAATTCTTAGCTATGACATAACATTCACATTAAAGTGCCTGGTTAAAACGTGGGTCATCTGTAACTATAACAGAAATGTATGGAAAAGTAACTGATATAAACACTGTTGAGGATAGATTGGATAAATAACGCATCAATGAAACTAGCATCGTGTATTCAGTCTCATTCACGATGCCCATTAACTTTATTTATTTATCAATGCTCTCCCAAAGCCAAGGTGACGTAACGATAAATAGAGAATACCATGTTAGTGTCTGATATTATCAACTTTATCAGGTGAGGCTTAGAAAAAAAAACAGGACGAAGCTCTACCGAGTCTTTGTTTTTTTAGTGACGAACTTGATAAAATTGATAATATAAGACACTAACATGGTATTATATTTATTATATCCATATTTCTAGTTCGTATTTTATTCATTTTAAATAGGGTTAAAAGTAGTTCCGTCCGAGTCAAAATGTATAATTATACATAATGACGCCATGTGCCTGGTAAACTTGCATTGACGTAATAAACCTACGTTTATCAGGCAGGTTGTTTATCAACAGAAAAGAATGCATTGACATGATAAACTTAGGAAATAAGTCGATGAATAACTCCTTCAATCGCAATCGCACCGATATATTCAACAAGAACATAAACAATTATATCCAGAACATGTATAATAAATGTTGTCATAGTATAACATAAGATAAGAATTGTATTTATATATAATAGAAGTTGAAATAGAGTGAAGCAGTGTACATGTCCTAATCTAAGTTGAGATGACGTGGACAATACGTTTGAGATAATGTATAGTATTGTGCTGATAAAGTCGTGGTCAAATTACAGTCTCGGTGTTAAACACGAATACGAATTTATAGAATGATGGGCGTTAGGCATATTTTGTTTGACTCCATAAATGAACTGGAGAGAATGTAATATACATGTATAGAGACAGTAGAACAGAGATTTAACAAAAAAAGGGGTTATTTCTAGAAAAAGTTTAAGCTTCATTTGGATATATTATTCATATAATACATATGTTTGTTTTAGATTTAACAGATAAAATACAGTATATTTCTAGATATGCATTAACTTTCATTTCTATACTTATCCATATTGGTTTCTTTAACTTATTATGTAAACATAATTGTAAAATTTTATCTTTGTTCCACGTAGTGTCGTCTGTCCTTGCTCTGTTTGTAACAGCTGTTACATCATTTATGTTACATAATATATTTCAATCAGTTGAAACATGACAGTATACATCCATGAATATATTGACTCATTTACACAACAAAATCCAAATGCCCTCTTATTTCTTAAAATGCATTTGCCATCTTTCTGTGCTAATGGAACGATTTGTATTTCAAAAAAATGGAACTAAATTACAGGTATTCTTGCATATTTGACATGGATTTCCACGTTTTTTTCCGGGTACGGAATTTTCATCATACACTCTATCCACGGGGTGATCCTACCTGCTGTGACGTTAAAACAATTTATGACTTGACGTATTAAAACCTATGCAATGATAAATTTAGTGTGTCGTCTTAAAAGCCATTGTGGTAAAATTTGATGATGATAATTGAAATCAAAATAAATATTCAATGTGTTTGGTATGCAAGAAATATATATTGTCCCTCCAAAAACAGTTGTCATCGGGACGGAATCTATCCAACCGATGTAAGTTTCTAATGATATAGTATGACATGATATAAGAATGCGATAACAGAAAACATGAGCTGCAATATATTCATTTATTGATACCCGTACAATATAATACAGAAATATTTGAATATGGAAATTGATATGTTCCATTACTTTTCCAGGTTTACTTTCTTCCCTGTGCTATCTGGTTGATATCGCTCGGTATCAGAAGCGAATCTATGGCGTGTATCACCCCATTGGTGGCAATAATGTCTGCTTCCAACACGGTAGCATTGTTTACCTTAACTCCTGTAATGTATATACACATATTAGAAAAATGTATACAATTTAAAAACGGTATGCAGTCAGATTGTGGTGTAGGCTATAGTAATATAGCATACTTGTTATCTGCACGTTGCTCTCGGTTAATTTCAGCAATCACTTTCTGATTATTATCCTTGTTTCCGAGGGAAGTTTATGGACATTTGCATCACTGATTAACATTAATTGCACTGTATATGACTCTCCCTGTACAAGGGTCAACTGCTTTAAACCCACTTTGAATAATTACATTCAATCACAACTCCTTTCCCAAATAAGGCAATGTTGGAGTGCTTTTGGAAAACACGCACAACCCCCACCGAGAATCGATCAGAGGAACTATTGTATCCAGCATATTAACTCCTAGACCACCACGATATTCAAAGAATCAAATAAAAAAAAACAATATTTACTCTTGAACAAAAAAGAACATTTTCTTTGCCTTTTCCCTCTCCAATTAATGAATTTGTTACTTTACAATATTTGGATAAAAATTGTCAAACCAATGAAAATTTAATCAGAAGTTTCGAACGAAAATAATATAATCTCAGTTTAAACTTATTTATTTTATATCGATTGTGAAAGAGGTTGTGCCAACCTATACAAATCGACCTCAAAGTTTTTTCTTGGGTATGGGTATGAATAGTACAAAGCATATGCGGAAAAAATGTCGTGCTTCAGGACAACGCACGTAGCCGTGGCAGAGGATCAAACCCATTTCCTACAACAGGTACATGTATATACTTTTTATGTGCGCAGTACCGTTTAGGGTGAAAAGTGACTATCGGTATTATTGATGAATCTTACCTGTAGTACCGTGTAGGGTGATAAGTGACTATCCGTGATATTGATGAATCTTACCACCGGGACTTACAGAAATACTGACTTTAGTACCGTGTAGGGTGATAAGTGACCATCCGTGTCATGATGAATATTACCACTGGGACTTACAGAGATACTGACTGTAGTACCGTGTAGGGTGATAAGTGACCATCCGTGTTATTGATGAATCTTACCACTGGGAATATCAGAGATACTGACTGTACTACCGTGTAGGGTGATAAGTGATTATCTGTGTTATTGATGAATTTTACCACTGGGAATAACAGAGATACTGACTGTAGTACCGTGTACGGTGATAAGTGACCATCCGTATTATTGATGAATCTTACAGCTGGGAATAACAGAGATACTGAATGTAATACCTCGTAGGGTGATAAGTGACCATCCGTGTTATTGATGGATCATACCACTGGGACTTACAGAGATACTGACTGTAGTACCGTGTAGGCTGATAAGTGACTATCCGTGTTATTGATGAGTCTTACCACAGGGACTTACAGAGATACTGACTGTAGTACCGTGTAGGGTGATAAGTGACCGTCCGTGTTATTGATGAATCTTACCACTGGGAATAACAGAGACACTGACTGTAGTACCGTATAGGGTGATAAGTGACGATCGGTTTTATTGATGAATCTTACCACGTGTAGGGTTATAAGTGACAATCCGTGTTATTGATGAATCTTACCACTGGAAATAACAGAGATACTGACTATAGTACCGTGTAGGGTGATAAGTGACGATCCGTTTAATTGATGAATCTTACCACTGGGACTTACAGAGATACTGACTGTAGTACCGTGTAGGGTTATAAGTGACCATCCGTGTTATTGATGAATCTTACAACTGGGAATAACAGAGATACTGACTGTAGTACCGCGTACGGTGATAAGTGACCATCCGTGTTATTGATAAATCATACCACTGGGAATAACAGAGACACTGACTGTAGTACCGAGTAGGGTGATAAGTGACTATCCGTATTGTTGATTAATCTTACCACTGGGAATAACAGAGATACTGACTGTAGTACCGTGTACGGTGATAACTGACCATCCGTGTAATTGATGCATCTTACAACTTGGAATAACAGAGATACTGACTGTAGTACCGTGCAGGGTGATAAGTGACGATCCTCGTTATTGATGAATCTTATCATTGGAATTTACAGACATACTGATTGTATTACCGTGTAGGGTGATAAGTGACCAACCTTGTATTTATGAATCTTACCACTGGGAATAACAGACATACTGACTGTAGTACCGTGTAGGGTGATAAGTGACCATCCGTGTTATTGATGAATCTTACCACTGCGACTTACAGAGATACTGACTTTAATACCGTGTAGGGTGATTAGTGACTCTCCGTGTTATTGATGAATCTTACCACTGGGAATAACAGAGATACTGACTGTAGTACCGTGTAGGGTGATAAGTGACTATCCATATTATTGATGAATCTTACCACTGGGAATAACAGAGATACTGACTGTAGTACCGTGTAGGGTGATAAGTGACCATCCGTGTTATTGATGAATCTTACCACTGGGAATAACAGAGATACTGACTGAAGTACCGTCTAGGGTGATAACTGACCATCCGTGTTATTGATGAATCTTATCACTGGGAATAAAAGAGATACTGACTGTAGTACCGTGTAGGGTGATAAGTGACCATCCGTGTTATTGATGAATCTTACCACTTGGAATAACAGAGATACTGACTGTAGTACCGTGTAGGGTGATAAGTGACTATCCGTGTTATTGATGAATCTTACCACTGGGAATAACAGACATACTGACTGTAGTACCGTGTAGGGTGATAAGTGACCATTCTTGTTATTGATAAATCTTACCACTGGGACTTACAGAGATACTGACTGTAGTAACGTGTAGGGTGATAAGTGACTATCCGTGCTATTGATGAATTTTACCACTGGGAATAACAGAGATACTGACTGTAGTACCGTTTAGGGTGATAAGTGACCATTCGTGTTATTGATGAATCTTAGCACTGGGAATAACAGACATACTGACTGTAGTACCGTGTAGGGTGATAAGTGACCATCCGTATTATTGATGAATCTTACCACAGGGACTTACAGCGATACTGACTGAAGTACCGTATATGGTGATAAATGACCATCCGTATTATTGATGAGTCTTATCACTGGGAATAACAGAGATACTGAATGTAGTACCGTGTAGGGTGATAAGTGACCATCTGTGTTATTGATGAATCTTTCCACTAGGAATAACAGAGATACTGACTGTCGTACCGTGTAGGGTGATAAGTGACCATCCGTGTTATTGATGAATCTTACAGCTGGGACTTACAGAGATACTGACTGTAGTACCGTGTAGGGTGATAAGTGACTATCAGTGTTATTGATGAATCTTACCACTGGGACTTACAGAGATACTGACTGTCGTACCGTGTAAAGTGATAAGTAACCATCCGTGTGATTGATGAATCTTACCATGGGGAATAACACACATACTGACTGTAGTACCGTGTAGGGTGATAAGTGACTATCCGTATTATTGATGAATCTTACCACTGGGAATTTCAGAGATACTGACTGTAGTACCGTGTAGGGTGATAAATGACAATCCGTGTTATTGATGAATCTTACCACTGGGACTTACAGAGATACTGACTGTAGTACCGTGTAGGCTGATAAGTGACGATCCGTGTTATTGATGAATCTTACCACTGGGAATACCATAGATACTGACTGTAGTACCGTGTAGGATGATAAGTGACTATCCGTGTTATTGATGAATCTTACCACTGGGAATAACAGAGACACTGACTGAAGTACCGTGTAGGGTGATAACTGACCATCCGTGTTATTGATGAATCTTATCACCGGGAATAAAAGAGATACTGACTGTAGTACCGTGTAGGGTGATAAGTGACTATCCGTGTTATTGATGAATCTTACCACTGGGAATAACAGACATACTGACTGTAGTACCGTGTATGGTGATAAGCGACCATTCGTGTTATTGATAAATCTTACCACTGGAACTTACAGAGATACTGACTGTAGTACCGTGTAGGGTGATAAGTGACTATCCGTGTTATTGGTGAATCTTACCACTGGGATTAACAGAGATACTGACTGTAGTACCGTTTAGGGTGATAAGTGACCATCCGTGTTATTGATGAATCTTAGCACTGGGAATAACAGACATACTGACTGTAGTACCGTGTAGGGTGATAAGTGACCATCCGTGTTATTGATGAATCTTACCACTGGGACTTACAGAGATACAGACTGTCGTACCGTGTAGGGTGATAAGTGACTATTCGTTATTGATGAATCTTACCACTGGGAATAACAGATTTACTGACTGTAGTACCGTGTAGGGTGATAAGTGACTATCCGTATTATTGATTAATCTTACCACTGGGAATAACAGAGATACTGACTGTAGTACCGTGTAGGGTGATAAGTGACAATCCGTGTTATAGATGAATCTTACCACTGGGACTTACAGAGATACTGACTGTAGTACCGTGTAGGGTGATAAGTGACCATCCGTGTTGTTGATGAATCTTACCACTAGGAATAACATAGATACTGACTGTAGTACCGTGTAGGGTGATAAGTGACCATCCGTGTTATTGATGAATCTTACCACTGGGAATAACATACATACTGACTGTAGTACCGTGTAGGGTGATAAGTGACCATTCGCGTTATTGATAAATCTTACCACTGGGACTTACAGAGATACTGACTGTAGTACCGTGTAAGGTGATAAGTAACTATCCTTGTTATTGATGAATCTTACCACTGGGAATATCAAGATACTGACTGTAATACCGTTTAGGGTGATAAGTGACCATCCGTGTTATTGATGAATCTCACAACTGGGAATAACAGAGATACTGACTGTAGTACCGTGAAGGGTGATAAGTGACCATCCGTGTTATTGATGAATCTTACCACTGGGAATAACATACATACTGACTGTAGTACCGTGTAGGGTGATAAGTGACCATTCGCGTTATTGATAAATCTTACCACTGGGACTTACAGAGATACTGACTGTAGTACCGTGTAAGGTGATAAGTAACTATCCTTGTTATTGATGAATCTTACCACTGGGAATATCAAGATACTGACTGTAATACCGTTTAGGGTGATAAGTGACCATCCGTGTTATTGATGAAGATAGCACTTGGAATAACAGACATACTGACTGTAGTACCGTGTAGGGTGATAAGTAGCGATCCGTATTATTGATGAATCTTACAAATGGGAATAACATAGATCCTGTCTGTAGTACCGTGTAGGGTGATAAGTGACCATCCGTGTTATTGATGAATCTTACCACTGGGACTTACAGAGATACTGACTGTAGTAGCGTGTAGGGTGATAAGTGACCATCCGTGTTATTGATGAATCTTACCACTGGGAATAACAGAGATACTGACTGAAGTACCGTGTAGGGTGATAAGTGACCATCCGTGTTATTGATGAATCTTACTACTGGGAATAACAGAGATGCTGACACTAGTAACGTGTAGGGTGATACATGTAAGTGGCTATCCGTGTTATTGATGAATCTTTCTTCTGGGAATAACAGAGATACTGACTGTAGTACGGAGTAGGGTGATAAGTGACTATCCGTGTTATTGATGAATCTTACCTTTGGGAATAACAGAGATACTGACTGTAGTACCGTCTAGGGTGATAACTGACCATCCGTGTTATTGATGAATCTTACCACTGGGAATAACAGAGATACTGACTGTAGTACCGTGTAGGGTGATAAGAGACTATCCGTATTATTGGTAATTCTTACCACTGGGAATAACAGAGGTACTGACTGTAGTACCGTGTAGGGTGATAAGTGACTATCTGTAGTATTAATGAATCTTCCCTCCAGGACTAACAGAGATACTGACAGTGGTACCGTGTAGGGTGATAAGTGACCATCCGTGTTATTGATGAATCTTATCACTGGGACTTACAGAGATAATGACTGTAGTACCGTGTAGGGTGATAAGTGACTATCCGTGTTATTGATGAATCTTACCACTCTGTAGTACCGTGGTGGATGATAAGTGACCATCCGTATTATTGATGAATCTTACCACTGGTTATAACAGAGATACTGACTGTAGTACCGTGTAAGGTGATAAGTGTCTATCCGTATCAATGTCGAATCTTACCACTGGGACTTACAGATCTGCAGACTGTAGTACCGTGTAGGGTGATAAGTGACTTTCCGCATTATTGACGAATCTTACCTCCGGGACTTACAGAGATACCGACTGTAGTGCCGTGTAGGGTGATAAGTGACTTTCCGCATTATTGACGAATCTTACCTCCGGGACTTACAGAGATACTTACTGTAGTGCCGTGTAGGGTGATAAGTGACTATCCGAATTATTGATGAATCTTACCTCCTGGACTTACAGAGATACTGACTGTTGTGCCGTGTAGGGTGATAAGTGACTATTCGAATTATTGACGAATCTTACCTCCGGGACTTACAGAGATACTGACTGTAGTGCCGTGTAGGGTGATAAGTGACTATCCTTATTATTGACGAATGTTACCTCCGGGACTAACGCAATTCTGACTGTAGTACCGTGTAGGGTGATAAGTGACTATCCAAATTATTGACGAATCCTACAACTAGGAATAACAGAGATACTGACTGTAATACCGCGTAGGGTGATAAGTGACTATCCGATTTATTGACGAATCTTACCTGCGGGACTTACAGAGATACTGACTCTAGTACCGTGTAGAGTGGGTGAATAGTGGCTATCCGTATTATTGACGAATCTTACCTCCGGGACTAACAGAGATACTGACTGTAGTACCGTGTAGGGTGAAAAGTGGGTATCCGTTTTATTGACGAATCTTACCTCCGGGACTAACAGAGATACTGACTGTAGTACCATGTACGGTGGCAAGTTTCTGTCCGTCACTTAGCTGAGAAGCCTTTCTGCCGCCAGGCACAACGTGATATTTCAGTACCTCTACAATTTAATTTACAATTATTTCACGAAATTTGGTCATCAAAATGGCTTCACCAATAAACAAATGCATTTACAGATGATCAATTATGGATAATATCATATAATATCTTCAACAACATGCATAATGTTAAAGGTCGTTCATCATATATTTCTAATACTTCGCATTATTTGCATTTGGTTTAAAATTAGTTCAAATCCAGTATTTTTTTAAAGAATCAAGTGTAGTATCCACTACATAAAGGATTAAAATGAAAGAATGCTATGTTTATAGTCTAAGAAACCCTATACAGTATTATATGAAAATAATATATATATTAACATGGTGCATTTCATTATGAATCATAAATATACATGAAAATTCTCCTGGATGGACTTGGGAAACTTGGTAATCTATCACTTTTTACCCCCCCCCCCCCCCCCCCCTTAACCTGCCCCCCACACCCAACAACAACATACATGACCATTATATTCATATAATGATTGTTAGCCATCATTATAAAGATAGAAGAATATCGTTTCACAGCAGATCGTACACACTGACGGTGTAAATTAAAATGACAATGTAATAACTGATTGATTAACTGTTATCTATAACATATACATTGGGACATCGCACTGCAGTACATCACCCTTCCATGTAGTATTGTCTAGTATCAAGTTTTATGAAATAAAAAATGCCGTTGTTCAATCAGTTCTCACATACACTTAATAGCCTTCAGAAATGACTAAATACATATATAATTGTCATTAAATATCTATGTATCAACATATCTAATTTTGTACAAATAAATTGAAATAAAGTACAAAAAAAAAATTATCAAAAAAAAAAAAAAATCAAAAAAATGATAAATAGAAAAACCAACGTTGTCGAAATATTTGAGTATTATGTCCGTGTACTACCATTCCATAATGAATATGATTTATCAATACAAAAGCAAATACCTTGATAGATTAATTTAGCATTTGGTGATGAGGGATCTAGCAGATTATCTTGGTAGACTGCAAACGCCTTATCCGTTGGAGCAAATACAGTGTAATCTCCAGCTTGTAATACAAATCTCATGTCACACAATATGTACAAACTTATTCACAAGTAAACTATTGAAACAAAAACGTAATGGTAATACCAATTCAGTTTAGTTCTTATAAAGTTATGAGAAAAGAAATCTTGTGAGTAATTTATTGCATTAGTGTTTGTTAAAACTTCTTAGTAAATATCTTTTTTCGTTATATTAAAAATCCATAGAGGAGATATTCCTAACATTTTTATTTAAGATTATTTGTTGAGGACTGTAATGTTGTTGTTAAAACGTGTAGCCCGATCCTATTGCATTTTGATTGTTTAGCCAGATCCTTTTGCTTTTTGTTCGTTAGCTATGTAACAAATATATGTTTTGAATATTTAACAATTGCAATTAGATATAGTTTAAAAGATGATAAAATTAGTTCATTTCATATTTATTTTATTTAATAAGTTTTGAGTGGAACAGCTAACCCGCCACCTGACATTTTATGTATCTAACATTATGTGATTTTTTAATAAATGTCAACGACATTTCTTGAACTTTGAACTTTAATATTAAAGAACCTTTTAGCTATTTCAAATCAATACATACTTAACTGGTATTGCCGTTTACTAACGTTAATAACGCTACTCGAAACTTTTGGAAATACAAAGTGAAGAGTTAGCTATTCGGTTCAGTATATTAAAAATAATTCTTAATTAAATTGTTCTTACATTCTAATATAGTGACAAGATCAGCCAGAAGTAGAGCTAGAAACAAGTCCTGGAACCTTGCGTCATCCTTCAACAAAATCTGGATAATGTCAAACGATGCCATCACAGGTGGTAATAGCACTGTGTCTATTGGTTGAATAACACCATTGTTGACAATGATATCATGTTTGGTACGGTCAGGGTCAACAGTCGATACATTGTTAAGAAGAAGAGTCTGTAGAACAATATAGAAGAAGACATCAAATAAAGTTATAAGATAATTTAATTGAAGATGTTTTTGGTCTCCCACTTAAAGTCCCAACTGCGATATAAAAGCCTCAAGATGACTGGGGAGAAGGAGAAGCTTATGACGTCGTAAACTCTAAATCTTAATAAAAACACATTGATCTTTATTGATGAACGTTTCAGCTACCGAATAATAGTGTTTATTTAGAACACTGTATCATAACTGACTGGTAAAGAAAACAACATTTTCACATTAGCCGATCCTACATAAGTGTCTGCCCTGGCAGAAAGGGTTGGGCCTTTAAGCCGGTATTAGTCGGAGTGAGTATGTAGCATATTTTAATCGCCCTAATGAACCGACTTGATATGTTGCAGAATGTGTAATATCATTTTTCTGGTTGCATTATTTGCTTCCAAGAGATCATTTATACTATATGTAATTTTACCATATGAATTGTCTTATATAAATATATACTGTGGTGTCACCCGACGTAAACTGTTAAGGCTCCAATGATCCAAAATGTTTATGTTCATTCTCTACATAATAAATTGAATATATAAACTAATTGTGGGTCGACCCCGTTTATCTGTTATGTGTATTAGTGTGTATTATAACCACCATATCAGTGTTGCTGATACTACTAATGTTGGTCTTAGTCGGAAAAGTTCCGATTCGTTATATTATCCCCGCGTACGACTGTAGCTGTTATAGATTGAGTACATGGCGCGATAAAGTGATGTCTCACCTTCTGGCTCAAGTATTGATATATCAGAAATACAATAAATGAATGAATGAATGAATGAATGAATGAATGAATGAATGAATAGGGTTTTACAGCGTACAAACACATTGTAGGTTATTCGACACCATCAGGAAGGACGATTCCAGGTTCACTCTACATGTACAAAAACAACAACTTGACATATAGATAGGAATATAAATCAATGAATATTCGGAATGAGTCTAGAACATTGATACCTGCAGAACGGCAGGATTGCGTTATCATTTAATAGTTTACCTTCAATCCAAAATTAATCGGACATATAGGATGCCACGACACTGTATAAACCGGATAATCATACTTTAATATCTTACCCCACCACTTGCAACGATGGTCAAGTCCTGTCCCTCCAATGTGGTCTTGTTTATCGGTCTTGAAATCATGGGCACTAAGACAAACTCGGGCACCACATGATACTGTAAAACGGCTGAAATGATTGCTGGATTAGCAAGCAAGCCCTGAAGTGTGGCATTGTCAACTTTACTGAAGGCATCGTCGGTTGGTGCAAAAACTGTGAAGGGTCCTGTAGACACAAAATACAAAATAACATCTGGTTATTCCAACACGTACCAGATATAATATTATACAAAGCGGTTTGCAAATGCCAAATGTTAGACCCTCGGTTGAATATCTTTCCAGAAATAGTTGTATCAATTGTAATTTAATAAGCTGGCTACAGGTTGCGGGTCAATCCCAATGAGACTTTTGCCCTTTTAATTGCGTTTCCAGTATCTTTGTAAACAAATGAATGGACTGTCCACTGAAAATCAAAGCGTGAATTTATCCATTTTTGAGTGTTTTAATTTATATGATTTGATCGCTGTTTTGATAAGGTAGAACATTAAACGTTGTATTTCTGGCATTGTTGCAGTGTCCATAACATTTGAACATCGACCTGACCTATTAGTAAATCACAGCCCGTCTGTATGTTAACTGCAACATAACATAAAACGAAGACATAACTGCACGCTATACTAGTTACAGAGCCACTTATGGGATACTGTATATCAGGAATCTTTAAAAGTAATTATGATTATATTTATATGACTGCTACTACTGGACTGTCGGACACACAGATTAGACGAGTGTTGTTACTATGACAACATTTCCTTTACTGGCCTATTGTTCACTGGCATTTTGTTAACGTTCAGGCTACGGGATAGCAATACAATTTGTCGAATACAAACATACTTTTACAACGGTTATTTCAAGTATACAAGGTTATGATAGCACTGTTTTCTTCATGAAATTTCATTCAAATACAGAACTTCATTGGCTCGTACATGGATGGATATAAAACCACATATAGCTCAAACCACTTATCTGGTCCGGGCCGAATTCTTATTTCAATGTACATGTATGATTTGATGTTGAACAATACTTGGCTCGAACAACCTATAAGTCGAGTCATCGAAGTTCTACTGTAATATAATCATTGTCTAATCAAAACATATTGCTATGGGCTATGGACAGATGACAATGTAGATTACCAATAGGTGGCGACCATTTTATATCGATATTTGAATATGTCTTACTTATATTATCTATAGGTGGCCAAGTACCTGCAGTGACATATTTGTTTATATGTCTCTGAATATACATATAGATAAAGTGACAACACTGCCTTGATACGTCGAGTACTGTACTGGGGAGGTTACACCCGGTTAACGGTTACATCCAACCTCGTTCTTGACAACCCAACCCCTCTTTCATCGTTACATCATTAAACGGGGCATTGCTAATAAAAGAAACCCCACCCCTATAGTCTCTACCAAATATGGCAGCATACATAGTTATATTAATACAAGTATAAATCAAAACAAGAAATAAATACACGGATGACCCTACTGACAATATGTGCTTGTTCATCTGAGGATGAAGTTTGATTAGAATCAGATGAAAACTGTAAAAGAAGTTTAGGCCACAAAGTACATTTGTATAGGAAATGCGCTTGTTCTGATGACGGTGATGATGTATAGCATTTTTGATTAGAATCAGATGAAAACTGTTGGACGAGTTGTGGTCACAAAGTACATCTGTTTATGAATTTCTTTAAGTCAGAAAAGGGGAGAATAACTCCTTCATTGATAATGTTGGTAGAAAGTTATGACAATGTGTGCTTGTTCAGATGACGGTGATTATGTATAGCAAGTCTGATCTGAATCAGATGAAAACTGTAGGATGGGTTGAGGCCACAAGGTATATACGTATATGAAATATTTTTAAGTCAGAAAAAGGGAGAATAACTCCTTCAATGATAATGTTGGTAGAAAGTTCTGACGATATGTGCTTGTTCAGATGATGGTGATGATGTATAGAAAGTTTGATCAGAATCAGATGAAACCTGTGGAGGAGTAAAGCCACAAGGTACATATGTAGATTCGGTCGGTGGGACGGACAGATAAACGGATAGTTCAAACATTATATGCCATAAAATGCACATAAAGGTATCTTTAAATGAAAGGCCTGAATAGAAATCATATTTATTAGCATGCGTAAATATTCGATAGAAATATATATCAATGGCACATACGTTAACAAATATATATGCGGTTTGCATGAATGTAACATTTCTTTTAGATAAGCAAATAACTAATATATCAGTAAAATAAATACCTGAACTGGAGAGGGGACCGACTAGACCAGCCGTCGTCAATAATTGTGCAAGAGTGGAGAAACCGTTGTCAATGCAATACTGTACAACTGTTTTATCCTCGAATCCAGACGAAAGTCCTATCGTGAGAAATAATGTAAAAAGAAACATTCTTAAAGCAGCTACCTCTTCCAGATTGGTAAATATCGGACTTCTAGAATGATTATGGACTAGCAACACATTTAAACTATAGAATCAGTATGTCAAAGGGAATGACATAAAGGCGAGTGCTATCTAAGCTATAGATAAGTGACCACCGATTAAATAAAGTGGTTTAACTTCACATAACACATATAAATTAAGATATCATATTATTCCACAGCAACCAAACCGTGTCTAGAAAATTACATAATACTTAATCACTGGAACTTGATAATTGATGTTTATATTATTTTCAACTCATTTATTTTACATCAATTGTGAAACACATTCTTACTACTTAGACAAATCACACATAGCCTTGCCGGAGGATCGAACATGGTGAACAGTTGTCTATAAGGAGAATGAGTGCTGTTGTTTTTTTTTAGATTCTATAAATAACTCTGTACATACGGTTGTTATCAACAGTCATCGTATGACGTCAACGTCTTAAGTTAACGTCATTACGATGATAATTGGCGTAAATAGGAAATTAGTTATGAAATACAACACAGAAATACCTCTGATTTATCAACAACAACACTGTTTTAGCTCATAGACATATACATCTGCAATTAATCAACATTTTTAATAAAAATATGACCATGAAACCTACACTTCAATCGCCTGGCTCTATATTGATATATTGAATGGAACAGCTAACCTGTCATTAATGTAACTGACATTCTATGTATTTACTCAAAAATATTAAAGCAATTTCCTTGAAATTTGGACTTGAATAAGAAAGAACATTTAGGTTACGTTATCTGTTTGTCAATGACATATATACAACTTTTAATAGCGCTACCCATAATTTTGACGAAGATATTGGAAATACAAAAATGGCGGGTTAGCTGTTCCATTCAGTATGATATATACACTGAGCCAAATGTCTAATTAGTAAATATGAACTTATCCCATCTCTTATATCGCAATTAGGAAACACACGAACCAATGAAAGGGTGTGTTCTTGCAACTTATTGGATATTCTATCAGCCAATGATTAAATGTTTTCTCATTATTTTTCTAAATTTCATTTTTAAATGACTTTCCATCCACAAAATATGTTTTCTGTGGAGTTGAATGATTATTTCAATTTAGTGTGACTTTGGGTTTTACAACTCCATTGATATACGTTTGTTTCATAAAATGTAAGTGATGCCTCACTCATTAAATGCAGTAACAATATTTTTTTTTTCAATTTCTAGAAAATAAATATTCTAAGAAATTCCGGCGACCAGTTAGAAAATTGATTAGGTGTATTTTACTGTATTTACTTCTGACGTCATAATACATTGCAACATCTGGGGGAAACTGTTTTTATTACAAATTATGTCTGAAGCTAAATAAAGGTTCAACAGGAAAGAACAAGTAACGTCACAAATGTTCTTATTGTAATATTATTGCAAGTAGTTAAAATACACCGTGAATATGATAACCATGGCTGATTTTAATGACTATATGATGAGTATATGCGCTTAATAATCGTTTCTTCAAAATCACTAGGTACCTATAAATTAACGTATAACCCCGTAACATAGGCGTAAGTAGTTTACAATAACACTTCAAATTCACTGAGAAGGAGTACGAATGTATTACTTTGTCTATAGTTTGAACTAGATGACCTTTGAATAGCACAGGTGTAAGGATTTTTATCGTTTGTCCATCTTATCTGTCTACATGAATATTCCATTTTTGACTAGGATCGTGATGTTTACATTAAACTTCCACTAGTTTCAACAGCTCTATAAACGCTTGTATTAATACACTATTTAGTACCAATGTTACGTGTACATGTCTATAGATTATTACAATAGGCAAACGATTATTAACTTATAGACTAAAACTATTTTTGGCGAAAATCAACTTTTTCGTTTTGGCTATTTACGTACGTCATTTTGTCACGTCTCTGCTAAATTTTGGCTTACTTACATAAATTATTTTTCAAGTCATCTCTATTCAACAGATAAAGTTATATAAGTATTTATTGGTGAAATTTATTTTAATACGTTTATTTTGTTATTCTTAGACAATAAATTTGCTGCAACATTTCTCTTAATATTGTCTTTATTTTCCTCCATCAAGAAATTTAAAACACGACAGCATTCAATGTATATTGTCACGTGACACAACCAGCACAATACCAATACTATTAACATTTTATACAAGTAAAAAGTACAGTGAATATTTGCATTTACTATGTTTACGATAATATCATTATATCAAATAACCATAAACATTTAAATATAAACTGAACGGAACAACTAACCCCCAATTTTGTATTTCCAATATCTTTATCGAAATATTGAGTGGTAGTATTAAAACGTGTATAGGGGAATAGCAGTATTGATAGTTTTGATCTTACATAGCCTAAATATTCTTTCTAACTGAAGTCCAAATTTCATGGAAACTGCGTTAGTGCTTTTTGAGAAAATACATAAAATGTCAGATACATAAACTGCCAGGTGACTGGTAAGCCGTTTCGTTCAGTATACTTTTAACACTTAGACCTAAAATGGCTACTCCTATTTTCGCTTTTTGTTTTCACTATAATATTCATTATTCAAAACAAACAATTTCGCTGTCTAAGTCAACAGTTCCAATATCTTAATTACTCAAATAAATCAATGAAATTTCAGTTCGTAAAATAATACTTTCTGAATATGAAGATGGTCACACAATAGTATTGATGTACTGTTTCGTTATTGTCATTAAAGCACAGCTCTCCTTAATTAACGTTTACCAGCTTGGTGTAAAGAATTAATGCAATTAGATATATTACATTAGCCAACAGCTAACGTAGAAATAAAAAAGCCACCCATACAGTATAATCAGAATTAATATGCTTATATAACATACATACAATGCATAAGGATGTAGGGTTCTCCATAGCAAATAATTCTAGCGCTGGGGGTAAGAGCGCATTAACACCTTCTATATATTTTCAAGCGCTGTGTAAGGCACTTATTGAAATATATTTCAAAATAAAACTTGTATTAATCATTTAAATTCATCATATTTAAGTATGTTTCAGTTTAGGCATTCAAATAAACAAGATATGCAAAGAACAATAATGATTTAGAGGAAAGTAAGCCTTTGCTTAATTTTGTTGAATATTTCAAGCACAAGGGGAAACCAATTTCTGGTAGCCAAGTGCTGGGATGCTCCTCGGCTTAAATGGCCTGTGGAGAAACCTGAGGATGACAACAAAAAATAACCTGCGAGAAAGATCAGTGACAAATCACTACTGATGAGAGTTTAAACTGGGTTTACGGGTTCAACCTTCCTCGCTCTTCCCCTTCGTTACATCCTACAATAAGAACGTTTAAATAAAAGTAGTCCCATTTTACCATACTCTGCAGCGTTCGCATGGTTATTATGTAAAATACAGATGACGAACTATATATGATTATTTATAAATTAAGGTACAGGTGATTTAAAAAAATAGATCCAATCGATGAGCTACAATTGTTATATGTGGTTGATGATCCTATCAATATGATTAGGATATATGCATGTAAATACATAAATAACTGATTGTTTAATTACATAAAACAGTGTTGTATAATTATAATACCTAATGAACTAAATTTTGGTTGTCCTTCGGAAACAGTTTAGGTGCGGTCTAAACTACTTAGATATCGTGCTGATTTGTTCCTAAATAGGAATTCATTCGATTTCAGATAGCGACTACAATTTGATTTCTTATCTTAATACATATTTGACACGACGTGTTGTTTTACTCCTTTTATCAACCAGACTGACAGTTCTATAACTCGTCGTTTATTTCGTAGTTTGAACGGAGCTGCCTACCGCCATGTTGTCCAAAAGTTCTATTCTTGTTTTGGCTTTGTGTCTCTGTAATATATCGGCGTATGAGGACAAGTCGATTGCTCAATGGCTAACAGATAACGGTTACAACACACTGGTGTCGCTGCTGAAGTCTGCAAATTTATACAACACTTTAAATGCCCAAGGTACTGATTTCAATATATATATACATATATTTGTAATTATTTGTAATACTAATTTCCCTTTCGTTTTGTCTTCAATACAGATATTTTTCTCCATTTCGTTCTCTGTTTCTTTTCTCTCTCTCTCTCTCTTTCTCTCTCTCTCTCTCTCTCTCTCTCTCTCTCTCTCTTTCTCTCTCGCTCGCTAGCTCGCATTTTCTTTTGTCTCTTCACACGTTTGTTCCAGTTTGTGGTGTTATTTTTCATTTGTCCAACAATGATATAAATGTAAATTTAAGTATTACTATCGATATATTTAATCTTCAATTGTTTAGCAAATATTTAACCAGTCTTATATAGATACATATCAGGTAATCTTGGGTATAAACTATGAGAATATATGGTCACATTTAACATGCTTAACGCCATATGCATCATCGTGTAACGTTGAATAAAAATCAAATCTGCTATTTGCATATGCGTGGAACCAAGTGGATTGCGATGTTTGCACGAGTTATAGTAATTAAATTCCATCATTCAGGTCTTAGTTTCACTAAACATCTCAATTCATTTTTTGTCTCGCCGCGACGAAGGAAAGACGAGATTAAGGTGTTGCTTTTCCGTCGACGCCGACATTTATATTTATTTCCAACGTTAAGTTTTCGTTTTTACACTATTTCTCAACAAGTACAAGTGCTAGGACACTCATACTTGGATCATAGTTACAACTAACACCCTGCATCACATTATATACTGCAGATGCTGAGTGTGACCTACATTTCATGGTCCATTGACATTATTTGATGCTGAGTTTTGCATTTACATGTACCTCCAACGTTAAGTTTTCATTTTTACACTCTGCTAGGACACTCATACTTGGATCATAATTACAACTAACACCCTGCATTATATAATGCAAATGCTGAATACTTTTCTTTTTTTTAATTTATTTAAAAAAAAATGTATTCTTTTTTATTTTCAAATATGTTTTACGTAGAAAAAAAATTTTAATTAGAAATACTGGTTAAAGTGTGTTTTTTTTTTTTTTTTTTTTTTTTTTTTCAAATATGTTTTACTTAGAAATACTGGTTAAAGTTTTTTTGTTGTTTTTTTTTAAATTTGTTTTACTTAGAAATACAGTTTAAAATTTTGTGTGCAACTACCATCAAGCTCATATCTAAAAACCATAGTCATTAAACCTACTACATTAACCAAGTTAGATAACTCTTGCATGAATATGATGTTTTAATGTTTTCTTCTTCCATGTGTGTATTAACGGTCAAAGTGGACACGGCGAGACATATCATTCCGAGGAATTCTTGTTTAAAATGCTACAACTTCATTTACATCGATCATTTTCGCATGTTATTCTTTACCAATTAGTAAAGGTTTGTTCCGTCTTCAATTAGCTGTGGCCAATTAATATGTAACGAGCTCAAGTTATCATTTAGACAAATTTAAATTACAGAGTATAAAAAATCTCATCTTCAGATATTTAGTGAAATAAGCCCTATATTTTCTAGATTTCAAGGTAAGCGTTTAATAGTAAAAAATGATTCGAGATTGTACATTTTTATTTAATCTTCAGGCAATACACCTTTGACAATTTTTGCTCCGACTGATGCTGCCTTTGCCAAAGTCCCTAGCGCCACATTGCAGTCTTTGCAAAACAACCCAACAGCTCTCGAAGCCGTCCTGAAGTACCATGTCGTCAGCGGATATATTCTGGCTCCGATGATTCGTGATGGCACGGACAAAGCTACGCTTAATGGACAAAAAGTCTTGTTCAAAAAGTTCCCCAACAACGTATGATATATACTTACAATATCTTAAACTTTGTGTCATTCGAGTACGAGCACATCTGCATGAAGCATTTCTTGTACTTCCTTTAATAATTCATTTCAGTATGTAAGTGGAGGAGGAGGTGGGGGTCGGGGCAGGGGTAAACTACGTTACGTACGCTTGCTAAGTACAATACCGGAATGTAATTTCAAAAGCTGGTTAAGTGATTTTTTGTTTCGATTTTGGGTTCATGTGCACATTCTAGATTAACTCAAAGCAGCGGAGCGTCATGTCCAGTAACGTTTACCTTTAGAATGAAGCGAACTATTTTGAGGTAATCTGAAATTTTGTAGGTAGAACTGATCTATATATTGGTGAAAAAGATTTCTTTTTTAACCAAGACTGTCGGCGGTAACTATAAAATATGCCATGCCATGTACCCAAAATCGGAACGAAAAATCGCTTAAACCAACTTTTGAAACAATGTTCCGGTAATGTATTTAGCAGGTGTGCGTGACGTATGTTTTCCCCTTTGTGTCTGTGTTTTGACAATAAACAGATATGAGTATTGCCGAATTTGTTAGACAATATTTTGATGCGGATATTTATATCTAGTTTGATATGATGACGGGGGAAGTGCGAAGTGTTGACGCTCCCCGATTACATATTCTAACGAGACCGTTATTCCTTTTGTCATTTCTTCCGTAAATAATTTATGCATTATGCCTGTTATAATATGTATTTATATTGTGTTTTCATGCGGCGTGTGTCCTTCAAATGCCATGTCGTTGGATATATGTTCACTTATTACATTTAAAGACTTTTGAAAGAGTTATGGATGTTTAAGTTAAGTTGTTAATCAGCATCATGGGCATAATAAATTACTTTTTTTTTGCTTTTTTAGAATCTTACAAATGATACCGTTGTTTTAAACAATTCATAGCATGGCGCTGCGCTGCAAATACATGTTTACGGGCACTGGGCAGTCAGAAAGAGAATGATAAAATGAAAAGATAAAATATATAAGTTACAATATTTTATTTAGAGTAGGTATGGTACAATACAATTTAAATTTAAGTTATGAATTGCGATTGACCAGCATTATCATGTAACCATAGATTAGTTCATATATTACTCTAGGTTAAGACTCCCTGTATTTAAACAATGTGTTAAGCGTGTTCTATTTATATTTGCAAAACGTCACGTGACCAAGTGTCGTCCGATGTCAACATAATAGCATTTGCTAATGCAGAAAATGAAAAAGTTTTAAATTGTTGTATATTGTATCACATATTTATTAAGATTTGCATGTATATTGTTTCTTGATAACATCTAATGCCAAGTTACCATTATTATTTCAGACCATTACAGTAGGAGGAGCCAATATCATAAAGTCCGATCAGATCGTTAACAATGGCGTTATTCATTCAATAGATTCTGTCTTACTTCCGGTCACAGACAACATCGGAGAAATCCTTTTGGAGAGGGACAACCAGCTTACCACACTCAACAGTTTACTGTCCATCACGGACTTAGAACCGACTCTCATGGGTAAGTTAGTCTGTAGAACGGACCCAGCTCTCCCGATTGGGTCCGTGAAAAAGCAATTTTGGGAAGACCAAATTTGAGCACGTTGATTGATCATTGCTTTACCTCAAAAATTGAATGACGTCACAGTTTAGTATTGCTATAAATTGTGGGACAGGCATAGAATTCTTTGATTTTTCATTGGGGGTTAATAGACCTGACTCGGGAGATATCAGGTTTTGGTTTAGACTATGGATAAGTGCAATGTATTGCATAGCGCCATGTTATTAGTTAAAGCATATGTTATTGCTTTATATAACACAACTTAGAAACAGGTTCGGGCTACAAGTTCTAACAACAACGTAATGAATAAAGATAAATTGCAGTACATTTAACATATTAAACGTAATAAAATATGTAAGAACTGTTTGTTGAAAGTAACTAAAGAGAGAGTTATGATCAACAGAAGGGTCAAAGTTTTGCACGTGGCTATCCATAACAAGCTAAGCATTAGTTATCAAGTCGTTTTGTGTCTTTAATGAAAGGCTGAACAACTTACTGTCCATTACCGATTTGGAACTTACTCTCATGGTTAATTGATATATATATATATCGCATGATGTCACGTGATGAATTACAATACATGATTGAATCTATTGATATTATCATGAACTGTATGAAGAAGGTATAATTTGTTTTAATTTTTGATTACATAGACTACTATTAATGTTTCCTACCTGTACAACTCGCACATTGAATCTAATGTTAAGTGATTTGTGTAAATGTTATAGTTAAAGTTATTGTCACGCAATTAGCTTTATATATTATTTATAGCTAAACTATAAGAAGGAAATTCACTGGAGGTATGATACCTCGTCTGTATCCTCACATTAGTTCGAAAAACCTGGTGGAATCTATCCACGTTTATATATAGTTAGCGGAACAGCCAACCTGACCTTTTATGTATTTTGTCAAAAAATGTCTTAGACATTTCCTTGAAATTTGGACTTTAATAATAAAGAATATTTAGAATTACAATAACCAAGTCTGTAAACTTAAAACATAATATTATGTTAAAGCCTTATATAGTTTATAATAACGCTTCTCCATAGTTTGTCGAAAATATTTGAAATACAAACCTGACGCGTTAGCTGTTCCGTTCAGTATAGTAGCTATTGACTGGTTGACCATCACATTGAATAAAAAAGACACTTTGTAAATGAGATATAATATGTTTAAATAGGTATCCACACATCAGGTAATCTTGATGGTAATACATACAGTAGAACAAGCCATAAACAGTTAATACTTTATTACAATATTAAACTACTCTATATCTTCTTTCAAGGCGGAGATTTTACTTTGTTTGCCCCCACGGATTCTGCGTTCAGTGCAATTGCAGATTTGCTGCCTGAATTCACAATGCCCAATGCCATTCAACTATACACAGGTAATTTTGTATATATCACGTACACACAAAATTTTAAGAAATGTGCCATTCTCCAGGACAAGAATCTGTTTTCATATATAGGGTAATGTATTCTGTAATTTTGAAATTTGCGACCACATATGATGTTTAATGGTCACAATTTTTTAATGGCGAGGCCGATCACTTAAAACCTCATATTCGGTCTCAAATTTCAAAATTACGTTTAGCCTAATGACGCATATCGGCAATTGATGCGCCGTATAAAAGTAGGTCCTAATAAAATTAAAATAAGTCGAACAGTTCAAAATATGTTATACATCTTTATATTTTGACAGTTTACAAACAAATAGTTAATTTAAATCGACAAACAGAGCTAGTTGCCTATTTAAACTACAGTTTACACATCTAATAACGTAGTAATACATAGAACGAGAAAACGTGGTGATAAATACCAACGTTATATGCAGTTTTTAAATAACCGAAAATCTAAGAGCAACAACCAATCAAATTACAGGCAGAAAATTTCTGCAGTTAGTTAGAAAGTGGATATGAAATTCAAACACAAGCTATCAATATCATTGAAAATATGTCACATTTATGAAAAATGGGCACGTTTCACTTACGTTCGTAAGTTTCGTTTCACTAGCGTTTGTAATATTCAAGAATTTTTTAGCGTTTAAGTTACGATAAAAATTCAAGAAGCTGATCTAATGTTTCACTAACATAATCATAAAATGTTCAATAAGCCTTAATAACATTTCATTTAGGCCGGGCGATACTTCATTTGAAATCTATTAACATGTATATACTGCATCAAGTTTTGATGGAAGAATACTTAAAAATTAACTTAAGTAAACCATCACCTTTAAAAAAGTAACGATCTAAACTTTAGTTTTCAAGAAAAAAAGCTTTTGTAGCTAGCTATCATTTGTTATATACAATCGACTCCAAATAAAATTCCTTGTAACTCATATATTAAAGAATTTTAGCAGTGAGTAGTAAAAAAAAAATGTTACAAATACGACACTAATCAAATAACGCATCGTTGTGTATTATTACATACGTTACATATGAGCTACCTTTGCACATGAGTTGAGGTTTACACACAAACTTCATGTATAATAACATTTCAATTTCATTTTTAGAAATATTGAAAAATCATCTCGTGGCCGGAGTCTATAAATCCAGTGACTTAGGTGATGGTCAACAGCTAATAACCGTCCATGGTCAAACTGTTACCGTTCACCTTGCAAGTGGTAAGCTGATATTTATTGTTCAACTGAAACTTTGTTTTGAATAATCCAACATTCAGAATAATGTAAACTTCTTTTTTATTAGCTACATTTCCATTTATGTGGATCGATCTTGAGCGCATGTAAATGTTTTAGCTTAAAACGAAGATATAGATGTCATGGAATTCACCAGGATATTTAACACCATTTGATCAATTCATTTGATTATTGAAAAGTGAATACATTGTAAATATAAAGGATTACCAGGCCTATAAAACATAAAAAATAAACGTCAAAACGCACCTACGGCAGTCTAGCTGAAAAAAAGATAACTGGGGAGCATGCCCTCTGTTCACAAATCCCACTTACCCTTCAACCTACGTCCTTGTTTATTAAAACAATATATGTGCTTTCAACAAATTAGTTTTATAAATGACAATCCCAACAGCAGACTTAGTTGTATAAAGTTTCCCAGAACTTTAACTCAGTTTCATGATTCCGTGGAATACGTTCATTTTGCATGGGAACAAAATATCAATTTAGCCGATGCTTTTGGACATGAGGGGTACGAATCTCGTATTAAAGTCTCCAGAACGGACCCAGCTCTCCTGATTAGGTCAGTTATATAACAATGGGATTTGAGCACTTTAACTGGTCAGTTGCTTCAGCGAACGTTGAATGATATCACAGTTTGGTATACATTGAGTAGCTATGAATTGTGGGACTGGCACGGGATTCCCTGTGGGTTTTTTTCATGGGGGTGGAATAGACCTGACTCGCAAGATATAAGGAATTAGGCTAGACTACGGGTATTGCATGTTCCTTTAGCCTTGTGAACAAATCCAATAAAACCGAGTATGATTTTTTTTCTTTTGGCTGCATTCTGTAACTCCAAGGAATAGTCCAATTCGTGCTATGTTTTTTTTTTATTAAAAGAGTATAATTCTGTATATGTACTGCACTGTCAACGTTGTACTTTATTTGTTTAGCGTTCGCTTTTTTTTTTTTTGTATATTTTATTGACAGTTAAAATAAAACATGTGATGTTTGCATTTTGTGAAAATGGCCTATTTATTTAGCTATCATACTGTGATATAATGTTTAATTTAATATTTCTGTATAGTATATTTAGATGTTAAAAAGTATATGACTATTAATTGTCCTGAAATATGTTTTAGTAATTTATATAAAAGATGCCTAAAACTTAGATGAAATAACTGTTAGATTAAACGTTGGACATTCTAAATAATTGAATTATACAAGAAACTGTATGAGAGAGAGATCAGGTTCCCGTATAGACTAATTCATAACATAATAACTAATATTTATGAAATGTCTTTATGACTCACACCACTATTATCTCCCTTGAGTACTCCGGACCTACAGATGAAGGAGGCAGAAATAAACTTTAGTTCTCTTTTTATTCTTTTTTTCAGGGCTTTGTATTGCAGTGATTTATTTTTTCTTACCATGTGTTAAATGGTCAGTATTTAAGAAATCACCACTGAAAATTTGATTCTGATACCAGATACCTGGGCAATTCTGTGTCGTTTTAGAAGTGTTGGTTCGAACCGCATCATGGGCGCGAATATTTGACATATTATATATGGTATCACAAAACCATTGAATTTTAAAAAAATCTGGTGTGCTTTCTTTCCTTTATAATTGCATATTTTGACCCAGAGAAGAGTTTGAGCGCAGACACATGCTGCAGATTTTGTTTTTTCACCTTGTTTTGGACATAAATATTACAATGGCGTCCTATGGGAAATGTAATAGTGGTGTGAGACGTTATGTTACAATGGAACCCTATGAGAAATGTAATAGTGGTGTGAAACGTAATGTTACAATCAAGCCCTATGGAAAATGTAATAGTGGTGTGAGTCGTAAAGTTACAATGGAGTCCTATGAGAAATGTAGTAGTGGTGTGAGACGTAATGTTACAATGGAGCCCTATGAGAAATGTAATAGTGGTGTGAAACGTTAAGGCTAGAAAGGGCACGCATTACTACAGTATGTTATATTCTTTCAGGGGTGAAGATCGACAGCGCAAATGTGACTGAGGCAGATATCGTTGCCACGAATGGAATTATCCACATGATTGACGGAGTGTTGGTACCGACCGATCTAGGGTTATAGACAATAGAATAAACGTCTAACGTAGAACGTGTTTGTTTGTTTTTGAAAATGTTGAATTCGAATGTTACTTAAGTAAACTATTTAATATTTTCTTTTAATAACTAGTTGCAAATAGGTTGAAAACACCACCGTCCAAACATTATGTATAACTGCACTATCAATTAGAAGAGATCCATTCATTGTGTATATTATTAAAATTCTGGAACAGAGGTAAACGATAATGTTGGTGATGTATATACTACAAAAATCTATAAGATATTGTCCTACTTTCTCGGCTATTAAAAATGCTAAGATTTTTTTAAAAATAGAACAATCTATTTTACATAGAACGTTATGACGTTGACCTACTTCCTCAGCCAGTGAAATCGCTCAAGGAACAAAGTAGATCGACACCTAAGCAGGTTATAAATAGAAAATCCCATATAGCTTCTAACAGAACAACAGTCTGTTACGTTATAGATATAGCCTTGATATTCCCCTTGTTTTTATAGGGCTACAATTATTTGGTGATATTCCTCTCTGTCTAAATGCACGAAAACCAGTCGAGTGGGTTTAGAAAAGAGACCTTAACCATAGCGTAATTTTTTTTGAACGGGGTCTAACGCCATATTCAACACATTTCAGGTTATATATGGCATATCCAGTTTAACTAGTTGAGGAAGACTTCACATAAAGTTTTCGGAGCGAGCGGGACTCGAACCTACGCCCTTTGCGGTGAGAGGTAAGTGATCTTGAGACGGTGCCTTAGACCACTCACCAGCGGAGGACCCTAGTCTAATTCCCATTTCGTATAAAACACGATAATATCAATGATATATCTATTTCAACATATTAAACTTTAATATATACATGTATAAACAAAAATAGTTCCTTCTTTTGTGCATGTTTTATCCGCGTTTTAACGTTTTTCTTGAATCCATGTTCTCTTAATCGATAACACATGTAACAGATATTCTCCTTACTTTTTTTTTTATAAAGAACAATGATTTTGATTGGCGGAAATAGCCTTATCTGACCAAGAAGCTTATACTCCGGTCAATTTTTGGTTATTGTAAATTTTCATGTTACTTCTAACCGGCTTAGATAATGATCTAGTTTTCTCGTTCCTGGAGCGATTTTATGACGACTGAAGAAATAGGTCAACATTTATTGACGGTCATGAAATTCCATATAAATGGAATGTTCCGTTTTGAAAAATCTGAGCGATTTTTTTGGCTGAGAAAGCAGGACAATATATAATGCATACTAGTCCTTAGATAGTTATATTTTATTAAAATGAAATTTAATTTCATAACAGCATTTACAGATGTTTACATGTGCTAAAAATAGAATTAAAAGTGTTCCCACAGTTATATCTACTATATATGTGTATAGTACATGTAACGTCATACTGCTTTATACACAATCATCGGTCGCGTTGACATTTTAGTATACATGTATGTGGTCATATGGTGTATAAATACTATATGACTACAATTACTAAAGAATCAACAATGACCAGTACCTACGGCTGTACACCAGTAGATCTATACATGTGTATCAATAGACTGGTCAGCATTGCTTGAGAACAATTATTTTAAATATAATACTAAATTCAAGTTGGCCGCCACAGCAGAGTACAAAGTGTTGGTCGCTCACGCGAGAAGTCGAGGGTTGAAGCCCACCTTCGATTCGATGATCTTTTAAAATCAACACTGGTTCTGCTGGTCTAGTATTTAGGTTAATGTACCCATAATTGCACTGATCCTATATTTTCCGCAGCTGAGTGGTCTAAGGTGTCGTTTT
Source organism: Panopea generosa (assembly GCA_029582155.1). Classification (NCBI taxonomy): domain Eukaryota; kingdom Metazoa; phylum Mollusca; class Bivalvia; order Adapedonta; family Hiatellidae; genus Panopea; species Panopea generosa. Next base: position 11,999,246 of record CM055896.1, on the reverse strand, counting down.
AAGATCACTAACCTCCCACCGCTGAGGTCATTGGTTTGAGTCCCGCTCGGTCCAAAAAGTAATGTGTGAGAATGTTTGTCAGTTACTTGCAAAAGGACGGTAGTTCTACTTAACTTTATTCTGAAGTCTTCTTCCACTAATAAAACTGAATCTGAATGTGTTGCAAATGACGTTAAATACATTAAAAAAAAAACACTAAAAGGATTTTGAAATATCAACAGCCGGGTCGGGCTCGAGTAACGCCTCTGACTACCAATCCAGGATCGTGAGTTCGAATCCCCGCCTGGACACAGTGACGATTAAATACGACAGTGCGCCTCATTGCCATTCCTCTCTTAGAGTGATCCAATGAAAAAAAAATATGAAAAGTAATAAGGTTAACTGATCGACTGCTATACCTCGATGGCATAAAATGACGCCTTATATTCAAACAAATAAAACAAAAAGATCAATATATGAGCCGTTCCATGCAAAAACCAACAATGTGGTACCTGCGCAAAGAATTGATCCGCACCAGCATGTGCAATGACAAAAAGTTGGACCCAGCCATATGCATCATCAAATATAATTTCGACTGATGAAAACCACACTTTAAATCACTATTACAAGAAACAAAATGGAAGCAAATGGCAATATCAAAGGTGTTTGGCGCGACGCTTTGCACGGTTTGAAACAGTTTGGTTAAATGAACTACCCGGTACAAAGAAATGTAGGTTTTTAACTTGTACACTTACCAATCAATCAATATTCTGCTGGAAGGGCAACAGAGCATTACTAAATAGTCATGCGTACTTGGAGAAATGTACAATTGTAATTGAATACACACCTCTCAAATTCAGATCTAAATGTTAAACTTCTCCGCACTCAAGCTGATATTATGATATAGATTAGTTGTTGTTGTTTTTTTGCAATGGCATTTCCAATAAATCTGACACCAGATTTAGATGTTGATTATGTGTGTTTCTTTTTTAAAGATTCTTAAAAGTAAAACATTTTTATTAATCGCTAAAATGATTCATATATATGGCACTGAAATTGTACTTATAAAAACAAAAACAAAAATTTTGGCTAAAACATGCGCCCAAAACAATGCTTAAAATATTTATGCAAAGCTGCAAATCAGAAGTAGAGCAAAGGCATAAGACACTGCTTAAACTACATTATATCACTTGACACATAATACCACCTGGCGACCTACAACACTTACCCAGTCCTGTCCCCATTTACGGATCCGACCCTGCGCAATTCTTATCTGTGGAGATAATTTTACCTCTACACCGGTTTGTTTACAAAATGACGTCATGAATCCGTGGATACGCCAAAAAGTGTCAAAATGGCCGCCGACGATGTCGACGAATATGAACTTGAAAAGTTGCGGGCTGAAATACACCAAGAAAGACAAATGAAGTAATGTATTTTCATATTATAAATAATGTTTGTGTGTCATTCAATCGATATTCATAATTATGTTTCAACATACGAATTCCATTAAAAGTCAATTAGACGGGCACTTGTTGCTGTATTGACATTGGTTTTCGCTGTTTTGGATTATTGCCAGTTTAGTTGACTTTAATGTACATTTCACTGTTTACATGTTCTATAAAGAACAATTGTTCTTTCCGTAATATCAATAACAAACTTGAGAGTTGATTAATCTGACAATATATATTGTGATTATTAATAGTATCTCTCTTCTAGATATTTGATTTACTTGTTACAAGCATTATCTTTCATCTTCTGATATTCTGAATTCCTGAGCTGTGTCAGACCAAGGTATTATATAGAAAAGGAAAGGCAACTGATTGAGGTTTTGTGAACACTTGCGTATTCACGCAAAATCTAGTTTTTAATTATTTTCACTTTCATTCATCTCAGGAACACAAATCAAAATTCTTACACCGCAGAATGAAATTGCCATCAAAACAATACCATTCCAGAAATTTGTGTTTAAAATTGTTGAAGTACTTGTGATAACAAAATGTGTATACTGCAGCTAAAATAATGACAAATTACTATAAATTTTCCTTGACACCTCAATATCTTTAATTCAAGAGCATTCTGCGTGATCGAACAGGTTTAAACATCTAAGATTACATACAACTTACAGTTTATGTACAAGAAATCAGTTGCCTGTGAATTATGAATGATTAATTTGCAAATTATGAATCTTTCATGTGCTGTTTCATCATCATATAGTTGAGATGCAAGTTTCATATCATTGGTCAAACTTAACAAATTTTAACTTATTTACGATGCAGTAGTGTAATAAACTCATGATTTTTTTTTTTATATATCAACCTGGTATAATTCATCATTAGATGCTTTCCAAATAACACAGTTCCGACTTCCACTAATATATATATGACATCAATTTGTCATGGTAAAATGATGTTATTTTGAGATGTTACATCATACAACGAATGACGAAAACAAATATTCCAGATATTTATATATATATGACAGTCTAACATTATTGTTTCAAATGTTGTTAGCAAATAGGAATAGTTTGAGCCAGCTTGTCCAGTACCCGGTAGCTACTTTTTCCCATTTCCTCCCACTGAAGACAACAAGGTATATTTTCTTCTGCACCATTAATGACTCTTTTTATTTTATGCTTTTTGATGAATTACCGATCTTTCAGTAAGTTGTTTTTATGTTTTCAATGTTAAAAGTATAGAATTTTCATTCTTCTTCTTCCAATAATGTACAGGGCCCACTCTGTGGCATTATCATTCTTCAATACCGGACTAGGATTTCCACTTATTTTTTACCGGGTACAGATTTTTCATCCTACACCCGCTCCACATGTTCATCCTACCCTACTGTGACATTGTAACCATTTATGATGTGGTGTATAAAACTAGAGTATATGACTTAACTCTAATCTGTTGTCTTAAAAATTCACCATGGTAAAACTATAGTGATCATTTTTATTAAAATAAATATTCAGTGTGTTTGGTATGCAAGTAAATTAATCTTACAGGGTATTTTTGGCTCAGATAGAAAATTCCTTTCCTTAGTTTTCCCTGGAACTCAGCTGAACCTTGTTTCTGCTAAAATAGCTATCCCTTGGGACAAAATTTTCAATCCAAACCTCAAATTCATGTAAAAGCGAGGTGGTAGTGTAATGGATAGAGTGTTGGCTGCTCACGCCGGTGGTTGCGGGTTTCATCCCACAATCGACCCGATGCCTCCCATGAAACAACACTCAGTACTGGTTCTACCCAGCAAGCGGACTCAAGAGCAGTTCATATAAGCTCTGAGCTTTCATTGCAATCGAGCTAAAATAAATTTGTATAAAATAAATTCATGCAAATTCATCTTTGGTCTTTATTAATTATTGGTTTGGCTCCTTGCTGCACCCGTTTCTATTCATCTTGATAGACGTTTTGTTTAAGAACATTGTACTCAGATACAGGCTCAAAGAAAGTGTTTATTTTATAATAATTTTTTATTTCACTTGCAGTTTATTTTTTATTGTTTCATTTTCATAGGGAAATGTTAGACCAATCTGCCAAGGAACTTCGCATAACAGTTGAAGAACTTGAGAAGAGGTATGACTCCATCGAAAATGAAGGTAAGAGCTAGACTATTAAAATGAAAAATAAAGTTCACCATGAAACTTCCTTTGTATTGCAGCATTAAATTGGTTTAAATATTTTTTTTGACTAAAGAAGATATATTTATGGAACATTTTTTTTTAAATTTATCAATTAGACACTATTCTTAAAATCACTATATTAAGTTGAGAGAGTCGGTTTTAAAAATTTAAAGTTATTTTCTGTTATATGTTAAACTTTGAATAATAAGACAATTTATTTCAATATCTCTTAATTTCCAAACATATGAATATTAATAAAACTGTATGTTATAAGTGAATAAAACATAATTTTTTAAAATAAATACAATGTATTGTAGTGTATATAGGCATCCTGTTGATTAAATAAGTCACTGACTGTTAAGTAAGAAAATACTTTAATGTGACTGTCACTTAGTATTGGGGACCCTGTGTCCCACATTTCCTTCGTCTTGGTCCGTAAACTTTGACCAGGGTTAATATTTCCATTTCTTATTTATTTCCATACCTTCAGAAAACAAGCCAATATATTCCTGTAAACTGTGACTAGAGTTTCTTTTTATTTCTGTACCTTCAGAACACAAGCCAATATATTCCCGTAAACTGTGACCAGAGTTTCTTTTTATTTCTGTACCTTCAGAAAACAAACCAAATAAGAAAACAAACTAATATTTTAACGTAAAATATATAAATAATGGCCAACAGCTCAACTAATGGCATTTGCTGAGTTTATGTTTAAATGTAATAATTTCAACATACTGTAAAAGATGTCATCTATAGAACTTAGTTTATATTTTTATCAGATAAGTATTTATATGTATATACATCTCTTTGATATCGGACAAAAACAGTCAGGCCCATGCATTTAACCTTACCACTGTTTCCTGGGATCCTGGAAGGTTAACCAGTACTTGAGCACACCCCATCTCTGCAAGTAACTGATAACTTTCCCACTTGAATCAGAAGTGAGAGCCACAAATGATACAGAGAGGCAATGTTGTATAGCATTTATCACAGAGACTGTGGCTAGGTTGAAATACAAACTCACCACCCCTGGGTTAAAGTTCAGGCGTGCTACCGACTGAGCTAATTGGGCCCGGCAGATAAAGTAAAAAGGAGTAATTATATATTAAATGTTGATGTTAATTTCAAATCAAATCAAATTATTTAACATCAGCATAATATGTGAATAATAAATTATTTACGACATTAATATTCAATTTGACGAGTGGTCTAAGGTGCCATCTCAAGACTATTTACCGCTCACCGCTAAGATCGTAGGTTCGAGTCCTGCTTTCTCCTAAAACTTTATGTGAGAAAGTTTGCCAGTTACTTGCAGGAAGACGGTAGTTCTACTCAGTCTGACTCAGTCTGAGGTCTTCCTCCAACAGTAAAACTGAAATGTGTTGAAAATGGTAATAAACTCCATCCAAAAAATAACTAAATTTCCTTTTAATTATAGTTTGATATCTAGTTATATTGTACACATATGAGAATCTCGTGATAACATGTACAGTATTTCTTATTTTATTGAATGGATTATGAAATAACTTCATTTAAATTTTAAATTTTGTTTAAAATGACATTAGCTATGATAGCCATGTTTGAATGAAATACAAGAAGCCTTAATTTAAATTTCAAATTTTGTTTAATTTGACATACAAGGCTATAAGAATTATATTTGAGTTAATTTTATGAACACACATCATAATACATTCCTAATCTTCTTGTGTTTGTTTAATTGTTCATACTGTCATTGAGGGCACTCTGAAGATAAGGTTGAAGTGTGCTTTTAAATATTTAGCTTCATATTTTGCCGTCTGGCTTAAACATTAACCTAACCACGCTGGCCTGGGATCCTGGAAGGTTAACCAGTACTCGGGCACACCCATCTCTTCAAGTACTGATAACTTTACCCTTTGAATCAGCGGTGAGAGACAATTCCAATAGTACATTATGATGAATATCAGTCATCACAAAGACTGTGACTGGGTGGGAATTAAAATTCACAACCCCTGGTCATAATGTCTGAATAATAATAAAAAATAATAATAGTTTTTGAAAATTTATTATTAGTACTAGTATACCAGTTAAAATGTTTTATTTTAAACTAAAATAATCTGCAAAGATTTGTACTAATTTGTTTTACTACAATTATTATAAAGTAGTCAACACAAGAGCAGAAAATAGCCTATATGTTACTGTCTTGTATGTTGTAGCGTCAACTAATTTAGAAAAAAAAAGCTAGAGTATGTATACTGAATGGAACAGCTAACCTGCCACCTGACATTTTATGTACCTGACATTTTATGCATTTTCTCAAAAAGTATCAAAGCAGTTTCCTTGAAATTTGGACTGGAATAAGGAAGAACATTTAGGTTATGTAAAAATACATAATTGTCTATTAATGGCATATATTTATACAACTTCAAATAACACTTCTTGATATTTTGACAACGATATTGGAAATACATAAGTGGTGGGTTAGCTGTTCCATTCAGTATATCTATATATGTATAGATATACATTGTATGTAAATGTATTGTGCTTTGCTGAAAATTGTTTTTTGTTTTTGAGAATTTGATGTCACGTGTTGTACACTGTTAGCTGATGTTTTGTGTTGTATACTGTTAGCTGATGTTTTGTGTTGTATACTGTTGGCTAATGTTGTGTTTTAACTGCTTGCTTGTCTTTATATAACCATGCATACCCTGATATTCTTTGTAGCTATAGATGAAGAATTGGCACTCACAGAACGAGGTAGACATTTTACATTTCAGCACATCCTGGTATTTTGGCGCACCTTGCAGCTGTTTTAGCAGTATTGCATTGCTTTTTTGTAATTAAAGATTTAATTTTGTCACTATATTTTAACATACCCAAGTAATTTGTAATGTTGATTACATATACTTTCAACGATAATTAACTCCCATTGCAGTCGAGATATTAAACATTCAATTATTTTAATCATTGAGTATTTTGAACAATTCCAAATGATGCATGACATTTGTATTTTTGATATTGAAAGTAGGGAGCCATTTCCTGATGTCTTACAACTTATCTTATGTACACATAAAATGATCATCTTAGTCAATGATATCAGTGTATTAAATTTACCTGCAAATACAATGGAAGTGAATCTGGAATATGATAATTGTATAATCCAGCTGACCGTTTAAGTCATGCCATGCACACTTCTGCTTTCTTTCTCTGCATCAATTTACTATTAATTGATTGATTGAATATTTAGTGTCATTTTTATGCCATCGAGGGCTAACAGCAATAAGTTAACCTAACCACTTTTTCCTGGGATTAACCAGTACTCGAGCACACCCCATCTCTGCAAGTAACTGATAACTTTCCCACTTGAATCAGTGGTGAGAGACGAATGATAATGAGACGCGATGTCATATATCAATCATCACGGAGACTGTTGCCGGGTGGGGATTCGAACTCGCGACCCCTGGATTGATAGTCAGACGCGTAACCAACTGAGCTAATCAGGCTCAGCTCAATTTACAAGGAAGTGTTTGAATAGCCTCACCTAGAGGGTGATAAGGCTATCCGCAAATGTATAACAATAAATGGGAGCATGTTAAAAAATCATAGGAATTCAATTTGATTGATTTTGGAAATAGAAAAATCCAGTGTTTATTTTAAGTTCAGTCTTCTATCTGTGTGGGTTTCTTGTAAAATAGAGCATTATCTTGTATTGAAACTGCTAGTGCTAGAGAGTATTTGCTGTTGTGCAAAACAGAGTATTGCTAGTTTTAATTACCCAGATCTTTTATATTAAAACACTGAATCATATTTTGCAAAAAGTGGTAGTGTCCAAATGTATCAATATACAGTGAAACCTGACTTAAGCAGTCAGTCTATGGATTGAGCAAAAATGACCTTTTAGGACAGGTTGTTGCTTATTACAGGTGCACTGAAAGCATAAAAAGCAATAAAGCAAATGTGGCTACTTAAGAAAAGTGGCTGCTTATTAGAGGTGACCACTTACACAGGTTTGACTGTATGTGCAATTGAAGTTATATCACACATGAGGAGTTAAATACTTGCAGGAACTCTGATGTTAAACAGTTATGTAGCAACTTCTTTTATAATGATTTACCCCATATTTATTGTTTTAGATGTCTCTCTACAAATCAGAGGTACTTTAATTTTAAGTATTCTTTTCAGCAAATACATCTATTATTTCTTCACTTACAAATGATGGCCATCAGAAATTAAAACAAAGTTTAAAGAAATATTCTTTAAATGGATGTCATTTAATATAAGCTACCTATAAATTGACGAATAATTTATAAACAATGCTTAATATATACACTGTACAAAGTTACAGAGTGTGAATGTTCTAGGTGCTGCATATATGTCAGTTTGGTGTTAATGACAGTAGATCAGAGGAAATTGTGATTTGAATATCTATTTATTAACGTTGGTATCAGATCTCCAGATAAGCACCATTTGGGAGTATTTAAGCATTGAAATTTCTGAAAAAAGCATTGAAATTTAAATTGAAGGGTAAAATAAGCATTAGTTATTCTCAATATTCAGGGTTGATTATTTTGTTTTAAATGGCAATTTGATAAGAATGCTGATTTTTACCCTAACCATTTTGAAAATAAACATTGCATACTTATTAAAAGTGTAAAATACTCATTTCCAAAAACGCTAATCTGGAGCTCTGTTGCTATATAACAAATTGCAACTGATTTTAAAGTCACTGACACACAATTGTAACATTACAGTTGTAATGTCATTGTTATCTATTTAAATGGCATATAAACTCTGACATGATAAGATAGGGCATATATATTGTATCATATACTGTATAGGTTTACAGCCTGAGCATGGGAATTTCCCATTAGAATTTACTCAATATGGAAAACAAACAGATTAACTCACAGGAGAGTAAGGTGGAGATAAATTATATGATAAAGTGCATTAGAATTATCTTTTATGAAGTAAACTCTAAGTCGTTGTGTACATAATGAACCAAACCAAATCTGATGGTCATCATAATGTAAAATTTAAAGGGAATATATCAGGATTTTTTTAAAAAAAAAATTTAAAATTGGCCATAACTTTTTTGCTCTCAAATATATCATTTTTATATATACTCACTAACCCCTTAGTGCCAAACAATCTATTTAAACATGCCAATATAATATATTCTATTTCCTATCTTGGGTTACGTGCCTAGGTTAGACTTAAATAGATTTCCTGCTCGAATTTACAACATATTTTGTGACGTATTTAATGAGTCATATGATTTGATTTTGATTTCAGTTTAATCGGGTATGCATGTTTACACGTAGTGAACATTGTTTCATCTTAGAAAGAGTCTGAATGATGATGCGAAGGTCGTCTAGCGGTCTTTAAGTGCTGTCGTTTTAAAGAAAGGGATTTTGTTTTTCAAGTTTACCAATCTGATAGGAAAAGTGTTTTTTTCACATTTTTGTAGATTTGACATGCCAAAATGTTTGGTATTTATTTATTAATGATAGTGAGTTGTATTTTAACCAGTTTGAAAATAATTTTATTATTTAAGACATTTATAGCGTTTATTCCTGATATATTTCCTTTAAGGGTATGAATGGGATTCACACTCAATATTTGGTGCAGGTTAAACATTACTCTACTGTACTGACTTATTATTTTCAACTTAACATTACTTCTTATTAAGAAGAAGAACATGGAATTTTAATGTCAAATTAAATGGCATTAAAAAGATTAAATATTATTCAAATATATTATCCTAACTAATATTAAAACAATACATTTACCACAACTAATTACATATACTAAATATGCATTTCCATAATGGATACATTAACCATATATTTGCAATAACTAATACATGTACTACTGTTTTTACCATAAACAATGCAGAACTCTGGATTTACTATAACTTATAGTAACTAAATAATTACCATACCTGATATGCACACATTTATATTACCATAATTACCATACCTGATATGCACACATTTATATTACCATAATTACCATACCTGATATACACACATTTATATTACCATAATTACCATTCCCGATATGCACACATTTATATTACCATAATTACCATACCTGATATGCACACATTTATATTACCATAATAACCATACCTGATATGCAAACATTTATGTTACTATTCTTACCATACCTGATATACACACATTAATATTGTCATAATTACCATACCTGATATGCACACTTTTATTTTACCATAATTACCATACCTGATATACACACATTAATATTATCATAATTACCATTCCCGATATACACACATTTATATTACCATAATTACCGTACCTGATACATACATTTATATTACCATAATTACCATTCCTGATATACACACATTCATATTACCATAATTACCATACCTGAAATACATCCATTTATACTACCATAATTACCATTCCTGATATACACACATTAATGTTACCATAATTACCATACCTGATATACACACATTTATACTACCATACCTGATAAGCACACATTAATATTACCATACGTTATATGCACACATGTATATTACCATAACTTATAAATAAACTGCATATTTACATACTAGTACCTAACAAATACACAACGTATTGTCATGATTAAACAATAACTACCCATTTACCAAACTAATAAAAACACTTCAAATGTATTACCATAACTAATAAATAACTAATATTTACCATAATTAATGCATACACTACATATGTATTATCATAACGTATAGATACAGAAGTTTTCCATAACTTATTTATAAATTACACCATTTATATAATGAAATATAATTGAACAAGGTTTTCTTTGACATTGGCATTTATATAGTATTTTGTTTTGCCGTTTTTTTATTTAGAAACATTTTTTTATTATATTTGAACATAATGCTAATTTGACTACAACATACTTAAGTTATTTTAAAATTGAGTGATATGAGAAGCAAGTGTTGTATGTTTCTGCTTTGAACGTTTACGCAGAGTTTCTCTGTTTTGTCGTGTTCTGTCGTGTTCTGTCAATTTATGTTGATTTTTTGGTAGTTTAATTTCAATATCTTTTCGGTTTTGGCAGTGATGTCGTACTGAACTCGTTTACATGTGCAGTATACAAGGAGAATACCAGGGACCCGTGTCACTAATGTTCATTTCTTCAAAGCAGGGGCGTTCCTAGATGTATTTTAGACGTCCTATACGTCCGGGAGAGGGGGGTTGCCCCACTCCTTCTAGCGGGTGGGTGGGTTGTGGTCCTCCCACCGAAATTTAATCTTTGATAGAACTACAAATGAGTAGTTTTAGCGACTTTGACGCAGACTGTGAAGTCATTCAAATTGCCCGAAATTATACAGGTTTTCTATTTCTTAAAGCACGAAGCCCTTATCGCATAGCCCCCCTTAAGTTTCATTCTTTATTGCAGCTCTCACGTTTTAACATTTTTCCACAATCCATACCCTGGCGTATATGCCCGGGAACGCCCACTAAGTTTACACACTTCTTAGTGTATAGTTTGAAGCTAGGATACAAAAGTCGGGAAAATTCATTTAGTGTGTGTCTTACTTAATTTAAGATCTTTTGTAAGCCTTGTATAAAGTATTCTTTCCAAAATTTGCAAAAATACTGCAACGTTTCTGGATGTCACAAATTCCTAAGACTTACGAAGGTTAGTGAAAGGGGCCCCTGGTGTCTACGTACATGCAGTTAAATTACAATATCTGATTACAGTTTATCGGTTTGGGCACTGATGCCGCACTGCACTTAGTTACATTTATTTTTTTTTGTAACTTTTATTTCAATTTAGTTGTACAAAAACAGAAATATTGATACAAAATAGTTCATGACAATTATATATACATTTAGAAATTTCTAATAGCCATTGAGTGTCTCACTGTCTGTGGGAAATGAATGAGTAACAAACAGTGCCCAGGTAAATCCAGATAGTTTGTTTGTGTAGTTTAAATCTCAAGGGCTGTATTATCGAGATTAATAAAAATGTTCAAACCGAAATTCCCCCCCAAACAATTTAATTTCAGTTTCTCTTTTAATTATTATTTGAAATACTTCACAGTTAATTTATCACATACAGTCCTAACACCTCTGTACGTAATGATAAAATATAACTTGCAACATAATCAGTAAGTGTGATGTTTTAGCATTTAAAAGTATCGCTGAGGAAACTATCAAAATATGTTAAATTAGTGAAACCGGGGTCAACAACTCAATGGCTACCAGACATTAAGATAACTTGTACATATATGCATTTGTAGACGTGCAGAACAATATACATGTAATTGAAATCAATTTTCACAATTTAATATAAAGTAGTTAGTTATATAGTGGGATATCATTAAACATTTGGCCGGTTAATCATTTGTATTAGAGATATTTTGAAACAATAAGTGTATAAGCTTAAGTTCTGCAAATTCCTGAGAAAATACTACACAACTTAAAAAGTGCAAAATTTCATCTACAAATCTTTAATAAGTACTCATCCAGTCTAACAAACATCGATGAGAGTCAACTTTGTAACGTTATCAAAATGCTTTTCACTTGTTGTAACGTATACACTAAAAAGCAACAATACATGTTAAATTGAATGTTGGAGTTCATTTATTTATGATTGATGAATGCATAAAAAAACCAATCCAATTGTCATAAAACAATCCGCTTTGAATCTTTTATCTGACTTTGTAAACTTATTATTTTGAGAAGAAAGTAATGCTTTATTGATGTATATAACATTAAATAATTATTCTTATTGCAGGTCTAGTCTTGATAATAAGCAGTTAAATATTATAGTTGATTGGAGAAAAGAAAAAAAAGGAAAAAATAAAAACACTCTGGGGAGGGGATGGGGATTGATATAATTAATTATCTACAAAATATATATGTATTTGTAATCAAACAAATGTGTCTAAATTAAAACTGAAAGAGTAACATGAAAAATGTTTCAAATTTGTATCAAGATATAAGTGGCTTATAGTCATTCCAAATAATATCAAAAGTGTGTATTTTACAATTTATTGTTGCAAGATACCGTTCTGTATTATACAGATTTATAATATGTTTTTTAAAGTTGTCAAGTGTAGGTTTAACTGTTTTAAGTTTCTGGGTGTAAATAAATTTCTTTGCAATTAATATTATTTTATTCAAAACTTTGTCAAAAATTTTATTTCCGAACATAATGTCTGTATTTGTCCAATTTAAATTAGTGCCTATACATTTTTCACGAATATGGTTCATCAAACAGGAGATAAATTGTTTAGAAATGTCACATTCGATAAAAATATGTTTAATTGTTTCTATTTCTCTGTTGCATAAACTGCAAATATCAGAATCCTTTATTTTCATTTTTTTAAGAAGCGAATTGGTTCCTAAAATTTGGTGGTTTATTCTGTACTGAAACCATTGTAAGTTTGTATCATTTGTTATGTTAAATGGAAGGCAGTAAAATTTAGTTTCAACGAAACTGGTTCTTATATCCAAATCATTTTCCCATTTTGCAGCGGATTGAGGGATTATATTTTCTTGTATACAAGACTGATAAATTGCCCTACATCCTTTTGTATCTTTCATAATTATTGATATTGATAAAGGGCATGTAGGTGCCCCTCCATTACTAGCTAAATGAACAATAGAAAGTTTAAATAAGTACCTTTTAACAGATGCTAGCAATCCTTCATATTCTATGAAGTTTGTATTTATGTTGTACCTATTAATAAAATCAGTCAATGAGTAAAAATTACCATTTGCGTTCATAATATCATTTATCAATAAAACACCCTTAGAGAACCAATGGTTATAAAATATACTTGTGCCTCCGACCTTAATGTTTGGGTTAAACCAAATTGGAATTTTTTGAAATGTGTACCAATTTGCAGGCTTTAGTAGGTTTGAATATGTTTGATAACTTCTAAAAATATCTTTCCAGAAGGGATTATGTATTCTGTTTATGTGTCTACTAATAAAATCTGGGCCATATGCGCCAACATTTGACATGAATGGGTACATGGAGTTAAATATATCTAGATATTTTTTATTTGAGTTTAAAAGGCGTCTTATCCATGTGAGTTTTAATGAGTTAATAAAAAGGTCTATATCAAACATTTTGAGGCCCCCTTTTATGTAAGGGTTGCAAATTGTAGTTCTTTTCACCTTATCCGGTTTATCATTCCAAATAAATTTAAAAAATAAGCTTTTAATCTCTTTAATTTTATCAGAGTTAGGGTTTGGTAGAGCTAAGATAAGATGATTAATTTTTGATATGGCTAAACTTTTTAAGATTGTTATTTTACCAATTGGTGTTAATATTCGTTTTGACCAATGGATAAGAAGTTGTTTTATATCATGTATTTTATCATCAAAGTTCACATTAATCATTTTATCTAAATCTACTGAAAATCGAATACCAAGGACAGTAAATTCATTGTCCCAAGAAAGATTATATTCTTCACATAACTTAATATTACTATTTTTCCTTGAACCTATCCACACTGCCTTAGTTTTATCAACATTGATATTAAGGCCAGAGATTTCAGCATAGAATTTGAGTGTTTGAAGTGTGTTTACAAGTGATTTTTCTGAACCATCAAGCATGAGTGTTGTGTCATCGGCATATTGTGAAATTAAAAAGTTTGTATTGTCAATCTGTATTCCTTTTATATTAGGGTTATTTCTGATTAGAACAGCGAGGATCTCTGCACATAAAATGAATATATATGGGGATAATGGGTCTCCTTGTCTACAACCTCTCTGTAAGTAGAACCACTCTGACAAGTGGCCATTGACTATTACACATGATTATTACATTTATACTTTAAAATAGTTTGTAAAGTCCCATATGTTTCTCTTGATTACCAAATTTAGATAATGCAATCATGATACTAAACATGTACAGTATTTAAGTCGATTGTCAATGATTAAAACGTAGCAATATGTTCGTAATATACATTGCATTAACAAAGGGAAGTAATAGAGAAGGAGGCATTCAGTAATCATAATAATAATATATATATATATATATATATATATAAAGTATATTGAATGCTTTTAAGAGTGAGCATCTGGGTTTTCTTAATGTTTGTAAATATAATTTTCAAAATGTCCATTTATCTTTGGGTGTTTGTCAATAATAAATCTTTTTTTATTATTTTTTTCTGCTTTGATAGACAACTACAATCAGCACAATCAAAGTTATGAACTGTTTGTTTTCCCTATAGTTAAATAACTAATTCGTATTTCTTTGTATGCTGGTGTTGATAATAGCGATAAGCAGTTCAATTAAAAAATGCATCGTCGGTAAAAGCATTTTTGAATAAAGAACACCATTGTAATAATATTTGTAATTATTTCTTCTTTTTATGTTGACTGTATGTTTTGTTTGTTTGTTTGTTTGTATACACTTTCAATCAGTTTATTACACGTTCATTTTGTTTAAATGATAACAGAAGCATAACTGTTTTAAATCGGCAACATTAATATGAATGTTGCAAACACATTTGTTTTCAATAAATATTTTCTGCTTTGTTTACACAATGAACTGAAGACATATGTTTTGTACATAATCTTTTAAATTGAAAGTGTATATATTCCATACTAATTGCTTATCCATTGTTGTCTTTGTTGTCGTTGCAGGTAACCTAACCAACATCTTCCTCTGTCTCCCGCCATCCTCTAATCTTGTGTTTCATTCATTACCTACCATTTGTATCATTTCACTATTCAAAGTATCTGCATTTTCTATTACTTTTTATTGGTATTTTTTTGCAAATATAGTATTCATAGACGTTTCTGTAGATACCCAGTCCCTTTGTTTCTACATATTAAATTTTATTGCTTTTTTTTTTTTGTGCTTACTATAAGTTATAGCAGACCCGTAAATTATCATTCAAATACTTACCAACTGATTGCAGAGGCGCGATCAATTGAATATGCTAGTGTATTTGAATTAACTAGGTTATATATTTTTGTTCAACTTTGTACGTTAAATAAAGTGCAAACGGTATATCATCGTATCGTCTAACTTGTCTTACTTTACATTCATACGAGCGCACAAAATGACCTATGTATGTGTCGACGTGCCGTAAAACACCATTCATTCATACGACCATACACACAATCCATTATTTTTTTAGTTAATTGCATGAATTTATTTTAAAATCTGAATATTCACTACTAAACAATTAGCTGATCAAAAACATACGAAATAAAAATATGTAATATATTGTGTGCAGATCAGGGTCAAACAACTGCAAGACTTAAGGAACTTGACAAGGAATGTAAGTCACTGATCGATACATGCTCGTTTCTTTACATAACACTATTACACTATTGACTTTGTGTACGTATCACACGTTAACCACGTGCATGTTCATAAAGATTTAGTTTAATTTGCATGGTTTAATCTTATAATATATTAGTGTTTAAATTAGGTGTCTTTTTATACGTGAACATCTACATATTTATATAAATGCATGAATAATGCGATTTAGAAAATAATAAATGGAATTTTGGCACATTAATTGTATTTTGGGGTCAAAATATGTATGCTCACAGGGGCTAAACTTAAATAGTTTAGCTTGAAACTGATATCAACATAAACACTTAAAATCAAAGACATAAATACAATAAAAGCTGATACAAATATCATTTTGAGTCACAGAACCGAACCAATAAAACAAAATAAAAGACTGTTTTATGGAGTTCCTTCACGAGGGGTATAGAAATAAATCAACACTTGATCGCGCTCGGAGCATTGGTCCATGCTGAAATTTATATTTCGACCAACACAAAATGAACCTGTGATTTCAAAGGACCAGATATACTCATACATTAAAATGAAAATACCATTTTCTCAATTCTATGATTAACCGATCTACCAGACATCACATTTGCAACAAAAATAAGCTACTTATTGTAATGAGATAAACATTGTATATTTGTGTTGCCAATAAGATTAATTACATATGGAATATATATAATATGTTAGTAATAACAAAAGGAAAAGACAAATCATTCTAATAACTTTTTAAATTCAATAAATAAAGGGAATATTAAGGAACATTTCGAACCATATTTGAAACGGAAACGAAAATCAGTAAGAAACAACAAAACGGAAAAGGTAAGGAAACTAAGGAAACAAAAAAGAGGAATAGTAATTAAAAGTTAAAGTGTAACGACACCGTTTCTATTAAAACTAAATAGCACCAATTAACATTTTAAAACAGAATAATAATTTTGACATAATAATTTAATACATTAACTGTTGTATCCATAATAACCATAAATGCATGATACTTTGAATATATATGATACAGGTGGTAGTGTACGACAGATGTCCTTGTTTGCCCAGTAGCTGCATGTGCATGTACTTTTGTTTTATAAAACCTACCATCTAACGTTTGTTTGTTTATAATTGCCTGTGTTGTTAGTTTTACCTCTGAGTCTTTCAATGATATGATACTTTTCTCTAAATAAGTATACTTTTTTTTGTCTTCACTTGCATATTTTAGTAATATTTTCTAGTTGGTGGTGTTTTTCTCAAAATAATTTATCTTTTGTTATTTAGTCAAAATTTGGTACAGATTAGGCCTCAGAAGATGAACATGTACTTGAAAAGAACAATATATATTACATTATCTGAATTCCACGATGTGTAACAGTGAATAAAGCTGACTCATAAATGTGATGTCAATATTTTCCGAAACATAACGTGTTAAAAACTAACTTGAATCCTGCTTATTGGTGGATGTGTTAAAGTAAAGTAGAACCAGTTTACTTTGGCAAAATGGTTTTCACGTATTGAGTTGACATACAGGCAATATTAATGAAGGGTTGTTCAATATTTGACATGTGTTGCACATACAGGCAATATTTATGAAGGGTTGTACAATATTTGACATGTGTTGCACATATAGGCAATGAGTGGAAGACAAGGTTCGAGACTCAAGAGGAGATGAACCAACAGTTAGAGAAGCAGATCATCATGCTCCAAGACAAGGTAGAGGAGGCCAAACGAAACCTTAAAGATGGTATGTACGATACTTTTCTTAATACTCTCTTAGTCACTATTATACTCCTCATGTTTTAAGTGGACCCATAGATTGTAACAGTGATATACTTATTGTGTCATTTTAACTAAATCTTAATCTGGCTACATGACCAAGTAGGTCTTGTTCTCGTATCCGTCTGGCAAGACAAATAATCATAGAGTTTCATTTTTGTTTAAATAAAATGTGGATTGATACAGGAAAATTATTCTACAAATTGTCCAACAGTTTTGGTCTTTTGCAATACGTATATTGTTTTTGCGTATTGCACCTCATTTTGTTTAAGATGATAGTTTTTTTTCTGAATTCCTTTTGTTCCTTGAGTAATTGATGAGTATATTATCTGCTAAATTTTGCGTCCAACATTCTACCACACATTATCTTAGAGTCACGTTTTATTCTTGATATTTTATAGATTTTTAATGTACACATGTATAAACAAACACCCCACCAAAGTTAAATCTTAATTCTTTGACTTTCGCTTATCGTATCGCTGCTATAATAACAATGAATCTATTGTTTGATCTTTTGAAATGTAAATATGTTCACATACATAAAATATTACACCGTACCGTAGATGCATAAATCTTGTCACATGTATAACTAAAACACATAAGAATTCCAGATAGTATGCTTTCAAAACAAAATGTGTTTACATATATGCAACTAGCGTTTATTGAGTGTGGTAACGTGTTTGAACAGCTTTAAATCGTTTGTGAAAAATTGAAATATTAAATAGCATAATTTTGAATAACGATTTATATATACATTGAATTTAATGTTATACAGGGGGTTACTACGTCGATAATCTAAAGGCAATGTTGTATTTCTGTAAGCAGATGTGTGCTATTTGAGTTGTCCGTTTGTACAGTTGACTTTAACATGATTGATTTCGATTGAGTGGAGACGTTGTATTCTAATATATAAAAGTTTGATTTGAAGCTTTTTGTACGTAAATATTGAGATTGAAATCATTCACATTTGCTTGTTACTTCTTATATACTTTGCAAACGTCTTCTGTGTATGCATTACTTGAAACTTTCGAATATTTTACCAACTTATTTTGCAACTTTCAGCTGATTTGGTACAACTTTATCAGTCCAAGAAAACTGAAGGTTATATTTTCATGTATTTGCACGTGAAAATCTGACTGTGATATATCTGACTGTTGTAACCGTAACACCCTTTACTTATATAACAATTTACATTTCGTCATTTATTGTGGGTATTTTCATTTGCCATACCATCTAAACAGAGCTTTTAATATTTTCGTTTGCCTGGTAATTTAATCTCATTACACATTCTTATTTGAATGTTTTGCAAAGATTCTAACATTTAATTTTTTTTAAGAACCTTTAGATGATTCTTCTTTTTATGGCAAGATTTTAATTAATAAGTAATACCAGTAAATTATCCAATAATATGATAATCATGGATACTGGATGTGAATAACACTTGCGAAAAGGTTTTATGTGCTCGTTGTCTTCATAACAAGTTTCGAAAATCTCACGAATGGCAGTTGATTTGTGTTCCTTATGTCTTACTATGAAGTATCATATATATATTAGGACAGGCACATTCATTCTTATTAACGACCCGCCCTTGATTATGATTGAAAACTTTGGCACCTTTTCACACTTGCATGTTTACTAATTTATGCGTAAAAAGCATATTCGCACTATTGGCCAACTTAAGTTAATCAAAGTACATGAAAGCCTAGCCGGTCTTAGATAGATATACATACGCCTTTATAATTTCATTGATATTAATGTAGCGTTTGGTTTATTTTATGCAACATTTTTTTATAAAAATGACACAATACAATGTCCAAAATATATTTTTATTTGATTTGTTTCTGCTTGTTTATTATAGATACATAGATACATAGAAAAAAATGAAGTTCGAGGAATAAAAAGTAGTCTCTGTCGCGTATGATCATTTTGGCGGTGATAAACACTGTAAGCTTGATCACGACGACATAAGCAGGTCTATCCCTTTGAATAGTGAATAATAATAATAATAAAGTTCAAGCGAGATAATTATCTAGCGATAGTTATTTGGAGAACTATGTCTGAAACTGATTGACATGTATTCTAACGTCAAACGGATATTCTGATGTAAAGGAAACTGTGCTGAAGATGTTTTTACTATCAGTCCGAAATTCAATATGGTTGCTTTGGAAAAGAAAGTCGAAACCTTAAAACAATATTTTCAAAAACTCTTTAACCAATTTTGCAGAAATGATCTAATCCTACAAAATTTGTTCTACCTGTGCGTATACATCATTGGATTTTGGCCACTTAACAAATGGTTACTTCACTAGTCTGTAGAACGGACCCAGCTCTCCCTGTTGGGTCCGTTATATAGCATTGTTGGGAAAGCCACATTTGAGCACGTTCATTGGTCAGTTTCTTCAACTGAAAGTTTGAATGACGTCACAGTGTGGAATGCGTTCAATTGCTATGAATTCTGGGACAGACATAGAATTCCCTGCTTTTTCATTGGGGTTAATAGATCTGATTCGGGATATATCAGGTTTTGGGATTAACTGTGAATTCTGGGACAGACATAGAATTCCCTGCTTTTTCATTGGGGTTAATAGATCTGATTTGGGATATATCAGGTTTTGGGATTAACTATGAATTCTGGGACAGACATAGAATTCCCTGCTTTTTCATTGGGGTTAATAGATCTGATTCGGGATATATCAGGTTTTGGGATTAACTATGAATTCTGGGACAGACATAGAATTCCCTGCTATTTCATTGGGGTTAATAGATCTGATTCGGGATATATCAGGTTTTGGGATTAACTTTACTTCACACTAGATGGTCACCGGGGTCTTCTGTGTCTCTTTTTTGTTTAAAAAAAATTGATTATCTGTTTGGAACTTAACTTACATCAGCGTTATCCAATATTTCACAATTTGACATTTTCTTCTATATTGTAGAGGTTAGATAGTGAAACGCACAATTAAAGGTATTTGATAAATATCAAAACTCGTACTTGATTTAACCTACACGTATCTTTTCACGTTATTGCATAACGATTGTTAAAGCCTAATACACACGTTTTTCTTCACCGATAGCCTTATATCAGTTCAACATTGCCTGAATCAGAAACACGCTTTTAAAAATAAATGCTTGACATTTACATGTTTTTTGTATACTTTACTTTGTCTAGTGTGTTGATAATAATAACTAAATGCCAATGAAACACCTTTTTCAATTTCATTTTGATATTTTGAAGTATTTAAATGTGTCAAAGAAAGAATAACATAAAGTTAAGGCTGATATTTATATCCTTATCAGTGTTAATGAAATGTCCATTCATTCTGTTTAGCCCTGTATCGAGAGAAACTCGAAAGGAAAAGAAAGAGTAAGAAATTAATCAAACTTTGACTTTTTCTGTCGCCTACATTTTCAAACTTATTTCCGCTTTTTAATGACATATATCATTGTTTCCTCTATTAGCGTTGAGCTTTTCCCTTGTGATGTGAACGTTAGCTTTCCCATGAAGATATCAATTTAAGCTGTACAAAACTGGTTCCTATGTTAGCTTTCCGACGGAGATATCAATTTAAACTGTACAAAGCTGGTTCCTATGTTAGCTTTCAAAGGGTGATTAACATGCTCTAGCTTTTCCAAGATTTCCTAGTTGCTTTCTCCAAGGTTGATAAAATGTCATCTCTCTAGGATAATCATAGCTTTCAAACGATGGTATAAATGTCGTTTTTTCTGCGGTTGATAAAAATGGTAGCTTTCCAAGGTGGTATAAATATTGGCTTTTTCAAGGTTGATAAAATTACAGTTCTCTAGGATAATCAAATAAATGAAAGCGTTCCAAGGTGCTACATGTATGAATGTTGACTTTCCGAGGCTTATAACTACTGTACATTAGCTTTCAATAATATTCATATAATGTTAGCGTTCCAAGTGTGGTATAAATGTTGGCTTTCCATGGTTAGTAACTACAGTATATTAGCTCTTAAGGGTATTCATTTAAATGTTAGCGCTTCAAGGGCAATGATTGTTGGCTTTTCTCAGTTTGTTAACTATATAAGCTTTCAGTGATACTTATATAAATGTTAGCGTTCCAAGGGTTATGATTGATGGCTTCACAAGGTTGATAATTACATTAGCGTTTAATGATAATCATATAAATTCAGCGTTCCAGGTTGGCGTATATGTTGGCTGTCTATGGTTGATAAATATATTAGCTTTCAAGGATAATAATATAAAAGCTTTTCAAGGTGGCATAAATGTTGGCTTTCCAAGGTTGATATATATAGTAGTTTTAAGGATAAATGTCATATAAATGTTAAGTTTCAAGGGCAATTGTCATATAAATGTTAGCTTTCAAGGATACATTTCATATACATGTTAGCTTTCGAGGGCAAGTGTCATATAAATGTTGGCTTTCCAGGATAAATGTAAATGTTGGCTTTCCAAGATTAATGTCATATAAATGTTGGCTTTCAATGATAAATGCCATAAATGTAAGCTTTTTAAATAGGTATAAATGTTGGCTTTCCAGAGTTGATGAATATATTAGCTTTTAAGGATAATTGTACAACTGTTAGCTTTCTAAGGTGGTATAAATGTTGGCTTTGAAAGGTTGATAAGAATACAAGCTTTGAAGAACGAATATCATATAAATGTTAGCTTTCCAATGTGGTATAAATGTTGGCTTTCCAGGTTTGATAACTATATTAGCTTTCAAGGATAATCGTATAACTGTTAGCTTTCCAATTTGGTATACATGTTGGCTTTACAGGGTTGATGAGTGTATTAGCTTTCAAGGACAAATGTCATATAAATGTTAGCTTTCCAATGTTGTATCAATGTTGGCTTTCAAAAGCTGATAACTATATTAACTTTCAAAGATAATGTACAACTGTTAGCTTTCCAGTGTGGTATAAATGTTGACTTTCCAGGGTTGATGAATATATTAGCTTGCAAGGACAAATGTCAAATGAATGTTAGCTTTCCAATATGGTATAAATGTTGGCTTTCAAGGGTTGATAAATAGGTAGACGGATGTGTACTTTCTATTTAATTACGCTATTTGTAGATGCTTTCAAGGCCATAATGTATTTCTACAAACTATTTAGTTACTGTATTGATGGAGTACGTATGCTTGTCTTATTTAATGATTTACGTTTAAAACGTCTCTCGAAACAACATACTCATATAACATTTATATATTCTGTTATATGTTCTACACGTGATGTACATGTAATGCTGCGTTAGTCATTTTTCTGTGTAAAATGAAAGAACAGAGGATATGGCACATATTTCATAAAATGGTTTCCTTTTTATGTAGAATAAGAACTTAACCTTGTACTCAACAATAAATCCGGCAATTGCAGTCATTTGTGTGCTCCCCACGTTTATCCCCCAAATGTAAGCATGGATGCTTTAATATACGTTTTACTGCATGTATTCACCCTGCCTTATGTAGCAAATCTGAGTGAGTTGCTGTAACCGCGTAAATCAATGTCGGAGTTTACCTTGAC
Source organism: Panopea generosa (assembly GCA_029582155.1). NCBI lineage: Eukaryota > Metazoa > Mollusca > Bivalvia > Adapedonta > Hiatellidae > Panopea > Panopea generosa. The sequence continues at coordinate 11,976,098 of CM055896.1, read as the reverse complement.
TTGATCATTAAACCAAATAAACCATGATGTATTGGACTGTCATTCAGCTTATTTACATCTTAGGCATGTATTTTGTATTCATCAGCTTACATTAGTATATTTTGATAACGTTTGAATTATACAGTCGGTAAACATAGCATAATATGGATGCTGTACACAAGCAAGTTTTTATGCTGCAACGTCATGTATTGCAATCATGACGTCCTACTTGACTGAGTTTGAGTAATGTTCGACAATACTGTCAATAGATATTTCTGTTACACATATGTCATTGTGTCACAGAGCAGTATGTCACATGCTATGCGCTTATATAGTGAATACACACGTTTATTTTGATTTATTTTAATTTAACACCATTTTGAAAATGTTCAAATAATATTTCTAAATTCCTCTTTACGAGCAGGTTGAATAATAAATATATATGGTTTCATGTCCTTGGGAAAGAATTTTAGTTATACAGTACTGTACCTGCTGATTTCAAATTACATAATACCAACAAGAACCGACACTATATACTAGGTTTCGTCCATTCAGAGCAAATACATGTTTGATGTTAAGGTAGCTCGCATTTGTTTTTAATCTCTGTTTTACATTAGTAAAGAAGAATTACTAATAGAAATACATTTACAAAGCTCTACATGAGATTTACTACCTTTTAATTAAACATATTTTATTGCGAAAGCAGCATACATTTCTCCGGTTTTTAGTTCATCTGAGCAAAGCTCAAGGTGAGCTATTCTGATCGTCTATTGTCCGTCTGTGTTGTGTTGTGTGACCTTGTGTGCACTCTAGTATCAGCATGTTTTATTTGATCCTCATCACACTTGCACAGCTGTAATATAACCAAAATATCTTTGACAAGTTCTTGAATTGGCCAAATCGGAGTATTAATGTCATAATTAAGGCCATTGAAACATTAACAAATGCAATATTTGACCATGTCTGCACTCTAGCACCTGCATTTTTCATTTGATTCTCACCAAACTTACACAGTAGTTATATAACCATAATATCTCGGACAAGTTCTTGAACTAGCCAAATCGGATTAATATTGTCAAAGTTATGGCCCTTGAATTGTCAAAAACTGTACTTTTTGAACTTGTGTGCACCCTAGCACTCACAGTTTATATTTGATCTTCATTAAACTTACAAAGTTTATCTGTAACCATAATATCTTGAACAAGTTCTTGAACTGGTCAAATTTGGATAATAAATGTCGGGTGTTATGGTCCTTGAATCGGCAAAAATGGTCCTATAGGAATTAATGTAGACTTTAGCACCTGCCAAAAAATGTCATTGCCTCCTCTGCCACAGGTGAGCGATTAAGGGCTAATGTGACCCTCTTGTTTTTAAATTTGGATTGGAGGCGGATCGATACATACTGTTTTAATGCATATCTTAAATAAACATATACAAGTAACCAATTAATATGTAGATATGTGCAAGATATTGAAGTGAGTATATGGTATAAGTGCATTTTCATTGACAATTAATATATATCGCCGATTTCCCTTTCAGATTCGTGCAAAATAAACCAGACACCTTGTCAAAGAAATGTTAAATATAACTTGATCTATTAGTCATGAAATAAATATAATTATGCATAAAGTTTCAAGTTTGTAATTGTTTTAACGTTTTGCAATCAAATTATTGTCTTTAGTTACTATCTGTAAACTTCTTGGTCAAATGTTTATACTTTTAATATATTATTTTGCACCATACACGTGCATCGTATCAATTTTCAGTTAAGCAAGTGATCACATAAATAATTTACTTGGACGACCCAAATATTATAATGTATATCATTCTATGCATTATGTGTAATTCCACCTATGCAGGTCAAGGATTCTAGCCTGGATGAAGTCCAGTATATTAAGCTGTGCGAAATACGGATTTAAAAGGATATATCTTTTGGTCAAATTTTCAAAAGTGATCCTCACGTTTTTGTTTGGGAGAGGTTGGGATTTTGGATTTAAGATTAAGGTGAACATAGCGACAATACCAATTCCTGGTGAACGTCTTATTACCATAGGCGTTGATTCCAGCTTAATTTGCAATGCTATGATGGGAATATCAGGTTAGATCCCTATCTAAATAAACTCAGGAAGTATAAGTATCCAAGTAGGTGTCCTTCACTATTCTGACTAAAACCAATGCATATTGGTGTTTATTTAGAATCTCACATTTTTTTCGTGCATTTTTCTCGTCCTATTTAAAATGTCCAATGGTACAAATACATCTGCAGCACTTTTTAAGTTTTTCCTGTTTGAGTTTATATCTATCGTGCGCATGACCTACCTGTTCGATTGCCATTGCTGGACGTACTCTCAAATCTAACAATTATCTCATATATGTGTGTTTTAATTACTTTAGATAGTCGGCTTAACATATTTATCAACTCTCTCTGAGAAATGTGTTTTCATCAGATTACCATATCGCTTAATGCTGTATTAGTCGGACTTTTGAAATGTGTTGTATAGCAATTTCACAATGATTGTTCGTCAGCAAACCATAATTCATTCATATTAAACGAAGTTAAAACACTTTAGTATTAAATTTGAATAACTTTTCGCTATAACTTAAGTACTTAGGCTTATAATATAAATACATACACGTATATTGTTCTTTTAATGTTCGGTTAATATGCCGTAGTAAAGTATATAATAGTTGACTTGAAATAATTCTAAAATTACGCTTTATATGGATAAGAATGACGAAAATAATGCCTCGTACTTTACTAATAATGATTTTGATAGACACATTAGCAATCATTGTATGTCGAACTTATATCTACCAACAGATGTCACATTTTGTAATCATGTCTCACCAATATTACATCGTTTGCAGCTAAGGCGTATGTAGAAGGTAGGGCAAGTAGTCCTCGATCACATCCAGATAGACCAAAGTCTAAGAACACAGGAATTACAATAAATATTTCTGTTTCCCCTCAAGGTAGGCTGAGATACACGTACTGCAGACTTGGAGTACCACACTTAGCACCGGAGTAGCAGGTGATTTTACGGAGTTGCATGAACACAAAAGCACCTTAAATAATGAAACTTAACATTAATGCTTTCGCACGTAGAATGTCGTATATTTCAATTGTCAATTACCGCGATTCTATTTTTTTTTCTGAAATCTACTCTTATTTTTTTTGTTGCGGTCACAAATGTTAAAAATAAAAACAAAAATAATACAAGAAATCTAACCGAGAATTGGATAACACACATTTCGTTCGATAACGTTGTGGAAAAAAGTCAATTTCTGTAACACAATCTGTCGGCGTAAAATTTTACTTAGTACATATGAGCTAGACACGTGCACCAAAAACGATATCAGAGGTCATGTACAGCTGTAAATATAAAATAAATTCTACTTATCTATTAAAGTTACATTATATGATGTAAAATATGAATCAGGTACCCTTTTCAACACATACAAAAATATACATATTGCTTAATATGAAAATGTACATCGACCAAATTGAATATATTGCATTTTGTGCCTGTGTTATAGGCACCGTGCTACTTTGTTCGCAGAAATATACTAGTTAAATGTTTACTCAAAATGTCGTATATTAATATACAATAGCATAATATACCTTTATTTAATTGTCTTATTTCCCTATAACAACCATAGCAACAAGTTAACACATTTGTCTACTTAATTGAAAACTAATGTTTATTTCATAAACGTGTTCAAATGTACTCCTTTTCAAATTAAGACTCGTTCATTATTTTATTCATCTGTAAGATACACAACACTATTGATGGGCACCTGTTATTTTGGTACAATAGTTAATCAGCACACAACACGCATCTGCTACTCCGTTAAGCCGTTACAAGTTTGTTGGATTATACTCCTAGTCTGGCTCGGTGCTTCATGGTTTTAATACCGGCTGGTCGCTATATATTCACTTGTCCAGCCTACCATAGACCACCCAAAATATAGTCGTTCGTGAAAATATTATTATATGAAATAGATAATTTTGCAATAATAATTATAACAAATCATCGAATTTGTTTGGATAATACTTGCTTCCAAATAAAAAAAATATTGTTGCATTTTATCCTCACACCAGATTAATTATTTTGTGTCATTAATATACCCATATATATAGTAACTTTCATTATACTATTTTAGTTTTATAAATCAGGTATTGTCTTCATTTGACACATCTATTTTCATTATGCCAATGTTGTTCTCACACGACTATATTTTGGGGTTATATAGTATTCGTGCCTGCATAGCTTGCTAATAAATTATAGTTTATTAGTGACTTGTATTCTGCTTGTGTACAATTTTATTTTATTATACTGTATTGGACCAGCGATGATAATAGCAGCTATGCAGTGCATGATTAACGTAACTTTACGTTACAGAACAATACAAACACTTATCCACTCTGTTCATTAGTCCCTTATTATTAATTACTTGGTTTGGGTTATTGGATTGTTATTGTTATTATTAATTTCCATTTTGTTACATACTTTGCATTAATGATTATGTTGCTTCAAGTTATCTTTTTGCATACTATGTCAAAAACGGTCTAATGGTATAAGTTGTATAGTTTCGCAGTTAGACCGTTTTTGCTCCAACTTGACCAAATCTAGTCAGTTGCACCATCGCCCACACACGTGTCTTTATTAAAGCCATGTATTGCACGTATTTATCACGTGACTTAATCATGGTACAAACCTGTTTACTTTTGTCGCTTAACAGTTAAAATTCAATTCGAAAAGTCGAAAATTTAGAGTAACATGGGCGTTTGTCCAACGATTAGCTGTTTATATTCTGCTCTTTAACCAATTATTTTATTGTTGTTTAATTTGTTTTTATAATACAGTTGTTATTCATTTTATTTAATTAAATACAATAGCATTCTTAAACTTGTGTCATTATGGCATCATTTTCATTTCCAGCTATCATGGTATCATACAAGCTGAGAAGGTGTCTATCACTACAAATGAATACCATTGCTTTCATATACAATACGTTAAGCGGCTAAGAACGGTCATTCACCTTTTGTAATTTGTGTGCAGGTGGATTTTAATTTGCACTGATATGCCCTATAATTTAATAAAGAAAGGACCCAGAATAAAATTCTCTGTATTTAAATAACTAATGTATTCGTCGTTTCACGTTTCGTTTGTAGTTTATCAGCACTTGCATGATACAAATGCATGATTAAATATTCAAACATTGAAAATATTTTTATGCTATTTTTCGATTTAAATTAGAAAAAATATATTAATTTACGTTTCTTTATAACGGATTACGTGGTTTAAAAATGATTATTCAATATATGTCATTAATGGTCTCTGTAAATTGGACAGCTGTTAAAACATGTTTCTGATGTTTAATAACTATAATGAGTAATCTGTAATTAAAACAGGTTTTAATAACTGTTAAATATAACTGCATTAGATGAATATTTTTCATTCATATTAATTGTCCATTTGTTTTGATTGATGGCAGTTGTAAAATACGTTTTGTTTGTATTTCAGCTGGTAAAACACCGAGAGATATGAAGACATTTGATGACCTATCAGACGTATGTTGAACTTATATTATTTATTGATGAATAATAGTCATATATGACTCCACAACGTCTGAAATTTTGTTTATGTCATATTTATATCGTATTACGTACAAAATCATACGTTTTCATAAAGGTCAACTTTTATTTTATTCATTTTATGGAATTCAATTTATTCTGACATGTATATTGATATTATTTCAAATATGTATTTGTGTTTGTGATCTTTACGCCAGAATTTAATCTTAGTTTGATCATTGGACGTGATTGGTATTGTTAACGACCCAGTTTCGCTTTCGTGTATAAAGTCAAGACCTAACGTTTATATATGTAGTCAATTTGTGTCATAGCGCAGAACAGTCATATGTTGATTATTTTCTTTTGGGTCTTTGCTCAGGCATATACTTACAATCGAAAAACATGTATTGTAATTGAATACTATCCGACTGATTTCTTTGCGCTTGCATTGTCAATTTACTTGTTTTTTTAGTCCTATCACCATTATAACTATGATATGATCAAATTATATATAACTAAATGCTAAAGGGGTATAAAACATTTGCCAACGTAATGTTTGCGTTGATTATGATGATTTTCTTTTTGTGTTTTTTTGTTAATTTTGGGGGGGGGGGGGGGTTCTTGATATGCCCATATCTCAGTCAGCACTAGCCACGCATCAATGAAAGTTCGCATGTGTCTTCACTATTGTTAAGAGAATTAAAGGGGACAAGTATAATAACTTGGTCTTTACCTTAAGGTAGCGTGTCAGTGACTATTAGTCATACATCAATTAAATAGCACAAATGTCTCCACTGCTAGGGTCAAAAGTGGGATAAATGTTTAAGAAGAATCGTTGCTTCTTTTTATAGCATGCTTTGTATTGTTGTATAGTACCAATCATTCGATAACTTTTCAACAAAGAGTGCTTAATTCGAAGAAAAATATCAAGGCGTTCATGTTTAGACTGGCTCCAGTGCAATTGGAATTAAGAATGGATTCATTTAGAAATCAGTATGTTCTTAAGTATATAAGTAAACTTTTGGTTATGAAGAAAAATAATCCTGATTATATTGTAACGAATAGCTTGTTTCGTCCACATTTTCTCAAAATGTTCTTTATAATTTAACCGTATTTGAGTGGTTACGTCATGTTTGTGTTGTTACATTTTGAAGTTGTAGTGGAGCAATTATATCATGTAAATAAATGTGCTTTGTAAAGTGTAAACAAAGTATATAATTAAATATTTTTTTTGAAAAAGGGACAAAAGTGGACCATTTAGGACTAACGTCTGACGGATCAATAATAGAAAATACACGTCTTATCTCTTCTTTATCTTTAAATAAATACCATCAGGAATGGTCCGGTTTTGTTGAACCAAGTTGTAATTGAAATTGACTTGTACATGTACTTAAATAAATATAACATATCTGGTATTCTGAACGTAATTGGATAAGTAAAGGGCCGTTGAACTATAAAAGCTTACGTAAAATAATTTGCTAACACATCAGTATTAGCCTCAAGCAAGTCCAAATTTGGCATCTTTGATTATCTGATTGTAGCAGTTGATATTATAAAAGAACTGTACGCAATGTATGTATACTACATCTTTCTTTTGGACTAACTATGACGTCAACAGTTCTATATCTATACCGTATATGCAAAATCTGATGTCTGCTGTTTTCAATTCCTTTAAGACTGTTGTTTGCTAGTTTTGGTTTGTGTGAACATATTCAAGAGATCATTTTTGTACAAATACATCATTTATATTAATCAAGTTTCCCTTATACTTTTGGCATAAAAAGCCGTATCATATCAATGAAATCAATGCGGCAGTCTTACATGAATTCAGTATTCTTTTAGAGTCACATCTCCTCAGTGTTCGAACTATCTAAGAGTTACTTATAGTCCAAGCAATAACAAAGTGCGTGTTAACACAGAATTTGCTTTATTTATTATTCAATTAATCAAATTAAATGTTAACTTAATGGAAACTTAAGAGAGGAAATAATTCTTAAATAGCTTTTGAAACCTCAGCCATGCCAAATGAGACGTTTGTTTAGACAACTTGACAATTTTAAAGTATCTTATGTCCAGCAAATTTCCCAATTGTTTTTGGCAATGTTATTGTTATCGTTACAGTATATACATCATCTGAAGAGAATTTTGGAAATTGATGCTAAGGTTTTGGTTTGATGTTTATATGTGTTGTATTATGTTGCTTTATTTGACTCCAACAGCATGGCATTTTATGTATTTGTTGTAAAGTGATTGCGTCCATGACAAGTCTTGAGTGTGTCACCTATTTAATAATCATGTCTTGAAGTAAACCGATTTGATACTGTGTTTTGAAACAAAATGTGCATTGATGTGATTCCGTTTTAGCTTCATAACATATAGTGTTAACTTCTTTTCGTTCCAAACGTTGTAAATTTAGATACACATGTGAGCAAATTACAACCAATTCTTATTTTCCCAGCGATTGTGAACATATTAATTTAAGAGTATTATTTGATATTCGTATAATTATATTTTACAGATGTTTGTTAATGCTTTGCATAAATAGTCATTTATTTGAATTATTTTTAAACAAAGTGTGATGTTTTGTGTTGTGATGTGACCGCCTCCCGCACCCCTACTCTTCACAAACAATATGTCTGTATGGTCATCGACGTCACCAATCACAATATTTGTACTATTTACTCAATGGTAGGATTTAAGCAGACAGTGAGTCCAAAGTCTAGGATGCTAGGACCAACCGTTTCTAAATATCCTTTTTTGCTAAACTACAATTGATCAATATTCATATTGCTTTTTTGTTAAAAGATACATCACATAACTTTCTGTTCAGTAAACGATGAAACATTTATTGAATCACAAACACATATCGGAAGGCCCCATCCGAAGATGATGGTTGATTCCGTCCTTGTCGTTTATCTTATTTATGAGGAATTTGTTAAACCACAGGTCGGCGTTTACCAATTTAGTCGTCAATGTTTTAGTTTAATTTGATACTGGCCAATGAATGACTTTATCTCGGGCCGCGATTTAGTATTTGGTCAACAAAATCAGAGATTTTTACCAAACAGAGACAAATAACAATATAACTTATTGAACAGAATATCCATAATATTTTTTTGTTTATGTTTGATATAAATATGCAATTTTACTGCTGAAATCGAAAATATATCGGCGATATAGGTGAAGCCTGTTTAAGAAACTTTATTTCAATATGTGTAGAATTATTTTAAATATACAAACAATAATTATCGATGCTGTTTATTTGACTTTACTCTTGTGTTTCGTCAGCAGGCAGACAGAAGTTCATACATATACAATACTCATAATTACATTAACGTGTTTGCAGAGAAATGTTTTTACTTGTAAGTTTTAGATACTGTATATTTTATGAGCTTAATAAAAAGAACGTGCATTTTTCTCGTTTAAAAGTTATGCAATTTTTTTTATACAACATTGGCATATTTAACAAGAAAAAATATGTGATAAAAATGTGAATGAAATTTGTATTTATAACTGACGTAACAAATGTGTTGAATATACATAATTTATAGTAAAACACGTCTAATGTATATTTGTAGGCAAATCCATCGATGGTTAAGAGCATGGAGAAAGAGAAGAATCTGCTCTACAACCAGCTGAGGGATTTGGAATGGCGATTAGATCAAGAGTCAAAGGTAGTGACACTCTTAATGGCATAGCATACATTGATTTATAATAAGTACTTAATATCGAAGCTAACAAGTAACATAAATATTTGGGTAATTATTGAATCATTAAATCACTCACTGAATATTGTTGCATTGTATCAATTATTTAAATATTTAAAATTATATCGTATGTATAATTTTGTTTTCTTGTTAGTTAGGTATTGAGGATATGGTTGTCAATTATACATAAAGATAGAATGACGTCATCAACGACGAAAACAGCAATAAAATTACTAATAAATTCAATGTTATCAACACAGAGAATGTAATCCATCTTGTTAATCAATGTCTAATATAATTTCATAACATTTCACCGTTAGGCCTACCACAAAGCGAACGATGAGAGAAAACAGTACGTGGTAGAGATAAACGCAACAAAGGGCAACATTGATGGTAACAAGGCAAGGCAACGAGCGGCTGTTGGAATACAGCAGAGAGAGGTCGACGATATGTCAAGGTCACCAAGACTGATGGGGTAAGTCTAGTTGGTTAAATTATATAATACCGAAAAAAATATACCTAGGGATAGTGGTGACGAACAAATCAATTTGGTCTCGCCAACGTCAATAAAATTGTATTTTGAGAACTTCTCGTTTTGGAGAAATGAACAAGATGTTTATAGATATATATTACACAGAGGGAGAACCTTCGTAACGTACACCTGCTTAATAAGTGTTGGAACGTATTTATCAAAAGCTGGTTAAGTGGGTTTTCGTTTTGACCTATAAAGTTCCAGATTATTTCAAAACAGTTGAGCTTCATGTCCGGTTACGTTAACATTTAGAATGAACCGCAACTGTTTTGAAGTAATATGAAACGTTCCGACACTGTATTCAGCAGGTGCGCTTTTCGCCGGTCCTCCTTGTAATATAGATCATCTTATTGTTTTCATTTAAAACAGCATCTACACAAGGAAGGGACTGTATTGAGAGAGAATGTATTTGCATCTGCAGATTTAATATAATCGCGTTTACTGCTCAAATTTTAAAAAAAAATGTTTTTCCAAATGCCGTCCTTTTTTTATATATTTAAAATGGCAAAACACACCAAAATTATTTAAATTCAATACATGTACATAGAAAAAAATAGTCTTTGTTTCGTTTAAATTAAACATAAATGATGGGACTTCGAACAGATACCTTTATTATAATATTTCGTATTTGTTTTATTGATGCGTTGTGTTATATGCCGATTTTTAATTATTTACTTGATGGATAGTTACACTGAACGCTTCAAATTGAAATCCCATTACCGAGCAAAAGTTGAAAAAGACCGAAAGAGCACGTCACGATTGACTGTGTCAAGTAGAATGTCACCAGCTTCAAGAGTTTCGGTCAATGCTAGGTATCTTGTATTTTTTTACAAAGAGCTTATTAATATTGATTCAGAGTGAGCCAAATGCTTCTGCCGTGAGTTATGAAATTCAAATGCTTGATTATTACTGAATTTTGATATAACAAACAGCATGAATGTAGTCCTAATACACGTTGGAATGCTTTTTTACTAGTTTGATCTTACTATTATCACAAAAATAAGATATAGTCGATAATTCGCTGCAGGCGACATCAGTAGATTTGCGTCCGATTAACTCATTATCTTGATTCTCAACAAACTAACCGACTAAGTCTAGAAATTCTTACCATGGTGTTTTAATGAGATGGTATGATGAGGACTGAATCGGAAATAATGGATATTCTCAAGGTTTTCCTAGCTTAAGTTTAGTTCACATATCATATTTTGTTAAGTGGTTGTGATTAATTGAGTTCAATAAATGCACGGGTTGACGATAGTCTGTATAGTGGACCCAGCTCTCCCTATTGTGTCCGTTAAATAACAATGTTGGGAAGCCATATGTGAGCGCGTTGATTTGTCATTTGCTTCAAGAAAGGTATGAATTACGTCACAGGTTAGTAAACGTTCAGTTGCTATGACTTGTGGGACAGGCATAGAATTCCCCGCTTTTTCATTTGGGGTTAATAGACCTGATTCGGGAGATATAATGTACTATATATAGACTAACCAAACGAAAACGTATTGCCCAAAAAGAAGGTCGTTTGCGAGACTCTTGTTGATAGATTATATATTCTTTAACTAATTACAAATGAGAGATTGCTTATTTATTTCTAAGATGAGATTGGTTCAGATGTTGATAAAATGGTAGAAATTGTTTACTTTTGGAAATATGCAGACAGTTTAGTAGAAATCAGCGGCATGACTATGTGGCCGTTATATATAACAAATTATTTATTATATAATCACACAATAATACATTTTTTGTCATTATATATACGTATTTATCTATTATTTCACATATATGTATGTCTGTTACATATATTTCCAATTCGTGAATACTTTATGCGTGTAAGCACAAATTAAAAACAAATTCGATATCAAATATTACAGTTAGTAAAAAATTAGTTAATATAAATAGTCTTGATTAATTAAAAGAAACAGATAATGAAAAAATCATTTAGAATCACTTTCTTATTACAGATTAAAGAAACAAATAATGGTCTGTCCTATCACTGTATAACGCAGTCTTGTGTTTTAACTAAGTTACCTAAAATGCTGAATTGTGTAACATATTTAATCATATTGGTGAATGCCGTCTATGTAACGATCTACTTACCTGTGTATATAATAATGTCATTGATAAGTGGGTGCCCTATATTTACATGTGATTGTGTGTTGTTTTTTTGCAATTATAACACGTAAAAGCAATTAAAATATCAATGTTGATTTTATATGTAAGTTCTTGTTTTTAAACCTGTAAGTGTCACTAAAATGTAAAATAGAATACATCGACGTATTTAGCTCATTTTACTTTGTCATGGTGAAGTAAATCAGTTGAATGAATTATGAACGTCTTTGGTTATAGAAGGTGACCAAATTAGTGGAATATACAAACATTGACAGACAAGATAGATGACAGGTGACAGTGTCTAGATAAACACGATCATGACCGAACATGATAAGATTCGTGCTTTTGTTAACCGGGTCAAGAAAAGAAATGTTACAAAGACTAATTATTTTAATGGATGGGTGTATATTGCCTTTTATAAGTGTTAATATGGACGTACAAATACATGTAAATATAAACAAGTTTACATGGTGACACTTCTGCCAAAAATTGTCGAAATTGAACGTGATAAACTGGCATTAAGTTGTTTTTGACCTATTAGTTTACTTTCCTTATAATTACAAATATAAATATGAAAGTAAGTAAATCAAAATTTGCAAATTTGTAATGTACCGCTTCAGTTCCAGAACAAGTCCAGGAAGAAAAAGCTCTGTAACTTCTTTAAGGTCTTCCTCAATAAGTGCCCTATCTAGTAGCATGGGGTCTAGGGTAGCAAGTCTTAGGTATGACGACAGGGACTTTAAAAACCCATCCTTATATCAGAACTGATATTCACTGGTACAAAAATCGAAAATGTGTAGTTTGACAAAATTCTCCACATATGTTTATTCATTTTAGATGTGTTAGATGTGTTTGGAGTTTTTCAGTTATTTTTTAAAACAACATGGCTGTTATAACGTATCGTGCAAGACACCATGTATAAATCGAGATTTAATCTTAAGTTAAAACTGTTAAATGGAAATGTCCTCGCTTATTCTTATAATTGACTTAAAACTTACCCATCCAAAGTTTTAAAAACATAAAATGGATCAAATGGTGACAATCGTGAATATCAGTTGTTTTACTTGTATTTTATTATAAAAGAGAATACTTTTTAAGCACATAAATGTCAACTTGGTTGTTACACTGTAAACAGTCATTTCACGAAGTAATCTCAGTCTTTTCCACAAATGTATTCGAAGTGTTTCATGAAAAGAAGAGAAACACCAATGTAGTTTCATTTACGGAAACTTTCAATAAATATATACTGACACAAACGAGCTGTGTATATTTAAATGAATATTACAAAATCGTCGCAATAAACAATTGATTGCTTTGCGATAACTGTTTACATGCTCGCAACTAGTTTTTTGTTAAACACTGTTTCAGCAACATTCTTATTAACTGAGCGGTATTTGTCATTTTCAGAAATGAAGAGTTTTTAGCTTTGTACTTTGGTAAGAAAGCTAATCAAACAAAGTCTTCCAAAGTTCCGAAAACTTCAATATCAGACAAAAGAAGCCGGGTTAACTAGTTTTACAGGCCTTTACCAGTTTTTGCTTTTTTTCGACGTACGTTATTGAATGAAAGCTACTTGGTGCAAAATATTGTTTACAGTGTAATTTGCAATATTGGAAGGCGCACTATTGCACTGGTATTCTTATTTTACTACTGAAATACGATTTGTGGCAGTGTCTATTTGTGCACTTCTCATCGATTTATTGGTCTTACAAACTATTAATAACGTAAGAATCTCTGGTTCACTGTGAAGTATATATGACAGTGTGTTCATTTCCAAAAAAAAATGTCAGTTGGACTGGGTACTACATTTTAATGTGTGCGGCGTATGTTTACTGTGTTATTTACTCTAAGCGCATAATTGTGTTGGTGCTCATTACTTGGGAAAAGCTGACACTTTCCTCGTCGTGTTGTCGGTAGCAAGTACTCGTATTTTGTCCTGTACGTTTTGGTTTGGGTAGGGTTGATACTGACATTATTTGTTATCGTTATTTACTTTAAATAGAAATAAGTTTTTTGTTTAAATAAAGGAATAACGCCAAGTCTTATATTCTATTTTTTCTGGGCATTTTAAATGTATAACTGTTCAGATGTTAAGAAAAGTACTTATTTCATTAATTGCTTCGTAGACATGTCTCAAATAACAAAAGAAAAAAATATAAAGTATAATTAAGATACGATACAATGCTATGTTGTTAAAAGAATTTCGACATCATAGGTCATTATAAATGAATTGCTTGATTATCATCAGAATATTTCTTAAAAATGGTGAGGTGAGATTTTTAAAAAAAAAAGTTTTTGTGAAAATAAAAAGGGTCGGCATACAAATTAAGGGGCGGGCAGGGATGATAATCTAGCATTTCATTTATTTTGACCAAATGCATCCTTTTTTTCGTATTTTGTACCGGTAATTGATATTGTCCTTTAGCAATATTTTCATATTACGCATTTTTGTAGCATAAACCATACAATATGAAGTAATTGTATTGAGCTATAGAGCACATTTTATCTTTCGTTATTTCTTTTATTCTTAAGACCAGTCTTTTCTCAGCATTAAAATAAAATACAGAAATAATTGTAATCGTTAACAATGACGTATTTGAAGTTGACTTTATTTCGTTTGTTTTAAATAGCTAGTTTTATTTAATTAATGATACAAGAAAACGACCTTTCTTAAAATTTATACCAAAACGTTTTGAAACAGACGTCAGTATTGTATCGCGATTAACTGAAACGTTTTCCGTAGAAAATCGGAGCATCTACCTGTACATTGTACATACATAGTAGTGAATATCTGTAGTTATTTAACATAGTGTAATTAAACGATAATTATGTCAACCTGTTGAATAGTTTTAGATGTTTTATCCTCAGTCTTATTTATTTTTCAGCAATATTCCCGAAGACCAAAGGATTATAGATCCGCGGAAAGGACCTATAAAAAAGACGGCCGCAGTGAAAAACCTGCCCAGTTTGGAAACTACTTGACTAAACACTAACGGTTAAGGATATTGAAGACTTCCCTTATTTATATTAAATTTCAAATAAACATATCAGACCGTCAAAATAATTCAAGACTATTTATATACAATAAAGAACAAGAGTACAAATATCTGGACAGACTTACATACAATAACACAGTCATATTCTATATACCGCAGAACTTCTTTGGCTTGAACACGAATTTCTATTTTGACGTAAACACATATACATGTATGGTATTGTGTTGAGAAATATTTGGCTCGAACAACCATTAAGTCGAACTGTTGTGTCCAGTATCGTCAGGTTCGTGCCATCGAAGTTCTACTGTACATCTAATTTAAAAATGATAACATATTTCATGTTTAAAAAAGTCTCATAGTCCCAAGATAAAGGTTGGACATATGGTCAGATATAATATTAAGTTGGTGCTTGTAACTTAGAACGTGTAAACTAGTGATTCGTTTAGTTACATGTATAGTTATATATACTCAAGAAATAACAACACCTTACACACCTATGTTTAAGTATTTACGCAACAAACTATAAAATGTGTCATTTTTTTAAAAAATATTTAAAAAGAATGCTTTTGTATAAGTCGTCGGTCTTCCGTTCGTTGTTTACTGTGTATGGTTTCATATCCTTTATCAAAATTGAATCGATATGTGTTTTTGTTTGTTAGTACATAGTAGTCACATTCATGTTGTTATACTGAACGGAACATCTAACTTGCCACCTGACATTTTAAGTAACTGACATTTAATGTATTTTCGCAAAAAGTATTAATGCAATGTCCTTGAAAGTTGGACTTGAGTATGAACGAAATTTTGGGTATATTAAATTAAAAACAATCAATATTATTGTTGTAAACACTTTTTAACAACACTACTCGATATATGTTAACAAAGATATTGGTAATACAAAAGTGGCGGGTTAGCTGTTCCGTTCAGTATATTTTAACAATTCATAAACTGTACTAAACTGCTAATGGATACGTGATAAAACATCGTTTTGATTAGAAATATGATCTTTTCAATAATCACAAAAGTTCATTGAGAACTCGACACACATATTTATCTTCAGCTCTTTCAGCAAATTAAAACACCGTTGTGACAAAGGTTTGTTATCTGAACGTTAAACAACTGGTTCGTTTAAGTTCAGGTTTAGGCTTTTACAAAACTATTGCTCCTAGTTTGGTATTTTTCATAATCATGAATTGAACAATGTTAAATATACGTAACACATAAATCATAAACTTTTACTTTACATTTTAGCGTATTCTTATTTAGTGAATTGTGATATATATTTAAAATTATTGTATGATATAGTTTTGTCCATTTTTGATTTGGTTTATTTGTGGTAATATATTTGTCATAAATACAAAGATACATCAAGCACATTTACATACAATATTTCAGAAGCATCAACATGTATCTTAAATTATATATTAAACTAGTTACCTATTTAATATAATATATATCAGCTATCACAGATTTTATTATTTTATCTTGTTACACAAGTATAATAAAGTATTGGCTGATAATTTTGAGAGATATATATTCCACAGGATAACCCATAAACTTATTTCCAATGGGGTCCTTTTAAGAATTTTGTCATGGATAAAAATTATTGGCACTTATCACAATATTTATGATCATGTCAGTTCTATATCACAGAAATCATACTTTGTTATTTGTCTAATATATTTAAATCACAGCTATAAATCCACATTAATAACAATAAAAGATTTAAGTTTTTTTTATAAATAAATAAATTAATGAAAAATAAATTCACTTTCTTCTACATTTTCCATTTGAACTGATAGATATTTCTTCATTTCTGTTTTGAATTTAATATATTGTAATCGTTAAGCACACATAAACGTGTTGTGACCTTGTTTTAGACGTGGTATTTACGCATTATGTTAGCACTCTAGAGCAGCAGTATGCGTATTGTATGTACTAAGTATTTATGTACTTGATTTGTTTTGTATTCAGATCAAACTAAAATGTAATCATGTTTGTAAATTAATTATTGTTCGCTTATAATTTGAGCAAAATTATGAATCACTCGAATAAAGCGGTAGCGTTTGTTTGAAGACCGTATTCTAATTTGCATAACGTATATTTTTAAATGCGCTTTCGATATAAATATATACTGAACGGAACAGCTAACCAGTCACCTGACATTTTAAGGTTTTTTTTAAAAAAAAAAGTATCAAAGCAATGTCCTTGAAATGTGAACTTGAATTACTGAGAACATTTGAAATAGCAATGACGATGTATATATTATTAAATTTGACAGTCATTGAAATAATTTGAATTTTATTGAAATGGGTATGCTACTCACTCAATACTTTGGCGAATAAATTGGAAGTGTGAACGTTGCGGGTTAGCTGTCTCGTTCAGTATAATAAAGTATTGTGAACATTCTGTCTCTATAATTATATATGTACCTGTACATCATATTTTTTAAAAATGGAATCATATCCATCGTTCTTACACCCATTATAAAAATTATAGTATTTGTACATTTAGAAGTGATGAATTAACTGTGATTTGTTGTTAACTTTACAGTTGTGTTCTAGTCGTATTCAATCCAAAGAAAAGAGTTCGCAAACTACTAGTATATCTTATTCACGCTTCGTTTAGTTCTTATTCAAACCATCCGACTTAAGCCTTTACACATTTCCATTTGTGTTTAAGTGGTACAAGTTTCTATTAACTGTTCCTGTTGCACATGATGAGGTTTTTCATCGTGGTACATGGTGATCTCTTTGTATTGGCTAACCTCGGCGATTTGCTACTTTCATGCATTTGTGTTATCTGGAAACATATCAACTGTAAAGTATAACGTTATCGAGTGTTTCGGAAACATTTTTATTTTTAGAACTAAAATAGACTCTTGACTTTAAAGTAAAGGTGCAAGTTTGCCGTTTCTTTAAACAGAAAAATGTGTATTATACCTTGAGCTATAAGTAGGTATGACCGTTTTGTTTTGCATTTTAAGAAACTGCAGATTGTGTGTCTTGAAGAAGATTTCAAATATAGGTTTATG
Source organism: Panopea generosa (assembly GCA_029582155.1). Lineage (NCBI taxonomy): Eukaryota > Metazoa > Mollusca > Bivalvia > Adapedonta > Hiatellidae > Panopea > Panopea generosa. The sequence goes on along the minus strand of CM055896.1, from coordinate 11,958,163 downwards.
TGCATACATGATGTGTACTTTTCCTTTATGTCATCTTAATCTTTAATAAAAAATGGCAAGACGTTTGCAGCGTCCTCTTCATGGTTTTCATCCCAAAAAAAGAACTTTATTTGTTTAAAATCATTTTTGGCATAACGTGTATACTTCATACTAAATAAATATGTCCATTGGGATATTTTGATTCCATAATTTAGTTACGTCAGCAATGAAACCGGTAGAAAGTTCAATATTGAACGAAACGTTATTATTCAGCCAACTTACCCAACTGGTATTAGAACTTGACATTATATTATAGTTCTGAAGATTGTACATTTTGAACAAGTGGTTAATGTTTAAAACGATGCTCGGACAAATAGTTGCTATTGACAGTTCAACAACATTCTAGTGACTATGGATTCTGATATTTCTTGAAGGAGGTCTTTTTTTTTTAAACATTCATACTGATATTTCATATTTAAATGTTAACATTTGGGTTTTGTGTTTCATGTTAGTTGTTTATTATATATTTCTGTTGATTTTATTATTATCATTATGTTTATTTTGTATATCTATAAATGAATTGTTAAAACATGTCGGTTTGTGTTTTATCAACTATCCATCGTATCTGTCTATTTATTGGAAGTATATTAGTTCAATATGATCATCATGCAACTGGTACATTGTATTGATGTTAATATTAGAATTATTTATGCTTTAATTTATGAAATTATTTAGCGATTGGTTAAATTTTCTGTACGACATCCAGAGATATTTTAGACGTATTGTCGACACTCATTTTTGTCCAGAAAAGGGAAAACAGAATCTGACTTAATATCGGATGTAGAATATATTTTTGCACAATTTCGAATTTTGTGTGTGTACTTCCGATTTCATCAATTCATCTCAAAAGGTTCGTTAGTAGCCACAAGCTAATCATCTCTGTTCACCCTGAAATTGAAAAATACTTCATTGTGAATTATTATATGATTTGTTATTTTAATACAAATTCGATCTTGACTAAAAGTTTTTCATTTCACGCAATTTATTTCATACGAGCAAGTTAAACTTTACGGAAAAATAGTTACCTGGGACCTTTGTAAATATTACAGCTTAAAATCTCTTCATTTAAAAAATAAATCCATATATAAATTCATTTTGTTTCTAAGATGAATTGTTAAGATTGTTTTAATTCTGTTGATATACAATATAATACATAAAATCTGTATTCAGTCATAAGGTTAACCACATCTGTTACACGTGCACGTCTTGTATAAATTAATCTGAGCATGTCTGAAAGATTTAAATCACGTGACTGCTTACTTTTAATGAAACGCATGCAACTCCTAGCCCCGTTTTATTGCTGAGTGCGTACGCACTGACACTAAACTCCGTAATGTTATCTGGGATGGTTTCGGAGATAGTAATTGTTCCATTGCTGTAAATAGAAATGTAACTTTTCTCAGAGATGTCTTCTTTAGAAGTATACGAGACTGTTTACCAAGCATTTGTGTCTGATAAAATATGAAACTGTCCGATGGCAAAACATGTGTTTACACCTGAACCATCTATTGCGTAACAACAAAATGTTATTTACAATGTACGACACAAACTTTGGCCGTATTGACTTTGACTACAGTGTACGTTACGTGAAAATAATCCCCTAATGTACGACACAAACTATCGCCGTATTGACTTCGACTACAGTGTACGTTACGTGAAAATAATCCCCTAATGTACGACACAAACTATCGCCGTATTGACTTCGACTACAGTGTACGTTACGTGAAAATAATCCCCCAATGTACGCGACCTCAACACTTTCACATTTCATCAACTACTAGAAAGGTGCAGTTAAATAGAGAATACCATGTTAGTGTCTGATATTATAAACTTTATCAGGTGAGGCCTAAAAAAACACAGGACGAGGCTCTGCCAATAAACAAGATATACAAGATTATATTAGATACTTATAAGGAATTCTGTTTATCATGTCAGTATTTCTAGGGGTTTTTTTATTCATTTTAAGTGGGGTTAAAAGTAATTTCGTTCAGATTAAAACGTGTAATTGTATATAACGACGTCTTGTACCTGATTAACTTGCAATGACGTGATAAACCTATGTTTATCAGACAGGCAGTTTATCAACAGAATTTAATGCATTGACATGATAAAAAATATACAGTGCATTTTGTTAGAAAATATAAATCGGCAATTTCAAAGACTTTCCATCACATTCAGATGAAACTTGTAGGATGTTGGAGTTGATGTAACAAAGAAGGCCGAGAACTCTGTAAGAAATTGACAGACCGTAACGGGGTAGCAAAGTTCGAATCTCTTTTTCTTGTAGGTGTTTTCGTTTGTGTGTAAAATGTAGGATGAAAATTTCAATAATTTCATCTTGTATATAAGCGGACTATAATAACCTCACATATGTTTGGATTATTTGTCTCGGGTCTACAACCAATCTTCCAAAAGTACCTTCTTGATTTAATATTAATAATGATTCTGTATTTTATAACAGTAACATTAGCATTATATTCTGTATAACCCTTATAATTGGGGAATATGTCCGTATAAATAAATTTTAAATGAAAACAAATGATAAACGTTTGTCAACCAAACCGATTACGACATGATATAGAGAGATATATATATATATATAATATAAAGAAATTTACCTTGCAAATTGAGAATACCAGATCAATGTCTTTGAGAAATCATTTCGTATCTCAACACCCATAGCATTGTCAATCCCATTTACTTTAAATGTCGGTCCATCGTTTGCTTAAATGAAAACGATTATAACCCACGCTTTTGGATTTTTCAATTTTGTGTAACGTGCACCGAGCGGTTTATGCACACAACTACTAATATATATGATATATATGAATTTTCCTTGGACTACTTGCCGTTTGATTTAAGATAAATGGTGAAATAATTTTCCTCAAGCTACTTTGCTTTATGATTAGATGACAAATGATTGAACAAATGATTCGTGTTTAAAAAAAAAGAATAATCACGTACAATTAACTTTACATATAAAACCAAATTATAAAGGTTTCGAACTAACGTTTCAAACCAACGTTTCGCACAACACTATGCCCAGAACTCTGTTTTAAATAAATAAAACTAGTTCTGCAGCACTCCAAACAAATGCCCAAGACTCTGTTTTAAATAAATAAAACTAGTCCTGCAGCACTCCAAACAAATGCCCAGGACTCTGTTTTAAATAAATAAAACTAGTCCTGCAGCACACCAAACTCGAAACTCCGAGCTGCACCAAAGTATCAGACTTACGTCTCAAACACTTGCTCAGGACTTTGTTTTAACTAAATAAAACTAGTTCTGCAGCACACCATACTCGAAACTCCAAGCTGTACCAAAGTATCAGACTTAGGTCTCAAACACTTGCTCAGGACTTTGTTTTAACTAAATAAAACTAGTTCTGCAGCAATGTTCCAAGCCTGTCCCAACACCTGTCTGAGACAAACAATGGCACCCAACAGACTACGACCCGGAGCACTGTTCACAAGTTTCAGAGGATTCTGCAACTCTGAGTTGAAAACTGTACTTCTGGGAATCCCTCGTTCACTTGTTACCTCGGTCCAAAGTCCCAGCCTGTATTACCAAATAATAATAATTAATTGATAAATTAATTATGCAAAGTCTTCTTGCAGCTCCTTCTCCGTCGAGTTGTAACATCAGACTCACAAGAATACAGGCGGTCAGCTGATCATATAGCAGAAGTCACATGACCTAGTCACATGGCTTCAATCGGGCATCCTTAGTGTTGTACGACCACATAATGACTTTCGAGATAATGCGATTCAATTGAATTACCATCCTTAATCAAATTCAATAAGCGTCTACCTGACAGTTTATTTACTACGTTTTCTGTACGTTTATTAATGTAACTTAATAAACAATAAGGAATACTTAGACTATTCATATATAAAAGGTAAATATAAAGTTACCAACCAACAGAAAAGTATAGCGGCGTAACAAAATACACCGATGTTATGGATTTCTATATGTACAAGGCGTTTTTCGTCACATTACCCACGCCTCCGACTACAAGCGTCCCGCTTGATCATGTAACCATATTTATCATCCATAAAACATACACTCAACTTTAATAGATAATACAAAATAGAAAAATATCGGCATATTCATCGAACACAATAATTTGTCCAGAACATATATATTTGTTCATGTAAAACTTCCAAAAATAGCTGAACAGATCTCATTATGTTTTTACAAAATTATGGGGAAATGGTCCATAAACAATATATTCTTGAAAACTACATGTATATCAAACATGATTAAAAGTCTCAGTTTACTAACTTACTTCATTAACTTATCTATGCTTCATAATAGTTCCTATATTACCAGAACTAAATCCTTTTTTAACCTCGGAAGAGTGTTTTATGCTTCCTGCATCATGCTGAATGTCAGCCCTTCTGGTCGTTCTTCTAGTTTCGCTTCTTTGACTTTTATTGAATTCAATCAAACTTCCAGTTTCAGACACATGTTTGGAATTAACGCTCTGGTCCCTGGAGCGCATCTTTATCTCTTTTTGTCTGCATAACTTTTCATTCTTTCCAGGTCGGCTATTCGGATCACAACTCGTTCCAGCCTCCTCATATGTATTTCTTTCACATTTTACATATAATTCAGAGCTAGTATCTACACTATCTTGAGCAGACATCACAGTTTTGAAAGGTGCTCGGACTGGCAGTGAAGCTGGTGTCATTTTACAAAATATTTCTGTTGCACTAGTTTCATGCTCATGCAGTGTTATAGTTTGGTCAAGCCTTTGCTTAACTCCGTGCTTCCTTTTCAAATGTCTCCACAGATATGCAGTCTTTTTAAAAGTTACATTACATTCCACACATGTTGGTCTGTCTTTCATGCACTTAAGCTTTTCTAATTTAGCTTTGCAAATGCTTTTGTTTTTGTATACTGTGTTAATAGATTCTCCCTGGTTTTGCATAAGAATAGATACCTCAGACCTTGAAGGTAAAACGGCCTGATCAACAACATTTACTCCGTAACATCCTAATCTTCCAGCTAGTTTTAACTTACATGACTTGCCTTTAATAGTTAATGTGTTGTTAGATAAATCAAGTTTACAATCTTGAGTTTGCAAAAAGTCTAAACCAAGTAAAACATCTAACTCAATATCTGCAACCACAATGTCACTGACACATTGCACACCACATATCTCTATGCATGCTGAAGTTTTGCCCTTGATATTGACTGGATCTCCTGATGCTGACAAGATTTGTGTTCTAAACGGTTTCAGCTCACTAGAACAAGGTCTAATAATATCCCAAACTCTTGTAGAAATTATTGTGAGAGTTGCTCCAGTATCGATCAAACATTCTGTCAATATATTATTAATTTTGGTGTCAACATAAAGACCTGAACCAGCAGCTGCAACATGTTGTTTATCATTAGATGAACTAGGATTGGATTTGGTGTTCGCATTCGAAAGTTTAGGACAATTAGGTTTAATATGATCTTCGGATCCGCAATTAAAACATTTTCTTTTTCTCCTGACTTCAACCCGAGAGTTCTGTCGGCCATGCTGAAATCTTCTACTTTGGTTGGTTTTTTGCCTCCTGTGGTTCCGAAGCCGTCCTCTCATGAGACCATGATTGGAATGCCTTGCTGAGATCTGAAACTATGTTCTTGAGTCCTTTTAATTCTTCTCTTAATTCTGTCTCTTTATCTGAAGTTGATCTCAAATATCCTTGCCCTTCCATTTGCTTCCTTTCAGCACGATTATACGCTTCAAGCTCGACTGCATGCCGAACAGCATCGTTTAAATTTAACGGCCTAGCTTGTTTGATACGAAGTCTCATGTCTGAGCTTATAAGAGAGTCCATAAACTGCTCTTTTGCTAGAGTTTCCCGAACATCAGTTGGTGCTGTTGGATAGGCTAAATTAGTTAGCCGTCTGACATCCTGACCAAGTTCAGACAGAGTTTCTGACGCCTTTTGCTTCCTCTCACGCAAATGAATACGGTATAATTCAGTTTGATTAGGTGGGGCAAATCTTTCTTCTAAAGACCGTACCAGCTCGTTATAGTCAGTAGCATCTGAACTTAAGTTTCCGAAAACACCCTGAGCTTGTCCTCTAAGTGATACAGACAAATAAAGTCCTTTCTGTTCTTCTGTCCAACTATTTATTTTTGAACAAGCATCAAAATGAGCTTTATAGTCCGGCCAACTGCCCGAACCATCAAACGTTGCTGGTTTGACTTTTACTCCATAACCATTCCCTGAGCTAGGTTTCGAACTACCAGGTTCTGCACCTACTTTGTGTTTTGGTGTTGAACATGTCTGTTTCGAGTCAGACTTCTTTCGTTTAGTAACAAAACGATCAGGTTCCTTGACGAGTGTTGTCTCAAACTCATCATATTCCTTTTTAATGGAACTGCACCAAGGCGGAGTCCTGAAGCCAACACCAATCTCTGTCTTCAAACATTTCTTTAAACCTTGTCCATCCTCCATCTTTGATACCTTTTTCAATGCTGAACTGCTCCGTCCTACATTTGTAGAAATGCCCAATTCCATGCTTTCTATCTGTCGTTCAAGAAATGATATTTCAGTCTGAACCTTACTCATTTCGTTTTGCCGCCTCAACTCCTGCAAACGTTCATCTAAACTTTGCATCCTACTATTAAATTCCTGACTATCATCCATATTGAATTAAGTATGGGTAAAGTAAAACTGTAGATTATTAAATTATCCCACCGCTGCCACCAATTTTTGTAACGTGCACCGAGCGAATTGTGCACACAACTACTAATATATATGATATATATGAATTTTCCTTGGACTACTTGCCGTTTGATTTAAGATAAATGGTGAAATAATTTTCCTCAAGCTACTTTGCTTTATGATTAGATGACAAATGATTGAACAAATGATTCGTGTTTAAAAAAAAAAGAATAATCACGTACAATTAACTTTACATATAAAACCAAATTATAAAGGTTTCGAACTAACGTTTCAAACCAACGTTTCGCACAACACTATGCCCAGAACTCTGTTTTAAATAAATAAAACTAGTTCTGCAGCACTCCAAACAAATGCCCAAGACTCTGTTTTAAATAAATAAAACTAGTCCTGCAGCACTCCAAACAAATGCCCAGGACTCTGTTTTAAATAAATAAAACTAGTCCTGCAGCACACCATACTCGAAACTCCGAGCTGCACCAAAGTATCAGACTTACGTCTCAAACACTTGCTCAGGACTTTGTTTTAACTAAATAAAACTAGTTCTGCAGCACACCAAACTCGAAACTCCAAGCTGTACCAAAGTATCAGACTTAGGTCTCAAACACTTGCTCAGGACTTTGTTTTAACTAAATAAAACTAGTTCTGCAGCAATGTTCCAAGCCTGTCCCAACACCTGTCTGAGACAAACAATGGCACCCAACAGACTACGACCCGGAGCACTGTTCACAAGTTTCAGAGGATTCTGCAACTCTGAGTTGAAAACTGTACTTCTGGGAATCCCTCGTTCACTTGTTACCTCGGTCCAAAGTCCCAGCCTGTATTACCAAATAATAATAATTAATTGATAAATTAATTATGCAAAGTCTTCTTGCAGCTCCTTCTCCGTCGAGTTGTAACATCAGACTCACAAGAATACAGGCGGTCAGCTGATCATATAGCAGAAGTCACATGACCTAGTCACATGGCTTCAATCGGGCATCCTTAGTGTTGTACGACCACATAATGACTTTTGAGATAATGCGATTCAATTGAATTACCATCCTTAATCAAATTCAATAAGCGTCTACCTGACAGTTTATTTACTACGTTTTCTGTACGTTTATTAATGTAACTTAATAAACAATAAGGAATACTTAGACTATTCATATATAAAAGGTAAATATAAAGTTACCAACCAACAGAAAAGTATAGCGGCGTAACAAAATACACCGATGTTATGGATTTCTATATGTACAAGGCGTTTTTCGTCACATTTGTATTATTTCAAGTATATCTATATATCATATTTATATACTTAAATTATACATATATTAACTAAACCAGCATTTTATATTTATTGCATATATTTCCTCCTCTTGTATTGACCCTTTAACTTACCAGCACACACAGAAAAGAAAATGCACTTCCAACAGAAGCAAAATCGCCACCGGGGACTTGAAGAAACGGGAACACCCAGCTTCTCTTTTTTTATCGTAAATGTCTCGCACAACAATTACTTTTGTGCTGTTCTACATATAGAGAAATGCACTTCTGGAACACTGATTACATTGCCAATGGTTCTAAAAGTGCCTTGTTCCCATAGACTAAATAGTCCTCTGTTGGTCCAATTATGCAGAAAAAAACATGGGATTGACCGGGTTGTTTTTTTAACAATTCCGATGGTTTGATCGCACCCCTTCATTTTGACAATTCTGCCCCATTCGTTGCAGTGTATCACTACGCATCTTTAAACTGTTATAGCTTCATCAAACAGTTCCCAATGGCATCCAAACTTGGCAGAAATCGTTAAAATGTTCCAATGTTCCCATATGCATAAAGAAATATGACATTTTATGCATTTGTAACTAAAAAAATGCCCAACGGCTTGACACAGCTCTAATTTCTTGGGCGTAAGAAACTTGCTATCGTGAATAAGGGAGGTAATTCTTAAGTGAGACCTAAAACGTTATAAAACGAAGACAAAGTAAAAAAGAGCAACACAGACACTCGTTTACAAATTCAAAATTCGATGTTATCTATATGACGTCTCTTTGTGGTCAATTTACTTTACAGTGCTGAAGCCGAAGATATTGTTCTGTATACAATGCAAATCTATAAAGAATAATTGTAGTATTTAAAATAAAAGGTTTGCTATCAGATCCATATAAAATGCAGGGCCGTAGCTAAAGTTTGATTTTACAAGAGGCACGAACCAAACCATTATACAGGTGTCCGGGGACATGTTCCCCCGAAAAAAATCTCTGAGCTCCTAGAATCTACTTCCTGTGTTTTCCTGATAACTAAGACAATGATAAGTCTTTTATTTCGATAAAATCAACTGCATTTTATACAGTTGCCCATGATTTACACCATTATCCTGAATACACAATGGTAGCTTTTTAGACCCGACATAATTGTTCATATCAACTGTTAGTAGATCAATAAGAATAATGTTTTTTTATTATGATGATGTATTACGACTGAAAATATTGTATGTGAAGGACATGGCATTTTGTTACAAGAGCAGTTCATATTTTAGGGATAGCTATATTTTAAAAAACTTATTAGAAATTCGAACATCTATAAATTCTACAGGAGGAAAGTACCTACGTTTGCCTCAGTGTGGCTACGGCCCTGAAGTGAAACTATTAATTGCGAACAATATGATATTTGTATTAAATCTTGTAGATTTGTCATCGAAGATCCTGATGCATAGGATTCCATCTTCGTGCGAAGTGCATGAGTCCCTACATTATTTGAGTTTTTTGCTTTACTTACAATTTCCATAATCAGACTTGAAAATGTTCATGTCAGTGAGAAAGGTTAGGTCGGCGTTCTGAAACAAAATAGTGTACGAAATATTTTAATAAAAACAATAATAAAGATGAATATACAAACATATATTTTATATTATTTAAATGTTTAAATGAAAGCAAACGTTTTAAATTTGATGTACATTTTAAAGCATTTAATTAAATGCTACTAAATATGGGTTGAATTATTCGGACATTATTAATATTACTAGACGGGTAATATGGTTTATTTCTTAATTGTTAAGTTATTTTAATTGAAATGTGTTTAAGGTCATAGTTAGTTTAACACATGACACGTTACATATTGCATATCCAGTTTTTAATGGAGAAAGTCCTCAGACAGGAACCTAATTTAAACCACCGTCCTTCTACAAATAACTGTTCGATTTCTTATTTAAGTTTCTGGATCAAGCTGGGCTTGAATCCATGACCTTAACGGTTTGAAGTAAATGGTAGTGCCACTTTAAAACGGGGAGTCTTTGATTGCTAAGTTAAAACAGTCTCACAGTCAGATACCAATTTAATTTTATGTACATGTGTAATATTGGAGAAATACAAATAGTATATTGCTGATAAAGTATTCTTTCAAGCATCTGAGGGTAGAAAAGAAAATAGCGATCGTGCAGATAAATGTTCAAATTGGACCACTGGTTTTAAATGATGGAATCTGTTTATAATAGCTTCTTACTTCAAATATATCGAACGAATCGTCTGCCACAATGGGTCTTGATACAGAATGGTCCCATTCACTATCAAACAAAGGTGTGTCACCAAATTGGTGCAATGCGTCCTTGACCTTGAGTGGATTACAGCATCAGTATCATAATTTAAAAACAAACTATTAACTAAAACAGTATAAATGTGTATATAAGCAAACCTATATAGAGTGTGAAAGGATATATTGAATACATTAATATGTGATGAAATGATCTCAAAGAAAGCACGTTAAGTAACTGTTATGAATGTCAGTTATATCTGATACAAAACAAAATGCAACCAAGAAATAACAGTTTCGAGTATTCAAGCACTGGAAACAGGAAGCATACTGGCGGTTACAAATAATCTTTATTTTAATGCTTATTTTTTATTTGAATGGCATTATTTGTGTATTTTGAAAGCATTCTCATGTATGAATTGTAAATTTAGAAAAATAAATTGTTGCTTGGAATTTGGGGCATGAATACATTATTTCTGAAGTCTACTTTCACTTTGTCAACAATGTACCCACTGAACCGAAAACTTACTCTTGAATGCTAAATTATCCTTAGCTTCTTGGTAGTGGAGAGGTTGACAAACAATAAAATGGGTCTTACTATGCATGCCAAATATACAAGCATTGTAATTACTAAAGAAAAAAGAACACGTTTCATTAGTGGGCTTACACCTTGAGACCGTTCATGATGAATTATAAACTATGCAGCAATCGTCTCACAATACTAAATGAGTTCATGCTTTGAACAAACCAAACTGAAAGTATAACATCGCCAATTTAATGTATGTTTAAAGCTACCATGCAGCACGTAAGTTCCTGTAACCATTATTCATTAATTTTATTATCAGCATAATGTTTTACATGTTACATTTTCATTACATCCTCCATATGCTAAGTACAATACAGAATTAATAAATTTGTATTATGCCCGTTATGATTTGACAGACCCCACGTTTGATACATACCCTGGACGGTGTTATGTCGTTTTTGAGATGTGCACTTTTATCCATCACTAGTACATTGACCAGCGAACCTGTATCGGCTGCAACACAGACGTTAATCTTTGATGCTGTCCGATTAAACTCGATGTTGACCTTTTTAATAAAAGAATAGACGCTATGAATTTGTATATATTCCATCATTAATCAATACAGTCTGGCTCCGTATTCACAAAGTACAAAACTCAAGTATGCAATCAAGCTGAAAATTTTAACTTAAAAATAACATTTTACAGGTAATAACAGGTACAGTGCCTGGTATAAATATAATATGCGTTATGATGTTTCAACCATTAATAACTATTAATTTCTTTTATTCAGATATATATTTATCAATGAGACCATTTATTAATATTTTATTAACTAAAATTAGACGGTAGTGTAGTGGATAGAGTTGGGGCCGCACGCTCAAGGGATAGCGGGTTCGATCTCCATCTCAATCCGATGCATCTAAATAAACAACACAGAAGCGGACTCAAGAGCGGTTAACAAAAGCTTCTAGCTGTCATTGCAATCGAGCTAAAATGAATTAGTATAAACTAATAAAAAATAATTTGTGTGTCTTTGAACTAATATTGTTATCTCAATGGGATAATCTAGCTAAGAGTAATTAGCTGTCATTTGTATCATTTCAATATCAGTATATGTCATGTGACATTGTATATACCCTACCTTGTTCTTAAACATATCTTCTATGTCAAAGTTGAGACCGTCAGCTATAACTTCTGTATCACCAGTTATTAAATTGTAAGCTATGAATCTGGCTGACGGGACCATTTCACGTGTTATTTCAAAGTTCACTATACCGTTTAAGGATGGACCGGTTAAAACTATTTCTCCAGTTTTTATTATCAGTCCTTTTGCCACAATCTGACGGAATAAATATGAATAATTTAATCCAATTAGACTTTAGACTTAATGCATTAGACTTTTTTAGGGAATAATCTAAGATAAAAAAAACAACTTTCCGCCGATGAAATTATTATTTTTTATAATAAAAATAACAATTATTTGAAATCAACGCTACAGTAGTTTTTTTCCAAAACCAATATGAACCTAATTTATAAATGAAAACCTTCAAAAATATTTCAAAATGAAATGCGACCATTCTTTTCCATCTTCGATATACTTTCTAAATGCTTACTTCATATAATAATATTAAAATGTGGTTCTTTGACACGACACAAAAGTACAAACGCTTATATGCTCATGTTAATGGTTGAATTACGTTATTTTACAGTATATCTTCATCATGAGTGATCTGCATAGAAAATATTCATTTCCGTATGCTAAATTTAGAATTTAAAAAAATCACACATCATATGTATACCTCTACACGATAGTTTGTACTTAAAGGTTGATAGTTGATAATTTAGGTCCATTTTACCAATACATTAACACAAATAAAGAACAACAACTGTAGACCATCACTTATAAAGTATAAATATAAAACTGAGTATGTAGCTACATAAACAAAATTTGACACGCTAGAAATACACGTGTTTTACTTGTAAGCGACAGTAAGCTTACGTTGTCAACTCACAATATAATAAACTGTCTCCTTATTGTTCAGGCTCGATATCGTCACTTCTACTATCACTTTATCACCCACCTGTAACGAAGTTTGGGGTTTTGTTACAACTAAGCCAACTCATATTTACTAAATTTATTTGTATTAAAACAACTCAAAACAATCCAGGTTCATTATTTAAGTAACATAGAACTTCTCTCGTCTATGTTCTCAAACTCTCTGTCTTTATATCTTCACTCTTCCGCACGTTCTTAACAGCGCCCCCTGGTACTCAAGTCAGTATCAACTTACTATAGTGGTCAATGGTGTCTACCCTATAGGTCACATTACACAGTTGAGTTTTGTTCTTTGTTTTATATAAAATAAAGTCTAGGATTTCCATGGTAAATAAAAAAAATTTATTTTCACACCAGGAATGTATACCCACATAATAATGTACAATAACTGGTAGGTTGACCAGCTTGTAGGCCTTTTGTAAGCGTAAGAATCATGTTCTGTTGGGAAAAAAGGGGCGTAACTGTCTAGTGAGACGTATATGGTTAGACAAATCATTATGATTATTAATTAACTTACTAAGATCATCTTATGTATGCGCTATTATATTTTACATGTATCTTATAAATATTATTAGTGTAGGAACTTAGTCTATAAATTGTAAAGGGAAAAACCCATTTAGTGTAAATGTAACATGCAACTTTGTAACAATTTATATCACAAAGTGCACATATAATAGTCAATAAATCTTGAGAATGAAGATAGTGAGTTATAGCACATAGAACGAGAATTGATTACTTGGACTAATGTTAATGCAAAAAGGTTTTGCTGTGATAAATCAATAAATTTAAAAATATAATGTCGTCTCGGAATGAAAAAATGTTGGTAAAACTTCTAAATTTATTCAAGAAGCTCTTGCGATAAGAAAAAAGTACATTGAAAATATTATTGCTTCTCAATATCAATGTATATGACATTGTGATGTATTGCTATTTGTGTAAAGTTTGCTATGTATGTTTATTATAATATGTATTGTATTTGCCATATTTCTTTGAAAACTTGCCGATTGCTGAATAAACTTTGAACTTGATTAACTTCCAGTTCTTATTGTGTAATTGAAAAGAGCAAAACTATCAACTACTGTAAAATCACAATACATAAAATATAAAATTCCGTAATTAGTGTTGACACTGAAAAGTCAATTGTAAACACAAAGGTCTTACCTTTAACGGCCCAATACTGGTCATTTTCGCCTTCAAATATTATTACCTCTAACATGAAAGGGTCGTATTGTCTTGCAAACAGACTGGCCATTATACTCAGCCTTTCATAAACAAATAAATTAGTTACTTTATATAAGGCTAAATCAATCTGATTATAAAACTATTTGTGGTAATGCTCAGATAATTTCGACATTGACATACCAAACAAATTACCCCATTGTCACATATAAAACGATTGTATATATAAAAGGCATTCCTTTAAAACATTGAAAAAGTACCATGTCGTGATTCTAAAAAATATATATACGAGGAGAGATTCATGTAGCACTTTGTTTTCAGAGCAATTAGCTCGTGGAGTAGCCAGAGACGATTATATGCATGATGCATGTGGGTTCTGGTATTAAAATTAAAAACGATATACCCGTATATGTAACAAAATATATAGCAGTCAATTGAGAAGCTCTGTCACAACGGCATTAACATACTCAAAATATACATAACTCATAATGAATACAATACATGGTGTGACAAATTGACTCATTGTCTTAGAACCAAAGTTAGTACCAAACCTGCTCCCGCTGGAGATATTAAAACCTTGTTTACGGGTGCTGTGTTCTCTGATCGCCTCATCTCTTTTGCAGCAAATGCAGTTATGTTTGGTATTGTCATATACATGTATAGTTAATAGTTAAATAGTTTATTCATATACTATATAGGTTACTGGCCCATAGTACAACAAAATATTTACATACATAATATAAATGAGCGATAAGCCTGATTATTGACATACAGTTTAAATCAAACAGAAGCAAAACAGATAGGAATAATGTTCAGTTCTAAATATAAGGCATCGATTTGCTGAAAACAACGCTATTGGACACATGCGGATTAAACAAACACTGATCAGAGTTGCTGCAACACTTAAAGTTTGGACCGTGCCCTAGTGTACCTACTCAAATATTAAATTTTAGTACAGTGCCCAGCTGTCCAAAACACCGTTCGCCCAATTCATTGTCAATACGAACTCCCAAACCATGATATTTTCAGTTTTTTTTAAAACATTCAAGGTAACCTCCTTACCTTTATTGCAGCAACTACAGTTATGTTTGGTATCGTTATGTCCATGACAACGGTTCCATCTTCGTTTAACTGATGTACTGTTGTGTTTTTTACAAAAGCGTCGCCATGTGGTAAATAAGAGATATTTTCTTTCGTAGGTTTGTCGCTGAAGTAACTGACAGTAATTTTCATTTTTCAGTTGGATGTCTCGGTGGCTGACCGTAGTGATTGGTGACCTTCAACTTGTTAAAAACGACATAATTAGGTTGGTAAGAGGTGATGATATTATTGAAGCATGTATATTATGCTAGTTTTGCCGAATATGATGTGTAATACCGATTTTTAGATATGTTCTAAAAATATTATACATATGAGTTTGTGATGAGAAACTAATATAGTACATACAATTATTAGCACGTGACGTTAAAAAGTCTAAGGGAAGTATAATATGTATTAACTTTTAATACACACTTACTTAATGGCAAAAATGAAGTTATATCCGAAAACACAATTTATTTATGTATTGTTTTTATATCTATATATGGTATCATTGTTATTTACATAACACAGTTTCAAAGTTTCATATACTACAAAGAATACAGTTATAAACTAAGTTCAAATCCAAAAAAAAAATCGGATTAATGTTAATCTGTCATATAATCCCTTTTCTGAAAATCATTGAATTTTACAATTCCATTAAAACTTGTGTCGCTTTTAAAATTTAGTGTCCTTAAATGTTGATTTATCTGTACATGTATGTAGAAAAATAGTTCTTGTTATATTTGTGATCACTCAAAGGGAGATAACGTTTATATCGAATTTTACTGATGTTCAAAAATCAAATCATTACATTCTGCTTTCCGATTTTGATGTTAACCCATTTTATATTTTTATTTGGAGTTGTGTTTCTTTCCGTTGTTGAAGTATTACGGATATGGATACATTGAATGATTTAAGCCACAAACATGTCCGTCTTTAAACAATTTATTAGATGTTTTTGGCATCATTTTCTAACCAAGAATAACAGGTATGGTATCTTTAAGCGAAATAAAAAAAATAAAAATCGAAAATATGTTTTTATCTTTTCGATAATATTGTGCGCTAAAATATCTTTTTCGTGGTCATCATTTTTGCTCCATCATAGCCGCTGGTAAATATTTTAAACTGGATTAAAACAACCGAGTGATTTTCATTACAGCTAAGGTCCTTTATAAATAATTAAAAATTTCCATAAAATATATATCCATGCTCGACATATGAATAAATGATTAAAACACAGATTAGCGACTTGATGTTTATTTCCATAAAAAGTGATGGAATTAAGAATTTGATAATCACTATTGAACACAAATCAGCGAAAATGTATAATTACCGATACTTTTAGTAACCAATGCTTTATATTACAAATAAAAAAAAGGTTCGTGAACTCAAAAGAGCTGTAATACACAAGTAAGTGACATTAAGAACTTTTTCTTTAACATGTTACAATTGTCTTTATATACTAAATAGCTTTTGAATCAGTTTCTTCTCTAAAACCTGAATGCTTAAAAGTCTTAAATCTAAGAAAAATATCAAGGAAGTCATGATTTTAGACTTGCTTAAGTTCAGCTGCATAATTGTTGAATAAAATAAAGATATCTCACCAATATATGTCACCGATATCTTTATGATCTTAGCAGTAAAACTGCCCATTTATTTTGAATATCATATATTATGGATATTCTGTTCAATAATTTATAGTTTGTCTCTGTAGTGTAAACTTCTTCAATTTTGTTTACCAAATACTAATACTAAGTAATTCATTGGCCAGTATCGGGTTATGCTAAAACACTGACGAATAAAATGAAAATACCGACCTGTGTTTAACAAATTTCTCATAAATAAGATAAATTATAAGGAAGGAATCAGCCATTATTTTTGGATGGGACCTTCTCTTATGTAATTCGATTTACTAAATTCATGGTTATAGGTGATGCATCTTTAAGACCAACTTAAGAAAATGTTTAACCCTTTACTCCATAGATACGAGTTTTCCCGCACTAATCACAGAAGAAGACCTTTGAAAACAGTGCAGGAAGAGTTCAGATTGCTCGTAACGAGCATTCTGAACACTTCCTGCACTGTTTTCTTCTCTGTCAGTTAATATAAACATATTTCAACCAATAATATGAAAGCATTTTTTATTAGGTGTCAAAAGGCGTCTATATTAGAGGTGTCAAAAGGCGTCTATATTAGAGGTGTCCAAAGGCGTCAATATGAAGTAAAGGGATAAACATCCTGACAAAAGGATAGTACATGTCAAAATAAGAAAATAAAACAGCAGACTCTGGGTTTTTTTCAGAGTATATTAAAGAAGCACACAGAGTATTGTATTTTTTATCTTACCACAACATTAAACGGATTTAAATTTGGCTTAAAAGTTTCCTGCATGTAAGGCGAAAACTCAAACTTTAAGGGATGCTTGTAGTAAGGAATCAGAGCTTGACCCCTGACGACCCCAAATGCTGTCCCAATCACATCAGCGTGCACCAGAAGTATTACGTGATCACGTTTCTGAAGTAACTTCGTTAAATCTAAGCTATCGATATAGAAATTCCTCTCTCCGTTTGTCTGAAAACATATAAAATTTCATATATAATGACAAGTAAAACACAAATTCCGTCTATAAAATATCTGACTTAAGCAACCAGTCATAGTGAAAGAGCTGAAGTGTTCCTATAAGAAAGGTTGTTGCTTAAAACAGGTTTTCTTCCTCTGAAGCATAGCCATTGGAAATAGCAAATGTGACTGCCTAAGATAAATTGCTGCTTAATACAGTTGACCGCTTACACAGGTTTGACTGTAGTATAACATAAAATAAAATCACCTTGCCCAAAACGTAAAAACATGTTCTTTCAAACTATCACAATTAAAGTATAAATAATTTATCACCAAGAATCAAATACGACATACATACAAATAAGTGAAACATGAAAACCTTTACTTATTTAATATTTATTTTTAAAATACACACAAGTAATTATAAAGACACAATATCATCTTTTAAAAAAAATATATAATATTTTTAGTAAATGTAAAGATAAAGTAAAATAAAAGTTTAGTTAACCGTCATTTCCATGGTAACGATATTTGCGCCTGAGCTTCCACCTCCGTACCATCTGCTGACAGTAATATAAAGCGTTCCTTTAATTGACTTGCCAAATATATCTCTGTAATCGAATATACCAAACCATTTAAACATATATAATATTTTTAACAAACTTTATTTTATTAGAGTAGGTTGAATTTTAACAATTTTATTTACTTTTTTAAACAAATACAGACAAAATAAGTTTAGCAAAATACTATATAACATAAATATAACCTTCCATTAATACTTACACGGATTTTACTGTTCCATTTAAAGATGTATCAGGATGAATTATAAAGGATGGCAGTATGACCTTCACCTCGAACTTTGGCTATACTGAACATAAATGAAAATATGATAATACATTTTAATTTATACTATGATAGTAGTAACCATGGAGATAAACTACGTCATATTATGTTTATATTTGAAGGTTTATTTGTTATTCTCGACGTTGCATATATATGTGTTATTCATTTCAGTAAATTAATTCGAATTTACCAAGCACGAGTGTTTACTTGGAGTTAGTTGCCTTATCTAAGGCGAATTGCAATCCTGGAAAAACTATCGATCGCTGATTGGACTATTGTTTGATTGACAGAAGGATCAATTGATTGAACTGTATAATTTATGTCATTAATAAAACACCGAATTTTAAACACTTCGGTGTTTTCAGCTATTGCACTGTTTTCACGACACATTTGAAAAGGAATTAGTATTACATCAAAACCAAGAGAAGTTATTGATTTAGAATAAACATACTGTATTCTTTGACTTCAAAGGGATATGTTTCAGAGCTATTACTGGCATCCTGCGTAAAAAAATGTTAAACAAACGTATTTGTACTCTCATAGTAGATTTATCTGTTACATACATTATACAATAGAATATCACTATTACTTTTATTATTTTATTCCTCGAATTTCATTTTTTTTCATGTAATTAATATAAGCAAGTAAATCGAACAATAAAATATACTGTGAATAGTGTAGTATGTCATTTTTAAAAAAAGTCGCGAACAATAAACCAAACGCTACAATTAAATCAATTTAAATTAGACAGGCGTATGAATATAAATTTAAGACGGTCAATCCATACCTTAAGTACTTTGATTTTATCACTTATCCAGCACCATATACCTGTTAATTTATTATAAAATCTGTATATTTAAGACGATGAATGGAACAGCAAATGCCACACCTACTTTATATTCTCGCGTCTAATACACTCATAAACTTTGAAAACGAACCATTTACTTACAGGTTGTTTGAGTGCAGAAAATGTCATCCGATTACATAGAAAGTTTATATACGGTAAATGTGCCATCTCTGTCTTCTAATGCCTAACCCTCCTGGCTAAGACTTGATTTTTAATGTATTTTTTTTCCGTTTTTCGAAACTATCACCAAAAGTAAAAAAAATCACAGGCGTCAATAACGAGCGTATGAACCATTTGTCTGGATGACATCGGATAACATTTCTGCACTAAAATTAACAGTTTGTAAGTAGTGCGTTTTCAATGTTTTTTTAGAAGTCTTTGAGTGTACAGATAAACTGAATTGACCTGACGAGAGAGCGACGCCCACCGGCCACGTGGCGTTATTTGTTCAAGTTAATACAATGTTATACAGTGTAATACACTGGAGCGTTTACTTAGAAACTGTTCGCTTGTCTAAGGAAAAATGCTAGTATCGATCAGTTTCGATCACTGATTGGAATATCGACTGGTCTGATTGACATACCGCGTCAAGTCACTTGCAATGGTAATTGCGTTTCGGAACCAGAATCGTCATACCTTATCGGTCATGTCTCGGAAATAACGTTTTGTTGTTGAATGTTGCCGAAGCGTTAAATTAATGTTCATGAGGAAACGAACGACAACAATCTATTTTTAGGTACATAAATTAGTGACGTCACGAATCTAAATATAGATATATCAATGTATACCTGCTGGTTAGTTTGTATTTTGGTGATATATCTGATAATTGTAATTGATCCTGGAATCCTATAATGCTTCCAACACCAATGTGCTCGTCAACTGTGTAACCGTTTGGATCCTGATATAAGAAATGTTTCAGTGTAAGCAACAGTTCAGTCTGAACAGTGTCTAATATTATACTTTGGTATAGGAAATGCTTCGATGTAAGTTACAGTTAAGTGCTGAGCAGTGTCCGATTGACCATTCGGACTACAAATATTACAAAAATAATATAGGTTCTAGCTTTCTTGTATTCGGGAACTGTTTATATCGTATAGTGCAAATTAAATGGTAAGTTTCTAAATTGATTTGAGCACTGAAAATAATATAAGGGTATTTTACAGTGTGTTGTACAATATGGGAATATTTTGTACGAGTTTGTATTGTGGTGAATATTGTATTGGAGGAAACGCCGAGTAAAATACAAACTTCTTATATTATACAAATAATTATCGATTGTGATGGCCAAAAAAACGACAATCAAGATTCTTCTTTATCTCCTATGAAATTGTATTATAGTTTAATTAATAAATACGTAATCAGGACAGATTTCTTTATCGCATAAAGTACATGTTACATTTGTATAATTGTAAATTTAGATTATATTGAACGGAACAGCTAACCCGCCACCTGACATTTTATGTATCTGGCATTTTAAGTTTGTTCTCAAAAGGTATCCAAGCAATTTACCTTGAATTTGGATAAGAAAAAGAAATATCATTTTGGCTATGTAAAATAAATTCACAATTGTCTGTTAATGTCGTAATAACATTTTCACAACGCTTATTAATATTTTGAGTGTGATATTGGTAATACAAAAGTTGGAGGTAGCTGTTCCGTTCAGTATATATATATACATACATATATGATATGATATTTACTAAACAGCCACGTTTACACAATGATAGATAACTTAACAAAAATATAAAGAATGGTTGTTGGTTCCATTAAATATCATGTGATCGAATGATACTGGAGTAATATGGTCGCGAGATGCTTCACCACGACTGAACATGTCAATCTCATTGTTCGGCATTTACTTTTCAAATGATAGTTCAATGAAACCAATAAATTTTAGTCTAAGATTAAAAATATTCAAAATAACTATAATTATTCTTACGTCCGTTTTTCTTTTACCAGTTAGTCTGTTAAACATACTTCATTAATATTTTATTATTCATCAAAATGCTTAAAATAAAATAATTTTATACATTGATTTTGGGCCATAGGCTCTGATAAAGCATTAGTAGCCGAATTATGTTCGTAAACATGAAAACACCTCTAGTGCTTTTACGTACGATTATTTTAACGTCTAAAAGTGGATGTCTTATATTCAAGTCGCCATCAATTGTGAATATACGGTATTTCACTGAAATAAAATCACATACTGATATACATTGTTAATATATAATGTAGCATCATAATGGCTGTTTGCTGGTTATAGTATACAGAGAATAGTATATTAATGTTTATTGTATATCCATCATACATTACTAAAATGGCATATAAAAATGTAAAAATCATATTACTTTATCCTGTTGGTAAAATGCAAAGCATTGGCTGGTATAACAATATGTTTAACTGAAAACATTTAATGTTTTTTACACGAATGAAAGTTAAATATTTCCAAACATTGAAAATGACTGTTGACCTTTCGTCGATTTAATAAAAACAAGCTCACTGAGGCCCAATGTCGGCCCTTCAAAATGCATTTCTTTTAAATTCTCCTTGTTTTCATCAACGTTTGGTAAATTTGTATTAACTACTTTATATTTTTAATTTTGTATATTTTACCTTTTAATTTTCTTTTTATTTCTGTTCATATAGTGACAAAAATATTGCTAATTGCCCCAGATTTTGTCCTATTTTGGCCTTTAAATAGTATTTTTTGGTTATTACGGCATTCTTGCTACACTAATATATTTATTTTGATCATTGTCTGTTACACTCTGAGAAATATGTGTTAATATTATCAGGTAGCGTGAGTATCTTCATCATTTGAATATGATAATGTATTAAACAATAAACATAAAATAGAAAAACAAAATTTACATCTTTAAAAAATTAAAGTATACTAAAATAGTATGAAATCTTGCAAAATAGTAAGGGTTTAATATCACTGTATTATACAGGGTCATTTTGTGGGGATCGTGAATCTTGTCCTTATCTAACCTAATTTATAATAGTTTCTAAAATGCGCTTATCTACATTGTTGCAAATTGATCCAATAATGGACGTTAAAACATTGTAGTTTTTACATACCAACTTCGCCTCTTTCGTAAACTGGTTTATCTGTCTGAACCATTGTGATAATAGACTGTGATGTTGCATATACAAGAGTTTCATTTGTACATGTGACGGCCCACGTTTTCTCATTTTGGGCCAACATATGTATGATATAGATTCCCGATTTTAATGTCCTGCGACTTGTCTGTAGTATAAGAGACACCTTAATGAGAACAATACATCAACACAACTCATGAAGACACCGGGTAGTATCGACACAACCCATGGTGACACCAGACAGTATCAACACAACTCATGGAGACACCAGGTAGTATCGACACAACTCATGGTGACACCAGGTAGTATCAACACAACTCATAAAGACACCGGGTAGTATCAACACATCTCATGGAGACACCGGGTAGTATCAACACAATTCATGGAGAAACAGGGTAGTACCAACGCAACTCATGACAACACCGGGTAGTATCAACACAACTCATGACGACACAGGGTAGTATCAACACAACTCATGACGACACCGGGTAGTATCAACACAACTCATGATTACACCGGGTTATGTCAACACAACTCATGTAGACACAGGGAAGTATCAACACAACTCATGAAAACATCGGGTAGTATTAACACAACTCATAGAGACACCGGTTAGTATCAGTTCAACTCATGAAGACACCGAGAAGTGTCAACACAACTCATGACGACATCGGGTAGTATCAATACAACTCATGACGACACCGGGTATTATCAACACAACTCATGACGACACAGGGTAGTATCAACACAACTCATGACGACACCGGGTAGTATCAACACAACTCATGATTACTCCGGGTTATGTCATCACAACTCATGTAGACACAAGGAAGTATCAACACAACTCATGAAAACATCGGGTAGTATTAACACAACTCATAGAGACACCGGTTAGTATCAGTTCAACTCATGGAGACACCGAGAAGTGTCAACACAACTCATGAGAACATCGGGTAGTATCAATACAACTCATGACGACACCGGGTATTATCAACACAACTCATGATTAATCCGGGTAGTATCAACACAACTCGTCATTGCTCCGGGTTGTGTCAAAACAACTGTTGAAGACACCGGGAACTATGAACACAACTCATAAAAACAGCCGGAAGTATTAACACAACTCATGGAGGCACCGTGTAGTATCAACACAATTCATGGAGACACCGAGTAGTATCAACACAACTCATGAAGACACCGGGTAGTATCAACACAACTCATGAAGAAACCGGGTGGTATCAACACAACTCATGAAGACACCGCGTGGTATCAACACAACTCATGAATACTTCGGGTGGCATCAACCAACCCCATGAAGACACCTGGTGGTATCAACACAACTCATTAATACTCCGGTTGGTATCAACACAACTCATGAAGACACCGGTTGGTATCAACACAACTCATGAAGACACCGGGTGATATCAACACAACTCATGAAGACACCGGGTGGTATCAACACAACTCATGAAAACACCGGGTGGTACCAACACAACTCATAGAGACACCGGATGGTATCAACACAACTCATGAAGACGCCGGGTAGTATCAACACAACTCATTATTACTCCGGGTAATATCAACACAACTCATGTAGACACCGGGAAGTATCAACACAACTCGTGGCGACACCGTGTAGTATCGACACAACTCATTGTGATATCAGGTAGTATCGACACAACTCATGAAGACATCGGGTTGTAACGACACAACTCATGGAGAGACCGGGTAGTATCGACACAACTCATGAAGACATCGGGTTGTAACGACACAACTCATGGAGAGACCGGGTAGTATCGATATAACTCATGGTGACACCGGGTAATATAGACACAACTCATGAAGACACCAGGTAGTATCGACACAACTCATGGTGACACCGGGTAGTATCGACACAACTCATAGTGACACCGGATAGTATCAACACAACTCATGAAGACACCGAGTAGTATCAACACAACTCATTAATACTCCGGTTGGTATCAACACAACTCATGAAGACACCGGGTGGTATCAACACAACTGATGAAGACACCGGGTGATATCAACACAACTCATGAAGACACCGAGTAGTATCAACACAACTCATGAAGACATCGGGTGGTATCAACACAACTCATGAAAACACCGGGTGGTACCAACAAAACTCATAGAGACACAGGATGGTATCAACACAACTCATGAAGACGCTGGGTAGTATCAACACCACTCATTATTACTCCGGGTAATATCAACACAATTCATGTAGACACCGGGAAGTATCAACACAACTCGTGGCGACACCGGGTAGTATCGACACAACTCATTGTGATATCAGGTAGTATCGACACAACTCATGAAGACATCGCGTTGTAACGACACAACTCATGGAGAGACCGGGTAGTATCGATATAACTCATGGTGACACCGGGTAATATAGACACAACTCATGAAGACACCGGGTAGTATCGACACAACTCATGGTGACACCGGGTAGTATCGACACAACTCATAGTGACACCGGATAGTATCAACACAACTCATGAAGACACCGAGTAGTATCAACACAACACATGAAGACACCGGTAGTATCGAAACAACTCATGAAGACGAACGGGTAGTATCAACATAAATCATGAAGACACTGGATAGTATTAACACAACTCATGGAGACACCTGGTAGTATCAGCACAACTCATGAATACTCCGGGTAGTATCATCACAACTCGTGTAGACACCGGGTAGTATCAACACATCTCATGAAAACCCCGGGTAGTATAAATACAACTCATGGAGACACCGCCTAGTATCAGCACAACTCATGGAGAGATCGGGTAGTATCAACTCAACTCATGGACACATCGGGTAGTATCAACCCAACTCATAAAGACCAACGGGTATTATCAACACAACTGATAGAGACACCAGTTAGTATCAGCACAGCTCATGGAGACACCGTGAAGAAGCAACACAATTTATCGAGACACCGGGTAGTATCAACACAACTCATGAAGACACCGTGTAGTATCACCATAATTCATGGAGACACAGGGTAGTATCAACAAAACTCATGAAGACACCGGGGAGTGTCAACACAATTTATGGCTAGACCGGATAGTGTCAACACAACTCATGACGACACCCGGTACTATCAACACAACTCAAAACGACACCGGGTTGTGTCAACACAACTAACGTAGACACCGTGAAGTATCAACACAACTCATTAAAACATCAGGTAGTAGTAACACAACTCATAGAGACACCGGTTAGTATCAGCACAACTCACTGAGACACCGTGTTGTATCAACACAGTTCATGGAGACACCGGGTTGTATCAACACAACTCATGAAGACACTGGGTAGTATCAACACAACTTATGAACATCCGGATAGTATCAACACAACTCATAGAGACACCGGTTAGTATCAGCACAGCTCATGAAGACTTTTGTATATTATATAACGATCGATTACGTTAAATGTAACGTTAATTAACAGTTGGTAACATTCAGGCAAATAATCTATTGCTTGATTTTAACTTGTATGCTATTTGAATATGTCTATGTTGTTTTTAAATCGCCTCGTTGTTTAAAAGTAAACGAAATATTCGCATGATTCCCAGTAATATTGTGTACGAATATATTTGTTTATTCATGCAGTAACCATTGGTAATGAATTGGCAATAGAATTATATATATTATAGCTAAATTTGTTAAATTACCTAAGTATTCAATGTGAGTTACAAAGAATAAATAAACAAAAGTATATATATATATCTTACCTTCAATGTAACTGTTGATGCGTGCTGAGATGCTGTTGAAAAAAAAGAAATAAAGAATTATTATTGTGTCTGGTCAGTAGATTAAGGATTTATTTAATGTCTGCCAAGTAGATTAAGGATTATTTTGGTGTCTTGTCAGCAGGTTAAGGATTAAGTTTATTGTCTGGTCAGTAGAGTTATGATTAATTAAGTCTATGGTCAGTTGATTTAGACATTTTCATTTTAAAGTGCTTCATAGTGCACAATAGTGACCGACATATTTCTCAAACTGAAATGATAAGTATTATATACAGTTTATACATTTTATTTTAAACATAGCGCACATATGTGTGTTGTCATGCAAAATTACATATCTAATGAGCTCAATATGCAGTTAGAACTTACGGTGGATAATCGCAACTGATTCTATTACAATATCGAGCTTTTCAGGGTCGACATTCACACCCTCTATCAGAGTGGCAGTCAGTTGAATGTTAAAGTCACGGCTGACCAAGGGGAAATGCACGGGGATTGCCACATCTCGTATATGGTTTGGTATAATAAAGACGTAATCTCTGAAAATAACGTTTATTACAATCCACTTATGTTGTGAAATAATTTAAAGCACATTTTTTTTCAGGTAATATTGTAAACAGTGAAAATGTTGCATTTTAGTATAATCACGTTTTTCATAACATTTTGGAATGATTAGTGATATAGGTCTCACTACACAGTTGAATTTTGTTATTTCTTCTATATAAAGTATGGTCTAGGATTTACCCACAGTAAAAATATTTCCACTTAGAATCTTTTTAAGGTATATTTGCTCCATTGCCGCGCATAAAAATGCACAATAACTTGTGGGTTGACCACCTTGTTTTTTTTAACACAGCGCAATGACACCATAGGATTGTTTTTAAAAAGAAGTACTCAAATGCTCATAAATACACGCATCTGTTTTAATCCTGTCAAAGTTACTTTTTTAACACCAGTGATATTTATTGCAGTATATGCTATGTCATATTGTGCTTTACTTGTCTACAGCAAGAAGGCACAGGTTCACAGCCATTTTGAAACTAAATTACAGAGAACTGTTTTTAAGTGCAAGAATCTTAAGTCTAATAAGTAAGGTATTATATGGTCACATGTACCATGTAAATTCGCTAGTTATATCTCTAGTTTGAATACAACAGAACACATGGTACCAAGTTTAATCCTAAACCGAATATATTTCCCTGTACTTCACCAAAGTCACTTAGATTGCGTGTCGATGCCATTACAGCGATTAAAGCACATGCTAATGCATGTCAGAAGTCCCTAATATGTTTTACTATTCTCTCGAATAAAACCAAACTCTGACCATATCCCTAATTTCGATTCATATTCAACCATTATCCGAATTCCATAAAAATAAGAGCTACTTAGATTCGATAAGTATAAATATTAGTTTTGTGCTAAGGCCCATTAAAAATTAAGTATGTGTATACCATTTGCTGTTATAACAAGATAAAAATGATAGAGAAATATTTTATCTTAATTTACTCATCCATTTTAAATACAACTAGGAAATTTACATAGAACCATACGGTACCTTACATATCAAACTGGAGATACAACTAGGAACTTTATATAGAACCATATGGCACCTTACATATCACACTGGAGATACAATTATGGAATTTACATGGAATCATGCAGTACCGTATATAACCAACTTGAAATACAGCTAGCAAATTAACATGGTACCACATAGTACCTTATTAATCAAACTATAGATACAAGTAGTGAATTTACATGGAACCATATCGCATCTTACATATCAAACTGGAGATACAACTATGGAATTTACATGGAATCATGCAGTACCGTATATAGCCAACTGGAAATACAGCTAGCGAATCAACATGGTACAATATGGTACATGTACCTTATTAATCAAACTATAGATACAGCTAGCGAATTTACCTTGTACCACGTAGTACCTTATTAATCAAACTTTAGATACAGATAGCGAATTCACATGGTACCATATAGTACCTTATTAATTAAACTGTAGATACAACTAGCAAATTTACATGCCACTACTTGGTACCTTATTAATCAAACTATAGATACAACTTGCGAATTAACATGGTACCTTTTGGCATCTTACATATCAAACTGGAGAAACAGTTATGGAATTTACATGGAATCATGCAGTACCGTATATGGCCAACTGTAAATACAGCTTGCGAATTAGCATGGTACCATATGGTACCTTATTTATCAAACTTTAGATACAATTAGCGAATTTACATGGTACCATACAGTACCTTATTAATCAAACTATAGATACAACTAGCGAATTTACATGGTACTATAGTGTACCATATTAATCTATAGATACAACTAGTAGGTGAAAACATTAACATGTGACAATATTATACTTTATTTAGATACATGCAGGAAATAAAAACATTTACAGCGTATTTTGGTTTTAATCGTCTTATTTTCCAATTTTCATGTTTCATATATTTTGTTAAATGTTAAGTTCATTTAATTATAAGCCTCGAGGAAAAGGATGTGTGCAGCAACATGGCATATGTAAACAGCCATGGGAACTATTTAATTGCGTAATGATAGATAAGATGCTTACGAACGGGTTGTGTTGTGGCAAAATATGTAATGCCTAATAATTAGGAACTGACAATACTCGTACATCTTCTTTTTATTGATGATGTGTTTAGAAAGTTAAATAAAGCAGTCTGGCAGGTTGCTAATAGAAATATTCAGAATATATATATATGCCTTTTTTAATTTCCGTTTTGAAATATCAGTTATTTTTTATATTATTTCAACTCCATAAATAACTGGCCTTTATATACTATTAATTAATGTAGCGATTCAAAATCTCATATTTTGATTTTATTTATATAGTTGTCATGTAATATATAGACACATAGTTATTCTGGACACATCATGCTAATTGAGCAAATATACAATAACTAATTGCCTTAGTTTATGTTAGTGTTTAAGTTGTTTGGGTGACTTGCTTTCTTTTAGCTAGTTTACAAATGAATAAAATATCTGATCCGTAAGACATGTAGTATTCGAAGGACACGATAACATCACAAACTTTATCCATACATGTACTGGCTTTAATCAAAAAAGGTATACGCCTTTAAAATGTTATTGAGTGTTGTATATATTTTTATCAAAGATCGCTATCATTTTTATCGGTTCATATCTGTCGACCGCTATTAATCAGTTACATTTGTGTGTTTTTTAGGAGATGAATTTTTTGTAATAAATTGAAAAACAAGGCAAGAAAGATGAATCTTTGTTTATTATTCAAATCATAGCTGTATTTGATACAATATCCATACATGTGTTTTTAAATACTTTAAGAATATAATGTAAATATATGTGTTAACACAATAAGTCCCGCCGTAATATACATTTACACTGCAGTAGACTACATATGTGTAAGGTATAAATCAAAAGAAACAAGTTATGTTATGCATATGTGTAGTCCATGACCTTATAGAAGCCAGAGCAGTAAGATAATAATACACGTAACGACAAGAACAATTAAGAATACCCAGCACCTCAAGCTTCAAAAAGAACATCTCATCATAGAATATCCATCGGTCATCGTAGTCAAAGAGAATAGTTTGCCAAATGTAAAACGATCGACCACCGAACATGAAGTACACTGAGGAATCAATGAATAATATAAACGTTTGATCAACATATGTTTATATATTGAGCAAAAGATATCAAAGGTGTCAATTGATCTCAATCTTAAAAAGTACAAATAACACCATCGGAAACAGTCAATATATCTATATGACACCAGTTTTTGTATTTTGCGAAATGCTAACATAGATATAGTTTGCCTGGCGATATTAAAGAAGTATTCGGCACAACTGGTAATGACAGGAATACTTGTATGACAATTGGTTTTCGCAACTGATTCAACCCAAGTTAACGTTTTGTAAGAAAATGTGTTATACAAAGATAAAGATTATTCAAATCGCCTTTATTATGTACTTATCTGTTAATGTGTGGCAGGTATGGGTTTTTTTAATCTGATGTCTCGAAACCCATAGGAAAGACATGCTTTACATACCAGCTTCTATATTGATGATGCCATCGGAAATACATATAGTTGCTAATTTATTTAACAATTTATAATATGGAACATTCAACTTAATTCATTTCAATTTAATTAAATATAATTTTTTCATTGCAAGATATTTTCAGGGCATATCAAAGAATAACATACTTTGAATAGTAGCATTTCAAATGCAACTGAACTTTGAAAATTAAAAAAAAGGTCAGTTATGAAAAAAATATACACCTTTTCCATAAATCACGCTGTTCATTTATAAACGGAAATAATAACAAAATAAACAATGTCCGGTGTCCATATCGATTTATATCATTTATCCCACCCCAACCCAAACTCCTCCAACCTTTTCCTAAAACAACACAACATTTCCTATATTTCATTAAATATGTATCATCCATTGCAACAAAAATAGACTTGTCTTGTATAAAAAACAAAATGTATTCGCTAATGTTGGTTTATAGCGAACGACCTGATGACCTGAACTTACACATTAAACTAAGCGCAGCACATGTATGATCATAAAAAAGTAGATTTTGTGCTGCATGTGTAATAACATTCGGACTTGAAGGTACTACGATGTAGTTGGAATATGTGTTTTGATATAAAGTAAATTGGACATGTTTCTATTTTTTTTTTTTTTTTTTTTTTTTTTAAATATTTTATTTCTCAACAGCTTTCTTTCTATAAAAGATAAACATGGTCACATTGCCACCTTTTATCTTAATGTTAGAAAAGGAGCTGCTACTAGCATTCAAAATTAAAAGTATTGTGTAAACTCTTCAAAAAAATGAGTTGCAATGCTATTGGTAAAACAATGATGATTAGTGTCGCTGCCGATCTGATCATGTCTAGCTCCAGTGACATTGGGTATGTCTACACCATCTATGTAAGAGATAAACCCATTCTTTGTATAACAAACATATTAAACGTATATTTAAAATTGTATTGATCGACACAAGTAATTGTACATGTATCAACAAATGTCTGATTGCAATTGATTGCAATGGCTTAGCTGTATTTGTTGTGGAGAGGACTTCATTTGAAGATAATACATTCATGCTGTATATAGTACCTTAATAATGGTTAAAACAGGTACAATACTTTAAGTGACACTGTGGTGTAGTTATTCATTCCTTATCTAATATGGTCAAGTATTCTTGTATATTCTAGCTGATTTGCGTATTTCCCCTGTGTGATTTCATTTACTGTTCCAATAGTAGCTATCTGTTAAATAAATCAGAAAATGCATAACTAATAGGAAGCGTAATATATATAAAAATACATCCATCAAGAAAATATGATTTGCGTATTTCCCCTGTGTGATCAAATTTACTGTTCCAATAGTAGCTATCTGTTAAATAAATCAGAAAATGTATAACTAATAGGAAGCGTAATATATATTAAAATACATCCATCAAGAAAATATGATTTGCGTATTTCCCCTGTGTGATCAAATTTACTGTTCCAACAGTAGCTATCTGTTAAATAAATCAGAAAATGTATAACTAATAGGAAGCGTAATATATATTAAAATACATCCATCAAGAAAATATGAACATTATCAATATACAAATTTGGGACATGAAGAAGAAAGGAACAACACGGGTCGCCGTCCTCAGCGGTGTAATTTGCTTCTGATGTTTGTGTTGTCCTTAATGTAGAAATTATTATATTATGTATTATTTGTGTGTGTGTGTGTGTTTGTGGTGACTATTTACATTTATAGGTTTTACTATAAACATGAAATGCAATTTATCTGCCCATTCCAGAAAATTATAATACAGTTAATATTATAAAATAAATGGATAAATTCTTACTTGCATCCTGTTACTATGGCAATCAAAGGAAATATTGCAATGAAGATATGCATATTTACCCTGAAACAAAAAAAAACATTCAATATTCTTTTAGATATATCTCTGTTTTAGAGTGCAAGTATTCGTGGGTGTGTATTTGAGTGCGTGATTGTGTGGGGGTGAGCGGTCGGGCGTGTATGTGTGTGGGCTTAAGTGCGTGCGTGTGGGGGGACGCGGCGGGCAGGTGGGTGTATGTGTTGGGTGTGGCTTTAACAATGTCCATTTGATATCAATATTGTAAATGAGTATTTGAAACAAATACAAATTGAATATGATTAAAGTGAACTTCATGTTCTTATTCTAATATGCAGTTATCATAGTTGGATAAAGTTGGATAAAATATAATGCTATAAACCAAACAGAATAATTAGAAATACAAAAATGGTTTAATTATCAAAATTAATTTTTTTTATTACAAATGTTATAAATTACTAATAAATTGAAAGTAAAACTTTATGTTACGTTACTAAATACACTTTTTGTTAATTATTTGTTTCAGCAAAACGTGTAAATTAAAATTGAAAATGAATCTGTATTACCTGTACGTCTGTCGGACTGTGGTGTCTGTTTGAAACAATATGTCCAAATATATATTACTCCGATATATGGTAACTTAGAATGAATACGTGTATAAATGCAATACGTGTTGTGTAATTATAACATTGTCCCTGTGTCAAAATATGTTATATAAATGATAATTAAATGTTTTGTTTTAATATATTCTGATATACCACCTGTAAAATCCATTCGCTTAAACGGAATAAAACATTTACTAGTAAAACGCTCAATAAATAAAATAATTTTCCTTTGGAATGTTTATGCGTTTGTAATGAATTGATCCAATGATGCGGCAGCTGTTAAAGGCACATTTAACTCCCGGAACAGTCGTAACTCATCAATGACTAGCATGTTTTGTTATGTTACGACAATACATTGTGGTTAATGCTGAGGTATCATGTTACAGTTTGCAGTCATTCCAAAATAAGCTGTAACCAGTTGCGTCTCCGGTGAGTGTAACTTGAATACGTTTCCCCTCAAATGCCAGTAGTGAGTAAAATTGTCTTATTTTCTGCGGAAATAATTGATACATTTTTATGATGCTCAAAATGATGTATTTCGGTTTCCTTTCTCTTTTTTTGCCGAATCTGCGGATCTAGATAGAATCTCGAGATTATATGAATCAAGTTTAGTGTATTCATTAAAGTACTTCCGACATTGGCGGAGATTTGTCGACCCGTGTGATTGCCGAAAACAGAATGTAAATGAGCTGACCGCCCTTTCAAACAAATACATATTTCAATTGAAATTCTTTAATTTGGACCTTTTTAAAAAGTAGTTTATCAGAGATTTATAGAAACTGCTGTAGCAGAATTACAAACACATTATATTGCAATCAGTATTGTTATTATCGAATCATGTGCCTTTCGGATATGTAATGGGGCAAATTGGTACGACTCTTGAAACGCCATGCGGCATATATGCTTTTTGCTAAATACACCAAACAAATGTTACCATGATTGGAAAATGATAGAGGATGCCAATTAGCTGTAATTATATTACGTCTCTATATGTCGATAGAGCAGATGTACCAGGCTGTCAGAATGTTGCCAAACATGTATTAACAATTATGAATTCAAATGTGTTTATATGAAATGTGTTTGTAATATTTCTATAGTCTATTATATAGAGCCATATTACTTTTGCCCTTGCTCTATGACGTGTACATTAGCTTTACATGTACATAAAGAAAAACAAAAGCTTAAATTATCAATTGTTTTTATTATTTTAAGTTCTCCATTCCTCAATAGCCATTCATGTATTCATTCATTCATTCATTTAATCAATAATTCATTCATTCATTCAATAAATCCATCATTCACTCATTCATTTATTCATTCAATCAATCAAATCATTTATTCAATAGTTAACTTATTATGTTTTTAAGTTATTAATATTCAAGTTTTGTTAACGATAGACTGTATTATTATTTACGCAGCATCACTTTCCATTTTCTTCAGATGTGTCAAGGTTTTATAAAGACAAATATAGCAGAGATATCTTAAAACGGCATATTAACCGGTTAATTCTTCCCTCTTAATTCAATAAAAAATCTGGTATAATTGTAATATCTAGCATTAATTGTGGCGATGTGGTACAAAAAGATACCGTTGTTTATCGTCAAAACATGTTTTTTAACTCGCTATTATCGTCGATATTTAAATTTGACCTGGTCCGCGGAATAACATATATGATTAACCGTATATAATTTTAAATCTGTAAACATTCGGAAATTTCCTGGCATCATCGGTTAAACCCAAGTAGTGGTTAAGTTTATAGTATGATTAATTACGCCATAACTTGTTATATTTATGCATGGCGTATTGACTTTATATTATATGACTCGGGCGATCCGGGTTCGAATTTCGTGACAAGACTTTTGTTTTGTTAATTTTCCTAACAACACTATCTTTCTACAGAGCTCTATTAACATCTTCACTTATCAAACAAAAACGTATTCAAACAAAATGGAAAAAAATAATTGTCCACATACACTACTCAACTTTTATAATCGGTCACCTAAATTTATTGATATTCCATTAACACAAGTTTGTAAATTTTATATTCGTATCCACAATCTAATAAACAAATTCATTGAGCATATTTCAGAAAATTACATTTAAATTCAGACAGAAACAACTTTTGGAAATGCACCACCCGTAAAGTCAAATTCACAAATTGTATGTCCGTCATTTTGAGCAATTAACGCGATATATCTATAAATCATTGACCATAACCCAATTGAGTACGTATGGGATTTATATAGAAAAACAAGACAACTTTCACAACCACATATGCTGATGCACTTTGTGTCAGAACATAAACCAGAAATGGAAAAACAGTGTCCAGATATGCTTGCAGAGATTCATTGTTTCAATGTGGTCATATCGCAGCAAATAGTTTACATAAATAATACTAATATAATTGTGAAAAATTATTTAGCGGTGGTACATTTCAAATAGTTAGTACATTTGTATTATTTTTTTAATTTAAATGAAAATCACGGTAAAAAAGTACATGCCTGTCACACAATTCATTGCAATTGAAGCTAAGCTGTGACGTCATTCAAACTTACCCCGAAGCAACTGACCAATCAACGTGCTCAAATGTGGCTTTCTAAAAATTGCTTTTTAACGGACCCAATCGGGAGAGCTTGGTCCATTCTACAGACTACCGTTAATGGATCACGGGCTGCACATGCTTATTTCAATGGTGTCGGTTGTGAACGTCACATGAGCGACCAAATCCTATATAAGGGTCACTTTAGAAATTGACTCTGGGCGCTGCCATATAGAAACGTCACGACCATGTGTTAAAACACTGCATTCGCCACATGAAGGTCGCCATTGCTTTTCAAAACAATGCATTATGGGGATGTAAAAACTGCAGTTGGTACCAAAACCCGGCCATGTTTGGGCTGACCCGACCACTTTCCGGCTACAAGGAAATTCGGCAACTGCGGTGCGTGTTTCATAATTAATTGTGGTGTTTCGATGCACTAACTGAAATCGCTATGCATTGCCTTTTGCATATTTAAAATGAATATATTGAAAAATAAAATAAAAATGCCTTAATTGAGGTCTTGAAACTTATCTTTTTGGAGATTTATCGCCATTTTTGACAGATTCCTGCAGAGTAAATGTAAATCATTTTCAAATAAACATGTCTTTAATCAATTATTATGATATGATGAACCCATAACAATGGAAATAAAAACAAAATCAAACCACTACAATTGTTAATTTGCTCGATACAACAGAAAAATATTTTCTGTTTTGAAACTTATCTTTTTTAAAGATTTATGGCGGATTTTGACAGATTCCTGCTGAGTTAATGTAAATCATTTTCAAATAACCATGTATTTAATCAATTATTGTGATATGCTGACCCCATAACAATGAAAATAAAAACAAAATCTCAAACATCTTAAATTGTTTATTTTATTCGATACAACAGAAATATATTTTCTTAAAAAAGTTTACCGGTGTGACTTATGTTTAGCACGTTGCAAGAATCAGACATATCGCCGAACATGCACATGTTTTGAATAAAAAAATAAAAATATTGCAACTTTCTTTTTTTAAATAAAATATCCACAAATTAATTTAAAATATGTATACAAAATATTTTAACATATATATGATCACATAAGTAAATGTTATAGAACAGTAAGTACGTTAGAAAATATATATGGTAAGTTTCAAGACATGTTTTTAAATATGCACATGGCAATGCATACTGATTAAGATTAGTACATTTAAACACCAAAGTTACTATTAAGCACACTACATTTGCATTTTTTCTACAGCCGGAATTTGGCTGTGTCAGCCGGAACCTAGTCGGAATTTGGTATCACCCGTGTATTTTGTACCCTGTGTGTGATTGTGTTTATTGTTCCCAAATTTAATATGGCCTTTTACACAAATAGTGCAAGCTTATTTCGCACAATACCAAACTCACATATTCATTCACTCTAATTACCACCTCTTTTATAAGACCTAACCATTGGAAGCTTTTTAAAAGCAACCAACTTGTTTTAAGTAGGTACTGGTTCCGTTCCTGCGTTGAAAGAGAATGCTACATATAGAGAACTAGCAAAAAAGGAACCAGCTATTTTAGTGCATGGCATTTTGTATATTTCATTCAATGTAGGAATCGGTCAATACAGCTGTTTCTATACATTATTTGTGTATTCATGTGTAATGCTTTGGATTTAATTTAATGATCGTGAGGTGAGTATTGTTTTATATTTTGGGTGTGGAGTAGTTTTGTGCATATTTACTTTATTGATGTGAGTAGTAATTTGACAAACGTACTTACATTTTGTAGTGTATTAATTAAGTAAGCAGTTGTTTGTATTCCAGAGTATGTGGATGTTTGCAGTAGTATTTTGGTTACAATTATTTCCTTTTATGTTTAAAGAAAGGACTAATAGATATTGATACTGGTCTGGCAAGTCATAAAGTATGCAAAACGTACATTTCCTGTCCTGGTATGGTTTTCAGTATTTGCCCAACGTCCAGTTTCAATTAAAAAAAATTGATTTGAAGTACGTATTTTCTTGGGAGGACATTAAGATAAAATTCAAAAATGTCTTTAAATGAATTAAACTTTACCTTTTGATGAGAGTAGCAGTTGGGATTTCCAGCCTTGTGTAAAGGAGTCTGTCAGCGTTTGCTTTACTATTTTGTCTACATGTCTTGTCTTATTATGTTAATCCAAATATCGGAATTACCAGTCAAGTCTAAAATATACATTAATTTGTTTAATCCATTTTATAGGTACATGTCTATATTTGAGTGCAGTATAATTCAATATAAAAAGTGAGATAACTTTTCTCCTTGCTTAAGATTATATTATTCCAGTAGTTTTATGATAGTTGCTATTAGTTGACGATCTACTTCTAAATATGAAATATACAAAGGAGAACATTTCCTACTGTTTGTGATTTTTCGGAGAAAGTCTGATTGATCTCTTCAAGTTAATCGAAATTATTAGCATTTGTAATAACAGTTTTAACTGCAGATCGATTGGCAAATTTAGATAGTTTATTCTGTAAATGTAAAGCTGTATTTGCCTGTGTAGCAATATGGTTAATTGCATTGAGGAAACATCCCGACTTGAAAAGGTTAACAATATTTCTAGTATATTAGTTTTTCTACAATAGTAAAGAAAACATTTTTTTGCATCATCGTTGCAGTCAAATAAGATTCATTTCTTATATTAAAATAGCAAATAAGTTTCAAGATTATTAAGGAGCAGCTATAATAGTGCAGGTCATAAAGTTTCGCCTTGTCTAACCCCATTTTCGCTTAAAAAGAACTGGGATAATTGCCCATTTATTTTCACACATGATTTATAATCACTGTACTTATAACTTGCAGGAATTTGCTGTCGACTATGGATTTTACTAATTTTTGTTATAAACCTTTTCCCCATACATAATCAAAAGCTTGTTAAAAATCAATTAAAGAAGAGACAACATTTTTGTGCACGTAAGGTGTTTATCGAGAAATTAGAGTATTTTTGCCTAAAGCCGGTTTGGTTTTCAGATGAAATAGCATATTCTTTTAGAAAATTATTTAATGTATTATAAGGCACTATGCACTGGGCAAGGCGTGAATAATTTACATAAATAACTAATTATTGTTATTTAGTGATTATATACCAATTGAGTGGTGAACCTTTGTTTTATATACCGGTAGTTTTATTCCTTTTACCCATTGTTCTGGCAATAATCTAGTGCCAAGTACTTAATCAGTTAAGGAACAAAATATTGAAAGCATAAGTTTTATTGTTTTTATATTTTATTATTTATCATAAAGTCATTACTGGGTGTTTTCGAGTTACTGTTCTTTAAAATCATTGTGTCAATTTTGGTGATAGTTATGGAGGAATATATGGTGTTATATCTAAGTACGTTCAGTGTACGGTTCGTCAGAAGACATATAGTCATCAACTGCTGTGTTTATGGTTTTAGATCTTGTAAATTCTGGGGGTTTGTTTTAATTGATATTATTTGAAACACTCCATTGCTTCTTCAAGTTATTTTTTTGTAGTTCGCGTTATTTGGTCTCATGTAGGTAATTATATGTTGTTTTTTTTGTGTGTGTCTATTCATATCTAGTTTATAATGTTTAATGGGAGTATGTAGATTAGATTTATTTTGACTAGACTTGTACAACTTATACTTTCTGCGTGCAGAATTGTAAATAACCAGTGCGTGTTTTTATATTGCGGCTTTTATAGCGTGTCACTTCAGAAGAATTATGTTAAAAACTTACTGTATTAGTTTATGTTACGCGAATACGTCTGAATATTTCACAATATATTTGCATCTTGATTTTTTGCATTTATATTTACATGGAAACCGCATGTAATGAAAGGCACGCATGTTGTGATATGTTACCAATTACAACATTTTCGGGATCTCCCTTTTGCAAGAAAGATTAAATACGTTGGTTTCAGATTACTAAATATATGTATGTAGGTGTTTTTGTGTTATGTTATACATCAATATGTAATTTAAGTGTTTGTAGCTTTTTGAATGGAGTTTTAAGCCATTTTCAGCATATTTCAAGTTATATATGGCATACTAGTTTTACTGGTGGAGGAAGACCTCAGAATGAATCTGATTAGAACCATCGTCCTTCCGCACTTTGAGTGGTGAGAGGTAATTTATCGTCAGACGGCTTGGCCACTTTGTAAATATATAAAACGAACACCCTATAGTCAGAAAATGCTTTAATCGTAAACAACAGTACAGTAGGACTTCATTAAACAAAGAGTTTAACACAATCAAATTTCAATCTGACTTCTTAATTGACATTCGTATATGGATGGAATAGTTAACACAGTCCTCGACGTCATCACATGACGAGGTGAATGACGTCATCACATGATAAGGTGAATGACATTACTTTTCAATTACATTGACATTTAATCAACCGTGTATATTTTATATAAATCGGTTAAGACAGAATACACATCTTATGCATATCAATTAATTCCCATGCAGTTGTACAGTATTGTACTATGATATGAATCCTTGCCAAGAATCCAGATCTATCCCCGTCTCAAAACTTTATAGAAACATAAATTTAATCACAGGTAATAATAAAAATGTCTACTAATGATATAAAGAATATAATATTTTTTGTCAAAAAAAATGTTAAAACAGTCGTCTCTCCAGATTTTCTTCCTTCACACTGAAAGGGAAAAAACAATGTATTTATCAATTTGTTAAAAATTAATTAATCACTTTGGTAATGTTTTATATAATGTAATAATATTTGCAAATCCATCTATACAAACGGTTATATTATCTATTGATTTGCTTGGCATTCGTGTTGTTATTTATACGTTTGTGATATATACTGAACGGAACAGCTAACCCGCCACCTGCTATTTTATGTACTTGACAGTTTATGTATTTTATCAAAACATACTAAAAACATTTCTTTGAAACTTGGGCTTAAATAAAAGCAATTTGGCTAAATAAAATCATATTGTCTGCTTATGTCGTATATTAATTTTGATAACGCTACTAAATATTTTGATGAATATGTTGGAAATACAAAATTGGCGGGGTTAGCTGTTTCTTTCAGTATACAAACATGTCCAGCAGACAACATTTACATATAACTATATCAATATAATTCAAGTACAAGTTTATAAGATTCAATGTGCAAAAGTCACGTGTAATAATAAAAAAGGGTTAAATGTTACATATTAGAAGAAATTACTTTTGTGCTTACTTAATGCAACTCATGCATGAATCCAACCACATCAATATGCAGCTTGATTTGCAAATGGGGATCATATCATACACAAAATGCCAACATATCATTTATTTTTATTATACTATAATGTTATTTATAGTTTTAATTTATGCACAATAATTCAGTTTTGGTTTGATTATTTTGCTGTCCATGCAATGACAGCACTAAAGAGTCATTTCGTTGCATAAAATGTCGACATAAATGAGCTATTGTAATTCTTATTTATTTATTATTAAATTTTGTGGAGGGGGTGAATAAAAACACAAATTGTATTAATTTTTATTAACTTAAAAATAAAAGTCATTGTGATATAATTTATAAATCATATACCAGGATCCATCGTGTGGTTCGCAATATTGTTAAATACAAAGACAATTGTTCACACTCGGTGCAAGTTTATGTAAGCAACGGAACACAGTCTCAATAGTTAGACGGATACATAATCAGGTCACGAAGATGAACAGTTTAAATGAAAAGAACATATTATGAAAAACATTGTAAATATGGAACTCGATGTACATGATTTATTCATGTAGGTACACATTCGATGATTTACATTGCTTATTGATAAGTAAAGTGTGGTGTGAAAGATTGACGGGCCAAATCATAACCGCAAAAGGTGTATGTAGCTATGTCTAGTTATTGTTGGGACATTTTTTCCCCTATGAAATGCCGGTTTTAATACTTTTAAATATTCCAGTTTGTAAAAAAACTAGATCTAAAATGGTATTTTTTTATCCAGTGTGTAGTATTAATTTATACTCACTATTCCATCTATGGTGGCGAGCACATGGCCTGGAATAGAACCGAATCAATATTGAATATCAAACATAAAATAAATCATTCATATGTTTTTTACATTAAGTAACTACTGGAATATAAGATACATGTATTATTGAATAACAGTTTCATTCTATTGCGACACAGTGTTTAGAGCTATTATTTTATCACAGAATTATCATTTTTCTAAAATAAAATAAAATGTCAATTTTATTAATTTGCCATCTAAGTAGTGTTCTGGTTCCAAACTTTTCCACGTTTTCTGATTTAACATTGACGTACCAGTGATAGTATATCGGCAGGAATAGATCCACATCCGCATTCTGCTCCACAAGTAGCACAAAGTCCCGAAGTCTTTAAACTGTCCGGTAAATACGTTACCATGCTTGCTTCCTCTGAAATTAATACATACTTACATAACACAATTTTACAAAGCATATGCTGGTCTCAAATTGAACTGAGAAACGAGCTGTGTACACATGTTACAAAATATAAATAAAATAGTTAACACGGAGAACATCATCAGAGGTGAGAAAACCCTAACGTGCACTATGGAAAATTAGATACTTTCACTTATATTAAGAAAAAATAGTCATTGTGGACACAGTAACTACTCGCACTATTGGTGTGTTTGAGGAACTTAATCCACTCCCTCTTCTGTTATTGGAAATACTTGTATTCTAAGACTTGAGCTTGTGTGACTGGTATTCACCAACCGTTCTTAAGAATGTTCTTAGACTTGAACTCAAGAACGAATTTTGATAAATACACTAAGAGACCACCATTTTTTGAGACCAAAATTTGCAAGCATGCAGGGATATATGGTAAATAGTCAAATAAACACTCACAATTATTTAATATATCACGATAAACTAGACATCTGAGGTTGAAATTTGGATTTTCAAGCTCAAGTCTAAGAATATTCCCAAGAACCTTGGTGAATACCAGTCCAGGGTTTACTTTGGGCCTTGTTATGTAATTTGGTTGATAGTTATACTCTTGGTTGCAAGCACTCTGATGTATAGAAATAATTTTATTGTCTGTTTCAATTGTTTGTGTTGTAATGTTAGTGTATCAGTGTATATATAGTCGATTCAAATTTGAATGCAAATGAGATACGGTAACTGCATTTTGATATAGGTAAAGTACGTAAATCGTTCCTGTCGAACACAGTATGCATTTAAACCTGCAAACCCCCAAATCGATAATACGATACCTCTTTATTTTTTCAATGGTTCTCAGGTAAATAGAAACTATCTGTATAAACCGAATCACTTTTTTGAAACTGCGTCATTCTATTTTTAGATGGAACCTTCCGTATAAGGGGTGTTTGTAGTATGATAGATGATTATTTGTTACATAAACTATAACATAAACTAGACATCAATAGTACTAGGTTCGTAGTATGAGTAGACTTTCCGTTGGCAAGTTTTACCTCATTCACTAGTAAAGTCGATACACATGTTAACATTTTTTACTCCTGTCACTTACCCGGTTCGTAGTATGAGAACACTCACACCCTGGCAGGTTTTACTTCGGTCACTTACCAGGTTCGTAGTATGAGTAGAATCACACATTGGCATATTTCACTCCTGTCACTGACCAGGTTTGTAGTATGAGTAGAATCACACATTGGCATATTTCACTCCTGTCACTTACCAGGTTCGTAGTATGAGTAGACTTGCACATTGGCATATTTCACTCCTGTCACTTACCAGGTTTGTAGTATGAGTAGAATCACACATTGACATATTTCACTCCTGTCACTTACCAGGTTCGTAGTATGAGTAGACTTGCACATTGGCAGGTTTTACTTCGGTCACTTAGCAGGTTCGTAATAAAGTCGATTCGCACGTTGGCATGTTTTACTCGGTTCGTAGTATGAGTAGACTTGCACATTGGCAGGATTTACTTCATTCACTAGTAAAATCGATTCGCACGTTGACATGTTTTAATGCAGTCACTTACCCGGTTCGTAGTATGAGTAGACTCGCGCATAGGGAGGTTTTGCCCCAGCCACTTGGGTAACCCTCTGCACAGGTATGGATACACATGTGTCCTTTTTCGTTATCTAAACAACACGAAAAACAAGTGTAAATTATATACTGTGTCGAACTATGTCAGTACATCCAAGAGAAAATAAAAACACAACACACGATGTTATACGAAAACGCAACTCAGGGTTTAAAGGGGAATTACTTGGAAATAAAAAGTGAAAAAGTTACACCAATGCAGGAGGTGCCACATTATTCAGTAATATCTCAAGTAAACAATCAATATCACTAACAAACAATAATACGAATATATACTTATACTCGTACACATGTGCTAAATATGTTTCGTTTTCATATAATATTATCTTCTTGTGTTGCGTTTGTGTATCTCTTAAGTGTCGCTATGTCCGTTAATATGACAATATAACTAGTCCATACCAGACAATTATATCTGATATATACACTTGGGGCTATTCATGTTGATGATTGTGTCATAGTATGGCATGTTGATGTGATCCCCGGCAATTTTAGTAAAAAAAAATATCCGCTCAAAAACGTCTTTTAAACGCTACAGTTCCATACGTAAAACATGTATAAATTTAATTGTGCTAATAAACAACAGTTGTGCTTCGATATTATGATTAGAAGGCACGCTTAACTGCTAACTATGCATGTTTCTGATTGTTGAATGGTTATCGCTACACTTCACATTATTTATTTTTTAGATCAATTTGCCGGTCATCTCACGACAGCACTTGACAGAACTGTTTTCCAAGTGTATATTTACCCCCAATAAAAAATAGGGAATACCGTGCCTGTCCTGCAAACCATGACTATTGCACCATACTAGACTGTGACGACATTCAAACTTGATCAATTAACGTGCTCAAACTCATTGGTATAAGGGACAATGACAATGTTGAAATATAGTTTGCTAACGTTTATGCATTATCAAAATTATGATTTCATTAAAGATATCATAAAATGCTGGTGATGCCATGCTAGTTTTAAATTTATGGGTTAAGAACTACAAAATTATATTGGATTTTGTTTTCAATCATACAGATAAAAGCTAGTGGAATTAACACCTTTTCCGTAACATGTACCAGACTGTACGAAAATGGTGTCCTTTGAGTATTTACAAGAATCAAATGCAAAAAAAAACGAAATTAATCGTCTTCATGCATGCAGGGATATTCTGATTTCATATTTACATATTCCTATTTTAGTTTAATTGGTTAAAGGAATTATAAACGTAGTGGAATTTGAAATACAATTTGCTGGAAAACATACGGCACAGCTGTTCGATGTTCAGAAAAAAATATCAAAATCATAAATGAAACACTGAACAAAATACTTTTT
Source organism: Panopea generosa (assembly GCA_029582155.1). NCBI lineage: Eukaryota > Metazoa > Mollusca > Bivalvia > Adapedonta > Hiatellidae > Panopea > Panopea generosa. Next base: position 11,913,549 of record CM055896.1, on the reverse strand, counting down.
CGTGCATTTAAAATATCATTTAGTTACAAAAAGGATCTCTTTTTATCATTTCTAGTGGAAATAATTGCAAGATATACAATACAGAACACCGTGTAAGTAATCCCGTTTCCAGTATAAGCTGTGTGACATTGAGGAATAAAATGTCATCAACAAAATTAAAATCGATTGATAGTGTAACAAAATTGGAAGTTTTTAGCTAGATCTATTGTTGTTTTTAAATATTTTTTTAAAAAAATAGTTCTATGTAATTTTAAACGCATAATAATACACATGAATCTTAGGGAAAACAGTTACATTGAAAATTTCTAAAAATATGTTGCTTATAATTACAAGTAGCCAATAAACATAGTATTGAGTCGAAACAAAATAGTGAACATGCTAAAACACTAACCTCATCAAAATACAGTTGGATTCTACCTCCGGACATTTCTTTCCGTTTCATTAATGCTCCTCCATTAACAAGACCTATTATTGGCTCAAATCCGGAAACGAACCCTATATCAAAGATTGCCATGTTACTCTTACTGCCTTGTTTAGTGAATCTGGTAAATAAGACAGATTGTTAATTAACTGTTCAATTCACTTTTAAAATAAAGTTCTACTGTACCAGTTGCAAGGCGGTCAGGGCGCTCATATTGAAGTCAATTAACAGACTCAAACATGCCGTTCACAAAGACAGACTAAACACACTTATATGCGCACATGCAAGTAATAATTTGAAATATAATAACATTAATATTTTATGAACTTAACCGTTTTACTTTACCATTACATTCGAGAGATACATATACGTAGGTATGTATGTCCAATTCATGGGCAGACATTTTTATGAAGAATTATTTTTTACCTTGCACAAACGTCCAGTGTATATTTGTTCTTTGTGCTACCGTCTTTGACTGTTGCTGTTAACACGTAGCTTGGTTTGTCTGGGTCTTGGGCAATATTAAATAAAATCTTTACCTAAAGAGCAAACAAATATCTGACATTGAATTTAATTAGATAAATCAATATTTAGACCTTATTTAAGCTAACTATTAAACATAAAATAATAAGATGTAACATCGTTATACACAGACTGTGTGTATCTTTTTATTGCTCAGAATACACTTATTAAAACAAATTTTCTAATTGTCCCTGAACTTCTTTGAATATATGTTCTTGAAATTATGACAAATATATAAATGTTATTGGTTTGAATACTGCATTTAGTGAGAAAGGCATCATGTAAATTTTAAAGATGAATTGGAGAAAATAAATGACGAAACATCCAATTATTGGATTATAGAATATCTTACTAGTGTTAGGTACACATCTTTTCATCATTTAAAGGGATTATATTGGCAAGTTACACAAACACGCTGTTAATCCAGACTTTTCCTGTTTGCAGCGTGCACAAAATAATGTTTATGTATTGACGTGAAACCTTTATTTACTTGAAAGTTATCAAATTAACAGTAGTTGAATATTTGCCAAAACTTTAATACGTCCCGCTATAAAGTATTGCGCAATGTTTACAATGAACTCCGTAAACTTCCCGAACAAAGCCTCGAAAACGAGATCGGGAACGAGTCTTCACGATGTTGTCCGGTGATTGATCGGAAACCCGAAAGCAGTTCGTTGAAAATTGTGAATGTAAACAAAAACAAAAACGTGGCTTCAGAAACCCGATGTTTGTAAAAAAGAGGTTATGCAATTAGACACTTAAGACGCGTATATCTCTAAGTTATAAGTGTATCTTCATGATAGGCGTGTGTATTTAGGACAGGGAATTGACGGTAATATGCCAATATAATCCCTTTAATGTTTTTCCTTATTGCGTTATAAAAGGTTGGAATAGCTTGATAGCATGATTTCATATTTATCCTATTAAAGTCAATGTACAAAAGTGTGCATTTCAAACTGAGGTCGATTTACCGATTAACAGTAATATAACTGTTTTATTTATTATGTTATTGTTGTTATGAGTTGTTTATACACTAATAACAATGCATATTTGCACACGATCTACTTCTAGCTGTTATGTTTGTATGTTCTTCTTAGAAAGTATTAATTTTATAATATGGTTTTAAAACATTTATAAAATCAATTAAGATCATAGCTTATGTAACAATACAATAAAAAGTGTAAACTTACATCAATCATAGCAATCCCGGAACCTTTAGCATTAACTTCAACTGTGTCCACATCGCCGCCAAACTGGAATTACAGATTTAATTATAATAATACATATTAGTGGAGCACGTGTTCCAGTGGTAGTGCATCGGAGACAGGATCGGAGAATCGTGTTTTCGATCCTCTACCATAGCTATATTTAGTGTTCTTGAACAAGATTCGTTAGCCGTATATGCGAATTACGGGTTTTACCCAGGAAGATTACGAGAGGGATTTAAGTTCTAAGAACTTGTTTCTCAATCGGTGCAAAAGAACAAATTTGAATACAATTATACATCATGGAAGGTAAAACAATTAAATCTGAATAGTTTGATACAATCATAAATGTTTTCATCGCTGTCACAGCGAAATCAATAAACAAGCAACTGTGTGGGATTAAATACACTCTACAGGTTTTGATAAGGTATTTGAATGAATTAACATAATTCTTTTTCAGAATCTTATAAATTCACTATATACATATCCTTATTATCGTGGAATGTGCATCTCATTAATATTAAAATTAGTTACCCATAATTATGTAATGTAATATCGTACACCATCTAAATTGTTTATAGTTCACTTAAAATGTGGCTATACCCTTTTTTTCGCTATTATCCTTATAATTCGGTCACTGTTTTTGTATAGACTGGGTGTTACATGAGGTCGCTCGTGTTAGTAGTTTGTATAAGGTCAAGGTCATAATGTTGATGTGATTACAAGTGAAAGGGTCACTTAAACATATACTTTTGGAGAAAAAAAACTCTATAAGGTTTATCTTCCGTTCTAATCCTTATTTATAATTATTCTGATTCGTATGTATGTAAATTTGAAAAAATAAATATGTTTAAACCAAATATATACTGGACGGAACACCTTACATTGTATGTACCCAATATTTTATATAATTTTCTCAAAAAATATCCAAGCAGTTTCGTTGGACTTTAGATTTTGAATAAGAGGAACAACTTGGCTAGCAAAAAAATACTTAAGTGTCTGTTAATGTCTTAAATAACTTTAAAAGCGTTACTTTATATTTTGACGAAGTTATTTGAAATGCAAAAGTGGCGGGTTAGCTGTTCCGTTCTATGTATAACAAACTGGCTTTCCCTGTTTACAGTATGAGGGTACAATGCTAGCACAAGAAAAACACTGGTAGCTAAGAATTCAAAGTAATAAATCATACGCACAACTTCTTTCACAAATACTCATTTAAAATCGTCGAACACATAAAACAATACTCTAAATATATAAGTATAATAAATCATTGGTCGAGCAAACTATGAGGACTCGGATATCGGCTGAGATGTATTACACGAAAGAAGCATCATCAATTAACTGAATTAACTTACTTAATAACAAATAAACTTCTTATTTCTGCTTCCACATCTCTCTAAAAAATATTATATTGTGAGAAGGTCCTCTGTGGCCTAGTTGTCTAAGACCCTGTCCGTCTCAAAATCACTCCTCTCTCACCGCTGAGGTCGTATGTTCGAGTCCCACTCTGTCCGATAATTTCTTATGTAAGAAAGTTTGTCAGTTACTTGTTTAAGGACGGTGGTTCTATTCAGATTTATTCTGAGGTCTTCCTCTACCAACAAAACTGAATATGCCACATATAACCTGAATTGTGTTGAAAATGGCGTAAAACCTATTAAAACTATGTTTAAACTTACATCTAGTAGATGGAGCACATCGTGATTTATTGACGTTAAGTGTACTTGCTGTGGTTGCCCAGCAACTCCACCCTTTGACGTATGCACATCAATAGTAAGATCCACGTTCTTCTCGTATATCAAAGCTGCAAAACTAGCCAATGCATGGAGAGCCACTACCGTGTCCTAAAAGCATTATTTACATTTTAAATATTAATCATCAAAATAGAACTCACGTTTGATGAGATTTGTTTTCGAATTTCAAACTTACATATTTCACTTTTATTGGACACAGAATGCAAAATCAATTAAGGAAAATATTTATAAATAAAGTAAAATTTAATATGCAAATCACAAAATTTACGCTTACGTTAAATATATCCATTACATTATCATACATTCACACTTAAATAATGTTTATAGTGCTGAAGGTTTTATACATAGACTTTAAGTATGCATCAAATACCTTTGATTTCTATTGTACTGTTATGTATTAGTGTTTATATCCATTTAACTTTGCCATGTTTGTGTGTGTATGTTTGTGTGTGTAGGTGGGTGGGTGGATGGGTAGGTAGGTAGGTAGGTAGGTAGGAAGGTGGGTGGATGGGAATTTTGGTAGGTAGGTAGGTAGTTAGGTAGGTAGGTAGGTAGGTAGGTAGGTAAACTTACCTGTGTTGAGCTGAAGCCACCGTAAGAATTACGCTGTTTAACCAACCATTTTAGTATCATCATACCATGATCCGTACCCCGTTTACCATTGACTATTGTCTCGCCGACCAGTGTGTACTTCAGCATGATATACGAGTTTTTCTCAATTTGTAATGCGTTGGATGTGTCATTCCAGTATTTTATACCCTCAGAACCTTGACAGTAACATGATATTATTAAGAGTTTCAAATAAATCTTAATACTAATTTTTTAGAATAAAATAAAAAAACAAGATAAGAAAGTTTTGTCTTGGTTTATCATTAATGTCATTTCAGATTTTATACAATACTTACGTTTACTCTTTGAAATTAACGGTTTAGTGTCCGAAAAATGTTAAAATGGTTTATTTTCGTATGTTTCTTTTACAAAAATGTTTGTGTTTTATATATTACTTTATTATACAATCTACAAATAAACTAAAATGCATTGGTGCTATTTATCCTTCTAGTTGAAAATATTATTATTTTTTTAAATATGCATCATTTTTTATATTCACATTTTTGGATAGTGACCTATATATTCACCCTTTTCATTCACATTTTATATCAACATATTCTTCTTTTTAAATTTTATCTGCCCATGTTATATATTCGCATTTTTACATTGGGGTTTATTTATTATTTGTTCCCTATAAATGGTATTATTGATTATATAATAAAACATGTATGGGCTTTTCAGTTGTTATATATGATATGATATGCATCAGACTTTTGTCCCCCCGCTTTACGAAAAGAGGGAGACGCTAATTTTGGTATGTATGTCCGTCCGTGTGTCCGTCCGTCGGTCTGTCCATCTGTTCGTAACACTTTTGGTTTCCGTACAATAATTTAAGAATGCCTCTATCACATCTTTTGAAATGTTAATGAAATGTTTATACTGATAAGCAACAGGCTAAGTTCGATTTAAGTTCTAAGAACTTGTTTTCATCGGTGCACAAGAACAAATTTGAATACAATTATACATCATGGAAGGTAAAACAATTAAATCTGAATAGTTTGATACAATCATAAATGTTTACATCGCTGTCACAGCGAAATCAATAAACAAGCAACTGTGTGGGATTAAATACACTCTACAGGTTTTGATTAGGTATTTGAATGAATTAGCATAATTCTTTTTCAGAATCTTATAAATTCACTATATACATATCCTTATTAATGTGGAATGTGCATCTCATTAATATTAAAAAGAAAATTAGTTACCCATAATTATGTAATGTAATATCGTACACCATCTAAATTGTTCATAGTTCACTTAAAATGTGGCTATACCCTTTTTTTCGCTATTTTCCTTATAATTCGGTCACTGTTTTTGTATAGACTGGGTGTTACACGAGGTCGCTCGTGTTAGTAGTTTGTATAAGCAACAGGTTCGATTTTCGGGGTTGTGACTTTTGGCGTTGTAGAGTTTTGTCCCTTTGATTTGTGAAAAATCGTATTTTCCGTTCGTCTGTTTTTGGTGGTTTCTGTGCAATAACTTTAGAATGCCTGAATCAATTTGTTTTGTAATTTTAATACAATGTTTATAATTACAAAGCACAGGCGATGTTCGATTTTAGGGGTTGTGGCATTTGTAGTTCTATAGTTATGCCTTTTAATTTGTAAACTATCGTATTTTGGGGGTTTCCTTGCAACAACTTGAAATTGTCTGAGTCAAATCTTTTGAAAAAATGGGGGACATGAATTCACAGAATTTGCTTGATTTTGATTGACGTCACTACGGTCAATATTTTTTTTCTGATGCATATCGCATCATATTTCATAGCTGACAAATCCATATTTGTAAAATATAAGAAGGTGAAAATAGTATTTAAAATAAATAATTTACTTTTTTCTACTTTGTTGTCGCTTGCTTCAAGCTCTTTAAGTAATGCATCTGAAGATGGATTCTTTAGCAATGCCAAAGCATAAGTTCCAATAGCACGTGCGTAGTCTGTGGTAATTTGCTGTGTCGCTGCTTGTCGCGAGAGATATGAAGTTGCACTTAACATGGCATTGTCCATATTCCTTATAGTTGACAAATCCTGTGAAACGAAACCAAAATGTGTTGTCATGATCACTATCCGTAGTACAGATGGGACACTTGCACATGACCAGTGCTTACTATCTGCTAAACAATATTTTCATTACATTTCAAATGAAATTAATCTACAATACTAGTATATAAATGTGCTGGGACTACTAGAATGGTCACGAGATACGTTAAATCGACGTCATTCCGTCAAATAATAAGCATAACATGACAGAATATTTCCGTTTGCGGGTGAATATGACATCTGTCATCCCTCTCAATTGAAGCAAAGAAGTATTGAAATTAGCGTAGAGTTGACCTAATTCGGACTGTCAATCATTTAGGTCGATATATAATCAGCGATTGGTATTGGTTGCTACCTGCTACTTTCTTTAGATAAGCAAACCGTCTCTAAGTAAATACTACATTTTATTACATTGTATTTACTTGGACAAACAACACCATGTGACCAGTTGGCGGAGCGATAGTCCTCTCGCGCCAGGTCATTTGAACGATAACAATAATAATGTACGTCTCACTACACAGTTTCACCCTTTATTAGGGACGGTAACACGGTTTTAACACTAAATTGAATGATTGTAATTAATAGGTAGGTACGTTGTCTATTCGGAACTTTGATTATCAGTATTTAGTCGTAGGAATGAAAGATTCTAAAAACGTGTGCTATTGTTGTAAGTTGTATACAATATTTTATAGATGAAGAATGTTTCCAAAATGTGTTAAGATTTATATATAATACACCTAAGTGTAGAAAGAATGTATACTACATTGCACTGATCTCTGATATACATGTGTCAAATTGAATATTTGTTTGATTAATGAATTTTATCAATGTAGTATATAAAATCATGCATTTACATTCTTCGGAAGGATAACTCTTATCTATCATTTTCTAAATTATTCATGCATTCAAATTAATAAGTTCATGTACACGACAGTTGATTGCAAAACAAATACTTACAGTCATTATCTGAGATTTTTTCACCTCATGAAGACATATTAGCACGTACGCTGTTAGCGAAATTAAGTTTGTAGCAGATCCTCCCTAGAAAAATGGAGAACAAATATACTTGTGGAAATTGGATATATGAGAAATAAAAAATCAATTACATATTTATATGTATAATATGTTTATACCTTAGCTGACTGTACATACCCCACCTCCAACCCCATGTTTTTTTATAATTTTATATTTGCTATATTAAAGATAGTCTAAATCAATCAAAATAAACAAATAAAGGTAAATTGTATTAGCATATATTTATTTAGTTAAGCTTGAGTGCGAAGAAAGTCTGAGCTGGGGATCAAACCCACAACCTGAAGCTTGATAGGTCAATACTCTATACACTGCACTAACGCCCCGAATGTATGAATGTATGAATTGACATAGACACTTAGCATACTTTCTCAGTGGTCAAATAAATTAGTATATATTTAACATGATCTGGATCAGATTATGTTTAAGTATACAAACTAAGCACATTTTATCTAGTTTATATTTAACAAAGTCTATATCAGATTAAGTTTAAGTAGATAAATTAAGGACAGTTTATGTAGTTTATATTTAACACGGTCTGGATAAGATATACTTTAAGTAGATATATTAAGGACATTTTATATAGTTTATATTTAACACGGTCTGGATCAGATATACTTAAAGTAGATAAATTAAGAACATGTTATATTAGTTTATATTTAACACGGTCTGGATCAGATATACTTAAAGTACATCAATTAAGACCATTTTATATTAGTTTATATTCAAAATATTTTTATTAACTATATAAAATGTCCTTAATTTATCTACTTTAACTTTATCTGGTCGAAACCATGTTAAATATAAACTATATAAAATGTCCTTTATCTGTTTACTAAAACTTTATCTGATCTAGAACATGTTAAATATAAAATAGATAAAGTTTAAGTAGACAAATTAAGGCCATTTTATATAGTTTATATTTAACATGGACTGGATCAGATTATGTTTCATATCAGTTTTGTGATGATAAAAAATCGTGTGATTGCTAGAGTGCACACAAGGTTTAATATTGCAATATGATGTTTCAAGGGCTACAACTTAGACAAATCACGTCCATTGTCTTCCTGGATAGAACCAGTACAAATCATATGGGATAAAGTGTCTTGCTCAAGGACATTACACATAGCCGTGATGGAGAATCGATCCTCCGATCCTGGGTCAGATTATATAAGTGTAAGGGTAGTATAAAATGTTCATCATAGAACCAAAAGTGTTACCTGCATCGCTTTATTGTGAACAAGTCCGGTATTAACAAAGTTGCCTTCTTTTGTCTGTCTGGTCGGAGCGATGATATACCGTACTGACCTTTCTATAACCTTATGGTCAATAAACACACCACGCATTGAAAGTGCATGTGCTTGGGCAAAAGATTTAATAACAAATGCTGTCAGCCTGAAATATTCAGTAAACATAGTTTTTATTTATTAATGGCAGTAAGCATTTAAATAAAACATTGTTCATTAAGAATTCAGTTAACTGCCAATCAATGTACTGACACTACATAGTAACCAAGAAAATTGTAAAGCGGTCATGGGATGGTTTTAACATTGAAGTTCAAATAAGTTGTGTTTATGGACCTCATTCGGAATACCGCTTAACGTCTCACACACCAATTAATTTTGTACTGTTCTACATATAGAGACATGCACTTCTGGAACACTGGATACATTACCAATGGTTCTAAAAGTGCCTTGTTTCCATAGATAGTCATCTGTTTGGCCCAATTAAGCAGAAAAAACATGGGGTTGACCAGGTTGCTTTTTCACAATTTCGATGGTTTGATGGCACCCCTTCATTTTTGACAAATCTACCAATTTGTTGCAGTCTATCACTATGCATCTTTAAACTGTTATAGCATCACCAAACAGTTCCCAATGTCACCCAAACTTTGCAGAAATCATGAAAATGTTCCAATGTTCCCATATGCATAAAGAAATATGACATTATATGCATTTTTAACAAAAAAAATTACCCAACCGCTTTACACAGATCTAATTTCTTAGGCGTAAGAATCTTGCTACCGTCATGTAAGGGAGGTAATTCTTCAGTGTGACCTTAAGTCGCTGCATTGGACTTGGGGTGCATGTTTCATTGCCCCACGTGAACATACTTAATTAAATCGAGTCTCTACTTTTCTTCTTTTCGTTGCATGTGTATTATAGTTCAAATAACAATGAAAACGGATTATCGGATGTGCCGTTAATCACTATACCAGAGGTCTTAGTTCGACCCAATTCCGGCCCGACGATCTTTCAAACGCAACACTCCTGATTGATTGTACAATATCTCTCAAGCTATAAAACTCGTATTATCCAATGTCATATAATAGTATTTTGAATGAGTAAACTTGCTCGCTTTAATTCATAAATCAATGTTGAATAGAAATACATGATAATTATATGTCGTGTTATAATTTCAGTACAGTTTTAATTATACAACGGCGACCATGTAAGCAGTTCTCAATATCTTACCATAGACTTCCCTCTTTGTCAGCGTTTCCAAAGGTACTAAACGATCCGTCATGTCTTAGGTACAACAGCTGCCGCTGATAGCCTTTAAGTAAATAAACATTGTTTCAAATGTATTGTTTACAAGTAAGTGTATCACAATATTATTTTTTTATTACTGATAAACAGGACTATCGTTACCACAAATTACGTATTACCAATTACGTAAAACAAAATCGAATATTTCTAGTTGTGCGCAACAATCTGCATAGTAAAGCACTTCCTACCCAAAACCACTCTCTTTAATTGCTAGTAACGACAGTCAACACACTCGTCCGCTGCTAATAACGGCAATGCTAACACACTCCTCCGCTGCTAGTAACGACAGTGTCATCACAACCTTCAAGTGCTAGTAACGACAGTGTCAATATACTCTTCCGCTGCTAGTAATAGCAGTATCACCACACTTTTCCGCTGCAAGTAACGACAGTCTCAATAGTCCACTGTTAGCAACGGCAGTGTCAACTCACTCTTCCACTGCTGGTAACTGCAGTCTTAATAGTCCACTGTTAGCAACGGCAGTGTCAACTCACTCTTTCACTGCTAATAACGGCAGTGTCACCACACTTTACCACTGCTAGTAACGGCAGTGTCAACATAATCTTCAGCAGCTAGTAATGGCAGTGTCACCATACTCTTTAATTGCTAGTTACGGCAGTCAACACACTCTTCCCTGCTAGTAACGGCAGTGTCAACAAACTCATCTGCTGCTTGTAACGGAAGTTTCAACACACTCTTCCGCTGCTAGTACCGGCAGTGTCAACACACCCTTCAAATGCTAGTAACGACAGAGTCAAGACACTCTTCCTCTGCTAGTAACGGCAGTGTCAACTCACTCTTCCACTGCTAGTAACGGCAATGTTACCACACTCTTTCACTGCTAGTACCGGCAGTGTCACCACACCCTTCATTTGCTAGTAACGGCAGTCAACACACTCTTCCGCTGCTAGTAACAGCAGTGTCACCACAGTCTTACATTGGTAGTAATGGCAGTGTCACCACACTCTTCAATTGCTACTAACGACAATATCAACACATTGCTAGTTACGGCAGTGTCACCACACTCTTCCGCTGCTAATAACGGCAGTGTCACCACTCTCTTCCGCTGCTAGTAACGGCAGTGTCAACAAAATATTCTACTGCTAGTAACGGCAGTGTCATCACACATTTCCGCTGCTAGTAATGGTTGTGTCACCACACTCTTCCGCTGTTAGTAACGGCAGTGTCACCACACTCTTCCGCTGCTAGTAACAGTTGTGTCACCCACTCTTCCGTTACTATTAACGGAAATGTCACCACATTATACCACTGCTAGTAACGGCAGTGTCACCATATTCTTCCACTGCTTGTTATGGCAGTGTCAAAACACTTTCCACTGCTTGTAACAGCAATGTTAACTCACTCTTCCACTGCTAGTAACGCAGTTTCAACACACTCTTCCGCTGCTAGTAACGGCAGTATCACCACATTTTTTCACTGATAGAAATGGCAGTGTCAACTCACTCTTCCGCTGCCTGCTGGTTACTGCAGAGTCACCACACTCTTTCACTTCTAGTAACGGCAGTGTCAACACGCTCTTCGCTGTTAGTAACGGCAATGTTACCACACTCTTCCACTGCTAGTAACGGCAGTTTCAACACACTATTCTACTGCTAGTAACGGCAGTGTCAACTCGGTCTTCCAGTGCTAGTAACGGCAGTGTCAACACACTCTTCCACTACTAGTAACGGCAGTTTCAACTCACTCTTCCACTGCTAGTAACGGCAGTGTCAACTCACTCTTCCACTGCTAGTAACGGCAATGTTACCACGATCTTTCACTGCTAGTACCGGCAGTGTTACCACACCCTTCAATTGCTAGTAACAGCAGTCAACACACTCTTCCGCTGCTAGTAACGGCAGTGTCACCACACTCTTACATTGGTAGTAATGGCAGTGTCACCACACTCTTCAATTGCTACCAACGACAATATCAACACATTGCTAGTTACGGCAGTGTCACCACACTCTTCCGCTGCTAATAACGGCAGTGTCACCACTCTCTTCCGCTGCTAGTAACGGCCGTGTCAACAAAATATTCTACTGTTAGTAACGGCAGTGTCATCACACATTTCCGCTGCTAGTAATGGTTGTGTCACCACACTCTGTCGCTGCTAGTAACGGTTGTGTCACCACACTCTTCCCTTACTATTAACGGCAGTGTCACCACACTATACCACTGCTAGTAACGGCAGTGTCACCATATATTTCCACTGCTTGTTATGGCAGTGTCAAAACACTTTCTACTGCTTGTAACAGCAATGTTAACTCACTCTTCCACTGCTAGTAATGCAGTTTCATCACACTCTTCCGCTGCTAGTAACGGCAGTATCACCACATTCTTTCACTGATAGAAACGGCAGTGTCAACTCACTCTTCCGCTGCTAGTAACGGCAGTTTCAACTCACTCTTCCGCTGCCTGCTGGTTACGGCAGAGACACCACACTCTTTCACTGCTAGTAACGGCAGTGTCAACTCACTCTTCACTGTTAGTAACGGCAATGTTACAACATTCTTCCACTGCTAGTAACGGCAGTGTTACCACACTCTTCCACTGCTAGAAACGGCAGTTTCAACACACTATTCCACTGCTAGTAACGGCAGTGTCAACTCGGTCTTCCACTGCTAGTAACGGCAGTGTCAACACACTCTTCCACTACTTGTAACGGCAGTTTCAACTCACTCTTCCACTGCTAGTAACGGCAGTTTCAACACACTCTTATGCTGCTAGTTACGACAGTGTTAACTAACTCTTCCATTGCTAATAACGTCAGTGTCAACACACTCCTCTATGTGTCAACACACTCCTCTATTGCTAGTAACGACAGTCTCAATAGTCCACTGTTAGTAACTGCTATGCCAACTCCCTTTTCCACTGCTAGTAACGGCAGTGTCAACACACTCTTCAATTGCTAGTAACGCCAGTCTCAACAAATAGTCCACTATTAGTAACGGCAGTGTCAAAACACTCTCCGACTGCTAGTAACAGCAGTTTCAACACACTCTTCCACTGCTAGTAACGGCAGTGTCAACACACTCTTCCGCTGCTTGTAACGGCAGTGTCAACACACTCTTCCGTTGCTAGTAACGGCAGTGTCAACATACTCTTCCACTGCTAGTAACGACAGTGTCAACAAAAGCTTCCACTGCTAATTAAGTCACACGTCCTTTATTATACAAAATTTCATAAATCTAAAGGAGCTGAGACTTTGTATTCAATTCATTACCGGAAGTGTTCGTGAGGAAAGTATGAGTTAATTTGTTTCAATGAAAAAAAAACTGACCTGTTGATAAAGCGTTTCTTATTTTCGTCTGTAACTCAGTATTGCTATCGAACGTTCTTGTCACTTTCATGTAGAAGGCAGCGAACACAGCAGGGGCAAACCGAAGCATATTCTGTTCGCCACATCCGTACGGTAGTCTGATCAAAGTATCTAAATTTTTTAAGGAAGGTCCAAATACATCACCTGTAAACAGAAATTATTAGCTCATGACCTTACACGTCTTTTACTACACAGTTACGCCCCCATTTTCCCATGATTCTTACGCTTAAAAACAAGGCCATTGTAATTTGGTTTTGAAATTTTTTTAAATGGTTCATAGTAGCTGTGATTTCTTGCTGCAGATGAGTAGATTAAAAGTTGGTATAGCATATACTGCAATAAGACATCACGGGTGTTAAAAGGTTTACTTTTATAGGATTATTCAACATATGCATGTATTTATGAGACATTTGAGGACTTCTTTTTTTTTTTTCAAAAAATCTCAGGGTGTCACTGCACCCTCTTTCAAAAAAATTAGCGTGGTCAAAAAACCAGTTATTGTGCGTTTTTATTTGGGCTTACATTCCTGTTTTTTGTTTTCTCTTGTCTTAAATCATTTATTGTTTTACTAAGATGAAGTTAGGTGTATTTATATTTTAAATTTGAATAATTGCTTTTCATTTAATTTGCAGGGTGGTTTAACCCTAGGTATTAAAAAATCATGAATATAACTTGTATTAACATGTGAATAATTATGATATAATGTATATGAATATTATATATATGTGCGGGTAACATAGTACAAATTTCTATGGATCCTCCGTGGCTGAGTGGTCTGAGGCACATTCTCAATATCACTTACATGTCACCGCTAAGGTCGTAGGTTCGAGTCCTGCTTGCTCAAAAAAAAAAATATTTGAGGAAGTTTGCCATTTACTTTTGAAAGAACGATGACTCTACGCAGATTCATTCTGAGGTCTTCATCCACCAGTGAAACTGGATATGCCATATATAATCGGAAAATAATGTGTTAAAAATGGCCTTAATTCCCATTTAAGAACAATACAATTTTTTTTAAGTCCCTGTAACTTATATTCACCCGTAATGCTGACTTCAATCTTCTCTGAGTCTTTCACCAGTGTAGATGGGTATTTAATAGGTATACTTTGTCTAAAAGAACCGGCTTCTTTCATGGCTATAAACACAGGATTATTCTTCGATTTTTCAGCTCCTTCGGCCTTTAGATGGAAAAAATATATATGAAGGGCTAACATGAGACTTGGTAATCACACAGTCATTTAAACAGCATAAACATAGTCACTATATCCCAAAATACATTAACAGTACAATACATGCATACATGTCATTGGTGAGCTAACACTGATTAACGGTGCATCCGTCACTGGGGAGCTTACACCGGTTAACGGTACATCCGTCACTGAGGAGCTTACACTAGTTAACTGATGTGTCCGTCACTGGGGAGCTTACACTTGTTAACTGATGTGTCCGTCACTGGGGAGCTTACACTGGTTAACGGATGTGTCCGTCACTGGGGAGCTTACACTAGTTAACGAGTGCGTCCATCATTAGGGAGCTAACACTGGTTAACTGATGTGTCCGTCACTGGGGAGCTTACACTTGTTAACTGATGTGTCCTTCACTGGGAAGCTTACACTGGTAAACGGATGTGTCCGTCACTGGGGAGCTTACACTGGTTAACGAGTGCGTCCGTCATTAGGGAGCATACACTGGTTAACTGATGTGTCCGTCACTGGGGAGCTTACACTTGTTAACTGATGTGTCCTTCACTGGGAAGCTTACACTGGTAAACGGATGTGTCCGTCACTGGGGAGCTTACATTGGTTAACGAGTGCGTCCGTCATTAGGGAGCATACACTGGTTAACTGATGTGTCCGTCACATGGGAGCTAACACTTGTTAACGGGCGCGTCCGTCATTAGGGAGCTACACTGGTTAATTGATGTGTCCGTCATTGGTGAGCTTACACTGGTTAATGGGCGCGTCCGTCATTAGGGAGCTTACATTGGTTAACGGATGTGTCCGTCACTGGGAAGCTTACACTGGTTAACGAGTGCGTCCGTCATTAGGGAGCTTACACTGGTTAACTGATGTGTCCGTCATTGGTGAGCTTACACTGGTTAATGGGCGCGTCCATCATTAGGCAGCTTACACTGGTTAACTGATGTGTCTGTCATTGGGGAGCTTACACTGGTTAACGGGTGTATCCGTCACTGGTGAGCTTACACTGGTTAACGGATGCGTCAGTCTTAAGGGAGCTTACACTGGTTAACTGATGTGTCCGTCGTTGGTGAGCTTACACTGGTTAACGGGTGTATCCGTCACTGGTGAGCTTACACTTGTAAACTGGTGCGTCCGTCACTTGAGAGCTTACACTGGTTAACGGGTGTATCCGTCACTGGTGAGCTTACACTTGTAAACTGGTGCGTCCGTCACTGGAGAGCTTACACTGGTAACGGATGTGTCATTCACTGGGGAGCTGACAACGTTATAAGTGACACCGTTTTAAAATATTGTTTTTTCTATATAATGGATTTTACATGAGTGCTCATTTATTACTGAATTTATTAAACGAGCTGGCAAAAATATACTATACGATACTCTGTCGAGTGTTATATCATTTTTGCCAACGAGTTTAATAAACTAAATATTAAATGAGCACGAAAATAATATTCTATTTATCACATAACTCAGAAAAAGAGTACATTTGCCATTGATTAAACATATCCTGTCTATAAGAAACGAGAAAAAGTTATATTTGTTTCCGTCATTCGTCGTATGGCGTAACGTCTTAAAATAACGTCATTTTATCACGTTAAATCGACCCGATTTATATGTTTGGTAAAGTCGGACCGTGTTTCGGCATTTTACGTACGACAGTCGAGTTATACGAAAAACACCGAACGATGAATCGGAAATGACATTACACTATATGTCATGGGTTTATTACACTACTGAAGTGAAAGTATGTGATTTTATAACATAATGTTTATAAATGACACTTACCTTCACTGGTAGATTGCGTATTACTTCATCAAATCTATTCAACGGAAAGTGGTTTTGAACTCGTACATTCACTGCAATTGCTCCAATAACTTTTGGCTTTATAATGAAGTACACCGGAGTCGGTACTTCTGATTTAACCTGCCATGGCAAAATAACATGTCTGATTTATTCATACCTCTACTGTAGTGTTTGACTAAAATATATGGATATTTAGACTGGGTTCTTCTCATATAAAGTTTTGTTGACGGAATTCTAGAGACTCAGTCTCCATCTTTGCTAGTGCGCATGCTCAGGAGACAATTACGTTTATGAAGCAACTTTTCCAGTCATTGTTTATGTAATGAGACATTCTAATTCGATCATTGTATTTAAAAACTACAAAATGCTTTTGTGTTTATGTAATTAGCATTGTTGTTGCATTTAAATAAATTTTAACTTAAATGAAAATTCCTTTTCCAAGATTTTTTAATGTCAACACACGATTTTCGACGATTTTTTTTTCATAAAAACAACGCCTAACCTCTACTCCAAATATTGCAATCATAGCGTTAATGACATTACATTTACACTCTTTTGGGAAAAAAAGGTTATTCATAAACTTTATCGAATTCACGAAGTACACCAAATCCAATGTGGAGTCGACTTGGCTGACTTTCTGACCATTCTTTACTAAAACTATTTACTAAAACTAAATCTAAATAAACCTGAAATACAACAGAATATAATCAAACCTGTCTAAACAGCAAGTCAAGGGAAGGAGCAAAAGTGGTATTTAAGACAGATTGTTGCTTAATACAAGTTAATTTGCTCTGAAAGTATAGCACATTAGAAATAGCAAGTATGGATGCTTAAGACAAGTGGTTGCTCAATAGAGGCGACAACTTACAGAGGCTTGACTGTGTTCGAAGAAAATACGGTTATATAATGGTAACCATATATGGAACTATGAGTTGACACACTGTTAATTACATGCAGTAGGAATGAAACTAGCAGTAATTAACCAGAACATTAGTATTACATCTCGAATAACAGAATGATATAAATAAGTAAAATTGACTATAATATATTCTCTCTTCTCTGTATGCAATTAATGCCGATTCGACTAATGCATCGACATTTGAAATAGTCACAGCATATAGGAAAAAAAGTGTGAGCAGATTTAGGGCATAAATATTTACCTTCTAATAATTACTACAAACCGAGTTTAACTACTACATTTTTTAAATTAGGGATCGTATTTATATTGCCCAGGACTAATTTTGATTAAGGTCTTAATTAAGAACTAGTTTCCTTTCATTTCAGTAGTAAAATTCTAGCGCCCAAGAAAGTAGATCTGTATAAATCGGTTTGGCATTATTTTTGTTTAAAATGCATTAACTTTTCATGAGAACACTGAAACATGTTCATGACTCTGCTGGGTTTGGGTGGCATTTTGGATACTGTTAAATGAAGATATATCAGTTTAAATATGAGTAGTGGTACACTGCAACAAATGGTCAGAATTGTCAAAACTAAAGGGGCGTCATCAAACTATTGAATTTGCGAATAAGCATCCTGGTCTACCCCGTTTTTTTCTGCCTAATTGGTCCAACAGAGGACAATCTATGGAAATAAGGTACTTTTAGAACCATCGGTAATGTGTCCAGTGTTCCAGAAGTGTATGTCTCTATATGTAGAATAGTGCAAAATTAATTGCTGTGTGAGACGTAAAGCATCATATTACATTACATTACTCTATAATGTGTTGGTTATATAACTTTTTTATATAGACTTATATTCATAAAACATATATAAAAGAAACACATCTTTTATTTAATTAATTGAATTCAAATCGAGGAGAACACATATTTATCGTATGTGCTCTTTACTAGCATTCAAAATGTCAAACCGTAATACCGTTCTTCCCTGTGAGTTTGAATTTTGGTAATACCTTTTATACCATCTTGACTTTGTTGCAATGGAAATGAATAGTGTCATATAGTTATACTTAACGCATGTGTTAACGTACCAAAATACACTTAGACATGTCTTCGCCGCTATTCAGTTCTATTTCTTGTTGAGTTAACGGATCAATCACGATGCCGGTAAAGTCATTGGAACCCTTGAGTCTGACAAGCACCTGAACAAAATTTAAAAAATAGCACTTAGCACAGACCATAGATTTAAGTATATGTATAATATTGGAACATTTATTAACTACCTTATTACAATTAGTATTGTACAAAATACTGTATAACTAAATTCTGCAAACTTTAACAACATCTGTTTAAAATAATATTTCAAACCTGTACAACATAAACGAGTATAATGTATTTTCATTTTGCACCCTCTGAGGTCACCAATCAACTTTAATTATTTGGCATCTGTTGTGCAAATTGTTTTAACTTAATCAAATCATGTATACATAAGTAGGACGAACGCTAAGCGAACGCGGGTAAAATGAAAGAACACAATTTTCGACCGGAAGTTCAACTATGAGGACTTCTTTTGGATTTAAACCTTAAACAATAAGACTTGTAATTCTAAGGATTTTAGTACCCCCGCCAAGTGATCACAATAGAATGGACTGAAAAAAGACAGATTTGTCATGCCTTTTATATTGAAAATCCGTCGTTATATTTTTACAAATACTAAAACCTAACAAGCGGAAATATAAACAGTTAAGAATATTACTAAGCTTAATTTTGAAACCTACGTGTAGATCCTGAGTATGGTAGTTAAACACATTAGCTTGTACGACTGCTTTCTCTCCTCGTATCACGGAATATGGTAGCCGTGTTTGAGTGAAGAACACCTTGAAAACCGTCAACTGAAAAATAAAACATAAAAAACGTATGACGTCTGTGTATGCCATTTTTTCATTCCTTACTTGTAACTTTATAAAAATGAATGCATAATATAAATAAACGTAGAAGAAGAAATAGTGCTGGTAGTAGTAAAACATCGAGTATTCGTTTTAATATGATAAAATTACACTACCCTGAGCTTCGTGTGATAGGTGCTCCATAAATAGCAACAACTTTCGAAAACCCGAAGGACGTCCTGAAACGGTTCCACAGTCTACTAAATCATTTTCCACTAGTTTGCTTATTTAGTGGTTCGGGCTCCATGTACATCTGAGACCAACTTTATTATCTCATTTCTACTTGACCACTGTTTCATTATTTTGTCCAAGTTTCAGTACTCCAGGTGCTTTGATTATTGATGTCGCTGTAATTTATGCATGCTAACAGTGCGTTATCATACATTCTAATGTGCATAACTTAGATGTATTGACAAAGCTGCATAACTTGAGTAGTTTGGGCTCAGTTTCCTTGAATATCTCAACTCAAGGTTTTCCTCCTCTAAAATTTTTGAAACACTACAAATTCATTTACATTTATTATTTTGCCTTTTATCCTTCACCAAAGAGTAACTATTTGTTATGACGTCAATTTTGTGTGGTAATTTGGTGTGTTATAAGTTAAAGAAATCATTTAGATATATTAAAAAAAAATTTGAATTGAGGGAAATCTCAAATAATCAGCCGGGCCAAAGTTTCATAACGCACCTCAACGTGAGATTATCCTCAAAACAATTTTTTGAAATGCTATAATTCCATTTATATTAATAATTTTGCATGTTTTCCTATACCAATAGCTACAATTTGTTTCCGCTTCCATTCTAGGTGGTAATATAATGTGTTCTGAGTTCAAGTAATCAAGAGAAATTGAGAATTTTGAATTGAGGAAAATCTCAACTTGAGTTGTTTAATGAAATCCGCCCCTGAACAATATGATTGCGAGTCGCTAAATGTCATATTTGACAAAATATATAGCCAACGATCTTCGAAGAATACATCCACCAAAGAAACACGAACACAATTACTATAAGGAATTATTATAATAAGTTCAATATACATATATATATCGCCCCATTGATGCAAAAAGGTACTAAGTGCCTTCTTATTTCATATATACTTGGTACCTTATTGGACTAATGGAAAAATATATGCATTGACAACATGGGAACACCACCCTGTAACAGCAAAAGACGCAAGTTGGCAACTTAAACCACTTTAAGGGTGCACCTAACTTGGCTCTTCCCCCGTCACCAGATTATTAAGAGACGGTGTAAATAAAACAAATGCGTGCGTGCGTAAATGGAAAAAAATGAATGCTAAACACAGATGTATAAGATAAACTTTTATAAACCAAAGCAGCAAGAGAAGCATAGACACAAGTACGACAAGACAACTATAAGGAGTGTTATCTAGCATCTTTGTCCGTTTTAGGCATTAGGAGGAATTCGCAATCATTAAGTCTTTCTGTTTGTGCACAATTAAACAGGAAAGCCTGAAAGTATCTTGATTAATCCATCAAACAGCCAGTTGGTTGAAGAATCAAAATATCATCACCGTTTTCGATAAACTTTTGATATATTTAACTAAAAATGTTTGGATATGACAAAGACCCGGGGTCGTATTCACCAACTATTCTTGAGAATATTCTTAGACTTGAACTTTAAAATCCAAATTTCAACCTCAGATGTCTAGTTTATCATGGGATATAGAATAATTATGAGCGTTTATTTGACTATATATTAGATGACTCTACATGCTTGCAAATTTTGGTCTCAAAAAATTGTCATTAAGTGTATTTTTCCAAATTCATTTTTGAGTTCAAGTCTAAGAATATTCTTAAGAACGCTTGGCAAATACCAGCCCCGGATTCTTACGGTGCATGTAATTAACATCATCATAACAGTCAGTTAAAGCGACCAAATCAGGTCTATTAACCAGCAATGAAAAGCATGGTATTCTGTGCCGGGCCAACAATTCATAGCAATTGGTCGCTTACTAAACTGTGACGTTATTCAAACGTGGAAGCAACTGACCTATCAACGAGCTCAAATGTGACTTTCCCAACATTACTGTTTAACGGACCCAATCGGAAGAGCTTGGTCCTCACTACACACTAGACAAATCGCGTCGCAAAAGTGTTTTAATCTGTGTTGAGAGGAGAATTGCGCTAGTATATTTGTCTAGAGAGGAGACTTGCGCTAGTATATTTTAGAAAACGCCTTACGCAATTTGTGACAACGGAAGCACTGTTTTATGAGGGTTTTTAGTAATAACGATGTTACGTTCGTTTATCAATCAAATCCACAACGGAGCTGCCTCTTCTTGCAAACCGAAAAAGGAATAAATGTAAATCTTGTAAAACAATATCATAAATATCTTATTAATGAAACATATCCATAAAGACAATACATTTCACTCTTCGTTAAATATATAATCGGTGCATATTTGTTATCTTCATAGTATTACGAGATTTTCAACATTCCACAGGTAATACGTTCCACAGGCAATACACGACAACCATTTTGATTGGTAGAGAAATACATCTGATTTGTGAAAGTGAGCCTGAGAAACATCAATTTTCGGGATCAAATCAAGTACATCAAAGGTAAAAGGTTAATGCTCATGGGACGCCTTTGACTTCTCGACCACGTGGAATGCAGCTTTAATCTTATCCGGAGCTAACCATGGCATTTTCTCATAAGAGACTAGAATTTGTGTATGTGGTAAGCTTTCATATTGTGTTTATTTTTAATGAAAACATGTTAATCAAATAAAGTCTGACATACTTAGATAATTTTGAACTTACATTAGCTCTAACCGGCGCCACTCCAAATCCTGTGTTTCTGTTCATGGCGAATGCATTGACAACATACTTTGTTATGGTATCTGGTACAGTTTGTGGTATGTTTACAATTCCGTTCCTATGAAATTGAAGAATATATAATTATAATTAATAAAAGCATTATTAAATATAAAATTGTCATCTACGTCATGATTTATCAGCAAATGCAGTTTCTAAATAGTGAACTCAATACTGACAATGGCTTGCCAAAAATCACGCATTAAATTTCATGATAACTCAATGTAGTTAGATATAGTTTGGTAGTTAAATAAATATTTCATACGATTCACTGTCACCAATGTACAGAACACACACTTGTTTGCAAACAGTAACATGTATTGATTAAACAGCTAAATGGAAGTTTTTTAACGCATCTGTATACTATATGTCAAATTCCAATTGTTGTGACAGTCATATTGGCCATTCTCCGGAACTTGCTATAATTTAAAACTTTTATAATATGGTTGTCTTTAATATTTGTCATAATAGCCATTTAACAGTCCTGGATATATTTGTCAATCAAATATTGTTAACATCTGATATACATAATGAAGGTTCACGTTAAAACATGTTTAAATAAGTACAGTCAAACCTGTGTAAGAGGTCACCTCTATTGAGCAGCCACTTGTCTTAAGCAGCCAAATTTCCTATTTCCCATTTCTATGCTTTCAGAGCAAATTAACCTGTATTAAGCAGCAACCTATCGTCTTCTAAGGGTTATCCTAGTGTTTATAGTAGGTTTGATGACTGGAAAGTATTGTGTAAGTTTCTAGTCAATACATGCAATGGTTTCTGAGATAGGAACTTGCACACAAAACTTGTGAGTGATGTCAACGCCGTCGCTAACGCTGACGCTGAAGCTGTTACAACGATCACATTAAATCATGGATCCAGATATGTATGCAAAAGGGACACAATAGATGGGAAAAGTATGTCTAGTTTAAAAGTGTACATACGTTTTTACTGAAAACAATTGTTCACAAAAGTGTCCTGATATTATATTTCCATTTGCTGGTTTATTATATTCTTATATATTGAAATGTGACACATACACCTAAGCAACAGTACATTGCATACGTTCGTAAGTTTTACGTACATCTGTATGCTTGCAGTCACAGCTTTGATTATCGCAAACATGTTAAATGTCAGCGTGCAACATGCGATACAATGATCTTAATGATAACATTGCATTTAGCAAAAACCAAAAGGCATAGCAAATATATAAATGGAAGCAAGGCTAAATATAATATATGACGATGTTGCGTTTTAAACTGATCATGCTTTTGTCTGCATCTCAGAGTTATTATTTATGTATTTATGTTGCGTGATAATACATTTTTGTTTTTTATTTGCCGTTGAAAACAGTTGGTTTAAACATATTTTATTTCGAATATCTAACAATATTACAGATTTACAAACAATTTTGTCTAAAGGATATGAATGAAAGACAAGCTTATAGAATTCCTCTCCTAAATACAATACAATTACACAAAACTATGATGACAGATGCGGATTTCTAGTTAAGTATACAAGATAACAACATCGATTTTAAAATAAAAATCAATTATAAAGATATATCATAAAAGATAACAGTTAAATAGAGTTTGGTGTTATGTTATACTTATGATGTTGACATATAGTTATCTATTTACCCTTATGAAACAATATATTTGTTATATCTATAAGACGTCGCGTTGTTTCTAATCAAATCCCTGATTAGGGTTTAAAAAATGAAATTAGTTCTGCTGAGTACCTTGCTCGTATTTTGGCCTGCTGTTGGAATTTACTCCGATGTTTAGATTTCCTTATACACAAGAAATACGTCGATATCGATTTATTTATGTTTCCGCGAAACTTAGACATTAAGTTAAATAGAGCTAGTCGTTGCGTCAATATATGACGACAACGTATCTTTTCATGACGTCATCCATTTGAGACAGACTCGTATGGTCAAGATTATTCAAAACTGACGTAATCAAGATATACTTCATCGCTATGCGAGAGACCACAATATCATATACGTGTGTCTAAGCATCGTAGGCGAAAACCTATAGTTCTATCAATCGGGTTGGTGTGGTAAACTTTCTTGTGAACGACACATTATTAGTATATACTGTCAATGTGTCATTAATTTCCAAAGATAGTGATTATCCACAATCGAAAAAACATACTCTGAGTAAACTGATTTCCATATCCATGTTTCTGGAAAATCCTTTCGTATTTGACCAGTGGCACCAGGTTGACCTGGTGGTGGCGGAGAATCCATTGCAAACGATTGACTGCCAGACCTGCTCGTTGGTGACGACTGCGCAACAGATACAGATCTACCACCTACAAGCAAAGTAAATGTAAGCTAAGCAAAGCTCTAAATGTACCGCATACACTACGGGTTACTCAAACCAAACTGTATCCTATTTAAAGAGGCCTTGTGACTTTGTTCTCAGTAATTCAAACTTATTGAATCATGAAAACAATATGATCTTACAAAAAATGGTTGGTAGCGGCATTACAATTAATGTATCAGAAAATAATTAATAAGCTGGTCAACATTTTTCTTTCTCTCGTTTTATTCGTCGTTGGTGGTTTATAGCATAGCCATTACAGATCTCACTACACAATTGGATTTTATTCTGTTTTCTTTATAAAAAACTGCTGTAAAAATAATTGTCCCCAAAGAAGCATTTTTAGAAGTCTTCATAGAAGTGCTCATAAATACATGCACTGTTAAATCCATATGCAAGTCATTTTTATTGCAGTACATCTACAGTCCTTATGTACCATTTTGAAAATATTTCAAATCACAAGTAGGTTCCGTATTAAAGAGACATGATACAACTTTGGTTCTTGAACATATTGCCTACCAATGATGTGTTATATACTGAAAGTATGAAGAAACGCCGGGTGAATGTTAGAGTTGCATCATCAAACTAATGCAAGCAATATTCAAAGATGACTTACTAATGATTTTGTCGATATGAACATATATATATACAGTCTGAAACTATGAATATCGTTTACCATAGTTTGTTAATGTGGCTCTGAAATTCACCCGAGTGTTCCTTTATCCTTTCAGTATATAGATATGCAGTATATGATATATGTTTATGTGCTTAAAAAACAACAAATATCGGAAATACAGGCGAAGCCGCTTTACAATAAAAAACAAATATATGTTTGCAGGGTTAAAAGCGTAATAACATAACATTATCTGCAGCCTGCAAAAGAATAACAGTACAAATGTAATACAAAACATGTCAATGATCTCAACTTGATACATAAAAGCCTAGATGCCTAGTCATTGCCGCTTGTTATACTTAATACATTAGAGTTTGTACTTTTCTACTTGATAACAAACAGCAGCCTATAGTATGTAATTGTTTACTTAATGTAATTACACAGCAATCGTATATAGCATATGTTAAAGTATAGGTCAATTAGCCAGGCTTGAGGGATGGATATATACAGCATACCAAACCGTTTTTTTCTGTTTTAAGTATGCATTAATTTCCTTATCGTGTAGTAAAATTATTTTTGAAAATATTTTAGCAAAGCATGGGCTGCGTTCAGCACTGTTATACAGCAAAAAAAATTGTTGTTGCCTGGTTTCCTTAAATATTACGTAATATGTGCTAATCGGAGTTTAAGCCAGTGTCCAGGAAAATACTAATATGTTAATATTAGCAAACGTTTAACCGACCTGGTTGCAGTTTTGTTTATCAGTTCCTGACAAATCTTATTTGCAATGTTAGCCGATATTGGGGTATATCTTATATATTTGTGTATAGGAAGACATTTAAATTGTTGACTCTCGTTTTCTTTTTTTATTTTTAACGCAGATATCATTTTAAAAAAGGTTTTGATGTTTAAAGCTTGATAATATGTATAGTTTAATAATTATTACTGTTTTTGCTCATATTTTGAACTTGTATCAGGAGAGCTATTGCGTGTAGAGTCTCATATATTTCTGAGTAGGGTTGCGTATATTGATTATTGTATACATATATGTTATTTATATTAAAAAGTACTGTGGTGAGATTAAAATAAAAGTAAACATATTATATAATTTAGATTCATGGACATCCAATAAAATCATTTCAAATTTAAAACTTTCTTCACAAATTCTTAATACCTATTCCTTTGTAAGAATTAAAATTAAAAACAACAGATGAGATCATTGGATCTGAATCACAAGAAATATGTACACGTATAAGCGATACAAAAAGGTATATAGTTAGGTAGGTAATATATTTAAAAGCATCCATAACTTGTTAAAACCATTTCCAACTGCTATTTACAAAAGAGCGTTTTGTTTTCCAAGGAATGCGTATTCCAAAAACCGTTTACAACAAAAATACAGCGGTATAAACGAGGAAAACACCTGGTGAATTCAGTATGCCACACCCATGTTTCTGGAAATTCTGTTCGTGTTTGACCTTGAGGTGCACCAGATTCGGCGCTGCTAGATGAACTGAATGCCATCTTAGCACCAGATCCAGCGTCATTCATTGCAACGCCACCCGAAAACGCACGCCTCGACGATCGCTGCCTGACTGAAATATGGCAATTAATTTATGTGTTTAGGAAATACATTCTGATAGACTTATTAACTTTATGGCCAGACCAATACCAGCTACGGAAAAAATGTTTTCGATTTCGACATCGCTAAAACTATTTAAAATTTTCACAATACCAAAATACCCAATTTGATTTAATTGTGTTTAGGCTGTTGAGTTGATTGTAATTTAATGTTACGTCTTGTGTTTGGCATATATTTTCTACATTTTGGATGCATCCTCATGTAGAAGATATAATAAATTGTTTGAAACTTTGCTTGTGTTGGCTATTTCCTTTTGAATGCTACGACTCTTTTGGTGTAATGCTGTTTATTTCGCCATTTCATACTCATCAAATTGACATTCTCTCGTGACAAAAGATGATGAGGGCACGTTCTAGCTGTTTTAATGTCAGACATAAACCTCACCAATTCTGGAATGTTCCATTTTTTTAAATGACAAAAGCTAGTCTAGTCTACAATAAGCCCAAAATCTAGAAATGCCGCAATAAGCATTGTGATTGTGATTAATGATGTCTAGCTATGCTTTCAATGTGAACAATTTTGCTAGTGGGTAACCAAAGCAAACTATTGAAATGTGGGATGGGGTAGCTAAATGAATAATTTCAATGACATTTAAACACCTTGTAAACTCTGTATGCCACACCCAGGTCTCTGGGAAGTCTTTTCTAATTTGACCTTGTACATCACCACCGCCTCCTCCTCCTCCTCTACCACCATTCATACTTATTCCTTCGTCCATAGCACCGAATCGGGCACTTTTACTTCTAGCCTGATTTACTGAAATCCAATTAACTTTGACAGCTCAGCTCAGATGGAATATCGATGATTATGTCCAATAGTTTACGTGAGGATCATACGGGATATTTAATAAGACTGGAGTCCTTAGGCAATAAAAAATATTTAAAAAAAACAATAATGTTTAAAGCGATATTATATAATTAACAATCTGACTGGAATAACAGTGATAGTGGTAAGCTGAGAAAGTAGAAGCAATAATTTACGAGTATGTATATAGGATTTTCATTGGACTATTTTGCCGTTGGATTCAAACATAAATGATGAACTCCTTTTGTTAAGTTATTTTGCATTATGATTGAATGACAAACGATTAGATAAATTCGTGTTTTAACAAAAGAAAAGCATGCTTAATCAACGTATAATGATAGGATAAAACAACAAAGGTTTCAAACTATTTGTTTCGACCCGAACCTTTCTTGGCTAAAAATATTTTAATGTCCAAACAGCACACTAAACCACTATGCCCGGAACTGTAAATAAAACTAGTCCTGCATTACCTTGCTCTTAACTCAGTTCCATTACTCTTTTGTTAAATGTACCGACATTTGTCCCAACGCATGCACTCTGGGAATACTTTTCATTAAAACCATTTTAATAGTACTTCCCTTCCGAAACAACAACTAAGTACTCAATTTGATCTGATTTAAGTGGTTTGGTCAATCCAACAGATACTGCAGTCTCTTGTATAAAACCTGACATGGTCAGCACTATTTCTGGTACGAAAATGGTACAGGTTGGAGTTTATATGTTTGTTAAAATTAAATATATAACATTTGAAAAATATGCTTGATTCAAAATATTAACGTGATATCTTTTGTGAATCATATATTTTATTCCATGTAAGACATAATACAATGTTATACAAAAATATTCAGATTTCAATACAAATACTATAATTTTGAAACTTAACATATCATATGGTAACTGTAAATAAGAAAACATTAATGCAATTTCTTACAAGTAATATTTTTAAGTGTGAGTATAAAGAGCTATAGAGGCAAAGACGATTTAGAGAAATTTGGAGAAAATATACGAAATGAAATTACGAGAAGCTGTATGTATTATATTTTTCGTATTTTTAGTTTACATATTTCTCCATTTTATTTCATGTGACATGAGTTTGTTTTTGTTTATTGTAATAAGTCTTTCTATTTGCTTTGTTTTTTGTAAGTAAGGTATGAATGCTGCAATAGTGGTAATTGTTTTCATGTATTTTTTTTTAAAATAAAATATTTAGCAAGTAAATACAGAAATACAGTTTAGTAAGTTAAATTTTGATGAGTTGTATAACCCGAACGATATGTTTTGATAACAGATGTTAAAAGATTGATTGTTTGCAACACAAATATTATGGACTTCTGTCCAAAAAGTTCTTACAAAATGACATTCCCAGTGTTTACCTGATGTTTCTTAATATTCATTTTAAGGAAATGTAAACAAGAAACAAGTTATGAGCATATTTCTCTTAAAATAGCACATGCCTTCTAAACCCCTCGCGCTATAATAACTAACCAAAATCGGTTAGTGATATATCTAAGCACACATTAAACGGAGCTAGTGACGTTATCTAGGGAAACATGTTGGTTTCAACGCTTGTTGAAACAATCAATGGTACCAAACAGCCTGTGCCACGATACACTTTTCATACGTTCATATATGTTCATGCGTTTCACAGCGTTTTGCAACCCTTAGTTTAAAACTTCATTTCTGAGATTCCCTCATTCACTTATAACACAAGGTCTAAAGCCACTGTACTGTCTTACCTAAATAAATTAATAATTACAATAATTACATAATCTTTATTTTCTCTTCATTGAAGGTCTAGCTCCATCAGCGTCAGGTTGTAACATCAGATTGGAAATATTGTGGTTTCCGCTGCTTATTGCTTACACATCACAAGTCATGTGACTTTATTGTAAATCGGGTATCCTTACGTTCCATTGCACAGTGTAACGAAAATATTCGATTCCGCTCAATAAGCGTATGCGTACAAACATTTAATGAACGTCTGCCTGAATAATTTTTATCTACGTTTCCAATCCGTCAATTAATGTCAATTGATGTCAACAAATAGATAAGAAAGGTAGTGTAGCAGAATATACCGATGATATGGGTTTCTAAATTGTGTACATAATTTAAGTATAAGGCTTTTTCCTCATACAATATTGTAATATATTATGTACAAATTGCTACTTTGAACTGTTTGAATACATCATTTAAGTCATTTTTATATTAAATTTAAGAAAATAATACAGCATTAAAGACTTATCATAATGCATTCTAATTTTGCACTATACAATTTTATAAAACGTTTATGAACGTTAAAGGCAAACATGACAAAAATATTCACTTACGACTCCATAAGTTAAAACTGTGAATTTTGATGCCCTTGTCCGTGAGTAGTTTCACATTGGCGTTCTGTAAAACAGTAAAAGTAAACATATAGGCATATAATAAGACATTTAGCAGCATTTATCAATAATCAAGTTTAAAAACATACACTTAAAAATGCAATTAAGAGTTTGTGTGCACTAGATGTAAGGATAAATCAAGAACAGCGAACACGTTTGTAGGTAAACATAGTTCAACTAACTGCAAGTAAAGCTCCAAATTCGACTAACACTCCCCTTCAGGCTGCACATCTGTTTTGTCGCAGACATATTCAAATACCACTTTGCCACATATACTATATACTGAACGGAACAGCTAACCCGCCTCCTGACATTTTATGTTTTTATCCAAAAGGTATCAAAGCAATTTTCTTGATTTTTTTTACTAGAATTAAAAAATATTAAGGTTATGTAAAATACATTAATTTAGTCTGTTAATGGAATATGCAACTTTAAATAGCACTTCTCCAGATGTTTTAGAAGTTATTGGAAATACAAAAGTGGGGGGTGTAGCTGTTCCATTCAGTAAATCAAGATAAATTTAAGCTGAAACTTTACCTCTCAAAATTTCCGGACGTTTACAAAGATAACTATTAATTTATTTACGTTATTCTACGGGTAGGATCTAATTCAAATATCGGCGGTAATAGCGAATTTCAATACATGTTTTAGACGATAAACAATGGTATATTTTATCTCCAGACATGATCCAGATAGTCACGATTAGTACCAAGTATTACAATTATACCAGTTTCAATGTTGCTTCGAAAGGACATGCATACTGGTTATGCCGCTTTAAGATAAACGTTTTGTATTGTATGATATGAATACATGGAGTATATATACATACAACAGGGTTAATACTAAGTAAAGCTACAAATCTTACGTTAATTATGTCGGATGAATCATCTGCAGGCATGGACCAAGGTATGACGGGTCCCCAACCACGAGAAAACCAAGGTGTATCCCCGAACTGGCGTAACACATCATTTACCTTGGAATAATATAAATATATGGTCTAAATACATCGTTTATAACTTACTAATTGACAAAGATACAAAATGTTTAGCACAATGTTATTGATAAACATGTCAATTACAGTATATCTAATTGACAACTATAATATAAACGATTACGATAGAATATCAACGTATGTCGGTAACATCAGGAATACAATGTTGATGGCAATCGTGAGAGTTGAATAATAGTTTTCGTCAAGCCATTTGTCAATACAATTTGAAAACACAGTATAAATCAGCATTATAATAAAAACAAGACATACGCGTGATGGTGAGATAACGCAGATGTGTAAACACAGTAAAAATAGGCATAAAAGTCGAAACGACGTACCAATGATGGTGAGATGACATTGCAATGTAAATACAGTAAAATAAGCATAAAAGTCGAAACGACGTACCAATGATGGTGAGATAACATTGCAATGTAAATAGTGTAAAATAAGCATAAAAGTCGAAACGATGTACCTATGATGGTGAAATAACTTTGCAATGTAAATACAGTAAAATAAGCATAACAGTCGAAACGACGTACCCATGATGGTGAGATAATGTTGCAGTGAAAATACAGTAATAGTCAACATACAATTCAATACGACGTTCCTATGATGGTGAGAAAAAAAACATTGCAACGTAAAAACAGTAAAAATAAGGTCGAAATAAATGACATACCCATGATGGTGAGATAACGTTGCTATGTTAATACGGTAAAACTTAACATAAAAGTCAAAACGACGTGCCTGTGATGTAGTAAAAACGTAAAAAATATAAATCAGCATTATTATAAAAACGACGTACCCGTGATGGTGTGATATCGTTGCCTTTTTTCAGCAACAGTACACTTTCATCCACCGCCAGAACACATACTTGTGAATTTCTGTCAGCAGTAACTTGAATATTTACATCGCTTTTCGGTTCCAATTTGCTCTGATCATACGATACAGCTACCTTTAAAATTGAAAATTGAACAACATTACTATTCAATATTCTGAGAGATTGTAATTTACATAATGAAGTTATGTGTGCTGTCATGGAATGCTTTGTCAATTGAGCTTGACTTTCAAAACAGCAATGCGATTGTCGTGAAAATTTGACCCATACTTTGACCTGTGTTGTTATAATTTATTGGTCCCTTTAATCATGGAGACCAGGCAGTGTTGATCGAAAACTTTGGTTTGCTATTTAAAGATAGAATAGTTCACTTAGTTTCGTATTGCCATTGTACCAATTATTATACTAAACAAAGCAAAATCCGCTTTTCACTTTGAGGTTCGGTGTGTGCTACCAAGAAAGCAAAAGTTATACTATCCATTTATTTCAAAGATAAGCTAGTACGTGCCGTTTGTTTAGTATTCTCATTACAAATTATACATGGTACTATTTCCAAAAGTGCAACAACAACATCTCCAAAACATTGAACTAAATGTCATTTTTATTTTTTTATATATTGTGCAATGCCAAACTTGTAGTTTAAACATATTTTATTTCCATATCAACACCTATTATTATATATATATCATGCATATAAGTCAAATACAATTTACGGACTGTCAATCAAACAAGTTGATAATCCAATCAGTGATCGATATTGGATGATACGCCGCCATTTGCCTTAGACAAGCTAACAATGTCTAAATAAACACTACATTGTATTAAATTGGACAAACAATACATTCATGTAAAACGAATGTAGAATGGTTGTATCGATAATGGCGGAGAGGGCGATACTAAAGCGATATTTAGTAGTTATTTACACCTACCTTGTGTTGGTATATATCTTCTACAGCAAAGTTCAAGCCATCGGCAATAAATTCACGTTCAAATGTTACAAAGTAACCCACAAGTCTGGCTGACGGGGCCATCTCACGTGTAATAGTAAACTGTGCACTTCCCGTCATTGGTTGTCCAGTTATATATATTTCTCCAAAATGAACGATCATTCCCTTTGCAACTATCTGAGAAAGAAAGATACAACAAATATAATGGACAATTATTTGGTTTACGTGTTTAAAAACATATACAGATCTGTAATTGCATCCCTGGTGTCTAGCAAGTTAATGTATATGTCATATTTCAACTACGCGTACATGGCGCATAACACAATAGTCCTATACAACTGTTAAGTTGGCTGATTCAATGCGCTGATAACGGGGGAAGAGCGAGTTTGAGTGTAGCTGTTAACGTTTAATTCTATATTATATATTCCAGTTGCTTGGTTTATCGATGTAATATAAAGTTCTCATAATGACGCTTTATTTGTTAGACATATAATTTCTCATACATAAGCTCTTAAAAGAAGGTTAATGTTTTATAATATTGTACTTATTATGATTGTCATAATGGGTATAACATGTATAAATTGTCCTGACGGGACTCTTACTCAAACAAGTCGATAATCCAATCAGCGGTCGATATTGTTTTTCAAGGCCGCCATTTTTCTAAGACAAGCGAACGGTCTGTAAGTAAACACTACATTGTATTATATTTTACTTATTTGGACAAACAACGCCACTTGGCTCGCGTGTTAGGTCCATTGTGTTCATGCAGCTACAGTGATTGTGTATTTTCAATGCTTCGTCCACTGTCGGGTGTAAATTGTCTTGCTTTTTTATATACCACAGTCCATAGCAACTGACACTCTCTAATGCAAATGAAATGAATATATGTCTGTTTCGTAAATGGATGATTACATACGTACTATATAATAGGCGTTCACATAACGTTGTTGACTCGTCGTTGTCAACGTAACAGACACTGTGTCACCAATCTGGAAGTACATATTTGAAAGATAGCAATAAATGGTGAAATTACTATTGATTAAGACAAAGTGGTTTTAAGTCATTTGTCCTAGACAGCTCTAAGGAATCACCTGCGTGTATAAATGTTATATGCCCATAACGTATTGTATGTATAGTACAATAAATTTTTCGAGTTTGTGCTTTCGGGCTTGCGTTCTTTCTCGCTTTGAACATTTATTTTCTTCTTTGAACAGGTGTACACAAATGAAATTTCCATTAAAAACCACATTTGAAAAATAAACGAAGTGTTCAATGTTTATGCCTGTATTTTAGAATAATTATTGAAATAAAAATTTCAACGTTAAAATGCTAAAACTCAAATATATAATTAGCATTCAAAGAATATCAAATTAAAAAGGAATATCTAAAATTTTCATATTTATTTTCTGTAATGTAGCATTCAGATGTATTTATATTCCTGTTTATTAAAACCTTTTTAATACATAGAATTGGAAAAACCTATTTTTTTGTGATAAAGGTCTTCCAAACTGCGAAACTACCACAATAACAGTAAAATATGCTTTAAAAAAGTATTTAACTGACAAATAGAATGTTATAAGCAAAAATGTTTGGTGTTATACTATGTACGATACGTGCCAATTTTTACACTTTATACAATCAAAATATTTTATATAATTGAATAAATTATTGAATTGTGTTGTAAACATAAGTATTTAACTGGCTGGCAACGAGTGTTAAAATGATTTACGTAAACGCAATATTTTATTTCTTTATAGTAAGTGTTGAGCAAAACTATGATTCCCCGGAATGGTGTAAAACATGATCCTAGGCTGTTAATTGGAATCATCTTGATTGTAACTCTATTTAGGTGACTATTCTGGGTATTAAATATCACAACTCTAGCATTTGTAGTTTCTGAAGGAATGATTCTGGGAAAAGTTTATGACAGACAACAAATATACAATGGGCAGATGATGGAACGGACACACGACGGGCAGGTGATGGAACGGACACACGACGGACAGGTGATGGAACGGACACACGACGGGTAAGTGATAGAACGGACACACGACGAGCAGGTGATGGAACGGACACACGACGGGAAGGAGATGGAACGGACACATGACGGGCAGATGATGGAACGGACACACAACGAGACGGCCTGAGAAGTTCAACTTGGTCGTTTGGTTAATGTGAGCTAAACGATCGTAACGACTAGTTACCTTCAACGGTCCTGTTTGTCTCATTTCTACGGTCATGAACACTTTCCCTCTGGCACGGAAACGTCGCAAGTCTTTGTAAACCTTTTGTCCGGCAAACTCCGCCTTTAACAATAAAACATTTCCATTAGAAGCAATAAATAGTTATATTAAATACTAGTATCTATTTGAAATGAAAGCCTAATGAATTATATCTGTTTTAACAACGTGCAAAATATAAATATGATTGAAACGCTAAACGTTAATATGATGTGGAGATTATATTCTTACGTTGTTTTTTTTCTCTGCTGCAGAAATCATACATTACATTTAATATACGACACTATATTTGTTCATGGATCCGTCGGTTATTTTTTTTATTAATTCTTAATGCTATAAGTAATTTGTTGATAACAATGTTTTTGTAAAAGATGTTTGTACAAACGATTGTTATGAGTTATTATCATTGTAGTTATCTCCCTTTGTTCATAATGTGAGCTTAGATATTATATTTTCTCAATGTTTGACATTACCTTAGCCATGAACGCCGGGTTTCTTTGTTGTTTCACTTTAAATAAACCATTTATTTTTAAATTTCATCCTAGTAAGACTTTATTTTTTTCTTTCAAAGCACTTGAAGTTGGATAATATGTATGCACATATATGTCTTTGAAGAAAATGCATTTGAGACGAGGATTCCGACTTTTAAGAGAAAGAGTTTACAGTAGTAAATGGATAATCAATAATATAGCGTCCGAGGAGTCAACAAATGTCAGATAATAGGACTAGTTTGTTAACAACAATATGCTTGGATGCAACCATTGATACCAAGCATTCTGAATACCAATGTGTTTATTATAGTATACGGTGATACAAAAGCAACACAAACCAAAGAAACCAAGGAAGCCTATCATCGAATGACAGGTATATTTGTTTACTATATTATACGGGAATATAATTTAGGACAATGGAAGCAGGGTGTTAATCAGTAGGACTCTATGTTTATGGTTAAAAATAGGATATACAACAATGGCGTCCGACGAAGCCGCAAAATGACAGAAAAAAATATTTTAAGAGAGTTTTTTTTTCAGAAGCGATTTTATCATTTTACTCATTCTGTAGATTCATGTCTAGTGTGGTACATATATTACCTTGACGGAAGCTGTAGCTGCCTCCGGTGGTATGGTTAAAAGACGTTCAACTTTTCCATCTTGTTGTAAGGAGTGCGATGATGCACTAGTCAAAATAACTTCACCTTTCAAGAAAGGCGAAATGAGTTTGAAAGTAGGTATTGTAACACGGTTTGCGATCTGACGTGTAACTGGCTTGTCCGTGAAATAGGTGACTGTAAGCTTCATCATTTCTGTCGGATTGATCAATGGCCGTCCGTCATGATATGTTACTCTTGCCTATAGAGATCGAATGTAAATGCATTATAATACAATTACTGACTTTGACTGAGGTGAATATCCGCCTCAGCAAAGTCTATAATTATTATATCATATGTGTAATAGTTATAAAATGGATCAATTTCAGTAATGGTTAAACTATCGTGTTTTTTTTCTTTGTTTTTCTGTTTACTATCTGTCTTGCACCAGACGTCTGTTGTGAATGACTTCCCTTTGTTTATAACGTTGCTACAGCGTCGTGAAAATTACACGCTTGTAAGAAGTTTCATGTCTATATAGACGTTAATATCACTTTGATCGGACTTTTTATGTGACCCCTTTTAACCAAAAAGAGTTGCGGATTTGAAATGTTATTACGGAATAACAACAGTAATACACAATGACAGCAACACCCGATGTTCCACACCGTATGTAAATGTCAACGTTTTAACGGTATTGGTTGCGCACATGTACAATATTAACATGGTCTGTCTTTTCAAGGCATTCATTGTATATTATGTATCACTCTAGCATGTAGCGTAGGTTTGGTAATTTCTTCACATCATATATAACAATGCAATGAAACGTTAGTTTGGTCATTATATAATATCATATATCACTTTGGCGTGAAACGTTAGTTTTGTCATTATAACATAGTATTTATTACTTGGGCACGAAACGATAGTTTGCCATTATAACATATCATATATCACTTTGGCGTGAAACGTTAGTTTTGTCATGATAACAAAGTATTTATCACTTGGGCACGAAACGATAGTTTGCCATTATAACATATCATATATCACCTTGGCGTGAAACGTTAGTTTTGTCATGAAAACAAAGTATTTATCACTTGGGCACGAAACGATAGTTTGCCATTATAACATATCATATATCACTTTGGCGTGAAACGTTAGTTTTGTCATGAAAACAAAGTATTTATCACTTGGGCACGAAACGATAGTTTGCCATTATAACATATCATATATCACTTGGGCGTGATACGTTAGTTTTGTCATTATATAAAAGTATTTATCACTTTGGCACGAAACGTTAGTTTGGACATTATAACATATTTCATATGACTTGGGAATAAAACGTAAGTTTGATCATTTTATACTTTGGCACGTAAATTTGGTGAATCATAGCATATACTTATCATAGCATATCACTCTGGAAGGTGAAATTTAAGTTCTTATCTCTCAAATGCAAAATTATATCAGATACTTTTGTTCAAGAATATCCCAAAATGTTCCAACAATAGTTCCTTAAACTATATTGATGGCAAGTTTACTTTTAAGTGATGTGTTAGGATTCCTTACATTCATGTATATAAGCAGAACAATAAGGTTCCGACATTGAATGATCAGATCTGTCTCTGCTTACCACGCCAGAAAATGTCTGGTACCTGTAGTATTCTTTCCAAAATTAAATAGTTGTACTTCAATGCAATATATTTAATCTCTTTTTTTCTGCAATTAATATCAGATTTTGGGAAGAATATTATTGCCATCACCAAAATTAAACACTATTTTTTCGAATAAAATAGTAGTCTACTATGGGACGAGTGTTTTGTAACTGATGTATGTATACATACGTAAACGGTTGTTTTTTTTGCGATATTGTAGTTATTCCATATGAAACAATTACTAAACCATTCCGTTCTGACAATGCGAACTATAGAATTATACGCTGGGACGATGTGAAAAAGCAACATATTTAGCATGTTATTGGTTATCTACTTGAGCTGATGCTGGATAACTTATACCTTCTGCATTTATTTTAGTCTATCCCAGAACCTGATATGTCCCGAATCTGGTCTATTTACCACCAATGGAAAAGCTGGGAATTATATGTCCCATGATTAATACAATTGAACACTTACTAAACTGTGACGACATACAAACGTTCAGTTGAAGCAACTGACCAATCAGCGTGCACAAATGTGGCTTTCCCAACATTGCTATGTAACGGATGCAAATCGGGAGAGCGGGATCCGTTCTACAGACGTTATCATTAACAATTATCAATGTTTGCTTAGAACTTACCAAGACTTTAAGAGGGTTAAAATATGGTTTGAAGTTTTCCTGCATGTTTGGAGAGAACTCGATCTTGTACGGTTGCTTGTGGTATCGGATATCTGCCTGTCCACTATGGGTTAGCCCAGTTATACCCTCGGTCACATTGGCTACGACTCGAAGATTCTCATAATCGAAATTCCGGGATAAAAGCGATAGTGCTTTCATTGGAATAGTGAAAGTTATCTCACCATTTATCTGTAATTCGAAAAATTGATGTACAAAAGTAACATTGGTCGTTGACGTAAAATTGTGTCAATTTTATTCAAACAATGACATCACTTTAAAACATGAATTTAACAAATTTATTTATTTTAGAACATATATGAACCAATAAAAACTACCATTCAATTTTTAAAGGTGTTAAGTATACGAATTATTATTAATTGAACGAATTGTTCATGAGAAAAACGCATGTATATAATGTGTCATCAAAACTGCCGAAAGCAACTGTCAATTGAAATATGCGTCATCAATGTTAACTTAACTAAACAGATTGGCATCATTCAAATAGTGGATATTCGGAACAATTACGAATATCTCAATTCAATACGTCAACAACAAAAAATATTGCACAATGCACATGTTTGTAAGTTTGCCATTCTGATATGACTATTAATGGTTTGTAAAAAGCATTTGACCAATGTTTACGAATTGAACGTCATTCAAGATCGTTTATTGTAGTTGCTCGCATATGTTTTCAAACAAGTATAACGCGACCATGGAAAATAACAGTAAACCCGTTTATATATAAAGCATATATTATAAAAACATCACTGCTGATGTAATTAACGTATTTTTCAATGAAATCAATGTGATTTTAAAAGTTCGATACTAGACTGATACAATGTGTCACTTGCGTTTGCTCTGAATTACCTTCAGTTAATCTTTGCACGGTGTCCCTTAGTGTGTTAACACTTTGTTACATTGGAGTGATACTACCTCAGACGGTGAAAATACTTTTATATTTAACAATGTCCAAACTTGTAATACAGAAACTTAACGTTTTGATAAACAATAGATCTTATTAAGGGAAAGGGCCGATTTTAATTCTGAATAACTTGTGACACAATCCCTTTTCTAATCCATGTTTGCAAAAAGCAATGACGTCTAAAGTTAGATTCTAAGGTGGTTTTGTTTGCATAACATTGAAACGAATAATAAAGAAATGATGAGCTTACACTATATGTCTTTGTGATAGCCTTTGTCATATGCCATCCACTACTGTACCGTTTGCTGACTGTCAGGAAAAGGGTTCCAATGACCGGCTGACCAAACGTATATCTGAAGGGTTACAAGGATTCTCTGTTGTCAATGTTAGTATAAATAAAACATTATTAACCGTTAAAAATGACATTACCCCTTTACTTCATATAGACGCCTTTGAAAACCTCTAATATAGACGCCTTAAGACACCTCTTATTGAAGGATTTTGAATTTTTGGGTGAATTATGTTTATATTAACTGACAAAGTTAAAAAAAACAGTGCAGGAAGTGTTAAGATTGCTCGTTACGAGCTATCTGAACTCTTCCTGCATTGTTTTCAAAGGTCTTCTGTGATTGGTGCGGGAAAATGCATATCTATGGAGTAAAGGGATAATCTATAAAACAAATTTTGAAAAGAACATTTAACATTAGGGGAATTGCATATTTCATAAAAAGTCTCATCGCGTGGTCCAGCGTTGGAGTATCGAACCGAGGATAGGAGGATCGTGGCATCGATCCTCCACCACGACAATGTGTATTATATTTGAGCAAGACATTTTATCCTCATATGCTTAGTACTGGATCTACCCAGGATGACTTTAAGTGTGATGGTTCTAAGTTAATTGAACCTGTTTCCAAATAGATATAACATAAAAAAAAGTAAAAATATCCATAAAACAGAGTTTGTTATTGTCCTGGAAATGTTCTGTGATTGGTATCAAACAGTTTATTTGCTTATATAAATATAGGATCTTACATAAGGACTCCTGAATCATTGAATTTATTACACGAGAGCAAGAATATATTATACGAGGCTCTGCCGAGCGGTATATCATTTTTGCAAACAAAATTAGATATTAAATGAGCGCGAATGAAAGATACCAATTTATGTCCCCGCTATAAGGAACGAGGAAAAATCGCGCAAACCAGTTTCCGTCGGCCATCGTATGACGTAACGTCTATGACGTAACGTAATTTTACAATGGCAAATCAACATCATTTATCTGTTCGGAAAATTCCGAATGTAGCTCGGCATTTTACGTGCGAGTGTTGAGTTGTACGGAAAACTCCAAGTGATGAATCAATTATGTGATCTTACTCAGCTTTAACTTTTCCTATAAGCGATTCATCAGCAGCTGTTGCAAATGATGGCGCTTCCACGACGACTTTGAACTTTGGCAGTACTGAAAATGTGAAAAATGTGAAATAAAATCTAAACAAATTGAAATGACACATGAACAAAACTGATTATTATTTATCACCAATGAAATTGTTTAAGTACACATATACATGATATTAATATTCAAGTAAGCAACTCTAGTATGTGTAACTATTTAACGGAAAGCAATATATGAACTTCCGGATAGAGTTGATCTCGACCAAGCGCTTGTATGTTAATGATGTCGTTTTAAACTTGATGCGACATCATTCTTACAAATCAAACAAACCGGTCACAATATATCAGTTTAATTTAATAATAAGCAAGACACATGCAGCACAACTGCTTTGGACAGAATCAAATGCAAAACTACATTTAACGTCCATAATGACGTCCAACATTCCAAACGTACAAATCCTCGTTGTGCAAAGGTTTACTATTGTTATTCCGAAAAATTATTTTGTTTTGATATAAAACTGCCGACCTGGAGTCAGCAGCATCAGCAACAAGTATTCAGAGTTTAAACGACCTCGTGCATGAAACGACAATAACAGTATGATATTGTGACGATATCATTATATCAAACCAGCATACTATGATATCATTATAACGAACCAGTATAATATGATATCATTATAACGAACAAGTATAATATGATATAATCATAACGAGTCAGTATAACATAAAATAACCATAACGAACCAGTATAATATAATATCATAATTAGGAACCAGTATGATATGATTTATCATACAGAAACAGTATAATATGATATAATCATAACTAGCAAGTCTAATATGATATCATTATAACAAGCCATTTTAATATGATTTAATCATAACGAACCAGCATGATATGATATAATCATAACGAACCAGCATAATATGATATCATCATAACGAGCCAGTATCATATGATATAATTATAACGAGCCAGTGTGATA
This sequence comes from Panopea generosa, assembly GCA_029582155.1. Taxonomy (NCBI): domain Eukaryota; kingdom Metazoa; phylum Mollusca; class Bivalvia; order Adapedonta; family Hiatellidae; genus Panopea; species Panopea generosa. The sequence goes on along the minus strand of CM055896.1, from coordinate 11,871,917 downwards.
AGATATAATCATATGAGCCAGTATAATATGATGTCATTATATCGAACAAGTATAATATGATATAATCATAACGCGCCAATATAATATGATATAATCATAACGAACCAGTATAATATGATATAATCATAACGAACAAGTATAATGTGATATAATCATAACGAACCAGTATAATATGATATAATCATAACTAACCAGTATAATATGATATCATTAACAGAAACCAGTATAATATAATATAGTCACGAACCAGTATAAAATTATATCATTAACACAAACCAGTATAATATGATATCATTATAACGAACCAGTATGATATGATATAATTATAAGAACCAGTTTGATATGATATAATCATAACGAACAAGTATAATATGATATCATTATAACGAACCAGTATAATATAATATAATTATAACGAACCAGTATAATATGATATCATAATGAGGAACCAGTATGATATGATTTAATCATAACGAACCAGTATAATATGATATAATTATAAGAACCAGTATGATATGATATAATCATAACGAACCAGTATAATATGATATCATTATAACGAACCAGTGTAATATGATATCATTATAACGAACCAGTATAATATAATATCATTATAACGAACCAGTGTAATATGATATAATCATAACGAACCAGTATAATATGATATCATTATAACGAACCAGTATAATATAACATCATTATAACGAACCAGTGTAATATGTTATACTCATAACGAACCAGTATAATATGATATCATTATCACGAACCAGTATAATATAATATCATTTTAACGAACCAGTATAATATGATATCATAATGAGGAACCAGTATGATATAATTTAATCATAACGAACCAGTATAATATGATATAATTATAAGAACCAGTATGATATGATATAATCATAACGAACCAGTATAATATGATATCATTATAACGAACCAGTATAATATGATATCATGATGAGGAACCAGTATGATATGATTTTATCATAACGAAACAGTATAAAATGATAAAATTATAAGAACCAGTATGATATGATATAATCATAACGAACCATTATAATATGATATAATTATAAGAACCAGTATGATATGATTTAATCATAACGAACCAGAATAGTATGATATAATCATAACGAACCAGTATAATATGATATCATTTTAACTAAATAGTATTATATGATATCATTATAACGAACTTGCATGATATGATATCATTATAACGAACCAGTATGTACGGTGTTGGTTTTATAGTGTATGCACCTTGTGATGAAACTAGCAAGATTAGTTTAAGCTATAGCGTTAGACCCACACTTTTAAAAACATCTAAATGGAACAGATCGTTCATGAGATATAAACTCACATGAACAAATTCTTTTTCATCTGCACATAAGTTCATATGGCATGAAAGTTAAGCAAATGAAGTGTATTTCTTATAGTTATATTATTAATGCACCCTGTATATATCAGTACATCACATGACTCATTTGCATGGAATATTTGACGTGCAACGCGTTTACATGATAAAGAATGTTAATGGAACAGCAAGGATTGTACCAACTTTGTTCATTTTACTCAGACAGAATTCCTCTAGTAGAAACGGGAACCAGGTTACTCTTTAATACATTTTAATTTCATGTTAATTTCATTTCTAGTCTATCCCAGAACCTGATATCTCCCGAATCAGGTCTATTAACCACCAATGAAAAAGCATGGATTTTTTTTACTGTCCCACAATTCATAGAACTGAACGCTTACTAATTTATGATGTCATTCAAACTTTCAGTTAAAGCAACTGACCAATCAACGTGCTCAAATGCGGCTTTCCCAATATTGCTTTTTAACAAACCAGATCGGGAGAGCTGGGTCCGTATTACAGACTTGTGTTTATCAATTATTGTGTCTTATTTCTGACGTTATAACTAATAGAAGTAGCTTGGTAACATTATTTTAACGTAACACGTGGTTGATTTTACGTTTAAGAAATATCAACGACTAACTTCTTTATAGGTTCAAAGAAGAGAATATTACCAATTAAATAACAATATTTACCGTATTCTTGCACTTCAAAGTTATAGTTTGTTTCATCGCTCCGTCCTCCCTTCTGCAAAAAAAAGCTCAATAGATCTTAATTCTGTAAATTATTACTGGAAACACTGCAATCGAAACATAAGTTTTCTGTTAGGGTTTGTTTATTTAATGTTATAAAAAATCTTCAGAAGTTTTGGCCGCAGCGTTTATAATATTCATATCTTTACTATGCCTGTCAAAAAGCTTATACAATGTATAAGTTGAAATAGCGTTTATTCAATGTGACATACCGGTGGTGTTACTTTAATTCTCCAATTCCCCAACGGTGGTCTATCAGCTAGTTGTAGATTGTCATCATATCCAAAAAAGTTGCCTACGCCCATTCTCTCGGCAATTTTGTTACCGCGTGGGTCCTACAAAGTTTGTTTTTAAAAAAAATTAACAGTTTAACTTTATTTCGGGTAAATCAGATATTACATGTATTGCATAAGGAAATATAATTATGTTCAATAAGATACTCTATTGCGTGTATTTTACATGGCATATGAATAAAGGTCTCATTACACACATGCGCACTTTTTTTTGCCACGATAACATGACTAAAAGTCCTGGACCTATTATTCATCAATATCCTGTGTCTGAGATTTAGACTCAGACTCAAATTGTCAAATATTTAAGACTTAAATAACATCTATTATACCAGCAAATTACTATTTTATGTTGCAGAAACGGTCAATTTTAATGATAATTTAACAGAAAATGTTACAGGATCACCTTTATTACCCATAAGTATGTTGACAGGGTTTTACAATAATGTTATATTTTGAGTCTTAGTCCGGTTCTCAGACTCAAATTTAGTCCCAGTGTAAATTGGTTTAAAATATTTTCAAAATGGTTCATAGTGGTTGTGATATCTTGCTGCAGGTGTGTAGAGCAACAGCTGGCGTGGTATATACTGCAAGACATCACTGGTGTTAAAAAAGTGACTTGTATAGGATTTTAAAAAATGCGTGTATTTATGAGCATTTGAGGACTTCTTTTTGAAAATAAAAGCTAAAGGTGTCTGAGCTGTCTTTTTGGTCAACCTACCAGCTATTGTGTAGTAAAGATTATATATATACTTATAGCACTCGGGTCTTTTAAATAATTTTAAAGAATTCAGTATTGTTTGAGTGGTTTGATTAATTAATTTATTAATTATCTCTCCCATTATTATACCTTTTTTTTTAAATTTAACGGTTTCACATAATGTTTCTTGCAAACATTGGACATTTTTCTTCTATCGTTTACTAATTATGCTATATCAACTTTATTAGTCCATATGCCGATTTACAGATCAGTTGTTCTTTCTTGAATTCATCTTTTATAAGCACCTTGTGTCATTTCTTATATACTCGAACGTATCCATATAGGTAACAGTTTAAAAGTGTGTGTAATCAATTTTAATTTTACTTACATATATTTCAATGTTCAATTTTGAACCTTTCACCTCCAGATTAGGGCCAATTGTAACCACCCGATAGTTTACTAAAATAAAAACACATTTTCAAGTGGGTTATTTTAATGTTTTAACAAACTGAACACATGAAAATTATTTTTTACTTTCAATTAATTATACATGTTGCTACTTTTGACAGCCAACATCAAGTATGCCATATAAAATAAAAGAAAATATCTCAATCGGTTTTAGTAAGTTCATGGGGAAAAAAATTCTATGCAATATCTCTCAAGTCAAGCAGTATTCTGATTTTGAGCCACATTTAATGAGCTCCTAGGAGATGTCTACTCATTTATACATCAGTTATTATCTACTTCTCAAGGTATGTAAATTGCCTTATCAGAGAATATATCACATATTTTCTCACTTATACATCAGTCATAACCTATTTCTCAAGGTATGTCAACTACCTTATCAGAAAACATATCAGATATCTATTCATTTATACATCATTTATTACCTACTTCTCCAGGTATGTAAACTGCCTTATCAGAGAACATATCACATATTTTCTCACGTATACATCAGTTATAACCTATTTCTCAAGGTATGTTAACTGCCTTATCAGAAAACATATCAAATATCTATTCATGTATACATCAGTTATTATCTACTTCTCCAGGTATGTAAACTGCTTATCAGAAAACATATCAGATATCTTTTCATGTATACATCAGTAATTACCTAGTTCTCCAGGTTTGTTAACTGTTTTATAAGAAAACATACCAGATATCTATTCATTTATACATCTGTTATAACCTACTTCTCCTTGTATGTAAACTGCCTTATCAGAAAACATATAAGATATCTTCTCATTCATACATCAGTTATTACCTAATTCTCCATGTATGTAAACTGCCTTATCAGAAAACATATCAGACATCTTCTCATTTATACATCAGCTATAACTTACTTCTCCAGGTATGTAAACTGCCTTATCAGAAAACATATCAGATATCCTCTCACTTATACATCAGTTATTAACTATTTCTCCAGGTTTGTAAACTGCCTTATCAGAAAACATAACAGAAATCTTCTCATTTACACATCAGTTATTATCTAGTTCTCCAGGTATGTAAACTGCCTAATCAGAAACTATATCAGATATATTCTAATTTATACATCAGTTATTACCTAATTCTCTAAGTATGTAAACTGCCTTATCAGAAAACATATCAGATATCTACTCATTTATACATCAGTTATTACCTACTTCTCCAAGTATGTAAACTACCTTATCAGAGAACATATCAGATATCTTCTCATTTATACATCAGTTATTACCTACTTCTCCAAGTATGTAAACTACCTTATCAGAGAACATATCAGATATCTTCTCTTTTATACATCAGTTATTACCTACTTCTCAAGGCATGTAAACTGCCTTATCAGAGAACATATCAGATATATTCTCATTTATACATCTGTTATTACCTACTTATCCAAGTATGTTAACTACCTTATCAGAGAACATATCAGATATATTCTCATTTATACATCAGTTATTACCTATTTCTCCAAGTATGTAAACTACCTTATCAGAGAACATATCAGATATCTTCTCATTTATACATCAGTTATTTCCTACTTCTCCAGGTATGTAAACTGCCTTATCAGAAAACATATCAGATACCTTCTCATTTATACATCTGTTATTACCTACTTCTCAAGGCATGTAAACTGCCTTATCAGAGAATATATCAGATATCTTCTCATTTATACATCTGTTATTACCTACTTATCCAAATATGTAAACTACCTTTTCAGAGAACATATCAGATATCTTCTCATTTATACATCAGTTATTACCTACTTCTCCAAATATGTTAACTACCTTATCAGAGAACATATCAGATATATTCTCATTTATACATCAGTTATTACCTACTTCTCCAAGTATGTAAACTACCTTATCAGAGAACATATCAGATATCTTCTCATTTATACATCAGTAATTACCTACTTCTCCAGGTATGTAAACTGCCTTATCAGAAAACATATCAGATACCTTCTCATTTATACATCTGTTATTACCTACTTCTCAAGGCATGTAAACTGTCTTATCAGAGAACATATCAGATATATCTTCATTTATACATCTGTTATTACCTACTTCTCCAAGTATGTAAACTACCTTATCAGAAAACTTATCAGATATCTTCTCATTTATGCATTAGTTATTACCTAGTTCTCCAGGTATGTAAACTGCCTTATCAGAAAACTTATCAGATATCTTCTCATTTATGCATTAGTTATTACCTAGTTCTCCAGGTATGTAAACTGCCTTATCAGAAAACTTATCAGATATCTTCTCATTTATACATCTGTTATTACCTACTTATCCAAATATGTAAACTACCTTTTCAGAGAACATATCAGATATCTTCTCATTTATACATCAGTTATTACCTACTTCTCCAAGTATGTTAACTACCTTATCAGAGAACATATCAGATATATTCTCATTTATACATCAGTAATTACCTACTTCTCCAGGTATGTAAACTGCCTTATCAGAAAACATATCAGATACCTTCTCATTTATACATCTGTTATTACCTACTTCTCAAGGCATGTAAACTGTCTTATCAGAGAACATATCAGATATATCTTCATTTATACATCTGTTATTACCTACTTCTCCAAGTATGTAAACTACCTTATCAGAAAACTTATCAGATATCTTCTCATTTATGCATTAGTTATTACCTAGTTCTCCAGGTATGTAAACTGCCTTATCAGAAAACTTATCAGATATCTTCTCATTTATGCATTAGTTATTACCTAGTTCTCCAGGTATGTAAACTGCCTTATCAGAAAACTTATCAGATATCTTCTCATTTATGCATTAGTTATTACCTAGTTCTCCAGGTTTGTAAACTGCCTTATCAGTTTGAACTATTGAAGCTGAGGCCTTTGCTCTGCCGTAAATATTTGTTTCATTTTTAAACGACTGGACCCCTGTACCTTCTACCACTATCATATAACGAGTCCATGATTTTATGGAACCAGGGGCTATCTGTTTTACAAAAAAGAAATAAAACGAACAGTAAAAACATCAACATCAACAGGATCATTAGTAAAAAGTAGTATATTATGTATAATAAGTATATACAGTAAAACCTCGTGGACCACGAACTCGTATGGCTCGAACACCATATATAGCTCGAAACATTTATCTGGTCCCTATCGAGTACCTATTTAGATGTATATACATATACGTATATGGTATGATGTTGAACAATGCTTGGTTCGAACAACACTTAATTCGAACTATTTTGACTAGCCCCGTTGGGTTCGAGCCATCGAAGCTCTACTGTATAGTTAAACGTAAAGGTAAATGGAAACAAAATAAACGTTAAAGAAAACCAAAATATTATCTAAAATATGAACATTATGATATCGTACGCCATGAGCTTTACACAATATACGTGTCGGGTGTTAGCCAATAAGTTGCTATTTACCTATGTTTAACACGTTTGACAAGTTTTTTTCCATCATTTCCAGAATGTTTAAGACCCATGAGGAATAGTCACATATATATGATTACAAATATATCGACACATTCGTATCTAATTAACTATATATGACACAATTATATACAATATTATTAAGCACTTCATTTTATGATACTATAATCAAATATGCAAATTTCAGTTTCAGACGTTGTTCTACCATAGATATATATTATCTAATAAAGATAATAACAATATGACAAAATTTATATTTTAAGACTTAACATACAGGTCGTGCAATATGAGTTTGAAGGTAAAAACCTATATCCATTTAATCGTATCCGATATCGAAACATATAAAACAAGATCAAACAATGGAACCTATGCATAAAAATCTAGATGTCATTAATAAGCAGATCTTGTTAATAGCTGTAATATGAGTAACCTAAAGACAATGTTACATTCTAAACATAATCTAGTTGCTTGGTTAAATGTTACAACCAAGTGACATATGTTATGTTTAAATGTACAATGAGAAATGATATATTTAAAGAGAGAAATGAATCGTCGTAACGTCAATTTTAACATTAAACGAAATCAAAACCCAAAACATTTACTCTTGTAGAATATTCGTAAACAAATAAGGAAACAGAATTCTGAACATTTACACGTAAACATAAAACGGAAACAGAATTTTGAACATTTACACGTAAACATAAAACGGAAACAGAATTCTGAACATTTAGTCTTAAACATCAACGTAAACAGAATCTAAACAGTTTACTAGTTAACACAAACGGAAATGGATATATCATAATATTAAAGTCATCTTTACCAATGATGAAGAGAATAATGACATTATCATTATTATGATAACAATAGTATCAAAACTAACCAATAACAAATTATGTTAACAACAGGAGACAAAACAAAGAAGCAAATACCAAAGCCACGATCAAAGCAGTATAAATACAATTTATGTAAGGAAAACTAATAATACATATACTACACACATAGATAAGATTTGAGAATAATAACAAAAACACAACTTCGTGGACTTAAACTATAAAACTATTACTTATATATGAGTATATTATCAAATAATACTAATACCTATATATGATTATATGATCACATACCACTATTACTTATATATGAGCAAATGATCATATAACACTATTACTTATATATGATCGTATGATCATATAACTCTATTACCTATATATGATCGTATGATCATATAACTCTATTACCTATATATGACCGTATGATCATATAACAATATTATTTATATATGATCGCATGCTCATATACACTATTACTTATATATGAGCAAATGATCATATAAAACTATTACTTATTATGAGCAAATGAGCATATAACACTATTACTGATTATGAGCAAATGCTCATATAACACTATTACTAATAGATGAGCAAATGACTATATAACACTATTACTTATATGTGAGCAAATGATCATATAACACTATTACTTATATATGTTCGTATGATCATATTACACTATTATTTATATATGATCGTATGATCATATAACAATGATACGTATATTTAATTATATGACCATATACTACTATTAGTTATATATATAAATGTATTAACATAAAAAACTATTACGTGTGTGCATGTAAATACTACACATCACGGTTGTAAATTGAAATAATTACTCATATTGTCATATATTGGAGAAATACTTTGATCATTACATTACAATAAAATAATATTTATTAATTAACATATTACGTCGATTATAAATTTTATTTATGATTTGAGAAAAACAAAACAAATGGGAAAGAGTGCATAATGGTATATAATTAAAAACGGTGCAACACATCAACTGCAGTATTAATACAGTGTAACACATCAACTGCAGTATAAAAACTGTATAAAAACGGTGTAACACATCAACTGCAGTATAAAAACGGTGTAACACATCAACTGCAGTATAAACACAGTATAAAAACGGTGTAACACATCAACTGCAGTATAAAAACGGTGTAACACATCAACTGCAGTATTAAAACAGTGTAACACATCAACTGCAGTATAAAAAAGGGTTTTTACTACGAGATGATGAAGTCAGTGACGTTTCAATCTTCAAGCACTAACTCAACCTAGTACATGACAGGTACCGTGTAGGTCTTCAAGCACTAACATAACCTAGTACATGACAGGTGTCGTTTTAGTTTTCAAGCACTAACTTGGCTAGTACATGGCAGGTGTCGTTTTAGTTTTCAAGCACTAACTTGACTAGTACATGACAGGTGTCGTTTTAGTTTTCAAGCACTAACTTCACCCAGTACATGACAGGTTTCGTTTTAGTTTTCAAGCACTAACTTGACCTAGTACATGACAGGTGTCGTTTTAGTGTTCAAGCACTAATTTGACCTAGTACATGACAGGTGTCGTTTTAGTTTTGAGCACTAACTTGACCTAGTACATGACAGGTGTCGTTTTAGTTTTCAAGCACTAACTTGACCTAGTACATGACAGGTGTCGTTTTAGTTTTCAAGCACTTACTTGACCCAGTACATGACAGGTATCGATGACCTAGTACATGACAGGTGTCGTCTTAGTTTTCAAACATTAACTTGACCTAGTACATGACAGGTACCGTGTAAGTCTTCAAGCACTAAATTGACCTGAGAGATACCGTGTTAGTTTTCAAGCACTTACTTGACCTAGTACATGACAGAGCGAATTGGTGTCACAAAAATATCAAGATGGGACGATATAAACAGATCAGTAAAACGTCACTGTTTGATTTTAACTAGTCATAAAATCGGAAACTGTCATCAATTTTGCAGCGCATTGTGCACATGCAATAAAACATCGTTTATCTTACCTTTAAAGTTACGACTCCGGTAGTATCTTGACCTGTTTATAAAAAGAATCTGAATTTCAGATAAATATTTACACAATGGTAACTGTTATGAAAAATGTTGAAAATGGCATCTGTTGATTTTTTATTGGTAATTATTAAAAGTACATTGCTTTCATAATCTGCTAATTATCAAATGAAAATGGACTGTATATTAACATTAGTTACTTCCGTCCTTTCAAGTGTTACATTTACAAAGTTTACAATCGTTAGCAAGATCGTATTATATGTAATACCATCATGGATAAAAATGTAATACATGAAGAATGAGAAAGGATATAAACGGAAAGAAGCGAATTGAAATAATTAACATGAAAACCAAAAACCTTAGAAATATGTTATGTTATGCAAATTAATTGTTATCTATCTACTGATTTACGTTTTATATTTGTAACACTGTTGTCACTTTTCACTATATATGATATAAATATAACTATGTACTATGGGCCGGAGGACTAGATTGTTTAATTAAACATTGGCATTGTCATTGTAAGCGTTTGTTCCAACAACGGTCATATGCAACAAAGGTCATATGCAACAAAGGTCATATGTAACAAGTGTTACAGTACTTTAAAGGTATTTTCAATAACTGCAGATATAAATGTTTTATACGAAAATAGAAGATACGGGTAGTTATCTCAAATACTTAGTTTATAATCCTGAAAGTATCTCTGGCAATCTGAATGATAACCTAATTACTTAGATTTAACTATTTAAAGCCCCAATTGCGATACAAAGACCGCAAAATGGCCCTGGGTCAGGTTTTATATAGTTTATTTTATAGTATATGTAACAGATAAATCTGCTATCAAACTACAAACACCCCTAATACGGAAGGTTCCATCTAAAATAGAATGACGTAGTTTCAAAATAGCTGAATCGGTTTATACGTTGTTACAAAACTACGTCATACTGCCGTATTAGGGATTACGGGATTGCGTCATTTAATTAGATGGAACCTACCGTATTAGGGATGACAGCACATCCGTATGTTGCATACATAGATTCAATAATAATGTGTAACCTGTATTGGACGTGTTCAATTATAAATAAAATGACGTAGTTTCACAATAGCGTATTCGGTATATACCTGTATTGGGCCTGTCGAATTATAAATAAAATGACGTAGTTTCACAATAGCATATACAGTGCTTTCTTGTTTAGTTTACTTGAGAACGGTTGTAAATAGTTTATCGGCTTCATTTATTCGATACAGTTAAGACCGGTATGTAGGGACTCAATTGTTATGTGGTTGCACAAAAACAGTAATTAGGCCATTATATAAATTTTACTAGATTATCATCCAATTTTTTCTTAAAAAATGGGGAGGGCGGGAGGATTTTATTTATATATATTAAGGAAATAAAAAGGGTCGGGGTGGCATGAAAATTACGGGGCGGGCGGTGATGATTATCTAGCAATTAATTTATTATGGGCTTATCCGCTTGACTCATATCCGTGCAATGAACTTTTAACTTTGGGTTGATTCTACCTGTATCGCATAAATGAATGTTGTTGTTGTTGTTGTTGTTGTTGTTGTTGTTGTTGTTGTTGTTGTTGTTGTTGTTGTTGTTGTTGTTGTTGTTGTTGTTGTTGTTGTTGAAGAATGGTGTGAAGCGTCGCTTTCAACAATTTTTCAGTCATATCGCAACGGTGTCTACTTGAGACAGTATTCTGAGCGCTGCCGCACTCGAGTATCATGCCGCAGACACATGGTATGATACCCCACCAAGTCACATTATACTGACACCGGGCCGACCAGATCTAGAACTCTCCTCTATATGATGAGCGTCAAGCGAGGAAGCTTCTAGTACCATTTTCAAAGTCTTTGGTATGACCCGGTCGGGGATCGAACCCAAGATCGTCTGCATACGAGGCTGAAGCTCTACCACTAGACCAGGCCGCGGTCTCGAATAAATGAAACTGATGGAATGTTTAGAACGGTTCTCCAGTAAAAAAACAACGGATTTTTGTTATCATTTTACAGGCCGGTATATGTATACTTATATACACGATCATGTTGATTAATTACGCGTACGATACGGTGTATGCACGCGAACGTGTGTAATTAAGTTGGCAATTAAGATTTTATGACAATCAATTAATTTACGTGTACACTGTATGACATGCTGTGGTTTTGTTCCCCACTACATACGATTTGTTCAATCCATGAACGTGCTTACCAAGCATGAAGCAGTTGGTGACAACAGCTGAATCGACACAAAAAATTGTGAATTGATGTTCATAATTAATAAAAACCTCAAAACCTTTGAAGGACATGTGATGTGTAGCGTGTGCTTTAAGAAATGTGTTTTGTTGTGAAGTGATAGTTTGATATCAGTGAGATGCTACATTGAGTAATTTCTGTATTCAACCATTAATAAACCTTCCGTTAAACATTACAAAATACCAGACATTAAGGAATGGAAAATTAAACGACGTGCCATTAATACAATAAGGTACCAAGTGTATTTATGAAATAAGAAGGCATTTGGTACCTTTTTGCATGAATGGGGCGAATGACGTATATGTCCCCTTTATATTCCTGGGTTATTCCTTCTATTCTCTCTCTCTCTTTATCTATCTATCTCTCTCTCTCTCCCTCTCTCTTAAACACATACACACGCGCACGCACGAATGCACGCGCACACACACACACATAAACACGCACGTACACACGCACGTACACACAAACACACACATGCACGCTCGCACGTACACACGCGCGCACACACACATACACACATTATAAAGATAAAAAGGAACTGGAGAATAAAAAAGTGTTTGCCAATAGAATTTATTCCTGGGCCGATTATAAGTGTATATATAACTGGATATTAAAATTCTGACCGATAAAAAGGAACATTTTTTATTTATTAAGATGATTATAACTACACTTGCTATACCAGGGTCATTGTTGGGAATTCAGTAACCCCGTAAAGTATAAAAAAAAAAAAATAAAGAAGTGTGCGATTACAATAAAATGATTACTTTGTTCGAGTATAAGAATAACAAAAAACACGATTGTCCTAACGGGACGGTCGTTATATTATAGTATACATGTTAGTTTTTTCTTCCTTTGTCAAATATTACAAATCAATATGAATGCATATTAATTATTCCAATTCAATATCCCAAAACATCTGCACACTTACCACGGTTATAAAAAACAACAGTAATAGCATTTATTCTCTCATTACATTTACATGTAAAATGAGGGAAAAAATACAAACTTTGTAATAGTTAGTGTCGGGTGTGTTGGCAGCCCCCTCATCCACCCCCAACCCCCTCCACCCCCATTGCGTCCAGTGTAGAAAAAGTTCTGTCAACATACGACAGTCAGAGATCACCGTCTTAGACTCTAATTAGATAGACAGGTACGAATACCGCTGTATCCCCGGCTTGTGTCACGCACACGCCCATCTGGAAACACACTGGCAGGAGGTACGGTGAAATAGCCTCGGACTTTAGCATTATAATTTTAAATTTAAAGCTTCGAAATCAGGGAGGACGTGTGAAATACATGTCAGTACGCTATCGGACAGATGCTGAATTAGCATAACCAATAAAGTGAATCATCATTTTTTCGTGAGTAAAATTCCTTTATTCGGTTACATGAGCAATACTCGTGCAAATCGTGCCAATGTACCTACCACAGATAACAGATGTACTTACCACTGATAACAGTTGATGCCTCCGCTATCACCTTGACAACGCTTACGCTGGGTTTTGCCAGATGGTCGGTTTCATTTAGTGTTAATTTGACATTAATGGTTACACGCCCGCGCGGCTTGTTTGGTAATTGTACCGGAATCATTAAATCGCTGCCATCTCTTATACGTTCTGGAACCATCACAATGTAGTCTCTGAAAGACAAGCACGGTTTTGTATAAAATATTCTTCGTTGTCTTCACATGCACGACTTGTTCATTATACTTAGTTTAGTTTATAGTAAATTGGTTTAGCTCTCTTGCGATCAAAGCTCAGAGGTTATATGAACCGTTCTCGAGTCCGCTTTCTGGGAAGAACCAGTACTGAGTGTTGTTTTATTAGAGGTGTCTGATCGAACATGGGATCTAACCCTCAACATCTGGTGTGAGTGGCCAACACTCTATCCATTACACTACAATCCAGCTTTCAATACGTTATTGATATAATATGAATGTTGATATCTGGAGGATATCAGTGAAGAATTGTACAGGAAAACCCGTGATGTATTTGTTATTATTTTCTCCTTCTTTTATCATTAATATCTTTGAACACTTAATTATAATAAAACAAAAATATACAAAATCTTTACAGACAGGCAGTTAATCATATAGATATAATTTATTATACTTATATATGATTTAATGTAAAACACATTTTAACAAACAGAAAAAAAAAGTTGTTTATGTTATAAAATATGGCTTTGTTAATGTGAAACAGCTGTTACAGTTTCATGTCATGGCCATAGTTCCGCGTTATTTGTTTTGTAAATGATCAATGTGAGTGGCCACATAAGTTGCCAACGTGAATGGTCAATGTAGGTGACTACCGTAAGTGGCCAATGTAAATGGCCAATGTGAATGGCCAATGTAAGTGGCCACCATAAGTGGCCAATGTAAATTAACAATGTGAATTGACAATGTTAATGGCCAATATAAGTGACCAATGTAAGTGGCAAATGTAAACGACAAATGTAAATGGATAATGTAAATGGCCAATGTAAAAGAAAATGTAAATGGACAGTGTAAATTGACAATGTCAATTGCCAATGTAAATGGACAATGTAAATGGCCAATTGAATGGAAATGTGAATGGACAATGTAAATGGAAAATGTAAATGGACATTGTAAATGGCCAATGTAAATGCGAATTTTAAGTGGTCAATGTAAATGGTCAATCAATGTGAATGGCCAATGTTAGTGACCACCATAGGTGGCCAATGTGAATGGTCAATGTGAGTGGCCACCATAAGTTGCCAATGTAAATTAACAATGTGAATTGACAATGTAAATGGCCAATATAAGTGACCAATGTAAGTGGAAAATGTAAACGACAAATGTAAATAGACAATGTAAATGGTCAATGTAAAAGAAAATGTAAATGGACAATGTAAATGGACAATGTCAATTGCCAATGTAAATGGACAATGTAAATGGCTAATGGAATGGAAATGTGAATGGACAATGTAAATGGAAAATGTAAATGGACATTGTAAATGGCCAATGTAAATGCGCAATGTAAGTGGTCAATGTAAATGGTCAATCAATGTGAATGGCCAATGTTAGTGACCAACATAGGTGGCCAATGTTAATAGTCAATGTGAGTGGCCACCATAAGTTGCCAATGTGAATGGCCGATGTAAGTGACCACCATAAGTGGCTAGTGTGAATGT
The DNA here is from genome assembly GCA_029582155.1 of Panopea generosa. Classification (NCBI taxonomy): domain Eukaryota; kingdom Metazoa; phylum Mollusca; class Bivalvia; order Adapedonta; family Hiatellidae; genus Panopea; species Panopea generosa. Next base: position 11,856,652 of record CM055896.1, on the reverse strand, counting down.
CAATGTAAGTGGCCACCATAAGTGGCCAATGTAAATTAACAATGTGAATAGGCAATGTAAATGGCCAATAAAAGTGACCAGTTTGTGGCAAATGTAAACGACAAATGTAAATGGCCAATGTAAATGGCCAATGTAAATGGCCAATGTAAATGGCCAATGTAATGGAAAATGTAAATGATCAATGTAAATGGATAATGTAAATGGACAATGTGAATGGCCAATGTAAATGGAAAATGTAATTGGACAATGTAAATGACCAATGTAAATGTGCAATGTAATTGGTCAATGTAAATGGTCAATATGAATCGTCAATGTAAGTGACCACCATATATGGCCAATGTGAATGGTCAATGTGAGAGGCCACCATAAGTTGCCAATGTGAATGGCCAATGTAAGTGGCCACCATAAGTGGCCAATGTAAATTAACAATGTGAATAGACAATGTAAATGGCCAATAAAAGTGACCAATAAGTGGCAAATGTAAACGACAAATGTAAATGGACAATGTAAATGGCCAATGTAATAGAAAATGTAAATGATCAATGTAAACAGACAATGTTAATGGACCATGTGAATGGCCAATGTAAATGGACAATGTAAATGGACAATGCAAATAACCAAGGAAATGGAAAATGAACAATGTGAATGGCCAATGTAAATAGACAATGTAAATTACTAATGTAAATGGCAACGTATGTAGTTAATTTAAATGGTCAATGTAAATGGCCAATGTAAGTGGCCAATGTAAATGGCCAATGCAAATGGCCAATGTAGGTGGCCAATATAAATGAATAATGTAAATGGCCTATGTAAATCGAAAATGTAAATGATCAATATAAATGGCCAAAGTAAATGGCCAATGTAAATGGTCAATGTAAATGGCCAATGTAAGTTGACAGTGTAAATTATCTATGCAAGTGAATGGTCAATGTAAATGGTCAATTTAAATGGTCAAAGTAAGTGGCCAATGTAAATGGACAATGTAATGGCCAATGTTAATGGAAAATGTAAATAATCAATGTAAATCGCCACTATAAATGGACAATGTAAATGGAAAATGTAAACAGCCAATGTAAACGGCCAATGAAACTTATGTAGCCGATTTGATTGTCTAAAAACCTGAATTGAATTGTTGATCGTCCGGTATACAGATTACTTGTTTCAATTTCCATGTGATCGTGAATTATATATTTTAAGCAGCAATATTATGATTTATTTTTGTAAATGTATATATTATATGATCAGTTTTCTTTAAATGCACTATACAACGTGATGACCAAATAAATGAAAGCACCTCAAGTAATGTACTGATAAGAAGTACGATACCTCATACAGTACTGTCACAAGACTGAACAGTCGTTCATTTACATCATAGCAATAAAGTAGCATGACCTAGACACAAAAAATGAAATGTTACATTGTACGGTCACAATACCGAACGCTTCTAGATTTAGTATTGAATAGTCGTTCATTTACATCTTAGCGGTAAAGTAGCATGACCTAGACACAAAGCATCATGCCTCACATTGTTCTGTCACACGACCGAACACCTTAAAGTAGCCTGACTTGGATACTAAGCATGATACAAAACTCTGTACTGACACAAGACCTAATTTTCCTAGAGTAAGTATTTAAATGCTGGATGCCAAGGGAAGGAACGCCTTGTGTCCATTTTTTTTAAACTTCGTAACTGCCTGTTAGGCGGGCATTACAAAGCTATGTCATCACTACTGTCTAGTATAACCAATATGTTCCTTTATTAACAGTCAATAAAAAGGAGTACACACAATAATTATGCAAATGCAAACGGAGAATATCATAATGGCCACCAGGGAGCTTAAATTAGTTTTTAAGCCGGGTGAAAGTGTAATGGATAAAGTGTTGGCCGCTAACACAAGGGTTCAATCCCCAGCTTTTCTCATCAAACAGCACTCAGTACTGGTTCTACCAAGGCAATGGACTCAGAGCGATTTAAAAAAGCTCTAAGCTTTCATCGCAATCGACCTTAAATAAATAAGTATAAACTAAACTAAACCGGGTTCTCGGGTGCATATAACCCTGATCTTCCCTCAGCATCACATGATCAGACAAGTCAGTGTGTATAAAATAGCTCCGTGAGATATCTTATTAATGCGTAAAACATAGACATGCTCAGGTAAATGTATATTAACAATGCTAGATCTCTAGTGCACAAAGAAATTACAGACGTTTGTGAATACATTAACAACACTTTAATTGAACCTTCAACAACCTCTTCAACTTGCCATCCTAATTTGCACTTTAAAATATATATCTAAAACAGCAATACATTTAAGCTGCAAGGTAGCTACAATTAGTTTTCATAAAAATGTTTACTTAATTAAATCATGACATTTTTCCGTATACCTTGAAGGAAACCACATGGATAACACCTTTTGACATACGCAATTAATAAAGAACTTTATGTTTTTTTTGTTTTTGTGTTGTTTTATCTATTTAGTTTTGCCTCGTTTTGCATCTATATTATTATTTTTTCTGTATTCTCTTTCTTTGTAAACATTTATGAAATCAAATATGCATAAATCGTTAACTTTACATATTGAAATTATATTTTAATATGTTTATATTGTATTAACTAAAACGGAAGGTCAATGAGTCAATGGTCTGAAACCCAAGATATATGGGTGGTGGATTTAGTCCCCCCCCCCCCCCCCCCCCCCCCCCCCCCCCGTATGAATACGATGCATCAAGCAAGGCTTTATTAAGTGCGTTATAATGGCCTAAGCCGAAGCAGCTGTTATAATCCGAAGCATGTAAGCTGTAAAGCTGCACAGTAACATCTGGAAGAGTTGTATGTTATGTAACAAAGAGTTTTTTTCTCAAAGGTATGCAAATACAATACCTCTTCTATACATATCCAGAAAGGCCATCTATGTTTATTGATGCACCATATTTAATAAAGCATGTGCATACATAATGTACATAATTGCATCCAGAGATTGTATATTGCTGGTAACATGTTATATAGATTTTCATGAGAAAACAAAATATATATTAAAAAAACAATTACATGTCTCGTCAATATTTTATCATTAAAACAAAATAGTCAAAAATCCTTGTTATTGCTATTCATTGGCTTGGTAATTCTACGAATAGTTGAGCTTTTTTTATACTTATATGCATCTCATTTGTCGGTGATCTCCCACATGTAGTATCCGCTCCTTTACTTAAATAAATGTTGCCCAATTTGTTATAAATTTGTGCTCATTTGCATGCAACTACATCTCAAGTCTGCATCTCTAATTGTACACGCGTAATTTTATAACTATAAAACTCAGTTTTATCTACATCCGCTCAATAATTTGAAAAATCGAATTCAGATTATTGTTTTTTAAATGTATGCACGCGGTTATTGACACAATACCCTGCATGCATTTTATCCCTATAACAAATTCATTAGAAACCTGAAAATCTTCCTTGATTTGGTCGCATAATAACGGTGGTCAATAAACCTTTATTAATTTTCATTTAAAATCAAATATTCCTTTTTTTAAAGTTTCTGTTGTTGTTTGAATGTCATTGTTGGTGTAATGAAACATTTTAAAATTTGGATTCTAAATTTACAAAGAAAATGATTGTTGGAAATTGAAGTATGTATACATTTAAGTCTGTTTTTACTGTGTTAACAGTGTATACATCTAACTGAAAACGATTCTCTTGGATGAAACACATTGTTCTAATAATACTTAGACAGTGCAGATGCCAGCAAACAATAAAATGTCTGTTTCTTTTCTTTCTTTTTTTTATCATGGTCTTCTATGAATGACATATTTTATCCGTTAAGGAAATGATAAGGAAAATGAATGACAGTGAAACCCTTATGTTGCTTATCAGTATTGTATTGAATTTCAACACCGTATTTAATGTTGTGTCCTTTTTCAAATGCCCGTAGCAGGCGTTAAATAATTTCCGTTCCATAACTTAAATTTGCTTGATGACATTTTTTTTTGTGCATAGAATTCGAACACTTAATGTTCGCTTGTGATTTTGAGTTTATCAGGTCAATGTCAAGGGCACTGTTACTGAAATAGAAAACAAATGTTGCTTTAAAACTTAAGTTTCCTTTTAGATATGTTAATGAAATAATGAGTATAATTTCATAACACAAAATTATAACGTCTTTATTACTGAAGAATAAAAACTGGTTTCAGTTTGAATATTAAGGCGGCAGTTTTTGTTTCGGTTTTTAATATGAAAAACAAAATGCAGGTGGGGGGGTTGAAGTTGATGACTCAATGTTATTGGTACTAAAACACAGAAAAATACAATCTCCGCACAACAATTTCAGTTACCAATCTGTGGCAAAAATCCTTTTACATTTTCAGCCCTAATATCCTGCAGTCATATTTCATATGTTATTTCAAAGGTTATCACAAATGAAAACCAAATTGTAAAAGTGCATTCAACATTTCAGAGTTTCAGAAACGGCATTGTAATATATTTATTACACATTAATTGTTAGTTGGACCATGCATGTATTGTTTAAATAAACCTATAAATCAAAGAAGGATCTATTTGGCGGGCATGACCTGAAATGCTCACGTCTGATGGCATATATTCTACATATGCTCTGCATTAGCAGAAAAAAAAATAGAAAAAAAAGTGTACGCTTAATAACTTCGTTTCATATAATATATTTATTGACATTTCAAGTTTATGTTCCAAATAGAATAATATGAAAATAAGGCTTGGGATTGATTTAAAGGAATATTTCTCAATGTCAATTCTACTTTAAAAGAAAAATAATTTCCCTCAATGTCATTTGATGATCCCAATTAACTAGTTTCTTTTTAAAAATTCCTAACTATGATTCTTTATTCCATTTGTAAACCTTATTTATTACGTGTAATGGAATTACATTGATTGCTTTGCACACCTCGTTTTAAGTTTACTTGATCTATGACCCATTTTTACATATTACATTTACATAAAGTGTTTGCTTCATTTTTACTGCCAAGATGATAATTGAGTTGGGCTTTTTGGAATAATTTGGGTTCTCAATAGGTTTCAGCAACTTTTAATGATGGTATTTTATATTTAAACTTTCAACGAGTGAAACAGTCCTGGTGAATCTACTATATGTTAAATAAATCGGCCGAAGAAAGAGATTTTGATTATTTCCTGCAATTTTATATTTTAATATATCTTTTTTTACGTCAGTATCAATAACACAGCGAGCACAATAATAAAATATAAATACAATATATATATAGCCGTAGTTTTCAATGATAAATGAACTATCGAAATGTAATAATACGTTACAATGATTACCACCATCGGTTTTTTCATACTCAGCTACTTCATCTGTTCACACTGCCGCATGTGAGCTTGCATTGTCCTGCTTCCCACGTAGTCCTGTCTCGACCACCAAGTCTTAGTGTCTGGCTCAATTCAGTTATATCCGCTCTTTCTCTTTGTATCGTTTAAAGGTGCAAGCTCAACCTCAGTCTTGAAGTCCTCCACATCTGTTTACACTTGCTGTTAATACCGTTCCTTTCACTTTCTTTTGCTTCAAAGTGATACGTCCTGATGTCTTATGTTGTTGGCATGAATTATTTTCGCAATGTGCGCTGAAAATTATTCCTTTTAAAGTCGTGAGTATCACATGCCGACACGCATCCATGAGCGGGTAAACACACGGCATATATGTGTAAGCCAATTTGTCAAAAACATAACATTGAAAAAGAAATTCTACTAAAATTCTGTTTTTTAATTTAAATAGGCGTGTAATGGGAGGGTTAAAGATGGCCCTTATACCTTTTTTTGATTATGAATTGTTATAATAATTTTTCAAAGGATATATTCATTTTTGATAAACAGTTGCTGGTGTTTACTTGGTTGCGTTCTGTGCTTGGTATGGATCCTTGAATCAGATACTATTAACACTATTGTATTGTTAAAGACCGAACAGGATCTGCCGGGTATGAGAATGATGTAGGAGTGGCTAATGTACAACAGCAGCTTTTTTAACCTGTCATTTATGGTAAACCATTACTCCTGCTACTAAAATGTGTATACACAAAGATCCATGTGTATGTGTTAACAATTTAGCACATGACCTCATAAACTCTTCCTTAGAATTCCAATTGTTTGTCAGTTCGAGATTAACTTTTTTCTAACTGCATATAACACACACTTATTTGAAAAATATATTTTAACAAATTAAATGTATTAACAATAATCTAGCTGTATGCAAAATTAAAACAAAAAAATGCAGTGGCGGCATTGAAACTTTGAAAAAGTGTTCTCTGATTTGAATCATGTATAAAAATATATTAAACCTGCCCCAATAACTATCTGCGGCTTGGATATCGCAGATGGGGCTCTACGGACATGATAATTACACGAAACAGTATCAATCTTAGCTGTAAGATCATTTTTAAAAAAAAATGCCAAGATAATAAATGTTTGGAATAAATACAACCCTCATTTAATACCAAAATATCAATTCACAAAGGAAAAAAATATGTTTAAACTAAATAAATATATTAATTGATGAACATTGATTTCTTAACGTTTAGTTAGCTAAAGAGCTAATTTTCATACCTAATGTTACCTCTGTGATATAAAAAGCTTAAAATGGCTGCCCGTTAATTACTTATGCATTCACGAATGTAAGCAAATATATATAGAACTATTTGCTTTACATATTGAGATCTGTAAGATAGAACCAAAATTTGAGCAAATCAATCTCTGTGCCTTCTGGTAATTAACTGAAGGATGCTTACTATAAATGGTAAACTCAGTACACTCGCAATTTAATAGTACACTAGTTATTGCGATTTTCATGTTTCTGTGAAAAATATGGAATTCCGTGAAAATATAAAATCTTTGTCTAAGTGTCTAAGTCTAAGCCAGTTAAATACATTTCCGGTTAATAAAAGTGTAGTATGCATAATTAAAGCAGTGTAGGTGTCGTATAGGTTAGCTGTAACTTACGTTCCAGAAGCAGTCGGCGGTCTGGTACCACTAGGTTGTCGTTCATAACCGCCTGTAGTTGGCGGTCTGGTACCACTTGGTTGTTGTCCACCTCCGCCTGTAGTTGGTGGTCTGGTACCACCAGAATATCGTCCACGACCGCCTGTAAGTGGCAGTCTTATACCACCCGTTTTTCGCCTCTTTCCGCCCGGTCGAAAAAATCTGAATGCTGGCCTTCGTAACATTTTAGAACGTAATCCATGTTTCCGTTTGTGTGATCTCCTGCTAATAGGTTTATGATTTAAACCGGGATCTTAAATCGTGACCGTTGACTAAATACATGCACAGATAATAATATGCTAAAATCTCTAATTGGTCACCGAAATCTCATTTGTTAATTAGCATTTCTCAAAAATGGAAATAGCAAATATAAAAACTAGAAATATACCGTGTACAAATATTCAGTGTTATTATTGTATGAACAATTCATAAGACTGACTCACATTAAAACTTCATGTTAATGTAAAATCAGTAAACAAAGTAATAGCATGGATTGTATCTACTGCATTAAAATTGTTTATACTGTCGTTTAATGATTTTCAGTTTAACTTAATACAATAATAATTTGGTAAGTGGAGGTTTTATACATCAGAGTCAAAGTATGGTACTTTTAGTACATTTGATCCGTCCTTTTTTCTTTCTGTTTATTTTTGTATTGGATTTAACGCCATTTTCAACACATTTCAGGTATTGATACGGTATGTCCAATATCATGATAGATGAAAATTCCAGAATAAATATGAGTAGAACCACCAGCCAACCGCAAATAATTGGCAAACTTTCTCACTTAAAATAAGACCACTCAGCCAAGAAGGACCCTTGATCTGTCTTAAATTAGTTTATGAATACATTATATTAAATCAAATTAAGAAATATCCCTCGTTTTATAACCATGTCTGGTTTTAAAATGGACTATATCTTAAATTACAGTTGTGTTTAAGTCAGTTACCAATATTAGTCATAATGAAAGAGCTATAACTCTGTTGTTTCCTGTCTGACCCAGCCGGTTCAAGAACTCATCTGAACTTTCATAAACATAAATGGATGAAATCTGAAGATGCTTGAGTGTTAAAAACAGTTAATAGACATGAATGGACGGCCAAAATTACCACGACACAAATCCGATTAGCCTTTGACTAGTAGAGCCAATTATTAAGTTAAGTATAAATAACAAAATGTTCGAGATGAGATTATAGTACACGATATTAATAAGTATGGATACAGCGAGACCATTAATATTTATATAGTTCCATATCAACTTACTGAGTTGTTAAAAAAGTATCATTTTTTCCCCTGAAGTTGTAAACGTTTCCGTTTTGGCTTCTTTGGGGATTTGATATCGGCTGGATTGCTTCAGATCTATATCTTGTAATAGGTGAATAAGAAAAGTAACGAATAAGAGATCGCAGTGGATAAAATGGTGGACGGAACCATTGTGTAAACGAAGTTTGAGCTACTTGAAGGTGCTGTAAATCCAAAATGCTTGGGATTTGATATGAAGGCATCAAAAATAAATCCGGTATTAGCAAAGAGACATCCGTTATGAGAACAGGTGCCACAGGCGCCGATAAACTCTTCCATTTGTTGTTTAATAAATCCGGTATATGTGGAAAACCAGGTACGATAGAAGATGAATCGTGAACGGGTAAACTGAAGTCCAGCATGAGTGGAGATAAATCCGTTAGGGTCGGTTGTATTTCCAGAAATGTCCTGTATGTCAATATAGATATCGCTAGCACTTAAAATGTAACACATGGATCAAAGTACAATATCTTATAAATTATGGTTTAACGTCGGTACATATAAAATGGATATAACGTATTTGATGATATATATATATACGGGAGAAATATGTTCACATATCATAGATAAACACACACAATGCAGAAAGTGTTTTAAATAATTCGATAGTTTTCAGATTCTAAGATTCAGTTTAAGCTGAATTATATTGCAGTTTGCTAGATAGTTTTCTGTCATATATTTATGTTACGCAATTGTCACTTTTGACGTGTGATACAGCATAATGCTATGATTTTCTACATTATTAAAGCAAAGGTTTGAAAATGTATCGTGAAGTTACTTTAAACAAATATAGCTGATCATAAGAATGTAACAAAATAGTAGATATTTAAAAAAATATATATTTTCCTTTTGTCAGCGTTAACGTATAAAATTATGCTATTGGCAACATATAGTCACAGTTCTTATTGAACAAATAACAAAATCCATTTAATTTGAGCAATATCTTAATGTGCATTTACTATACTAAAGACATAAGAACATGTCGAGGGCTGAAATCGAAAAAGGTCTAAGTGCTTCTTTATTTACATGCACTTCGATTTTTTTCGCGTCCGCCTCTCGATGTGTGTATATATTTAAGTACAGTTTATTATCAACTATTAATTACGTAAAACTTGTGCAATGTGAAATGATATGGAATTAAATGTCAAAGAAACAGACACGCAAGCCATGTGATATTTAAGCTACATATAAATATATTATATAAATGCCATAATTGAATATTTTCAGATAATACGAAGAGTGTACGAAATTCTTCCGTTTTCAGTCAGTATATAACATAGAATCGCCGGGTACCCACGGGTTAATTCCGATATACTCCATCCATCACCCGTATTCTGGAAGATAATCCGGATATTTTCACTGAATCTTGCAGGAGAGTGAAAGGGTTTTTTTTTTGCTTAAATGGTAGTCTATATATAGTTCTTTGATTTTATGTCTGATAACATTTTGATATCATTGAGCATTTTGAAATAACCAAGATGGCGCCTAAAATGGCCGCCAATTTATTAGAAAAGTAAAATTTGGATGATAATTACTATACGGTATAACATTATTCTTACTTAAGGATACTTTTGATGTGTATGATGTTTAAATGATGAACTGAGTAGACAAATTGTCATAATTGGGCATTTCTAAACAAACAAGATGGTACTCAATATGGCCGCTAATTTGCTCAAAGTACAATATTTAAATGAGAATTACTTTTATGTATTAAATTATTCACATACAAGAATGTATAGTAATATATTTTGCTAAATGATAGTCTTTATGGTTATAGTTGTGTGATTTTATGTTAGATGACATTTTGTCAGAGGCATTTCGAAACAAACAAGATAGTACCAAAACTGGTCTCATATTTGCTCGAAATGCAGTATTTAGTTGATAATTATTATTAAACATAAAATTATTCATACATAAGAGTGTATAGAAATATATTTTTGCTCTATTTTTTATAGTGCATTTTGTGATCAATGAATATTTTGAAATAAACAAGATGGCATCCAACATGGCCGCCAATATTCTCGAAATGCAAAATTTAATTGAGAATTACTATTAGGTATAAAATCATTCACACATGAAAGTGTATAGTAATATTTTTGGTTAAAATGAAAGTCTATATAAAGTGCTTTGATTTTATGTTGGATGACATTTTGTCATCATTGAGTAAACAAGATGTCAATTAAAATGGCCGCCAACTTGCCAGCAATGCAATATTTAGATGGACATTACTATAAAGTATAAAACTATTTATACTAAAGGATATGCTTGATGTGTTTGGTGTTTCGGTGACAAATAAACTTACAATTAAAAGCATATGGCCTTTAATATTATTACAATTTATCGAAAGAAGTTTGATTTGTTTGAATATCTAGCGTCATTTTATACCATCGGGTGCTAACATTTGATCATCTTCAGTTATTTTGCAGAAGCAAATATTACCTTTTTGAACTGTCTTAGGAAAGTGCCTCAGTATCAATACTTGAAGGGTCAAAATCCTGTTTCCATGTACATGCCTCTTTTTTCATTTCGAACAGAGCTTCAGAATACATTGTAAGTTGTAAGGCAATTAAAGTATGCACTCAGCATTTACTGTCTGTGAAACTATTTTACCGCTGATGATATACATATATACATAATATATTATGATTGTTTAGTTTAGTCGCGTTGTTCAAAACATGTTTATTATCGTGCTTCGATAGTCTTTGATCAATCATCAATGGTACTCATAACTGACAAAATAACTTCAACTCTACTGCAAACATGCAAATTCAATTCCTTTATTTCCAGTATTTCTGGCTTCAGAATAATTCAAAGTATTCCCTTCGTATCATTTCTATATCTCATGAACGTAGTTTCAATAAGCATACCACTCTTCATAAACTTATGAAAAACTGGGGTAAGCATACTTTTCATGGACCTGAGAAAGTAGAGAATCCATACCGTGAGTAATTTATATGGCTAACTGCAAAAGAAGTGGCATTATAAGCTTAACTGCTACCAAATGCAAAGGCCAGTCAGCTTTTCTCTCAGCTCTGATGTACAGGATAATTATAAACACAGGTAGTATTATATCATCTATCCATCACCTATTTGTTTTACTTCTAACAGCAAAATTGTTAAGATTAGTTTCCAACTTTTAATATTAAAATGTTCAACATAAACAACTCCATTGCTTAAATAATGATCTAGTATAATAGCATATTCATTAAGACGACAAATATCTACTTATCATTAACATAAACATTATGTTTACCTTTTTCTATTCCACATGAAAGTTAATTACTTATTACAAATTTTATATTGTGACAAGGCGGAGTAGTATATATTATATGTCTATATTGTTGTAGTGGGAAATTACGACAATTTTCGACATTATTTAAGAATATTTTATTTGCATATATTGTCAATAGTGTCAGTTTTATATTTGGGATGGTAGTGATATATTAACTTAATAAAATCAACTAAATTAAATTCAAAATATTTTATTTGCACCTTTAAAACTAAAGAGTGCGGAAAACATAATTGTCAATTCATCTGCCTCCACATTGGCGGCCATCTTAAATATTTCAAAAATGCTCAACAATGACATAGTGTATCAAGCTTATTTTTCATAACTTAATCATAAACTAGCATAATCACCAAAAACATTTACTATTCACTGTCATGTAAGGTGCCGGACTACCGTGGGAAATTACGCTAGCTCTGTGTTGTTGTTTTTTTAAAAGAACAGAACAAAATGCAGCTAGCGTTAACAACGTCTAATCAAATTAGCGTTTCGATTGGATGACGTTCCTTTCATGAAATCGTGAAAAAAAAACAGACATATGGTTGCATCGTAGCTTGGTAGAAACCTTGCAAAGCTAGTGTATTGTCCCGTGGACGATAAATGGAGAGTATCAGAATGGATTACGCGTGTGTAAATGCTTCATTAATTGAATATAATTTATTCCATAACCCAAGATTCTATATTTTTAATATTTTATGAGGATAAGCCCAGTTTGGTGTTCTTTTTAATAACCAGAAAATTCAATATTTTTCACTGTTTAATTTCTTACCTTAATCGAAAATATTGTAAAGTAGGGTTGCATTTTTTAATATTTTGCATAAATAGCATGAAAGAAGATTTTTAATTCTTTCAGTTACAATTTGCACATTTCGAGAATATTTTACGCCCGCGTTAGTTAGTGCAATGTCACTCTCATAAGTTCAATAGTTGTTCATAATAAACATCCAATCAAATAGCTGCATCTTCCTTTGGTGTGGTCGAATGAGCGATCTGGTCCTATTTAATTATTACTTGGAAATTGAATATGGGCGCTGCCATATTGAAATATATTGAAAACGATCACGTGACAAGAAAACATGGCGCTTGCCATTAGGAGGTCGTCATAGTTTTTAAAAATTGTACTTATATACAAATATTTTCATATAATTGAAATATTTATTTATCTATTTGATTAGTTAAAGTTGAAGTGCCATGTAATCTAAAAGTAAATCTACTTATTTGGTAACCTGCGATTGCAGTTGTTTCTTTTCCTACATGAGCTCTTTCACTCAGATGTTTATTAAACAAGAATATTTCTTAAACTTAAACCCTCATTCCTTATAATTCCTTTATGAGACATTAGCATTATATGCATTTTAAACGCCCTCTTTTACTTGATCTGGTAAGCGGTTGTCTTTAAAGAAAATTATTGTTAAGCTGTCGCGGCCTTTATGGACTAAGAAACTATTGTAACATTGCCAAATGTTTACTCTAATTTTGTTTCGTATAACATGTTTTAAATTATTGTTATTAGTTTTCCAGAAAGCATTATGAAAGAGTTTTTGACAAAAATATACATTTACACACATATACATGTGTATGTGTTAATACTAAGTGCACTAAACTAAAGGGTTATGAAAATAAAGGGGCGCCAAGGACTTTACATTGTTATTCTACACTACACAACCATATGCTACAGTCACATGCATTACAATAACTTACCCGCCTACTGAAGCAACGACCAGGACACTCACAATGATGAAGATTATAGTAAGACGCATGTTTAATCTGAAACAATAGAAGCAATATATTCAAATATATGACCTTAAGAATATACAGTCAAACCTGTCTTAAGCAGCCAGTCAAGGGATGGAGCAAGTGGTCTTTTAAGACAGGTTGTTGCTTAATACATGTTAATTTGCTCTAAAAACATAGACTGTATGTATATTTATCGTCCACACCGTTTTATTTTATTGGCGTAGTGACAGTGTTATTTTTATGAAATTCATTGAAAAGAAAACCGGTGATACAAATTGAAACAATGGACGTACATATGGTGTCGAAACTGTATTAAAGTGGTCTGGTTAGGTTAATTTTGTACAATCCGTCTTGTTACATGTGAGTACGGGGGAAGAGCAAGGTTGGTTGCACCCTTTAATCATGTTTCTCAGTATGGTTTTAAAGGCAGTTAATCCTGATGTCAATTTCGTTGAATGTTTGTACTCTCTTAATCATACTTATACTATGCTTTGTTTTATTATTGTCTTTCAATCGAACAAAAATACACTTCTGTTATTTACACATTTGTTATGTAAAATAAAGCAACGCTGTTGTTTTTGTTACTGTCCAAATTCAGTGAGTATGTGCGAATCGCATGTGAGAGTATACTTTCAATTCGTAGACGACCAATCTGTTTAACTAAAATGTTTTCAAATGTATGAGTTTTATGATACATATTAACACATCCTAGTTATCTTTAATGTTTGCTTTGATAAAATCAAACGACCGAGAAAGCCAATGCAACAGTTGCAACATTTACTACACATCCGTCACATTTGCACAATAACTAACCTTGTCTTGCACACACGTCAAAATTTAAAACTACAAACGTTGACATTTATTCTGTCACATGATACGGACCGTAAACACCTAACCGAACTTTTTTTTTGAACGGGGTTTAATGTCATTTCCAACACATTTCAGGATATATATGGCATATACAGTTTTACTGGTAGAAGAAGACCTCAGAATGAATCTGAGTAGAACCATCGTCCTTTCACAAGTAACTTTCTCACATAAGGTTTTTAGATCGAGCACGACTCCAACCTAGGACTTAAGCGGTGAGGGGTAAGTGACTTTGAGATCACCCGGCCACTGAGAACCCCTTCTTACCAAACTATAAAACGTAACAGCTTTAAGAACAATTGGACACTGAGCAAAGCGAGGTTTGCAGAATAAGTATAAGAATATAGTTTTTTTTCCACTTATCCACATCATGTTTGAGAAGACGAATCAGTCATTTCGACCCGTATACGTGCCTCTGTTGATGACTCTCGAAAACCATAGCGTTTTAATATCTGAATAGGTAAACTTCTACTCAACAACTAACTATACTTTTGGGATTCGTTAATTACATCGGTTCTATGCTATTCTTTATACAAGTATCACATTGAAAAAGTAGTAAGCCTGCTGGTTTCTTGTCAAGAAATACATAATTCGGATTGACAACAACTCAAAAGAAACTGAACGGCTAACCAGCCACTTTCAATATTTTCAATATCTTCGTCAAAATATTGAGTAACGTTTTTAAATGTGTATACGACATTAACAGACAATATAATATTATATTGATTTTATATTGCCTAAATGTTGTTTTCTTATCTAAGTCCACATTTCAAGGTTATTGCTATGATACTTTTTTAAAAAAATACATAAAATATCAGGCGGTGAGTAAACTGTTCCGTTCAGTATATTTTGCATCTGTTTCATGACTGTGTGTACTCATTATTATTTTTCACTATTCTAGTCTTCTTTATAATTTGTTGCTTATTTATAAAAAAGTACATTTATTCTTGCAAATTAAGAAAAGTGTCTCCCAATTTATTCAGTTTTTATTGAAAAAGTACAATGCTATACAAATAAAGATATATGTACTTTGAAAAAGCTAATAACATAAAAGCAAGTTGGAATATATTTCAAGGTATTAGTAAAACAACTATAAGAAAGCAATTAATATTATGATAATAGTTACAACTTTATACATTTCTGCTATGTAAACCATATATTTATCATGAGCCGACTATATAGTATATATGTAACAATGTATACTTATGTTACGATATGTAACAATGTATACTTATGTTACGATCTGTGTATTTTAATATGTATATATACTCACCAAACAATTAAATAAAAATATTTTAAAAAAATAATTCGGATTTAAATTTTAAATAATTGAACCGAAATTACAACTGAATAGTCAATGTTTTCTATTTGTTAGAAACAGCTGTAAGAAGATTACTGTGCTAAAGACGAGTAACTTTGCATGTTTTCAAAACACCTTATACTTTATATTACAAATACAAATTTTCAACAAATAAACGTACCTTTTCGCATGCTCAGCTTTAATGTCTGTATGCCATCTGTCATCATACGAGCAAATGCATCAGTTTTATACACCGCTGTGAACTAACCGCACGACGACCTCCGGTTGTTATATCATTTTTTATATTTTTTATGTGCATCTACTTAATCAACAAGTTACAAACAAGTTTATCCTGCTGGTAGTTATGAAACAAAAACATTCTGGATTTTTTAAAACTTTTATTTAAGTTTCATCTGGTACAATATAATAATAACATTAACACCAATGTCATACAATATTATGTACATAGCCATTCAAATATATGAATTACAATATACGCAATTCCAGTATTTGAATTACAATATATGAATTATTGGAGAATATCATATGATGCAAAATAAAATCAACGTTGTACGTAATTAGACTATGTAAACTGATACAAATTTATTAAAAGTGTTTCAAGTCAAAAATAACAACAAAAATACTCCGAAAAGAAAAAAATAGCAATATTGCGCAATATAAAAATAGAGCATGAGCACTGTAAGCGAAAGGTCCCTAGATCGAGTCCCGGGCCAGCTGCATATTTTTTTCGTCCTGACGAGGGACGACTGTGACATATATATATTTCGAGAAACAATCTCATGAATATTTGGTCTCTATGGAAATTCGGGGCGATTTTTCAAATTTGTAAGGGAATATGTCGCAGTGTGTACGTATTCTACTAGGAGAGAAATGTATGTAAGCGGTCCGGTTAGCTCAGTCGGTACAGCGTTCGCTCTGTAAGCGAAGTGTCCCGGGTTTGAGTCCTGTAATAGCTGCATATTTTTCACCTCCTGTTACATTGGAAGGGTGGTATTCGATACTTTAATGTCACAGTATGTACGGAACATACTAGGAGAGAAAAATATGCAGCCAGTTCGGGACTCAAACCCGGTTTGCTTTGCTTACAGGAAGAATGCTCATCCAACTAAGCTAACCAGACCGCTCACATATATTTCTCTCCTAGTAGGTTACGTATACACTGTGAAATTAAAGTATCGAACGCCACTCTGATCAGATCAGACAAAATCTGGTTGATTTAAGTGCAAAATAATTAAATCATAATTAGTTTAATTAATTCTATAAACAGTCAAACCTGTCTTAAGCAGCCAGTCAAGGGAAAGAGCAAATGTGCCTTTTAAGACAGGTTGTTGCTTAATACAGGTTTATTTATTATGCAAGCATAGAAATGGGAAATAGAAAACATGGTTGTTGAAGACAAGTGCTGCTTAGTAGAGGTGACCGCTTACACAGGTTTTACTGTACTTCATGAAACTGTCATATATATTATCTAACCGTCAATGTTTAAGCGTTAACATCTCCTGTATGGGTGCTTGCGTTGTTTGGGAATATTGCAATATTTTGAGCATATAAAAGGAAGGGTGATTTTGCTTCAGATCGTGCATATACTTCTTTGTGCGTATAATAAAGTATGATGGTGTAAATACCCCGCGTGTTGGACAGTGCTGTGTGTAAATTGTCTCAAACTGTCATATTTATATATTGCATCCTCTTTCTCTCTCTCTCTCTCTCTCTCTCTCTCTCTCTCTCTCTCTCTCTCTCTGTCGGCCGCCCTCTCTCTCTGTCGGCCGCCGTCTCTCTCTCTCTCTCGCTCTCTCTCTCTCTCTCTCTCTCTCTCTCTCTCTCTCTCGCTCTCTCGCTCTCTCGTTCTCTCTCTTTTTTTTTTGAAACGTGTTTTATCCCTTAAGCACAATGTTAGTTTTTTTACCGTTTAGGTCACATCATCCTGTCTCGACATGCTCCATGTGTGACTGGTACATACGTCTTATTCACCTCATTGTACCTTGTTAAACATTCTGTGGTACACACGGGTCACGTATGACAAAACATACTGGTCTACGCGAAAAACAGAAATATAAAACATTATAATGTTTAGTATACAGGCATTCAAAATAGATAAATGTCCTACAAGAACGAATATGTCACGTCTCCCACATATATACAATACTTATTGTAATTATTGTATATATTAAATGTGTCCATGTTGCTTTGGTAACTTTGTTCTTTGCTTGCCACTTCTTCTGCTGGGTATATATTTGTATTCTTAACGAAATTACTCTAATAATTGTCTTTCGTTATACATGTTAATATTCATATACTTTAGCTTACCAGTCAATTTTTAGAAGATAATTATATACTACAAAAATATGTCATAATATTCTTTAAGTTAATTAACTTTTTTTCTTTAAAATACATTGCGAAAACAATGCAAAGCACCATTGACATTGAAATCTTCCTGAGTAAAAACAGGGAGATCATTAAATTCACAACAACGAGATTTCCGATTTTTTGGGATCTTTTCAGATGCTCATTCTCAATGTATGATATATATATATGGAGATAATTATATGTGAATAACCAGACATACATGTACAAACCAGACTACGGCGAGCGCGCCTAGCTACAATGCAAACCATAGATACAATATCAAGGCCTCTGCCTAACAAAATAAATGTACGAATCATGAAAAATAAACGATCATGATATGTTGTCATTTCATCCGAATATATGTACGATCATGATATGTTGTCATTTCATCCGAATATATGTACGATCATGATATGTTGTCATTTCATCCGAATATATGTACGATCATGATATGTTGTCATTTCATCCGAATATATGTACGGTCGTGATATTATGTCATTTCATCCGAATATATGTATGATAATTTCATCCGAATATATGTACGATCATTATATGTTGACATCTGGATAAATGTATGGTCAGGATGTGTTGTCATTTCATCTGTATAAATGTACGATCGTGATATGTTGTCATTTCATCTGAATATATGTACGATCGTTATATGTTGTTATTTTAACTGGATATATGTACAGTTGTGATATGATGTCATTTCATCTCAATATATGTATGGTCGTGATATGTTGTCATTTCATCTGAATATATAGTACGCTCGTTATATGTTGTTATTTTAACTGGATATATGTACGATCGTGATATGATGTCATTTCATCTCAATATATGTATGGTCGTGATATGTTGTCATTTCATCTGAATGTATGTATGGTCGTGATATGTTGTCATTTCATCTGAATGTATGTATGGTCATGATATGTTGTCATTTCATCTGAAAATATATGTACGATAGTGATATGATGTCATTTCATCTCAATATATGTATGGTCGTGATATGTTGCCATTTCATCTGAATATATGTATGGACGTGATACGTTGTTATTTCATCCAAATATATATATGATCGTGATATGTTATAATTTCTTCGTAATATAAGTATGGTCATGATCTGTTGTCATTTCATCCGAATATATGTATTGTCAGGATACTTTGTTATTTCATCTCAATATTTGTACGATCGTTATATGTTGTCATTTTATCCGAATATATGTACGGTGGTGATAAATTGTCATTTCATCCGAATATAATATGTAAGGTCATGATATGTTGCCATTTCATCTGGATATATGTATGGTCATGATATGTTGCCATTTCATCTGGATATATGAACGATCATAATATGTTCTCATTTCATCAGAATATATGTATGGTCATGATATGTTGCCATTTCATCTGGATATATGAACGATCATGATATGTTCTCATTTCATCTGATTATATGTATGGCCATGATATGTTGTCATTTCATCCGAATATATGTATGGCCATGATATGTTGTCATTTCATCAGAATATATGTATGGTCATGATATGTTGTCATTTCATCTGGATATATGAACGATCATGATATGTTGTTATTTCATCCGAATATATGTAAACTATGGTCGTGATATGTTGTCATTTCATCCGAATATATGTATGGTCATGATATGTTGTCATTTCATATGAATATGTGTATGGTCATAATGTGTTGCCATTTCATCTTAATATATGTATGATCATGAGAAGTGTCATTTTATCCAAATATAAGTATGGTCATGATATGTTGTCATTTCATCCGAATATATGTAAACTATGGTCGTGATATGTTGTCATTTCATCCGAATATATGTATGGTCATGATATGTTGTCATTTCATATGAATATGTGTATGGTCATAATGTGTTGCCATTTCATCTGAATATATGTATGATCATGAGAAGTGTCATTTTATCCGAATATATGTATGGACGTGATATGTTGTCATTTCATCCGAATATATGTACGATCATTATATGTTGTTATGTCATTTGAGTATATGTACGATCATGATATATTGTCATTTTATCTGGATATATGTATGGTAAGGATATGTTGTCAGTTCATCCTAATATATATACCGTCGGGATATGTTGTCATTTCATCCGAATATATGTACGATCATGATATGTTGTCATTTCATCCGAATATATGTACGATCATGATATGTTGTCATTTCATCCCAATATATGTACGATCATGATATGTTGTCATTTCATCTCGATACATGTATGGTCGGGATATGTTGTCATTTCATACGGATAGATGTATGGTTGGGATATGTTTTCATTACATCTCGATAGATGTATGGTCGGAATATGTTATCATTCCATCTGGTTATATGTACGCTCATGATATGTTGTCATTTCATCTCGATAGATGTATGGTCGGGATATGTTATCATTCCATCTGGTTATATGTACGCTCATGATATGTTGTCATTTCATCTCGATAGATGTATGGTCGGGATATGTTGTTATTTCATCTCGATGGATGTATGGTCGGGATATTTTATCATTCCATCTGGTTATATGTGCGATCATGATATGTTTTCATTTCATCTCGATACATGTATGGTCAGGATGTGTTGTCATTTAATCTCGATACATATATGGTCGGGATATGTTGTCATTTCATCCGAATATATGTAAACTATGGTCGGGATATGTTGTCATTTCATCCGAATATATGTATGGTCATGATATGTTGTCATTACCTCCGAATATATGTATGGTTGGGATATGTTGTCATTTCATAAAAATATATGTACGATCGTGATATGTTGTCATTTCATCGTTATAAATGTACGATCCTGATATGTTGTCATTCCATCTGAATAAATGTATGGTCATGATATGTTGTCATTCCATCCGAATATATGTATGGTCGGGATATGTTGTCATTTCATCCGAGTATGTGTTTGGTCATGATATGTTGTCATTACCACCGAATATATGTATGGTTGGGATATGTTGTCATTTCATAAGAATATATGTACGATCGTGATATGTTGTCATTTCATCGTTATAAATATACGATCCTGATATGTTGTCATTCCATCTGAATAAATGTATGGTCATGATATGTTGTCATTCCATCCGAATATATGTATGGTCGGGATATGTTGTCATTTCATCCGAATATATGTTTGGTCATGATATGTTGTCATTACCTCCGGAATATATGTATGGTTTGGATATGTTGTCATTTCATAAGAATATATGTACGATCGTGATATGTTGTCATTTCATCGTTATAAATGTACGATCCTGATATGTTGTCATTCCATCTGAATAAATGTATGGTCATGATATGTTGTCATTCCATCCGAATATATGTATGGTCGGGATATGTTGTCATTTCATCCGAATATATGTTTGGTCATGATATGTTGTCATTACCTCCGAATATATGTATGGTTTGGATATGTTGTCATTTCATAAGAATATATGTACGATCGTGATATGTTGTCATTTCATCGTTATAAATGTACGATCCTGATATGTTGTCATTCCATCTGAATAAATGTATGGTCATGATATGTTGTCATTCCATCTGAATATATGTATGATTATGATATATTTATTTATGCTGTAGTCTCTTGTTGGACATATATTTTGATATGTTGTAAATATAAATAAAGCATAACTATGAAATTAAATATACGTTCGATCTTAAATAACTGTTCAAAGTTCGTCATATGATATATCATTTATCTTTTTACAGTCTACATCTACAGAGAGACACACCGCAACGTTACGGTTCGAGCATGATAGAACACGATGGTTATGCATCTTTGCAAGTTTGTTTCATTTATCAATGTGATAAACAGCATCTGCACGCATATGTAGTAAATTTATGAAAGTGAGTTATATTGCCGTACCCCAACTTCATTTTTTAACATTCCATAATATAAACTGCATACCAAATGTCAAAATGGCCTTTCTTAAAACACACTTTTTCCGTTCTATATAAAAGTATTCTGTTGTTAGATTTGAAGCCGTAATCTACGCAACAAATTATTAATTCTGTATGTCTTTTTAAAAGAAATATATTAGTGTTGAACATTTACTAGCTGATATGTATACTTGTATATTAGACTAGCGAAAATTGTAAAAAGTGTTTTAAAGCTGCTATTATTTTAATTCCAGTACTCGAGAAATTGTTATACGGCTATGCAAATCTCACATTAAAGAAAACGAATTGATCTTTTTATAACCAACTTAAGAAGTTCATTAAACAGACAAACCGAATTAACCTGGTAATTGGCTGTACTGTTAATTAAATAAGGCTGTTGCTGTTATAGGTGTTATGGCTGTCGGAACTATATAGAGATCGGTAGAAAATGTTATTGTTATGTTGTTGTTGCTGTTGTTGTTGTTGTTGTTGTTGTTGTTGGTGTTGTTGTTGATGATGTTGTTGTTGTTTTATTGTAGTCGTCGTAGATAATATTTGCCGTTTTCAAAATAACAGAATTAACGAACAGTTGCGCGACGTAAAATGTTCCTCAAATAGGACGGCGGCTACTAACTCATAATTTTACAAATAGCTGCTTTGAATCGGACAACGTGACATTTTTGTGTCCCATAAACGATGTTAGTCCATGCATATAGTATTACACATTCGCAGTCGAAGTTGGAAAATACAAAACAAAAAAAAAATAACTCAATGTCAACGGTTTATATGAGAATATACAATTGAAAATTAAATTTACCATCAATTTAGATTTCGGAAATCATGTTTTATTTATTTACCGGTTATTTGAAGTCAATCAACACAATGAACCAAAAGCATATATATAGTTGTGTCATGATTATTAACACACATACATTGAATGATAAAACATATACATTTTTTCTTCGAAATCAGTAATTACAATTCACCATGATTTTCATTCAGTTCTGTAACCATGTATAAAAGACATATTCACACATACTTCCATGATTCAATATTTCTTATGGAATCTTATTAACATGTATAATATGCATAGTCAGAAATACATGCATGGATCAATATTTGAAATGAAACCATATATAGTATATCGTATAGCATGAAATAACTGCATAGTTCAATATTTGATATGTAATCAAATACAGCAAGTCGTATAGCCAGAAATACTTGCAAGGTTCAATATTTGATATGAAACCAAGTATAGTATATCGTATAGCCGGAAATACATGCATGGTTCAATAGTTGATAAGAAACCATGTACAGTAAATATATCGTAAAGCCGGAAATACATGCATGGTTCAATATTTAATATGAAACCATGTACAGTATGGCGTATAGCCGGAAACACATTCATGGTTCAATATTTAATATGAAACCATGTACAGTATGGCGTATTGCCGGAAATACATGCATGGTTCAATAGTTGATAAGAAACCATGTACACTATATCGTAAAGCCGGAAGTACATGTATGGTTCAATATTTAATATGATACCATGTACAGTATATCGTATAGCCTGAAACACATGCATGGTTCAATATTTGATATGAACCCATATACGGTATGTCGTATAACCAGAAATACATGCATGATACAAAATTTATTATGATAGATTTATTTTTCTGTTTTTGAAAATAATACTTGACGTACCTTATTGTTTTTATGTTAATGTAAGTAGATGTATGTTGTGTAATCTGCAATAATTTCGCAAGTAACATATCACGCAATAAAATGTAATCGTGTATAGTGTTTCTGTCAATAAACATGCAGCTGCGCCTTAATGTTTGAGTACGCGATACCAGTTTGTATAACCATGTACCACGTAATACCATACGTTGCAATCTATCATCCTAAACCACTTACGGGATATACCATCAGGATATAGCATTTGTACATGATATAAATACCTGAAAAGCAACAAAAAAGGACGTTTTATATTTCATGCACTCTATCATGCTTTCTAAATTTTCATCATGCCTTACAACTATCAAAGACAATTTAAACAATATGGTATGGTGATGAGGTATACGACAATTTTGGTATAAATCTGTTTCAGCCTATAAAAATATTCGACATTCGTCGCTGATTCAAGTGGGAAAGTTATCACTTATTTCTGATGACGGGGGTGTGTTCGAGTACTGGTAAACATTTAAGGAAACAGTGGTTAGGTTAACTGTTCGTCTGATAGTCTTCGATGCAATAAAAAATACGCTAAATATTCAATCAATCAATTAATCTATAAAAACAGATAATATCAAGTTTCATTATCAATGTTTACATTAGTCAGACTACTTTACCAATTTTGTACACTACTTTACCAATATTGTACCCTACTTTACCACAAATTTTAATTAAAGAGAATCCTAGAGCACTAATTTAAAAACAAAACATATATAACATATATATTCCTTAAATTTTAAACGCACACTCTTCGAAGTTGCTATAATTGTAAAATTTCGTATGTAGACTTGCCATGAACATGGTAGTTCATTATCGTTTTGTTCGAATAATGTATTAACCAGATGCAGTTATACTGTGTATTGTCCATTTGTCGCCGGCTACATTTTCATTTTGCATCTTGCTACGACACGAAAATGATATCTACTAAACCTTTCTTCAAATGCATAGGCTGAGGCTGTCATCATATACTTTAATATGTCATCTAGATACATAATTATATATTTTACCTAAAATGGCATATAGTATTTACGTAGGATGTGATGGTACGTCTCACACAACAATTACTTTTGTACTGTTCTCTTCATAGAGAAATGCACTTCTGGAATACTGGATACATTGCCAATGGTTCTTAAAGTGCCTTGTACCTGTTTGTCAAACTATGCAGAAAAAACATGGGGTTGACTAAGTTGCTTTTTATAAATTTCGATAGTTTGATGGCACCCCTTAATTTTTTACAATTCTGCCTATCTGTTGCAGTGTATCACTACGCATCTTTAAACTGTTATAGCTTTATCAAACAGTTCCTAATGTCATCCAAACTTGGCAAAAATCATGAAAATGTTCCAAAGTTCCCATATGCACAAAGATTTATGACATTGTATGCATTTTTAACCAAAATAAAATGCCCAACCGCTTTACACATTATACTTTACCGTCATGTAAGGTGGTTAATTCTTAAGTGAGACCTTGAAGAGGTCGATGCAGTAAGTAACGATGATCCTAACAGAAAAGCGCGATAGACACAGCGTCAGTCAAACCTGATTGCATCCATCTTCATAAATAAGAAATTGTTATATACTACCAGTAATTTGCTAAAGTAATGTGTTTTGTTTGCAAATTCTATATTATGGCTATTCAGTGCACTCTTTATAATTGTTGTTTAAAACCTTATGTCAGCAATTCCTGGTGGACATATATTTCTATTTTTTCAAGAAAGGACTTTTATCTTATTTTTATCAACAAGTAAGTAATTCATAATATCTAAATAAAACATATTAAAGTCATATCACACACTGTCACATGTGGTTAACCACTACGTTGTTATTTGCATCAGTAGTGTAAGTTTACCGTCTAGTTTCGTATATCCTGTTCATGGCATGACAACAAAACAGTTTGAGGACACGCACTTTGTGATCCTCAAAGCAAACGTGATCTGCTTAGATTACACGAACGTTAGCTCTGGCACATACAATTATGAAACCTCACCTGACATGCATGTAATTGCAACCATCAAGTAAACACCTTCATTTTGGTGATTATATTTTTTTTATCAACGTTTTATTATACAAACAGCAAACATTTGATTCAAATTAGCTTGGTTTGTTTACACGGATGTATGAATATTCATTTACGAAACAAGCCACATAAATAAATGAATGTGATAACAGAGAATGGAATAACAAATATAACCAATGAAGGAGAAATATATCAATTGCAAGACTTTTCAATGTCTGAATAAAATTTGAAAATATCCCAAAAAGCTTTGTAGGTTTTTAACCTTGTACACTTAATTATATTTTTTTAAAAAGTGACTAAACAGTTTAAACAAACCAATTAGCGTCGGTACCAGTCACTTACAAAAACAATTTCTAACAGGATGTAGACTAATGTATACAAATAGCCACAAATTGTACTGTCTAACGCGTTCATTTTTAAAACCGAAAAATGATTAGTAGTATATAAAAACAGAGTTTATTACATCGGTTAATATAGATAGTAACACAGTACAATGGATGGGAATGCAATATCAGTCAGTTTCTAGTGTCGTTAGTTGTGAGTCCGTGTACTGGGAAACAATTGGTGAGCATGATTATGGACGCCTATGGGTCCTTTATAAATATTGTGAATTGCATGCCCCTGTGTCACACGGTTTGGCCCCTTGGGGTGGGGCCAATTTTACTAAATCTATATAAGAGAAAATGACAAAAACCGTTTGAATGGATTTTAGTATGATTTGTTGTTGCTAACATGACGATTTGTTGTTGCTTACATGACCCCCCCCCCACCCACCCACCCTCCACTAACCTTGGGCCAGCGCCAAAACAATCAAATTCAAGGTAAACTTTAAAAAACTGATTATTATTATTATTATTATTTTTATTATTATTATTATTATTAATATTATTATTATTATTATTATTATTATTATTATTATTATTATTATTATTATTATTATAGGATGCACTGAAAAACAAACTGTCAGCATAATTAATGAGGCCCATGAATCTATCATAAAAATTGTGAATTTCATGCCCCTGGGTCTCACGGTTTGACCCTTGGGATGGGTACTACTTTACTAAATCTATATAGGAGAAAATGATGTGATTTATTGATGCAGATATGACATTCGAAATCCATGTTTGAATTTTTGCCGTTTCCCGAAGGAAAGAAGTTGGAAAACAGATTCATATAGCTTTATGTCATCAAGGATAATCAGGTTACCGTTAAGGTCCATGGGCCTCTTATTAGCTCCACTGGCCAAAGGCCAGAAGGCCTCACGCGATGGCGCGTTGTCCGTCGTCTGTCGGCTGTAAGCAGCACTTTCTCTGAAACCACTTGGTCAGTTAACTCAAATTCAACATGGTTGTTTCTCAAGAATAGGATGAAGTTATTTATGTAGTAATGGTCACCAACTATAGTTCTATTAGATTTGTTCAAATGGTGTCCCTAGGGTTTAATGACCCCGCCCCGATGGCTGAATTAGGGGACACGTGATTATAATACACATAATAAAAAAATGGAACTGATATTGCCCAAATTTTCACAGAAGCATTGTTAGGTCAAGAAGATTCAGATTTGTTAAAATGACTGGATTCCACTGTCTGAAGGGGTCAGGAGGGGCCCCCAAAGGGTAAAAATTTGGAATTTCAAAAATCTTTCTCTTAAGAATCAGTCAGTAAAATTTGTTCATATTTGGCATAAATAATCACTATGATTAGGGGTTTAAATCAAGATAAGAATAAAGGAGCTAGTATTTATAGGGACTCTGTGATGGGACTTGGAGTTTTACATAGGGATACAATGGGAAAAGGGAAAATCTCATTTTTTTTAACCCATTTGTGTAAAAATATTATTCAGTTTGAGTTCTGAAGCATCATCTAGGATTAAATTTCCATAAGGGGCCAGGTGGGGTCACAAAAGGGTAAAATTTGAAATTTTTCAACAATCTTCTTCTCTGCACCCGGTCAATCTAATTAGTTTATATTTGATATAAATTATCCCTATGAATAGGGGTTTGAAGTTTGTACAAATCAAGGGGCTAGTATTTATAGAGGTTCTGTAAGGGGACTTTGAGTTTTACATAGGAAGTCTTTTTCATCCATTTGTGCAGATTTATTATTCAGTTTGAGTTCTGAAGCTTCTTCTAGTTATAGAAAATAATATGTGGTTCAAATAGCAGGATTTAATTTCCATAAGGGGTCAGGTGGGGTCTTAAAAGGATTAAAATTGAATATTTTCAAAAAATTTCTTCTCAACAACTGGTCAGTCAAATCAGTTCATATTTTATATAAAATTATCCCTATTGGTAGGGGGGTTGAAGTTTGTACAAATCAAGGGGCTGGAATGGCATTTTTGCAAAACAATTTTGAATTTGATATTTAAACCATTGTGAAGAATTAGCAAATATTTTTTGTTACATAAAAAGGATTGAAACTCCCTAAGAAGCCGGAGGGACCCAAAAAGAGTTGATTTTGTGAAATTTCAAAAACTGATTAGGCGAATTTGTTACATAAAACAACAACCACTTTTTACAAGTAGAGTGTCCAAATACCCTCTTGGGCCTCTTGTTTTTTGGGTTTTTTTTAATTTCAAAAATCTCCGACGACAGTACATGGTCAAGATAGTCGGGGTGTAGCATCATCTCATGATATGTCCTTTGTGGTCAGTTTTTTAATGCATTGTGACCAAACTTTCACTATAGTAGTTTAAGTCTGAAATGATGTCATTACTGTAAACTGAAGGTGTTAGACAAAAAGAGTGTTTGTGCCTAGAAAACAGATTGTTCAACCATTTGTTGTTGTTGTATTGTGAGAAATAAATTCAATAATTAGGTAAAAAAGGGAAAAATTAAAAACACTCTTCCTTATTATACTTTCTTCGTAAACCTTCAATAAATATTTCCCTATAAAAACATGCACCGGCCACCAGTAGTTGAAGTACTTTGATTAAATAACAAGTTAACTATTCAATTTTATAATGTCATGTGTTATAGTTACCTAATTCATATGGTATTATTTGCCGACAGAAATTGTCCACAACAAAAAAACAACACAATAATAGCGAAGGCAAAAATAAAATACTAAATGTGTTAAATGTTTTCCTACTTTTATTTGTAGGTATGAGCGACAGGTGAGTTGTACTGAACAAATGCAATAAACACGACCTGGTGTGCCTTAAAAACTGTATTGGCAGACCTATTGCGTAATTCGCACGCACTAATAACTTTTTATTTGTTTTTGTCTTATTGTAATGAAATATCTTTCATCTATGTAAGACATTATATAATGTTATACGAAAACTGTTCAGGTATCAATAATAGCTATATATTTGTTAACTTAACACATCATATGGTAATTGTAGATAGCAGAGTATTCATTCACTATCTTACAAGTAAAAATTAAGGGTGGATATAAAAAAGAAAAGAATAGAAGGAGCAAAGATCAGAGAAATAGAAAATTACAGAGAGCAAGCAGTATGCAGTATATTATTCCGTAATTTTAGTTTACATGTTTCTGCATTTGATTTAGTGTGACATAAGTTTGTTTTAGGCGGGTGTAATCCGCCTAATAAAATCACTCCGATTTTACCGGATATGGAAATGTGTGAAAGTTGGAGACATCTAGCGGCCATATTCAATCAGAGTCGCCATTTTCTTCAGACTTGGAACAGTAACAACGGACAAGGTAATAAGAATGCTTGTCTAAGTGCTACAAACATACAAAATAGTGTTAATAAAGTGTGTAACGCGAATGCAAAGTGACTGTACAAGTTTACCTTTGCATGCCACGTATTTTTATAAATTGTTGCATCCATTTAACTAGTGTTTACAAACAAGTTTGACATAGTTTTGAAGCGTCAACTGTCCTTGCGAAGGGGCAATCTATAAAAATAATATTTGCTATCTTTGTATTTATGTTTTATGAATAACATAGAGAGTGTATGTGTAAATTAGTGATTTCGTTCACACAACTTGGTAATTTCAATACAGAAACGCACATTCCAATTTCATTCTTAATTAATCACAGGGGTTTGTCGAAAATAATAATCCGGGGATATGTATTGCAATTTACAGAGCTCCAAAAACGTGACACAGCAGAGTCGTAGTATCAACAGACTCAAATCAAGGTAAGAAAAAATGCTATTCAAAGTGCTATAAGCATACTTACGAGGGTAAATATAGCGTATAACGCGGATGCAAAGTTACGTTTGCAACATTTTTAAGTTTATGTTTGCAACAGCCACTTATATTTATAAATTGTTGCAAACGTAAACAAATTTGATCTAGTTTCGTAGTTTAATAATCTTCGTGTTTTACAAACATGAGATGGTATGTTTATGGCTTGCCAAAATGCCAGGCTTTATAGATTCAAATTTGCATAAATAAATGTGTACTTGTATATATTTATTATCCATTGAAATATTGTTTACAAATAAGTTTGACCTATTTTTGTAGCTGTCCTTGCGATGGGGCAATGTATATAAATAATCTTTGTTATCTTGTATATATGTTTATAAATAACATAGATTTGATTTGTTTTCTTATATTATGATTTTATATTTTGCTTCTGTAAGATTTTTTAGAAAAGGCGGCCATATTGAATTTGCTGCCTTTGATCTTCATTAGCATAATTTTAATTAGTTAATTATTCTTTGTCAATTAATATTTAATTTGATGATTGATAAAGGAATTAATGTGTTTGATTTGTTAAAAGAGTTTTAATTATATTAATTAAAATAAGATAATTAATTTTATTTACTGATAACCTAAATTTTGCAATTAACAAGTATATGTATCGTTTAGCAAGTGATTTTATCCGGATTTTTCATGCTTTTAAAATTGGCTAAAATATCTTTTTCCTATATATCATGCCTAAATTTATTCACTGACCCTTTATTGCCAAAAGGATACATATATTTAAACATGCCAAAATGATATATTAAAAAGGGATTTCATCTATTTTACATGCCTACATGTATGATAGACTAAAATTGATTTCTTGTTTAAATTCAACATATTTTGTGACATATTTAATGAATCACATGTTTGTATTTTGGTTTTAATTTGGTCTGATATACACAGGGACGGATTTCAGTTAAGAGGTGGGGGCGTAACACAATAACTGAACTGGCAAACGCGCTTTTCAGTAGAAATATAGTGAATTTACTAAAATATGGGAGTTAAGGAGGAAGAAGGCACATACCGTGTTTATTTAATAGTAGATCCGCCATTGATACAGGTTTACATGTTGGTTCATTTAAACAAAAGTCTGAATGATGTCAAGCAGTAGCTAACCTTTTAAACCATAGATACGCGTTTTTCCGCATAAATTACAGAAGGCCTTTGAAAACAGTGTAGGAAGAGTTCAGATTGCTCGTAACAAGCAATCTGAACATTTCCTGCACTGTTTACCACTCAGTCAGTAAATATTAACATAATTCACCAATTGCTGATCAGTTGTGAAATACTGTGAAATCATTAATTTTCATTGGGGTTAAATTTCATTGTTCAAAGGCATATTCGTTGGGACATAATTTCGTTGAAACCTTATTTTAGAAAATTTCGTTAAAGTGCGAACTTACGGCTGATTTAATTCCGCGAATTTTTGTTACATAACGTTTTAAATTACTGATCTGTACAAGTATTAAGTCGCTGTCTGTACCAACACACGCGACACTAAATGCCCTTCGCGCTATGCCGTATTTAGTCCATGCTTTAAAAATAACATACTTGTAAGAATGAAGGAAAAATACGTCACGCTGCTGTAAAATGCTGTAAAATGCTGTAAAATGTGTTGTTTACTAATGAAATTGACATCTTCTTCTAAGAAACACGAACCTTTGACACGCATATTTTATGTAATGAATTGAATGTTATAGTAATATAGTTGCCGCATTTTAGCCAGGACAAAGTGAAAGCACAAAAAGAAGAAAATATATATTTTTAAATAATTGTAAAATGCGCACAATAATAGAAAAATGGATAACAAATAGCTCAGAAAGGTATGTCAACGTTCAAGGTACAGATACATAGTACAGATATAATACAATTTGAATACGATCAATTCGATGGGATTTTATTTCTTTGTCGAGACTCTCCACGAAATCAACGAAAATTAGTCCCCAACGAAAATGAATAATGTCACAGTAATGCTTTTAATTTGGAAGAGTCAAAGAAAATGCTTATTGAGTAATGCATTAAGTGATAACTCTCCATGTGTATAAGTTAGTAATAGCACCCATAACATGTTACACCAGTGACCTTTTCCATTCTGTTTCAGGACGAGGCCATACGTACGGTGATGATGGGTACCACTGATACAAATATTCGGACGAGTACATTATCTGATGATGGGGAGACTGTCCAACTGACACTTTGGCGAGATCATAGTTCTCATGACCATCCAATAGGTCAGTTTATCTCCGTTGACCACAGCGTCACTTCTGAGTGGCAGAAAGTCAATAGACTTAATAAATTCGAGTATCAAGGTAATTGTTTCGTTTATTTATCTCCCTTCTTACATATTAGAAATTACCTTTATCCCACTTATATCTCCTAGTATGAAACTCTAAGACTGACAAAGTTTACAATAGAACAATATTTTCCCGCCCATGATTACAAATCAAATCCTTATAATGATGTTGATGTTAATGTTCAAAGCGTTTCATCCAATTACCAGCCAGAAATGGCAATTAGAATTAATGTCTAAGTTCTAATAATCATTTTCCTGCCAAGGAGGCCTAACAAATGTGTTAGCTATCCAATCTTACTATCATCAGATTTTAACCAGTACTCGAGCTCACCCATTATCATAAGTAATGTATCTTTCCCACATGATATCAACTTACACAATGTAGTCTATCAATACATCATGGAAATAATGGCCTAAAAGGATTCAAGCTCAACACACTACCAACTGACCCAACCAAGCCTTGACGGGAAAGTAACTTCCTTTTCCCGCTATTAGCAAGTTTTGAAATCCTGGAATCATATTTTTAATTCCATGCAAATTAAACCTCGAATCGTAAACATTACTTTGCCATTTGCCATATAGAACATAACATAACTGGCACATACACATACTTTTCTTACCTTGCAGATAATCGAGGCTCCCCATGTCCGTCATTGATGGACGAATCGAAGTTATTACAACTGGAGATGTGACTGGAGAAGTTATCCATAAAAATGGAAACTTCTCCGACTTTACAGTCAACTTAGGTATTTTACAAAATGCTCAGGACATAGACATGGTCGATGATATGGAAGATGCTGTTTGCCAGCGGCTACCTATCCCTGTCCAGTTACACGTTTAGGGAAATACTTTCTTAAAAATTACACTTACAAACTTGTAAAATCACTCTCCATCCGCAAACAATTGTTTTAAATGACTTTTACTCTAAAGCAGCACATCAACGTTTAAGCATATCTATAAAAAGCTCTTTCAACATTGCTAAAATCATAACTCTGGTATCAAATTCGACACACTCACCAGAGACTTGTGTTTTTATCAATTTCAAACATCTTCTCCAAATGACAAGGCCATGAGCTCAGATATTGTGTGTGTAATATCAACTCATGATATTCTCTCGAAAGAGCTAACGGCAGGACACTGGGGTTAAAGTTGACCCCGCCCAGGGGCTTATCAGTTTACATGAGATTATTAAGAAGAAACAATCTTCTTCCCACAAAGTAGATATTTTGCATATTTTTTCCTTTTTTTTTCAACTTTCCTTTAAAAATTTAATTTTTATTTGTTAATTTTTGTTTTGTTTTGTTGTTTATTTTTCGGGAAAAAAAATTAAACGTTTCAGTTCACATAAGTCGATACTCAAGTTCAGATGGGTCAATGAAACCTCGTGTATAAACAAACAGTTCATATACCAGTGTCAATCTTTTTTCATTTTTTGTGTTTATTACAAAGTCATGTGCCAAACATAGATCTAGTCAATGTATCATTCTTACTACAACTTTCATGTCATGTAAAGTCTGTCGTGTATAATCCAGATTCAAAATTCAGTACTATGCTTTGTAGTAGGCCGAAAATAAGAGAAACTAATAAAATGTATTTCATTTATGGTAAAAATTAGCTTCTTACCTCACCTGGGCTAGAGGCTCAGGTGTGTTGTATGATACCTTTTTACATCTTTAAATTATATACAAGAACCACAAAGTATATTTCCACCAAATTTGGTGCGAAGCATCCTTCCATGGAGTTCTTTCAAGTTTGTTAATTTATTATGCTTTTTCATGCCCATGCCAGAGAGGACGTCTCAATATGTTTTTCAATATGTTATAATAATCTTTTCAGAAATTACAAGGCCTGTGGCTTCTTATCTATTATGCAACATTGGCTAATAGCCTGTTTTCAAATTTATTCATCCAGGTCACTGATCCTTCAAATTTCAATTACTTAAGCTGTTGAAAAGCCTTACCTTAGACATTGCTTAATTGTGTAAGGCATCCGTTCAGCACGGTGCGAGATAACCTCTCTTTGTGCTGTAATTCTCAGATCCAGATTCGTTCATGTCTGTTTATTTATTCTGATATGTTTATTTTGTTATTTTATCATCATTTTCGTAAGGCATCTGTTCAGCACGGTGCGAGATAACCTCTCTCTGTGCTGTAAATTTCAGATCCAGACTCGTTCATGTCTGTTTATTTATTTTGATATGTTAACTTTGTTATTTTCTCATCAATCTTGTAAGGTAGCTGTTCAGCATGGTGCGAGACAACCTCCCTTTGTGCTGTAATTTTCAGATCCAGGCTCGTTCATGTCTGTTAATTTATTTTGATATGTTTATTTTGTTAATTTTATCATCAATTTTGTAAGGCATCTGTTCAGCACGGTGCGAGACAACCTATCTTGGTGCTGTAATTTTAAGATCCAGACTCGTTCATGTCTGTTTATTTATTTTGATATGTTTATTTTGTTATTTTATCATCAATTGTGTAAGTCATCTGTTCAGCACGGTGCGAGATAACCTCTCTATGTGCTGTAGTTTTAAGATCCAGACTCGTTCATGTCTGTTTATTTATTTTGATATGTTTATTTTGTTATTTTATCATCAATTTTGTAAGGCATCTGTTCAGCACGGTGCGAGATAACCTCTCTTTGTGCTGTACTTTTCAGATCCAGACTCGTTCATGTCTGTTTATTTATTTCGATATGTTTATTTTGTTATTTTATCATCAATTTTGTAAGGCATCTGTTCAGCACGGTGCGAGATAACCTCTCTTTGTGCTGTAATTTTAAGATCCAAACTCGTTCATGTCTGTTTATTTATTTTGATATGTTTATTTTGTTATTTTATCATCAATTTTGTAAGGCATCTGTTCAGCACGGTGCGAGATAACCTCTCTTTGTGCTGTAATTTTAAGATCCAGACTCGTTCATGTCTGTTTATTTATTTTGATATGTTTTTTTTGTTAATTTCTCACCATTGAGAAACAACTTTTCAGCCATTGTTATATTTTACTTCTGTTCGTTGTTTTTCAACTGCACTTGACCTTATATTCTTACACACCAAAATTGTATATGTTCTAAACAGGCAAGTTTGGAAAGCATGCCAGACCTTTACTTCCATAATCTGTTGTCGATGGTCCCAATATTTATCCATACTGTTATGCATTACTAAAACCACAGGCCCTATCTTACTATAGTTTTTGCATTGCTATATCTAGTAAATAATGGAAAGGTAGGACACTTCAGAAAAACAATATCTTGTTTGAAGAAAATATTGAAGAAGCACTAAGTTACATCAGTGGACAAAATCATAATAAACCTACTTACTTATGTTTATCTCTTTGAAATCAGTATTAAGCAAGAAATATACATCTTTCCATGAAATCTAAATTTATGCAGGCTGTACGTTTTTTCTACTTTTCTACTTACACTATAACTTTACTTCATTGAAATCAGTCATGGATTCAGTTAATGTGGTCTTTTTTGAAGTGGCCTATCTTTACTTTAAATAACTATACAACCGCTATAGTAAGGTTAGGCCTTCCACTAAAACAATTCATTTGCGTATTTTTTTTCCAAATTGCAATTATTGATTTTTGTAATTTATATAATTTTACTGTCATTGCCATATTGCTTGCTATCATTGCACATTGCTGTCATTGCCACATTAATTGATATAATTCACGTTGCTGCCATTGCCACATTGGTTTATATCACTCCCATATTGTTGTCATTGCCATATTGATTGATATCATTCCCAATATGGGAATAAAAGGGGTTTTGCAATAAGTCTTTTTATTTGCTTGTTTTTTTCGAAGTATGGTATGAATGCTGCAACTGTTTTCGTATATTTAATCTTAATTATGAAATATTTAGCCAGTAATATTATACATTTCAGTAAGTTAAATGTTGATGAGTTATATAACCCGAACGATATATTTTGATAACAGATGTTAAAAGGTTTATTGTTTGCTATACTAATATTCCAGTCCATATAACACTATCATTTCTTTTAATAACATATTCACGATTCGGTGATACTGTGTTTAGACAAATTGTAGTTATGTCCATTGGTACCAAGTGTACACCATTTGTCAGCAAATACGCAGGCTGGTTAGTTATCAGCGACTTCAATAATATTTCTAGAAGATCGGTGCGTTGTCTAGTGGTAGAGCTTCCGCCTCGCATGCGGAAGGTCGTGGGTTCCATCCCCGACCGGGTCATACCAAAAACTCTAAAAATGTACTAGAAGCTTCCTCGCATGACGCTCAGCATATAGAGGAAAGTTCTAGGTCTCGTCGGTTCGATGTTAGTATAATCATCTGGGTTTGGTATCATACCATGTGTCTGCAGCATGATACTCCAGTGTGACAGCGTACAGAATACTGCCTGAAGTAGGCACCGTCGCGATATGACTGAAAAAATGTTGAAAGTGACGCTAAACACTATACAACAACATCAACAACAACAACACTACTTCTAGATACCTAGACAATATACATTATATAATTCTGTGGGAGTCATTATTTTTGTAATAGTGTCTATACCACTTGATCGATATATATATATATATATGAATAATTGGAGACAATCATTACATCACGCTTATCTTTAACACTGAAACACATTTTATTATGTCCAATACAAGTAAAATTACATCTTACAAATTTAGAACACTATAGCAAATGAAAGGTATCTTCCCGTCAGTTAAACACTGAAACTGGTTGACAACGAAGTTTGACTAGGTCTGAAAAAAATGTACTTTATGCCATTTTCTTTTATATTGAAGAAGAGCATTGTGTTTTGATTATATTTCCTTTCTATGATGTTAATAATTCAGTATTTTATCATCATCCGAGTATGTATAAATGTATTGACCTTTCAATCACGCCCTTATAAACAAGTTATAAGTATTAGATCGATATATATATTGTGTATAAAGCATTTAAGCAAATGCCAAATGCTTCAAATTAAAACAACTAATTTGTATACATCTTTATTTCTATACATTTGCAACTATTAATCATCTGTATATTATAATAAATGCAATAGCATCAACCGAAGCATGTACTAATTGAATTTTGTTTTTAAACTGTTCCAATGCCATGTAAATGATAAGTATCAAGTTATATCTCATCAATTCAAGTTTTAGAATTTACCTGTCCAGGGGACACGCACTTGGACAATTAACTTGTCCCTCTTATATTGAACATGGCATGTGATAACCGTTAACTGCTATCTCTGTTTGTGTGCCTAAAATCACTGAGCGCTTCCAAATGTCCTGTGATAACCGTTAATTGCTATCTGTGTTTGCGTGCCTAAAACCACTGAACACTACCAACTGTCACCACGGTACAAATGTCATTTCTTTTCTTCAACCATCGTAATTGATGTATATGGGCGCTTCTGTTAAGCATTTACTTACTAAACTTTAAAAGAAGAACTCTTTAAGAATTGTATACTGAACGGAATAGCTAACCCGCCACTTTTGTATTTTTAATATCTTCCTAAAACTATAGAGTAACGTTATCAAAATTTGTTTACGAAAAAACAACAGACAAGTATGTACGGATTTTATCAAGCAGTGTGCTTTCTCACTCAAGAAAATTGCTTTGGTACTTTTTGAGAAAAATACATAAATTGTCAGGTACATAAAGTGTCAGGTGGCAGGTTAGCTGTTCCGTTCAGTATATTATTTTGTTCTTATCCTATGTGTTTCTAATATTGTACTTGGTTTGCTGTTTAAATCAAATTAATTCTATGAAAAAAGGAACAAGTACATTTAGTATTATTTTCAAAATGTATTGGAAAGTATTCGTAATCATTGATCAAATCGGCTTCGGTGAACGGCGAAACGACGTGAATTCTTTTAATTTCTGCGCCGATGTCTTTGTCGTCTGTCCTAAAATGGAAATGAAACACATAAAGTTCAAAGTAATAAAGTTTATACTTATTCTGAATAGAGTGGAATTTGTTTCTGTTTTTAAAGAAGTATAATTTTAAAACGTTATATATGCAATTGTTAAATTGTGTTTATAGAGTTATACTTAACTGAAACGACATGAATTAAACTATTTTTTATGGTTTAAATTAAACCTTAACTCCAATGTTAATCGTTTCTTTGCCTTGAAGTTATTAATAAGGAAGTCAATAGAATGGGAATCGAACCCACAACCTCTGGCGTGAGCGGCCAACACTCTATCAATTACAACACCGCCCGCTATCAATACTTGTATATCACTACTTACTTGATATTTGTTCCCGCGGATCGAACTATTGTCTCCTGGTGCATCACATCTCGTCTGCAATTAAAGAGAGATTGGGTGATTATAGATTACTTTCAATACTTAGATAGTTTCTTATATTGTTCACAATAATGAAAACAGGTGCTTAATATATTTAATATTTAATTATATTTTATGTTATTCGATATAGTTTATATTGTGTTAGGTAAGTGACAGGAGAACAATCTGCCAATGTGCTAGTCTACTCATACTACGAACCGAGTAAGAGACAGGAGTGAAATCTGCCAATGTGCTAGTCTACTCATACTACGAACCGAGTAAGAGACAGGAGTGAAATCTGCCAATGTGCTAGTCTACTCATACTACGAACCGAGTAAGAGACAGGAGTGAAATCTGCCAATGTGCTAGTCTACTCATGCTACGAACCGTATAAGTGACAGGAATAAAACCTGCCAGTGTGCGAGTCTACTCATACTACGAACCGGGTAAGTGACAGGAGTAAAACCTGCCAATGTGCTAGTCTACTCATACTACGAACCGAGTAAGAGACAGGAGTGAAATCTGCCAATGTGCTAGTCTACTCATGCTACGAACCGTATAAGTGACAGGAATAAAACCTGCCAGTGTGCTAGTCTACTCATACTACGAACCGGGTAAGTGACAGGAGTAAAACCTGCCAATGTGCTAGTCTACTCATACTACGAACCGAGTAAGAGACAGGATGAAATCTGCCAATGTGCTA
Source organism: Panopea generosa (assembly GCA_029582155.1). Taxonomy (NCBI): domain Eukaryota; kingdom Metazoa; phylum Mollusca; class Bivalvia; order Adapedonta; family Hiatellidae; genus Panopea; species Panopea generosa. Next base: position 11,817,667 of record CM055896.1, on the reverse strand, counting down.
GTCTACTCATGCTACGAACCGTATAAGTGACAGGAATAAAACCTGCCAGTGTGCGAGTCTACTCATATTACGAACCGGGTAAGTGACAGGAGTAAAACCTGCCAATGTGCTAGTCTACTCATACTACGAACCGAGTAAGAGACAGGAGTGAAATCTGCCAATGTGCTAGTCTACTCATGCTACGAACCGTATAAGTGACAGGAATAAAACCTGCCAGTGTGCGAGTCTACTCATATTACGAACCGGGTAAGTGACAGGAGTAAAACCTGCCAATGTGCTAGTCTACTCATACTACGAACCGAGTAAGAGACAGGAGTGAAATCTGCCAATGTGCTAGTCTAGTCATGCTACGAACCGTATAAGTGACAGGAATAAAACCTGCCAGTGTGCTAGTCTACTCATACTACGAACCGGGTAAGTGACAGGAGTAAAACCTGCCAATGTGCTAGTCTACTCATACTACGAACCGAGTAAGAGACAGGAGTGAAATCTGCCAATGTGCTAGTCTACTCATGCTACGAACCGTATAAGTGACAGGAATAAAACCTGCCAGTGTGCGAGTCTACTCATACTACGAACCGGGTAAGTGACAGGAGTAAAACCTGCCAATGTGCTAGTCTACTCATACTACGAACCGAGTAAGAGACAGGAGTGAAATCTGCCAATGTGCTAGTCTACTCATGCTACGAACCGTATAAGTGACAGGAATAAAACCTGCCAGTGTGCTAGTCTACTCATACTACGAACCGGGTAAGTGACAGGAGTAAAACCTACCAATGTGCTAGTCTACTCATACTACGAACCGAGTAAGAGACAGGAGTGAAATCTGCCAATGTGCTAGTCTACTCATGCTACGAACCGTATAAGTGACAGGAATAAAACCTGCCAGTGTGCGAGTCTACCCATATTACGAACCGGGTAAGTGACAGGAGTAAAACCTGCCAATGTGCAAGTCTACTCATACTACGAACCGGGTAAGTGATAAGAGTAAAACCTGCCATTAAGCGAGTCTACTCGTACTACGAACCGGGTAAGTGACAGGAGAGTTAAACATGCCAATTTGCGAGTATACTCGTAGTACGAACCGGGTAAGTGACAGGAGAGTTAAACATGCCAATTTGCGAGTTTACTCGTACTACGAACCGGGTAAGTTACTGAAGAAAATTATATTGAAACTACGAATCGGGCAAGTAACTGACATAAAACCTGTCAATGTGCGAGTCTTAAACTACAGTTATAAGCGGGAGAGACAAAGCATTTGAAACTTTACATTAAAAATCAATTTTCTCTGAATCTCTTATTGAACATGTAGCACTCAGTTTTCTATCTCACCCTTTAGAGTTATTTTAAAATAAATATTGTTTTTATCTTCATTGCTATTTTTTTACATTTGCTTTGATAAAACTATTCATACCGCTCGAAATCTTAGAATGATATGAATTTGTTTTTCCCCAATAGAAAAACAATCTGTACGATCTCAATCATGGATTCGGATATGTCGTATATACATTTTGATAATGCTACTCAATATTTTGACGAAGCTATTGGAAAAACAAAAGTGACGGGTTAGCTGTTCCGTTCAGTATACACACTGGGATTACCATAAATCTACTGTTTATCTATCAGTAATTATGTTTGTTGCACGTTTAATGGGAAAATATTTATCGTTTGTTGCATTAAGATGAAGACGCTGTTGTTGTTCGCAGTGTTTAATGCTAACACAATATAAAATATATCGAATAACATAAAATATAATTAAAAGATATATTAAGCACCTGTTTTCATTATTGTGAACAATATAAGAAACTATCTTGTCACGGCGATATTGGGGTTTTCTCCGGATTCGAACCTCAGATAGGCAATATCCCAGGTCACTTACCTGGTTCGTAGTATGAGTAGACTCGCACACCGGCAAATTTTAATCCGGCCACTTGGGACCCTCTGTACAGGCACAGGTACACTTAGTTGCCTAGCTGTTATCTAAGCAACGTATAAGTATATATGTGTACAGAGCGCAAAGACACCAATTTAATGTTTAAAACGAAAATATTTCAGATTTCAACTAATGTTATATTGCTATTTGTTTTGGAGTTTTTAACAGTATTCACGGACGACTGTAAGATTCCAGATAATTTTGTCAAAAAGCAATAGTTGATATATCTCGTTCAATACAAGAAGAAGTTAATAATAGGTTATTATTTGTAAATTTGTATACGTACACCATCTTTCAAACGTTGTTCTCATTACAGTTTTGTAGAGACACTCTATATTTATTATACAATATGTTGAATAATAATGAGAACAGAACATTGCATTCTTATAACATATAAGTAACAAAGTATGTGTGCAAATATGTCTATACACAGTTCAAACAGTTGGGACCTCACGACAATTATAACTTTTTTGACACAGACTAGATAACTATATCCCATATCTCAAAGAAATACATATGACCTAACCGCATTCAATGTCTACATTGTTTGTAAAAATAGAGTAACCATATTAGCAAAACAAATAAAACTTAAATATTTCACGTATCATCAACACCAGATGGATAGATTCATATGCAACGGGAGCGTGAAACAATGCAAATTTAAAATAACGACATAATCAAACGTAAAATAAGTAACTAAAATATATTTATTTAATTACAACACACCATCATATGTAGCAATCTGGTACAAACCTTGTCAAAATACAACATAAGTATGCCAGCTGTCATTTCTTTGCGCTACATGGTATGCGTGTTAGGGATATTGCCTATCTGAGGTTCGAATCCGGGGATAACCCCAATATCGCCGTGACAAGATAGTTTCTTATATTGTTCACAATAATGAAAACAGGCGCTTAATATATTTAACATTTAATTATATTTTATGTTATTCGATATATTTTATATTGTGTTAGCATTAAAAGCCTAATTATTATAAAACACTAGAATAAAGACGACTATAGTAATATTTTAGATCATTTAACAAATGTAATTGTATTTCATGCCATCTGATGCATTTTGTTAGGATAACAATCCTCGTTTTTATAATCATAGCACAGCATGACAGTGAAACAATTAGCATGCATTTTGAGTGAAATAGTTGCAATATCCTCATCACTAAATGAAGTAGAAAAAAGCATGTTCCTTGTAGCTTCGTTTATTGGCCTTTTATGGATATGTTAAAACAAATTTCAATAAACGGATACTTCAATTGATATGAAGAACAATCAAAAATAATAACTTACCAATGACAACTCCGGTATAGCGTCAGGTCCACATCCACATTCGGGGCCACATGCAGCACAAAGTCCTGGCGTTTTAAGACTGTCCGGTAAGTAGCTCACCATATTTGCCTTATCTGAATCAAATCGAACATTGCAGATAACTTAACATATGTTTTTGATTAAACACTGAGAACAACAACAACGTCTTCATCTTAATGCAACAAACGATGAATATTTTCCCATTAAACGTGCAACAAACATATTTACTGATGGATAAACAGTAAATATATGGTAATCCCAGTGTGTATACTGAACGGAACAGCTAACCCGCCACTTTTGTTTTTCCAATAGCTTCGTCAAAATATTGAGTAGCGTTATTATTAAGATGTATATACGACATAAACACACACTATATATTGAATTTACAAAGTCTAAATGTTGTTTCTTACTCAAGTCTCAAGGACAATTTAAAGCCTTTTCATTTTAGGAAATACATAGGTCTCACTTCACAGTTATTTTTGTTATTTGTTCTATATAAAATAAAGCCTCGGATTTCAATGATAAAAAAAAATCAAAATATAATTGTTTTAAAGTATTCCTTTTATCATACCAGGAATGTATACCCACATAAAAATGCACAATAACTGATAAGTTGACCACCTTGTTTTTTAAGAGAGGTTGCAGTGACACCAAGAGATTTTTTGAAAAAAGAAATCCTCAAATGCTTATAAATACATGCATGTGTTGAAATCCTATAAAAGTCACTTTTTAACACCAGTGTTGTCTTACTGCAATAACAACCTTTGCTCTACTCATCTGCAACAAGAAACCACAACCACTACGAACCATTTTGAAAATAGTTCATAACCATTGTACATAGGCCTTTTTTAAGCGTACGAATCTTGTTACCGTTGGGGAAAGAGGGGCGTAACTGTGTAGTGAGACGTACATAAAAGGCCAGGTAGATAAACAGGGAAGTGGCGGGTTAGCTGTTCAGTACAGTATAGCAGAGTCTCATTAAAATATTGGTTGAAATGTCCTGTTCTAAATCTTACCTTTATTAAAGTTATTGTATATATTGTCAGAAATTCTATATATTCATTGCATACATTTATATCAAAGATACTCTTAAAAGTGTCATAATATTAGATAATAAGAATCTACATCTTGTGATTGTATCAGCAATGACTCATAATTCTATTGGTTTGTGACCTTAACTTAAATGTTCGAACGTCGTTTGACAAATATATTTTGTATGTTAAACGTATGGTCCGAATCCATGATTGAGAACGTACATATTGTTTTTCTATTGGGGAAAAAACAAATTCATATTATTCTAAGATTTCGAGAGGTACGAATAGTTTTATCAAAGCAAATGTAAAAAAAGGGTTATCAAGTTAAAAACAATGTTTATTTTAAAATAACTTTAAAAGGTGAGATAGAAAACTGAGTGCTACATGTTCAATAAGAGATTCAGAGAAAAAACTGATTTTTAATGTAAAAGTTCAAATGCTTTGTCTGTCCTGCTTATATCTGTAGTTTAAGACTTGCACATTGACATATTTTATGTCAGTTACTTGCACGATTTGTAGTTTGAATATAATTTTCTTCAGTAATTTACCCGGTTCGTAGTACGAGTAGAATCGCACAGTGGCAGGTTTTACTCCTGTCACTTACACGGTTCGTAGGATGAGTAGTCTTGCACATTGGCAGATTTTACTCCTGTCGCTTACACGGTTCGTAGTATGAGCAGACTTGCACATTGGCAGATTTTACTCCTGTCACTTACCCGGTTCGTAGTACGACTAGACTTGCACATTGGCAGACTTTACTCCTGTCACTTATACAGTTCGTAGTATGAGTAGACTTGCACATTGGCAGATTTTACTTCTGCCGCTTACACGGTTCGTAGTACGAGTAGACTCGCACATTGGCAGGTTTTACTCTCCTGTCACTTACCCGGTTCGTAGTTTGAGTAGATTCGCACATTGGCATGTTTAACTCTCCTGTCACTAACCCTGTTCGTAGTATGAGTAGACTCGCACGCTGGCAGGTTTAACTTTCCTGTCACTTACCCTGTTCGTAGCATGAGTAGACTCGCACATTGGCAGGTTTTACTCCTGTCACTTACACGGTTCGTATTATGCGTAGACTTACACATTGGCAGGTTTTACTCCTGTCCCTTACACGGTTCGTAGTATGAGTAAACTAGCACATTGGTATGTTTAACTCTCCTGTCACTTACCCGGTTCGTAGTATGAGTAGACTCGCACATTGACAGATTTTACTCCTGTCACTTACCCAGTTCGTAGTATGAGTAGACTCGCACACTGGCAGGTTTAACTCTCCTGTCACTTACCCGGTTCGTAGTATGAGTAGACTCGTACATTGGCAGGTTTAACTCTCCTGTCACTTACCCGGTTCGGAGTATGAGAAGACTCGCACATTGGCATATTTAACTCTCCTGTCACTTACCCGGTTCGTATTATGAGTAGACTCGTACATTGGCAGGTTTAACTCTCCTGTCACTTACCCGGTTCGGAGTATGAGAAGACTCGCACATTGGCATATTTAACTCTCCTGTCACTTACCCTGTTCGTAGTATGAGTAGACTCGCACACTGGCAGGTTTTACTCCTGTCACTTACCCGGTTCGTTGTATGAATAGACTCGCACATTGGCATGTTTAACTTTCCTGTCACTTACCCGATTCGTAGTATGAGTAGACTGTCACACTGGCAGGTTTTACTCCTGTCACTTACCCGGTTCGTAGCATGCGTAGACTCGCACATTGGCATGTTTAACTCTCCTGTCACTTACCTGGTTCATAGTATGAGTAGACTCGCTCATTGGCATGTTTTTTATCTCTCCTGTTACTTAATACCCGGTTCGTAGTATGAGTAGTTTTGCGTATTGGCAGGATTAACTCTTCTGTTACTTACCCGTTTCGTAGTATGAGTAGACTCGCACATTGACATGTTTAACTCTCCTGTCACTTACCCGGTTCGTAGTATGAGTAGACTCGCACATTGGCAGGTTTTACTCCGGTCACTTACCTGGATCGTAGTATGAGTAGACTTGTACATTTGCAGTTTTACTCCGGTCACTTACCTGGATCGTAATATAAGTAGACTCGCACACTGGCAGGTTTTACCCCGGCCACTTGGGCAACCCTCTGTACAGGCACAGTTACACATAGTTTGCTAGCTGTTATCTAAACAATGTATAAGTATATATGTGTACAGAGCGCAAAGACACCAATTTAATGTTTAAAACGAAAATATTTTAGATTTCAACTAACGTTATATTGCTATTTGTTTTGGAGTTTTTAACAGTATTCACAGCCGACTGTAAGATTCCAGATAATTTTGTCAAAAAGCAATAGTTGATATTTCTCGTTTAATATAAGAAGAAGTTAATAATAGGTTATTATTTGTAAATTTGTATACGTACATCATCTTTCAAACGTTGTTCTCATTACAGTTTTGTAGAGACACTCTATATTTATTATACAATATGTTTAATGAGAACAGAACTTTGCATTCTTGTAACATATAAGTAACAAAGTATGTGTGCAAATATGTCTATACACAGTTCAAACAGTTAGGACCTCACGACTATGATAACTTTTTTGACACAGACTATATAACTATATCCCATATCTCAAAGAAATACATATGATCTAACCGCATTCAATGTTTACATTGTTTGTAAAAATAGAGTAACCATATTAGCAAAACAAATAAAACTTAAATATTTCATGTACCATCAACACCAGATGGATTGATTCATATGCAACTGGAGCGTGAAACAATGCAAATTTAAAATAACGACATAATCAAACGTAAAATAAGTAACTAAAACATATTTATTAAATTACAACAAACCATTATATATAGCAATCAGGTACAAACCTTGTCAAAATACAACATAAGTCTGCCAGCAGACATTTCTTTAAGCTTCATGGTATGCGTTAAAGGGATATTGCCTATCTGAGGTTCGAATCCGGAGATAAACCCAATATCCATGATAGCCATGTTGCTTTCGGAATTCTCTCCCAGAAACCTTTAAAATTAACACATTCTCTTAAAATCGTGTACAGCACAAGCACTCTCACATCATACACATGCTAAATAATATACACATATCGAGTCACCGTAATCATTTTTGAAATACAATTGACCTGAGGCGAGTTGTTAATCAAGCAAGTGGATAATCCAATCAGCGATCGATGTTGGTTGCAATCTATCATTTCTCTCAGACAAGCTACCAATATCTTAAAAATACTACATTGTTGGCAACCAGTGCCACGTGTGGAGGGCGAACACTCTAAAGGTACTCTACGATTCTAAAGACAAAACAACAACAGTTATTCAAAGTATGGGGTGTACATTTTATGGCCGCCATATAGCACATAAAACTGCAGTTTTGGCAATCATTTATATCTGATAATGGGTCTGTTGGAAGCGGTAACCGTACACAAGTCACTTGCCCGAAATCCTTGTGTTCAAAAGCTCCTCGCCCAAAAGCCCCATGGCCAAAAGCCTCTTGCCCGAAAGCCCCATGTTCAAAGGCCCCATATTCAAAAGCCGCTTGTTTAAAAGCCCTTTGCCCAAAAGCCTCTTACCCAAAAGCCCAATGTTGAAAAGCCCCTTTTTCAAAAGCCTCTTACCTAAAAGCCCCATGTTCAAAAGCCCCTTGTTCAAAAACGGCTTGTTCAAAAGCTCCTTGTCGTCCAAAAGCCTCTTGCCCAAAAGCCCAATGTTCAAAAGCCCCTTGTTCAAAAGCCCCATGTCCCAAAGCCCCGTGTTAAAAAGTCCTTTGCCCAAAGGCCTTTACCCAAAAGTCCCATGTCCAAAAGCCCTTTACCCGAAACTCTCTTACTCAAAAGCCCTATGTTCAAAAGCTGCTTGTTCAAAAGCCCCATGCCCCAAAGACCCATGTTCAAAAGCCCTTTGCCCAAAAACCTATTACCCACAAACCCCTTGTCCAAAATTCGCTTGTTCAAAAGTTCCTTGCCCAAAAGTCTCTCACCCAAAAGCCCCATGTTCAAAAGCCCCATGTTCAAAAACGGCTTGTTCTAAAACTGGTAAAATGTACATTTCCGTGTGAGTCGGTATAATAAAACTACAGAAAATGACACGTAAGGGCAATTATCATTAATAAATAGTATATTAGGATGTTCCTTTCATTATTTTGTGGAACGCGTGGCAGAGCACTGAACCCATGATCGGAGGGTCGTGGATTCGATCCTCCGCCATGGGTATGAGTGTTGTCCTTGAGCAAAACACTTTTCCGCATATGCTTAGTACTTGTTCTAACCAGGAAGAGTTCGAGCGTGATTTATCTAAGTTGTGAGAAGTTGTTTCACAATCGAAGTAAAATAAATAGGTTTAAACTTAATCTGTAATAGGGTATGAAAAGATTAAAAGCATAATAAAATGGAGGTATCGGTATATCCCCCAGACGTACCGTGCACACACGTCAAGTGTGTATGCGTTCATTGTAGAGTTTGTCACGTTAACCGATAACTCGTAACTCGGTTCCACTGGTTCTTGTTCCACGTTGTAAAACGTGTTAATCTATATGAAGAAATACACATACAGTCAAACCTGTCTTAAGCAGCCAGTCAAGGGAAGGAGCAAAAGTGTTTTTTTAAGACAGGTTTTTGTTTAATACAGTTAAATTTGCTCTGAAAACTTAGAAATTAGAAATAGCGAATGTGGCTGTTTAAGACAAGTGACTGCTTAATAGAGGTGACCACTTATACAGGCTTGAATGTATAATATTATTAGATGAAGAACAAGAAGTATACAAACATCCACTGCGGCTACAAAAACTCAATATACAGGACAAATTAAGCAGACCGACCATTGCTACGATTAGCATTTCCATATGTTCAATAATGCAATAGTTTTATCTATTTTTCAATTATCAAAATATTGTAAATTAATATTTGTTGCAGTAAATATATGAAAACAATTAATCATTTGTTTAACAAATAAAAATAACCGCACTAGTATATATACTTACTACCGACGCGTTTAGCATTATGTTGTCATTAAAATGTCTTTAAGATGCTCTTTTCTATTTATTGTGCTTTTTTAAGTGCTGAAATTGATAGCGTATCTGTACTTAGATTGTTATTTTACTGTCCAAATTAATATTCGTGAAACAAATACCAGATGAGCGGTATTACTCATTGAACCACGGGATATTTATATATTAAAGCTGTCATGTGATCTTCAGTTTCGAAAGTAATAAATGTTTCTGACGCAATGAATGCATCAGATGACGTCACTAGCTATGATTGATCTGTAAACTAGCCAATTTTCTTTAGTTGTTGCAGAACGAATGGCCCGAAGGTAAAGACTATTTTAATAGAAATATGCTATTGCATCATATTTCCTTGAAATTAAATGTTTATAAAATCCAGGTAAATAATTTAAATACATAAAATTATACTTCTAAAGGTGATGTAGTTAATAAATATGTTACTGAATCTGTACTGGAAATAAATCTGACCATAGCAGATATTATACCAGAAAAGGCAGTACCACTTGGATTCATCAAAACACCTAAAAGAAAATAAATTGAGCTCTTAAATGCTGTTTTTGGAATAAAAACACTTTCGTGGCTAAACTCTCCACTTGTTATGTTAAAGTTTTATACACAATATTATGGTTAAAACATATCAGAGACTTCCATAATATATGGACATGTTTTTCATATTGTAATGTAAAAAACAGAAATAAAGTTAAAAACACAAGACGCTGCATCTAAAGGACATTGTCGCCGCAACAGCACACACGGCAGTCTCGCTTAATCTTTACTTACATCAACAACCGCTAGTCCAATACCCTTAGCTTCGATTGTGATACCACTAACATCACCAGGAAACTGTGAAATAAATAGATATTTTTATCACATATATGTGTATACGTTTGACTTTGTATTTTTATTTTGCGCTATCGAATATATTAGAATACCAAATTTCTTATCTCATACGCGAACCTCTGATTTAATGTTCATGTAACTGTTACATGCAATGATATAACTGAACTGATTTAAATGTCTGATTGACAATCAGATAATTTAAAGTCGGTTGCTTTCACGGTGGATATCCAGTTTTTGTAAGCTTATCAATGTCAATAATGTCATGATGTAAGGGTTTGTGACCTTCAAACTATCAGAACAAAGGGTCGAAACAGTGCATATTATCGCTGTATTTTTTTGTACTGACTTTAGAAACGCGGCGAACATTCGGAATTGAAATCTTATATCACACCAACCACATATTTAAATGACGGCGATTGCCTAGTACATAAAATTGTTTTATTGTTTAACCCTTTACTTCATATGGACACCTTTTAACACCTCAAATATAGAATGCTTTTGAAAACAGAGTAGAACCAGTTCTGATTGGTCGTAACGAGCAATCAGAACAGGTTCTGCACTGTTTTCTGCTCTATCAGAATAAATAGGTAAAATGTATCGATTCATGGAAATTGACATTGTGTGGCTTTTGAGTTTGGAAGAGTCCAGTTAAAATGCATAATTATGGAGTAAAGAGTTAATGAGCCCCACATGTACAAAACTCTTATTAATAAGTATTGTTAAAACAGTTTTTACAATGCGGCTCTTACACTGAGTAGTTGAAGCACATCGTGGTTCCCTGATGTCAAGGTTAACTTTTGTTTCCGCCCAGTAACAGCGCCCGTTGTTGCGTAGATCTCAACAGTAAGGTCAACTTCTTTTGAATATATCAATGCTGCAAACTGTGAGAGTGCTTGTAAACCCACAACTGTGTCCTATAATTGAAATAATAATACTTTTTTATCTATTTTATTATTATTATTATTATTATTATTATTATTATTATTATTATTATTATTATAAAAGGTGACTTTAATAATAAATTAATGCATACATATCCTAATTTTAAAATCAGAAGGAATATATTGGCACAAGGTTTGATGACACTGTGTTCCTCTGTATGAATGCTTTGACAGAAAATGGAACATTAGAATAAAAATTATATTTTTATCTTTTCTCCACTCTTGTTACTTTCTCTAAATCGTCTTTATGCTCACACTTAAAAGTATTACTTGTAAGACATTGTATTAATGTTCTCGTATGTACAGTTACCAAATAATATGTTAAGTTTCAAAATTATAGTGTTTGTATTGATACCTGATTATTTTTATAACATTGTATTATGTCTTACATGGAATAAAATATATTCATCACAGAATATGGAACATTTCTTTACAATTTAAACCATTGATCTTTCGAAGTATTGACAAAAACACTAAGTATAGGAAGTTAATATTAATATGTAATAAGTTTATTCAAGATATATCTATCATAGTTCTACCTATGTGTAAAGTACCTGAAAAGTGCGTGTTGTTTTCAGTGGGAGCGGGCGGGGATGAAATGGCTTATAAAAGATGAATAGTTTCATACCGGCACTATTGATTTCTGGATTAACCTAATTTCTTTGTAATAAAACACTTTAATAGTGTATACATTAGTTTATTAAAAATATGTACAGCATTTTAATTTACATAATATAAATGTACCTAGAGAGCGGACTCGTAAGATGTCCTTTATGCTTTTGTCTTAATCGAAGTAAATTAAATTAGTATAAGCTAAACTAATCAGTAAGCTCAAAATCGCCGATTTGAATATTGGCCCAAATAAGACGCAATATACTGTACAGCAATACAAGATATTTGATTTAGGCCTGTATACTTACCTGTGTGGAGTAAAATCCGCCATAACAGTTTCTTCTCCCCATCAACCACTTTAAGATCTTCATGCCATGATCTTTGCCTGACTTTCCATCAATAAGCTTGTCTCCTAGACGGGCGTAGGACATCAGGGCGTATGATGCTATCTCAATCTCCTGGGCTCTATAATTGTATTTCCAGTAGCTCGTGCCGCCTTGAAAAAACGGTAAAAGTTCATTTTTTGTATGTTATTGAAACGTCGTTAGACGTCGTTATGTAATGAATTTAGTTGCCTGTACTCATATTGAAGTGTGTGATAATTAAGTGTGATTTTGATGACAAAACAATAGTGTACTTTATCTCAACAATTCCCCCCATTAGTTTAGTAATTTAATTCAGCCTATTAGATTCGTTTCTTTATTAATTGCTTCAAATGCTAAAAAACATTGATACTTTATTGAACAACATTTTCATTGTAATCATCTAAATATTCCAAATACTAACCTTTGCCGGATTTATTTGAGTCAGACTCAAGTAACTTAAGTAAGTCTTCAGACGCCGAGTTAGGGGTAAATCCCAAAGCATAGGAACCAATAGCCCGCTCGTATGTCGTGTTAAGTTTTCCGTTGGATGAAAGCTCAGTCAAGTACGATGTAGCCAATAGTATAGCTTCTTTCAATTTGGTTATAGTTTTTTTGTTCTGCCAAATCATAATTGATATATGAGATTAAGCATAAAATATATCTACCTAACTAAATACTGTTGAATTCTTTTATTTAAATTTTGCATAATCTGCAGTACGGACCCAGCTCTTTCGATTGGGTCCTTTAAATAGTCATGTTGGAAAGGCCGCATTTGAGCACGTTGACTGACCAAACTGAGAGTTTGAATTACGTCACAGTTTAATAAGCCTTTAATTGCCATGAATTGTGGGACAGATATAGAATTTCTTGCTTTTTCATTGGTGGTTAATATACATGATTCGGGAGATATCAGGTTCTAGGATAGACTAAATTTAGCATGTAGAGGTAGTATGAACATAAAATTATTATTTTCTATATATGTTCGATTGTTCTTACGGCCATGTGATTGTCCTTGAGTAATAAATTTTATCCGCATATACTTAGTACTGGTTTTATACAGGATGACTTCGAGCGTGATTTGTATAAGTTGTAACTATTTTTTTTTTAAATGTAATTTTTGATATTTGGATACATGTTTATAAACGATGCAAATATAAAATTAATATAACACAGTATGTATGCTGACCTTTTTTCGTATTTTAAAAGGGGGCATAACTGTGGTGAGTAAAATGTAGTTTGATTTCGTAATTTCTTACTGTAAAAATGTATTATTCTGTTTGCTTTAAAGATGTTTTACCCATAGTTTCGAAACTACTATAACATAAAAAGTTTTATTGAAGCTTTAAATCATTTATTAAATATGAAACTTTAGAAAGTTATATTTGGATATAAATATCTTCATATAGGTGTATGTACACAAATACCTCTATATAGGTATATTGACATAAACAATTCCGTACATATATATGGACGTAATATCTCCGTGTAGGTGTATGGGTATAAGTATATTCATATATGAATATGGACATAAACATCTCCTACTGGTGTATAGACATTTAAATCTCCATATAGGTATATGGACATAGATATCACCATATAGCTATATGGACATTAATGATATCTCCATATAGGTATATTGACATAAATATTTTCATAAAGCTATATGGAAAAAATTATTTCCATAAAGGTATATGGACACAAATATTTCCATATAGGTATATGGACATAAACATTTTCAAATAACTATATGGACATAGATATATGCATATAGGTTTATGGACATAAAAATCTCCATATAGCTATATGGACATAATTTTTTCCATATAGGAGTAAATTGATTTTTTTTTTGCGTGAACATGAATGTAATCGATTTAAACATCAGTTCCATGTGTCTCCCTAAATCCTGTCAGAACATCCTACACATAAAAAAAGTTATTACATATAATTTTATTGATTTAATTCCTTCAAAATATGTTTCTAACAATGATTTAACAAGTTATATGTAGTAAACAAACAAAATAAGACGAACAATCGCCAACAAATAGCCTTTGACAATTTGTAAATATTATAAATAAGCTTTTAAAGACTTAGTAACTACGCAAAGGTATATCCGTAGATTGTTACAAAAGATCATTAATTATATAGTTTAATACTTAAATAAAAGTACTTACATACACTGATAGCTGGGCTTAAATAAATATTCATACGCCACCCTAATTTGATTGCTATTAGTGGAATGGAATTGAATGGAAGTTTTTATTTAAAGAGGGTAGCCCTATTAGTTTGAAACTAATCTTCATTGGTGCCCTCTAATGATATATTTACATATTATTTACAAAATACAATAACAAAGCAAATAAAAACACTTTAAGCATTGCAAGCAAATTGATTGTACCTGAAATATGATAACTTCATATATAATTTTTTTAGGTAGCGTTTGGTTTATTTTATGATGTTATTTTTTTAATGACATAATACAATGTCCACAATACATATTTATTATTTGAATTGTTTCTGCTTCCATATAAAAATACATGGGGAAAAGAGAAATATGAGGAATAGAAAATAGTCCATGTCGCGTATGATCATTTTTATCACGACATAAGCTGGACTATTTTATACCATAAAAATAAGTCTTACCGTAAGAATTTCAGCTTGTCGAACTTCATGAAGACATATCAGTACATAAGCTGTGAGTGAGTGATTGGTGGATGTCGATTTACTCTGACAATAAATAATATAACAAAAATCAGAGTTAAAAATTCAATCATTCAAAACATTTTCCTCAAACAACCGGAATGTGTAAGAAAAAAATGGTCGAGATGATTTTTTGTTATATTTTAAGTATATGGCAGATAGAGATAGAAATTACAACAACCTTTTTTAGTTATTCTATTTCTACACGCATTTTGTTTTTGTTGTTTTTATTTTGTTGTTGGATTTTTTTAAATATTTTATCTCAAGTCAGATTTTCAGATATTATTGTATGCAGAAATGTTGTCGAATCGGAAGCCATAATAAAGTCATTGTTTATATTTATGAATGTCATGTATCGTCATTATGAATTTAGCAAGCTTACCTGCATTGCCTTGTTGAAAACCTTCCCGGACTCTACGAAAACTCCTTTCTTTTGCTGTTTTATGATAAAGTTTACTGCACTATCCATAACTTTAGGATCAATGAAGACTCCTTCCAATTTAAGTGCAAGGGCTTGGGCGAAGGACTTTAGTACAAACGATGTAAGCCTGCAAAATTGAAAATGATTGTACATGTGTGTTATATGTGTTTGTTGAAACCAAAGGCTGGTGTAAAACGCAGTGTAGTTATTTAACAGCCGATTCAAAACAAACAAACCATATATCGTTAAACAGTCAGTCAGAGAAATGAGGAAAATTAGCCTTTTAAGACAGTTATTGCTTAACACAGGTTAATTTGCTCTGAAAGCATAGGAATGGGAATTAGAAACTGTGGCTGCAGGTTCGGTTGTATCCGCTACTAGTGAACAGCGACATTATCAAACGCATGAGATGTCTAAAGAAGGTCATCGGTTCGGGCCCAGCTCGGTCTAAAGTGATGTTTTAAGATGGTCTTGGGTTCGGGCCCAGCTCGGTCTAAAGTGATGTTTCAAGATGGTCTTGGGTCCGGGCCCAGCTCGGTCTAAAGTGATGTTTTAAGATGGTCTTGGGTTCGAGCCCAGCTCGGTCTAAAGTGACGTTTTAAGATGGTCGTGGGTCCGGGCCCAGCTCGGTCTAAAGTGATGTTTTAAGATGGTCTTGGGTTCGAGCCCAGCTCGGTCTAAAGTGATGTTTCAAGATGGTCTTGGGTTCGGGCCCAGCTCGGTCTAAAGTGATGTTTCAAGATGTTCATGGGTTCGGGCCCAGCTCGGTCTAAAATGATGTTTCAAGATGGTATTGGGTTCGGGCCCAGCTCGGTCTAAAATGATGTTTCAAGATGGTCGTGGGTTCGGGCCCAGCTCGGTCTAAAGTGATGTTTCAAGATGGTCGTGGGTTCGGGCCCAGCTCGGTCTAAAGTGATGTTTCAAGATGGTCGTGGGTCCGGGCCCAGCTCGGTCTAAAATGATGTTTCAAGATGGTCTTGGGTTCGAGCCCAGCTCGGTCTAAAGTGATGTTTCAAGATGGTCTTGGGTCCGGGCCCAGCTCGGTCTAAAGTGATGTTTCAAGATGGTCTTGGGTCCGGGCCCAGCTCGGTCTAAAGTGATGTTTTAAGATGGTCTTGGGTTCGGGCCCAGCTCGGTCTAAAGTGATGTTTCAAGATGGTCGTGGGTCCGGGCCCAGCTCGGTCTAAAGTGATGTTTCAAGATGGTATTGGGTTCGAGCCCAGCTCGGTCTAAAGTGACGTTTCAAGATGGTCTTGGGTTCGGGCCCAGCTCGGTCTAAAGTGATGTTTCAAGATGTTCATGGGTTCGGGCCCAGCTCGGTCTAAAATGATGTTTCAAGATGGTATTGGGTTCGGGCCCAGCTCGGTCTAAAGTGATGTTTCAAGATGGTCGTGGGTCCGGGCCCAGCTCGGTCTAAAATGATGTTTCAAGATGGTCTTGGGTTCGGGCCCAGCTTGGTCTAAAGTGATGTTTCAAGATGGTCGTGGGTCCGGGCCCAGCTCGGTCTAAAATGATGTTTCAAGATGGTCGTGGGTCCGGGCCCAGCTCGGTCTAAAGTGATGTTTCAAGATGGTCTTGGGTTCGGGCCCAGCTCGGTCTAAAGTGATGTTTCAAGATGGTCGTGGGTCCGGGCCCAGCTCGGTCTAAAATGATGTTTCAAGATGGTCGTGGGTCCGGGCCCAGCTCGGTCTAAAGTGATGTTTCAAGATGGTCGTGGGTTCGGGCCCAGCTCGGTCTGAAGTGATGTTTCAAGATGGTATTGGGTTCGGGCCCAGCTCGGTCTAAAGTGATGTTTCAAGATGGTCGTGGGTCCGGGCCCAGCTCGGTCTAAAATGATGTTTCAAGATGGTCGTGGGTCCGGGCCCAGCTCGGTCTAAAATGATGTTTCAAGATGGTATTGGGTTCGGGCCCAGCTCGGTCTAAAGTGATGTTTCAAGATGGTCGTTGGTTCGGGCCCAGCTCGGTCTAAAGTGATTTTCAAGATGGTCGTGGGTTCGGGCCCAGCTCGGTCTAAAGTGATGTTTCAAGATGGTCGTTGGTTCGGGCCCAGCTCGGTCTAAAGTGATTTTCAAGATGGTCGTGGGTTCGGGCTCAGCTCGGTCTGAATTGATGTTTCAAGATGGTCGTGGGTTCGGGCCCAGCTCGGTCTGAAGTGATGTTTCAAGATGGTCGTTGGTTCGGGCCCAGCTCGGTCTAAAGTGATTTTCAAGATGGTCGTGGGTTCGGGCTCAGCTCGGTCTGAATTGATGTTTCAAGATGGTCGTTGGTTCGGGCCCAGCTCGGTCTAAAGTGGTATCACAAGATGGTCGTGGGATCGGGCCTAGCTAGGTCTAAAGTTATGTTTCAAGATGGTCGTGGGTTCGGGCCCAGCTCGGTCTGAATTGATGTTTCAAGATGGTCGTGGGTTCGGGCCCAGCTCGGTCTGAATTGATGTTTCAAGATGGTCGTGGGTCCGGGCCCAGCTCGGTCTAAAGTGATGTTTCAAGATGGTCGTAGGTTCGGGCCCAGCTCGGTCTGAAGTGATGTTTCAAGATGGTATTGGGTTCGGGCCCAGCTCGGTCTAAAGTGATGTTTCAAGATGGTCGTGGGTCCGGGCCCAGCTCGGTCTAAAATGATGTTTCAAGATGGTCGTGGGTCCGGGCCAAGCTCGGTCTAAAATGATGTTTCAAGATGGTATTGGGTTCGGGCCCAGCTCGGTCTAAAGTGATGTTTCAAGATGGTCGTTGGTTCGGGCCCAGCTCGGTCTGAAGTGATGTTTCAAGATGGTCGTTGGTTCGGGCCCAGCTCGGTCTAAAGTGATTTTCAAGATGGTCGTTGGTTCGGGCCCAGCTCGGTCTAAAGTGATGTTTCAAGATGGTCGTGGGTTCGGGCCCAGCTCGGTCTGAAGTGATGTTTCAAGATGGTATTGGGTTCGGGCCCAGCTCGGTCTAAAGTGATGTTTCAAGATGGTCGTGGGTCCGGGCCCAGCTCGGTCTAAAATGATGTTTCAAGATGGTCGTGGGTCCGGGCCAAGCTCGGTCTAAAATGATGTTTCAAGATGGTATTGGGTTCGGGCCCAGCTCGGTCTAAAGTGATGTTTCAAGATGGTCGTTGGTTCGGGCCCAGCTCGGTCTGAATTGATGTTTCAAGATGGTCGTTGGTTCGGGCCCAGCTCGGTCTAAAGTGGTATCACAAGATGGTCGTGGGATCGGGCCTAGCTAGGTCTAAAGTTATGTTTCAAGATGGTCGTGGGTTCGGGCCCAGCTCGGTCTGAATTGATGTTTCAAGATGGTCGTTGGTCCGGGCCCAGCTCGGTCTAAAGTGATGTTTCAAGATGGTATTGGGTTCGGGCCCAGCTCGGTCTAAAGTGATGTTTCAAGATGGTCGTGGGTCCGGGCCCAGCTCGGTCTGAAGTGATGTTTCAAGATGGTATTGGGTTCGGGCCCAGTTCGGTCTAAAGTGATGTTTCAAGATGGTCGTGGGTCCGGGCCCAGCTCGGTCTAAAATGATGTTTCAAGATGGTCGTGGGTCCGGGCCCAGCTCGGTCTAAAGTGATGTTTCAAGATGGTCTTGGGTTCGGGCCCAGCTCGGTCTAAAGTGATGTTTCAAGATGGTCTTGGGTCCGGGCCCAGCTCGGTCTAAAGTGATGTTTCAAGATGGTCGTGGGTCCGGGCCCAGCTCGGTCTAAAGTGATGTTTCAAGATGGTCTTGGGTCCGGGCCCAGCTCGGTCTAAAATGATGTTTCAAGATGGTCGTGGGTCCGGGCCCAGCTCGGTCTAAAATGATGTTTCAAGATGGTATTGGGTTTGGGCCCAGCTCGGTCTAAAGTGATGTTTCAAGATGGTCGTGGGTCCGGGCCCAGCTCGGTCTAAAATGATGTTTCAAGATGGTCGTGGGTCCGGGCCCAGCTCGGTCTAAAATGATGTTTCAAGATGGTATTGGGTTTGGGCCCAGCTCGGTCTAAAGTGATGTTTCAAGATGGTCGTTGGTTCGGGCCCAGCTCGGTCTAAAGTGATGTTTCAAGATGGTCGTGGGTCCGGGCCCAGCTCGGTCTAAAATGATGTTTCAAGATGGTCGTGGGTCCGGGCCCAGCTCGGTCTAAAATGATGTTTCAAGATGGTATTGGGTTCGGGCCCAGCTCGGTCTAAAGTGATGTTTTAAGATGGTCGTGGGTTCGGGCCCAGCTCGGTCTGAAGTGATGTTTCAAGATGGTCGTTGGTTCGGGCCCAGCTCGGTCTAAAGTGATTTTCAAGATGGTCGTGGGTTCGGGCCCAGCTCGGTCTGAATTGATGTTTCAAGATGGTCGTTGGTTCGGGCCCAGCTCGGTCTAAAGTGGTATCACAAGATGGTCGTGGGATCGGGCCTAGCTAGGTCTAAAGTTATGTTTCAAGATGGTCGTGGGTTCGGGCCCAGCTCGGTCTGAATTGATGTTTCAAGATGGTCGTTGGTTCGGGCCCAGCTCGGTCTAAAGTGGTGTCATAAGATGGTCGTGGGTTCGGGCCTAGCTCGGTCTAAAGTGGTATCACAAGATGGTCGTGGGATCGGGCCTAGCTCGGTCTAAAGTGGTGTCACAAGATGGTCATGGGTTCGGGCCTAGCTCGGTCTAAAGTGGTATCACAAGATAGTCGTGGGTTCGGGCCTAGCTCGGTATAAAGTGGTATCACAAGATGGTCGTGGGATCGGGCCTAGCTCGGTCTAAAGTGGTGTCACAAGATGGTCGTGGGTTCGGGCCTAGCTTGGTCTAAAGTGATGTTTCAAGATGGTCGTGGGATTGGGCCTAGGTCGGTCTAAAGTGGTGTCACAAGATGGTCGTGGGATCGGGCCTAGCTTGGTCTAAAGTGATGTTTCAAGATGGTCGTGGGTTCGGACCCAGATCGGTCTTAAGTGATGTTTCAAGATGGTACAGGGTTCGGGCCTAACTCGGTCTAAAGTGGTGTCACAAGATGGTTGTGAGTTCGGGTCAGGCTCGGTCTTCAGATTCTATGAGAGAAATGTGATGTGATGGCAGTTATATTTATATTTGAACTGATGTTTCTTTCCATCAAAATCAATAAAACTGGATGACAACGCGTGGAGTTATGTATTTCATTATTTCCATCTTACTTACCATAAACTGCCTCTAGTGTCAGCGTTCCCAAAGGCGCTGAAGGAGCCGTCGTACCTCTTGTATAACAGTTGTCGTTGGTAACCTATAGCAAAAGTCAAAAAGCTTTGTTTTTTATGTTCAATATTTCTTCTTAATGTTTTAAGAATGTTTAAATGTTATAATTATTCATAATATTTATTTGATATGTGGCGGTAAGTATTTAATCATATGTATGCTGCTATATGTTTGTTTTATTATAACTGCCGCAGACGGGTTATTGATTATTTCTTTTCGATAATCAGATAAAAGTATTTAATACCATTTCTAAATTCCGGCATGTGTCATTATTAATCTATAGAGATACGTGCTGTTTTGTTTGTGGTTGTTGTGTTTGTTTGGTGGGTGGGTGGTAGGGGTCTTTTTTCTTCAATTTATTATAAAGCAACCGTTTGTTGTACTAATAATTCAAAATGCAATATTATTATACCATCCACAGAAAAGATTTTTTATAAAAAATAAAGGCTTATGAAAATTTGATGTGTTACATATAAACCGTTTGTAATTGTGACTAAAATAGTTATTTATAATATATTTATCTGAAGCGTATTTTGTATTATAAGGATCTGTGTCTAATTGATGATATTTTCCTTTCAATTTATACCGCATTTACTTTAAATATAATTTACCAGTTTTAATGTTCGATGCTATCTTCTGTTGCAGCTTCAAGTCTTTGTCAAACCGGCCGGTTATTTTCATGTATATTGCTGCAAACACGCTCGGGGCAAAATAAAGCATGTTTTGTTCTCCACACCCGTGAGGTAGTCTTATCAAAGAGTCTAGTCTCTTAAATGAAGGACCAAATACATCACCTGAAAAATGATTAAAAACGTTTGAATACTATGTTCCCACTATCATGGCTATATCCTCTTCTAAATGTTATGTTTCCTATTGCATGTATGTTTTCTTATTTTTCAATATTGTACTCTCATAACCAATAAAACATCGAGTAAAGGTGAAACTAAAACGGATTGTAAACAATGATAACGTCCGAGTGCATATTTTTAAAACGTCTAAGATACAACAATAAACTATTTACCTGTGAAAAACAATGAACTATGTACTATGACCAACAATGTAACCGCAACGGTGGTCTTGTAATAGAGAGTCCGCCCCGCTTGCGAGAGGTCGTGGGTTCGATCCTCGATCGTGTCATACCAAAGACTTGAAAAAAATGATACCAGAAGATTCATCACTTGGCACTCAGCAGCGCTGAAAAAACTATCCCAAGTAGACAATGTCGCGATACGACTGAAAATGGCTGAAAGCGAAGCTTAACACCTTTCAACATACAACTATTTACCTATGGCACTGATCTCAATACGCTGTGAACCCTGCACGACTGCCGGCGGGTACTTTATGGCGTGTGTAACAACCTCACTGCTGCGTTGTTGCATGGAAACAAGAGCTGAAATAATCTTATCACGTTCTGCTCCTTCGGCCTATTGAAAATAATAAAACTCTGGTTTATAGATATAGTTAATAGATATAATACATGTACGGTTGTACTGTTTTTATTTCACAGTCTTATTTAATAAAAGTAGAATTTACAGAATACCAATTATGTTAAGTTCGTTTTGACAAAAGTTGCGCTACTTGTTGGCAACAGAAAAAAACCACAAAAACTATATTTTGTGAAGTGTTTGTATTCTTTGCTATAATTCCTCAATTACCAATTACCCCCCCCCCCCCCCCCCCCCCCCCCCTTAATGACGGTAGCACGATTATTACGCCCAGGAAATTAGAGATGTGTAAATCGGTTAAGCATTATTTTTGTTGAAAATGCTTAAAATAGTCATAGGTTTTGTACACATGAAAACATAGGAACATTTCCATGTGTTCTATCAAGTTTAGATGACATTGGGTGAAGATATAACAGTTTACAGGTGCGTAATGATACACTGCATGATACACTTTGAATTGTCAAAAATGAAGGGGTTTCATCAAAACATCAAAATTGTGAAAAGGCAATCTGGTCAACCCATGTTTTTTTTTCCTGCATATTTGGACAAACGTTTGATGATTATCTATGGAAACAAAACAAGTATAGAACCAGTGACAATGGGTTTAGTGTTCTAGACGTGCATGTCTCTATATGCGAACAGTACAAAATGGATTGGTGTGTGAGACGTATAATGGTTACTTACTAGTCATTTACAGTGCTTTTATATACAGAACGAAACAGCTTACACGCCGCCTGACATTTTATATACCTGATATTCTATGTATTTCTCAAAAAGTATTAATGCAATTTGGACTTGAGTAAGAAAGACAAGTACACTATATAAAAACTCAATATATCACCAAAGATATTGGAAATACAAAAGTGGTGGGTTAGCGGTTCCGTTTAGTATATTAAAATCATGGCAATATTTTGTGTTTATTAAGACGAATATCCATATTAAAACAAACATGTTTTGTTAAATTAAATGTCATTGTTTATTTGAATAATTGAAATCCATATTAATAAGCACTGTTTAAGCAAAATATAATCAGATTTAGCGTATCGGTTCTTGAGAAGAATTATTTTTGAAAACCCTTTTTAGGTTCCTGGTATTCCTTAATGTATATTAAATCTCCTTTTTTTACTGCTAAACAAGGATCCAGAGCTTTAAAATAATTAAATAAATCTTCAAAAATCAAAGTCCCTTTACTGCGTCCTAGTGAGCCATAGCCCCTTTATTTGAACAAACGTATAAGTATCGTTTATACCTAATATGTCATTCTTGAAAAAATATTTTCTAATATCGAGCTGATGAGCCCCTAGTGTAGGACCAAATTTAACCCTAGAGTCATGGCTTGAACAAACCAGAAATAAAATTATTATATGATTCTCCATGCAAAATATCAAAGCTCCATTCGTTGTGATTTCGGAATGTTTGGAATTTAAAAATAAAACCTGAAAAGTTCATTGGGCAGAGTCAAATTTGATCCGAGGGTAACGAATGAAGAAATTTGAGTAAACTTCACTTAAGAATGGTAATCGCCAAACTGTCGAACGGTTCCAGACAAGATGTTGCTTGAAGTAAAAGTTAATGATGGACAGACGACGAACACAAGACGATCACAAAAGTCTTAGGTTCGGATGAGCTAAGATATAACTATTACAGTACAACCGTGGTCCTGAAAAGGAAATGTATTCTAGTTTAATACTTCTAAAACGAATATGTCCTTACTTTAACGGCATGCATACCTTTACGGGCAAATAGCGAATGACTTCATCAAATATATTTCTCGGTGCAATGTTTGTGGCCCTGATATTAATAGTAAGTTTGCCAATGATTTTAGGTCTGACACTGAAGAAGACCGCTGTAGGTACTCCTGATTTCACCTGAAAAATATACACAAAGGATTTCTCTGCATTTCATATTGGACTACATGTATGTGTGTTTTGTCAACATAAATAATTTGAAATAACACATAAAATAGTGTCAAATTTGTTAACAACGCATACCGCGTAGGAATATATATCGGCGTGTATTCTACAACTGTGAATAAAGAATAAAAAAAAAAGTTCCGAAAGCTATCATTTTACTTGCATGTTCATAATAAAACTTTTGGTTTTTGGTTTTTGGAAATACTTCGGTTTAATGAAACATGAATAATATTGAATATTTTGAAACATGAATATAAAAATTATATACATGTAATACTAATCGACTTATATGCATAAACTAGCATATTCAAATTTATTGAAAAAAGTTCAATATCGAACAAAAGAGCAGACAAATATAAAACCAGTATTGAGTGAAAGGCGTTATTTACCAAGACACATTTAGTTAGGTCTTTTCCATCTGTAATTTCTGTTTCTTCTTTCGTTTCATGGTTTACAACTACAGCTGCAAACTGCTTGGAGCCTTGTAATCGAACGTTAACCTTTGTGGTATAAAAACAAATAAATACAACCTGGGATGGTATTCACCAACCATTCTTAAGAATATTCTTAGACTTAAATTCAAGAATGAATTTTGAAAAATACACTTAGAGATTTTTCTTTAGACAAAAATTTGCAAGTATGCAGGGACACCTAAATAAAGTCAAAACAACTCTCACAAATATTCTATATGTCATTGTAAATGAGATATCTAAGGATGAAATTTGGATTTTCAAGCTTAAGTCTAAGAATATTCTCAAGAATGGTCGGTGAATATGACCCCTGGAGTAATATGAATGTGCATGTAACAAACATCTTGGTCATTAAAAGCGTTTCAAATTATCAAATGACCGCTATAAATGTACATGTTTCACTAACAGACAGTTTCCATTTGCTAATCATAAATTCCATGTAGCCAGGTAATATTTTGTGGCATGTAGATATTGATAAAACAAGATGACCAGAACAGTTACAAAAGAACACTCGTTTCTTTGAGATTGCCAATTAAAGAATCATTACGAACAGTCGTAATACTAAGTTTTAATGCAAGGTGTAGTACATGAACTTGTATATAAAATGTGTATTGTATGAATGTTTTATATGGTAACATAAGATAAATAATAATACTTATAAAAATGAAAAAAAAAAAAAAAAATATCTACCCCTTTAAAATTGGAGAATGGCTGAGAGAAAGAGACATACTTTATAGTGAGAAAGATATTTGTTATTTGATTAGAGCTATACTAAAATACGTATACAAAATATATAGAGAATACCATGTTAATGTCTGATATTATCAACTTTATCAGGTGAGGCTTATAAAAATACACTGATAATAACTTAAAATGAAGAAATGATAAAATGCTCACATAAAGATCTTCAGGATGATAGTTAAAGACGTTTGCTTGGATGATAGCAGTCTCGTCACGTATCACTGAATATGGAAGTTGTGTTTGAACAAAGAACGGTAAAAATACAGTCAGCTGAAACAGAACAAATACAACATCTTGTTATAAGTATCGTTATATCAAAATAGTACTGTACTTGTGTGTGCGTGTGCACATGCGCATGCATACGTGTTGGCAATAGAGTTAAATCATATTCGTTAATTGTTTGGTTACACTAAGCTATTCAATAGAGTCACTTACGTTTGAGCTCACTGTTGCCACACCAAGTCCGGTTTCATTGTTGAGAGCAAATGCAGTTGCAACATACTTTGTTATTGTATCAGGAACGATCTCTTCGAGGGTTATTCTTCCGTGTCTAAAATGGTTTCATAAAAACAGTTCGAAACTAAGTGTGTTTTTTATAAAGATGAAAACATATTTTGAATTACTAAATGATACAATAATTTATGATATCACCATTTAACAATATGTTTGAAACGTTAAGCCACCTTATTGTGATATCATTGCTGCAATGAAGGATAATTACAATTTGGCTTTTGTTTCACCACACTTTTAACCTAAATTTTGACTGGTTATGCATCTATTATAAAGCCAATACCAATGAAACAAATATGCAGTTTTACTGGAACCAATCTGAAATCATGATCACCTGGCTGCTTTTCTTAGATTTAAGTTTTATGTTATTTAAGTAAATGTTGGTATCATGGTGAAACAAATTTTCTATGTTTTATATATCTGTCTCTTCATTTAACTCTCAAATTTATATCAATACTTAATATGTTGTCCATTAGAGCGTACACGACAACACGCCACATTATTGTGCCATGTTGGCGCCCTTTGAACGTCGTGTGAAATTGTGTCGTTCTGGCGTTTTGTCGTTCTGTGGCATTGTTCACCCGACAAAACGATAAAATTACATTCGTTAAGTGTTTGTGTTGTCGTGCCGGCTTACCGCCAAACCGACATCTCGGCATGGCACAAATCAGTCAACATACGAAAAACATCAGTGCGGTAAACCGATTCGACAAAAATCTTCTCACGTCTAAAGACAATTATGAAATAAACTCTTCTATTCTCATTTTCTCAAAAAGTACTTTAGTGTCTTGGTGTGAAAACAAATAGTCCTTATAAGAAAAATAACACAATGTTAAAGTCGTATTTATCCATATGGTGAAAAACACATGGTTTACCTAATGCATAATTATTGTAAAATAACTTCTGATCATAAAGAGGAGTTAAAAGGCATTGTCCTGTACTACATTAAGTATAAATAACTCAGTTGTATTGCATATAACACTGTCTCTATCACACATGCATTAATTTCGACCATGACTTTTTGTCGCCTCCCAGTGGGTGATGATGACTGACTACCATAACAATGCAGTTTAGTTCATGTTCGGGATTAAATTAATTACATGTGTATGCCAAACCATACATAAACTTTGATTGCTTTAAGAACAATTAAAATTAAGTTCACTTTTATAAAAATATATTTTAATGTTTTATCTGCCTTCTGCAAATGACGAAAAGTTATATTACCTTGCAAATTCCGTATGCCAAACCCATGTTTCTGGGAAGTCCTTCCTGATTTGACCTTGTGGACTTTCAGGAACACTTCCACTAACACTAACACTTCCCGCTAAACCCGCTAATTCAGCACGAGGTTGTCTTGCCGACATTGCAAAACTACCTCTTTCTGAAGACCTGGAAACACTCACTGATGATTGCGGAACTGAAATAAAACAGCATTTCTGTATATACGTGTATGGTACCACACTTGTAAGATAAAACTCTGACTGGTAGGGGTAGGGCAAATCTTAGTTACATTGTCTCGTTTTATGATGTGACAGCAGGGAAGAGCGAGGTAGTATTTGTTTGGTTAATGACCAAGATGGTGAACCCTGTTGCCAGTCCTTCTGTATGTTAATGTTGGTTTGCTGGTTGTGTCCAGTTCTTCTGTATGGTTATGTTTATGTTGTTTTGCTGGTTGTGTCAAGTTCTTCTGTATGGTTATGTTAATGTTTTTTTGCTGGTTGTGTCCAGTTCTTCTGTATGGTTATGTTTATGCTGTTTTGCAGGTTGTGTCCAGTTCTTCTGTATGTTTATGTGTATGCTGTTTTGCAGGTTGAATCCAGTTCTTCTGTATGTTTATATTCATGTTATTTTGCTGGTTGTGTCAAGTTCTTCTGCATGGTTATGTTTATATTGTTTTGCTGGTTGAGTCAAGTTCTTTTGTATGGTTATTTTATGTTGTTTTGCTGGTTGTGTCAAGTTCTTCTACATGGTTATTTTTATGTTGTTTTGCTGGTTGTGTCAAGTTCTTCTGCATGGTTATGTTTATGTTGTTTTGGTGGTTGTGTCCAGTTCTTCTTTATGGTTATGTTGTTTTACTGGTTGTGTCCAGTTCTTCTGTATGGTTATGTTTATTTTGTTTTGCTGGTTGTGTCCAGTTCTTCTGTATGGTTATGTTTATGTTGTTTTGCTTGTTGTGTCCAGTTTTTCTGTTTGATTATGTTTATGTTGTTTTACTGGTTGTGTCCATTGATTGCCACATCTCCTGTTGTTTCCTATTTTTGTTCTTATTAATGTAGTATTTTATATGATACGTAATATGTGTATTTTTCCATTCACTTGTTTTCCTATCTATCGTTGGTCCAACGATATATTTTTGTTTCAATTTACAAATGCTTTTTAGTAGCTTCGAGTATTTTTATGTTGTATATCACAGACTCTTTTTCTTGAATGCAATACCAAATTGCGTGTGTGCAAATGGTTTTATATTATTATCAAGAAGAAATTGAGTAAATAGTCTTGAAATGTATACATGCACTATTAGTATACTCATTGTGTACATATATAAATAAAAATATATACAGCATGGAGAGAAGCATTCAATGTATACAGACATCAAAGAAGCATGAACATTATTAAATTACAGAATAAGTACAATACAGTTAAACCTGTCTTAAGCAGCCAGTCAAGGGAAGGAGTAAAAGTGGCCTTTTAAGACAATTTGTTAGTTAATACAGGTTAGTTTACTCTGAAACAATAGAAATGGAAAATAGAAAATATGGGTAGCTGTTTAATAGAGGTGACCGCTTACACAAGCTTGACTGTATATAGAGAAGAACTGAAAATCTAACGATATCACAAAAGCATCAATAGAAATACAGAAAGAATGATTTACTGTTCCAGATATGAAACTTGTGCACATCAGCGTCTGTGATTACTCTGAGACGGGCGTCCTGAAAACAGAATATACAATAAACAAATAATAACAGAATTAGGCTTAGGTGTCCCTACCTTTTTACCTGGAATGGAGATAGATAACTTGGTGTTGAAGTAATGCATTATTGTTATTATTGTTGTTATTACTGTTTTCATACAGCAATTTTGCCTTATTCACTATTCAAATATTGTAATGATATCTGATGCTTTGATCCTGTGTGAGCAAAGTACAAGACACAAGACACGAATATAGAAGAATACTTTAAATACCCCACCCCCCTTTTGGTAGCAGTGAACAGTTCAATTAAATGTTCGGGTTTTAAAATGTATTTCTTAACATATTAACCTTTTGAAAATCTAAGTTTTCAACACATAATGCATAAAAATGGCATTTTGTGTTTTGAAAACATGATAGTAATACCGGGGCAAAGACAAGTGGTGCACTCAAAGAAATGCTTATTCTCACCAACGTCAACCATTGGAAGTGATAGTAATCATATTCAATTAATGTCAGCGTTTGCGTTAATAAACATCGGTATGTAAATTATAAAATAATGTATAATATTAAGTTCGGTTCTAGATTCTGATTCAATTCATAGAAATTTCTCAGGTGGCAATTTCCGAATAGTTCTGGTGACTGCTGCCTTACTCACTTTCCACCTATCCACCTTTACTCCAGTACTGAATAAACAATATTATAGTTTCAAGCAACATTGACTGGTTTCACGAATACCAGCAACAACAACAATGAGCCTTATCACAGTGGACATTTTCGTTGACAAAAATGACATTTTCAAATATTTTAGAATTTGATAATTTGGGTTCACACCTTATTGATATTAAAAATGTAATCATATAATGTGTGATCATCGTCAGTTTAAGAAACTTTTATAAAAAAATACTTCTTAATGATTTATTTCGCTTTTCTGTATAACAAATTCATCATTTATACCAATACCATTACAATTTGGAAGGAAGTTTTGACACGGGATCAGTCTAACGGACTGTGTATGCAGTATATTCAAGCAGTGCTAAACACAAATATCGATTATTTAGTTTTCCATAAAAGTTTTATAGAGTTATCCTGATTGTGTAACAATTATACAAAACATATCGTTATATTATATATCATTTGTGCAATAGGAGTAATTTATGTAACATAGCAATCCGATTATGGTTTGGTTGGGCATGCGCACTTTTATGAGTGATTATCCATAAGGTTAAGACAACACAATCGCATCATCTTTCCTAAATGATAAGTAGAAGTATTACAAATTACAAACGATAATGTTTTGTGACGAACAAAGATAATAATTATAATAAAAGCTCACATTGAATATGTCGGCGGTATCATCAGCATTGATGGACCACGGCACCGGGAGTCCCCAGCCACGAAATTTCCAAGGAAGTTGGAGTTGCAACCTGCTTTTAACCTGTGATAAATAATAATATATGTTGTTACTTCTATAATATATGCATATGGCTGCTGTTACTTCTGTAGTATATGCATATGTTTTATGTCTGCTGTTACTTCTGTAGTATATGCATATGTTTTATGTCTGCTGTTACTTTGGTGATACTTATGTAATATATGCGTATGTCTGCTTTGGGACAATTTTGCTGCGAATGATCGATGTAAAGCCTCGATGTGCATATTCTATTTGCTTTTTGGTGTCATTGCAGTATTTTTTTCAGCCTCAACCCCAGATTTTGCCAGTTTTGAACATTGACGAAAACATGTAAGATAGGCGTGATTTTAACCATTTCGTTTTACCACCTTAACTTAATGTGTTAAAAAAGGCAAATATATGTTTGTCCCACAATTCATAGCAAATAAACGCTTACTAAACTATGACGGCATTCAAATTTTCCCTGAAGCATCTGACCAATAAATGTGCTCAAATGTGCTGCTATTCAACGGACCCAATCAGAAAAGCTGGTTCCGTTCTATAGACTAATGATTAAATACAGTATTTACAGGTATGTTGGTGCTTGATAAGTGAAAACAAGTACATGGTCAGGTTACTCGAATGCACTTTTGACATAAATATGTTTAACACTTATAATAAATATAAAGAATTCCTCAAATACTCACTCGTTCATGTGTGATGTCATTGCCAGTTTTAAGCAGACGAACACTTTCATCGACAACCAAAACGTTGATCTGCGAACCTGGGTCAGCCGTTACGCGTAGATTGACTTTAGATTTTGGTTCCGCGGTAGGTGCAGTTTGGTCGAACTGCACAGTGACCTAGTTTGTAGGGTAATGCAAGTTAATAGAACTCATTACTTCCAATACTTTGCGTTTATATATATATACGTATATAAATAAATTACATTTGTCATTCAAAAGTTAGTAAAATAGTAAATAATTACACGTATTTGAGTGTTTGTTACACGGTGCTACACGTGTTCCAATGGCATTTGTGTGAAGCGTATGTTTTTTTAACATTTTATCATACTATTGTTTTATTCTACGTAATAAAGCGGGGTAAGATAAATATTGCTTTATCGGCAGGGAATGTTTATAAGGCAGCAACACACAGATTAATATTGTCATTGATTTTGCATTGTTTGGAACCTGCATTTAAACACAGTTTTACCATAAACTGTTAATATGTCAATAAATATAAAACATTAATTATAACAGAGTTGAACATCTTCCATAACAACTACATTTGTTTTATTTTAATTTCATCAAACAAATTTGAAACTATTTTCAGGAAAATTTACCGCAGATGTACACACAGGAGTTTGTTTGCTTGACTAAAATCGGTTGTTGATCCTTTAAATAAAAATAGACAAACTACGCAAATAAAGGCGTGATAAATAGAATGATGTTGGTGCCTGATACTCTACCTCACCTGATAAAGCAGGAACTAACATGCATTCTCTAGATATTTATCGGCTTTTTCATTTGCCTTAATTGCTCCTCTCCTAAGGGACATGTTTATGCTACCATACCATATGTTAACATACTGGACAGTACCTTTAGTTGCCTGGAAAAATGGGATTGGGATGAAATGTGGTTGGGGCAGTATTTTTACTGTATATACGAGAAAATGTTGCCTTTTTAACATATACATAAGCAAAATGGTTGGGCCACAAGTTTTACCAACATACGACAATATAATTACCTTGTTTTCATAAACATGCTCAACAACAAAGTTTATTCCATCGGCCACAATTTCTCCATCTTGGGTTTGAAAATACGCTATACATTTGACAGACGGGACCATTTCACGTGTAATCCTAAATTGACCTTTGCCTTGTTTTGATTGAGCCTTGATGAATACTTGTCCAATGGTTAATACATGCCCATTTCCTACAATCTACATCGATAGAAAAAAAAATTGTATAAAATAAATATCACACAACAAACAAAAATAATTAAAGTTTCGTTGTTGTTGTTGTTGTTGTTGTTTTTGTTTTTGTTTGTGTTGTTGTTGTTGTTTTTAATTACTTATTTTTTAATTTTAGACTTAGCAATTTTTAGCAATTAACTTATTTATACAGTGATAATATCATAAATATTTATACTCTTATGTATTTCCTGTGGTGCAAAACATTGTGCTCGTTTTATTGCGTCTGAGAAGAAAATATTATTAGGTTCACATCTGATTCGATGTGATAGAGGTTTTACTTTTTTAATTATACAAACTAGTGTCTGTTTTGCATCTCAGATTTTTTACAATGCCTTTTTATATTATTTTAGGTCAATATTCTCGATTAACATCATTTTCTTAGTGTTTTATTTTCATGTATATAACATGGTGTAATAAAGTGTTGTGCAATTTGTAAACGATGTAATAATACATTTCTGTCTCTCAGATGATTAAAATAAGAATCTCTATCGACCAATGAAAAAATGTTGTTATGTATCTTCAAGTGATTTAAAAAGAAAACATCCAATTGATCAGCGTACGATTTATATACAGTAGAACCTCGTTAGCTCGAACACGGATAGCTCGAACACGGATGGCTCGAACACCACATATAGCTCGAACCACTTATCTGGTCCCGGCTGAATTGCTTTTTCGATTGATAGACTTGTACTTGTATGATATGATGTTGAACAATATTTGGCTTGGAAAACCCTTAGCTTGAACTTTTTTGTCTTGTCCCGTCGGGTCGAGCCATCGAAGTTCTACTGTATATCCGAATCAGACAAAATACAACTTTATATGTATCTAATAAAGAAAATAATAGTATTTATCATTTCAGTCGATTATAAATCACGGAATATGCAAATGGTCTTCTACAAATTTAGGAAGAACTCGTACATTTAGTAACGTTTTGCAATAACTTACACGTTTTTTATTCGAGAATCGCAGTGTTGTCATCTTAATACAATTCATTCCAAAGAATGGTTCTTTAGTTATGAATACTTACGGTATAAAATGCTAGTACGGACTTTTCTAGGTTAGCTGTTGTCAGCTTTATATCCACTAAGTCATTAATCTGAAAACGACAAAAACAATAATCAATTACATTTGTACGTTTGAATTGCATATTGTATCTGCCTAAAATATTCCTTGTAGCCTCAGAATGTTATCAATGTAAGAAAATGGCATTTCTTTATTTCTTTATATCTGAATACTTAGTTTTATTTTGAAATTGTATGTAAAATAATGTTTGGACAACAGACATTATTATTCACATAAAATAAATATTCCAATGAGATTCGAGCATTTGTATCACGTGACTGTACATAAGAAATCGTTATTGTACGGTTTTGACCGGAAGCGTCCCGAAAATCCGGATAGATTTTTCGTATTGGTCAGCTACCACCATTGCGTTTTCCATAGACTTACATTATAGCGTTTGACCTAATTTTCACTATTTCTATCATCCGCGGACCAAAAAGTCCTATATCATATTTACTCAAATTAAAATGTCCCCAAAATGGGGTCAAAAGTACCACTTTTTACCACTTTTTGCCCTCTGAAGTTGGGTACCTCCACTTTCAGCAAAAAAAAAAAATGTAAATTTCATACAAACATAATAAACTTATATTTTATTGTGATCATTTGCCAGTTTAACATTTTTATCCAACCAGAATTAAGCTTACTATAAAAATATATGCCCTGAACAACCCTATACTTTTTTAAGCCAATCAGAGAGCTCGTCTCAATGGGGGTAGCTGACCTATTGGACGGTTCGACTGTTCCGAAAACCGATAATAATTTCGTACTTGACGTTAAGGAACGGTAACTTTAACGATATAAATACTCCGAATAACTTAGCTATAGCGTATAAGAGAAATCACTAATGTGCCGATTGAAACAACTAGCAAAATGTATATATTGAGAAATTGAAGAATTCATTATTCAAAAAGATATAATTGGATAATTAAAACATTATAATCAAAAAAGAAAGAGATAGCTATGACAAAAGAATTATATTAATATACTTATTTTTTAAAAGACCAAACTTTAATATTATCAAAAAATCAAACTACATGTTATTTTTCGTAGTTGAAATAAATTGTTTTATTAAATTTTAATTTGATATTGTTTCATATAAAAAGAACTCGAGGTGAACAATAAAAAGGTCATTATACAGTGAACTGTATAATAACCTTATATTATTTACTTTTGTAGGTGAACATTATCTAGCTAATGTGGCATTGGATATTACGGAAAGACGTGTGATATAAAGGCAGTTCTTGATTCTGAATTCCTATACATGGAAATCATTTCTTACATGTTGAAAAAAAAACTTTCTTAAGATAAAAAAATGTAAAAAAAAAATATATATTTTACGTTGATATGAATTTGTTTTTAAACGCTAGTTTTATATAAATTATACCACCAAAACACAAAGTGCTATCAATTGTATCATCTTAGTTCATAACGTTATTAATTTTCCTGAAAAAAGGTCGGCGCTGGTGCATGCACATAACCAATGGTAATGCATAGTATTTATACCTGATGTAATTATTTGTAAATATTGATTTTCATACCTTATATGGTCCCGTAGTTATCATTTCAACCTTTAAGTAGACTTGACCTTTGACCCGGAAGCGTTGTAGATATTTTTCCACAGACTGGCCCGAATATTCAGCCTTTAGATAAATTTGAATTAAATAAACAGGGGTTATAATTGTAAATTATAAAATCATTTAGTAATCATAAAATAATCATATATGTAAAAGTGGGGCGTTGGTACAGTGGATAGAATGTTGGTCGCTCACTCCACAGTGGTACAGTGGATTATGAGACTGTTGGTTGGTACAGTGGACAGAATGTTGATCGCTCACCCCACGGTGGTACAGTGGATAGAATGTTGGTCGTCGCTCACTCCACGGCGGTACAGTGGATAGAATGTAAGTCGCTCACTCCACGGTGGCACAGTGGATAGAATGTGGGTCGCTCACTCCACGGTAGTACAGTTGATAGAATATTGGTCGCTCACTCCGCGATAGTACAGTGGATAGAATGCTGGTCGCTCACTCCACAGATCACGGGTTCGATCCCAGACTCGCCACAATGGACATTCGAAAATAAGCCATGAGAAAATGGACTCTATAGCGATATATAAAAACTTGAGCATACTTGCCAAGCAGCTAAAATAAATAAGCATGAACGAAATAATATACTCAAATTTGCTAACAGTCCCTTTCTGCAAAGTTGTGTTTCTGATAAAATTTATATCAATTGTGCAACCAAATGGATAAAAATATACTCGTCATTACAATTTCATCAACTACAAGACTTAAACAAGAGTTGTCAGAAGATAACAAACTCGCCTATGGGATAAAACTCACCACCCATGCAAAGATTGAGATTGGAGGCAAACACCAAAACTTAAACGCAACTAAACGCAAAAATTAACCTGGGTGTCTACAGACGACGCCGACGATGACGCCGGGTCATGGCAATAGCTCTCCTGGACATTCGTCCCGGCGACCTACTAAGTATCA
This sequence comes from Panopea generosa, assembly GCA_029582155.1. Classification (NCBI taxonomy): domain Eukaryota; kingdom Metazoa; phylum Mollusca; class Bivalvia; order Adapedonta; family Hiatellidae; genus Panopea; species Panopea generosa. The sequence continues at coordinate 11,782,462 of CM055896.1, read as the reverse complement.
ACCATTTACCACTTGATTGCTGTACAACAACTGCGTCCAGCAAAACATAAATATGTTACAATAAATCTCGGAAGCACACATTATGTTATCTAATATGTTAAAATTCTACTTTAAACAGACAAATGAGAGGTGTGATTCCACCAGAAAACAGTGATCACCAGAAAATGTGACCTCTAATTGATGATGATGATGATGATGATGATGATGATGATGATGATGATGATGATGCAGGTTTGGGTTTGAAACTGTATACCGTGGAGAAAATTTAATGTTCTGTAAAATTGTTTTTATTCTGGTATTTGGACAACGATAGTTTCATATCATTATCATCACTTTATGTTAAACAGAAAAAAAACGAATCCCCTATTATTTGGAACAGATTGTTTAGGTATGTATCCTCTATACTAAGAGAGTTCCTTTTGAAACGAATCCATGCCAGCATTTGGAGCGCCATCTAATGAAAGTATTTTTTAGAAACACAGAACATAACCAAGTAAGAAAATAGCAATCTCCTTTTTATTGACTCTGTTCGTAAGGGGCAAGGAGAAAAATAAGGTATGCTTTTGTTCTTTGTTCTATTTAAAATAAGGTCTAGGATTTCAACGGTAAAAAAAATCCTCATAGATTTTTTTAAAGTTTTTCTTTTCATAGCAGGAATGTATACCCACATAAAATGTACAATAACTGGTAGGTTGACCAATCTGTTTTTTTAAAGAGGGTGCAGTGACATCCTATTTTTTTAAAAAAAATAATCCTCAAATGCTCATAAATACATGCAGATGTTGAAATCCTGTTAAAGTCACTGTTTAAATGCCAATGATGTCTTATTGCAGTATATGCTGTGCCTGCTTTATCTTTACTCATCTGCAGAAAGAAAACACAACCACTATGAATCCTTTTGAAAATATTTCAAAACCAAATCACATAGGACTTTTTTTAAGCGTAAGAATCATGTTACCGTGAGGAAAAGAGGACGTATATATCACTCCTCGCGTCTCCTATCACCGGCTTTTAAGATATCCTTGCAACACCAGGAACGAAGGAGACTACATCGATCAATCGTATGAAGCCAAGGGCCAAAAATAACGAGTTCGATAACCAAACGGCGACATTACGTTTATGCGGCTTCCCCTTGCACTGCTACGCCAAATTGTAAACATTCTTCGAATGTCTACACAAGTAGAAACAAAAAACATATTTTATTTTCAAAAAGAAAAAATATCATTTCAAATTAATGAAACTGTATTTACATACCTTAATGGTTGCCGTTGCTGTGTGTTTCGGTATATCGAGATTAAACTTGACTGTTCCATCTTGTTCTATTGGTTTAAAGATGGCGGCCATCATAATTGCTTCGCCACTTGCGAATGGAGGAATTATATCATAGCCGGGTTGAGAGATGCGGTTGGTTATATTTGCAGATACAGGTCGGTCGGTGAAGAAGGTCAACGTTATCTTCATTTGTTGTGTATGTTTGATCAAAGGTTTATTGTCCTGGTCTGTCACCTTCAACTAATCAACAAAAACGTTCAATGAAAACAGCTGGTAGTAGAAATACATGGAGTAGAAGATCACTTTTATACCCCGAAATATGTACTGTAAAATTTAAATATTAACTATTTGATTATTTGATGTCTTCCCAAGTAGAACCAGTACTAAGCAAAGGCATATAGAGTGTCTTGCTCAATAACGATGTTTTGCGTGTGTTCGTGCGTACACATTCGTGCGCGTTTAATATGATAAGCTGATATGATTAAACTATATTAATCAATTTAGATTTCCGCGTAACAATCCATATCCGTTGATATATAAACGGCGTTTTTTAAGATATAGAATATGGCCATTGCTTTTTCCGTGAGTGAATCAGTTTGTAAACCAATTTTCATATACTTTACTTAACATAACTATGAAATGAGTAATGTTTAGTTTCATTTGAAAATGTTCAAATCTGTACACATTAGATTATATATAAATATGACTATATGAGTTTTTGGGTAATTAGTTATAATAATTATTCCGGTAATATTAACTGGTTGATGTACATTGTCAATAATCTGGCTGAATTATTATTTATTTGATAACAAATTTAAATCATATTTAGCATGTGAAATACGCGGGCATGAAAAACAGGACGCCTAACACTATGACATACATCCTTTTTTTTTATTTCAAACGATCTACTTTGTCTTTTTCGTACTTCACGTCATCTTCGTTTTAAAGAGTTACACCTTGTTACATAGGAGTGATACTCTTAGACGATGAAAATGTTTTTTAAATTCAACAATATCGAAACATATATTAAAGAAACCAAACGTTTTGATGAAAATGGAACTTATAAGTTTTAGTATTTACTTCACAATTGAATTTCTCGATTAAGGTCAGCACTAGATGCGTATATTTAAAGAATGCCACACCCACCCCCACCCCCACCTCCACCCCCCCCCCCCCCCCCCCCCCCCCTTTCATTTTCCTCTTTCTTCGTTAATGTATAATTGTCATCTTATTTTTTGTAAATACTTTGTTATTGAGAAAGGCCGATTTTAGCTATAGTGTTGGATAATTTGTGATCCAACTCTTTTGCTATTGTAATGTTTCTTATTTCTTATTATATAGTTCGGTGGAAAGGAACAACTTGTACGATCAAATTGTGTGCGCCAATACAGTAGACTAGGCTTTAAGCAATCCATCTCCCAGCTCTGCTAGATTCTCCAACTCAGTAGAATCTATGCCAGAAGTGGCTCTCCTACGTATATGAACAGATACAGATAACACGACACCTTTCGCAAACATTAACGAATTACGTGATACAGATCAATCACATATAAGTAAAATTGATATACTATACAAAAATAAAAGTAATAATTATTATAGCTCTCGGAAAGTTTATAGAAAATGCTCTTAAACGGTGACAATACACATTTACACCGTTGTTTTTTTTTAATTAATTGATAAAATTATTGTTATTATTCATTTTATTTCGTTGTTGTTATTATTGTTGTCTTCTTTTGTCTTATTTTAAATAATGTCATGTAATTTTCCATCCTATATATTTGTCGAAGTTAAAGCAATTATGATAACCATGTATTGTATCTCTTATTTTAATAAATAACTATATACATACAGACTTCATTTACTACTCTAAACGAGAAATAAAGTCTAATAACATACGGAAACTGGAAACTGGTCGAACCCTGGTTTGAAATTGTTTGGCATGTTTGGGTAAAACTCAATCTTGTAAACTTCTTCACGGTACATAACATCTTTGTGTTCAATAATCTGGACACCTGTGGTAGCCTCAATCACATCGGCGCTTACTCTAAAATACGAGTACCGCATGTTGCTGGTCATTCTGTATAGTGTCTTCAAAGGAACATCAAACGACATCTCGCCGTTAATCTGTAATAAAACGCCAACAAAGTATTATACATGTATGTGCATCGTGTTGTTATACAGTCACGACTCTGACCTTGTCGAGGGAATGCCAACAAAGTATTACACATGTATGTGCACCGTGTCGTTATACAGAAGTGTAACGACTCTGACCTTGTCGAGGGAATGCCAACAAAGTATTACACATGTATGTGCACCGTGTCGTTATACAGAAGTGTAACGACTCTGACCTTGTCGAGGGAATGCCAACACAGTATTACACATGTATGTGCACAGTGTCGTTATATAGAAGTGTAACGACTCTGACCTTGTCGAGGGAATGCCAACACAGTATTATACATGTATGTGCACCGTGTCGTTATACAGAAGTGTAACGACTCTGACCTTGTCGAGGGAATGCCAACACAGTATTACACAAAATACTGTGATACAGGTTAATGAGGCCACCTATGTTTGATACATTAATGGGAATATTAAATATGTCTCAGTACACAGTTGTGCCCCTTTCTTGCCACGGTTATATGGTTATTGTGCTTAAAGTAAGTCGTATGTAGTTTGGTTTGAAATATGTTCAAAATGGTGTATGGGATTGCTGTGGTTTCTTGCTGCATAGAGCAACAGCTTGCGTACTGTAATAAGATTTCACTGTTGTTAAAAAGTGACTTTTATAGGATTTTAACAGATATATACATTCATGAGCATTTGAAGATTTCTTTGTTTTTTTTAATAAGGGAGTTCACTGTACAATGTTAAAAAAACAAGTTTGTCAACCTACCAGAGACTATATATGTGCAAATACATTCCTGTTGTAAAAACTATACATATATATATATATATATCGTGTCTTATTATTAATTTCTGTTTTACCGTTAAACTCCTAGATCTTATTTTATATAGAACAACGGACAAAATGAAACTGTGTAGTGAGATCTTCAGGAGAGATTTAGTGGATTAATAAGCCAAACTATTATATCATGGAATGCAAATAAGTCTCCAACATATACCGAACTGGTACAATCGTGTATAAAACGCAGTCAATTTATACATTTATACGAAATGGTCTCTAGCTGCGCTGGTTTTGTATTGATTATATTACATTGTGACACTAATTATCAAAACAATTTGGCGGCAAATTGACTTTTAGGAAATAGATGCATACATATCAAACTACCAATACTCTGTTTAGATGATGTCATACTTTCTCAGCCAATAAAAATCGCTCAGTCTTCAAAATAGAACATTCCAATTTGCATAGTCTGCCATGACCGTCAATAGATGGTGACCTATTTTTTTTCAGCCAATGAAATCGCTCCAGGCACGAGAACGTAAATCAACCTCTAAGAAGGTTAGAAGTTGCATTGATTATATAAACACGTGACATCTTGGACTCTCAACAAGGGGTATTGTCGGCATACTCACCAGCTGCGTGTTTAATCTGACGGCCTTGATGTGGAAGTATCCGCTGAACCTATACCGTATCTGGATAGATAGAACAATGCTCCCTTTGACTGGCTTACCAAAAGTATATCTGAAAGTATCCAGATATCCAATTTTGTGATTAAATATTGTATTGCATCAATATGTCTATATAAAATAAGTGTGTGTTATATATAGTCAGTCACTCAGAAATTATTGATTTTTATTAGTTTGATAATGTAAAATTTAAACCCAATATAATACTTGTGTGGGATAATTCATACGTATGACGAAATGCATGTAGTCATTAATATGGGAAGTCTGAACTTTGCTTGAACTTCTGATGAATGACACCCTGTCAAAACAATATCGTAAATAGGTCTAAAATAGAGATGTGAACCTGTTTTATGTGGAGTAAGCCGACATCTACGTATAGATGCACAACAATATGGGGAGATGAATTAGCTGTCACCTTATGTCATTTAATAGTGCAAGCTGTCAGTTTTAGGTTTACTTAGGCGAGGCTGGATTTTAGGCAATAGGGCCGGGAACATGTGTGTTAGGAGGCGGGATGGAAACTGTGTCTTAATTATGTTTTGAAGTGTATATCGTGTTTAAGAAGTGACCATTACAGTTTAAATGAAAGATGTAATAATGTAAGAATAAACTATATAATTATAGACAGTTCTGCTTTCTGTGTTAGTGTGTGTGTGATGTTGAAACACGTGTTTAAGAAACGCCGCAAATAATTGAAACTCTAAATTAATATGCAAAATAGTATTTTCATTCTGCCAGAGACAGGTATATTTTTCAGACTTAGGAAAATGTATATGTTGTGCATGGTGATGTAACTAGCCACATTAATAACCAGGTTTAAATCGGATATAAAGACGATAACAATATATAGTTAACCTTCTATATAACTATACTTTATTGTTATAAAGAGAGTTACTTCGTCTTAGTTTATAATAATTTAGTTTAGATCAATTGCGAAGAAAGCTCAGAGCTTATATTAACCGCTCTCAATATCGCTTCTTGAGTGGAACTAGTACTGAATGTTGTTTTTGAGAGGCATCGGGTCGAGCTGGGGATCGAATCAGCAACCTCTAGACTGAGTTCCGCTTGACTGCGTCTTGCATAATAAGAAACTCCAAGTACACGTTAAATCAAAACAATGTATCTATTACAATGTACAGGGAAATGTGGATCTGGTGCACGTGACTGAAGACTGTAGAGCTCTTGCTTATAACTGTTTAAGGTAAACAGAAATCATTTTAATGTGCATGTAATATAAGCATTAGTCATTGGAATATGCTTAAAATTACTATCTGACCGCTAGAACTTTGACATTTTGACTAATTGGCTGGTTTCCATTGACCATTCGTTATCCATCAAGACGTCAGACGAAATTTTGTGTCATCAGAACATTAAAAATAACCTCTTAAATATGCAGGAAAATATGGGAGAAAGGTGCTTATTGGACAAAACAGTACATGACTATTGAATGAAAATAAGAAAAACAATACAAATAATGTATGGACAGATCGGTTATGTGTTGTGCTGTTGCATCGTGTGGTGTGGTGTGGTGTGGTGTGGTGTGGTGTGTTGTGGTGTGGTGTGGTGTGGTGTGGTGTGGTGTGGTGTCGTGTGGTGTGGTGTCGTGTGGTGTCGTGTGGTGTCGTGTGGTGTGGTGTGGTGTCGTGTCGTGTCGTGTGTCGTGTGTTGTCGTGTGGCGGGTATCGTGTCATGTCGTGTTTTGTGGTGTGTGGTTTGGTGTGGTTGATGCTGTATGGTGTAGCGTGGCGTGGCATGTAGTGTATCGTGGCATGGCGTGGCGTAAAGTGTATCGTGACGTGGCGTAGCGCTGCGTGTAGCGTAGTGTAGTGTATCGTGGGGTGGCGTGGCGTGGCGTGTAGTGTATCGTGACGTGGCGTTGCGTGGTGTGGCATGGCTTCGTGTGTAGTGGTGTGGTAAGGTGTGGCGTAGCGTGACGTGGCGTGACGTGCAGTGTTGTGTAGTAGTCTGGTGTGATGTGGTGTGGTATTGGGTAGTGTCCTAGACTGCACCACGGTACTGCACTTTATAGACGTATTGTATAACTTACGCAGCTTTAACCTTTCCTGAGATTGACGTATCGACGTTTGTTATGACTGAAGGAGCTGTCAATGTCACATCAAACTTTGGTAGTTCTAAAATAGTCGGAATATATACATTACTTAAAATAGATATATTAAAAAAAACATTTTATAAACAAGTTAAGTACTTTTACTCACGATAATTTCGCCTTTGTTGATTTTACTTAGAACATGTACCTGATTTTATAAAGGTAGATAGATAGAGCTATTTTGGATTATAAATGTACACACAAAGCATGGCAACCACATGACACACAAAAACAATTATATACCAGGAGCTAACATGGAACACGCCTGGATTGTAGTAGGGACAATTTGCATGCATGCAATGATAGCTTATATACCAGGAGTTGACACTTTACAATTCGCATATAATTATGCAATGATAGCTTATATACCAGGAGTTGACACTAAACAATTTGCATATATGCAATGATAGCTTACATACCAGGAGTTGACACTTTACAATTTGCATATATGCAATGATAGCTTATATACCAGGAGTTGACACTTAACAATTTGCATATATGCAATGATAGCTTATATACCAGGAGTTGACACTTTACAATTCGCATATAATTATGCAATGATAGATTATATACCAGGAGTTGACACTTAACAATTTGCATATATGCAATGATAGCTTATATACCAGGAGTTGACACTTTACAATTCGCATATAATTATGCAATGATAGCTTATATATCAGGAGTTGACACTTAACAATTTGCATATATGCAATGATAGCTTATATACCAGGAGTTGACATTTTACAATTCGCATATAATAATGCAATGATAGCTTATATACCAGGAGTTGACACTTAACAATTTGCATATATGTAATGATAGCTTACATACTAGGAGTTGACATTTTACAATTCGCATATGATTATGCAATGATAGATTATATACCAGGAGTTGACACTTAACAATTTGCATATATGCAATGATAGCCTATATACCAGGAGTTGACACTTTACAATTCGCATATAATTATGCAATGATAGCTTATATACCAGGAGTTGACACTTAACAATTTTTTATATATGCAATGATAGCTTATATACCAGGAGTTGACTCTTTACAATTCGCATATAATTATGCAATTATAGCTTATAAACCAGGAGTTGACACTTAACAATTCGCATATATGCAATGACAGCTAACATACCAGGAGTTGACACTTAACAATTTGCATACATGCATTTATAGCTAAAGTTGACATTTAGCAATTTGCAACCATGCAATGATTGCTTACAAACCAGGAGTTGACACTAAACAATTTGAATACATGCATTTATAGCTAAAGTTGACACTTAACAATTTGCATACATGCAATGATAGCTTACATACCAGGAGATGACATTTAACAATTTACATAAATACAATGATAGCTTACATACCAGGAGTTGACACGTAACAATTTACATATATGCAATGACAGCTTACATACCAGAAGTTGACATTTAACAATTTACATACATGCAATGAGAGCTTACATACCAGGAGTTGACATTTAACAATTTACATACATGCAATGATAGCTTACATACCAGGAGTTGACATTTAACAATTTACATACATGCAATGATAGCTTACATACCAGGAGTTGACATTTAACAATTTACATACATGCAATGATAGCTTACATACCAGGAGTTGACACTAAACAATTTGCATACATGCATTTATAGCTAAAGTTGACACTTAACAATTTGCATACATGCAATGATAGCTTACATAACAGGAGTTGACATTTAACAATTTACATACATGCAATGATAGCTTACATACCAGGAGTTGACATTTAACAATTTACATACATGCAATGATAGCTTACATACCAGGAGTTGACATTTAACAATTTACATACATGCAATGACAGCTAACATACCAGGAGTTGACACTAAACAATTTGCATACATGCATTTATAGCTAAAGTTGACACTTAACAATTTGCATACATGCAATGATAGCTTACATACCAGGAGTTGACATTTAACAATTTACATAAATGCAATGACAGCTTACATACCAGGAGTTGACATTTAACAATTTACATAAATGCAATGACAGCTTACATACCAGGAGTTGACATTTAACAATTTACATACATGCAATGATAGCTTACATACCAGGAGTTGACACTTAACAATTTACATATATGCAATGACAGCTTACATACCAGAAGTTGACATTTAACAATTTACATACATGCAATGAGAGCTTACATACCAGGAGTTGACATTTAACAATTTACATACATGCAATGATAGCTTACATACCAGGAGTTGACATTTAACAATTTACATACATGCAATGATAGCTTACATACCAGGAGTTGACACTAAACAATTTGCATACATGCATTTATAGCTAAAGTTGACACTTAACAATTTGCATACATGCAATGATAGCTTACATAACAGGAGTTGACATTTAACAATTTACATACATGCAATGATAGCTTACATACCAGGAGTTGACATTTGACAATTTACATACATGCAATGATAGCTTACATACCAGGAGTTGACATTTAACAATTTACATACATGCAATGATAGCTTACATACCAGGAGTTGACATTTAACAATTTACATACATGCAATGACAGCTAACATACCAGGAGTTGACACTAAACAATTTGCATACATGCATTTATAGCTAAAGTTGACACTTAACAATTTACATACTTGCAATGATAGTTTACATACCAGGAGTTGACATTTAACAATTTACATACATGCAATGATAGCTTACATACCAGGAGTTGACATTTAACAATTTACATAAATGCAATGACAGCTAACATACCAGGAGTTGACACTAAACAATTTGCATACATGCATTTATAGCTAAAGTTGACACTTAACAATTTGCATACATGCAATGATAGCTTACATACCAGGAGTTGACATTTAACAATTTACATACATGCAATGACAGCTTACATACCAGGAGTTGACACTTAACAATTTACATCAATGCAATGACAGCTTACATACCAGGAGTTGACATTTAACAATTTACATACATGCAATGATAGCTTACATAACAGGAGTTGACATTTAACAATTTACATACATGCAATGATAGCTTACATACCAGGAGTTGACATTGAACAAATTACATACATGCAATGATAGCTTACATACCAGGAGTTGACATTTAACAATTTACATACATGCAATGATAGCTTACATACCAGGAGTTGACATTTAACAATTTACATACATGCAATGATAGCTTACATACCAGGAGTTGACACTAAACAATTTGCATACATGCATTTATAGCTAAAGTTGACACTTAACAATTTGCATACATGCAATGATAGCTTACATAACAGGAGTTGACATTTAACAATTTACATACATGCAATGATAGCTTACATACCAGGAGTTGACATTTGACAATTTACATACATGCAATGATAGCTTACATACCAGGAGTTGACATTTAACAATTTACATACATGCAATGATAGCTTACATACCAGGAGTTGACATTTAACAATTTACATACATGCAATGACAGCTAACATACCAGGAGTTGACACTAAACAATTTGCATACATGCATTTATAGCTAAAGTTGACACTTAACAATTTACATACTTGCAATGATAGTTTACATACCAGGAGTTGACATTTAACAATTTACATACATGCAATGATAGCTTACATACCAGGAGTTGACATTTAACAATTTACATAAATGCAATGACAGCTAACATACCAGGAGTTGACACTAAACAATTTGCATACATGCATTTATAGCTAAAGTTGACACTTAACAATTTGCATACATGCAATGATAGCTTACATACCAGGAGTTGACATTTAACAATTTACATACATGCAATGACAGCTTACATACCAGGAGTTGACACTTAACAATTTACATCAATGCAATGACAGCTTACATACCAGGAGTTGACATTTAACAATTTACATACATGCAATGATAGCTTACATAACAGGAGTTGACATTTAACAATTTACATACATGCAATGATAGCTTACATACCAGGAGTTGACATTGAACAAATTACATACATGCAATGATAGCTTACATACCAGGAGTTGACATTTAACAATTTACATACATGCAATGATAGCTTACATACCAGGAGTTGACATTTAACAATTTACATACATGCAATGATAGCTTACATACCAGGAGTTGACATTTAACAATTTACATACATGCAATGATAGCTTACATACCAGGAGTTGACATTTAACAATTTACATACATGCAATGATAGTTTACATACCAGGAGTTGACATTTAACAATTTACATATATGCAATGATAGCTTACATACCAGGAGTTGACATTTAACAATTTACATATATATATGATAGCTTACATACCAGGAGTTGACATTTAACAATTTACATATATGCAATGATAGCTTACATACCAGGAGTTGACATTTAACAATTTACATATATATATGATAGCTTACATACCAGGAGTTGACATTTAACAATTTACATACATGCAATGATAGCTAACATACCAGGAGTTGACATTTAACAATTTACATATATGCAATGATAGCTTATATACCAGGAGTTGACATTTAACAATTTAAATACATGCAATGATAGCTTACATACCTGGAGTTGACATTTAACAATTTACATAAATGCAATGATAGCTTACAAACCTGGAAGAACATTTAATAATTTGCATACATGCAATGATAGCTTATATACCGGGAGTTGACACTTAACAATTTGCATATATGCAATGATAGCTTATATACCAGGAGTTGACACTTAACAATTTGCATACATGCAATGATAGCTTATTTACCAGGTATTGACAATCAACAATTTGCATACATGCAATGATAGCTTAAATACCGGGAGTTGACACTTAACAATTTGCATATATGCAATGATAGCTTACATACCAGGAGTTGACAATGAACAATTTGCATACATGCAATGATAGCTTACATACCAGGAGTTGACACTTAACAATTTGCATACATGCAATGATAGCTTATTTACCAGGAATTAACAATTAACAATTTGCATACATGCAATGATAGCTTACATACCAGGAGTTGAAACTTAACAATTTGCATATATGTACTGGTAGCTTATACGAGTTAGAGTTGACACTTAACAATTTGCATATATGTACTAGTTGCTTATACAAGTAGGAGTTGACACTTAACACTTTGCATATATGTACTGGTAGCTTATACGAGTAGGAGTTGACCCTTAACAATTTGCATATATGTACATGTTGCTTATACGAGTATGGGTTGACACTTAACAATTTGCATATATGTACTGGTAGCTTATACGAGTAAGAGTTGACACTTAACAATTTGCATATATGTACTTGTAGCTTATACGTGTAGTAGTTGACACTAAACAATTTTCATATATGTACTGGTTGCTTATACAAGTAGGAGTTGACACTTAACAATTTGCATATATGTACTTGTAGCTTATACGTGTAGTAGTTGACACTAAACAATTTTCATATATGTACTGGTTGCTTATACAAGTAGGAGTTGACACTTAACAATTTGCATATATGTACTGGTTGCTTATACGAGTAGGAGTTGACACTTTACAATTTGCATATATGTACTGGTTGCTTAAACGAGTAGGAGTTGACACTTAACAATTTTCCTAAATGTACTGGTTGCTTACAACGAGAAGGAGTTGACACTTAACAACTTGCATATACATGTATGTACTGGTAGCTTATATGAGTAGGAGTTGACACTTAACAATTTGCATATATGTACTTGTAGTTTATACGTGTAGGAGTTGACACCTCACAATTTGCATATATGTACTGGTAGCTTATACGAGTAGGAGCTGACACTTAACAATTTGCATATATGTACTGGTCGCTTACAACGAGAAGGAGTTGACACTTAACAACTTGCATATATGTTCTGGTATGTTATACGAGAAGGATCCTGTTAAAGATTCGTAAAATGACATGCATGGTAACTCGTTTATTCACGGAGATACAGTGATATTAGAATAATGCTGTTTCATAAAATAAGATATTTAAAATGACAACAACGGTATTTTCGTACAATTTAGTGATACTATGTGCAAATGTTAAATATAACCTTGATTCCAACATATCAGTTATTGCAAAACAACTTACTGTATTCTCTAACATCGAACGTATAGCTGTCCCACCTTTTCTGGTTAAAATTATCCTGGAAACAGTAGTTAGATTAATGTACACAATGAATGGGCGATTTAGTGCCATTTTCAACATATTTCAGGCATACCCAGTTCTATTGATGGCGGAAGACTTTAGAATTAATCTGAGTAGAACCATCGTCCTACTGACGGTTATGTTCTACTCAGATTCATTATACGGTCCTCATCCACCGATAAGACTGGATATGCCATATATAGCCGGAAATGTGTTGAAACCCACATTCAAAAATCGTTATATTTTGAAAAGGTGCATAATAAAATGTTTAAAGGCATCATAGTTCACATATTTGTAATCACGTATGACAAAAAATGTAATATACTGAAAACCAAAAGTTAAGTCAGTATAAATACATGGAAAATCCAATTGGGTACATTTAAAGTCGGATGTGTGCCTGGATATGGAAATGATATTTTGAAGACGTAGTTTGAAATTGAGTTTGGGTTTGCAACAAACAGAATCGGTGATTAAATAAAGTATACCAACTTTCATCCTGGTGATATCCATCATCCTAAATCATTCTTATTTTAATGTAAAAGGCGGTAATTTACCGGCTTTCTTAACTGTCAAGAGGGAATATATGTACAGTGATGACATATTATGAATTTTCTTACAAGTCTCTCATCATTTGCACAGTTTCAGTTGTTTCACTATACAAATTGTATTTTTATTTAATAAAATGCTATTTTACATAAAGGGACAATAACTGTCAGCCAAATTATAGAATAAATCCAAAAGTATGTTGAAGTTTCCCTACATACTTCGACAAATATAGCTGAATTGTAAAAAAAATATCCATTTTTTATTTTGTATTATAGTTAAACTTGCATGAAAATACAGACTAAACTTTTGGATATCAATATATGTATTTCACTTAAAGTTAATATCAAGTTTAAAAATTTGTAGCAATAAATTTATGCCACAAAACATCTTGTTCTGGTTGCAAGAAAGAAAGAAAGAGAGGTAATAGACAGTTTCGATGTCGAGTTCTACAAAATACCGTTTTCAACTAAGATATCATAATTCAATTGACAATAAAATATATAGCGCTTCAAAATACGGTTCCAAGGTCTATATTATAATTCATTTGTACAATAAAATATATCGATATTCAAAATACAGTTTAGAACATGAAAATACAGTTTCAAAAGACCATACAAGTAATGTGTTTCAAAATACAGTTTCCAAAGTCCATAAAAAATCAATTGTACAGTAACACATATATATAGTGCTTCAAAACACAGTTTCCAAAGTCTATTTTATAATTCATTTGTACAACAAAATATAAAGATATTCAAAATACAATAAAAGACATTATTATCCTTGAAAATACAAAATCCAAAGATCATACAATTATTATTGCTTACTTTGTATTCCGTTCTAATAACCCATTGACCTTCGTTCAGTCTGTCTGATAACTTGAATTTATCTTCATATCCCAGCATGCCTCCTACCCCAATATGTTCGGCCATTTTGTTACGTTTCGGATCCTGATAAAACACAAAGTATTATTGAATTAATTTGATTGTTTAATTATAGTATCTTGTCAGGAACCCTTAAATGTCCAGTACGCAGCCTGGAACAGTATACAAATCTCAGTTGTTGTTTTTGTTTTGTTTTTGCGTCTTTACAATAACTACTTGATGCCTTGGACACATTTAGATTTTATTTTAAACTTACTTATTTTTCTTCGATTGTGAAACAAGTTAGCAACTAAAACAAATCACGCTCAAAGTCTTCCTGTGTAGAACCAGTATTTAGCATATGCGGATAAAGTGTCTTGCTCAAAGACACCACACATTGCCATGGCGGAGGACCGAACCCACAATCCTTCACGAAGTTTTAAGAACTTAATTTTCGATTTACATTTCTATTTTTCTACCATTAAAAACTTTAATTATTTGATTTATTATATTTAAGAGACGATAACACTGAGTAGTAAATAAATATATAAACAAAACATAAACACTTACAAATATTTCAACATTCAGTGTGTGGTTCTTGACGTTAAACTTTTCATCAATCATGAAAATCCTAAAATTAACTGAAAAAGCAAACAATCGCACATAAATCCAAATATATATATGTGTGTGTGTTGTAGAAATTGTTTAAAACATTATGTAGTCTTATTAAGACAAATTTCAGATGTGTTTAACTGTAAGTGGATTTATTGCATACAGCTCGGTTATTGGTCATTTGTAGTTGGGTATAAGGTGTCTTATTTTTTAGTATAATCATTTTGTGGTGGAGGGCATAGAGACGAGTATCTTTATTTTAATAGATGGATATCATACCGGTCTCTCCCGGTTTAAATCGGAGATAGAAATGACACCTCTTTATATAAATTGACATATATCATACCGGTCTCTCCAGGTTTATATCGGAGATAGAAATTAGACCTCTTTATATAAATTGACATATATCATACCGGTCTCTCCAGGTTTATATCGGAGATAGAAATTAGACCTCTTCATATCAATTGACATACAGCATACCGGTATCTCTAGGTTTAAATCGGATATAGAAGTGAGACCTCTTTATAATAATTGACCGATATCATACCGGTCTCTCCAGGTTTATATCGGAGATAGAAATTAGACCTCTTTATGTTAATTGACAGATAACATACCGGTCCTCCTGGTTGATATCGGAGAGAGAAGTGAGACCTTTTCATACCAATTGACATATAGCTCTACGGTCTCTCTAGGTTTAAATCGGAGATAGAAGTCAGACCTCTTCATATCAATTGACAAACAGCATACCGGTATCTCTAGGTTTAAATCGGATATAGAAGGTAGACCTCTTTATAATAATTGACCGATATCATACCGGTCTCTTCAAGTTTGTATTGGAGATAGTAATGAGACCTCTTTATGTTAAGTGACAGATATCATATCGGTCCTACTGGTTGATATCGGATAGAGAAGTGAGACCTCTTCATATCAACTGACATACAGCATACCGGTATCTCTAGGTTTAAATCGGATATAGAAGTGAGACCTCTTTATAATAATTGACCGATATCATACCGGTCTCTTCAAGTTTGTATTGGATATAGAAATGAGACCTCTTTATGTTAAGTGACAGATATCATATCGGTCCTATTGGTTGATATCGGAGAGAGAAGTGAGATCTCTTCATATCAATTGACATACAGCATACCGGTATCTCTAGGTTTAAATCGGATATAGAAGTGAGACCTCTTTATAATAATTGACAGCTATCTTACCGGTCTCTCCAGGTTTATATACAGCTTTGTCAGTCTGAACCATCATTGTAAGGCGTCTTCTGCCGGAAAGATACACATAACTTTCTTTTTTGAAGGATACCACCCCTGTCGACCTCACCACTATATAAAATCTGCCCCAGCGTTCTGTCGGGTCCACCTTCTATATACGTACATACAAGTACATGCAACGATAGATTAGCAATATCATTTTTACTAACACGGTCCTCCGTGGCCAGTTAGTCCAAGGCGTCGCTACAAGGTTACATTTTATTGTTGAGGTCGTGGATTCGCGCTCTGGAGGACCTAAATTTATCAGTATTTTGAGTCTGAGATTTAGACTCAGCTCAAATTGTCAAATACTTTATATTCAAATAACATCTATTTTAACAAGCAAGTTACTAGATGTATTTGCGAAAACAAATAGTTTTAATGATTATTTAACAAAAAATGTTACACAATCACATTTTTTACTCATTATTGTATTTTTACAAGGTTTTATAGAAATGTAAGATTTCTCAGACTCAAATTGTTGATGAATTTAGGCACAGTTCTCTCTAATTAATTTATGTAGGACATAATATTGGTTTCTTGCGGAAGGATAATGATCCTAAAAAAACAGGTGAATGTAATATAAAACCTGTAGGTCTCACTACACAGTTGAATTTTGTTCTTTGTGTCATATTAAAGAAGATTAACGATTCCCACGGTAAAAAAATCTATATAGAACTATTTAAAGTACTTTTTTCATAGCAGGAATGTATCCCAACATAAACATTCACAATAACTTGGTTGACCAGCTTGTTTTGTTTTGTAGTTGTTGTTTTTTTGTTAAAGACGGTGATGTGACACCGTAAGATTTGATTTAAATGCTCATAAATATCTTTTAAAAGTCACGTTTGTAACATCAGTGATGTCTTATTGCAGTATAAACTATGTCAGCTTTTGCTCTTCTCATCTGCGACAAGAAATTACAACCACTATGAACCATTTGGAAAATATGTCAAACCAAATTACATAGGCCTTTTTTAAGCGCTAAAATCATGTTACTGTGGGCTAAAAAGTGGCGTAACTGTGTAGGGAGACGTGTAATGTATTGAACATTACTCGTTTAAAATATACATATATATTTTGTCTAGCATTTCATTTATAATAATGGTTAACGCCATTTTTAACACATTTCAGGTTATGGCATATCCAGTTTTATTGATGGATGAACCAGAGTAAACCAACCGTCCGTCCGCAAGTAACTGGTAAACTTTTCCACGTAAAGTTTTTGAACTCGAACCTACGACCTTAGTAAGTGATCTTGAGACGGCACCTTAGACCACTCGGTCATTGAGGACCCGCTATCTAGATACATCAAAAATACATGCCAACTTGGCTTTAGTAGGTCTAATGGACAATCAACGTGTCATCATGTGTACAAATATATGATAGTGTGTATGGTACCGATAACATGTTGCAACAAATGACATTATTTGCAAGAATTATGAGAGACGAGAAAGTAAAATCACCAAAGTGCTACTAAGATAATTATATGAGTTCTAAGATTACCACCATATGCTAGCAGGAAGGCTTAAACATCAACATCTACCGTAACAAACAATTTATTCTGATGTTAAAAGTTGAAAAAAAATGTTGACAACTTAGAACCGGTTGTTTTATATTACAAAACTAAAAATGCATGTTTAACTTGTGTAATATATCACCTCTATTGAGCAATCACTTGTCTTAGACAGCCAAAATTGCTATTTCCCATTTCTATGATTTCAGGGCAAGAAGCTGTATTAAAAGGCCATTTTTATTCTTTTCCTTGACTGTCTGTTTCGGACAGGATTGACTGTCAGTTATGTTAAACACGTATACGTCCCCCGCGTGTAAACACGCAGTTATGTTAAACAGGTATACGTCCCCACATATAATCACGCAGTTATGTTAAACACGTATACGTCACAAAGTGTAATCACTCAGTCATGTTTAACACGTACTCGTCCCAACATGTAATCACTCAGTCATGTTAAACACGTAAACGTCCCAACATGAAATCACACAGTCATGTTAAACACGTTCTCGCCCCCACATGTAATCACTCAGTCACGTTTAACCCGTACACGTCCCAACATGTAATCACGCAGTCATGTTGAACACGTACTCGTCCCCACATGTAATCACGCAGTCATGTTAAACACGTACACGTCACAACGTGTAATCACGCAGTTACGTCAAACACGTACACATCCCCACGGGTAATCACACAGTCATGTTAAACACGTACACGTCCCCGCATGTAAGCATGCAGTTATGTAAAACACTTACACGTCCCAACATGTAATCACGCAGTCATGTTAAACACGTACTCGTTTCACATATAATCATGCAGTCATGTTAAACACGTACTCGTCCACACATGTAATCACGCATTCATGTTTAACACGTACACGTCCCAACATGTAATCACTAAGGCATGTTAAACACGTAAACGTCCCCACAAGTAATAACGCAGTCATGTTAAACACGTACTCGTCCACACATGTAATCACGCATTCATGTTTAACACGTACACGTCCCCACTTGTAATCAACGCATTCATGTTAAACACGTACACGTCCCAACATGTAATCACTAAGGCATGTTAAACACGTAAACGTCCCCACAAGTAATAACGCAGTCATGTTAAACACGTACACGTCCCCACATGTAACTACTCAGTTAGGTTAAACAGGTATCCGTCCCAACGTGTAATCAGCCGGTTATGTTAAGCACGTACACGTACACGTACACGTCCCCACATGTAATCAAAGAAGTCATGTTACACACGTACACGTCCCCACAAGTAATAACATAGTCATGTTAAACACGTACGCGCCCCCACATGTAATCCCGCAGTCATGTTAAACACGTACTCGTCCCCACATGTAATCACGCAGTCATGTTAAACACGTACTCGTCCCCACATGTAAATCGCGCATTCATGTTAAACACGTACACGTCCCAACATTTAATCAACGCAGTTATGTTAAACAAGTACACGTCCCCACATGTAATCACGCAGGCATGTTAAACACGTACACGTTCCCACATGTAATCACGCAGACATGTTAAACACGTACACGTTCCCACATGTAATCACGCAGTTATGTTAAACACGTACACGTCCCCACATGTAACCACTCAGTCATGTTAAACAGGTATACGTCCCCACATGTAATCACGCAGTTATTTTAAACAGGTAAACGTCCCCACATGTAATCACGCAGTCATGGTAAACACGTACACATTCCCACAAGTTATCACGCAGTTATGTTAAAAACGTACACGTCCCCACATATAATCACGCAATCATGCTGAACACGTACACGTCCCCACATGTAATCACGCATTTATGTTAAACACGTACACGTCCCAACATTTAATCAACGCAGTCATGTAAAACAAGTACACGTCCCCACATGTAATCACGCAGGCAAGTTAAACACGTACACATTCCCACATGTAATCACGCAGGCATGTTAAACACGTACACGTTCCCACATGTAATCACGCAGACATGTTAAACACGTACACGTCCCCATTTGTAATCACCCAGTTATGTTAAACACGTACACGTCCCAACATGTAACCACTCAGTCATGTTAAACAGGTATACGTCCCCACATGTAATCACGCAGTTATTTTAAACAGGTAAACGTCCCCATATGTAATCACGCAATCATGTTGAACACGTACACGTCCCCACAATTAATCACGCAATTATGTTTAAAACGTATACGTCCCCACGTATAATCACGCAGTCATGTTAAACAAGTACACGTCCCCACATGTAATCACGCAGTTATGTTAAACAGGTACACGTCCCCACATGTAATCACGCAGTCATTTTAAACACGTACACGTCCCCACATGTAATCACGCAGTTATGTTAAGCACGTACATTTCCCCACATGTAATCACGCAGTCATGTTAAACAGGTATCCGTCCCCACATGTAATCACGCAGTTATGTTAAACACGTACACGTCCCAAAGTATAATTACTCAGTCATGTTAAACACGTACTCGTCCCAACATGTAATCACTCAGTCATGTTAAACACGTACACGTCCCCACATGTAATCACTCAGTCATGTTAAACACGTACACGTCCCCACATGTAATCACGCAGGCAAGTTAAACACGTACACATTCCCACATGTAATCACGCAGGCATGTTAAACACGTACACGTCCCCACATGTAATCACGCAGTTATGTAAAACACGTACACGTCCCCACATATAATCACGCAGTTATGTTAAACACGTACACGTCCCCACATGTAACCACTCAGTCATGTTAAACAGGTAAACGTCCCCACATGTAATCAAGCAGTCATGTTAAACACGTACACATTCCCACATGTTATCACGCAGTTATGTTAAAAACGTACACGTCCCCATATGTAATCACGCCATCATGCTGAACACGTACACGTCCCCACATGTAATCACGCAGTTATGTTTAAAACGTATACGTCCCCACATATAATCACGCAGTCATGTTAAACAAGTACACGTCCCCACATGTAATCACGCAATTATGTTAAACAGGTACACGTCCCCACATGTAATCACGCAGTCATTTTAAACACGTACACGTCCCCACATGTAATCACGCAGTTATGTTAAGCACGTACATTTCCCCACATGTAATCACGCAGTTATGTTAAACACGTACACGTCCCAAAGTATAATTACTCAGTCATGTTAAACACGTACTCGTCCCCACATGTAATCACTCAGTCATGTTAAACACGTACACGTCCCCACATGTAATCACTCAGTCATGTTAAACACGCACACGTCCCCGCATGTAATCAAGCAGTCAGTTAAACACAAATTGTTAAAGAAGTCGTGAAAAAAAAATCATATGACAGAAAGTAAAGAGTTACCTTAATAACAACGGTGCCTGTAGATTTCTGACCTGTAAATACATAAAGGACATGTATTGTATTGACAGCGTGCTATATAGAATGTAAGGGGTCATCGTACCAGATACGTCTTAAAATGTGTCTCATTACACTCGAGCTTAGTGGAAGCATTTCAAATCATCTTATAATAAGCGGAAAGGAGGGAATCCGACCAGATATACGCTGATTCCTAAAGGTTCTAAAGGATGGCTCGAGGCTTGAAATACGTAATTTTTTTTCTCAGTGAGACTGGTGAATGAATGGAATCAACTTTAAGACAATATTATTGAAGCGACCTCAGTGTTGTGTTTGTGGTATACACAGGAACACATAATAATACTATTGAAGTAATGGAACTAAAATGAATGACACAAAGCGTGTGCTGTAACTAAGATGTTTAATGTAGCAAGTGATTCATGGTATGGAAACGCATGTAGTTATAGAGGCAAATTATAAGAGTATTTCTTATTCTTAGTAAAGGGAAGTAATGCGTACACTCTATTAACCCCTAGCCTACATTAATGTGTAAGACCTAATATCAGGAATGTATGTCTAGGAACGTATGTTGATAAGTGTACAGTCCATATATTGATAAACCCATATTAAACTCCCAAAGTAGGGTGTGGAGTTTTATTACAGACCAAAATGAAGTTTGCCCAGCAATTTATATTTTCTTATTTAATATAAGGAAACAAAAAGCAAGTTATCCAACGATTAAAACAGCGTTACAATGTGAACTAAATGATGTCATTTACATTTAAATGGACGAAAAAGACTTAGATTTTGATTTTGTTTTTGAACATAGGAGGGAGGGGGCGGTAGTGTAGCTGATAGAGTATTGGCCGCTCACCCCAGCGGCTTCGGTTCGATCACCAGTTTGACCCGATGTCTTTTAAAAACCAATGCAAGTTCTGGTTCTACCCAAGGAGCGGTTCATATAAGTTTTTAGCTTTCTTTGCAACCTCGCTAAAACTAAATGAGTATTAACTATATACATGGGGCGAGCCGGGGTTTAATAGGGAGGGTGCTACTTAAAGGGGGTGGGGTTACGGTAAGAATTATATTCTAACTGGTTAAAAACCAAACCGTTTATTCATTTTAACATTATTTGTATAGTTTTGTTAATTGTAAAAAAAAAAAAAATTTAAATTCATCTCATATTTTGGTTAATAAACTGTCAACAGATGTGAATTGAATTATAAAACAAAAAATAGTGTTTACATTGAAAGCTCTATATATTATAGCCGGGGGACCAGTTTATATATGTTTCTTATATAAAGTTATTTAAAAGATAAAAAAAAACTTTTTACGGGAATAGTTTTAATATCAAATTTAGAAAATGCTTTATTTTGTACAATTTTAAATAAATCATTATTTCAACCGTTCACTTGAGGCGCATAGTATTATTTTGTATTATTTTAAATAAATCATTATTTCATCCGTTTACTTGAGGCGCAAAGCAATTATTTAACTCACCTGGTAAGTCCGTAGTACCTTCAGCGACATCAACAATATGTGTTTTATTATAACGTTTTTGCAGCGTTGCCGTCAACCTCACATTACCGTACGGTTTTGAAAGTAAATGCACTGGGATAACTACGTCCCTGTAATGTTGTATACTTCTCGGCATGAGCACAATATACGTGCTGCAAATAGTACAATAAACGTCTTTATCTGATTGAATAGATTGATTGATTGATTGATTGATTGATTATTTGATTGATTGATTGGTTTATTGATTTATTTATTGATTGATTGATTGATTGATTGATTGATTGATTGATTGATTGATTGATTATTTAGCGACATTTTATACCACCGAGGGCTAACAGACGATCAGTTAACCTAACCACTGTTTCGTTGGATCTCCGAAATAAACTGATGACTTTCCCATTTGAATCAGCAGTCAGTAACTAATGATAATGAGACACAATGTCGTATATCAATCACCATGGAGACTCTAGCAGGGCGGGTATTCAAATTCACGACCCCCGTATTGAAAGTCAGACGCGTAACCAACGGAGCTAATCGGGCCAGGCTTAATCTGAAGGTAAACGTGTGTAAGGGGTCACCTCTGCTGAGCAAACAATGAGATGATTTGTAGTCTTGAATTACACAAAAATGATAATCATAGTGTTATGGTTTAATTGAAATAAGGAAATTTTAAAAATCAGGATTACATATTACACGTAACGTACGAAATATGTATGTTGCAAGTGTAGTCAAATATGTCAAAATGTGTGTGTTGGACGGGTTATCAAAATGTGTCAAAATATGCGTGTTGGACGGGTTATCATAATATGTCAAAATGTGTGTGTTTGACGGGTAGTCAAAATGTATGTGTTTGAAGGGTTGTCAAAATATATGTTCTGGTTGGGTTGTCAAACTGTGTGTGTTGGACGGGTTATCAAAATGTGTCAAAATGTGTGTGTTGGATAGGTAGTCAAAAAGTATGTGTTAATTGGGTAGTCAAAATATATGTGTTGGTTCGGTAGTCAAAATATGTGTAATGGACGGGTTATCAAAATGTATCAAAATGTGTGTGTTGGATAGGTAGTCAAAAAGTATGTGTTAATTGGGTAGTCAAAATATATGTGCTGGTTCGGTAGTCAAAATATGTGTAATGAACGGGTTATTAAAATGTATCAAAATGTGTGTGTTGGATGGGTAGTCAAAATGTGTGTGTTGGATGGGTATATCAAAATATTATGACAAAGTGAAAGTAGACTTCCGAAATCATGTAATCATACCCCAATTTCCAAACATCAATTTTTTTCTAAATTCACAATTCAAACATGACAATGCTATCAAAATGTT
Organism: Panopea generosa; assembly: GCA_029582155.1. Taxonomy (NCBI): domain Eukaryota; kingdom Metazoa; phylum Mollusca; class Bivalvia; order Adapedonta; family Hiatellidae; genus Panopea; species Panopea generosa. The sequence goes on along the minus strand of CM055896.1, from coordinate 11,758,314 downwards.
CAAAATACATCAATAATGCCATTCAGATAAAAGAAAATGAGCATTAAAGTAAGGAAACTGCATTTTTAAAGAAAACGAAATGAGGATTATTGTAATGCAATGCAATGCAATGCAATGCAATGCAAGTTTATTTGCATATCAGCAAAACATTGCCTATGGCCATTTACACATTCAAATTAATTTAAATATAGCATAGACATACAATATGGTTATTTCCTGACGGTAACTTTTATTAATAATAAAGCTCTTGACGCTTCTTGACGCTTCTTGTCACTTCTTGACGCTAAATAGTGAGACCGCATCATTCATGCTCTTTCTATAGGCATACTATTTAAATAAAAATGTTAAGCATTTTTTTGGCTTTTCCTCAATTTTCATTATTATGATGCACTTTACCATAATGGAAGGGACCCATCCCCATTTTTCTTAATTTAAACCAATTAAAGAATGCAGAACAAAAACAGAATATACACAATACGGGAATAATTTAAAATACACTGAAATTTATTATATTGGTTATTGTTTCCGTTATCAGCTGAAATCTGTAACAATAGTTGGTTTATTGTAAAATGACAAAATATTTTGAGGTGAAATAATTAAATACACGCTTTCCCGATTTGGACAAATTAAAAATTGATAATTCCAGGAAATACACACACAGCGCAGACACTGACGTCACTCTTTAGCTTTTGTCTAAATGAATGTTTTTTAAAAATGTGCCAATATTTATGACGGTCATCTACATTCAAGCTCATTGTATGGAACATTTCAAACGTCTTATAGGTGCAAGGTTTGTGTATTTACATTGGCTCACGATTGTCGAATAAATTGGTTCTGTGGGAGTTTTTGTCAACAACTAGCATTCACATTCACTAAACCAGGGTTGTGTTCAGTGGTACAAACTACATCTTAAATGACCTATTCATTTGTTTCTCAAAACAACTTATGGGGTGATTGTCACAAGCGTCCGATTAACCCTTTAATCCATGGAGATACGCGTTTTCCCGCGCCAATCGAGATGGCCTTTGAAAACAGTGCAGGAAGAGTTCAGATTGCTCGTAACGAGCAATCTTAACACTTCCTGCACTGTTTTCCACTCTGTCAGTGAATATAAACATGATTCACCCAATAATTCAAAAGCCTTCTATATTAGAGGTGTCCAAAGGCGTCTATATTAGAGTTGTCCGAAGGCGTCTATATGAAGTAAAGGGTTAAAAAAATCTCTGAACCAAAGAAATCAATAAAACCTTTGTATTATGATCCTTATTTTCTTAGGTCTAATTAATTTCCAACCAATTCGGTTCTATTATTTTTGTCGATATGTATCAAAATACAGAACTTAACAACTTTTGGGTTCGGTATCTTATTCATGTCAAGGTCACGACTTAATTGTAAAACACATGAAATTGCTGTCTAATCTGAAACACCAGTCCTTTACTCTTGATATTCATGGATATTGCTACCTATCATCAAAAAATATATCGTTATTATTTTTTTATAATATATAGTATTTATTTTTTTTAAATCTAATTTAATTTTTGTCTCGCAGCGAAGAAGGAGAGACGAGATTAAGGTGTTGCTTTTCCGTTGGCGGCATCAAACATTTATATTAAGCTCAAGTTAAGTTTTTGTTTTACAAGTGCTAGGACACTCATACTTGGATCATAGATACAACTAACACCCTGCATCACATTATACGACCAGATACTGATGTGTGTGTTGGATAGGTTGTCAGAATGTGTGTGTTGGATAGGTTGTCAGAATGAGTGTGTTGGATAAATGTGTGTGTTGGATAGGTTGTCAGAATGAGTGTGTTAGATAAATGTGTGTGTTGGATAGGTTGTCAGAATGTGTGTGTTGGATAGGTTGTCAGAATGTGTGTGTTGGATAGGTTGTCAGAATGTGCGTGTTGGATAGGTTGTCAGAATGTGTGTGCTGGATAGGTTGTCAGAATGTGTGTGTTGTATAGGTTGTCAGAATGTGTGTGCTGGATAGGTTGTCAGAATGTATGTGTTTTGGTATGTTGTTGTATGAGATTACTAAAACTAGTTTTAACAAATTATTATCCTCACCCCGCATCCACCGCCACGCCCGTCAGTGTCAAAATCAAACAACTGGTCAGTACATGCATTCTGAATATGGGAAAAAACAAACAATATATCAATAAATATAATTAGTTAACAAATAAATGCATGAATGAATTGTTTTAAAAATTAATTAATTAATTAAGGAAGGAAGAAAGGATGGAAGCATGGAACAAACGAATGAACGAACGAACGAACGAACGAACGAACGAACACATGAATTAATAAATAAAACGTCATTTAACAAACTGTTTATATCATTTGTGTGTATGCGAAAGTAGTAATTTAATTAAAACATAACAAAACGAAATAACCATACAATGTAAACAACTTCATACCTGTCCAAATGCACAGCTTAAAATGTTTGCATACGTGGGATTGCATACGTGTTTATATTGCTTTGCGTGCAATGTGTTGTGGTGTTTTTATTAATTACAAGAATAAAAACAAATCCTCGTCGAGAATGAATGTTTGAATATTTTCTTAATTAAAGGTCCCCAAGTACCACCTTGTGGTGATAGTGGTTTATGTGTTTATTATTCAGGATATGTCTGGCCATCAATCATGGGATCGTGAGTTCGAATTCCGACTGCCAACAGTCTCCGTGATTATTGATATATACTACCTTTCGTCTCATTGTCATTCATCTCTCGCCACTGAGTCAAGTGGGAAAGTTATCGGTAATTTGTTGAGATAAACCATACAACAATAGCATATGCCATAGTGACAGCCGCGTGTCACCATAGCGCCTGTTGGAGTTTCCCGGCCCTGTAATTATTTTCATTAAAAAAAAAATCCTCCCCACTCCCCCTTTTTACGAAACATTCAGATGATAATCTAGCAATTAACTTATAATGGCCTTGATTGGGATACAAAGTGTGTGTTGAAATACCAATATTCGTGTTGGTAGGTACCGTATGTCACCAATTACCAGTATTGTGTTCACCAATTGCGTGATACCTTGTACCACCTCTTACTACGTTATATGACGTACGTCGACAAAAGAAGAGAAACATATGACAGTGATTTTCCCTCAATAGGATTTACGTGGTTTTATGTTAAATAAAAAGAAAATTAACCGTAAAACAGGATACATTAAAAACAGCCAAACAATATTAACATGTCAGATATATATTAGTGATGACACTGTAAGGAAAGTGTTAGCCTGGACCTAGTAATTCAAAGCTCTGTTAGCTTAACCCTTCACTTCATATCGACACGTTTGAACACCTCAATATAGAATGCTTTTGAAAACAGTGCAGAACCACTGCACTGTTTTCTACTCTATCAGAATAAATAGGTATAATGTATTTATTCATGGAAATTGACTATGTGTGGCTTTTGAGTTTGAAAGAGTCCAGTTAAAATGCATATGGAGTAAAGAGTTAACCACCTGTTAAGTGAAATTGTTGCTTCAATACTTTCTATACTTCATGCTTTTGTAGCAATTTAAATGCATTTTAAAAACAAAATGGCATATTTTTTCAATGAAATAATAACCTAAAATGCTGTAAATCTCAAAATATCGTGATTTGAAAAGTCACACTTAACCCAGGGTTAAGCTAACAATCTTTGAACAACTGGGTCCTGGTCTCTGCTATCTAAGGTTTACAACCATTTCTTACACACATGTTGCTGGATGTCCCAGTGGATGGAACCAGCACACATGCATAACCATCAACGTTCGCTACAAACGGACCAAGTATGGTAACGACAATCATCGAACAAAACTGAACTTACTTAACTAAGTAAAAATAAAACATAGCTTTATTTATGACTGAAAGTTATATGTCTAACTTTATCTTAGATTAATGAATCTACAGTACATTTTCGCTGAAGCTACGTCAATGTATGTTGTGTTTGTGTGTGGTTAAATAGTTTATATGAAACAATTATAATAATTGATTGGGAAAAAGGTCCGAGTATATAGATAAAACATAGGCCATTTGTTAGTTAGTATGAAACGTTATGGATCTACAGTCAAAACTGTCTTAAGCAACCAGTCAAGGGAAGAAGCAAACGTGACCCTTTAAGACAGACTGTTACTGTGTAGGTTAATTTGCTCTGAAAGCATAAAAATGGAAATAGCAAATGTGGCTGCTCAAGACAAGTGGCTGCTAAATAGAGGTGACCGCGTACACAGGTTTAACTTTACTATGATAAACAGATACAAGTCTATGCTATACTTTTACTTTTTCAAATGTTCCTTATGTTTAAATCTGCAAATGTACAAATATAACGTGTCAAGTGTGTGTATAACGACAAAGAAACTGTAAAGTTTAAATCAATAAAATGTGTCTATGCCTACGCTCATGTCTTATTTACACAATTACATATTGCAAACTGTTTATGACCCAGTCTGTATAAGATCAATATTTGACCATTTGGTGAAGAACTGACCGCAGCGGTGGTTTATGGGAAGAGCGTCCGGCGCCTCGAATGCGGAGGGTCGTAGGTTTGATCCCCGGCCGGATCATACCAAAGACTTGAAAAATAAAATGGTATAAGAAGTTTCCTCGCTTTGTACATAGCATTTAGAGGATAGTTCTCGGTCTGGTCGGCAGGTGCTAGTATAATGTGACTGGGAGGTGTGTGGGGGGTTTTAAACCATGTGTCTGTGGCATGATACTCCAGTGTGGCAGCGCTCAAAATACTGTCTCAGGTAGACATCGTTGCGATATGACAGAAAACAAATGTTGAAAGCGACGCTAAACACCATACAACAACAACTGTCATGTATAAAACTAAAATAATTGCCATTCGTATGTATAATAACAGGAAACTGTAAAGTTCAAATCAATAAAATATGTCCATGCCTGTGTCTTAATACACAACTATATCTACTGTTAACTGTTTATGACACAAGGTCACAGTCTGTGTCAATTATTGGCCGTTTGGTCAAGAATGGAAGTATAGTGCGTCCAGTCGTATTTATATGTGATTTAACTTAATTTCATTGTGTCAATATCACATGTGTTATGGCTGTGTTTTACATGAAATATGCATAACCACATGTGTTCATGTATATGTATGAGCTGAGAGAAATAAAACTATTTATAAACTATCTACATTTTTAGTTAGAAGGGGTAGATCGACGGATACTCCGAAAGTTAATCCGGATTAAAATTTAGAAGTGATAAGATCAGGTCAGTGCAGGAACCAACCTGCTCTATATAAAGGGAACAAATTGGCGTTAAAAGCGAACAAATACACATATAAACGTGGGAGAGGAATGTCTTAAGTACAACAGTCACAGAATATAACTGAAAATTGGAATACTACAGTATATAACTAAACAATGGAATACTACAGAATATAACTGAAAATTGGAATACTACAGTATAACTAAACAATAGAATACTACAGAATATAACTAAACAATGGAATACTACAGAATATAACTGAAAATTGGAATACTACAGTATATAACTAAACAATAGAATACTACAGAATATAACTGAAAATTGGAATACTACAGTATATAACTGAAAATTGGAATACTACAGTATATAACTAAACAATAGAATACTACAGTATATAACTAAACAATAGAATACTACAGAATATAACTGAAAATTGGAATTCTACAGTATATATAACTGTATATAACTGAAAATTGGAATACTACAGTATATAACTGAAAATTGGAATACTACAGTATATAACTAAACAATGGAATACTACAGAATATAACTGAAAATTGGAATACTACAGTATATAACTAAACAATGGAATACTACAGAATATAACTGAAAATTGGAATACTACAGTATATAACTAAAAATTGGAATACTACAGTATATAACTAAAAATTGGAATACTACAGAATATAACTAAAAATTGGAATAAATACAGTATATAACTAAAAATTGGAATACTACAGAATATAACTGAAAATTGGAATACTACAGTATATAACTAAAATTGGAATACTACAGTTAGAATACTACAGTATATAACTAAAAATTGGAATACTACAGTATATAACTTAAAATTGGAATACTACAGAATATAACTAAAAATTCGAATAAATACAGTATATAACTAAAAATTGGAATTCTACAGAATATAACTGAAAATTGGAATACTACAGTATATAACTGAAAATTGGAATACTACAGTATATAACTAAAAATTGGAATACTACAGAATATAACTAAAAATTGGAATAAATACAGTATATAACTAAAAATTGGAATACTACAGAATATAACTGAAAATTGGAATACTACAGTATATAACTAAAATTGGAATACTACAGTTAGAATACTACAGTATATAACTAAAAATTGGAATACTACAGTATATAACTAAACAATGGAATACTACAGAATATAACTGAAAATTGGAATACTACAGTATAAAACTGAAAATTGGAATACTACAGTATATAACTAAACAATGGAATACTACAGAATATAACTGAAAATTGGAATACTACAGTATATAACTGAAAATTGGAATACTACAGTATAACTAAACAATGGAATACTACAGAATATAACTGAAAATTGGAATACTACAGTATATAACTGAAAATTGGAATACTACAGTATAACTAAAAATTGGAATACTACAGAATATAACTGAAAATTGGAATACTACAGAATATAACTAAAAATTGGAATACTACAGTATATAACTAAAATTGGAATACTACAGTTGGAATACTACAGTATATAACTAAAAATTGGAATACTACAGTATATAACTAAACAATGGAATACTACAGAATATAACTGAAAATTGGAATACTACAGTATATAACTGAAAATTGGAATACTACAGTATATAACTAAACAATGGAATACTACAGAATATAACTGAAAATTGGAATACTACAGTATATAACTGAAAATTGGAATACTACAGTATATAACTAAACAATGGAATACTACATAATATAACTGAAAATTGGAATACTACAGTATATAACTGAAAATTGGAATACTACAGTATATAACTAAACAATGGAATACTACAGAATATAACTGAAAATTGGAATACTACAGTATATAACTGAAAATTGGAATACTACAGTATATAACTAAACAATGGAATACTACAGAATATAACTGAAAATTGGAATACTACAGTATATAACTGAAAATTGGAATACTACAGTATAACTAAAAATTGGAATACTACAGAATATAACTGAAAATTGGAATACTACAGAATATAACTAAAAATTGGAATACTACAGTATATAACTAAAATTGGAATACTACAGTTGGAATACTACAGTATATAACTAAAAATTGGAATACTACAGTATATAACTAAACAATGGAATACTACAGAATATAACTGAAAATTGGAATACTACAGTATATAACTGAAAATTGGAATACTACAGTATATAACTAAACAATGGAATACTACAGAATATAACTGAAAATTGGAATACTACAGTATATAACTGAAAATTGGAATACTACAGTATATAACTAAACAATGGAATACTACAGAACATAACTGAAAATTGGAATACTACAGTATATAACTGAAAATTGGAATACTACAGTATATAACTAAACAATGGAATACTACAGAATATAACTGAAAATTGGAATACTACAGTATATAACTGAAAATTGGAATACTACAGTATAACTAAAAATTGGAATACTACAGAATATAACTGAAAATTGGAATACTACAGTATATAACTGAAAATTGGAATACTACAGTATAACTAAAAATTGGAATACTACAGAATATAACTAAACAATGGAATACTACAGAATATAACTGAAAATTGGAATACTACAGTATATAACTAAACAATAGAATACTACAGAATATAACTGAAAATTGGAATACTACAGTATAACTAAAAATTGGAATACTACAGAATATAACTGAAAAATGGAATACTACAGAATATAACTAAAAATTGGAATACTACAGTATATAACTAAAATTGGAATACTACAGTTGGAATACTACAGTATATAACTAAAAATTGGAATACTACAGTATATAACTAAAATTGGAATACTACAGTTGGAATACTACAGTATATAACTAAAAATTGGAATACTACAGTATATAACTAAAAAATGGAATACTACAGTATATAACTATAACTGAAAATTGGAATACCACAGTATATAACTAAAAATTGGAAAAACTATAATACAAAACTGAAATTGGACTGCCTTAAAGACAAGTTACATTATATAATTGGAGTGTTGACTCTGCTGGAATACATACAGGTATGTTTTGTTTCAGACAGTAAAATAAACACGTGAGGTACGCCTAATAAAAATGCACTTAAACCATTTAGTGGGTTTTAATTAATTATTATTACATCCGTTTGTTACAAGTGAGTCTTGTATGATTTGAACCTGTAAAGTAAACATACATGTTTATTGTGGTACGTAGGTCTACATTTTTTTATAAACATTAACCCAGTTAAGCAATTCCTTTTTATGCATTTATTCAATATGAAAGCTATTTTTCAAAACATTTGGAAGATTTATTAATAAAAAAAACTAGTTGGACCGGCAAGCACACCAATCGCAATATCTCAGCAAAACTATGTAAAATAGATACAAATTAAACATTTTATATTATATTTATTAAAGTAGTATGAACATAAATAAATGTTCAAACTCGAATTGAGCATTTTATCGAATGCGTTTTTTGCTTTTCATAAGTTAAATCAATAAACAGATATCAACTTATGATGTACATATATCTTTAACCCGACACAAGAAACAAAAAAAGCATGTGGTTGTAATTATCATTGAGATAAGTCGATCAATCATAATTATATCACTATGAGCTGTTGTTTATCATATGTTGAAAAGCCACAATTGTATATGACAACATTTTTATTATTAGCGAGAAAGTTATGGATTATTCAAAAGCAGCCGTAGGCATTATAAGCCACTTGCCTACTCTTTTTTCCTAAGAAATCGAAAAAAAACAAAAACAATGCACCCCCTCCCCCCCCCCCCCCCCCCCCTCAATCCCCTCTAATAATTGAAACGACACTCCTACGCGTATGAAAGTGAATTCAATGTTAATAACTAGGCCCCTAAAAACATAAGAAATATACTCCAAAATGCATACGCACTTACGACTGTCTAGCTAAAAAATGTGTTCGAAGGAGCACTGCAGCGCAACTATTTACATTTGTAACCGAACTTCGAGCTATTCAAAACGCTAAGTGCAATACAAATTTACATAAAAAAAACATTAAATGAAAATCAACGCATGATTATTCTCACACTAGCACGCATGTACAATACACTTAACCGACCTTCAAACTTCACTGTTTCAAGATATACACTTTTAAAGGAATGAAATTTCCTTTTAAAGGAAACGGCTTGCTTTTTGGAGTTACTTGTTATTTTGTTACTTTTATGTGTTATTATTTTAAAACACACGCACGAGCACGCACGCACGCACGCACTACTTAGATGTATTTTAAAGCGAATCTCCAACGAGCATCAAACACAGTACACCAGCGGCACTGCGAGTCAAGACGTAGGAGATCAAATCATGCATTCAAGTTTATTACAGGGAGTAGGGATATGATTATTATTAACTCCATTAGTTTGTGACTTTAAAACGCTTTTATTAAAGAAACACACACACACGCGCACGCACGCACGCACACACACAAACATACACGAAACTTAGACTAAACCATAGGATGTATTAACTAAGTCGGTCATCTGGTTTCACATGTCACTTCTTTCAAAGTGCCTACATATGAAGAACTTATATTATAGTTATAGATGAAACAATGAGAATTATCTGTATTCTCATAATATTAAGTCTCTTGCTGGAACCAAATAGATCCTAACCTCTTCATTTGAACAAACATGAAACTCATAGGGATTATTTATAATACCAAATATGAACGAATGTGGCTAGACAGTTCTTGAGGAGAAGAGTTTTTTGAAAATTTACATTTAACCCTTTTTCGGCCCCTGCTGACCCCTTATGGATATTAAATACCCTTAAAGGGACAAAGTCTCAATTGTTACGACTAAACAATGTTCCAGATCTCATGATAATTGAAATAATTAGTATAATAATGGAGTGAAAAAAACAGAATTATCTGTTTTCCTATAGTATTCCTATGAAAAATTCAAAGTCCCTTTGCTCCATAGAGGCAAACAAAAACGTTTCTAGAGTAATAATATGTCAACTATTCGCCCATGATGCAGTTCATCAAAACACCAATAATGAAATGACAGAATTGCTTAGAAATCTGGTTTCAGCATCAAATTAACAGTGATGATCTGACACATGGTAGGAAAAACTAAACCACTACAATACAAAGTCCTGATAATCAAAAAGAGAGAACTTAAGTCTTATTTCTACCTCCTTCATCTTCTTTATAGTGGTGTGAGTCCTATACAACCAGGATTCACATCATTAGGGTTATAACTATTGAGTAATGGTTGTGCTATCAAAGTACAGAAATAAAGAAAGTCGAAAAAATATCTTTACACGTATGCACAGACGCCCCTTAAAAACTACATTCAGCTCTGGTTCTACCCAGGAAACAGACCTGAGAACGATTCATAAAGTATTGAGCTTACTTTAATATTTAGCAAAAACATACTGAACGGAACAGCTAACCCGCCACTTTTGTATTCCAATATCTTCGTCAAAATATTGAGTAGCGTCATTAACAAGTGTCTACGATATCAACAGACAGTACTGTACCGATTTTTAGATAGCTCAACAGTAAATGTTCTCTCTTATTCAAGTCAAACGTTCATGGAAATTGCTTCGATACTTTTTGAGAAAAAAATAGCAGGTACATACAATGTCAGGTGGGAGCGGGGGCGGGGGGCTGATTAGCTGTTCCGTTCAGTTTCTATTTCTGTAAACTAACTAGAGCGAAGAATTGCACGAAGTCTATTGATACATACTTTGTGCTATAACTGCTCGTTGATACGACATGCAGATCACGTGAAGGCTATGTACCGATTGGGATACAGCATAAAAGCACGTGAAAAAAAATGCAGCGAGCCCAAGGTTCGAGTCTGAGTGGCATATAACCGAGAGTATTTCTTTCACAACCTGGAACACGTGTGGTTTCACGCTATGTTTCACGGTATATAGACCATCCTTAATAGTATCTAATGAATATGCATATCTACACCAGAACGAGGTTAGGTCCTACCTTACATCAACACTAGCGTGCATAGAGATTACATGGCTATCTCGGATAATAATTAAGATATGAGTCTGACTACATCTGTTAATTTAAATTTGTTGACAGTTTAATTAATGTAAAAGTCAAAATACAATATTTAATTATTGGTGTAGTTCATAATTTGAAAATTAAGTTTTTATATCATTCAGCATGTGTATTTCTATACTGGTTAAACCGTGTTTTATGATATGATAACTGAATGTATTTACAAATTCTCAGGGGTGTGGGGATGGAGGAAAGGGCCTGCTGTAAATCAATTCATTCACATCTGACCTGTGTAAACATTCTAGAATACAACAGAACAGTTAACCATTTTATTTTTGTTCAAATCCTTCTATTCTTTTTTTTTATATATAAAACCGAAATAATATGGGGGAGAGGATATGACATAATGGGGTGGGTGGGTGGTTTAACAGATCACAGAGAAATAATAAAAAAAAAACATATAAAATAAAGGCATTTTACGTTTTATTTACTCAATATACATGTTCGAACTCATCTTATTACAAGTATGTCTCAAAACAATGTCTACATTTAAATAAAGCTTATAATTTACTTTACATATCAGTTGTACAGACAGAAGCAGAGTAGACCCAACTGTTTCGGAAGCTGATTGTTAGTGTGTGTAGTCACATAGTGGGAGTAATACATTTTCCTAATTGTCAAGTGCAGTCCTACAAATATATACTTTACAGGTGTACCAATTTATGGGGACTATATTTCTGACATTTTTGTGTCTCTGTCATCATGTTTTCCGTGTTTTCTCTATGTTCTCCAGCATATCAATATACTTTTGATTGGATCGTATGCTTCTGGTTTACAGTGCTGGTTTTATCTTCTGGTATAAAGTGCTGGTTTTATCTTCTGATTTACAGTGCTGGTTTTATCTTCTGGTTTACAGTGCTGAATTTATTCATACAGTCCATTCCCACCCTATAATGAAAGATACAAATATTATTCAATATTCTAAAATATTGACAATAAACTGTTATATATAATACTATGTTCACATGTCTATAAAATTATGTTTATAGGACGTAATACGGTAACACAAATTGTTTCACTTCTCTTTCTTTATTTAACATAATGTGTTGTTACATGCTGCGGTTTATGCATATATTAAAGAAAAAAATATGTTTGTAAAGTTTGTATTTATTTCAAATAAAGAAACAAACAATAATAAGATATTTAAAATTCATAACAATAATATATAGATATGTAAACATTATAACTTACATTGCAATGTAGTCCTCCATCTCGCCTTATTTTGCTTTATTACACAGGTCCCTTAATAATGTTAGGAAAATCAAGGGAAGACTGATATCCAAAATGGAACATAACAATTTTGTCCAGGTCTCAATATATCGCCCCCAAGTTGATAGGGGTGTAGCCATTTTCTTATGTAGTTATAGTCGTCTGCTTATCAGCTGGTAGTGTGATGAGCTCCTAACCTCCGCTTGGATAATGGAATGTCTGGCATGCATATAATTTGAGAGAGGCCTATTCTCATCCTTTTGACATTTTATTTTTGTTTCCAGTGATATGTCTGACAAATACTAAATGTGTGACGCATATAACCCTTCCACCAGATTACAAAAGAAATAACAAATTCAGATTTTATCATGTAATACCAAAGAAATAGACTAATTCATATAGGTAGAGTAAAAATCATAACAATGGAACTTGTAGGCCCGGGTTTACAGTTTTGCGGATTTTTTTTTAAATAAACCAATAAACAATATCAGCAAACATCAGTTTAATACGGTTAATACGTTTTGACTGGTGATACAAATAAAAAAACTTGAATGGGTGGGTAAATCATTTTTCAAAGAGATGATGAAGAAGAAGAAGAAGAAGAAGAAAGAAGAAATGTAAAATGAATAAGCCTCAGATGGAATATTACCAAAACTACCGTCCATCAGCAAGTAACTGACAAACTCACATTAGGACCGAACTGGGCTCTAACGCACGACCTCAGCAGCAAGAGTTAATGATCTTGAGAAAATACCTTAGACCACTTGGATGACTCCCCCCCCCCCCCCCCCCCCCACACACACACAACACACTCACACACACCCTCAAGACGAAAGTTGATTATAGTTTGATATTATCGATTTCGTGGTGTGATTGATATGTATAGGTGTGTTTGTACATTGATGACTCACTGTGCAAACAATGGTTCAAATGTTTATTAACAAATAAAACGAAATAAAAATCAAAATGTTTTATCTTAAGTAACATGTCTTTTCCTATTCCTCGGCCTGTACATCGCCTTATCTCACCATAGCTCAATGCCCTCTCTTTCTTGTTTGATTAATTTTTAACTCTGTATTATTTTCTTTGACAAACACAGAATGATTGAACCTGTAAGTGTGGTCGCCATGTTTCCGTTCGTGCTACACGTGCTGGCGGGACTGGGAGTGGTGTATGAGGCTGGATCCCCGGATGCACAGGTACAAATATAACACGGACTTCTGTTGTAATGTGTATAAGTATTAACGTGTCATAAGAATTCCGAATATGCACAATCATTATATCATAAACGTAATTAAACAACAGCCTTGTGACAGGCAATAAACGTGACAGTGTTTCAACGTCACAAATAACTAACACAGACATTCTATATATATTTATTCCTTACATTGTTACAGTTGTCACTTTAAACTTTAATAAATTATATTAACACATATGCACGTTTTTAAAATATAGTTTAAACCATTCTCCATCTTAGTATAACTTTCCTAATTAAAACCCAACTGCCTTAACCTATTCGCCTCCCAAAGTAATCTCTCTAACTAAAACTCGACCTTTCATCTCGCCTGCCCAAAGTAAACTGACGTCTTAACCATCCCCCACCGAAGTCAAACTCATCTGCCTTTTAAAACTTGTAGCTTGAGAACTGAACCCCAAACAACTTCCGCTAAATGGTCATGAAATTCCTCCTTAATTCATATACCAGTCACTTATTATCAGGTATACTTCCTCTTCAGATGTCCGCTCTCTTCGCTAAATACCCATAAAACATGTTAACTAATTCTATGTTTAGCCTGCTGTATGCGAACTTTTGACAGTGTAATATATAAAAAATTCCAACTAATTAGGACTTCCAAGGCTTATTACTGAATGCAAGTACTTATAGCATATCTTACATCAGTATTACATGTATATTGGGTTTATTTTTTTACATTATCAAAAATAATAAAATACAATAATTAATAAGTGAAGTGACTGACAATAACACAAATGTTGTGCATAATACAGCAGTCAGCTGATTGGATATATAAACTTCAAACAAAATTATTTCAAATACATCACCTAGTTAGTTAAGAAAATAATTGATGTAAAATGGTTCTTAGATTATTTCTATCTAAATGTTATAATGGTTCATAATTGTGCAAGTCAATAATATGCAATCTGAACTGAAGTTGTTTATACCATGGTTACAAAAAAGTTGTACAATTCTCACTAAGACCATCATTAAATATCCTCAGCATGCGTGTATGCGTGCGTGCGTGTGTGAAAAATGAAATGATTAAGAAAGGAGAAAAAATATTCTTGAAAGTTTAAAGAAGAATGGCAATAGTGTTTGTCAAGGTTTGCATGCATGGGCAGAAAAAAGGCAAACATTTGTTTAAGCCCAATATGCACCACGGAAACGTAGAGTAATATTATCAGAGCCTCGAAAACGGGATATTTTTTTAACCAACTTTAAAACTTGGGAGTGCATATAGAACATGTAATGGCGTTCTGCGACTAAATACCGAGTTGGCGCACTTTTGATTTAGTAAAAGAACGGGCACTAAACTTGCTCTCTGAAATCGATTCTGTCGTAAATGGAACTGAGCACTGTTGAAAACGAATTCTTAAAATTATAAACAGAAAAAGTATTTTTCTATTTATTGGTGTTTGTTTGTTTTTTTCATTTAGTTTGACAGTTAAGATTCTAGCAAAAAAATACGCAAAAAGATAACTGTGTTGATAAAAATATATTTACAAAACATAATTTCTTGTTTCAGAGAGACAGCGCGGAGTGGTGGATAGACACATTTATCAACTGTTACAGACTTGGTCCCAGAGATGGCGAAAGTTGTCAAATAATTGCATACGTACAGATCGCGGCAGCCGTGGTTGCTATGGCAACGCATTTCCTCGGAGCATTTAACATGCGAAAAATGAGCTATTATGTTTTATTGACGATCTATGCGGTAACGCAGTTAAGGCACGTGCTGTCAGGAGATGGACCAGTAACAATAATGTATTTATTCACTCATATAGCAATATTTGGTACATTGGTGCTCTACCACGACCATCTACTTGCCTCAGGGGAAGTACACGCAAAGTGCACAAACAAGAATACATGAGTTTATTCCTTAACGCAACTGGTTAAGCTCGTGGTTAGGCATGAATGGTTGAATTTGCATTTACATTCATTTGTATGTCACCATCTTCAGTTATTACATACATAACATAAAACATATATTTGGGACATTCTTTATCTCATTAATAAATACGTTTAATTATTAAAATGCATATAAAACAATTGTTACGTGTACTATAGAGTATGTTTTAATTAAGTGTGTTTGCATGTATGGGTTTTAACGCCCCATTTCAACAGCCTTTCAAATATTTGACGACGATCAAAGCACCGTATCTTTCCTGGGATCCGCCAGACGGTTAACCATGCCTACAAGCAAGGACTTGCATATCTCTATATAATTCCTTGCTGCATGTCACTGACTATCTTCAATATTAAAGAGGTGAGAATGTCATGGCCGTAGATGTAAAGTTTTTTTTTATAAAGAATGGCCAGCAGTTAAAAGTTTGTCAACATTCAACAATTAAGGCCTATAAGGGCACCAGCCATATACAGCAACATAATTAAAAACATCAAATGAACTATATATTCATGTTTCGTTTCGTTTCGTCTTTTGAACGACGAAACACGAATATCAAGCAAACTGAAGTTTGCCGCAATAGTTCAGAGTGTGTATACGACGTATACATTTTAAACACAGCAATGATGATTTCGCCCATAAGGCCATCAGCCCATTTTATACACATTAATGTTGATTTCGCCCATAAATGCATCAACCCATTTTATACACATCAATGATGATTTAGCCCATCAATGCACCAGCCCATTTTATACACATCAATGTTGATTTCGCCTATAAATGCATCAGCCCATTTTATACACATCAATGTGATTTCGCCGATGAGGGCATCAGCCCATTTTATACACATCAATGATGATTTCGCCCATAAATGCATCAACTTATTTTATACACATCAATGTTGATTTCGCCCATTGATGGATCAGTCCATTTTCTACACATCAATGCTGATTTCGCCCATAAATACATTAGCCCAATTTATACACAATGTTGATTTCGTCCATGAGGGCATCAGCCCATTTTATACACATCAATAATAATTTCGCCAATAAATGCATCAGCTTATTTTATATACATCAATGTTGATTTCGACCAAAAATGCATCAGCCCATTTTATACATATCAATGTTGATTTCGCCCATAAATGCATCAGCCCAATTTATATACGATGTTGATTTCGCCCATGAGGGCATCAATCCATTTTGTACACATCAATGATGATTTCGCCAATAAATGCATCAGCCCATTTTATACACATTAATGTTAATTTCGCCAAAAAATGCATCCGCCCATTTATACACATCAATGTTGATTTCACCCACAAATGTATTAGCCCATTTTATACACATCAATGTTGATTTAACCAATAAAGGCATCAGCCCATTTTATACACATCAATGTTGATTTCGCCCATCAATGCATCGCCCCGTTTTATACACATCAATGTTGATTTCCCCCATAAATGCATCAGCCCATTTAATACACATCAATGTTGAATTCGCCAATGAGGGCATCAGCCCATTTAATACACATCAATAAGAATTTCGCCCATGAATGCATCAGCCCATTTTATACACATTAATGTTGATTTTGCCCATAAATGCATCAGCCCATTTTATACACATCAATGTTGATTTCACCCATAAATGCATCAGCCTAGTTAATACACATCAATGTTGATTTCGCCCATAAATGCACCAGACCATTTTAAACACATCAATGTTGATTTATTTCGTCCATAAATACATCAGCCCATTTTATACACATCAATGTTGATTTTTCCCATAAATGCATCAGCCCATTAAATACACATCAGTGTTGATTTCGCCCATAAATGTATCAGCCCATTTTATACACATCAATGTTGAATTCGCCCATGAGGGCATCAGCCTATTTTATACACATCAATGTTGATTTCGCTCATAAATGCATCAGCCAATTTTATACACATCAATGTTGATTTCGCCCATGAGGGCATCAGCCCATTTTATACATATCAATGTTGATTTCGCCCATAAATGCATAAGCCCATTTTATACACATCAATGTTGATTTCGCCCATAAATGTATCAGCCCATTTTATACACATCAATGTTGATTTTGCCCATAAATGCATCAGCCCATTTCATACTCATCAATGATAATTTCACCCATAAATGCATCAGCCCATTTTATACACATCAATGTTGATTTCGCCCATAAATGCATCAGCCCAATTTTTACACCTCAATGATGATTTCATCCTTAAATTCATCAGCCCATTTTATACACATCAATGTTGATTTCGCCCAAAAATGCATCAGTCCATTTTATACACATCAATTTTAATTTTGCCCATAAATGCATCAGCCTATTTTATACACATCAATGTTGAATTCGACCATGAGGGCATCATCCTATTTTATACACATCAATGTTGATTTTGCCCACAAATGCATCAGCCCATTTTATACACATCAATGTTGATTTCTCTCATCAATGCATCAGTCTATCTTATACCCATCAATGTTGATTCGCCCATAAATGCATCAGCCCATTTAATACATATCAATGTTGATTTCGCCCATAAATGCATCAGCCCATTTTATTCACACCAATGTTGATTTCGCCCATAAATGCATCAGCATATTTTATACACATCAATGTTGAATTCACCCATGAGGGCATCAGCCCATTTTATACACATCGATGTTGATTCGCCCACGAGGGCATTAGCCCATTTTATACACATCAATGTTGATTTTGCACATAAATGCATCAGCCCATTTTATACACATCAATGCTGATTTCGCCAATAAATACATTGGCCCATTTTATACACATCAATGTTGATTTTGCCCATAAATGCATCAGCTCATTTTATACACATTGATGTTGATTTCGCCCATAAATGCATCAGCCTATTTGATACACATCAATGATGAGTTCACCCATAAATGCATCAGCCCATTTTATACACATCAATCATGAGTTCGCCCATAAATGCATCAGTCAATTTTATACACATCAAAGTTGATTTCACCCATAAATGCATCAGCCTATTTGATACACATCAATGTTGATTTCGCCCATAAATGCATCAGCTCATTTTATACACATGAATGTTGATTTCGCCCATAAATGCATCAGCTCATTTTATACACATCAATGTTGATTTCGCCCATAAATGCATCAGCCTATTTGATACACATCAATGTTGATTTCGCCAATAAATGCATCAGCCCATTTTATCATGAATGTTGAATTCGCTCATGAGGGCATCAGCTCATTTTATACACATTAATGTTGATTTTGCCCATAAATGCATCAGCTCATTTTATACACATCAATGTTGATTTCGCCCATAAATGCATCAGCTCATTTTATACACATTAATGTTGATTTCGCCCATAAATGCATCAGCCTATTTGATACACATCAATGTTGAATTCACCCATGAGGGCATCAGCCCATTTTATACACATCGATGTTGATTCGCCCACGAGGGCATTAGCCCATTGTATACACATCAATGTTGATTTTGCACATAAATGCATCAGCCCATTTTATACACATCAATGCTGATTTCGCCAATAAATGCATTGGCCCATTTTATACACATCAATGTTGATTTTGCCCATAAATGCATCAGCTCATTTTATACACATTGATGTTGATTTCGCCCATAAATGCATCAGCCTATTTGATACACATCAATGATGAGTTCACCCATAAATGCATCAGCCCATTTTATACACATCAATCATGAGTTCGCCCATATATGCATCAGTCAATTTTATACACATCAAAGTTGATTTCACCCATAAATGCATCAGCCTATTTGATACACATCAATGTTGATTTTGCCCATAAATGCATCAGCTCATTTTATACACATTGATGTTGATTTCGCCCATAAATGCATCAGCTCATTTTATACACATTAATGTTGATTTCGCCCATAAATGCATCAGCCTATTTGATACACATCAATGTTGATTTCGCCCATAAATGCATCAGCTCATTTTATACACATCAATGTTGATTTCGCCCATAAATGCATCAGCTCATTTTATACACATCAATGTTGATTTCGCCCATAAATGTATCAGCCTATTTGATACACATCAATGTTGATTTCGCCCATAAATGCATCAGCCCATTTTATCATGAATGTTGAATTCGCTCATGAGGGCATCAGCTCATTTTATACACATTAATGTTGATTTTGCCCATAAATGCATCAGCTCATTTTATACACATCAATGTTGATTTCGCCCATAAATGCATCAGCTCATTTTATACACATCAATGTTGATTTCGCCCATAAATGCATCAGCTCATTTTATACACATTAATGATGAGTTCACCCATAAATGCATCAGCCCATTTTATACACATCAATCATGAGTTCGCCCATAAATGCATCAGTCCATTTTATACACATCAAAGTTGATTTCGTCCATGAGGGCATCAGCCATATAAACTTGAAATGTTCATCGTTTACCAGTATACGTTTTTCTGAAAGGTTAACCAGCAAGTTACTGATAACATTCTCACTTGAATCAGCATTGAGTGATGAATAATGAGACACAATGTCATATATCAATCATCATGGAGACTGTTAGGGATTCGAACTCACAACTCCTGGATTGATAGTCAGAGGCACTGCCAAATGAACTATTCGGGCCTGGCAATTATTCAATACGTTACGATCCTTTACAATATCTAAATAAGCAATTTTATTTTTTTGCAGCTCATTCTATAAATTATGTACGTTTTCTTTTCTACACAAGTGAAGGTAAATCACATCGGCAATGGTTAATGTATTACAGCAAATGGTAATATATACCCAACAATGAATAACTTCCAATAGTGACATGCATTCGTGAGAATGTTTACAGTTTCAGACAAGGTCATTCAAAAGTCAAAGCACCAGGATCATATATTGAAAACAAGAGGGCCAAGATTGCCCTATATCACTCACCTGACTGACCTTGAGTCACCCAACTTAAGTAGATTATATAATACATGTACACTCAAAATTCCAGAAAATTGAGATGGGCAAGAATTTTTATTTGTTTTGAAAATGTAACAGATGCGTAGAAGAGAGAACTTGGTAAAGGTTCACCCATGGTAAATGTCAGTGAAGTTACATTGAAATCAGGTCAGTAGATTCTGACAAGAAGGCTTTTAAAGTTTTTACTATAGCTTCCTATATAGTAAACTAGCACCTCACTGTGGCGGTCATGTTTTTTAACAAATTACAACGGCTTGAACAAACTTGGTAAAGGGTCACCCAAGGAACATTTCTGTGAAATTGTTTAAAAATTGATCCGGTGGTTTCTGACAAGAACATTGTTTAAGTTTTTACTATAGCTTATATAGTAACCCCATCCCCTGGCCGCCATGTTTTTTGATGAATTACTAAGGTTTGTTGGGTGTTCCTCCAAGGAACATTTCTGTGAAATTATTTTAAAATCGATCCAGTAATTTTTTAAGATTTTTTAAGTTTTTACTTATTAAACTTGCCCCGCACCCTGGCGGCCATGTTTTTTGACGAATCAAGATGGCTTGAACAAATTTGGTAGAGGATCACCCATGGACCATTTCTGTGAAATTATTTTAAAATCGAGCCAGTAGTTTCTGACGTGAAGATTTTTTAAGTTTTTACTATAGCTTATATAATAAACTAACCCCACCCCCTGGCCACCCTGTTTTTTGACAAACCAAGATGGCTTGAACAAACTTTGTAGAGGTTCACCAAAGGAACATTTCTGTGAAATTATTTTAAAATCGAGCCAGTAGTTTCTGACAAGAAGTTTTTACTTTAGCTTATATAGTAAATTAACCCCAACCCCTGGCCTGCAGATTTTTTGACGAATCAAGATGGCTTGAACAAACTTGGTAGAGGGTCATCCAAGGAACATTTCTGTGAAATTATTTTAAAATCGAGCCAGTAGTTTCTGACAAGAAGATTTTTAAGTTTTTACTAGTTAAACTTGCCCCGCCCCCTGGTGGCCATGTTTTTTGACGAATCAAGATGGCTTGAACAAACTTGGTAGAGGGTCACCCAAGGAACATTTCTGTAAAGCTATATCAAAATTGGCCCAGTGGTTTCAGGAGAAGTTGTTAGAAGCTAAAAGTTAATGACAGATGACGGACACCAGGCGATCACAAAAGCTCACCTGTTAGCCTTCGGCTCAGGTGATCTAACAAGACTTAGTGGTGGTAAATATTTTATGGCACACTGGCAATAGCCTCAGGTAACATGTTATTAAATACCGGGGTATTGCATTTATCTAATATTAGTCATTGCACTTTATTCAACAAAACATTTCTTAATGAGAAAATGACAGCATATGGGTTTTTAGAGGTCACTTAAATGTCAATGTCATCGGCAAGCTACTACTCGACTACTGCCTTGATTTGTAAAAGTTGTAAGAACTTGTTTTCACAATAGATGTAAAATTGTAAAATATTGTTTGAAAACAAATAAAAAATAACAAGACTGTATGTAAACAATGATTGATAAGATTTTTTTAAAATTATGTGGTTTATAAAAAACAAAAAGACAAAAGACAATATTTAATTGTATGACACATCATTAATCATGAAATAAATACATACCAATGAAATTAACAGTTATAACAAATTAAGTAAATTCAAAGATAGACCATCGTCAGATACCCATGGGTGTCATTCTGATACACTCCATCCATCACCCGTGGGAAATCACGCTAGCTCTGCATCATATACAAAAGCTCTTAAAATGAGTGTTTAATTATTATTGAATTTATTAAACAAGTTGTTAAAAATATATTATGGAGACTATGCCAAACATAATATCATTTTTGCTAGTGAGTTTGATCAATTCAATAATAAACAAGCACAAAATTTTAATGTAAGATTCTTTTTATCAATAATCAGAAAATTGGTACATTTACCATTTTTTTTTTTAGCATTTAGAGGTTAGTTCTGGGTCTGGTCGGCACGGTGTCAGTATAATGTGACTAGGTGGGTATCATACCATTTTTCTGCGGCACGATACTCCAGCATGGCAGTGCTCAGAATGCTGTCTCAAGTACATACCAGTTTTAGTTATGCACAGATGTTCCTCAAGAAGAAGCATCTTTGGTCTAAACTATCAAGCAGGTGATTGGGATCAGTTGGCATTCCAATTAATAAATTTACTGGAATTTTTATATTATTTCTCTATAATTCTGCATGCGTAGGTCATATACTGAATGGAACAGCTAGCCCACCACCTGACAGTTTATGTAACTGACATTTTATGTATTTTCTCAAAAAGTATTAACACAATTTCCTTAAAAATTTGATTTCAATAGGAAAGAACGTTTTGTACTATATAAAATAAAAAACTCAATACTGTTGATGTCGTATGTATACATATTTTATTAACGCTATTGACAAAGATATTGGAAATACAAAAGTGGCGGGTCAGTGTTCCGTTCAGTACACGTTACATTTTTTTAAGGGAGGAGAATACACAAGAATCAAATCAACTCTACAAATTCAATATACCACTATACAAATTGAATAATGATTGAATTTTTAGTGTCAGTTTATGCTATCGAGGGCTAACAGATGATCAGTTAATCTAACCACTGTTTCCTGGGATCCTAAAGTTTAACCAGTATTTGAGCACACCCCATCTCCACAAGTAATGATAACTTTCTCACTTGAATCAGCAGTGAGAGACGAATGATAATGAGACACAATGTTGTATATTGATATATCATATATCACGGAGATTGTAGTCGACAGGGCGGGGATTCATACTAGGGACCACTGGATTGACAGTCAGATGCACTAATGACTGAGCTTATCTGGCCCAGCCACTATGCAAAAAAACAGAGGTATGTACTATATAATACTCATATACCGGTACTTTTTTATTGGCAGCATCCTCAAAGTTGTCCTTCTACTGAAGCAACAAAAAATAAATTAAAATTAGATAATCCTGAATCCTCACCTCCAACTAAACTGATAAGTAATGTGACCAAACAAAAACATCAGATACGATCATGCATTTATCAACTTATCAACAATACAACTATTAAGACAATGAGCATTTTTGAACACAAATTGATAAATACAGACCAAATATATTTAATAATTACAGATTGAAATTATGTTACATAACTTGGGACGAATATTGTATTATATTATTATTGAAATACAGACACACTTTCAAATTTACAAACAAGCAGTTTATAAAGTAATGACATATTAAGCACTTTTCATATATTGACACAAAAAGGTTAAATCCATTTATTTCTAAAACAACAAAAAATGTTTGATTAATAGCAATACTACAGGATTTGAACAACACCATTAAGTACATGTATCATTATAGTTCAACGCTCCAATACAGTTAAGTATAATTGAATTCATTATAAATTCACTATAAGCTAAACAATGTATCAAACAATAACAAAATTTTTATACACAATCTTATATCATACTGAAATACATTAAGCACTTTCAAAGTAACAAACAAGCAGTTTATAAAGTAATGACATGTAAAGCACTATTCATATAGAGACACAAAAACTTGATATACAACAAAAATTATGTATATTTACAACAACAGGATTTGAATGATGTCTTTAAGTATCATAGTTCAACTCTCCTATACAGTAATATATAATTAGATATATTATAAATACAATACAAGCTTAATGATTCATCCAACATTAAACCAATGTTTATACACAACCAGGTGTTTACATACAAGATAAACAACGGCACAGAGCCGCGTGACAAAATCACATTCAATCACACTTACACTGAAAGGATTACAAAACACAGGATGAATTTCAGATCCACATTATCAAACCATTGTTACAGTTTCAGAATATGTTTGTAAAGGTATATCATTATTGATTTTGTCAACTGTAGATAACGCTTACAATAGTTTGATAAAGTGGCTCTGAAATCCACACAGAATTTCTTTATTCTTTCATTACTGACAATCTGATATACTTTCTCGAAATTCATTAACATAATAGAACACATTGATCAATGTTCTTTGAATTGGGTTTAACGCCATTTTCACCACATTTCAGGTTATATATGGCATATCCAGTTTTACAGATGGAGGAAGACCTCTGAGTAGAACCACGTCCCTCCGCAAGTAACGGAAACTTTCTCACATAAAGTTTTTGGACAGAATTAGACTCGAACCTATGACCTTAGCGGTGAAAGGTAAGTGATCTCGAGACAGTGCCTTAGACCACTCGGCCACGGGAGATCCTTAGTAAAACTTAAACAAGCAAAGAGTCTATACAGACCCGCACTATGCAGCAATATATAAACAGGTATATTTATATCTTTAATCTTCAGTCAGATTTCAATGGCAATGTTAAATAAAGTTTTCCTTGATTTTTTATATATCATATCAATAAAACGAACAAAATTGAAATACATGTTTTTATCATAATAATTCATACATGTAAATGTGCAGAAAAAGATACCTTCCAAGTGTCCAACCAGTAACTTATTCGTTTTCAAAATTCAAATAATAGGATTGAAATTTAAGGTCCATTTGCATGCTGGGATAATTTAATTTTTTATTTCCATCATTTCATGTAACATAGTGTTAGGTGAAAAATTATCAGAAGTGCAGTGTGTCCCTTTAATTTAGTAGATTATTCCATTCCAGTGTTGTTTTTATCTTACAAAAAATAATTCAGGAGCTACTTGAGAATGATAATTGCACTTGTGATTATGACACTTGTGCTTATGACACTTGTGATTATGTTATTTGTGTTTATGACACTTGTGCTTATGACATGTGTGATAATGTCACTTGTGCTTATGACACTTGTGATTATGACACTTGTGCTTATGACACTTTTGCTTACGTCATTTGTGATTGTGTCACTTGTATTTATGTCACTTGTGATTATGGCACTTGTGATTATGCTACTTGTGATTATGCTACTTATGATAATGTCACCTGTATTTATGTCACTTGTGATTACATCACTTGTGCTTATGACACTTGTGCTTATGACACTTGTGCTTACGACATGTGTGATTATATCACTTGTGCTTATGACATGTGTGCTTATGACACTTGTGATTATGCTACTTGTGATTATGCTATTTGCGATTATGTCACTTGTACTTAAGTCACTTGTGATTATGTCACTTGTGCTTATGACACTTGTGATTATGCTACTTGTGATTATGTCACTTGTGCTTATGACACTTGTGCTTATGTCACATGTGATTATGTCACTTGTGATAATGTCACTTGTGCTTATGACACTTGTGATTATGATACTTGTGATTATGTCAATTGCGCTTATGTCACTTGTGACATTCCAGTGTTGTTTTTATCGTACAGAAAATAATTCAGGAGTTACTTGAAAATGGTAATTGCACTTGTGCTTATGACACTTGTGCTTATGATACTTGTGCTTATGTCACTTGTGATTATGCGACTTGTGCTTATTACACATGTGATTACGTCACCTGTGCTTATGACACTTGTGCTTATGTCAATTTTGCTTATGACACTTGTGGTTATGACACTTGTGCTTATGTCACTTGTGATTATGTCACTAGTGCTTATGTCACTTGTGATTATGTCACGTGTGATTTGGTCACTTGTGCTTCTGACACTTGTGCTTATGTCACTTGTGATTATGACACTTGTGATTATGCTACTTGTGATTATGCTACTTATGATTATGTCACTTGTCATTATGTCACTGTTTTTATGACACTAGTTCTTATGACACTTGTGCTTATGCCACTTGTGCTTATGTCACTTGTAATGAAGACACTTGTGATTATGTCATTTGTGATTATGACACTTATGATAATGTCACTTGTGATTATATTACTTGTGATTATGTCATAAATGATTATGACATGTATGATTATGACATGTGTGATTATAACATGTGTGCTTTTGACACTTGTGATTATGCCACCTTGTGATTATGTCACTTGGGATTATGACACCTGTGATTATGTTATCTGTGATTATGACACTTGTGATTATGTCACATGTGATTATGACACTTGTACTTAAGACACTTATGATTACGTCATTTGTCATTATGACATGTGTGACTATGACATGTGTGCTTTTGACACTTGTGATTATGTCACCTGTGATTATGACCATTGTGACTATGACACTTGTGTTTATGACACCTGTGATTATGACACCTGTGATTATGAAACTTGTGATTATGTCACCTGTGACTATGACACTTGTGATAATTACATCTGTGATTATGACATGTGTGATTATGTCACCTGTGACTATGACACTTGATACACACACACATTCTCATATAAGTGGTCCAGTGGCAGAGCACCAGACCTATGATTGGAGGGTTGTGGTTTCGATCTTTCACCACAGCTATGTAAGATATCGTGCAAGATACTTTATCCGCATGCGCTTAGTACTGGTTCTAGCCAAGAAGAATTTGAGCGTGATTTGTCTATGTTGTAATATAAGTTTAAATCATACAAATAATTTCTGAATTATTTTCTAGTTATTGGAAAGTACAAGAACTGATAAAGATACAAACATACATACATGTATGTATGACACACATAATTTTACTAATTATCAATCAGTTCTGTAACTTTGGTGACCAAAATTCATGCTGACCAGTGGCAAAGTAGACCGACCACCATTCATTGTATACATTATACAATGTGCTATACCTTCTCCCTCTCCACCCAAACACACACACAGAGAAATTAAATTTTTATACAAATGTGGAATTTTTATGAAATGTACATTTTCAATAATAAATGGACAGCAAAAAATGAACTTAAATAGGGTCATTTTGCATGGGTAGGCATGGAAAACAGCAAATAATTTTTTTTTTTTTCCAGCCAGTAAGGCTGTTCGACTTTTCCTAATCATTTAAAAAATTAAACAAAAACTGACCTATCTAACAGATTATTTTCCTGCAATCCATTACATTATAATTCCTCCAATATTAAGTCAATTTTCTCATGCACTCTCTTACATCCTGTAGTAGAGAAAATCAGAATGTCTTCTGGGTAATATGTCAACTCATCGGCTATTTCCTGTACCTTGGTGTCTGATATCTCAGCATCAGATTTGTAGTAGCCTTTGGAGACAAGTCCATCTCTAATGCACAGTTTCACATGACTTCTTTCAAGAGGGAGGAAAGGAATGAAGGCAGTGATAAGGTTTTTCGTGATAAGTTCACTGTGCCAAAACCCTCCTGAAATATAAGTTAACAAGTTTATCATAGTCATGAAGGCAGTGATAAGGTTCTTCTTGATAAGTTCACTGTGCCAAAACTCTCCTGAAATATAATAAGTGTATCAAAGTCATGAAGGCAGTGATAAGATTCTTCATAAGTTCACTTTGCCAAAACCCTCCTGAAATATAACAAGTGTATCATAGTCATGAAGGCAGCGATAAGGTTCTTCTTGATAAGTTCACTTTGCTAAAACCCTCCTGAAATATAACAAGTTTATCATAGTCATGAAGGCAGTGATTAGGTTCTTCTTGATAAGTTCACTGTGCCAAAACTCTCCTGAAATATAACCAAGTGTATCATAGTCATGAAGGCAGTGATAAGGTTCTTCTTGATAAGTTCACTTTGCTAAAACCCTCCTGAAATATAACAAGTGTATCATAGTCATGAAGGCAGTGATAAGGTTCTTCTTGATAAGTTCACTTTGCTAAAACCCTCCTGAAATATAACAAGTTTATCATAGTCATGAAGGCAGTGATTAGGTTCTTCTTGATAAGTTCACTGTGCCAAAACTCTCCTGAAATATAACCAAGTGTATCATAGTCATGAAAGCAGTGATAATGTTCTTTGTGATAAGTTCATTGTGCTAAAACCCTCCTGAAATATAACAAGCATATCATAGTCATGAAGGCAGTGATAAGATTCTTCATAAGTTCACTTTGCCAAAACCCTCCTGAAATATAACAAGTGTATCATAGTCATGAAGGCAGCGATAAGGTTCTTCTTGATAAGTTCACTTTGCCAAATCACTCCTGAAATATAACAAGCGTATCAAAGTCATGAAGGCAGTGATAAGATTCTTCTTGATAAGTTCACTTTGCCAAAAACCCTCCTGAAATATAACAAGTGTATCATAGTCATGAAGGCGGTGATAAGGGTCTTCGTGATAAGTTCACTTTGCCAAATCCCTCCTGAAATATAACAAGCGTATCAAAGTCATGAAGGCAGTGATAAGGTTCTTTTTTGATAAGTTCACTTTGCCAAAACCCTCCTGAAATATAACAAGTGTATCATAGTCATGAAGGCAGTGATAAGGTTCTTCTTGATAAGTTCACTTTGCTAAAACCCTCATGAAACATAACAAGTGTACCTTAGTCATGAAGGCAATGATTAGGTTCTTCATGATAAGTTCATTGTGCCAAAACCCTCCGGAAATATAACAAATGTATCATAGTCATTTCATACCTCAGGACCAAGAAGGTGATAGTAGGGTCTGCTCACTGTTTATTGCTTGCTGTCCACACATGTAATGTAAAAAATTGTGATTGATTTGTCTTGTAAGAATTTGCTACACAGTTATTGTAAAATAAATATATTCTGTAAAGCCTGTTAAAATAGTTTAGCTGAGCTAAACACCGATTTCAAATAACTCAGTAATTAAGAAGTACAAAGTGGTACTTATACATCTACCAAATATCTTTTAGCCAGATGTTTAAGAAATGTTGGATGACAGATAAGAACCCAGAGAATCGCTTCAAAATAATTTACTAAATACTGCAGTAAAAGCCAGTGTAAAAATATGCTGGGTAAGTTACGCCATCTTTAAAAAAATGTTTGTTTGCTGTGCTCCGACCTATGGTTTTTCATGTGGGTAGGTAGGTAGCTATTTTTTTTGCCAGATTTTGATTTTGCATAGTCATTTTAAAAAAAAAAAGAAAAGAGAAATCATGAAAAAAAATTTAAATGCATTGAAAGGCAATAAAAAAGTTTGGGTAACTGCAATTTTTAGTAAGTAGGTAGGAGCAGTGAAAACACTTTTTTTAAGGATAGCCTTAATAAGTGATTTCAAAATTTTCTTATTCCATAGGTGATATTCACCAACCATTGTTAAGAATGTTCTTAGACTTCAACTCAAGAACTGAATTTTCAAAAACACACTTAGAGATCATTTTTGAGGCCAAAACCTGGAAGTATGTAAGACTATCTAATACTAGAATATAGTCTAATAATAAACTCTCACAAATGTAAACTAGATGATCTAAGACTGAAATTTGGATTTTCAAGCTCGTATCTAAGAATATTCTCAAGAAGGTTGGTGAATACGATCCCATCTGTCAGTATCATCATACAGTATAGAAACTATATTCTCCAGTAGATAAGTAATAAACATACGTTCAGTGTTATAGGCTGGGACACGTATAACTGTCTCCATGTCTTTCAGGGAGAGATCCTTGCGTTCATTGCCACTTTTCCAGTGACTGATGGTCTTCTCAGCTATGTCATTACCAGCAGTGTTACTGTAAAATAGTACAGTCAAACCTGTCTTAAGTAGCGTCTCAAGGAAAAGAGTGAAAATGACTTCTTAATGCAGGTGGCTGTTAAAAACAGGTTGACTTTAACTTAAATTATTTACATGGTAAAAAGAAAAGGTTACTGTTTAAGACAAGTGGTTACTTATAAGAGATGACCACTAACACAGGTTTTGATCTAACTACATTGTATAATGACCATTTCACTTAGACAGCAACATTTTTTTTTTAAGTTTCAGCTACCAAATGGTAACTCATTTACTCTCCTCATCAATGAGTATGTTGTGGGTCGAGGAGGAACATCCTACCACATACTTTAAATATCAACATATTAATCAATGGTGACTCGCACACAACACTCTCAATCTCAATTAATTTAGAATATTTTCACTATATAATAAATATTGTACATATGTGTTTGTATTGTCTTTGTTTATGTATTACTGAATGTCATTAACACAATCATAAAAAGAAAGGAGGAAAAGTAAATGTGTTTTCTGGTAAACTTGGGGGAGAGAGGGGTGGATTTGGAAGGCGCAGATGAAGCTAGTGCATTTGTAACATCACTAAATAAAGTGACTGGAATCAATGTATCGGTTGTAACTTACATAGCTTAGTACATGGCTACCCAAAATTGATTAAACATTAATTGTGAGTTTTGCAAGTGACCAATGTTGGTAAAATGTTTCTATAGTCATATTTTTAGTGCAATTTTATTGTTTATTTTGTATGAATTTGATAGCAACATTTTCTACTTTCCAGCAATCATGACTTTATTTTGAAGCATCCTGCATTTAACATTTCCACTTTAAAATTAGCAATATACATACTGGCAGTGGAGCTAATTGTAATGGCTCCAAAACAGATACTGAATAATAAATTTGATTTCATAAAAATATATATCAACTAATTATAAATTGTCTTTAAAATTATTTTAATAAGCGGGGGCAGTTGTCTAATGGAAAGAGTGTTGGCCACTCACACCAGAGGTTGCGGGTTTGATCGCCAGCTCGGTCCCATGCCTCTCATAAAATACGCTCAGTACTGGTTCTACCCAGGAAGCCCACTCGAGAACCGTTCATATAAGCTCTAAACTTTCTTCGCAATCAAGCTCAAATAAATTATTTTAATTTTCATCTCCTACAACTTAGCTGATTCAGAGTAAGACTGAGAGCCGCATTCAATTGTTTTCTTTTCAATAAAAACTAGTAATGTGTGTGTTGACATAAATGCCCAACTACTGATCAGAAACCAATTAAGGGGACATAACTCCTATTAATTTGAACAACACTGACAAACATTTAACTTAGCCTGTATTTTATAATTACATATTAAATATTAATTAAATTCATAGACCCCTTCAGAAGCCCCTTTTTAACTCAGATGGAGAAACAGGCAGACAGGGGTAGATTTTAATGCCCATTCACCATTCTTCAAATGGCAGCGGTATAAAAATCCCATTACTTGTTACAGACTGGTGCCCCCCACCACCATCATCATCAAATATTACACAGATACATATCCCTGTATCCAATGTTAAATGCAGTACCTTAAAAAGAAGAATGTTGCCCTTCTGTAATCTACTCCACCCAGGTTTTCATAGTAGTCCAGGTATGGTTTGATGGTGTCTATCACCCCCGCAGGCATTTTGTCCATCTCATCAAAAATAAAGAGAGACCTTGGGCACTCCTTAATGGCAGTCTCTATTGTGTGCCTTAGTTTGTCCTAAAGTAATATGGATGTACATATAAAATGTTACAATTTAGACCGCCTCATAATTATGTGGTACTATTAAGTTATTAAAAACTTAATGAGAACCAGAACACTCTATACAGTCATGTACCTCAGAACCATCCAAAAAATAATGTAGCCAGGACAGGCAGTCTACCTCTTGACATTGGATAATGGCGGATGTACATAATGATTTAACAATAAACATAAGGCAAACAAATAATTGTGTTTCTGTTGACATGGTAAAAAAACAGGGTCATATAATCTCAAACTCTGTTTTTATATGACTAGAAGACATAAGTATCTATACATATTTCTAACTTATTCAATGTGTTACATATGTAGACATATGACCTTTGATTTCACATTGACCTTGAAAGAGTTGTCCGTAACACATTGTTTTCATTTGATGAACAGTCTTACCAATATTTTTAAAATCAGAGCATCTTCTCCAGTGACAACTACATGCTCTTATAATTCCAGTGATGGGGACATAAAAATGGGGGTGCACTGGTACACACAAAGCCATGTACTGCTTTACAATGTTTTACTATTAAAGGTCATTAACTCAATCAATTACCTTATAAAAATGAACCATCTCCTCGTGTGGGTATTCTTTTGTTGCTGATATCAGATGAACATATTTACTTTTCATTCCCTTTTGGAACATTCCTTCAGCAACTAACTTGCTCACATAGTTTTTACCCGTGCCCGTCCATCCATGAAATGAGAGTGCCAGCGCTTTACTTGGATTCTTCCTTGCATGTCCTTTAAGGTGTTTTAAGACTGGATCAATGACTAAGTGCTGGCCATGTAATTTCTGATTGAGGTTCAACGATAAAGCTAGATTTATCAGAAAAAAATAGATGTCAATATTAACATTATACTTTGTTTTATTCTCTCATTCATATGTTTTGTTTTTATTTTTATTACATGCTATAATATTTTTTTAATTACATACTGTAAATACTTTAAGTGTTGGCTATGCTGGACAACCATTTACTAACTTTTTCTTTGGCATGTAAACTTGTTTAAAACCACCTGAAACAATATCAACTTCGAAAGATCAATAGTAAATTTTATATAATTATGCTACCGGTATTCATTAATTTGCAATGTACTGATTTATGCTTGCCGTCATGTTCATGGGTCTAAGACTTCTGGAAATATGAAAAATAAAACTTGTAAACTTGTATAATTATGGAAAAATATTTTTCCCCCAATTCCATTTTGTTGGAACATAATTATTTTTTGAGAAACTGTTTATGGAGCACTGTAGAAAAAAATGGTTTTGCAAGGAAAAATTATAAAAAAAAACATAATTAGTGTCATGGAATTTGAACCCGAATCATCTGAATCATAATCTATCACTATCATGTATCTTTGATTGTTATTTCTGGTGGTAAAATATCACAGGTCAATCATGCTGTTCAAAATAAAATGGCTTCTAATCCTGATGAGCAAACAGTCATTTTGATAGCAGCTGGCCTTTGTAATTTGACAGAAAAAGTGACCTGCAGAAATGGAACATACATTACATATCATTCAACAAATAAAATCCAAACATTTATAACAGAATTACATGAAATTTCCAGGAAACTGAGACATGACACAACAACACTTTTTCTTGCAACAATTCCAAGTGCCTCTATTCAAAAATATGCATCTTTTCAAATTCTTAAACACAGACTTACAGAAACAGACTTAACAACTGTGAAAATACAACAACAGATAATTTTAGAAAAAGACATTATGACTATAAATCAAGAAATATGTAAAATTAATACAGAGCATTGTGTTAAGACTGTCAGACTCCACAGGGACATAATGAGAACATCAGTTAAAAAAGAGGAAAACATGGTCAAAATAAAAAAACAACAACCAAATTTTGCTACTCAAACATGTATGATGGAGTACATGCAAAACAAGAGTTGAATACAAAGTGGTATAACATTATATGTTGCACAATTGTTTCAAAAATTGAAGATTGTGAAATTACACTTACAGACTCGGACCATGAAGACAATGATGATATGTCTGCTGACACATGAGACTTTAAAAGGATGAGATAACTTTGTTTACTGGTATCAATAACTTTGTGAAGTGCGTGCATATGTCAAAAGAAATCTTGTACTATTAATTTAGGTGGGCGATATGACAAATGCTAACCTTTCAACTAACAGTATGATATATGTTATAAACCATAGTATAAGTTACTTAAATGTACGCCTTAGTATAACCTAATGCGCATATACAGAGGATTTTTGCTCTTTAGATCCGACAACTCCTGTTATGTGCAGGAATCCTAATGTCAAACTGCTCATTCTTATAACTAATAAGGCTAATATTTAAATAAACATATACTTTAATAACTATGCATTATCTGACTGTTTTAATTGCATGCAACGCTTTTTATGATATGCTAATACAAACATTATGAACAATATACCCACTGTAACAGCATGATGTTTTAACCCTCATTTGTAAACCAAGAACTGCCAGCAATGGAAGTATTATTCTTAATTATTACCCTAGTAATTGGAATATCTTTTCCCCTTATTTTTATTCTCTCTTTTTTTTTACTAACCAACAACTGATGGAAAATTGTGTTTGACAGCTACCTATTTGCTTGCCATTTAGGTTTTACCTATTTCATATTATATACAACAGATATATATAAAACTGCTCCAGTGTCTGTAATACATATAATCTATAAGTCTAAAAGTCCAACTGATGGTGATGTCACACATAAAAATTCACAGGTCCCTCAAAACCTAAATGATAATTCTTGCAAACATACGCCAACACAATGATCAAACTACATCGCAATCATAACTACTTCCATTTCTTAGGATTTCCAAGACAAACATAAAATAAAACCTGTAAAATTCGTAGCTATCCAGCTGTCATCACAACACTCATGGAATTTACATCTTATGATGTCAGAACCAGCAAGAAATCCTGCTATAATTGCCGCTACCCCACCTCCAATGACAGAGATTAGTTCTGAACTGACAGTGCTTAGAAAAATGCTGAAAAGCAGAAATGTAAACAATCGCTTTCCTCTACATAAATACATGCTAAAATTGAATTATTAACTGTTTTAAAAAAAAAATCACAACGAAAATAATCTTGATTATGCGACGCTTGCAGATGATCAAGATTAAATCCGGAAGTAACAGTTATAAAATATTTGACGAAATATTTCAAAATCAATAAAGAAGGATTACATGAAATATGTTTGTAGTAATTATTTTACTTTATAATATAAAATTCAATTATTAAGTAAATCACAATTTTTGAATTTATTTAAAAATAATTAAAATTAATTTCGTAAAATGTACTTTAATTATTATCTTAGTATTTAGTTCAACTTTATTCTACCCTAGTAAAAATGACAAGTTGGTCTGGCCCAACGCATTCTTCTCAGCCCCTGCTTTTAGAGCCAGGAGCTGAGCAAGATTCAAAGGAAGGTGATGGCGGACCAAGTGCACAAAAAAGCCATCCTATTTTTGAGAGCATCAAATCCGGGTAAGTAAAATTATGGCGAATTGTCTGACATTTGAGTTTCATTTTTTTACATGATTATTTTTCATGTTGCAACATGTGAAAGGAATAAAACAAAACCTTTACTATGTTATATTTGTATACACATTAGTAAAAATGTGTTTTTATTTTATACATCTGCTAAATCAAAGTAAATGTAAATTTACCGTTTGGACATAGGTTGAATCTATTTTTAGCATCATTTACATGACAGGAAGTTGTTGACTTGTGTTTTGGTAGTTGCCAGATTGTTGCTAACATGTTATATGTGTGAACATGTTATTTAAAGCTTAACTAGGTTAAAGGCAGTCATTTCTCGGGACTGTTATGTAGATGAAACACGATACTACATTGATATTTATGACTGGCACATGTACTAAAAATTATTATGAGACCTTTAAAATAAATTGTTTGCCATGCTTCTACCTTCTCACTAAAAATTGCAGCTACCCAAACTTTTTGAGTGATTTTCACAGCTTGTAGTGGGTTTTTTTGCATGATTTTTGTCTAAATTTAGCCCCCCAAAAATAATAGCTACATACCTACCCAGGGGACGCTCAAAATCCCCATGGCTCAAAAATGAAACTTTTAAAGTAGTCAAAATCCCCTCTATAGAATTAAAAAGGTGGTCGAAATCCCATTGGTCAATATAGGGAACCTGGACAATCCGGCCCCACTCCAAAACGGCCATGGAGAATCCGGCCCCTGGACAATCCGTCCCCTGGACAATCCGGCCCCATTTAGCATGGTCAATCCGGCCCCACTCTTTATTTCTGTTTTATATAGCAATATCAGTGTTATTTATTATATTATTACATACATAACAATTATTATATTCATGAGATATATGATGCAGTTATTAATCATTAAAATATTCATGAAATAAACATGGTAGCGTTAAACTTGATAATTTGTGTCGCACATTGTAATAAGAAGTATACGTTTTTTTTTAATGTTTAAACAATTAAGTTAACAGTTTTTAAAAATTAAAGGTAAATTTGATTACTCGGGTCGTACATTGTGCAAACAATTACAACAATTATTTGAACAAGGAAAACAATTTGCGTTTGATTGAAAGCGTATCGTTTAAACGATTAAACCAAAGACGTAACAAGAAAATCAATTTGTGTTTGATTACAAATATCTAAACGCCAATACAGACGTCACACATTGTGCAAACAAATAAACATGTTTTTCATACATCCCAGTTATTAGAATAATTAAATCAATTTGCGTTTGATTTAAAATTATCTTGATTATTTATGTTGGGAATATGCAAATAAATAGACACAATGTTGTCACAATGTAAATCAATTTGCATTTCAATGCTTCAATATATAGTGAACTTGGTAGGGTGCCACTTTACATAAACAGATACGCACAAATATTAAAATATTGGTTTAAAGTTATCCGTTCAAATAATTTGATAATTACCAACATATACAACTACGTCTTAATCAACAACAACGTTCGTGGTGGATCATGGCCTTTTAAAGTAAAACATCTACTAGATACATATGGTTTCTCCGATATATGGTATAATCCTGATCATGTTAATGTACCTTCCTTCATAAATAACTTTAGACAGCGTGCTATAGATACTTTCCGTCAAGAATGGTATGCAGATTTAAACAGTAACAGAGTGCTTAATATATTTTATGTTCACTTAAAAACGACTTTTGAATATGAGGCATATTTATCAATCATTGTTTCTTCAAAGCTTAGAAAACTCATTACGCGAATGCGTATATCTGCAAACAATTTACGCATAAATACACCTCGATTTAGGACGAGAGTGCCACGAAATGAACGATTGTGTAAGATATGTCCCCGAATAGTCCATAATGACATTGAGGATGAACTACATTTTATGCTCAAATGCAAATGTTTTGCAGATCTTAGAACAACATACATAAGGAGATACTTCTATGTTCGTCCTAATATGATTACAATTTTACAATTATTAAATACGAAAAATAAGTAAGAGTTGAACAGTTTGTGTTTTTATATCAGACTAGCCACTGTCAGACGAGACAGTCTATTTCACATTTTAGGAATTTCATAATCCACTTGTAAACTTGTTTTATTATTCCATAACTTATTTTCTGATTCATACTCCGCTTTTTTCTACTATGAACCATTTGTATTGCTTCAAATTAAATTATAATATTACATCTGTGTGCGAGTTTTTGTGCGCGAGCGTTTATACGTGTGTGCGTGAGTGTTTACATGTGTGCGTGAGAGTGTGTGTGTGTGTTTTAGAGAGAGTGTGTTGAATATGTGACATACTATTTGTAAATTCATTGTTGTATGACTATGTACTATCATGTATATGTCAAATAAAATGTATTTCTGTTCTGTTCTTATTAAATTGAATTATAAATCATAAGTGTGTTTTGTCCAATTTAATCCCCCAAAACAGGTACTTTCATTAACAATCATTGATTATTATATGTGTACTATGTAATTCCCGTTACCAGTCATTTTTTCAATAACAATCGCACAGTAATTATTATGTGCATTTCAAATTATATAATAACTATTCAGTATATTACTTTTTTAATTAGAAATACCAAAAAATAAATGCTATAATTTATAAAATAAAAGTGGGGCCGGATTGACCATGCTAAATGGGGCCGGATTAACCAAGGACGTTTTGTCTAGGGGCCGGATTGGTAGCGGGGCCAGATTTGCGTGGGGCCGGATTGTCCATAACTCCAATATAGAGGGGTTATCAAAATCCCTGTGATGGGTAGTCAAAATCCCCTTGATGGGTAGTAAAAATCCCCATGATATTATATATGGGGATGTTCAATCTAGAGAGTAATTTTTGTTTTATTTTCTTAAAAAAAAAAGAGGCAGATTCACAAACAACTATGTTATTAATTATATTTTTACAGTTTGTAATTTTTCAAAAAACTTGTTTGTCACAGTCAATTATTTATGTGGTCATGTTAATAATTTGCTGATAATTAGAGCAGTTTATTGTAATTTTTAACAAAAACTTGTTTGTCACAGTCACAGTTATTTAAGTGATCATGTCAATGATTTATAACCCCTTAATTGAATAAATTGACTGCATATTGGCTTAACCCTTTACTCCATAGATACATGTTTTCCAGCACCAATCACCGAATGCCTTTGAAAACAGTGCACTGTTTTCCACTCTGTCAGTTATAAACATAATTCACTTATTGCTGATATGTGGTGAATTAATGCTTTCAATATTAGGTGTCCAAAGGCGTCTTTATGAAGTAAAGGGTTAAGATCTTAGATGATAATTACTTTAAATGATGATATTAATTTGCAGTTCAACAAAATTATTTACATTAGTTCAAACTGTTGCATCTTTGGATATATAATACGATGCCTTTTGAGATCAACATTACTGCTCTTTCAAAATGGAGGCTCTCGTAAACTTTTTTATGAAGGATAAATTAATGTGTTAAAACCGAAGATATATTTAATTACAAGTTACAGATTGTGCTGTCCAGAGTAGTTTTTCTTTCATTTTTTTTTTCTGATGTGCTACGAGCATTATATCATAAAATTATGTCTATATTATGTCAATAATTTGAATGATTAGATTAGACAAATTAAAAAGAATAAAATCAATAATATTGCTCATTGTTTTGCTTGTCTTTTATTTGGCTAATTTTAGCACATTTAGAAATAACCCTCTTATTATATCTATACCATACACAATTATTCACAAATGCCACCCATCATGGGGATTTTGAGTACCCATCAAGGGGATTTTTACTACCCTATCATTTTTGCCATGTGGATTTGGACTACCCATCAAGGGAATTTTTACTACCCTATCATTTTTGCCATGTGGATTTGGACTACCCATCAAGGGGATTTTTACTACCCTATCATTTTTGCCATGTGGATTTGGACTACCCATCAAGGGAATTTTTACTACCCTATCATTTTTGCCATGTGGATTTTGATTCCAGTAAACAGTCAATTACCGATATCACAAAAGTTATCAAATTAATTGAGGCAAAGTGTTTTCATGCCAAATCACTTACATTAAGAATAGCAAATTACTACCAGGGATCCCTCTTTATAGATT
Organism: Panopea generosa; assembly: GCA_029582155.1. NCBI lineage: Eukaryota > Metazoa > Mollusca > Bivalvia > Adapedonta > Hiatellidae > Panopea > Panopea generosa. The sequence continues at coordinate 11,718,770 of CM055896.1, read as the reverse complement.
AGATTGATAGCTTTTGGTAGTGGAAAAAACAACTGATGGGGGACAGGTTTTGATTGTTTTATTGTTAGCTAGTTTCAACACTTTCTGGGTCTTCTTCCGGATACATACAGTTTTTCAGATTTATTACACTGAAGCAAAAACATTTACTGTTTTGTCATCACATGATTTTATGTCTATAAATATATTTGTACTATTAAAATTACATTGTAAGCTTATAGAATATTAAAGTACATATAGCTTATGTCTGTTGTAAGAAAATTAAAGTGCAATATATTTCCTTGTAATATAATATCCTTGATTGTCCTTTTTTATGGTAGCATCCATGCTTCTGTTTTGCTAATGTCTGCTGTGAATTTGGTGAAATCTTCATTGGAGTGGGTCCATATCATTAGGAATTTGTCTTCCCATTTTATTTGGAGATTTTAGCTTATAACTGGAACTTGTGGTATTATATTTTCTTAGTGTTTTTGGTATTGATTTATTTCGATGCACATTTGCAGGTAATTGATATGGTGTTGAGTTCTTGTTGATTGTCCCAGTAAATTTCAGGGTATGTTTTCGTCTGTAATTTATCTTGAGTTTCCTAAGTCACGCATTTTTCGTTTTTTATTCGTAGTTTCATTTTCAACTGGAAGTGTTGTCATGGTGATGATGATTCACTTTCTAAGAAAATGTCACATAGATATTTGTAAATGTATTATTTGTTGATGATTTTATGTTTTGATTTAGCATATAACATTTTGTGCTGGACTAGTAAAATTTGGGCAGGCTAATACTAGGTCATCAATTCATTATGAAATAAGACAGTATTGGTTTGCTGTAAACTCTGTTAATATAAATTGTACCATAGCACACCACTTACCTTTTAATCACCAGAGCTTGTTCACAGACAATATTTTTTACAGAATTGTTTGGTTTAAACTTTATTTGGTAGTATGTATATATATATATATACTTGCTCTGTTATTGTCATTAAGTTCCATTGGAGAAATTAGACAATCGTAAATATACATTTCACAATTATTTTTTTATTTCAGTTCTACTAGGGGTTCACTTCATAGATTATATATATATAAAGAGAGAGAGGTTATTTTCAAAAGGTTTATGGCACTACTGATTTTTAAAGTGAAGAAATTTATCTAAATGGATTTGTCACATCTCAAGTGTTACAGTATTTTGTATTCCTTTTATGTATACAGAATATTTTTTACTTCAGGATGCTTATCCCAGTACAGAATATTGTGGACAAGATGGGGCCTGAAGTTCTTTCTCTGCGAGATGAGAAGGGCCACATACCTGCTCATTGGGCATGTCTAGGGGGCCACACTACCATATTGCGGTATTTACTTGAACACAAGGCACCGTCAAATGAACCCAGTAATAATGAGCTTGGGGCAAGGCCCGTACATTGGGCTTGTGTGAATGGACACATTGCTATTGTTGATATTTTGGTGCAGGCTGGCGTGAGTTTGGATGTTACGGACAATAAGGGTTGTACACCGCTGATAGTGGCAGCCCAGTATGGCCAGACAATGTTAGCAGGATATCTGATGGGTAAAGGGGCTCGTTTACAGATGGTGGACAAAGATGGAGATAATGCTCTACATTGGTCAGCGTTTAAAGGTAACTTATATTTAAAATATGTATTTCGATGAGAATCTTTCATTAGTATTGGATCGTTATTAAGAGATATTCTAGGTGTTACTTTTAGTCATGATGGAAAATGGCATCAACACATAAATAATATTGTTTCATCAGCTTCAAAAATTTTAGGCATGATGCGAAAAATCAAATTTACACTTAATCGGAAATCTCTAAACCAAATATATATATCATTTCTGCAACCAGTTTTTGAATATGCATCAATTGTTTTTGATAATTGTTCCCAATATGAAAAAGACAAACTAAAAAAAATACAACACGAAGCAGCTAGAGTGGTTACTGGTTTGACGCGTTCAGTTTCTATAAATAAGTTATACACCGAAATGGGATGGTTATCGCTATCAGAAAGAAGAAAATATCAAAAATATATTATTGCATATAAACTTAAAACAGGAATTCTACCCGATTATTTATGTTCTCTTTTTCCAGAAACAGTAGGAGTAAATACACCTTACAACTTACGAAATTCTTCCGATTATGTTGTTTTTAACACAAGAACACAACTATTTGCAAATTTGTTTATTCCGTCATGCGTATCTATTTGGAATACACTTCCCGAGTACATTCGTAACTCAGAGACATTATCAATTTTTAAAACTCATATAACAAACATGTATTTTAAAACGCAAATAGTACCATCGTATTATCTAACTGGTAGTCGAATTTTATCTGTTTTCCACGCTCGTTTGAGAAACGGATGTAGTCATCTTAAGTTTGATACATTTTTAAATTCTTTAACACTTGATGCAAGATGCGACGGATGCGGTAATGAAAAAGAAGACGCCGAGCACTTCTTTATGCAATGTTCTATATATACTGATGAACGACTTCGTCTTTTTTCGTTCCACACGCCATTTTCATCCCTTAAGTACACGAGTGTTATTATTTGGTAAGAGTACATATACCAGTGACACAAATACATTTATATTTACACAAGTACAACAATACATTAAAGACACGAAACGTTTTGTCAACAATTGACTCTCGGCATCATGCCCAATTTTATGCAGCCCTTCAATGCATTGGAATGATATTATGACAGCACTTGAAAACATAATATGTATTTTCTCTCTTTTTCTCACCTTATTTATTTATTTTTCTTTATTTATCTCTTCAATTTTATTGTTGGTTTACATCCTATTGATTGTTAAAATTGCCATCTTGATTCTAATGTTATTTGTATATTGAAAGGGGAGGGCCGTAACTAATATTGCTAGAACTTGTGGCCCAACCCGTTTGCTATGTTTAAACTAAGAGATATTCTAACCAGAGGTGTCACTGTTTTTATTGGAATCAAGGCTCTGCCAAGGTTCCTTTTAAAGCAGTGTTAGCTTCTTTTTAAATCTTTCACTTTAATATAATGAGCGTTATTATTTGAGCTGTACTGACTCAAGTTGAGAATCAAACCCATAACTTCTGGCTTGATTATCCACCTCTCTACCCATTACACTACTGCCCCCCTTGAAACATCTAACCATGACTAACTACTATAAATAAAAATTGTAGCAGCATAGGTTAAGGATTTTTTATTTTTTAGCTTTTTTGAAGAAGAAAAGCAACACTGAGCTTATTTTTATGTAAGTGTCAAATTCTTTATAACTGTAAACCTTACACACCTTGGTGTCTATAATGTATTTCAGAACTAATGTTTGATTAATGTAAATACTTTGACATTTGCATGCATATCTTTCTAGGTAAATCTGAGTTGATGCGGTTGTTAATTTACTCTGGGTTCAATCCAAGACAGAAAGACAACTTTGGTCAGACACCTTTACACTTGGCCTGTATAAACGGAGATCTCACCAGTGTGAAGGAGTTGTGTGAACAGGTAATTAACTATATTCCATACTTTCGGTCATAGATTACCACAAATTCCAGCGCCTTTTGGTTATTTATCAGAATTATGTTCCTTTTTATATAGGCAGGGCCATGGCCACACTGAAGCAAACGGTGGCACTTGCCTCTGTAGAATTTGCGGAGGTTCACATGTTTATTACTGTTTATGTAAAAAGAATAAAGTTACACCCAGAATAATAATTACTTTTGCAAAAAATATGATATATCACATATAATATTCCAATATAAATGTATCATTATACCCAGAAAATACTTGTCTTATAGTGTATTACTAAGAGTTGATATGTACTGTTATGTTGGGTCTAAAAAGCCACCAATGTGTATTCAAGATAATAGTGTAAAAATGTGCAGTTTGGATTGTGCCTCCTGTAAAATCGAACTTTGGTTTGGCCCTGATAGGAGTCTACATGTAATATTCGAACCTCCAATTTATTAAAATCTTCATATTGTGTAACATAAAGTGTTTTAATGAAGTAGGTCTCAAAGTAATAGACCTTTTACAGTGATGAGAAAACAATACAAGCAAGTTAACACATAACCTCTGACATTGACACGCATGTCTTTTATGCAATGTAGCTTATACTCAGTAACCTACAGTAACTGAAATTTGATATTTATCCGTAAATCTTAACAAAATGTACACACTAGATAGAAATATAGAATAAGTTGTAGCTTAGAAAATGTTGGCCTACATTCTGTGTACAGGTAAATTCTTTATATATTTGGATATAAAATTATACCCATGGTCAATGGATGGTAGTTAGACTTCCTTTTTAGCTTGCCGGGATGAAGTCTAAGGAGAGCTATTGTCATGACGTCGGCGTCGTCTGTAGACACCCAGGTTAAACTTTTGCGTACAAGTTTCAGATATCTATGCAACTACTCATTGGATATGAATGAAACTTTGCATGTGTGTTCACCATCATCAATGGAACACACAAAGATAAGAACCATAACTCTGGATTGCATTTTGGCACAGTTATGGCCCTTTTTGGACTTAGACACCCAGAGGCGAGCTTTGTTGGTATTCTGACAACTCTTGTTTAGGCTTTCCACAAAATGACTGAAAATCAATAATTACACAGTATATAATCACTAATGGCATGACATCGTCTATTAATGATTTACTGTAGAATGTATATAAATTAAGTAAATATCAACTAATTTGAATGATGGCATTTTACATTTCAGGATGGGTTAGAGATTACAGCTCCAGATAAGAATGGAAAAACACCCATCATGTTGGCGACAGGCAGAAAACATGAATTAGTCGTCGATTACCTCAAGTCTGAAATTAAGTCCAAAAATAGTTTTATGCCAAAAATCGATTTTTGGTAAGCGTTCTCTTAATTGTAGACATATTTTATATTTAATGTTATTTTCCTTTCTGCATTGATACTTTGATATGATGGAATGTTAAAACAACAAATTTGTATTTACATACTGGCACTGCTGTTGATGGTTATGTACATGGCATATTTTCTTTGCTTAATTGGGCCCAGCTAGCTCAATTGGTAACGGGTATGGCTGACTAGTCATTTATATCAAGGAAAGTTAACACATTAAAAAATAACCTTAGGCATGTATTAATTTCCATTTATTAAAATTTGTATATATCTCATTTGACAGATTTCAAAATTCCTATTTTATTTGCAGTTGTAATATTTTTTAAATCTAATACATGCATCACAGTTGATAAGCACCAGGGTCGACCTTCTGTTCTTACTAGGGCTCTCAGTACCGCTTACTTCTCACTGCTAAGGTCATGGGTTCAAGTTCAGTTCAGTCTTAACACTTTATGTAGAAAGTTGCCAGTTGCTTAATTGATAGAAGGATGTTTGTTCTACATTGATTCATGTATATGTTTCTGGGTGTCATCCTCTGCCAATAAAACTGTCTGGGGGTAGTGTTCGGCCGATAAAACTGTCTGGGGGCTGTCCTCGGCCAATATAACTGTATTGGGGTCATCCTCTGCCAATAAAACTCTTGGTGTTGTCCTCGGCCAATATAACTGTCTGGTGGTTGTCCTTGGCCAATATAACTGTCTGGGGTTGTCCTCTGCCAATAAAACTGTCTGGAGGTCGTCCTCGGCCAATATAACTGTCTGGGTGTCGTCCTCGGCCAATATAACTGTCCGGGGGTCATCCTCGGCCAATATAACTGTTCTGTGGCAATATAACTGTCCGGGGGTCGTCCTCGGGCCAATATAACTGTCTGGGGGTCATTCTCAGCAAATAAAACTGCCTGGTGGTCGTCCTCGGCCAATATAACTGTCTGGGGGTCATCCTTGGCCAATATAACTGTCTTGTGGTTGTCCTCTGCCAATATAACTGTCTGGTGGTCGTCCTCTGCCAATATAATTGTCTGGTGGTCGTCCTCGGCCAATATAACTGTCTGGTGGTTGTCCTCTGCCAATATAACTGTCTGGTGGTCGTCCTCGGCCAATATAACTGTCTTGTGGTTGTCCTCGGCCAATATAACTTCTGGTGGTTGTCCTCGGCCAATATAACTGTCTGGGGGTCGTCATTGGCCAATATAACTGTCTGGGTGTCGTCCTCGGCCAATATAACTGTCCGGTGGTCGTCCTCGGCCAATAAAACTGTCTGGTGGTCGTCCTCAGCCAATAAAACTGTCTGGTGGTTGTCCTCGGCCAATATAACTGTCTGGTGGTTGTCCTCGGCCAATATAACTTGTTGCCATAAATATGATCTGTAATGTCTCACTACATAGTTACACCCCATTTTTACCACGGTAACATGATTTTGCACTTAAAAACAAGGCCTTTGTAAATTGGTTTTGAAATATTTTCAAAATGTTTCATAGTAGTAGTGATTTCTTGCTGCAGATGAGTAGAGCAAAAGTTGATATAGTATATACTGCAATAAGACATCACTGGTGTTAAAAAAGTGACTTTTATATGATTTCAACATATGCATGTATTTATGAGCATTAGAGGATTTCTTTTTTCACAAAATCTCAGGGTGTCACTGCAACCTCTTAAAAAAAAAACACAACCTGATCAACCTACCAGTTATTGTGCATTTTTAGGTGGGTTAGCATTTCTGCTATGAAAAACAATCTATGTGGAATTCTTTTTACCATGGAAATCCTAGACCTGATTTTATATAGAACAAAGAACAAAATTCAACTGTGTAGTGAGACTTGTATTGTGTTGGAAATAGCGATAAACCTTGTTAATGTTAGTTTTACTGACATACTGTATATAATATGTAACATTTGTGTAAAAATGTTTCTGATTTATTTCAGGTCAATTGTATTTGGTCCCCCAGGCAATAGTAAGGGACCCCTGTTATTCTTCTTCATCAACGTGTTGTGTTGGGGATACCCTATGTATGTTTTCAAGGTAAGTGTCTTCATGTCATACTTGTTACCTGCTCGTGTAAGCTTCTCCTCTCTGTACTTAGTTAAGGGCAGACTCCATACTTGATAGTAAACCAGTTCTATTTTAATCGAGCATAAATCAATTGATCCCAAATATGGGGAGATACACATGGGAGAAAAGTCACAATTTACATGAACTTTAATTGGGTGTGTGGGAGTGGGTGGGTTTGGGGTTGAGGCTTTGAGTCCATTATTATGGAGATTTTTTTAATAATTTTTATATCAAGAACAGAGTAAGGTGCCTAAATATATGTCTTCAATTACTTTGATATGGCTTTTCAAGTTATAGTTGAGAGTGATAGTATTGGACTTGTAGATGAAAAAAATTTACGCAGAAGTTCTATGAAACTTGAATACTTGGGGAAAAAAATTTGGGGAGCGGTCAGAAAAAAAATGAATTAATGTTTGTTATTTTTTGTTTTTGGTGTTTATTCAAAATATTCTCAGTCATTACATGTTTTTAAAAAGGTTTTCTAATTGATTACAAAATAAAAGAGAAAAATTTACCTATCTGCCCACCCCTAAATTGTATGAATCAAAAGTGACAAACAAGCAATTTTTTAAGGGTGGCCTTAGGTGTTTTTTGTTTTTGTTTTTTTTCTTCATTTCTCAGTATAGTGTTGACATTCGATATTTGTTATAAACACTGTTTTCAAGCATTTTATAGGTTATATTGGCAAGCAGTCATATTGGTGGAGGAATGCTCCAGATACACGTAGGTGAACCTGTGTGGAACCACTCTGAGAAAATGTACCTAGATATTAATCTGAGATTTCTTAACCAAACTTGGTTCGAAAGTTAGAATTTTTTTTTTCAGATACTTGTAACCTTGTGGCTGAAATTATGATTGCTTATGTGTATATATAACATACATGTATGGTTGTGAAGTCTATACACTGTAGATTTAGTTTTACCATGATTTTCCTGTTTCAGTGCCTGCCCTACACATGGTATGACCTGCAGTTGTTTCACATTGCCTTCTTCGTGATGAACGTGTTTATGTGGGTCTGTCTATTCCATGCCAGCACGACGGACCCGGGTTATTTACCGAGAAACATACCTGAGTATGACATGGCTATCAAACAGGTAGATTTCAATAAGGTATCTATGTAAACATAGACCGACAAGACTAACTTGTTGAACAGATGCGCTCTATACCTCCTTGCAGCATATGTATGCCTTCTCTTTTCTCTGCTTGAATGGCTTATACTTCATCCATAAGTTTCTGCAGGTGGCATTTCTCACTTGTGATGAACAATCCAGTCAAATGTGTGTTATGTCACCAGTCAAGGGGAGGAACAAAAGTGGCCTTTTAAGACAGGATGTTGCTTAATCCAGGTTAATTTGCTCTGAAAGCATAGAAATGAAAAATAGCAAATGTTGCTGCTCAAGGCAAGTATCTGCTCAATAGAGGTGACAAGTCGCACAGGTTTGGTTGTAATCTGGTACAGGTAATAATTAGTTAACATAGTTTGACATTGTTCTGAGAGAAAATCTCTGTTTTTGCCTTCTTCTGTGACAGTATGCTTGACCTTTTAATGGATAAAATGCTTGTTGCTGACACAGTCAGACACACTGATAAATACATTTAACCTTTTAATGGATTAAAATTCTTCTCATTTACACTGAAAAATATATTTATCCTTTAAATGCATTAAAATACTTCTCATTTACACTAAAAAATATATTCATCCTTTTAATGCATAAAAATACCTATTATTTACACTGGAAAATATGTTTATCCTTTTAATGCATTAAAATACTTATCATTTACACTGATTAATATATTTATCCTTTTTTAATGGATTGAAATATTTATCATTTACACTGATTAATATATTTATCCTTTTTTAATGCATTAAAATACTTAACATTTACACTGAAAAATATGTTTATCCTTTTAATGCATTAAAATACTTAACATTTACACTGATAAATATATTTATCCTTTTTTAATGGATTGAAATACTTATCATTTACACTGAAAAATACATTTATCCTTTAATGGATTAAAGTACTTCCCATTTACACTGATTAACATATTTATCCTTTTAACTCATTTAAATTCTTTTCATTTACACTGATAAAATACTGATTGAAATGTTTATCTTTTGAATTCATGAATTTACTGTCACTTTAAACTAGGGTTGCAACAATTTTCTGGTTTTACAATACATTACAATACAGATTCGAATACTTTGTGTTACCATACAGTTTTGTATATGCCGGACACTATTACAACTAGTATTAAGTTGTTCTGAAGTACCGTAATAAGAAACTTATTCGGAACGACTGTTGTATTTTATGTATGCTTATATTGTGATACAACTGTTAAACAAGTATGTCCTGTCGTCTGCTTCTTATGTTTTACTTAAATACTTAAAATCTTAATTTAGTTTTGACTGGTTAGACTAATATTCTGTTATCAATGTCAATGAAACCAATAGCAGTTTTTCTAGAGCCAGTCTAAAATCATGATCATCTGGCTGCTTTTGTTAGATTTCAGGGTTTAAGTTTTTATGTTGACACTGTATACATGTAGATCATATCTGTGTGTGCCGTTTATCTCTTCTACACGAAGAACCCCATCATAAAAGTACTTTGTGATCTTGACTAATATAGAAAACTGCAATATATTGATATTAGCGTATTGCAATACATCAAAATTTACATATGTGGTAATGGAGACTTGTTGCATTCCTAACTAATGATAGTAGAAATTAATGTTTAACCCTTTACTTCATATAGACGCCTTTGGACACCTAATATAGAAGGATTTTGAATTATTGGGTGAATTATGTTTATATTAACTGACAGAGTGGAAAACAGTGCAGGAAGTGTTCAGATTGCTTGTTACAAGCAATCTGAACTCTTCCTGCACTGTTTTCAAAGGCCTTCTGTGATTGGTGCAGGAAAATGCATATCTGTGGAGTAAAGGGTTAATGGCAAAAGGCCTGTCTGTAACATAAGATATCAACATTTGTAGATATAATCTTTTTTTGTTCTATTATTTAATGATTTAGACAAAAACTGAGGTATGAACTTCTTTACAGATGGATGAGAACATCCTTACAGCCTGTACAAGAAGCACAGTCTGTTAATGCTCTCACCTGTCGTACACTGGGATTATTTGTAAAACATGTGTAAAAGAGACCAGTAATGGGTTGAATATCAACTCCTGTTTTGGGTACATGTTTCAGTAAAAAAAAACACTTTGGCTTCTATAGATACAATTTTAGCGGCATGTATATAAATTACATATCTCAAGATGTAAAAAATGTTTTTTAAAGTAAACACTGATTTAAATCAGTCGGCAAAATCAGTGAAGTTCTGAAATATTTTGCCTAAAACAGTTATATCAGTATGACTTGTATGAAACAATTTGTATTTACTATAAAATTTACATTTATTTGGGATGAAGTACTCTCCCACCCACCTGGTCTTTTTTCTATAATGTCATGGGTCACATGATATCTGTCTTTGGTTTACACATTTTTATTTTCTACTATTTTTTTTAAGTTGGACTGTAGAATGGTCCACTCTCCCAACAATGGACCACGTAGAAACGTTGCTTGCTTTCTCTGCTAGGGACCATTCCATAGCATGGAGAGGCACACTAATTTGTCAGTTGCTTCAATAGAAAGTGAAACTTGTGACAATGGCAATGACGGGCAAAATAATTTTGAATACAATGTATTGTTGGACAGACAGGGATGTCCATGCTTTTTAATTAGGGTATAAGAGGCGTGAATCGGGAAATGTCAGGTACAGGGGCCCGACCTTGTATCTGTCACTGGTTCTGTTTTTATATAATGACGGAGGCATTGAGCCACATGGGGCTGTTCATGGTATGTGTCAAAATGGCAGTGCAGATTGTAAAGTCACATTGCATATATTTCGAAACCAATTCACTTTTAACATTGGTTTCCCATTAATGTGATCATTCATTTCTCATTAATAATTATAAATGTAGTCATTATTGAAAGTGAACGGTAAAACTTGTGGTACAGTCTTAATCCTATGGATGGGGACAGCAACAAATAATTAATTTTTTTAAAGTTCCAATATGTATATAAGTGGAGCGCGTGGTCCAGTGGTAGAGCAACGAACCAATGATCGGAGGGTCGTGGGTTCGATCCTCTGCAACAGCCATGTGTGGTGTCCTTGAGTAAGACACTTTATCTGCATATGCTCAGTACTAGTTCCACACTGGAAGATTTCGAGCGTGATAAGCAGAAGTTGTAATAACTTGTCAAAATCAAAGTAAAATAAATAAAAGATTAAACAGTGCGTTTTATTTTAAAAGGATTTTTTTTTTACTGTCCCAATAAATATAAAGGGTTAATACTGTAATTTTGTCCTAATACATAGGTTAGATATGGAACTATCAGTATTTTGTGTATTTTTCATCCATCTTTACATTCTGCTGTGTTATGTAATGAATAATTTATATTTATTTTGGTATTCACTCTTCTGGACTGCTTCAATGCTTTCATTTTTTTTATTTGTTATTTTTCTAGAAATATGTACATGTATGCTTTTTATGTGTTTATTACATTTACTTTAGACTAAATAAAACTATTTTGTTTTTTTTGTTATTATATACAATACATTTGATTTTTGAATTAATGGTGTTTTTTTTAAAAAAGGTCATAGAGAAAAAATATTTTGTTGATTATTTTTAATTAATACAAGTACATGATTATAGTAGAGGCATTTGTAATAAGGTCACTTAATTATAGTCGACTTCCTTGTATCTTAATTTGTTCTTTATAGAATAAAAAATATATCATTGTGATCATGTTTCACACATAATTAGGCCATTCTTAAAAAAAGTGCTCATTTGTCTGGCTCCTACCATCCCCTCAAAGTGCAGCTACCGAAACATTTTTATTGACTTACAAAGCATTGTTTTTTTCAGTGATTTCTAGCATTTTTTTGTTTAAAATGACACTTTAAAAATCAGAAATGTCAAAAAAAATACAAAATTAGCTACTGATACCTACCCACATGAAAAATACTTGGTCGGAGCACAGTGAAAACATTTTTTTAGAATGATCCTACATGTATAAATGATTTTATTTCATTACTGATTAACTTGATAGCTAATTAACAATGTTTATTACATTTGCAATAGTAAAATAACTTACCACTGTTCTATATTACAATTCTAAGATATAACATTTGACACACTGATAGATAGTGAATCTTACATGAGTACTTATTTATTATTGAATTTATTTAAGTTGGCAAAATCAAATACATGAGGTTCTACAGAGCATTATATCATTTTTGCCAACGAGTAAAATAAATTCATTAATAAATGAGCCTAAATGTAAGATTCTTTTTATCTTTTTATCACATTACTCAGAAAAGAGTTAGATGCACATTTACCATTTATTAAACAGATAACTTCTGTAATGATTAAAATAAATCTATATTAATTTCAGTCGGTCATCGTATGGCACCATGTCTCAAAATATTGTCATTTTATCATGTCAAATGAACATCTTTGTGTATATATGGGCAACTCGAAAAGTACTTTGACATTTCATTCACATGAGCCAAGTTTTTACGGAAATATTCACCAAGCGTTGAATCAGAAATGAAACTAGCTAGGTTAATATAAAAAATATGTCATAGTTTTATTACTCTCCAGTGCTAAAAATCATGTGATAAAGTGATAAACTAAAATATATTACTAGAATGTATATTGCCTGATATATACGACATGTGTGAATAAACTTGTAATGTTGGGAATGTTCATCATAATGGTTCTTAATGCGAATAGTTTATGGCTTTAACTTCATTAACAATATTTATATAGCTTAAATTAACATTTTTATGATATTTGTTGGCATCTGTTGTTATTGATCACTGCTCACCATTGTTTATAGCTGTTTATAAGACATCAGCTATCATAATGTTTATCTTAAGAAATAATTGTTTCTGAATTTTTCATCCTACGTTCATTATTAGGTAACAAGGATTAAAGTTTGAAGAAGAGCTCAAATTTATTGGTTTTCAAGACCCCTAGATAAAGTTAATTTGAGTACATTTTACTCTCGTGAATTAGTTTAAAATGGCAGTAAATTTGACGCTTTTAAAAAAATGGCTGTGAAAAAGTATCCCTTCATTATAAACTGAAATTTTATATTAGTATTATGAAAAGTTGTGTTTAAAAAAAAAAATGATTTTACTCTAAAAGACATATGAAATAACCTAAGTTTGAATAACATTATGTAAGTAAGAAAGATCTTTAACTGAAATAAATAGAAACTCTGATGGAACTGTTCAATTTGCTGATTGCGACAGATTATTGCTATATTTAGGCTGTTTACAAACATCTTCAAGTTTATGAGAGTTAAATAATGTCGCTTTTTCATCTTTGAGAATAAATTACCTTTGTAACAGGAAATTATCTGGGGCGCTAGAAGTTTTCCTAAGGTACTAAATTTAAGCAGTACAAGCAGGGTTGCGGTCAGTACAGTTACATGTTTGATAACACAAGGCAACTTAATGACATGTTTGCAGTAAATGTTTAGTAACAAAGCATAAAACTTTAAGAGCCATTTGCTTGTGTTTAATCACGTGACTGTTAGAAGAATGGTGGGACGGCGCTGATGTAGTCCGATTTCCATTCATTATTGTTCAGTTGAGCAACGTAAGAGTTTATAAACACAGTAAACATGTATAACGGAACTCACCGCAGCCCAGAAGTGTACATATTGTTGGGCAATCATTTATGCATGTGGCATATACTTAGATTTCAATCATTTGTAATTAAAATGAAATTGAATAGACCTGAGAGGTGTCCATTTCAGTCCCTGTTAAATTTAACTAAAATGCACAATAAATGATCTGTCCAAACAAATTTATAAAAAGGCACAATAAATGACCTGTCCAAACAAATTTATAAAAAGGCACAATAAATGACCCGTCCAAACAAATTTATGAAATATACAGAAAGAGTTAGTTAAAAAATATGAGATTAACGAACAATATTTTCCATTGAAAATTTGTTTCAAAAATGTATTTTTAAAAGATTTTCTTGCATAAGTTAAAGTGTTGTGTTTTTTTAAAATAAATTCATACATGAGTATAGTCTTCGTTCTGAATGAATTTTTATCTTGAAATTGTTATTTTTTCAGGTTGCACATTTTGATGAATGGAAGCAAGGTGATAATCCATTAAGCAGGCTTTGTCATACATGCCGCACAGTGAAACCTATACGTGCGAAACATTGTCGCGTTTGTAACAGATGTGTAAAAGTATTTGATCACCATTGTCCCTATATCTACAACTGTGTGGGAGTCAATAACAGGTATGTAGACACCGTTAACAATAACACAACTATAGGACATGCTTGTTTAATACATTTTATTATTACGGGTCCTCCATGGCCGAGTGGTCTAAGACGCCATGTCAAGATCACTTGCCTTGCACCGCTTAGGTCGTAGGTTTGAGTCCTGCTCACTTCAAAAACTGTTTTGTGAGAAAGTTTGCCAGTTACAACATGTGGAAGGACAGTGGTTCAGTTTATTCTGAGGTTTTCCTCTACCAATAAAACTGGATGTACCGTATATAACTAGAAATGTGTTGAAAATGGCGTTAAAAAAAATAGTTAAATGTTAATGCATTATCATGATACAATCATAGTTTAAATTTAAACTCTTTTATCATGTTTCGGTTATTGTCTTTATGCAATATATTTTTCTTTGCATTAAGTCTGTTTGCATTTCATATTTATAAGATGCCTGAACTGCAGACAGGGGTCACCAGATCTTTGTTTCAAATTAACGACACAGTTTTTGTCTGGTGAGGAAATGGCATAAGTTAACCTGTACAATAAGATAAGATATAAACATACTGTTATACATGTCATTTGGATATTTTATATTGAGATTTGACAATTCCTTGCTTGGCCCGATGAGTTCAGTCGGTTAGGCGTCTGACAATCAATCCATGGGTTGTGAGTTTGAATCCCCACCCGGCAATAGTCTCCGTGATGATTGATATACTACATTGTGTCTCATTGTCATTCTTCTCTCACCACTGATTCAAGTGGGGAAGTTATTAGTTACTTGCGGAGATGTGGTGTGCTTGAGTACTGGTTAACCTTTCAGGATCCCAGGAATCAGTGGTTAGATTAACTGATCGACTGTAAGCCCTTGTTAGCATAAAAATAACGCGAAATATTCAATCAATCAATTGACAATTCCAAGAAAAGACAGTATTGCTGTTTTCATGTAGAGATAGTGTCGTCCTCGCATTTAATATAACAGTATGCTTGGCTATTATTGTACCTAAAAAGTTGTTATCTACATCTGTTGCAGTAAAGAAAGTATTTCCATTTACTTACCAAATTGAATGAAGAGATGTGATATAATGTTAATTAATCATTTCCAGAATTTGTAAGCTTAGATTTGATTGGTTAATTGAAATGCTTCTGCATGAAACATTTGATTTCAAAATATGAATACAAAATTGTAGTGGTTCCTATCTCAATATAAGAAATCAACATTATAATATAAATAATCAGGCTTTGGTTTCACCACCACTTAAAACTTAAATAAAAAATAAAGGAAAGCATCCAGGTGATCATGATTTTAGACTGGCTCCAGATCAACTGAAACTAGTTGCATTTATATTTTACTGATATTTATACAACCAGTCAAAATTAAGTTACAACTTTTGAAAAAAAAAATTTTAAATAAAATTTAAGAAAGTGTTGGTGAGACAGACGCCGGAATGACTACTTATCAGCATGATGCAGGACAATGTCTTTGTTTCCTTTGTTTGTTTATGGTTCTACTGATCCTCAGTTCATGTTTGGCAAACAGCAAGCTCTTCTGTCACAGAACTGTCCATGGCAGAGGCTTGTCTCGCATGATTAATATAGCTGTAATAGTTTGTATTAAGGGAATGGATTTATTATATTATTATTGCATAGTTCATGGAAACATGACCTTGGTTGTAACTGCATTTTCTGGATGTGGGGTATTTATGCAGTTATTAAGAAATAGGGTCTCCCAGCCATGCTCATTTCACCTGCTTTATCAGCTCATCTGAGCATAGCTCAGGTTGCGCTATTCTGATCGCCCTGTGTCTGTTGTCTGTTGGTGGTTTGCCCATTCTTGTACCTGCATTTTTCATTGGATCTTCACACTAGTTCAATATATAATGTCTCAGACATTCTCTTGAAGTAGTCAATTCAGATTATTTATGTTGGAATTTTCATGGAATCCTTACCAAACTTACACAGTAGTTATATGGCCATTCTTTCTTGGACAAGTTTTTAACTTGCCAAGTTGAACTGCCACGAGAACTACCACTCTGCCCACCAGCCATGTGGCATTGTTTGCCCAAGTAAATAGTTACAATGTAGTGTTTACTTAGCAACCGTCAGCTTGTCTAAGGAAAATGGCAAAACTGGAAGCAATATCAATCACTGGTGGATGATCGACTTGTTTGATTGACAGCTGGTGTCAGGTCAATTGGATAAACAATGTCGGAGTTACAGCCCTTCAATTATTAAAAATTGCTTAATTTCACCAGTCCTTATTTGCTCTAACACGAGTACTTATCATTGGAACACCATAAGATTGCAGATACTTTGTTGAACTGGCCTAATTTAATAATAAATGTCTGATTTGTGTCTCTTAAATTATGTAAATATTATTTTAAATTGGTCTGATCTCATATGCCACAGGTGAGCATTTTAAAGCTGTTATGGTCCTTTTGTATTGTCTTGCACATCTTCACTTTTTCTGTGCTGTATTCACCTTACTAACTTTAACAGTTCCTTTGTCATTTCTCATAGCGCTGTAATGCTGGAGCCTGGAGGTTGATACACATGTTCCCTGCTTTAGTTTTGCCTGTCAGTTATGTAGAAATCTCAAACTGTTTTTTTTTTAATCTACGTGGGTATGGGGTCCTCCATGGCCAAGTGGTCCTAGATGACATCTCAAGATCACTTTCCTCTCACTGTTTAAGTCGTAGGTTTGAGTCCCGCCCGCTCGCTTCAAAAACTTTATGTTAGAAAGTTTACTATTTACTTGCTGAAGGACGGTGGTTCTTCTTAGGTTCATTCTGAAGTCTTCCTCCACCATGAAACTGGATATGCCATATATAACTTAAAATGTGTTGAAAATGGCTTTAAACACCTTTATCATATTTTTCATTATAGCATTTTACTTACAAATATTTTTCACAAACTTTACGTTTAATAATCTTCGTTAAAAACAGTTTGAGATTTCCATCAGCTGAACTATTTTTACCATTTTCATTTTGAAATTAGATCTAAAATATAAACAGCTATGCATCAATTCTGTGGTTATTTTCTTTGTATGGAGATATAAGTTTCAATATCATTTGCTTGTTAGAGAAATTCAACAACTAGTTATGCAGAAAAGTCAAAACATAATAACTGCATGTGGTTTATCGAAATATGCATATATACATCTGGAAAAAGTTAAGCACTCTCCCCCACTATAAATCAAATACTTTGGTATAGCATTATTGTGGTATGTTTTATTTCCTGCACCTTTGTTACTTTCCATTGTACTGCATGCTGATGAAACCTTTATGATCATCGCCTGTTCAAATATGTATGTATGTTACTCAAACTGGTTACATACAATTGTTAGATGGAAGTGGGTGTTGATTTATGGCAAAATTGCATGATTTGTGTATAAAGTACAAATTTAATCCTTTCTTAATGCATTATGTTTATTAAATAAATGTTCATGTAACAAATTGTGTAGAACAATCCTGGTTTATCAAAGAATGAAAGTTAAATTAAGTATTGATGTGAACATAATGTAGTTGATATTTCATGACATACAATTGATAATTCATGACATGTAGTTGATAATTCATGACATATAGCTGAAAATTCATGACATAGCTGATAATTCATGGCATATAGTTGATAATCATGGCATAAAGTTGATATTTCATGACATATAGTTGATAATTCATGACATGTAGTTGATATTTCATGACATATAGCTGATAATTCATGACATGTAGTTGATATTTCATGACATATAGCTGATAATTCGTCGCATATTGTTTATGTTTCATGACATATAGCAGGTAATTCTTGACATAAATGATATTTCATACATATAGCTGATAATTTATGGCATATAGTTGATAATTCTTGACATATAGTTGATCATTCATGGCATATAGTTTATAATTTATGACATATAGTTGATAATTCATGACATGTAGTTGATATTTCATGACATATAGCTTATAATTCATTTCATATTGTTGATATTTCATGACATATAGTTGAAAATGCATGACATATAGCTGATAATTCATGGCATATAGTTGATAATTCATGACATATAGTTGATATTTCATGACATAGTTGACAATTCATGACATGAAGTTGATATTTCATGGCATATTGTTGATATTTCATGACATATAGTTGATAATTCTTGACATATAGTTGAGAATTTATGACATATAGTTGAGAATTCATGACATGTAGTTGATATTTCATGACATATAGCTGATAATTCATGGCATATTGTTGATAATTCATGACATATAGTTGATATTACATGACATATAGTTGACAATTCATGACATGAAGTTGATATTTCAAGGCATATTGTTGATATTTCATGACATATAGTTGATAATTCATGACATAGTTGACAATTCATGACATGTAGTTGATATTTCATGACATATAGCTGATAATTCATGGCATATTGATGATATTTCATGACATAGCGCTGATAATTCATGACATAGTTGATATTTCATGACATTTAGCTGATAATTCATGGTATAAAATTGATAATTCTTGATATATAGTTGATAAATCATGACATATAGTTGATAATTCATGACATTTAGCTGATAATTCATGGCATATAGTTGATAATTCATGACATATAGTTGATATTTCATGACATATAGTTGATAATTCATGCCATTTAGTTGATTATTCTTGACAAGTTGTTTGATAATTCATGGCATAAAGTTGATATTTCTTGACATATAGTTGATAATTCATGACATATAGTTGATAATTCACGAAATATAGCTTATAATTCATGGCATATAGTTGATAATTCTTGACATATAGCAGATTATTCATGACATATGGTTGTTATTTCATGACATATAGTTAAAAATTCATGCGATTTAGTTGATTATTCTTGAAAAGTAGTTTGATTATTCATGACATATAGTTGATAATTCTTGACATATAGCTGATAATTCATGCCATATAGTTGATTGTTCATGACATATAGTTGATATTTCATGACATATAGTTGATTATTCATGACACAGATAATTCATGACATATAGTTGATAATTCATGACATATAGTTGATTATTCATAACACATAGTTTGATTATTCATGACATATAGCTGATATTTCATGACATATAGTTGATAATTCATGACATAAAGTTGATATTCATGACAAGTAGTTTGATTATTCATGACAAGTAGTTTGATTATTTATGACAAGTAGTGATGTCTAAGGCCATGGCTTCTGTTTTACATGGCCAACAATATAATGTATAGTTGACAAATACATCACAAGTAGTAGACTAAATTATTAACTTTTCGATTTTCTGTCTCATTGAATATAATATGACTACTGTAAAACTTTGTTTTTGAAACAATTTCCTGCAATCATGACAAATCTTGCTCAAGTCTTCCTAGGTAGAACCAGTACTAAGTACAAATAGATCAGGGTTCTTGTCATCGCTAATGGTTGCATTTTGAGGGGGTGGGGTGTTGAACCAACAACCTTCTGATTCTTGATTCTATGCTCTATCACCAGACCATGTGATCAAGGCAGCAGGACAGTAGTGCAGTAGATAGAGTTAGCTACTCATGCTAGGGGTCATGGGTTCAATCCCAATCTCGGCCCATTAATCTCGACAGTATTAAATTAAAGAAAAGAAAAAACATAACACATTTGTGTTTTGGGGGATCTTTATAAAGAACAATTTTTGGCTCTGTATACAAGTAGGCTGATATATGCTCAACTTAAGGTTTTATCAAATAGATAAAGATTTCAAATTTTTCTATGCACCCTTTATTATTATCATTGAATTGAATTTTAATCATCCTTCACATTTATTTAAATTATGTATGTAGTTGCACATTGTTAGAAATTTATAACAAAGAAGTTACTGTATATCACCAGAGATATACACATTATGTAACTCTGTAACACAGGCACACATGGTAAATTTACATTTATTAAGTTAAAATATCATTAGTTTGGATTAATGAATCAAGAAAACACAATTTTTTTTTTAAATTAAAGGATGGGGTTTATGGGAAACTTTTTTAAGAAAATTAAGAAGTACACATTTCTGTAAAGTGCACAGTCTGAGGGAAAATATACAGAATTAATAAATAATCCATATTGATTACAATTTATATAATTTTTAGAGGTCAGCCTAAGTGAAGTGACCTATTTTCCTGATGAATCTACTCTAAATGATGGATGTTATAGGCTCGTCAGTAAACAGATTGTAAGATAAACAGAGTCAGTTGTACACTATAATGGCATCTGTGTAAAATACTGTGTTGCAGGTTTACATGTAATGTGTGTTTCTATATATATTGAATTAATACGAGTACTGGAATAGTTCAATGTTGCAATAGTGATGATAATATAACTTACATTTATGTGTTAATATACAATATGGCAATGGTAGTTTCCTAATAAGCTAGTAGAATTGTTTTCCTGCTTGACTATGTATGACAGAGACAGTCACCAGTTTCTAAGGTATTGTCTGTCAGTACCGGGCAGGTCCTCATTGGGCTGAGTGGTCTAAGGCACTGTTGTCTGATACCCTCTAACCTCTCACCGATGAGGTCGCGGGTTCGGGCCAAGCTCAGTTCAAACACTTATTGTGAGAAAATTTGCTTGTGGAAAGACAGTTGTTCTTCTCAGATTCATTTTGAGGTCTTCCACCATCAATAAAGTTGGACATACTATATTCAACCTGTCACGTGTTGAAGATGGTGTTCAAACCCATTCTTTTTTCAGTCAGATTCAAACCAAACTTGCGATGCAGCAAAACATGATATAAAGCATGTCCTTTAATTACAGTAAAATAAGGTCAAACCTGTCTTGAGCAGCCACTCAAGGGCCACTCAAGGGAAAGAGCAAAAATGACCTTATAAGTCAGGTATCTGCTAAATTCAGGTTAATCATAACCGCTTACTACAGTTGTCATAAAAATTGTAAATATAAAAGGTTGCCGTTTAAAACAAGCAGTTGCTTAATGGAGTTGACTGCTAACACAGGTTTTACTGTATTTAAATTTTCAGAAATTTGTTAGTTTATGGTGATAAGAAAGTCAAATTAGTGTTAAAACTGGACAATTAAACAAAAGCCTTTGTACAACATATATACGATAAAGTTATATTATGACCACCTTGTTGATCCCACGTTGGAGAATCATAACTGATTGAGCCATGTCTGATGTGAGATGACAGAAAAAGAAATATGGATATAATGGTTTAGTACATTTTACAGTTGATATTGAATAGTTAAATAAACACTGCAAATGGTTAAGTGTTAGACAGAGGTGGCCAATCAGCTTATGTATCTCTGACAAAAACCAACTATATAGCAAGGTACGGTGAAATTTGTGAAAAATTGTCAGAGTTAAAGGTAGTAACCAAGAGTAAAATGTCCAAAATAGCAAATCTCTAAATTCTAAAACTGTCACTGCTTGAGCAATCCAGGTTTAAAAATTGAACAAGTAAAACTGAAATACAGCAATTTTTTTAAAATAGCTGGTTTATATTTTGTTAATATCAGCCCGTTTGTTGATACATTACAAAGCGGGGGCAGTATATAATGGACAGAGTGTTGGCCGCTCACGCCAGAGGTAGCGGGTTTGATCCCCAGCTTAACCAGTGCCTCTCAGTCAATACTGGTTCTTCCCAGGAAACAACTTGAGAACAGTACATTGCAATCAAGCTAAAATGAATTAGCATAAACTAATACATAATTTTATAAAAAGCTAATTTTGTATGTCGTAGAGTTATAAACTTTCTAATTAATAAATACATATTTCTGACATGTTCACACATTTCTGACATGTTTACATGAGTACCTTGCTATAAGACTGTTTGATCCCATAGTTCTCTCATGAGTGTGATGTTTATCCATCCGGTCAAGGGTTGTACTTAGAATCCATACCACATTCACCCACCCACAAAAAAAAGAAATGTTTTGATATGTTTTATTAAATTAAAATTTTTATGTTAATTTGAAAAAAATAAAATATATAAATCTTTTTTCAAATGAACATAACAACTGTATAAAACACATAAAAACATTTATTTTTTTTTGTTGGGTGGGTCTTAGTGATGATACTTTGACCTGTGGTTTACATGGCATGGATTGGAAACCTAGTTCACATTTAAGGACATCATATCAATTTAATGCAGAATTACATGCATTTGCATCACAGAAAATACGCTGAACAAACAATTTGGCTCTTTTGTGCTTTGAACAAACACTTTGCTCTCTTTGTGCTTTGTGCCCGGGCCCGATTAGCTTAGTCGGTTATGCGTTTGACTATCAATCCAGGGGTCGTGAGTTCGAATCCCCACCCGGCAACAGTCTCCGTGATGATTGATATACAACATTGTGTCTCATTATCATTTGTCTCTCACCACTGATTCAAGTGGGAAAGTTATCAGTTACTTGCGGAGATGGGTCGTGCTCAAGTACTGGTTAATCCCAGGAAACAGTGGTTAGGTTAACTGATTGTCTGTTAGCCCTCGATGGCATAAAAATGACGCTATATATTCAATCAATCAATAAATCTTTGTGCTTTGAAAGAATGATGATGCTTGTTTTTTAATAAAATTAAAAAGATAAAGTTTATTAAATTCTGTACACAGATTTACACAAAAATTAAGTTATGATGTGCTGTATGTCGCAAGTTTCTAATCCAGTCGATCAAAACAGATAATAAAAAACTGATTGACGATTCATTCTTTTTTCTTTTAATATCTTTGTAGGCACTGGTTTTTTGGGTTCGTTCTCTGTACGTTGATGAACGGTTACCTCACAGATTATTTTTGCTACCATCTTCTCAATGAGTTTGGCTGGGATTGGGTGGTTGTTATTGGATCAGTAGAGGCGGGAATCTTGACCGTGGCCGTTACAGGGTTGTCTGCCATGATGGTAAGGTTATAGGTGGCGCCAGTCATTGGTCAGTCATGCAGGCGCAAAAGTCTGTCCCTGTCATGGAATGTTCAAGAAGAGTTTTCGAATGTGCTTTAACTACTCCAGTGTGATATACACAAAGGGTTGGACTTAATATAAATATTCAGGGGCAAGTTATGTTAGTTATATGAAGTGTGCTAGCTAAACATTAATTTGAGCACTTTTACTAAGTCCTGTGCAATGTCGTTTCAGCTGATGCATAGTACAAATGAAGACTTTATTACGATTTCAATTTTTTGCATTTGAATGTCTTTGACAGGGATGTTTTTTGCCTCTGCATTTTGACCTTTTGATGAGCAAATGTATAGCAAAGTGCAATTTTTGTATCATGGTTAAAAGATGAACATGTATTACTCAAAATGGGAATAAAATACCTGTCCAACTTTCTGTATTAACGGTTCAGAGTTTAATGTACAATTAAAAAACACACACATGCCTGAGGTGTTACACATGCATCTACTGATATGTTGGCTGTGTTTCAGTCAGGTAGAATTTACAACAAAATAATAGCTTGCATAAAGTTGGTTTTCAGCTGGCGGCACTGACCAGACACTTGTTGAATACACAGTTTGGACGGTGGCACTGACCGGACACTTGTTGAATACGTAGTTTGGACGGTGGCACTGACCGGACACTTGTTGAATATGCAGTTTGGACGGTGGCACTGACCTGACACTTGTTAAATAAGCAGTTTGGGTGACGGCACTGACCGGACACTTGTTGAATAATAAGTTTGAACGGTGGCACTGACCAGACACATGTTGAATAGGAAGTTTGGACTTTGGCACTGACCGGACACTTGTTGAATATATAGTTAGACAGTGGCACTGACCTGACACTTGTTTAAACTGCATGTTCCCATTGTTTTCCCAACATATCATCTTGCAAATTTCATGTGGTGACTTAAGTTCTGAACCTGATGGTTAAGTTTTTATATTATTTCTGATGTTAATTTCATGTTGGTTCGGTTTGTTTCAGAGTTTCATTTGTAGGTTTTTGTTATGCGGTGTTATTTAATGGCACCTTGAGCATGCTCTTCAGTCTGTATACAATAAAGGTGCTTGAGGAGAGATGGAACCCGGTCTATATCTTCTACTTGGGTGTCGGGCTCTTCTTCATCGGCGTCTCGTCCTGGCTCGTCTTCTATATGGTAAGTCAAAATGTATGCATTGTACCCCTAGTCTAATTTTGAGCACAGCTGTGGGAATGTTCCGTGGTCTTCTCTCAAGGTGTTCAGTTTAAACAGTAAAAACTGTATGTTTAAACTGGACTCAACTTGAGACGGAGAACCAGTAAATATGTTGAAAATGGTGTTGAAAACAAAACTGGACTCACACTCTGATTGTTAGTGCAGCTTTGCTTGCTGCAGCCACCTATCTCAGCATTGCTTGCTGCAGCCACATATTTCAGCATTGCTGTTCACAATTTCGATAAATGATAAACTTATGAAATAGTAGAGCAGATTTTATCACTTCAAAATTAAGTTTTATTGCCTCCCATATTTCAAGTATGGCATCATTGCTAAAAATAGACTAAAATTAGGTAGAAATGTGACATCACTCCCTTGTCCTTGTTGATCAGACTTCATATAAACTATCCTGGGATTATACTTTTTTAAGTATCTGTTTTCATCTTGTATAAACAAAGGTCATTTTTGCTATGGTTAAAATGACAGTTACTGTACTCTGGATTCAGTATTTCAATAGAGATGGACCACATCATCCTTACAGTTGTGCCCTTTTAAGTTTGTTTTTCTGATCTGGTTGAATGCAACTTTTCATAACTATTTTGATAATTTTATAACAAATCAGGTTTTGTGCTCTCACCATTTGAATCAGAATGATGAAGGGACATTAAGTCTTACCCTTGTCCGTCTGTTCTTCTGTCCGTCTGTCTGTTTATTATTAATTGTTTTCCAATCAATAACCTCATGAAGGGGTCTATGTATTTAGTTACTATTCATGTTGTACAAATTTTAAAGTCGTTTTTGACCTCATTTTCGGTAAAAATTTGTTTCCTGTCAATAGCGGAGCATTTGTGTTGTGTTTGCAGACGGACAATTCTAGTCTGTTGTGTGTCTGGATCAATGAAAATGTTTTTTTTAAAATTATATTGTTTATCATAGAGTATTTGGTTATATAAGTGGTATCATTAAAATTGAATTAAATTGAAAAACTACTCTGGCACTGTTTTGTAATGGAGAAGACATTTTATATGTGACATATGACATGATCATGTGTTGTTTAATGCAGAAGTAATTTCATTAATGGCATATGACAGGCTCATTCATGTGTAGTGGATTATGCAGAAGACATTTTATATGGCATATGGCAGGCTCATGCATGTGTAATGGATTATGAAGAAGACATTTTATATGTGGCATATGGCAGGCTCATGCATGTGTAATGGATTATGCAGAAGACATTTTATATGTGGCGAACAGCAGACTCGTGCATGTGTAATTGATTATGCAGAAGACATTTTATGGTATATGACAGGCTCATGCATGTGTATTGGATTTTGCAGAATACATTTTATATGTGGCATATGACAGGCTCATGCATGTGTAATCAATTATGCAGAAGACATTTTATATGTGGCATCTGAAAGGCTCTTGCATGTGTAATCAATTATGCAGAATATATTTTATATGTGTCATATGACAGGCTCATGCATGTGTAATGGATTGTGCAGAATACATTTTCTATGTGGGTAAGGACAGACTCATGCATTTGTTATGGATTATGCAGACAACATTTTATATGTGGCATATGACATACTCATGCATGTGTTTTGGATTATGCATAAGGCATTTTATGTGTAGCACATGTCAGGCGCATGCATTGTAATGGATTATGCAGACAACATTTTATATGTGGCATATGACAGGCTCATGCTTATGTAATGGACTGTGCAGAAGACATTTTATACTCAACTACTTCATACTGGTTATATCTAGGAACATTTAAAGCATCATTTGAAGAAGTAGTAATGTGTTCGAAAATAATATATTTTTTTTTAATAAGAGTGCATGCTAAACAAATTCATTGATAATGGTATAATTTGTGTTTATTTCCAGGCGTACCTGGCAGTTGCTAACCTGACAACTAATGAGTCCATCAACTATAAGAGATACCAACATATGAAGGACAAGACAGGGAAATACATGAACCCATTTACGGGCGGCTGGAAATACAACCTATTGGAGTTCTTCCACATCATACCCCTCCCACAGGAGTATCTTGATCCCGATGATTATAATGAGACCTTGTAATGTTTGGTTACAGTTTTATAGTATAAGCTTATGTTTGGTTATAGTCATATCATAAGCTTATATTTAGTTATAGCCCTAAAGTATAAGCTTATGTTTGGTTATAGTCATATCATAAGCTAATATTTAGTTATAGCCCTATAGTATAAACTAATGTTTGGTTATAGTCCCATAGTATGAGATAATGCATATATACATATGGGACATTCAAAACTCTATAGGTACCTTGCTAGTCATGTAAATAATGGCCATTTTGCTAAAAGTGGTTCCCGCCTTGGACAATAGGAGGGTGTATAGTTTTTACTGAATACCCTGTAATCAATGGCTATTGTTAGTGTAACATTTTGCAGGTGCATAGCGTGGCATACTCAGTTACTCTGCTGAGTAACATTTGAAATCAAAGCCTAAAAAATAAAACGGCTAAAACATCGATAGAAGCAGAAGACATTTAACATGAGGGGTGTGCAAATAGGTACTTTATTTTAAAGTTTTACTGGGGGAGGTGACCCTGGACCCCATCAGAAGTTGGACCCCATACCCGAGTAACTTCCAAATATGTCGTGCTACGCTCCAATTTTGTATGCATCAAAACATAAAACTGTGATATTTGGTAGAGATTTATAAAGTACAATCTATTATTTTATACTACGTTATCCTTTATATATCTGTTAATATACAAAATAATTATGCATTACTTTTAGATAATTGTACAGAATTATGTGACTATACTTCACTAGTGCAAATATACACAGAGCCCCAGATAAGATGCCTATCTACATATATGACGCAAGCCATTGATAAAAACAAAAATTTAATATTCATTTAACATTGAAGTGTCAACTCAGCACTGGTTGTATATTCTGAAAAACTCAAGAATACTCATCTACTCTGATTTTGATGAGTAATCAGCTTAAATAATTATCTGGGTCTCTGTATACAAAGTTTACATGTGTATCATTTGTAACCATCTCTATCACAAGAAAAAGATCCTATAATGCACTTTGTTTTATTTAAAGGTAAACTGTGTCTAGCATAACAAGTTAGAAAAAATTCTGTTTTATGTCATTTCAAACAATGCCATCATGCCACGAGGCGTGGGTTTGTTATCTCTCTTTTTTGGAGACATTTGAACAGTCCAGACATAAAAAGGTTAAAGTATTTGTAGTACAAAGTTTGTTACCAAATGTTAAAGAAACGCCATAAACATTCATTATTCTAACTTGGTTTGCAAGGCATAATTTTAATTATACTGGTATTTAATGTCTACAGTTGTTGCCGTATGGTGTTTAGCATCGCTTTCAACAATTTTTCAGTCGTATCATGGTGGTGTCTACTTTAGACAGTATTCTGAGCACTGTCACACCAGAATATAATGCCACAGACACATGGTATGATACCCCTTCAGTCACATTATACTGACACCTTGCCGACCAGACATAGAACTTTCCTCTAAAACCATGACAGTCTGCATGTGAGGCATACACTCTTCCACTAGACCACACTGTGCTATTTCTACAGTGAAAGTATACTGTATGAATGCGTTTATTTTTTAGAATTTATTCCCATAGGATTTTCATGTATTGATAAATCATACATGTATATACTTTCTGTAGGCAAGTACTGAAATATGATTTTGGGAAAATTACATTGAAGATAAAATGTTGTTGTTGTATGGTGTCGCTTTCAATAACATTTCAGTTACATGTATATCGCGACAATGTCTACTTGACACAGTATTCTAAGCACAGCCACACTGGAGTATCATGTCGCAGACACATGGTACTAGAAATATCCTCTAAATGCTGAGCACCAAGTGAGCAAGCTTCTAGTACCATTTTTCAAGTCTTTGGCAAGACTTGTATCAAACCCATGACCTTCAGCATGGGAGACGGACACTCTACCCCTAGACCACCGCTTTGGTTTGACAATAAAAATAAAATAAAATGACTAACATTGATGTGTTTGTGTATTTGCAGACTTTCCATGCTGGTTACAACCTTACAGTCAATGAAAGAGTCAATCACAAACGATATGGATACCTTAAAGATGGAAAGGGGGAGTACTATAACCCCTTTAACCGAGGTTTCATCAAGAATATGAAGGAGTACTTCAGGTTCATCAGACCACTCGAGGAAACAGATGTAGAACTTTTGAATATCAAAATTGTTTGATGCAACTACCGGCTAGAAATAACAACACGAGAAAGTCGTAGGAGAAAGTATCTGAATATGCCTTTAAGGAAGTTGAGACATTGAAATAGATGGGGACATGCTTATGCTCTCTGTGCTCAGTGTGATTGTTGGTTACATGGGTGTGTTGTGTTTATCAAACAGTTGTGCACAATACAAGCCTAACTTGACAACTGGAAAAAAACAAACTTATACATAGTTACAGAGTTCAAGAATATTTTGAATGTAGATTTAAATGTAACCACCATAATGACAAAGTTTAAGAATTCTATATATGACCTCGTAATTACAGAGTTTATGAATTGGTATAAAAAAGACACACTGCTGGATCTTTCTGGTTGTTGGTTTTCCATAGATATTGAATGAGGCATTATTTGAAGGGAAAAAAAGCACACATCATGTAGAATTTCTCACAATTAACAGACAATGGAAGACAAACATCTGAAGTACTTGGTATAGTATGCCAGATGATTACAATTCAGTGTAAAATATCTAGCTGAGTGTCGCTTTATTTGAAGATGTGTGATAGCAATCGATAGATATATATGTTAATTGTGTGTTGAGTGATATTAGTCACAGTGCACATGTTGAGTTTCAATTCATAATACATGTACATAAGGCATGAGGGAATTATGTACATATCATTTCATTATAGTATAAATGACCATGATCCGAGCTTGATCAAATATGTAGTTTAACACACTAGTCTCAAATTTGATATTGTGACCTGTCGTATAGCCCCAGGTCCTAGAGTCACTTAACATCTCAACTTGAGATATTTTCCTCAATTCAAACTTTTTAAATGCTGTAACTTCATTAACATTGATCAATGTGTCTGTTGTCCTTTACTAAAGAGTAAGATTTTCTGCGTAATGTGTCATTGTTATCATTTTGGGACACTGGTATATTTAAGTTGAAGAAAATCTCAGTTTGAGGTGTTTAGTGAAACCAGCCCCAGGCTCTTATATACCTCAGTGAGAACATTAGGTTCCAAATATTTTGTTTTTAAATCTGTATAAAACAGATTGATTTTAAAAATATCTGGCAGAAGAAAACTATTGATAACTCAAGAACATGATACTGTGAAATCATTAATTTTCACTTGGTGCTAATTTTCATTGATTTTGTTGAGAGCCTAGGCAACGAAATAAAATACCCACAAACTTAGTGTACGCTATATGTAATGCTGTCAATATAAATTACCTCTGTTTTTATATACCTGCATGCATCGCATTGTGGTAAATAATCCATCCTTTATTAATATATTTTTTTTCGCCTTATTGCATCAATATTTACATTGATGATTTTGTAAATAGTGTAAGAATTTTTTTTAATACTCATATCATCTTTAAATCTACGTGTATCTGCTCATAGACGTGTGTTTGTAGCGAGATGTGTTATAATTTACCATACTGCACGTGTATTTCAATCAAATGTCAGAGTTGTTAACTGTAGACTGTCACCTTGTTATCGAGTTTAAACAGTTTGAAACAATGTGACATATTAATAGGCCTACGGTAAACATTGCAAAAAAAGTGTAAAATTCTAGTGAAGAAATATCGTTTATTTAGTGTGTTTTTTTTATTTTATTGTTTCTTTTTATGGTCAAATATATGGTGATACATTTTTAATGAATGAAACAAAAGTATCTTTTAAAAGATGTAGCACATTGATTTATTGTTCATTATCAGTCGTGTGATGTAGCACTATGGTTATTTACAGTAGGTCTGCCTTCTGAAACCCTTTCTGGATTAGTACTCATACTTCTACTTTCCTCTCCTCAACTCTTAACTAGCACAGCGGGGAGCAATAAACCCTGACACGCGACTTGTGTACTACTGTGATTACAGCAAGGTTAATAACTGGAACACACTATGCGATGTCAATTTAGCTGTTTAACGAATTTAAGTCCCCACAAATATGTCTTTGAAGTGGAAAGCATGAAATTTAATACCCATGAAAATAAATGATTTCACAGTATGTGAATAATATATTTCAACATATTTCAACATATATATCAATATACAACATCATCAACATACAAAAGTTACTGTAAGCATGAATGTATTGGCATATCATAATCATGTACATACATAATGTATATAAAATGTATTTTAATTCTGTATCAATTCCTTAAAGCGTTTGCAATCTCTCTTCAATATTTAATCTTCACTGTGGCATTATCACATTTTTATTGAATGCATAAAAATTTCACCAGTCTGATTTTCTCAGACCACCAAGTAAATTAAAAAATAAAATTGATTTTATTTATTCTACTGATATTTTGTACATAAAAGATTTCTTTAAAAAAGCTAATGGCCTTTTTATGTAAACAATAGTAGATTAACTGTATTAGGTTTTTTTTGTGCAATTTACTCACTTAGTATTTTTTGTCAGTTTATACTAAACTCCAGTTATCAACAGCTATACTTGATATGAACGTTAGGGTGGTATAAAATTACAAACTTTTGAATGAAAATGCTTTAATCAATGATCAGCCTTCAGTGAGTTCATTATTTGGCAATATCAAAAAAACTTTGACAATTCTAATCTTTGTATACATGTATGCTTTACTCATAATTGACCTGCCGCGAGCTGTCAGTCAAACAAGTCAATAATCCAATCAGTAAACACTACATTGTATTACATAATATTTATTAGGACAAACGTCACATGGCCAGAGGGCGGAGCGATACCCATTCTCGCGTCGGGGTCAATTATATTAATACTTGAGGCCTTGGCTGCAGCATTATTAGAAAATAGAGATGTATAAGTGGTAATTACTATAAACATGTAAATATGAATGCAGGCAGTTTGCAGGTTATATGTTCGTGTGTTAGAGTGAGTGTGTGCAGACTCCTGTAAGATGCAAGCTATTATGGTGCCATCTGCTGCCAAAGTAAATGGTTTGGTTTTGTTTTCATTCATGAAAATGATGTATAAATAAGAAATCATGCTGTTTAATATTGCATCCTCAGCTGTGCAATATTTAATGTCATACTTCACTCTATTTACATGTGCAATGTATGTATAAATTTAATATTCTTACGGAATCAATAAATCAGGTTGATCATTCTGATAGTTACAAGTCTCGATATGGTTTTGCGCCTCTGTTTTGTAGTATAAACACTGTAAAATTTATAACAGCCACATTCTGCACTGTTTGCAGGTCTGGTTTCATGTCAATACCTTCTTCATACTGAGAAACTGAAGCAAAACTGCTTTATAGTTAAAAGTTTCAAACAAATAATAATTTGTATCTAATTTCAATCTTCACTAAAATGATCCAATACTAGTTTTATAACTGCTGGATAACTTTCATTAAATAATAAGGAGATTTGCAGATCCTAATGAGTATATAGAGATATATAAAGTTTATATGAAACATATGATACATATTTTTATTGAGATAAAGCAATTTCACATCATTACGTTAGAAAAAAAGGTTAGTTAAATTTGATCAGGAGAGAACACAATGGTAGCATGGTATTTTATATAAGCTGCAGTTTTGTTTGGATTTTATATTTGTAAAAAAAAAAGAAGATATATTTTAATTTTTATACGACAGTCAAAGGTAAAGGTTTGCTGCCTAACACTAAAGGTATTAATACAAAAAGCTTTATCTAAAGTTTTAATTGCTTCTTACAAACCACATGAAATTAGTCGAAAATGAACACATCATATTCATTATCACTCGTTGTTGGCCTTTTTTCTTTGAAATTTTCCAAAGCTTTATATTTTTCTATCACGTTTTTTTTTTCAAATTTAAAGTCATGTTGTCATGCAAATAAGAGAAAGACTACTGCCATGGCACTTTATATCAGTAAATTCATAATTATTTTATTTTTATATATTTTATGCAGTAACTAATAAACTGGGTTATTGTATACCCTGAACTACTCTCAATAATTCTGCGGTGTCTGCTATGCCAGTTGTGTAGAATCATGTCCAGGTTTTATCAATAGAGCTGTTTAGCTCAGTCAGTAACACTACTATCGATCAAGGGTTTGCGATATCGAATCTCTGCAAAGCAACAATCTTAGTGACAATTGATATATAACATTGCATCTTGTCATTCATCTCTCACCACTGATTCAGGTGGAAAATTATAAGTTACTTGAGGAGATCCCATGAAAGAATAGTTAGGTGAAATGATCATCTGTTAGCCCTCGATGACATAAACATGACACTTAATATTCCAACAAACTATTTGGAACTATTTTATTTTTGTAAAAAAGAAGTGTTAATATCACATTTATTTTTTTGTCCATCCATGAAGAGTCAAGTTAAAAAAACGCATCTGTAAAAGTATTGGAAATTGGAAAATTTACAATATTTAACAAAATTATCACGACATTTATTTCAAAACATTCATGATAATTTATTTTTTCATCAAAGTTATCAAGAAGACTCTCTCACATCAAACTTTGTATTGTTTCTGCATCATCTACAATATTTATATTACATACTCATATTTATGTTCAAGTTTCTACATACAAAGTGTTTGTTTTTCTTTCCCCCTGTAGAACAAACTTTATATTTTATAATCAACAATTATTTAGCCTTTTTGATAAATCAAGTTTTACATAAATTTAGCTAAAGGTACTAATGGTCTTTCTATTTCATATTAAATTATGATAATTCTGTGTGTGGCAGAATTATTTACATTTAGATCCAAGCAGCTTTCATAAATGTGTTCATGTTTGCTGCTGTTGTACAATACATATACAGTTGGTTTGTGTTTCTTATGGAATATAGAAATGTACGATTGTTATTATGTATTCTTATGCGCGGAGACAAGCATTCATTAGTCATTGGAAATGCATTTACCCAATTTCATTGATCAAATCTTTTTCACAACCAAACTTCTATTAGTAATAATATTAACTGTTGTTTTTTTTTTGTTTACACATTCATATACTAGATTATGTTGAATTATATGTATAAATCGTGAAAAGACGCTACTATTTCATTAATATTACTTTTCTCCAAATAATCTGATGCCTTAATGTTTTCTGCCTATTGTTTGTATAGTAGAGTTGTTGAATCAATAATAATGACTTTTATACATTCTCATAACTGTTACAGTGACACATTGCTACAATCACTCCAAAGTTGTATATATTGTGTTTGTAAGTACATATTTATTTTCTGATATACATTTTTTGTCTTCGAGCTATCTTCATTTTAACTCATTGATATGATTGTATTGGAAATAAAAGTAAAATGCAAAATTTAAAGTTGTTATATATGTTCCATCCAGTTTCTGATCTTGTACATAATCAAGTTGCTGTAATCAATTAAGTTCATTAGATAACCTTGTACATAATCAAGTTGCTGTAATCAATTAAGTTCCATAGATAACCAATAATAATCAATTTAGTTTAGTATATAATCAAGTTGCTATAATCAATTTAGTTTAGTATATAATGGAGTTGCTATAATCAATTTAGTTTTGTATATAATCAAGTTGCTATAATCAATTTAGTTTTGTATATAATCGAGTTGATGTAATCAATTAAGTGTTGTACATAATCAAGTTGCTATAATCAATTTAGTTTTGTATATAATCGAGTTGATGTAATCAATTAAGTGATGTACATAATCAAGTTGCTATAATCAATTTAGTTTTGTATGTAATCAAGTTGCTTAAATCAATTTAGTTTAGTATGTAATTGAGTTGCTATAATCAATTTAGTTTTGTATATAATGGAGTTTCTATAATCAATTTAGTTTAGTACATAATCAAGTTGCTGTAATAAATTTAGTTTTGTATATAATCAAGTTGCTATAATCGATTTAGTTATGTATACAATCAAGTTGCTGTAATAAATTTAGTTTTGTATATAATTAAGTTGCTATAATCAATTTAGTTATGTATACAATCAAGTTGCTTTAATCAATTTAGTTTTGTATATAATCGAGTTGGTATTTATTATATTTTTATATTATATATATTATATAGTTAATATAGTACTGTACATGTTAACGAGTTGGCAGAAACAATCTAACAATGTAAGTGATTGAATTGGAAGAAATAACTAGGTAAGTAAGTATTGACCTTACTTGATAATGATTATCACTTCCTACACTAGCCACATGGCATTGTTTATCCAAGTAAATGCAATATAGTGTTTAATTAGATTTAGTTCGTCTATCAATGATTGGATTATCGACTTGTTTGATTGACAGCCTGTGTCAGGTCAATTTGACCGACAGAAACTGTCTAATGATATAGTGGAAAAAATTGATTCCCAAAAACAATCTAATGTAAATAATTCGAATGACGTAAACTATCTAGTGTTGTATT
The DNA here is from genome assembly GCA_029582155.1 of Panopea generosa. NCBI lineage: Eukaryota > Metazoa > Mollusca > Bivalvia > Adapedonta > Hiatellidae > Panopea > Panopea generosa. The sequence continues at coordinate 11,683,823 of CM055896.1, read as the reverse complement.
TATTTGAGATGGCACGAGTTAAAATGATCCATTTAGTGCTGTTTGTGATCATGATCCATCTGATTATGTATTGAAGATTGAGCGACTCGTCTAGGGTTGTATGTTATCGAGTTGCCATGGTGATAATTATCAAGTCGAGTTGACACCTCTTGGCCATGTCGGGGCAACTCCTTTTAGTGTTTGAATGATACTGCTAATATTGCTGTTGTATTGACATAATATGTAAAGATATTACCCTCATAGCCAGGACACAATATTTCTATATCTCCATAGTTGCCAGGACACAGAATTTCTATATCTTCAGTTACCAGGACTGTATTTCGATATCTCCATAGTTACCAGGACACAGTATTTCTATATCTCCATAGTTACCAGAACAAAGTATTTCTATATCTCCATAGTTACCAGGACACAGTTTTTCTATATCTCCACAGTTACCAGAACTAAGTATTTCTATATCTCCATAGTTACCAGGACACAGTATTTCTACATCTCCATAGTTACCAGGACACAGTATTTCTATATCTCCATAGTTACCAGGACAAAGTATTTCTACATCTCCATAGTTACCAGGACATAGTATTTCTTTATCCCCATAGATACCAGAAAAAGGATTTCTACATCTCCATTGTTACCAGGACAAAGTATTTCTATATCTCCACAGTTACCAGGACACAGTATTTCCACATCTCCATAGTTACCAGGACACAGTATTTCTATATCCCCATAGTTACCAGGACAAAGTATTTCTATATTTCCATAGATATCAGGACAAAGTATTTCTATATCTCCATAGTTACCAGGCCAAGTATTTATAAATCTCGGTGTAAAAATTTCTCTTGTAGGACGGGCCACATTCAATCAAAGGTTATAACATATTTCGAAGAATTTGTTAACATAACCATACAAGCGGTTGGTCAAAGATCTCGATGTTGGAAATAACCTACATATGACAGTCAGCACATTATAAATATAAAAGATTGTATGTAACTAAGAGAATGCACGAAAAAGGTCAAAACTAGTGTTTTTAAACATTCCTTTATTCACTGAATAGTTAATGCAATATTCATCATTTTTATGACAATGACGCAACTGATACGAAACAAAGATTTTATACAAGGCATACCCAACTTTCAGTTTCATCCACTATAGAAAAGCCGATATATTTTTTATATAGAACAAAGAAGGGCCAATTTACTTTATAACTAATATCTCAAATAAGAATGGCAACATCCTTTAACAACAAACGAAGTATTGAAGCTTAAACCCTCCCCGATTTTATGATCTTTTTTTCATAATTTACAAATAAAAACATTTTGGTCCTTTTTGCAGTTAACGTAAGTCACCTGTATTCCATATATGTTCTATATAAAAAAGGTTAAAAATCAATGAAACATTTTTTTAATTACCTAAATAAACACATTTTTAAACAAAATTTGCTTTCACAACAAGTGGATTAAAGCAGTAAAATGTCTCATTTTTCTGAATATATATTTTTTTATGAAATATATATAAAATATTTTGGTCCTTTTTAACTTTTTTTAACAGTACCATGACATTTTTGTGCATGAAAATTGATATGTATTGATGTTATAAAAACTTATCAATTCCTACAGTTTAGTTTATTGGGGTCATAAAACTCTAGGGTCATAAACCAATAGGCTTATAAAAATAGGTTATATTTTAGAGATCATTGTGTTTTATAGTTTTGATGGTTTTTATTTTTCAGTTTTAGTTTTTTTCACTATAATTTTAATTTTAAAATTACATAAATATGTAGTAAACATCTACGAAATAAAAAAAAAATGTATTAGATCATAGTATGAAACTCTTTTTATTACTCGATAAATTAAAACATAAAAAGTATATATATTGTAACAGTTTTTATTAATTTGGATTACAAACAAATAAACGTGTTTGTTGTTGTTAACTGTCAAGTATTTATTAAAGCGAAGTAACTGTTTTGTTATCGTTATGAAAACAAACCTAACCTGTTTTTGACACTTAGCACTTGTTTTTAACATTGTGTTTAATTACCACCTTTGTCGGGTGACTATGTTTAGTGTCTTATTTGTTAATTGGCATTTTGCAGGTGTTCTTTTAAACGACAATGCAGAATAAACATATTGCTGTATAAACAAATATGTGGTACATGTTGTTGTTGTTGACACTTAGTACCTGTTTGTGACACTGTATGCTCAAAATGCCAAATTGATTTGGTACAATCGGCTGTGTATGAACCTAGATATCGAACAGAAATAACTACGTTATTTTCCAGTATCGAGAAGCTATGGTACTTTAACATGTATTTCAGGGTTTCCAATTTTTATGCCGATTACACTTCATCAATCCTTAACTAATTGGCCTATCGTAAATTATTCATTGATATGTGTGTATAAAAGTATAAATGAATAGTAAATTTATAGTGGTTTAATATCTCATTAAACGTTTATTGTCTTTAATGAAAGGTCAAAATATCTATGTTATGTAATAATGTTATTGCGTCTGTCTGCGTGTTCTTCCTGTATTATTTTCTAATCGAGTCTTTCTCTTTTGTCCTCTCTTTCCCACTCAGTCTCTTTCTCTCAGACTATCTCTCTTTCTTTCTCTCATTCTTTTTCTCTCTTTCCCACTCAGTCTCTTTCTCTCAGTCTCTCTCTCTTTCTTTCTCCCATTCTTTTTCTCTCTTTCCCACTAATTGGCCTATCGTAAAGTATTCATTGATATGTGTGTATAAAAGTATAAATGAATAGTAAATTTATAGTGGTTTAAAATCTCATTAATCGTTTATTGTCTTTAATGAAAGGTCAAAATATCTATGTTATGTAATAATGTATTGCGTCTGTCTGCGTGTTCTTTCTGTATTATGTTCTAATCGAGTCTTTCTCTTTTGTCCTCTCTCTCTCTCTCTATTCCTCCTCTGTCTATATCTCTTTCCCTCTCTCTTCCTCTCTTTCTCTCTCTTCTCTCTCAACAATGTCACAGATAGTACGTATAAACTATGTTGAATAGAAAATTGATTAAGTTCAGCAAAACTTAAACTAGAGTAATTCCTCTAATTTAAAATACCCCCGAGGCAGGGCAATAAAACTCGACCAATATCGATTTATTAATTAACAGGCAATGTATCACGCATCGCTGCGTTTTATAGACCGGCACTAAAAGATTATCAACACAGGATTACAAATAAGGAGCGTAACTTTAACGATACAAACATTTGAATTATGTCCCTTGATTTTTGATTAGGTACCGAAAGTTGGACATGGTTGAAAAATAAAAACAAACTTAATACAAATTTGGGCAAATGCTGATTCATAGTGGATTGAGGTAACGATTCTGACAACTATTTCAAATGTTCAGTATTCAAGTACAGAGTGAGTGCCACGTGAACTGAAAGGATTTACATTTAATTAGAATGAATAGGTTTTACGGCGTACCAACTCATTATAGGTTATTCGACACCAACAGGAAGGAAGATTCCAGGTTCACTCTACATGTACAAAAACAACAAATTAACATACAGATTTAAAAAAATAGTCCAACAAATGAATATGCAGAATGAACCTAGAACCTTGATACCTGCAGAGTTTCAGCAAATTCTATCGTATTACTCAAATTGTCACTTCTTACGACATGTATGAGCCACAGTGGTCCTATTCTTGCCATCACTCATATTGCTCCCTGAAACCACACAAGGGTTGATCATTTAACCACAATAGTGAACATGACAAAAAATGATAAAATGAACATGACACCCATTCAGAGGATTCCTACCCCTCTGCAGAGATTGGCAGCGATTCTATTCTTAGCCGGAACCACACAGGCTCATTTAATTAGAAAACAACCACTTTTAGAGAAAACCACAGCAAAATCATCAGGAATACTTTTCTTAAATAGCATCTAAAAATTCTCTGAACAGTATCTTTGTCAAAAATGTTTTATTTCTATTTCTTTTAAAGCTGCAAATTCTAGAATACTACACTATTCAAGTCATGTCATTAGACCAATCCTTTTGTTTCATTTGATATTTGAAACATAATTTTGGTTTTCCATATTTACAGGAAAATATCACAGATATGAATATAATAATACAATAAAAATAGGATATTTTTTAATACAAACAGAAGCATATCACACGTCCTATTTACATATCATACAACAATAATACTCCAAGTATTTCTTTATTTCACTCGATATAAAAAATTCTTGCAAAGCAAATTAAATCAGTCGGAGCATGACAAAGTATGCAGACTTTCACAGAAACTATTGGGATGAACAATTAATCCTTTTTTGTCAATATGCTACATAATTTTGTACTGTTACATATATATCCCAGGGTATGTAAACTGTAAATCTCCTTAATTATATGGTGATTACAGGTCAGAGAAGACGGCAAATGACCTTTGTGACTATTCTTGACATAAATACACAAGTCACAGCAAGCCAGATCAGCTGGTAAGTCTAATTTATTTGGGCACTTATAAACATCCCATCTTAATGGTTAAAAAGGAATAAAGGAAAATTATTAATGTGGTTATTTTGATATGTTAAGTCATACGATGATTCACGGAATCAAATATGCCCGATTTGTTTCTCGTTCCTTACAGAGAGATCTGTTGAATAAATGGTAAATGTAAATTTTTCCAAGTTATGTGATAAAACGAATCTTAGATTTGTGCTCATTTATTATTGAATTTATCAAACTCATTATAAAAATTCAACAAGTGAAGAAAAGGTAAGCTAAATCATGTATGAGTGAGTATACAATATCATATATCCAGGCAAGATAAGGAATTTTTGGTCTTGAACTGTGACCTTAAAACAAGAAGTGTTGCATGATGGCTTTATCTTTATTATGACTTTGACCTCTGATAGAGCAGGTCAATAATTTATAGACAAAGTTTATCTTAAGGGAACAGCAAACATTGATAAATCTGGTCTACAATAAAAATGGCACCGTGCATATTCATAGTAGCATATGATTGCTTTATCAGGACATGGCATTACAGGCACCTAGCCCTTTATACTTGTTCAGTTGGGGTGTCTGATGTTACAGGGATATTAGCGCCACCTAGTCCTTTATAAGTGTGTGCAGTCGGGGTATCTGATGTTACAGGATACTAGCTACACCTAACCCTTTTTACGTATGTGCAGTCGGGGTATCTGATGTTACAGGGATACTAGCGCCACCTAGCCCTTTATATGAGTGTGCAGTTGGAAAGCTTAAATGATTCTGAATGCAGCTACACAGATAACAAATACAACAATTCTGCATAGTTGTGACAATACCAAACAGTAAAATATCAACACAGGAGTTTAAAAGTTCACTTTTCAAAAATATCAACATTTTGGTTTCCTCTTTTAAGTTATAAGTACAGTTGGTGTCATCTAGTTATTGCAAACACATGGACAGTCAGTAATACCTGAAACTTAACACGGGTCTTTCAAACATATCGTTACAATAGGATATACTCTCCATTTGTTAGTTAAGTGCCTGATGAAACAAACAACTTACACACAAATGCCAGTTAAATCCACCTAGCCCTGGTGGAAGAGACACATAAATCAATTATCATTACATCGCATTCACTTTGTGTGTACTGATATGTGCATGTAGGTATATATAACTCTTTTATAAAAGATGTTTTTCATTTCCCTGTGAGATTCTTGTTACATCACAATCCACTTCTGGTATACACACCACACAAGATCTGTTGTAACACGATTAACACTCCAGACCTGTAGGTGCTCGTAACCGCTCGGTCACCTCAGAAGGCGATGATGAACACTTTCCCCCAAAGGAGATTACTTCCTTCACTCATCGATGCTTTCAGCTCACTGAGCATTCTAGGTTCTGCTGATCCTCAAGATTTAATATTTTAGCAAGAGCCCTACACAGGTATGACATTGTTCCCAACCGCCCACTTGGGGCTATGTCGTACAGATGTAGACAAACCCCGGCAGCACCCATCGATGAGATCACCACATCAGCTGGAATTTTCTGAAATATGTTACATACTCTAGAATTATCACAGAGTATACTACGTTATTTTAGCTTGATTGCAAAGAAACCTCAGTGCTTATATTAAACACTGTGGAATCTTTCTACCAGGTAGAAAAAGTACTGGGTGCTGTTTAGAGAGGCATCAAGTCGAGCCTGGTACATTCCTAGTCTCGCGTAAATTCAGTTTCATTTATTAATATTTACTGTTTTTACAAGATGGCATCATCAAACTTTGCCAAATGTTCAGAGAAGCCCATTTATAGTTCACAGGTAAAGCAGATCATAGATCAGCAGCTACCTTGCTGTTCCTGTCGATAATAGCATGATTGGCAAACAATGTAACTTGATATCTGATCAGGTCTACATTAATAAATTCACATTTTTTGCCACTTTTAAATGACAATGGAATGATACAAAATTATAGATGGTAGGGCTTGAAATTTCTTACCAAAATTACATAAAATGCACAAGTGCATACTTTAATCTTAATCATCCTGGTCAAATGGTTAGGCCATAATAAATTGATGCTAGATTATCATCCTCGTCCATCCCCTAATTTTCCATGTCGCCCTAACCCTTTTTATATTTATAAAAACAAAAATAAATAATAAAATCCTCCCTCCACTCCCCTTTTTTAAGAAATAAGAAAAATTTGGATGATAATCTAGCTATTAATTTATAATGGCCTTACTTGTCATGGTGAGCAAACAAGTGGAAAATTCCCAGCCCTGGATGAAGCTGATTATAAAAGTTAAAAGTTCAGCTACATGTACATTTAAGGATTATTTTTTTAAAATAACTGCATAATTTACAGTTGCAACAATACATGAATATGCAAGAGGCGTAACAAACCTGTTCTTGAATGAATATTAAGTTTGCCTCATGCACAATCCTGTCGATGTGTATAACGGTGCCGCTGAGATTAATCTTACAATCACTGTCCACCAGCAGCGTGGTCACCATCAACGCCTCCACCATCAGCTGACGGAACTCCGGCTGCGGAATCATATTTAACACTCGCTCAACCTGCAGGGCAAACTTGAACTCTCCGGAGGTCATCTGATGAAAAATCAAGTCATTTAGAAATGTTGCAAATGTAAGTCAAATGTAAGTTGTGCACAAAACAATAAATCACTTTCCAACAAATATTTATCATAACCTGCTGGAGAGTTGTCTTGTCAGCTGGACCACAGGTTATATATGATAATCAGCCAACTATTTTAATCGATCTCAGTAACTCTACATTAAGCACATGTAGTTGCTTAAAATAGATTCAACTGCAAATTACACGACAGAAACAGAAACTATACTCAATGGGTCATGCAGCAATTGCGATAAATTTTCAATTAATGATGGCCTAAGGATGCTGGGAGTTGTTTAAAATACATCATTTCCAATTAATGTACATCTTTAAAACACTTCAAATTTACAGCCAAGATGAGATAATGAAGTCATGTAACTTCCACACTGCCCTCGACTATTGAGGTAGTGGCAGTTATTCGCCACACATTTTTCTCTTGTGATGAAGATTCCTGCCTAATATATTTAAAATTGAGTCTTAAACTGCAGATATCAGCCCAGATCGGAAAGTGAGAGACGGGACATATGTTGTGTACGGACAACACCAACGCTGTTTGGTATAAGCATAAACATTTATTTTAAATGTAATAATGGGTAAAATGGATTACAACACTGCCTTGTGATCACTGACCTTAGCAAGGCCAAAACTTTGACATCTAGATTCACTGCTTCATGACGATTCTACAAAGTGTCGAATTAATTGTTGTGACAGTGAACAGCGTGTCAGTAAATTTTTGGGAGTTTACAGAAACCATTATATTATAAACTCAATTTTGATACATACCTCTTTAGTGACATTAGTGGACAGGAAGTGACCACCAATAGATAAACCATGGCACTGTAAAATATACAAAATAACATTTATCTTAATACATGCATACAAAAACAAAACACTGGAGTATTGAAAGCATTACATAAGTCCCGTACCGGTTTACCAATCTTGATGCAATAGTAACCACAAGTTTGTCTGGTGTAAAAGTAATAAAAGGATGTGCATAGATTATTGACCTCTATCCACATGCTTTAGTTTCACAAACCTAGCTTGGATATTATTTTAGTAATTTTTCTGGACAGAGGCTGGACACTGAACGCTTTATGGCGAATGGACAGACAGAAGGATGAAGGGTAAACTTATAATCCCCTCCGGCCAAACCAATTAAACTGGTAGGGGACTAACAACATTCAACATGGCTCTCAGGTTCATGCTAATCGAGTTCCACTCAAACCAACCAATCTAAATTCATTTTGCAATGAAAGAGAGGCTTCCACTGGTTGAACTGAAGATAAACTCAGTTTAAAATGAGATCAGGGCCTGGCTTCCAACAATCATTCAGTCAAATAACAGTACCAGTGTCAACAGTTTTGTAGTACTGCATGACCAATCACAGTATACTGACATAGGGTCTGTCAGTCCTGGCACTATCCACTCGTGTTAAGGGAAGTCTATTGAATAACCATCAAGCACAATTACCATATTGTTCCAAACTGCCAAACTTGTGGGCAGGGGCTTTTTCCAAAGCGGGCAGAGATTTTGATAAAAAAAAAAATTCTGTATTCAGGGTAGGCATATATAGTTGCCCATGTCTGTCACCACTTTCATGTCTGCTCTTCTTTATAACTTCTGAACTGATTTTCACCACAGTAAGTATGAAGACTAGTTGTATATATTGTCATTGTGTTCCAGTCCATCAACTTTTGGCACCTGTGTTATGACTCTGTATTTATTTCTAATAGTAACTTAAGTAATTTTCTACTTGCGTTACTTCTAACCCATACTTATTTCAATCATACCTTTTCAAGTACTTTCCACACTTGAGTGTAGAATCCGACCGGGACCCGGTTAAGGGCCCCATCAAGGCGTCGACGTCTCAACCACTGACCCTGTCTATCCTCTGATTCGGTGTCAAACAATTCTTTACCGGAGGAAGCTGCTGACACACTCGACGATAGCGATATGCCTGGAACCTTCTATACGGGAAATGGTGAAAGTTAACATACTTTTTCAGCATCATTCATCAATTTTTGTCATTTTTTAATTAAAATTGAAACTGTTGAATTGTAGTGAAACCGTAGAGCAATTCGGACTACTAAATGTGAAAATTATACCCTAAGCTATTGAACAATTTTTGCAGTTTATTTTACAGTTAAGCTGGATTGATAAACATATAATTTTTATTAGGAGTTGTATCATGCAATTTTTTTCAGATGGATAAACAATATCGATTCAACAAGCAATGGAAAGTATAATATATATGGAGGATCTTACATTTGCATTTATTTATTATTAAATTTATATAACGAGTTAACAAACCATATTTTTATTATTTAACAAGTTAACAAAAACATATTTTTTTTTTGTTATGAAAATAAAAAGGGGCAGAATGCAAATTAGGGAGGGAGGGCATTATGATAATCAAGCAATTAATTTATTATGGTCTAACAAACATTTTTTTCTGGGATTTTTTAAAAAAACAATTGTTTTATATAATAAGATGATTAAAATAATTCCTAAAACAGATGAGACAAAGAGAATTAACTGAAAGATATCCTATGTTAATCAAAGTCTCCTTTGTTTTAACAAACTTGAAACCCCTACTCAGTGGGATCATTCATACCAATTACGACCACTTTTAGTTGGTTGGTTCTCGATAAAAATATTTTCAAGTTAAATTTTCCCTACTTAAAAATGATGAACCATCAAGCAGGGCCAATTTTGACCCTAGAGTCATGGAGGTGATACTACCTATAAAATATAAAAGCACCAGGTCTTGTAGTTCCAGAGTAAAAGACTTTTGATATTTTAAAAAAGATACAAAAAAAAACCCTGATACGCCCCTGTGGTGGGTCAAATTTGACCCAAGGTTATAATTTGAAGAGCTTCATGTAAGAATGGTTCACACCAAATTTGGTGAATATCTGCAAAGAGGTTTTAGTAAGATTTTAAGATGGACAATGGGCGAAGATGGGAGACAATCAAATGAGCTCATATGCTGAAAAAGATACTCACCTTCAATTAAAAATAGGCTATTGTATAGTTTCCATTTAATAAGAAACGTTAGATTGTTTTAGGTAAACTGCTAATGAAAATAAGCATTTATCTGACTGTTACAAAACTATAATGTGCAGGGAATTGACTTTAGAATGTCTTTTTAATCAACATATCCATAAAACTGTATTAAAGCGATGTTTGAGTAAAATTAATGTTGATCAAGTTGCAAACAAACTGTAACCATAGAAACAGAGTGTAGCCCAGATGAGCTACAAAAACAGAACATAATGACAAAGCCAACTGTAAATTTCAATGCAGAACATAATTTTCAACAAAAGGACCACAATGGCCCTAAATCACTCACCTGCGGTATTATCTTTTTTAATAGGGTTTAACATGTTTTTAACATATTTCAGGTCATATACGACATATTAAGTTTTATAGGTGAAGGAAGACCTCAGAATCAACTGTCCTTTGCAAGTAACAGGCAAACTTTCTCACATAAAGTTTTTGGAGCAAACGGGAATCCAACATACAACCTTAGTGGTGAGAGGAGTGACCTTGAGCGGTGCCTTAGACCACTAAGGGACTTGGCCATGGAGGACCCTCCTGTTTCATTACTGGCCAAATAAATCAGTTTTGATAATTCATGAACAATAATGAACAATAATGCAGAGATTTTTATTATCAAATTATGTCTGTTAAAATTATCTTTAACTTCAGTGTCCTCAGTTGCCATGACCTAGACATTGATTATCTGATTTGTCCAGTTCAACAACTTGCCTCAGGTTAGATGCTTATTATAACAACTGTGTAGATTTGGTGAAGATCCAACGAAATATGTAAACTAATAGTCCAATTCTGTCAATTCAAAAAGTTCTCCAAGATCTTCTGGCTATATGAATACTGTTTCAGGTTGTAGAGTGAACACAGGCTGAACAATACCAGACAGATGCCGGACACAAAATGATCAGATTAGTTGACCTTGAGCCTTTGATCAACAGAGCTAATTACAGAAAGTCACAATTGTAAATCAAATTTTCCCTATGTGTATATAGTACTAATACAGCACTACAAGTACCAGATACCAGTAGTTACTGCCAATACATCTGGGATATAATATAATTGTACTATCTCTATACAAAAGTAAACTATAAAACAACAACGCTCTGAAAAAAGCAACAGAAATAATGTTATTTAAAACAACAACATTCAAATAAAAGATAAAGTGCTGAACTCAAAATCCAGTCAACTGAACGCATGTACTTACATGGACGTCTACGCTACAAAGTGTGTTCCTTCTACTTTCAGCATTTACAATTTTTTGACCTAACACCCTCTGGCCCTCTGGACCACTAACTAATAAGAAAAAGAAGACAGAAAAATATAAGTAAAGAAAGAAAAGAAATAAATCAAGAACAATCTGGATTGACCCTGACTCTAGTTGGGTGTTGCTTGTTTTCTATCACCAAACTGTGTTCTGTTCAATGTTTAGACATATATTTAAAGCACCTGCGATAGTTATGAAATAATCTGTTTGTGTGAGTATTTAGCATCATTTTTATACCATCGAGGGCTAACAGATGATCAGTTTATCTAACCACTCTTCTTGGCATCACTGAAGGTTAACCAGTACTCGAGCACAACCCATCTCCGCAAGTAACTAATATCTTTCCAACTTGATTAAGTGGTAAAAGATGATAACAATAAGACACAATGTCACATAACAATCATCATGGAGACCATGGCCATGAGGGGATTCAAACTCACGACCCTGTAATGATCGTCAGGTGTGCTACAGACTGAGCTAACTGGGCCTGATTTCTGAAGAAAATGACAGCTACAAGAAAACATATATAAACAGATAAATAGTTTAAGTGCTCATAAAAGAACCTGGTCCAAATTGTAAAAATACAATGATTTTTTATAATGGCAGTTACAACTTTAAACACTTTGCTTTTCTGGGCAAGAAAACTCCATTGGACAAGGAACTATTTGTGGCTGACTGTAAGAAAATAACATGGGTATCAGACTATCATATGGATATTCTGACCCAATGTTTCACTGTCTTCATCAGACCAGAGGTATTACTGTAGTGCCAAGCAAAACAGTAATACCGAATGTTGGAATGTCCAAACCTTAACTGTGCCATTTATATCTCAAAATTCTAGCCAAGCAGATAAATATTTATATTTTGTGTAGAAGAGTGACCATAAATACCTGAATATGAACATTTTCCTGCTTCTTCAATATGAACATAAACAGAACAACATATCATTCAGAAACAACCCTATAGTCAGGATTAATGCAGTTGATGTTCTATATAAATGAAACAAAGAATAAAACAAAGAATTCCCATATATAAAAGAAATATGAAAGAAACACAAAATAATATGTCTATGAACATAATAAGCTCCCATGATAGGATCTAAGTGGGGTTTTTTTATTGCGAGACAAGCATACCATTTTTAATAATGACCTTGCCGTAAACAGAATGTTTCTTTTACCAGAAATGTGTCTGTCGACTAGAATGCCCGTCCAGTAAAAAAATTGCCTTCCGATCATTGACTTCTAAAGGGTTCTATGTACTTAATGAATATTTCGTGTGTACCTGTATAGGTATAAAGTATATGTCAAGCTCGATACTTAATTTTCGTTTAAAAGTATCAATCAATAGCGGGGGCATTCTAGTCGACAGTTTAAAAGTATCAATCAATAGCAAGACACAACCAGAAAAAACACAAACTTGTCGTCCATTTGATGAAGTGTGTAATCAGCCAGAGAAACTAAACAATGCATGCATATATATGTACACAAAACATGCACATACTCGTAATGCAAGATATGCAGTAATGTTCAGTTAGTAATAGAATATAACTATGACAAACTAAATACATATATAAAAAACTTCCAACAAAAAGTCCAAACCAAATCAATTGTCAAATTTATGTCACTGTTATTTAAAGTTGGCTTTCTCTATTATTCTATTCTTACATGAAGTTAACAAATAGTACACAGTGTTGTGGTCAATATGCAATATTACAGACTGGGCAGCCGGATCTAGACTGGTATATGGACCGAAGCAAAGCTGAGATTATATAACATTCTGGTTATAACTGCCCAGTCTGTAAACTTATATTTGGACTAAAAAACCATGTATGATTTGTTATATATTAAATACATGTATATTCAAATACAATACAAAAGTAACAGATTCGTCATTCCATTTCGGCAAAATACACCCTTTGGATGTGCTGGCATATTGAAATACATGTACCTACACATTTTGTATATTGGCCTAAATGATGTCATCCCCAGTTTTATAATTACTAGACTGGGCTTGGTCCATTTACTAATACATGTATATTTATATTTATATTGACCAGTTGACATCATATTGAACAAAGAAGGACATGTGAAAATGAGGTTTAAGGCCATTATAGATTAATTGCCAGATTATCATCCAATTTTTTCTTAAAAAGGGAGGTGGGGGGAGGATTTTATTTTTTATTTTCATTTTTAAATTTTTTTGATGTTTTTTAAATAAAAACAAATAAATAAATAAAAAAAAATGAAAATAAATAAGGTTGGGTTGGCATGAAAATTAGGGGCCTAATATTACTGTTATATAATTTTCAAATATTATAAAGTATCATTATCTAATACCACAAGGATATTATGTAGTCACAAACAGAAGTTATACATTAACCAAACCAACATATGTTTATCATATTCCAGACAGATATAAGCAGGACCTTATCTGATGTTTCTCTCCTACTGAGGCGCGCTCCGATTGCTGATGTGTCATGCTTCTCGTGTTTAGCTACCACAGATAGCTTGTACTCATCGTCATACTCCGTCACCACTAGAAAAATTGCCAGGAGAGTAAATATTCACACACAATGCAAGACCAAACAATGCACATTCCAACACTTAGGTCTCAAAGTTATCTTAACATTAAGATTACATAACTCAGTTTTACACTGTTACACATATCTAACCCAGTTAACATATGTCAAACTAAGTTTTACACATCTAACCCAGTGTTACACATACCTTACTAAGTATACACATATCTTACCCAGTTTTACAAGTATCTCACTAAGTTTTACACATATCTAACCCAGTTATACACATCTAACCCACTGTTACACATATCTAACACAGTTAACACATGTCAAACTCAGTTTTTACGAGTATCTAGCTAAGTTTTGCATGTAATCAAACTCAGTTTTACACAGTGTAACACATCTCTTACCCAGTTTTACAAGTATCTCACTCAGTTTTACGCATCTAACCCACAGTTACACATACCTAACCCAGTTTATACATGTCAAACTCAGTTTTTACAAGTATCTAACTGAGTTTTACATGTAATCAAACCCAGTTTTACACATATCTAACCCAGTGTAACACATATCTAACCCAGTTTTACACATCTAACCAACTGTTACACATATCTTACAAAAATATTTACACATGTCAAACTCAGTTTTAAAAGTATCTAACTCAGTTTTACACATATCTTACTCAATTTCACATGTCTAACCCCGTGTTACACATATCTAACCCAGTTTTACAAGTATCCAACTCAGTTTCAAACATCTAACCCAGTGTTATACATATAAAGCTCAGTTTTACAGATATCCAAGATTTACACATATCTAATTCAGTTTTACATATATCTAAGTTTTACACATATATCAGTTTTACACATATCTAATTCAGTTTTACACATATCTAAGTTTTTACACATATCTAAGTTTTACATATATCTAAATCAGTTTTACACATATCTAAGTTTTACACACATCTAATTCAATCTTGCAGTTATGTCACAAATACATCATGTTTAATTTGTCCCTTGCATAAGTTTGGCTAGGTGTACAAACAAGGTTTGTTTTTGGTTTCCCAGCATTAAGCAAAGGATCTTTTTTTATTTAAACTAACATATACACAGAAATAGTGCAGTGAGACCTAAATGCAACAATCAGAATTACGATATTCAAGTTAGTAAAAATGCTAGATTCTGTATGTAGGAGGTGAAATATTGGTTCGAAAGCATTGTTTGAAATCTTTAGCATAAGGTAAAACAAGATTATTATTATTTCCATACCATGCAATAGCAGCAATATTCCTCATTGAGGCAAGCAGCTGATGAAAATGTATTACAATGGTGTTGAGGCGGTGGATTTAAATAAATTATTTAGCTCAGAGCTTTTGTGAATCTCTCAAGTTTTCTGGGTAAAACCAGTACTTGGTACTTGGTTGAGAGGCCAATGAGCCGCGCCTCGAGCCATGACCCAAATCAGCATACTGTTTATAAAATAGCCAATTTGTCTGTCAACCATAGATGCGAAATTCCTGGACTTTCCCCTTAAATTACTATTATTCACTGTTTATCTCGTTTCCTCTATTTTTTATTCTCTATTTTTTATAAGTTTATTATCGCTTTTATTTATAGACACTAAGAATTCTGTTTTCTTAATTAGGTAATTAAGTATTATACAGAAATATTTTTTGTTTGAAGAATAGATAATAATTAAACATTGCAAAAAGAGTTCCCTTCTGGACATGTCATCGATGGCATGGTACTTTTATTATATGTTTTTCTATTTTCTTCAATTATTCAGACATATTACCAGCATTACTGTCATATTTACTGCTCTCCCTAAAATGTATTTCCACCATTATTCACACATAAAAAAATAAAATTTACAACAATTTCTCAGACTAAGCACAAAATTCACTTTCCCACTTTTCCCAGCTCAAGCATAAAATTTCCTTATCCCAGACCAAGAACAAAGTTCCCTAACTAACCAAGCACCTGAATACTTCCCTTATCATGTAAAACTTTTCATATTTATTTTTCGTAACCGAATACATAGTTCTCTGACATTTCCTTGACCAAGACCAGACACATATTTCCTTGACCAAGACAAAACACATATTTCTCTGACTTTTCCCTGACCAAACACATATTTCTCTGACTTTTCCCTAACCAAACACATATTTCCCTGACTTTTTTCTAATCAAACACAAATTTCCCAGACTTTTACTTGACCAAACAAAAAGTTAACCTCACAAATTTTCTCAGTTTAAGCACATCCAAGGGCAAATTTCCCTGACTTTTTTCTAACCTACAATGCTTTCAATATTGAGATGTTTCCAAATTGTAGCAATTCAGGAAAGTCAAAGACATGTATCAGATTTACCAGATTGCTTGTCATCTTATAAATATCTCAGTTAAGAGTACTGTAAATTGCTTGAATTTGACATTTACTCAAAATGTTGACAAAGGTACAGGTTTAAAATAAAAGAACTTTAGAAGTAAAAAGGTACAAAAACACTAACTAACAATAACAAGTAAATATTCAACAAATTGCAAAGTTAACGAAGATGAACAAAATTCTAATTTTACAGAAATGTAGTTTTTTTAAAACAGTTTCAGAAGAAAATGTAAACTTTTCAAACTTACGTGTATTTCAATTTTTAATTTACAAGGTTTATATTAAAGCATAATGTGTAATGATTCTTCAATATGGCATAACCAAATCACATGTCACAAAACAATACACACAGATCATTAAGACAATCAACATGCTCATTAATGTCATGTGCAGAACATACATGTTCATTAGACTGTCTGTATGAAATGAATGAAGACATTACTGGAATAAGTAACCACTGAGCGGAGGCTGTGGGCAACTTGCATGGAATAAGTAACCACTGAGCTGAGGTTGTGGTCAACTTGCATGGAATAAGTAACCACTGAGCTGAGGATGTGGGCATATTGCATGGAATAAGTAACCACTGAGCTGAGGTTGTGGTCAACTTGCATGGAATAAGTAACCACTTAGCTGAGGATGTGGGCATCTAGCATGGAATAAGTAACCACTGAGCTGAGGCTGTTGGCAACTTGCATGGAATAAGTAACCACTGAGCTGAGGCTGTTGGCAACTTGCATTGAATAAGTAACCACTGAACTGAGGCTGTTGGCAACTTGTATGGAATAAGTAACCACTGAGCTGAGGTTGTGGGCAACTTGCATGGAATAAGCAACCATTGAGCTGAGGCTGTTGGCAACTTGCATGGAATAAGTAACTACTGAGCTGAGGCTGTTGGCAACTTGCATGAAACAAGTAACCACTGAGCTGAGGCTATGGGCAACTTGCATGGAATAAGTAGCCACTGAGCGGAGGATGTGGGCAAATTGCATGGAATAAGTAACCACTGAGCTGAGGTTGTGGGCAACTTGCATGGAATAAGTAACCACTGAGCTGAGGTTGTGGGCAACTTGCATGGAATAAGTAACCACTGAGCTGAGGTTGTGGGCAAATTGCATGGAATAAGTAACCACTGAGCTGAGGTTGTGGGCAACTTGCATGGAATAAGTAACCACTGAGCTGAGGCTATGGGCAACTTGCATGGAATAAGTAGCCACTGAGCGGAGGATGTGGGCAAATTGCATGGAATAAGTAACCACTGAGCTGAGGTTGTGGGCAACTTGCATGGAATAAGTAACCACTGAGTTAAGGCTATGGGCAACTTGCATGGAATAAGTAGCCACTGAGCTGAGGATGTGGGCAAATTGCATGGAATAAGTAGCCACTGAGCGGAGGATGTGGGCAAATTGCATGGAATAAGTAACCACTGAGCTGAGGTTGTGGGCAACTTGCATGGAATAAGTAACCACTGAGCTGAGGCTATGGGCAACTTGCATGGAATAAGTAGCCACTGAGCAGAGGATGTGGGCAACTTGCATGGAATAAGTAACCACTGAGCTAAGGCTGTGGGCAACTTGCATGGAATAAGTAACCACTGAGCTGAGGTTGTGGGCAACTTGCATGGAATAAGTAACTACTGAGCTGAGGCTGTTGGCAACTTGCATGAAACAAGTAACCACTGAGTTGAGGCTATGGGCAACTTGCATGGAATAAGTAGCCACTGAGCGGAGGATGTGGGCAAATTGCATGGAATAAGTAACCACTGAGCTGAGGTTGTGGGCAACTTGCATGGAATAAGTAACCACTGAGCTAAGGCTGTGGGCAACTTGCATGGAATAAGTAACCACTGAGCTGAGGTTGTGGGCAACTTGCATGGAATAAGTAAACACTGGGCTGAAGATGTGGGCAACTTGCATGGAATAAGTAACCACTGAGCTGAGGATGTGGGCAACTTGCACAGAATAAGTAACCACTGAGCTGAGGATGTGGGCAACTTGCATGGAATAAGTAACAACTGAGCTGAAGATGTGGTCAACTTGCATGGAATAAGTAACCACTGAGCTGAGGTTGTGGGCAACTTGCATGGAATAAGTAACCACTGAGCTGAGGCTGTTGGCAACTTGCATGAAATAAGTAATCACTGAGCTGAGGATGTAGGCATCTTGCATGGTATAAGTAACCACTGAGCTGAGGCTGTTGGAAACTTGCATGAAACAAGTAACCACTGAGCTGTTGGGCATCTTGCATTGAACAAGTAACCACAGAGCTGAGGATGTTGGCAACTTGTATGGAATAAGTAACCACTGAAATTAAGATGTGCACCTAATATAAAGGCCAATTGCATGGAATAAGTAACCACAAAGAATGTTGAGTTTTAGGATGTCGGTCAGGGTATGTTCATATACTTTTACGAAAATGCCACCGTTGCTTTCATTGTATGAAGCACAAAAGTAGTTTTCCTTACCCATTTATATTAATTATATTATAGTTCATACTCGTGCTAAACAGCAACATTCAGTTATTCCATATGAATCTGTCAGAACTTTTCTATAATGACTCATCCATGTTCCCGACAACAGTTTAAAGTATGTAGAGAAATTCAAGTGTGTATTATTCTGGAATTAAAAAAGTGAGTATCAACTCTGAGTACCACACATATGTACGCAGAATAGTCAAAGAATAATATAGCATACCTGTAGTGATCATAAACTCTTTCCCGCTCAATATATGATGCAACATTGTCTTCAGTTCATACGGACTCAAGTTCAAAAGGTGATCAGACGCTTCCTCTCCTGTAACAAAACAAATGTTTATATATATCAGGAGTTATTCAATATAACCAGATTTAGAGGTTGTCCTTTCTCAACCAATGTAATCACTCAGGTTTTTCAAAACAGAACATTCCATTTTACATAGAATGTCATGACCATCAGTAGATGTTGACCTATTTCCTCAGTCAAAGAAGTTGCTGCAGTTAGTTAAAGAAGATCACCATCTATGTCAGTTAGAAGTTACATTGAATTCTGCTACGCTAAAATTCCAATAAAATGAATATACAAGTTTTGTAAATGACCAATAAAAAATAGAAGAGCTAAAGGGTTTATAGCAAATTAAAACTTAACACAGGCAAACTGGCAGTCAGAGAATTGACAGCTATCATAAAAGCTCACCTTGAACATTTGACTCAAGTGAACTTAATGGTATCTTTGGCAAAGTAATGAAACGCACTTGTAAATGTGGTGCTCAGCCCTCAGCTGTACATACTTAAACTAACATGAAACAATTATTTATCATTGCATTGTAAGACATTGCATGTCACATGTACATGTATACACATATCATATAAACAAGCATCTGTTATTTCAATGTGTTTTACATATCTTTTAATATATTGCAGATATAAACATAACCATATTTGTTCAAATAGAAAATTCCATTCCAATGGAAAACAGTTTTGGTGGAAACCTTTGAATAATATAATCTATTCCATTTTTTTAAAAATATTCTTGTAATACATGTATATTTACCTTTTAATCATATCATTAATGAGACGCTAACATAGTAAGTGACTGTATATGCAACTTGACAACGTGACAAATTACAAACCACAATGTACAAACTGACCTGAACATTTGAATATACGAGCTAGTTCCGACGCCATCACTTGAATAATGAGACCGACCCGTAAGCGCAACATCTCGTTAAACAGTTTTGGTTCTGTCCTGATGAACATGGCAAGGTATATAAGGATCTCCTGAAATAAATCAAATATATCACTGGTGAATATATGACTGTACCAATATCTTCCCCAACATGTCGGATAAATCAGCTTCTGTAGGGAGAGATGCAGCACAACGAGCTTCCCCACTACGACTGATAAATAAGATATGTTACATAATGAGCTAGCTGGATGCAGCACCTTATAAAGAGGGATGAGATGTTGCACAAAATTTTTCCCCACATTGGCTGATAAAATAGTAAAATGAGGGAAAGCTATGACTAATAAACAAGACATCATGGAGAGAGATGCTGTACCCTACACGACTAATAAATTAATTTCCTGAGTTTAATTACCTGAGATGCTGTGCTGAGATCTTCCCCATATGCCTGATAAAAAAAACATCATGGAGAGAGATGCTGTACCCTACACAACTAATAAATTAGTTTCCCGAGTTTAATTACCTGAGATGCTGTGCTGAGATCTTCCCCATATGCCTGATAAATAAAACATCATGGAGAGAGATGCTGTACTCTACATGACTAATAAATTAGTTTCCTGAGTTTAATTACCTAAGATGCTGTGCTGAGATCTTCCCCATATGCCTGATAAATAAAACATCATGGAGAGAGATGCTGTACTCTACATGACTGATAAATTATTTACCTGAGTTAGAGATGCTGTGCTGAGATCTTCCCCATATGGCTGATAAACAAGTCATCATGGAGAGAGATGTTGTACTCTACATGACTGATAAATTATTTACCTGAGTTAGAGATGCTGTGCTGAGATCTTCCCCATATGCCTGATAAATAAAACATCATGGAGAGAGATGCTGTACTCTACATGACTAATAAATTAGTTTCCTGAGTTTATTTACCTCAGATGCTGTGCTGATATCTTCCCCATATGCCTAATAAATAAGTCATCATTGAGAGAGATGCTGTACTCTACATGACTGATAAATTATTTACCTGAGTTAGAGAAGCTGTGCTGAGATCTTCCCCATATGCATGATAAATAATAGCTGCCAACTCATCTGGAGGTAGTGGACTGTAATTATAAATATACTGGCAATATATACATGTAAAATACACATCTACATGTATATGTATCTATGTTTGTACACTCGTAGTGTCAGTCTTCTCAATTATTAGTCTACAGTTACCGATACATGATTCACATGTATCAGGAGACAATGAATTGATTGATTGATTGATTGAATATTTAGCATGATTTTATACCATCGAGGGCTAAAAGACAATCAGTTAGCCTAACCACTGTTTCCTGGGATCCTGACCCATCTCCACAAGTAACTGATAACTTTCCCACTTGAATCAGCAGTGAAAGATGAATAATAATGAGACACAATGTCTTATATCAATCATCACAGAGAGTGAATGGGCAGGCTTTCAAACTCATGACCCCTTGATTGATAGTCAGACCCATTACCGACTGAGCTAATCGCGCCTGGCACATCTATTTATGATTTATTACAAGCATCAATATTAAATAAAACTGCCTGCTGGTAAAGATGTATAGGGTGGTAAACATGCTCTATCTCAGCTGTTATGAAAGTACATATCAGTTTTACATCAACTGTGATCAAACACACAACCCTGCAATCCTCGGTCCGGTGCTCTTCCACATGAGATGATTGGCAACAATAATCCTGATTAGCTCATCCAAGCAGTGAAAAATGTCTTGAATGAAATTACATCTTTTACAGAATTACAACACAAAAAAAAAAAAATACCAATCTTTGTGATGAAGACAAGATCATGTTTGCCAATTAGATTCATTGAAGAATTTCCTGATCAGCCCAGTTCAAGAACTTCCAAGAACAAATATCTTATGGTTATGTAATTACTGTTTAAGTTTAATTAAGACTGACTGAGACTGACTGAAAAATGAAGGTACCAGAATGGACAGACAACCAATTTATCAATGGATAATAGACACATTTTTGGCCCTGGTCAGATTAACAATGGAATTCAGACAGAAAAAGTAGACAATATCAAATTAAATAAAAAAAAATTGAGACTCATATTAATCTCACTTTTGCATGCCTTGAATGAGAAAATATCAAACAATAATGTTGCTGTCACTTTCATATACAGCACAATAAAATGTGGCAGTGATATACATGTACCTTGTTATAATTTTCTCTCCGTCAGGTGGCAGACCCACCGACAATTGCTTCTGTCTTACCAGTAAGTCTGTTGCTGACTAAAATTAGAAATGTTATTATTTTATATGAAAAAGTTAAATAATAACATTTTTATGAATGAATAGGGTTTAACGGTGTACCAACACATTATAGGTTATTTGACGCCAACAGCAAGGTTCCAGGTTCACTCTACATGTACATAAACAACAAATTAACATACAGATTAAAAAAATACACTAACAAATGAATATGCAGAATGAACCTAGAACCTTGATACCTGCAGAACTGCAGAGTTTCAGCAAATTCTATCGTATTACTCAAAATGTCGCTTCCTATGACATGCATGAGCCACAGTGATTCTAACATATTTATGAAACATATTTATGAAGTATGACCAATCAAAAGTAAACAAGACTTATATGGCACTTTATACATTTCCTGCAATCTGATTGGTTGTTGGGTGGAAATTTGCAACTGTTAAATACATGATATACCATTGCAAATTTCTTAAGACCAAATTACTAGCTAAGTATCAATGCTAACATGTCATTAAGCAATGTTTCAGAATATACACTCCCTTAAATGAATTTTAAGATTTGCAAGTACTGTATTAGTTAACCAACACATGTATATGTACTTACCAGAGCTAGGTCTTCCACTCTTTTCTTCAACATACCTGCTGCATGTCTCACCAACCACCATTGTTTCCAGTGTCCTGCCTAAAGCAATAAACAGTCATTTTATCAGTGCTGCCTAAAACAGTAAACAACCATTTTATAAATTCTGCCTAAAAAGGTAAACAATCATTTTATAAATTCTGCCTAAAACAATAAACAATCATTTTATAAATTCTGCCTAAAAAGGTAAACAAAGATTTTATAAATTCTGCCTAAAACAATAAACAATCATTTTATAAATTTGCCTAAACAGTCAACGATCATTTTATAAATTCTGCCTAAAAAGGTAAACAATTATTTTATAAATTCTACCTAAAAAGGTGAACAATCATTTTATAAATTCTGCCTAAAACAGTCAACAATCATTTTATAAATTCTGCCTAAAAAGGTGAACAACCATTTTATAAATTCTGCCTAAAAAAGGTAAACACTCATTTTATAAATTCTGCCTAAAAAAGGTAAACAATCATTTTATAAATTCTATCTAAAAAGGTAAACAATTTTTTTCTAAATTCTGCCTAAAACAGTAAACAATCATTTTGTAAATTCTGCCTTAAAAGGTAAACAATCATTTTATAAATTCTGCCTAAAAAGGAAAACAAGCATTTTATAAATTCTGCCTAAAAAGATAAACAATCATTTTATAAATTCTGCCTAAAACAGTAAACAATCATTTAAAAATTCTGCCTAAAAAGGTAAACAATCATTTCATAAATTCTGCCTAAAAAGGTAAACAATCATTTTATAAATTCTGCCTAAAACAGTCAACAATCATTTGATAAGTTCTGCCTAAAACAGAAAACAATCATTTTATAAGATCTGCCTAAAACAGTAAACAATCGTTTTACAAATGCTGAATACAACAGTACAGAATCAATAACTGTTTATTAGATCAAAAACTGAAATCTGTCAATAATAATGATCATAATGACAACTTCATTAATGAAGTACCTTTACATACATATTCTAAAACATATTCTATAACAGTAAATATCTCTTTTAATAATATGGCTATGAAATTCACCCGGCATTTTTGTCATTATATATTTCTGAGACTGGACAACATGATGTCAGCATACTGTGACTTGGTGTGGTATCATGGTAGGTGTCCACTTAAGTAAAGGAGAATCCTATGCCCAACAGGATTGATATATACACTTACTTTTTCATAAAGTTCTACCAGCAGTTCCTTTACTGTGCAATATTTCCCATCTACTTCTGTGTCCCAGTCAGGGCCTCTGCCAATACAAACAGTAATTAATTCAAATTTGAAAATTATTCATATTTTATTTTGTATTGTCATTCATCTCTCACCACTGATTCAAGTGGGAAAGTTATCAGTTACTTGTGGAGAAAAATGATGTACTCTAGTACTGGTTATCGTTTGAGTATCTTGGGAAAACCTGATTACTTAAATGATCGTTATTTAACCCTAATATGGCATAAAAAACACTATTCAAACAAATCATGTAAATGTTAATTTAATTTCAGCATTGCTATCATGTGCCCCTTTAATACATGTACTGATTTCAGTACTACTATGTGTCCCTTTAAGACAGATATTGAATTCAGCATTGGTATGTGTCCCTTTAAAACAAGTACTGAATTCAGAATTGCTGTGTGTCCCTTTAATACAATTACTGATTTCAGCATTTTCAGCATTGCTAAATATCTCTTTAAAACAGGTATTGATTTCAGCATTGCTATGTGTCCCTTTAAGACAGGTATTGATTTCAGCCTTGCTATGTGTCCTTTTAAGACAGGTACTGATTTCAGCATTGTTATAGGTCCCTTTAAGACAGGCACTTACTTTTTCATATACAGGTAGTGTATAATGTCCGCTTGTTCGTTGAGGTTTTCTGATGACGCCAGGTGTCCCACAATCTCGTGCACATTTACATTCTCATACTCTGCTTCTTGGTGAAAATGTTTATCTGTGAAGCCCCACATTTTACGCCCAATCTTCGGTGACCCTGTCGGGCTCGGCTGAGGACTACCAAGTGGGCTCTGCATTGGACTGACCATGACGGGAGTGTGGTAACCTCTAAGGTGTAGGTGACTGCCAGATTCTGCAGCAAAACAGAGTACTTAATGTGAATTATAAATAAGCAACTTGATTTTACAACAGGGTATACCGCAGCGGTGGTCTAGTGGTAGAGGATTCCCCTTGCATGTGGAAGGACGTGGGTTTGACCCTTGACCTAGTCATACCAAATACTTAAAAAGCTCGTTTGGTGCTTAGCATTTAGAGGATGGTTCTAGGTCTGGCCAACCCGGTGTCAGTTTAATGTGTCTGTGACATAACACTCAAGTGTAGCAGCACTCAGAATATTGTCTCAAAAAGACACCATTGTGATATGAATGAAAAATTTATGAAAGTGACGCTTAACACCATACAACAGGGGTTTACTCTGAAGATGACCCTGATAGCCAAAACCTTCATCTACCTATCAAATCAACTAATTGGATAAAAGAAAACACGTTTATGTTTATCATACTTCTCAACAACTTATCGACAGACTATTCATTATAAATGGGTTAATGTTGTTTATTTTCTACTTCATTAACCTTTATCTGTAATGTATTTTCAACTTTACAAATACCTAATTTAATTCTATAATTCATATCCCACAAGCACACCAGTGTGTAGATGGCCAGTTTAAGCTTTTGACACATTTTATAATAAAAAAAGTGTTACCAAGATCGCGGTATTACAAATGTTTTCTGTCATGTCACATGATGTGTTACAAACAGGTGATACAGGTGGATACTCGTAAGTTTCATTTAT
Organism: Panopea generosa; assembly: GCA_029582155.1. Lineage (NCBI taxonomy): Eukaryota > Metazoa > Mollusca > Bivalvia > Adapedonta > Hiatellidae > Panopea > Panopea generosa. The sequence continues at coordinate 11,658,170 of CM055896.1, read as the reverse complement.
ATATACTAACTCAACTGTTGGTAATTTTTACAGCATTGTCATCTTCCTACAGTAGTGTGGCAATATTACTTTACAGAATATCTGTATGATACTAAAGTTTCAATCCAGGTCTAAATTTATAGCTTTAAGGAAAACATTTTGTGAGATAATGTGAATAGCCAAGGACTTGTATAGAAGGATAGGAAACCTGCATATCCTGATTAAATGTTGATAAAATAGCACATGAAGGATTAATACTTTTGTAAGTTAATCATTCATATTCACAGGCAACTGATTTCTTTTACATAAACTGTAAGTTGTATGTAATCTTAGATGTTTAAACATGTTTCGATCACAAAAAATAATCTTGAATTAAAGATAGTGAGGTTTGTATGAAAATTTATCGTAATTTGTCGTTATTTTAGCTGCAGTATACAAATTCTGTAACAAAAGTAATTCAACAATTTTAAACACAAATTTCGGGGAACGGAATTGTTTTGATGAGAATTTCTTCTGCAGTGTAAGAATTTTGATTTGTGTTCTGAAATGAATAAAAGTTAAGATAATTGAAAAAGATATATTGCAAGATTTTGCGTGAATACGCGAGCATTCACAAAATCTCAACCAGTTGCCTTTCCTTTTTAGCATAATTCCTTGGAATAGCACATGAGAAATTAACTCTTTGGTACTTCTGAAAGTATGAAAGTCAGTCAGGACATGTTTTGTCAGTGACTTGATTATGTCTCTTGTTTTACAGATAAATATCTGAATATCATTATACATGTACAGTCAAACCTGTCTTAAGCAGCCAGTCAAGGGAATGAGCAAAATTGACCTTTTAAGACAGGTTATTGTTTAATACAGGTTAATTTACTCTGAAAACACAGAAATGGGAAATAACTACTGTGGCTGCTTAAGACAAGGGGCTGCTTAATAGAGGTGACCACTCACACAGGTTTGACTGTAGATATCTTATCAACATCAATACAATGATGATACATACCAGCGCTGTTTCCATCTGCTCCTCCATGTACTGGGGGTAGCACTCCTATGGAAAATAAAACACATGCCAGGTTAAACAGCAAAGACTATCTCCATACAGATCTTGAACTGTACTTAACATCAGCGAAACACAAATTATTGAATTTGCAATGTAAGGTCATTTTTCCAACATAAATTTCCAGATAATTAGTTAATTAACTGATAAACTGACAAAATCTGTTAATCAAAAAAAGAAAATCAGACTATATATATTTAACTGTCATATAACTTTCACACCATGTTATTATATAGAAACAAACAGAAATTTATTGCAATATTAGCAAGAATTTACTACAGCACTGAAACAGAATGTAATTAATCACTCTGATAATTAATTACTCCGATAATGAATCACTCAGATAATGAATCACTATACCAATTAATCACTCTAATAATGAATCACTCTGATAATTAATCACTTAGATAATGAATCACTATAGCAATTAATCACTCTGATAATGAATCACTATAGCAATTAATCACTCTGGTAATTAAATACTTTAGTAATTATTCACTCTGATAATGAATCGCTATAGCAATTAATCATTCTGATAATGAATCATTCTTATAATTAATCACTCAGATAATGAATCACTATAGCAATTAATCACTCTGATAATGAATCACTATAGTAATAATCACTCTGAAATGAATCACTATAGCGATTAATCACTTTGATATTGAATCACTCTGATAATTAATCTTTATAGCAATAAATCACTCTAATAATGAATCACTATAGCAATTATTCACTCTGATAATGAATCACTACAATAATTAATCACTCTGATAATGAATCACTAAAGCAATTATTCACTCTGATAATGAATCACTACAATAATTAATCACTCTGATAATGAATCACTAAAGCAATTAATCACTTTGAAAATGAATCACTCAGATAATGAATTACTTTAGCAATTAATCACTCTGATAATGAATCATTACAGCAATTATTCTCTCTGATAAATTATCACTATAGCAATTAATCACTCTCATAATGAATACCTATATTAAGTAATCACTCTGATAATGAATCACTATAGAAATTAATCACTCTGATAATGAATCACTATAGCAATTAATCACTTTGATAATGAATCACCCTGATAATTAATGACTTAGATAATGAATCACTATAGCAATAAATCACTCTGATAATGAATCACTATAGCAACTTATCACTCTCATAATGAATCCCTCTGATAATTAATCACTCAGATAATGAATCACTATAGCAATAAATCATTCAGATAATGAATCATTATAGCAGTTAATCACTCTCATAATGAATCACTCTAATAATCACTCAGATAATGAATCACTATATCAATTAATCACACTGATAATGAATCACTATAGCAGTTATTCACTCAGATAATGAATCACTATAGCAATTAATCACTCTGATAATGAATCACTCAAATAATGAATCACTATAGCAATTATTCACTCTGATCACGAATCACTCTGATAATTAATCACTTAGATAATGAATCACTATAGCAATTATCACTCTGATAATTAATCACTCTGATAATGAATCACTATAGTAATTAATCCCTTTGAGAATTAATCACTTTGCAATTAATCACTATGACAAAGTTTTTTCACCAAGCTTGGCTCAAACTAAGCCTAAGCAGTGAGAGGGAAGCAATCTTGAGACAAGCTTTATGCCACTTGGTCACAAGACCCATTTAGCAATACACTGAATCAATAAGCCACAGCACCTATCAATCGCAGCAACAATGTTCAATCTAAATAATTCATTAATTAACAATTATAATATATCTATATATAATAATGAATCACTATCTTTGCTATAACAAATAAGATGGCAGGGACGGTCCCAAGGTACTCAATTCAGTCATGTTTTTTTCTTTTATATCTATTTGCAATAGCAGATTTATTTTAGAAATATATGCAAGGACTTATAACAAATCTATAAAGATACTTCTTACAGAACAATGTCACATTTATAACAATACTTAAAGAGGTTTAGCTGAAGTTCTCATATCCAATATATTTCCTGTTTCCATGGTGACCAACAAAAAGAAGTCACAAAAATCATGCATATGAATCTATACACACCATTTAAAGATCATATTAATATTATCTATTAAGATGTTTAGTATTTAAGATTATTGGTGACAGAACATAGTACATATGCAAAAAGTTCAAATGAGATTTACCAAGACATGCAAACAAATTCAAATACACCACACCCCAACAACAGTATCTGTCAGAAAACAACATATATTACAACTTGTAACACCACAACACAACGTTTATCTTTATCTGCACAATCAGCAGACAAACAATATCTTCCACACACATATAAGTCATATTGACTGTTTTTCGGTGCATATGTGTATAGTGACTGATTATTGGTGCATATGTGTATATTGTGACTAATTATTGGTGCATATGTGTATATAGTGACTAATTATTGGTGCATATGTATATTTAGTGATTATTTATTGGTGCAGATGTGTATATAGTGACTGTTTATTGGTGCATGTTTATATAGTGACTGTTTATTGGTGCATATGTGTATGTATGACAGATTATTGGTGCATATATGTATATAGTGACTGATTATTTGTGCATATGTGTATATAGTGACTGATAATTGGTGCATATGTGTATATATTGACTGTTCATTGATGCATGTGTGTATATATTGACTGTTCATTGATGCATGTGTGTATATATTGACTGTTCATTGATGCATGTGTGTATATATTGACTGTTCATTGATGCATGTGTGTATATATTGACTGTTCATTGATGCATGTGTGTATATATTGACTGTTCATTGATGCATGTGTGTATATACAAACTGTTCATTGATGCATGTGTGTATATATTGACTGTTCATTGATGCATGTGTGTATATATTGACTGTTCATTGGTGCATGTGTGTATATATTGACTGTTCATTGGTGCATGTGTGTATATATTGACTGTTCATTGGTGCATGTGTGTATATATTGACTGTTCATTGGTGCATGTGTGTATATATTGACTGTTCATTGGTGCATGTGTGTATATATTGACTGTTCATTGGTGCATGTGTGTATATATTGACTGTTCATTGATGCATGTGTGTATATATTGACTGTTATTTGGTACATATGCATGTACAGTGACTGTTCATTGTTGAATATGTGTATATTGGTGTACTGGTGCATGGGTGTATATAATGACTGATTGTTGGAACAAATGTGTGTATAGTGACTGTTTATTGGTGCAAATATGTATATACATTGACTGTTTATTGGTGCATATATGTATAAACTGACTATTTATTGGTGCATATATGTATATTGACTGTTTATTGGGACAAATGTGTATATATATAGACTATTTATTGGTGCATGTGTAAATGTATTGACTATTTATTGATGCAGATGTGTATATAGTGACTAAGTTATATCTACATGCTGCGCTATGGTACCCAGTACATAAATACTCAAGTGACTACCTAGTTAACAGATGATGTATCAATAATTTGAAATGAGTGTACCAGACGAAATTGATATATTCATTTCTCTATCCAATATTTCACCAATGTAGAAACTGCAGCATTTATCTAATGGTAACTGCTTGCATGCGGAAGATTGTGGGTTCAATTCTTGGCAGGGTCATAACAAAGACTTGAAAAAAGGTACTAGAAACTTCCTCGCTTGGCACTCAGCATTTTGAAATATGTCTAGTTCTGGTGGGCCCTTTGTCAGTATAATGTAACTAGGTCGGGTATCAGTAGCATGATACTCCAGGGTGGCAGTGATTAGAATTCTGTCTTAAGTAGACACCATCGCGATATGACTGAAAAATTGTTGAAACTAAACACGATACCACAATAACAATAACCCAATGCAGAGGAAGGCTTGAGATTACTGTTATATGCATGTAGTCATATTCATGAAAGTTCAAATTTATGAAATAGCAAAGTTTAAAGTAAGAAAACCTTTAGAAACAGTTGGTCCATTAAGATAAATAATAAAGATAACAATAAAGTTAATATACTAGATAAGTGTGATGTTTTGAAATTATGCATTTAGAACTAATATAACATAATGTATTGTCTACATGGCATTCTGGGATACCTTCCGTGCTGTCCAGCCACTCTTCCAATGCTAGAGAAATAAGGGAAATTAATAAAAGCATTATCTAATAATTAATATCGGCATGGTATTTTACAGGATTCTAGTTTTTCATATTTAATATTGATGTTATCATAAATTACAAAACAGTATTTACATATTTGTAGTTGCATGATTTCTTACATGACAAAACTCAGCATTTTACATGTTTGTAGTTGCATGATTTCTTACATGACAAAACTCAGCATTTTACATGTTTGTAGTTGCATGATTTCTTACATGACAAAACTCAGCATTTTACATGTTTGTAGTTGCATGATTTCTTACATGACAAAACTCAGCATTTTACATGTTTGTAGTTGCATGATTTCTTACATGACAAAACTCAGCATTTTACATGTTTGTAGTTGCACAATTTCTTACGTAACAAAACTCAGCATTTTACATGTTTGTAGTTGCACAATTTCTTACATAACAAAACTCAGCATTTTACATGTTTGTAGTTGCATGATTTCTTACAAAATTTTAGTTACTAAAATTCTGTATTTTACTAGTTATTTAAATTCAATACTGATGTAATTCTAGGTACTACAAGAGAATTCCACTGAATTAAATGTCTCACCTTTATCACAAAGTGAGGCTATGATGAAGTCATTTTATCCATTACACAACCATTAACAAAATTTAGTCACTCTTGAGCAAATAGTTTCAAAGAAACAGAGCCTAACAAACCTCATCATTTTGTAGGCAAAGTCAGTTATTCATTGAAAAAAAGTTTAAAAGAAAAGGAGCTAAACACGAAATACATTTAATTTTGTAGGCTAAGTTAGTTATTCATCTAAAGAAACCCTACTCATTTTGAGAAGTACTACCTACAACACAACTATGAACCACATTGGTAAGTCTAGGCTAAAGTTTATACAACATTTGGTGACTTACGAGTTGATAGAAAAAATAACTAGACTATTACAAATAATTATTTGAGTACATTGTTTATAAAAATTGAATGTATTCTATTAGGTTATACTAATTTATGTTAGCTTGATTGCAATGAAAGCTCAGAGCTTATATGAACCGCTCTTGAGTCCACTTCCTGGGTAGAACCAGTACTGAGTGTTGTGTTATGAGAAGCATCATGTCGAGCGGGGTATCGAACCACAACCTCTGGCGTGAGGGGCCAACACTCTTTCCATAACACTATCATCCCAATTTATTCTATTAACATTCAAGTATAAGTGGAAAAACTCTCATATTTACATTAACATTTATAAGTACTCATAGTGATTAAAATTAATCTTTAGTGGATTGCTACCCTCCTTAATAAAATTGGCATGCTGCGAAAAAATGTAATACCGTACTTAAATAGTGAAGGTGTAATCGATGAACATAAAAGTGGAAGGCAATCAAGGGAGAAAACATGTACACAGGTAGTCATTCCATCATTATGCTGTACAGTGTATATTCTGGTGTAACACAATAAAGGGAGAAAACATTTATACCGGTAGTCATTCAATCATATTGTTGTATAGTGTATAGTTAGGTGAAACACAATCAAGGGAGAAAACATTTATACCGATAGTCATTCAATCATATTGTTGTATAGTGTATAGTTAGGTGAAACACAATCAAGGGAGAAAACATTTATACCAGTAGTCATTCAATCATAATGTTGTATAGTGTATAGTTAGCTGTAACACTTAAACATGAATATCTCTACATGAACCTATTATGTCCACATGTGTAAGTTTTTTCAGTATTACCCCATTATATAGATCTACATGTCATGCCATGTACTTATGTCGTGTTATATTGTTATTCTAATAAAATTTTCATAATTATGTATTCAAAATATTTTTGTCCGCATTTTCCAAAACAAGCACATTAACCAATTTTACAATTACACACTGATGGAATTCAGCAAGTGACTATGTCATAGATTCATTTAATAACATATTCAATGTCAAAAAACGGAAAAAGTCTTGAATCTCATTGGACAATAACGTGACACAAAACAGCAGACAAGTCTGGTTAGATTTTTGTATAAAATATTTAAACAAGTCATGTTATTGGTATATGTTAAGAATTAAAAAATCATTTTTCAATAAACGGTAATAAAATGCAAATTTTAAAGCTGTGAATTTACAATGTTTCCAAAGGAAACACTGAACTAAAGTTACCATGAGCAATTTACCAAATTATCAATTCTTCAAATGTGGCCGAAACTAGTCTTTTGTTAATTTGAAGTCTTGAACATATACACATATACATTTATTTTATTCTATATTATAAAGTTCAGCACTGCCAATAATATATTGTCAGCTATACTCTGTACTACTTTAAATAAATTTAAAACATAAGAATTCCGCGGAATGATATGTCTCGCCGTGTCCGCTTTGACCGTTAATACACACATGGGAGAGAAAAAATTATATTCATGCAAGAGTTATCTAACTTTGTTAATGTAGTAGGTTTAATGACTAAGAAATATTGTAGGAAATATTGTGTGAAATTACGATCAAATACATTAAGTGATTTTTGAGATATGAACTTGATGGTAGTTGCACACAAAACTTTCACAAGTATTTCTAAGTAAAACATATATAAAAAAAACAAAAAAACTTTACCCAGTATTTCTATGTTTAACATATTTATAAAAAAAAAATGAAAAAAAAATAAATATATAAAAAAAAAAAATGAAAAAAAAAAATATTTTTAAGAAAACATATTTAAAAAAAATGCAAAATTCAGCATCAAACAATGTCAATAGACCATGAAATGTAGGTCACACTCAATATCTACAGTATATAATGTGATGCAGAGTGATAGTTGTAACTATGATCCAAGTATGAGTGTCCTAGCACTTGTACTTGTTGAGAAATAGTGTAAAAACGAAAACTAAACGTTTGAGCTAAATGCAAAATTCAGCATCAAACAATGTCAATGGACCATGAAATGTAGGTCACAGTCAGCATCTGCAGTATATAATGTGATGCAAGGTGTTAGTTGTAACTATGATCCAAGTATGAGTGTCCTATTAAAACGAAAACTTAATGTTGGTACTAAATATAAATGTTTGATGCCGCCCCCGCTGACGGAAAAGCAACACCTAAATCTTGTCTCTCCTTCGTCGCGGCGAGACAAAAACTAAATTGAGCAAACTTGAAAAAAAATAAATAAAGAAAGAAGTTGTTTCTCATACCCATATATGTTTATTGTTTATATGTAATTGAACGTACAACACATATAAAGCCTACACATATAATATCACAGAAAGAGAACATTACTATAAATTACACTGTGCGAGGCTAAGAGCTTCAAATTTCGAAAATGGATGCACTTGACATTATGCAGTAACTTAACAGGATATATATATATATATTTATATATATATATATATGTGTGTGTGTCTCCAACCATAGAATGCAGATGTGCAGGAACAAAACTACATCGGCACAACACTCCACAGTAAAGCACAGGCACTAAATAGAGTCAGTCATAGCAAACAATGACATAGCCAGGACGGCAGTCTCAATACAATGTCAGGTGATATATACAGCCTAAAACTAGAAATATTTGCAATCATGTCATCACTTTATATATATATATATGACAAGTTAGAGTCTAAACGTTGTCTGACAAACATGTATGACTGGTTCATAGACAGTAATATTCATTGTTAATAACGTTGTCTGACAAACACGTATCACTGGTTCATAGACAGTATTATTCATTGTTAATAACATTGTCTGACAAACATGTATGACTGGTTCATAGACAGTATTATTCATTGTAACACTTGTTATTATTACACAAACAGTAAGAGAAGATTCAGAAATCTTTAAGGATTTAGTTAATACAATGTACTAATTTATTTGAGCTCGATTTTTAAATAAGCTCAGAGCATTTCCTAAGTAGAACCAGTACAAGTGTTGTTTTTTAGAGGAAATCGGGTCAAGCATCCCAACATATTGTTATTCAAATTAAATAATATGAACCAACCAATGAATCTATAAGCATTAGGTGCATCAGATAATTATGACAATTCCAATTTCTAATAATTTTCAGGAACTATGTGTCAAGTTTTTAATCATGAATAAATTTAGAGAGAGACCGTCATGTTATATATTAACCCTTTACTTCATATAGACGCCTTTGGACACCTCTCATATAGACGCCTTTGGACACCTTATATAGGAGGCTTTCGAATTATTGGGTGAATTATGTTTATATTAACTGACAGAGTGGAAAACAGTGCAGTAAGTGTTCAGATTGCTCGTTACGAGCAATCTGAACTCTTCCTGCATTGTTTTCAAAAGCCTTCTGTGATTGGTGCGGGAAAACGTGTCTATCGAGTAAAGGGTTAAACAGGCCAGCATACAATCATTATGTCAGACAATTTAGACGTCATTTTGTTAATTGGCAGCAAGCACAATGAATTATTCTGAATGTGTACTGTTGTGGAAAGTCGGGGCTATGAATTTCTTTTGTTTTCTTTTCATTCAAAATGATCAAATACAAATTTATTTATTTTTAAAATTATCATACTAACTTGATTTTTTTAACAACACACAAACTTTCAGCAGAAAATTAAATCCAGCAAGCAAAAAATAAATAAAATGTGTTTTTGAAGTTTGTGTGATGCCCATCAACATTTTTTCAAAGAATTGGACTAAAACGAGAATAATTGTGGGTGACCAAATTAATAATTGTTAGAAAACTGTTACGAGGGGATATTGTGACACAGTACTTTAATATCAGAACTGTGAGATTAATACACATCAAGATCCTTTAATTATTAATACATAGGGCCATTATATATTAATTGCTAGATTCTCATCAAAATTTTTCTAAAACAGTGAGTGTGGGGAGGGAATTTTTTTTTTTTTATTATTTTTTTTTATTTATCTATTTATTTTTTTATTTATTTATTATTTTTTATGAAAATTAAAAGGTTAAAGGTAGCATGAAATAAGGGGACAGGCGGGAATGATTATCAAGCAATTAATAAATTATGGCCTTATTAAGTAAATATGTACTAAGCTATTATGCTAAACTTTAGAAGGAGTTATTCTGATTGCTACACAAGGTACAGTAGGAGTTAATGTTCTTGATGGTAGTTATCCACAAGATGGTGTCACGTACCTGCGCCGACCAGAGACGGATGGACCATTTTCAGCCTTAACTGAGCGTGTATTGCTCCAGAAAAAAATTGTTCACATTAAACAAGCAAACGATACAGAGATACACAAACATATACAGGTATACAGATGCATATATACAACGATCCTGAAACACATGTTACTATAGCAACGTAAACTTTATCTTAAAATAAAATCAGCATCAAACTTTTTAATTTAACAAAAAATAAAAAAATCTGAATTGGGGAGAAGATTTAAATTAAATTACTGCAGAACACTAACAAAACAAGGACTTGTTGGTACCCACAGAAACACAAGTTACAAGCTCAACTTACACGTAAACTGAATTAAAATAGAGGTTTGCATGACATATCACAACTTCATGAATACAAATAAAGGGGCATTACCTTAAAAGTTCAACAAATTAGTAAAAAAATATTATCAATACATGCTATTTTATGGGATTTTGAGACCCTGGAATCCTTTTAAATGTTCTGGGGTTTTTTAATGGGGTTTAATGCCATTTTCAACACATTTAAGGTTATATACAGCATATCCAGTTTTATTTGTGGAGGTAGACCTGAGTAGAGCCACGGTCCTTCCACAAGTAATTGGCAAACATTCTCACATAAAGTTTTTGGAGCGAGTAGGACTTGAACCTATGACCTTAGCAGTGACCTTGAGATGTCGCAGTAGACCACTTGGCTAGGGAGGACCATTTATGTTTCTGTAGTCTGCTATTAACAATCAATATTGGACTTTCAAAGTCTTTCAACAACAACCATCTGAATTTAAGAATGCTCCAGACTGAATCAGATATATGAGGCAAACATCTGCATTTTTCAATCAAGGGCCATAACTCTGTCCAATATGGCACGAACCTATCTGAGCTTCATTGTCAATTATATTCGGACCAAGGTTCATCTAGATCTGATGAAGACTGGTTCAGGAAGTCTTCCAAACTTCCACACTTATAAACACTCTGACCAAGTTTCATGGGGATAAGGTGAATACTGAAGTTACTACAGTGTAAAGGGATGGTTGACGGAAGGACAGACGGACGACGGTCAAATCACCATGACATAAACCCTTCTGTCCTTGGGCCAGTACAGCTTAATAACACAGGAAATATTCTGCCTAAGGGTATAAGCACAAAATATAGCATTTATCAAATCCTGAAGTAACAAAGTGACAATATTCAAACTGATCCCTTCATGTCAACCATTTACACAATGCAGGTGACGTACACTTTGTTATTTCTTATAAATTAATTAAACAAAATTTTAAATAATTATGTATTAGATATAAGTTTTAGCATGCAGTCAGTTAAACAGGTCTGGATTTCAAGTTTAAGTTGGTGACAAATTTTTTCCAACTGTCAAACCACAGTTGTGTCTGTCAATCACACCATGTATCTACAATCTGCCCCAGAGACCATAATCCATGTAAGCATTGTCTTGTACTGAGCAGATTTTTGGTACAGTCTTACTTAAACAGAATAGATACTTGGTATAGTTGTACTTAAACAGAATAGAAACTAGGTACAGTTGTATTTAAACAGAATAGATACTTGGTACAGTTGTACTTAAACAGAATAGATACTTAGTACAGTTATATATAAACAGAATAGATACTTGGTACAGTTGTACTTAAACAGAATAATTTCTTGGTATAGTTGTACTTAAACAGAATAGATACTTGGTACTGTTGTACTTAAACAGAATATGTACTAGGTACAGTTGTACTTAAACAGAATAGATACTTGGTACAGTTGTACTTAAATAGAACAGATACTTGGTACAGTTGTACTTAAACAGAATAGATACTCGGTACAGTTGTACTTAAACAGAATAGATACTCTACACAATTGTACTTAAACAGAATAGATACTTGGTACAGTTGTACTTAAACAGAATAGATACTCAGTACAGTTGTACTAGAACAGAATAGATACTCATTCAGTTGTACTTAAACAGAATAGATAATTGGTACAGTAGTACCTAAACAGAATAGATACTTGGTACAGTTGTACTAAAACAGAATAGATACTTGGTACATTTGCGTTAACTATTTACCACAACTGAGCACTGTAATTAGGATCAGCCCTTATAAATAAGATAAATTCTTATACCCATTTCAGACAAGTGAACACTACAGGTAATAAATAGTATATGGGATAACACTTGGTGTCATATTTCAGGTTTTTTAGCACTGCAGAATTATTTTCAGAAAAATATTTACTCCGTAAATTATCAGCATGCAGAAAATAGTATTTGAAAATATTGAGTAACCAGAAATGCTTTTTTTCAAAGAAACCTATACCTTTTTGTCAGTGAAATACAACTGGCAGTTAAAGAGAAAAAGCTAGGATAAGAAGGATGTTCTCACATCGATAACAATGTGGTTAAATATGTCCAGATCATTACTTTTGTGATAATATTTTAGCCACAGAAGAGAAATTTAGCCACATTAGAGCATGTGCCTAAAATAGCTAGATAGATAATGACAGCACAAAAACAATACCTCTCCCAGAGATAGGTGGGTGACATATTCATCAGCAATTTTCATTGCAATCATCTACTTTAAGTCTATCCATAAAATGAATAACATTTGTAGCTTGTTTTTTTTTTTTTATGGGGTTTAATGCCATTTTCAACACATTTTTCAGGTTATAAATGGCATATCCAATTTTACTGGTGGCGGAAGACTGAGTCAGACTGAGTAGAACCACTGTCCCTCCGCAAGTAACTGGCAAACTTTCTCACATTAAGTTTTTGGAATGAGCAGGATTCGAACTTACAACCTTAGTGGTGAGAGGTAAGTGATCTTGAGATGGCGCCTAAATAGACCGTTAGGCCATGGAGGACCCAAAGCAAGTATAGACACATGTTATTGTACATTTCAATATTTTAATTCTTTTTAAATGTGTGTACATTTCATGTGTGAGATTTACATGATGGGTGATCTCCCTTTTAATCATTTCAAGCAAACACTATTCAATAATGAGCCACCATAACCTTTATCAATGTCATAAATATATACTTCTCTTGTCTGCCAAATGATGCTTGTTACATATTCATATGTAAAAAAAAAATCAGATAAAACACTTTTAAAACTATTTAATAATTAAAAAATTAGACTTGAGCTTTGTTTTAAACTTACTTATTTTACATTGATTGTGAACAAATTCTTAAAACTTAGACAAACCACTTGCGAAGTATTCCTGGGTAAAACCAATACTAAGCATATGTGGATAAAGTGTCTTGCTCAAGGACATCAATTTTAGCCGTGGCAGGGATCAAACCCAGACCCACTGATCTTGGGTCGGGCGTTCTACCACTTGAACCTGTATTAAACATGTCCTATTAGACAAACGAAAATGAAGATAAACTAATTTGTTATAAGAAAGTACAGAGTTCAAACATGCACAATATGTTAACATTTTAACAATTTTTTCACCCTACATGATGGAGCAGAAGTTTGATTATCTTAAGAAACTGTTCAGTGTGAATTTTCAATAATACATTTTGGAACTTTTGTCAACATTTAAAATTCTAATTCACAGAATGGAAATGTACAAAATTCCTTACAAGACCAGATTAATGAAGATGCATGACAATATATTTGGATTCTTTGTTTCGGCTTTTAAACCTGGATTAGTAATGACAACTAGGGGTTAATTGCAGCAATAGTGCAGAGAGACAGTTCATCACACTATTCAAATGAAATACATATATATCTTTTGCATATAATTGTAAGAAAAAAAGCTAAATCTAAGCAGTTTTGTGCTCAAGCAGAGTATTGTTACAGCATTTCAATATGTGTTTCCTTATCACTACCTTTACATGTTCCTACAAGAATGAGATATTACAAAATGATTAATCTGCAATTATATCTAATAAATAGAAATATACGATGTCATGAAACTTTTAATTTCCATAACATAATGTCATAACATTATTTCTCTTTATATATCAAATCTATACTTCCACAGCTGCAATCAGTTCAATTAACATGTTTGCTATGTTTATTAACCCAAACGGTGACCAACCAAATGAACAGCACACAAAAATCAAACTACATCAGCGTTGTCACTTCATTTCCATATAAGTGGCATGATTAAACACACAAGCAAACAGCTCTCAAAGTTGAAAATCAGACTACATCAGCACTGTCACTTCATTTCTAAATAAGTGGCATAATTAAACACACAAGCAAACAGCTCTCAAAGTTGTTTTCTTCTGTTAGCAAATGTTTACAGCGAATATGTTGTTCAGTTGGCTTGTGTTATCGAATGTTTGCAAACATATTAAACATTTAACTGAACTGAACACAGCCCACTTAGCATCTAGCTTCTGGTTTATTAATCTATTCAGTTCTGAATTACGTTGTTCCGAGGAATCATGAATGCTATTCAAAATATATCAACTTTATCTCGGATAATCTTTGACGTGCTATAAAATAGTCTAAAAATTTTAATATAAATTTTCAGATTTAGATTATTATACAGTTAACTCTCCAACATGTAATTTTAATGCAGTTTAATACGACATTTCTTTGTCACATTTTAAGTTTTGAAACAATACATTCATGATTTATCATAGTAAATTTTTTAACCATAATTCGGGCTATGACATACATGGGGAAAACATATTCTTTGGGAGGAAATCTGCTTTAAAAAATAATAATTTCTTTTGACAAATATAAACTGGTTCTTTGAGGAATCATTTCAAATTTCATTTAAACATAATTTATGCTATGGAAAAGTTATACTGAATGTGTAAAAATTTCATTTAAGTTTTTTATCCATTGAAGAGTAACACAAAATAAACAAACAAAATATTTGTACCTGTAGATCTTTTTTCTCTTATATTTACTCAAATTAAATAGCATCCATTTGTAGAACAAACACACAAAAATGTGATATAATATCAAATTATGGATTAATCTCACTATTTTATAACAATAAAACTTCATCCAACCTCTAAAAACAGTCAATATATGCTTACCTGGAATGTCCTCACTGTTCACGTTGATTGACCTTGACCTTCGCACAATACCGCGCACAGAGCTGTGTCTGTAGGAACGACTGACCTTCTTTCCGAAGCTGAGAAGACGAGGTCGTGCACACGTCATCTTCAGGACATCACCAAGCATGTCTATCAATTGTCTGTCAGCTGGGTAAAACAAAACGGTAATAGGTAAATTATGGTTATAAATTCTCTATCAAGACCTTCGACCCTTGACAATGTCATGTCTTACAAATACAGAAAGAACATTTTATTAGTTAAAGATATGCTTAAAGACTGAAAAATATATTACCGGTATGTTGTCATTTGCCAATTCAATTCAGGCCATTATAAATTAAATGCTAGATTATCATCCAAATTTTTTTTTTATTTTTTCATTAAAATAAAAAAAGGGTCATTGACTGAGCATAGTAAGCATTCCCTGTGGAGACTTGCATGCTGGTATGGTGGAACATAAAAAATCCAAGTAGGAAAGGAATTAAAAAGAAAGGCAAAACAATTTTTATTTTATATTTTTTGAGGGGGTGGATGTGACCCAAATGACATCGAAGATAACTAGCCTTTTACATATATATAAAGGTCATCATTTCCTGAAGGTCAGTTATCCACATTATGAAGTTTCATCATGGTAGAGGCTTTTACTCTATATGGGTGGGGTTTGTGTAAACTTATGATTTTTGTAGGGTTAATCAATTGTTTATTCTGTCTTATTTCTTTTTCTACATCTTTTTAGTGACATTAGAGTTATGGCATTATAAATTGTTAGATTCTCATTTAATTTTTTTTTAAAATGCGGGAGTATGTGGCTGAGGATATTATTTATGGTTTGATTTTAAAGAAACTATTTTATTTTTGCTTTTATTAACTTTTTTTTTTATGAAAATAAAAAGGGTCGGGGCAGAATGAAAATTAGGGGGTAGGTCGGGATGATAATCAAGCAATTACTTTAATATGGCCTTAAATAACCATTTTTAGTCTTACAGCAAAGTAATCAATTAGAGTTGGTTTTTGTAAAATTTGATTCCCCCTCCACCCCAATTTCTTGACATAACTGCAGAAGTGACATCTTTCAACTATAACTAGGTGTGGATAGAAAATGGAAAGTAATCATTTATAGAGAAATGTTTCATCAGTCATGTATTTAATCAAATATTTTGATTTTTAGTATCATTAAACCTATACTACGAAGTATTTTTTTTTTTTTTAATGGGATTTAACGCCATTTTCAACACATTTCGGGTTAAATATGGCAACTCCAGTTTTACTGGTTGAGGAAGACCTCAAACTGAATCCGAGTAGAACCACGGTCCTTCCGCTAGTAACTTTTAGAAAAGTTTTTTTGAGTGGGTGTGACTCGAACCTACGACCTAAGCGGTGAGAGGTAAGTGATCTTGAGACGGCGCCTTAGACCCATCAGCCATGGAGGATACTTACTAACTATGAAGTAAACAAATTGTGTATTTATTGAACCACTTGACAGTTAATTCCATTTTTATACAGTCAAACCTGTGTAAGCGGCCACCTCTCTTAAGCAGCCACTTGTCTTAAACAACCATATATGCTATTTACTATTTCTATGCTTTCAAATGAAATTAACCTGTCTTAAAAGACCAATTTTGCTAATTTCCTTGATTGGCTGCTTAAGACAGGTTTGACAGAATTTCAAATCAAAACTTTGTATAGTTTCGGTTTTTGAGTTTTTGAATCAGGCCTGATTAGCTCAGTCGGTAGAGCGTCTGGCTATCAATTCAAGGGCTGCGAGTTTGAATCCCCGCTCGGCAACAGTCTCAGTGATGATTTATATATGACATTGCGTCTCATTATCATTTGTCTCTCACCATCAAGTGAGAAAGTTACTTGCAGTGATGGGGGTGTGCTCCAGAACTGGGTTAACCTTTCAGGATCCCATGAAACAGTGGTTAGGTTAACCGATCGTCTGTTAGCTCTCGATGGCCTAAAATAATGCTAAATATTCAGTCAATCAATCAATGTTTTTGAGTTAGTATATAATCTTAAACCTAACCTTGGTTAGATTCTGCTGCATCTTGCACGAAAGAAAGTTTTGTCACGCACGATGTTGAAACAAAATCCATGAGGGTGCCGAGATGGACCCTGGTTCCTGCGATGTAGCCACTTTGTAACTTCTTTACTGTACCAATCAGTGAGTTTGGTGGCTGCTGGAACTGGTCTGTGAATACAGGTGTAGGTATAACAGCACTTGGGTGGTATGAACAAATAGGATAAACCACAATTCTATTGAAATCATTGGAAATGAATGTTACTTGCGCCATTCTTAGAAAAATATTTGTTTGCTGTGCTCTGACCCAGTATTTTACATGTGGGTAGGTAGGTAGCTATTTTTTTTGCCATAGTTTGATTTTAAATAGTCATTTAAACAAAAATGGACAGAAATTATTAAAAAAAAATTAAATACTTTGAAAGTCAATAAAACAGTTTGGGTAGCTGCAATTTTGAGTGAGTAGGTAGGAGCACAGCAAACATTTTTCTTTTAAGAACAGCCTTGAGTTTTGTTTTTAGATAGGTAAAATAATAACCCTTGATTGTAAAACCTCAATAACCATCTGGTTATCTTTAAAGGTAGTATGCAAGGAGAAACCCTATAAATGTCTAAAGAAATAATATTTTTTAAAATGGATACAAAGCCTCTCATTTTCATTCATAAATAAAAATACAAATAATTGAGTAGTTCAAATCCTCCAAAACTTGACAAAAATCAAAATTTAATCGGAGAGACAAAATTGAAATCCCCATTCTAAAAATAGATAGCACGCAAATATTCTTAGACAAACTCTTCCTCACCATTTGAACTATTTTATGAAACAAATTTTACAAAATGTAGCTATTATAATGGATCTGATTGAAATCATAAAGAAATCTCACTATTGATTTAATGTATTACAAAATATGTTGAAATTTAAAGCTGGAAATCTATTTTAGTCTACATGTAAGCTGTGTGAGTAGATTAAGTTAAGAAATCTCTTTTCTATGAATTATTCAAACATATTTAAATAGAAACTTACAGACGTCAATAACGAGTGTATGAACCATTCCTTGAATAAATGCACTCATTATTGATGCCTGTGAATTTTCACTTTTGGAGGGAGCTTCGAAAAATGGAAAAAAATGCATCAAAAATTAATAGAAGACAGAGATGTCACTTTTAACATATATAAATTTTCTTTGAAATTGGATGACATTTTCTGTACTAAAATTACCTGTATGTAAGTGGAGCATTTCAACTGAGTGAACTAATAAAATAAACTTTTTCCTTTTCAGCAGATATTATTTATAAATTAGTGAAAAGTTTTATAATAAGCTACAAGAAAATGAGAGAATTCAAGCCATACTTAGTGTCAAGTAGGCACACACGATTGTGCATGTCATACTTAGTGTCAAGTTAGCACACACAACTGTGCAAAGCATACTTAGTGTTAAGTCAGCACACACAACTGTGCAAGCCATACTTAGTGTCAAGTTGGCACACACAACTGTGAAAACCATACTTAGTGTCCAGACGGCACAAACAATTGTGCAAGGCATACTTAGTTTCAAGTAGGCACACACAACTGTACAAACCATACTTAGTGTCCACTTGGCACACACAACTGTGCAAGCCATATTTAGTGTCAAAATGGCACACACAACTGTGCAAGTCATACTTAGTGCCAAGTAGGCACACAACTGTGCAAACAATACTTAATGTCCAGTCAGCACTCACAATTGTGCAAGCCATTCATACTTAGTGTCAAGTAGGCACACTTGACTGTGCATGTCATACTAATTGCCAAGTAGGCACACACAACTGTGCAAACTATACTTAGTGTCTAGTCAGCACACACAATTGTGCAAGCCATTCATATTTAGTGTCAAGTAAGCACACACGACTGTGCATGTCATACTTATTGTCAAGTAGGCACACATGACTGTGCAAGTCATACTTAGTGCCAAGTAGGCACACACGACTGTGCAATCCATACTTAGTGTCAAGTAAGCACACACGACTGTGCATGTCATACTAAGTGTCAAGTAGGCACAAATGACTGTGCATGTCATACTTACTGCCAAATAGGCACACGCGACTGTGCATGTCATACTTATTGTCGAGTAGGCACATACGACTGTGCATGTCATACTTAGTGCCAAATAGGCACACACGACTGTGCATGTCATACTTAGTGCCAAATAGGCACACAGGACTGTGCATGTCATACTTAGTGCCAAGTAGGCACATATGACTGTGCATGTCATACTAAGTGCCAAGTAGGCACATATGACCGTTCATGTCATACTAAGTGCCAAGTAGGCACACACGACTGTGCATGTCATACTTACGTGTCGAGTAGGCAAACACAACTGTGCAAGCCATACTTAGTGTCGAGTAGGCAAACAAAATTGTGCAAGCCATGCTTAGTGTCAAGTACGCACACACAGTTGTGCAAGCCATACTTAGTGTCAAGTTGGCACACACACACCTGTGCAAGTCATACTTAATGTAAAATTACCTGTCCCTGAGTGTACTTACAACATTAACATTTCCTTTTCTATAGATATTATCAATAAAGTGAAAAGTTTTATAATAGCTACAAGAAAGTGAGAGAATTCAAGCCATACTTAGTGTCAAGAAAGCACACAGGACTGTGCATGTCATACTTAGTGTCAAGTTGGCACACACAACTGTGCAAACCATACTTAGTGTCCAGTCCGCACACACAACTGTGTAAGTCATACTTAGTGTCAAGTTGGCAAACACAACTGTGCAAACCTTACTTAGTGTCCAGTCAGTACACACAATTGTGCAAGCCATACTAAGTGTCTATTAGGCACACACACACCTGTGCAAGTCATACTTAGTGCCAAGCAGGCACACACAACTGTGCAAGTCATACTTAGTGTCAAGATGGCACACACACCTGTGTAAACCATACTTATTGTCCAGTCTGCACACACAACTGTGCAAGCCATATTTAGTGTCGAAATGGCACACACAACTGTGCAAGTCATACTTAGTGCCAAGTAGGCACACACAACTGTGCATGTCATACTTAGTGTCAAGTTGGCACATACAACTGTGCAAGCCATATTTAGTGTCAAAATGGCACACACAACTGTGTAAGTCATACTTAGTGTCAAGTTGGCAAACACAACTGTGCAAACCTTACTTAGTGTCCAGTCAGTACACACAATTGTGCAAGCCATACTAAGTGTCTATTAGGCACACACACACCTGTGCAAGTCATACTTAGTGCCAAGCAGGCACACACAACTGTGCAAGTCATACTTAGTGTCAAGATGGCACACACACACCTGTGTAAACCATACTTATTGTCCAGTCTGCACACACAACTGTGCAAGCCATATTTAGTGTCAAAATGGCACATACAACTGTGCAAGTCATACTTAGTGCCAAGTAGGCACACACAACTGTGCATGTCATACTTAGTGTCAAGTTGGCACATACAACTGTGCAAACCATACTTAGTGTCCAGTCAGCACACACAATTGTGCAAGCCATTCATACTTAGTGTCAAGTAGGCACGCATGACTTTACATGTCATACTTAGTGCCAAATAGGCACACACGACTGTGCAAGTCATACTTAGTGTCAAGTAGGCACACACAATTGTGCAAGCTATACTTAGTGTCAAGTAGGCACACACATATGTGCAAGCCATACTTAGTGTCAAGTAGGCACACACAACTATGCAAGTCATACTTAGTGTCAAGTAGGAACACACAGTTGTGTAAGCCATACTTAATGTCAAGTTGGTACACACAACTGTGCAAGTCATACTTAGTGTCAAATAGGAACACACAGTTGTGCAAGCCATACTTAGTGTCAAGTTGGCACACACAACTGTGCAAGCCATACTTAGTGTCAAGTTGGCACACACAACTGTGCAAGCCATACTTAGTGTCGAGAAGGCACACACAGTTGTGCAAGCCATACTTAGTGTCAAGTAGGCACACACAACTATGCAAGTCATACTTAGTGACAAGTAGGAACACACAGTTGTGTAAGTCATACTAAGTGGTAAGTTGGCACACATAACTGTGCAAGTCATACTTAGTGTCAAATAGGAACACACAGTTGTGCAAGCCATACTTAGTGACAAGTTGGCACACACAACTGTGCAAACCTTACTTAGTGTCCAGTCAGTACACACAATTGTGCAAGTCATACTTAGTGTCAAGTAGGCACACACAGTTGTGCAAGCCATATTTAGTGCCAAGTAGGCACACACAACTATGCAATCATACTTAGTGTCCAGTGAGCACATACAGTTGTGGAAGCCATACTTAGTGCCAAGTAGGCACACACAACTATGCAAACCATACTTAGTATCCAGTCAGCACACACAAATATGCCAAGATTTACTTGGTGTTCAGTTGGTTCACACAATTTACTTTTTAGCTCAGTAGTATCACAAAACTGTGAAAGTCACTGTCCAGTAGCATTAAAAAGCCATGTTATTGCGGCGTTTATTAGGCACACAAAGATATTATGCAAGCCATACTAAGTGTACAGTAAGCACACAAAATTGAGCCAAACTTCACCATGCAAGCCATACTTAGTGTCAAGCAGGAAAACAAAATTTTCTTATGAGCTTTGTAGTACATGTATCACCTAACTGTGAAAGTCACTGTCCAGTAGCATTAAAAAGCCATGTTAGTTATTGTGGTGTTCATTAGGCACACAAAGTTATGCAAGCCATACTTAGTGTACAGTAAGCACACAAAATTGAGCCAATCTTCACTTAATGCAAAAAAAAACTGTGCCAAGTATACTACTTTATGTGTACAAAGCTGCATGGATCATTTTTAGTGTTCAGTTGGCACACAAAGCAAGCAAGCCATACTAATTATCCAGTAGGCACGTAAAGATGTGAAAGTCATATTAAGTGTTCAGTGGACATATAAACCAATGGAAGTCATACTTATTACTCATTAGGCGTACAAAGTTGTGATGGCTACTTTTAGTGTTCTGTGCACATACAAAGTTGCACGCTGCACTAAGGGGTCAGTAGGCACACACAATTATGCAACCTTTCTTAGGGTAAAAGTTAGGATTCAATAGTTATCAATACTCTATGAAATCTAGTCTATAATTAGTATTTAGAAAGCACACCTGTACCAAACCATACTTATATGTGCAGTTTGCATGGAGAATTATACAAGCCCTACTAAGTGTTCATTATGCATGTAAAAAGTTGAAAACTTAACTCATATTCAAATAGATGTATACTTAATATATCTCAGCAAAATTTGAATAAATAGAGCATTAGACCAAGGAGCAAGGGTCATGAGTTCGATCCTCGACCAAGGTCATGGGTTGTATCTTTGAGCATATTTTATTCGCACATGCTCAGTACAGGGTCTGCACAGGAAGACAACAAATGCGAGCTCAATAACTTGTTTTACAGTCGTGGCAAAATAGATGAAAATTTTCACCGAACTGAGGTATATACATGTGGTACATCAAATTGTGCTTTATTACAGGTACACAATAATAGATATACTGTAGATAGACATGTGGCATATTTTAACGATTCGATCATTAAAACTTGTTTATGAAAGAGAAGACACATGCAGCAAAAAAATCGTCTCCACTGTCCAACTTATATCATGATGTTCAACTTAGTTTTATACATATTTATTTGAGCTTGAATGTAAAAGAAACTTAAAACTTATTTGGACTTCTCTCGAGTCCACTTCCTGGGTAGAACCAGTACTCAGTGTTGTGTTTGAGAGGCATCGGGTCTAGATGTGGATTGAACCTGCAACCTCTGGCATCAGTGGCCAACATTCTATCCACTACAATAAAGCCCCGCTAGAGTGTGAAACAATAGTTCACCAAATGAATATTCGAAAAAACAACATTAACAAGAATTAAGCAAAGTCACAGCACTTGTTAATAAAAGTCCAAACAAAATTTTAAATAATATTATAAATAACGCTTGGCTATGTAGCACCCAACTTTATTTGCGTTTAGCTGAATTAAATTGTATTCCCAGGCTTGAATATTCAACAAAAAATAAAGAAATTGCTACACACACAAAATAAAGTTAATGTTGACCTGATCCAAAAATCAATAAGATAACAAACTATGTATACCAACTACCGAAGGACATGTGCCCCTGGAAGATCTTACCGAGCAGCCCATTGGATAAATACATTACGAATACAGGTCGCCCAAGGCCCTTCCATGCATATTTGATGTAAGACAACTCTGTGCGTAACATATCAACAACAAAACGTGTGTCAAGAGCGGAGTAAAATTGCTGTTGATCCAAAAACTGTGGATTGAAAAAAAAATGAAATGATTTTCACAAGTTAGTGTTTGCTTAGCATGCTTACGAGGTGTATCGACAGCTGAAATATCTAAAAGTATGAAAACGAAAAGTTCAACGATCAACGAACAGAACAAGCAGCATGCTTCTCAGCAAACAGCCAACTGAAGCAACAAAACATGGGAATAATAAAAGCCACGTACATCACAGTGGGGTTACAATCTCTCAAGTCTAGTACATGATGGGAAAGAAGGTACAACACAAGCTGTAATAAGGAAACATAAACCAGTGTTCTTTCTAGATAGGGATCACAGGTAATTCAAATTTGTTAATTCTTAAAATCAAATCAATATATTAAGGTTGTTTCTTAAATCTTACCCATCCCTTAAAAGATTTATCCTTCATGGCAAACGGATAAGTTTTCCAACCCTGTTACTGATTCCTCATTTTGTCTATTTACTATAACTAGTTGGGTCATTTTATCATAGAAGTGTATAATTATTGCAACACTTCAAAAATGTGCATAACTTCATTCAAAATTTGAATAAATGGCCCCCACTACTAAATATAACCCTGCTGGAATGAACACTGTTTTAACACATGGGGTGGTATTCACCAACCATTCTTAAGAATAGTCCCAGACTTAAACTCAACAATGAACTA
Organism: Panopea generosa; assembly: GCA_029582155.1. Taxonomy (NCBI): domain Eukaryota; kingdom Metazoa; phylum Mollusca; class Bivalvia; order Adapedonta; family Hiatellidae; genus Panopea; species Panopea generosa. Next base: position 11,633,901 of record CM055896.1, on the reverse strand, counting down.
AATACTCTTAGTGACCATTTGTTGAGATCAAAATTTGCAAGCATGTGGAGACACCTAATATATAGTCAAATAAACTTTACAATTATTCTATCAGACAATGTAAACTAGGTATCTAAGGTTCAAATTTGGATTTTTAAGCTCTTGTCTAAGAACACATGTAGTCTTAAGAAAATAGTTGGTGAATATGGCACATAGGGATCTAGTGTGCTTACTACAATCAATGATTCATTTTAATTCGGTGATACTGCAGCTAGGCAAATTTGATATTTGTTTGGTTAGGGTTTAAAACCTATATAAATCTAACATAAATATATGATGGGTGAGGCGAATATAATTGGTAAAGGAAAATATAAAAGTTTCCCTTGTTTTTTTACTAGCAAAGATAAGAATAAAAACTTGGCTCATTCTTTGAATAGTAAGGGTAGGTATAAAAGCTTCCCTTATTCTTTGAAGTGTTTCACTGGAGTGAGTATAAAAGGTTTTCTTATTTTTTGAATTGTTGGTGTGAGTATAAAAGCTTCCCTTATTCTTTGAATGGGAGAGTTAAAGACCCAATACTTTACAGCATTATTTATTTATAATCTACTAAACAATGTATATATATGGAGATAATTGTTTGTGAATAACCAGACATAGACATATAGAACATACTACATCAAGCATGCCTAGCTACAATGCAAACCAAAGACACAATATCAAGGCATCAGCCAAACCAATAAATTTGGTGTCAACCACGACTTATATACTTTAGTTTAACATGCATATGGACAATTTACATACATGAAATGATAGCTTTATATGAGTAGGATCCAGTTAAGGATTCATGACTACTTACAAGCTATATAGAGGACAGATTTTGAAACCCATTGGATAATGAAGATGCAGTGAAATTATATGCATTTTATAAATATATATATATCAACTCAAAACCCGATTGCCCTCTGCTGCACTACTTCAGACATTATTCAAGTAAGTCCAACAAAACTATTACAGCCCAGTCACCACACTAGTACAGGGCTAAAATTCACATATCAGAAACTTCTGAGTCTAAAAACTCTAACTTTATTTTGCAGATTTTTAAACACTATTTAATAGCAAAAATTCAGTTATAAAATATATGTTTTAGATATATTTTGATAATGTAACATTAAAATTGACTGATTTGAAGAAAATGTTGTTGATCTCTTGTACAATTGTTTTTAAAGGCAAATTACCAAAATTTGATTTGAGTCTTATTTTTAGACACAGAAGTTTGATGAATTTAAGCCTAGGTACATCGACTAGGTCTTTGTCACTTCAATAAAACAAGCATTTCATCTCAAAATAAAATATAAATTGAAAAATAATGGACATTTTTGTGTAAAATGAATTTTGAATTTCACAATTTGTATTTAACGACCATTGAGTGCATTATTAAAATATTCTTTAATTTTGTTAAAATTTTAGTTTTCAAAATGACCACTGAATCATAAATTGTATGTAAAGTGTGTATAAAAAATAAATATAATTATTTTCCTTCAGTAAATGGAAGTATTTCCTTCAATCTTGTTTTATTCAAGTTGACATGAATGTGAGGTGCTACAACATAGAGGTAAATACATGAATAAACAAATACATGCTACAAAACTAGAACTGATTTGTATAAATAATGAAATATTGACATTAACAAATGTGGAACATATTCATAAACATTGCCGAGCCTCCACACCTAACATGGCTCCATTGATTGGACATATAAACGTGGGGCGTCCCATCATTCTCCAGTTGCGTGCAAGGTCATCCATATTGTTCTTCATCGTATCTACAAGGAAGTCCATGTCTAATGGTAGGTAGAACTGATGCTGGTCTACAAACTGTAAACATTCCATAAATTACCATCTTTACAATGATTTTGTAAAAGACATATATTGTTTTAATGATATGTTTTTAAATAACATTTTTATTTTAAAGCAGAAACTGTCAAAAAAATTTTTTTATCTATAACTTGAATTTTCAGAGAAAATGGTTTCAAAGTTTTGCTGAAAATGTGATTATAATCCCTGTGGCGGGGGCATTTGTGATCAAATCAAGCTGGTTCACAAACTCGTCCAAGATCTTGTAGTTATATAACTGCTGTGGAAGTTTGGTTAAGATTCAATTTAAAATGATTGTGCTATTGCGTCTACAACATTTTCCCTATATAACTCTATGTAAAACAGTAAACCCCGTGGCAACCCCAAATTTGACGCCAGGGACATTACTTCAACAAATCTTTTAGGGGACCTCCATACAATGCTACATGCAATATATTTGTGGTCTAGGCCTTGAAACTTTCAGAGAAAATGTCCATAATCTTATAGTTATATAATTGCTGTGCAAGTTTGGTTAAGATTCACAGAAAAATGAAGGTGCTATCGCATCTACAAGAAAAAGGTTAACAGATGGACAATGGACGTCGGACGACGGACAATTTACCATGACAAAAGCCCTGCTAGCCTTTGGCCAGTAGAGCTTAAAACTTTAACATAGGGATATAAAGCCCAAAGTATGGAAATTTAGGTAACTACAACGCCAACCACAGGGTCATGGCAATAGCTCTCTGGTTTTTTTTCAAGAAGACAAGCTAAGAATGAGGTGTAAAAAATGACTAATTCTGTATTCACACATGGAAAAGAGGTATTTTGAAAGAAAAGAAAAAATGCCAGTTTTAATTTACGATATGCAATACTGGTAAATAGTTTATTCAACTTTTGTTTCCATTACTGAAAACTACTTCAAGAGTTATTTACAAATACGGCGTCATGCATGATGTCAGTCACATCCGACTCTTCTCATTCCCAAATGACGGAAAACAACAGTTGGATAAACTATATGTATTTTATTTATTCTTGTAATGGTAATTCACTACGGCTACACATTTTTCTATCTGACCATCACATGTAGGTCAGGCACCAGTGTATAATACAGATTCTTTGTACAAAAGATTTGATATATACTAGTTCATATGAAAAATAGTGCCGAAATAACAAAATGACTTCAATTTTACTGACTTGATTTTTCTCAAAGCCATTCCGTGAAGGAAAGTTAGTAACATACACGTATGTAGAATAAATACAGATTAGTAGGACACATATACAAACTGCCATTTACAGCAATGATGGTGAAATATCATCAACATAACGCATGACAGATAAAATAAACAAAACAACTTAAATCAGAACAGAAATTTATACATGTTAAGATTGTTTACAATTCTGAGATAAGAGTTAATGCTTACATTTTAATAGAAAAATCTTATATAACTAGCAGCACTCGTAATAATAAATGGGGTCAACTCTGGTTTTCATCGACATGATGGTTGACAACACAGAACTTGCCAAGATAGGGTATTTATTAACACCTGAAGTTAACTCCCATCAGGAATTAATAACCAATCCTCTTGATCATATGGCAAGAATGTCAGTCACCCAGACACTCTAAAATAACTTTCAAGGAACCATAAAAAAATTGACTTAATTTCAGGCATATATAACCGTTAGGCAGTTATGAAGAAACAAATATAACAACCACACTTTCAATGTTTTAATTGGGTCCTCCATCCAAGTGATCTAAGGCAATGTCTCAAAATCCCTTATCACTTATATACTCATCAAAATATATTTAAAATAACCTTACAAGCTATATGAATGAATAACAATGTGGATAACAAACAGTCTTCTCCAGTCTGTGCATTTAACACATTTGAATTTGAGCGAGAATTACTGAAAAAACACAATTTCATACCAAAATCACAAACTACTCATGACAAATTGCAAGAGATCTGATAAAACATACCTGTGGTATGAAGGCGAGAATCTGGTCCTGCAGCACGTACAGTTTACTGGTTGCTAGGAGACCAATCTCACTTGATGGACGGCCAGTGAGACCCATGTTTGTGTTCTTACCTACAAACCAGACAACCAAACCTATAAATAACCTGTCAGAATAAGGATCCTGACCAAATGTAAGCTTAGAACTTTTAACAGCCTGTTTGATGTCCTGTCGTCCTAAATTTTTACAGCAGACAGAGGTTAAAGCTGTCTGTAAATGTATCTCTAGATTTTTTTTTTTAAATTTCATTCTTGCCTATGTTTCTGTAATGATCTAACTTGTGGTAACAATCACCTCCAAATAGCAATTCCTACCTCTTATCATCTAATAATGTCACCACATAATGGCCTGTTAAGGCTTGGGGTGATAGTGTAGCCCATAGTGTTAGTCACCCACACTAGAGGTTGCGAGTTCAATCCCCAGCTTGACCTCATGCATCTAAAAAAACACACACTCTCAGTATTGGTTCTACCCAAGAAATGGACTCGAAAGGGGTTCATATATACTCTGGTCTCTCTTAACCCTTTACTCCATAGAGACGCCTTTGGACACCTCTAATAAATACACCTTCTGATACCTAAAATAGAAGGCTTTTTAATAATTGGGTGAATTATGTTTATATTAACTGATAGAGTGGAAAACAGTGCAGGAAGAGTTCAGATTGCTCATGACGAGCAATCTGAACACTTCCTGCACTGTTTTCCAAAGGCCTTCTGTGATTGGTGCTCGAAAAAGCGTTTCTAGGAAGTAAAGGGTTAACTAAAACAAATTATTAAAAACTAAAGAGTGGTACGAATTTGCAAAACAATTTCAAAGCAGCTGCAGTACTTTATAAGAGGACAAATAATGTTTCCAGTTCTGACATAGTGAAATTAATTAAAATTCACTGAAAATAACATTCAACAGTGATTCCTTACCAAGTAAGGAATAAATCTGACTCAGAACACGTGCTGGGTACACCTGTATCGGAGAAACTTCAGGAATGGTCTGTACGTGGATACCATGTTCTGCTAGCTTACTCTGTATAACCACATCTTCAGCAAGTATTACAACTGAAATATATTTATTTATCTATCAGCAAGATATTCTGCTTCTTGATCAAAGATACTTTAGGCCATTATAAATTAATTGCTAGATTATCATCCAATTTTCTCTTAAAAAGGGGAAATGGGGAGGATTTTATTTTTTATTTCCTTTTCTTTTTATATATTTTTTTATGAAAGTAAAAAGGGTCAGGAAGGCATGAAAATTAGGAGGCAGGCAGAGATGATTATCTAGCAATTAATTTATTAGGCCTACCTTAAAAAATATATTGTTTGCCGTGCTCCTACCTACTCACTCAAAATTGCAGCTACTCAAACTTTTTATTCACTTTCAAAGCATTCAAATTTTTTTTCACGATTTTTTGTCCATTTTTCTTTAAAATGACTATGCAAAATCAAAATATGGCAAAAAAAAAATCAGCTACCTACCTACTGAGTACAGCAAACAAATATTTTATAAGGATGGCCTTATGGCCTTATGAAAGTGTTACCAACATAGGAGCAGTAGAATAAAGTTAACATATGTGAGGTTCATCAGTGAAGCATTGACCCAACTGATATGATTTAATTTGCAAATGAAATATTTTATCACTGATTTGAATAAATTTCTCTATTTTTTTAATAATGGAAAGAAAGGTGATTCTTTTCATCCCCATCACATTTTTTTCACATAGAAATATTAAACTAGCCTTCAACACAGACATACAGGTGTAACCTAAAACTCAGCCTATTAACCTAGTGCAATATCACTTCCAATTCATTGATCTGCATCACCAGTAGAACTCACCTCTCATAAGTAAAATGCCAAACTACTTTCTGAATTACCATAATTTATAAATGGTATCATGGTAAAATGATGTTGTTCCGAGATGTTAAGTTATCCTGCGACTGACAGAAACTAATATTTCCAATTTATTATCATTCCTTATAGTTCGGTGATATGTTAAATAAATGTGTACCATTCTCTTTAAATCCTGAAGAAGACCGGGAAAGGGTCGAAACAAGTTGATGTTAAAACAATCAAAACCAGTTCGTTGTCAGTACCAATCCATTCTCTATAAAGTTATTTGATAAAAAGAATTTTACATTCATGCTCATTATTGAATTTATTACACTCATTTTTAAAAAAATAAAATGCAAAATTGAGCTTCACATAATAGATGTGTTGTTTTTTTCAAAATCGTATAATAAATTCAATAATAAACAAGCACTCATATGAGATCCTCTATTCATGTGAGTTACCTTGAACAACGACATCAGGTTTAGGTTCTGTGATTAGTCTCCTGTTTAACGGATCCAACTCACCAGGGGATATAAAACCCTGCAAAATCAAAACAATTTGGTGAGTACAAAAAAAGATAAAATACCACAAAACTCACTTTAACTAAATTTGGATACAAGGAATTCTTGGTTATAATCAACATTCTCATCTTATTTTAGATAAGGGCTTTTCCAGAATTAAATGTATGGGGGGGTCGGACGGCAGTATAATTAAAATTTTATGCCTGGTGGGTGTTTTCATAAAAAAAAATGATGCCTTGCGGGGTAAAAGCTTATTAAAATTTTATGCCTTGCCGGTATTTCCGTCTATGAACCTAATTTTTTCTTCAACACCGTTTTTCTTCTCGAAATTTTATACATTTTCTGCCCAGATATTTCCTCCCGTCGTATAAAAAAACATAAAATTGTCCTTCCCCATGTACCGCACCGAGTCAACATCCCGCAGCGTCTAGATTTCGGCGAGCATCTTATCTTTATCGCAGCAGAAACTGCAGGTCTTTTAAATTTACCTTGATTTGACCTTTAAGTTTGCCACTGACACGCGTGTTGTAACGATTGTAATACACAACCTCCAGACACCATGACCAAGTGAACGTTTTACGCGACTACACAGTTGGACACTCGATACACTGGAGATGTTAATATTAGGAATTGTCTTCAATTAACTTTTTCATCTCAAACTGATTGATCTTTTTTGTTTAGACCGCCATAATATAATTACATCACCCGACAACAACATATGATTTAATTTGTTTGTTTGAAACAAAGTATAATTATCTACCTTCGGACTTCCCGAAAAGGGACAAGAAACATACTCTTGGTCGTGAATAAATTATTAACACGGAAATGTACAAGCTAATCAGGTGGCGGAATACACTCGTAGCAGGCCGTAACCACGTCTACTTTATTAAATTGGTGCCGAGATGCCGTGTCACAAAATTATCTCCTCAAGTAAATTTTACGAATTATATTTCAATATTTTACGTATCGGATATGTTTACAAATACTCCAATACGGATATGAATATACAGACGTGTATATTATTAAAATTCCGCAAAAACTACGATTCAACTCTACGGCGGCATTGCTATTATTATATGCATATCCGCGCTGTTTGTCAGATAGTGTAAAACAATAATCTATTCGGCACAAAAAGAAACACCAAGAAATGCAGTCTATTGTGACAAAAAATAAGACATTGCGTTAGCAGTGAAAATAAAATCCACATTCTCAGTTATGTCACCCCACACCCTATACGCCTCATTCTTACCCCAGTGTCTGAAAAAATCATGGCGAAAAGCAGATATTTCTTAACGGTCGTACAAAAACATAAATTGGACTGAAATTGTCTTTGAGCATCCATAAGCGGATTGTTTGCCATCGGGTGTGCGAAATGAGGTCAAATTAGATTAAACCTTTATCGATAGTAGGGAGTAAATGACATGTGTCATAATAATGTTTGTTTCACTGTCAGAGTGACGTCATCGGACATTGGCACAAGGCGTTAATGAAAGGGACAGCGTGTTCATTCTGTGCATAAATTTAGGCATGTGTAGCATAACTCTCTTTACGGATCGTATCAATTTAATAGTAATTCTTTTTAAGAAATTAGTATACTGAAAATAAACATTTTAGAAGACAACTAGTTACAAACAAACACTAACCTTTAATTATTAATATGTTGTGTTTTTTCTCTCGTTTGTTATCTGTAGTGCCCCTTTATTTAATTCTCGACCTGAGGTAATTTGTGACGTAATCACTTGCATATCGGCATTAGATCAAAAGTGTAACGTCGGCGTACTTCAAAGAAAGTAGGCAACCGTCCAGACTAGTAATTTTGGAAGCGTTACAATAAGAAAACATTATAAAGGGGATTTTAGCCTCTTTTTTATTTTTATTTTGTGCATGGTGGTATTTTATCTAATTAAAATTTTATGCATGGTGGTATATATCACAATTAAATTTTATGCTCTGTGGGTAAAAAAAATAAGTGCCGTCCGACCCCCCCATACATTTAATTCTGGAAAAGCCCTAACAATGAATGTAACCAACTGGGATATGCAGCAGTGACAAACATTTACAGTAAAACAAATCAGCATGAACTCTTAGTACTGAAACTGACAGTACTGGTGGTCAAGAACTGTTGGTGTAATGGATAGAGTGTTTGTAGCTCACGTCAGAGGTTGCAGGGAAGAACCCCAGCTCGATCTGATGTCTCTCAAAAAAACATTTGGTACTGGATCTACCCAGGAAGCGGATTTGAAAGTGATTGATATAAGCCAAGCTTTTGAGCTTTCTCTACAATCGAGCCAAAATAAATTAGTATAAACTAAGAAATATTTCCGTCTGGGATGATCAATAAGACAGCAAGATAGTTTGGTTCATATAGTAGCAAGAAGCTTATGTAATTAAACCTGTGGGAGTGAGAGACAGTAAGGAAAAAGTTTTTTCTACTCCTTTTTGTGCACCTTGCTGTTGTGTTAGTATCCCTTCATCCCCAGAACATAATAATGAGACAAGTTCTCCCAAATAAAGAATGTGACAATGTGTCTGAGAAGTAATACATGTACATAGGTCAGACCTGTGGCTGGCCATGAGATCTGAGAGCTGAGTTGGTCAAACATCTGACTAACTCCTGTTACATTAGTCCTAATATATGTATACAAATGTATGTAGTGTCCAGCACAACACTGCTCTATCTACATATAAACAAATAATGAAATAGAGCAGTGTCGCGTTGAACCATTCAATTATATACATGGAGTGATCTACATAAAAACAAATAAAGAAATAGAACAGTGTTGCAGTGAACCATTCAATTATATCCATGAAGTGATCTACATAAAAATAAATAAGGAAATAGAGCAGTGATGCGCTGAACCATTCAATTATATACATGGAGTGATCTACATAAAAACAAATAAAGAAATAGAACAGTGTTGCAGTGAACCATTCAATTATATCCATGAAGTGATCTACATAAAAACAAATAAGGAAATAGAGCAGTGTTGCAGTGAACCATTCAATTATATCCATGAAGTGATCTACATAAAAACAAATAAGGAAATAGAGCAGTGTTGCAGTGAACCATTCAATTATATAAATGGAATGATCTACATAAAAACAAATAAGGAAATAGAGCAGTGTTGCAGTGAACCATTCAATTATATACATGGTGTGACAGTACAGTGAAAATAATATAAAGAAAAAAATTTGCTATAAATGTACTCACCTCATCCACGAGGCGCCCCAGTATATAGAGGGACTGACCCCACATGTGAGGAACCTTGCCTATGGGTTGTCTTTTCTGACTGTTAGGTTTCCTTATCTCATCATTTACCTGAATGTTCCAACAAATTCAATTAAGATTTAAAGAAAGAAATTATTCAACTTTTTTAATAAATATACATATATACAGTCAGACCTGTGTTAAGCAGCAATTGAAGGGAAATAGCAAAATGACCCCTTAAGACAGGTGCCTGCTTAATACAGATTGATTAAAACTAAAATTATAAAGATGGTAAATAGCGAATGTTGCTGTTTAAGACAACTGGTTACCTATTAGAGGTGACCACTAACACAGATTTGACTAATCAAAATTTTGATTGAAGTGGTGGTGTGGTGGATAGAGAATAGGCTGCTTTTGTCGGGTCAGATGTTGCAGGTTCGATCCCAGACTTGATTAAATACCCTCTAAAACACAATACACGGCACTGGTTCTACCCAGGACAAGGATTCAATAGTGATCCACAAAAGCATAGCTTATTTCACAATCGAGCTATAAAAAGTATGTTGAATATAAATAAATGCAAATATCAATTATATTTGGGACATGCTATTTTGGCATTTTTTGTCCTCCATAAATCTACTGGCCAACAACTTGAAGTGTGTAATCCAACATGAAGTAGTCTTATACTTGTAAAACATCAAGAATCTTTTTATCTCAGTTGTAGCTAGAAATGTGTATCAGTTGTTTTAACATAGAACAAATGTTTTCAGAAACCCACTGAATCAGGGGTTTTTTTAACAGTTATTTTAATAATGCTACCTTGTCATTTGGAACGGTAAACATTTCAGGCATCATGGGTAATCCGTCGTCAGTCTTCACTAGAACGTCATCCAGCAACTTCTTGTAATTGGTCACCTGTAAAAGTTCATATTTTTTATATTAATTTTTTTTATAGTTGGTGTCTATTTACATATCATTAACTTCATCTTTTTTTATTTATATCTGGTGACTGTTCACATATCATAAATTTCATCTTTTTTTATTTATAGCTGGTGTCTGTTTACATATCATGAACTTCATCTTTTTTATTTATAGCTGGTGCCTGTTTACATATCATAAACTTCATCTTTTTTTATTTTTATCTGGTATCTGTTTACATATCGTAAACTTCATCTTTTTTTATTTATAGCTGGTGCCTGTTTAGATATCATAAACTTAATCTTTTTTTTATATCTGGTGTCTGTTTACATATCATAAACTTCATCTTTTTTATTTATAGCTGGTGTCTATTTAGCTGGTGTCTGTTTACATACCATAAACTTCATATTTTTTTTTATTCATAGCTGGTGTCTGTTTAGATATTATAAACTTCACCTTCTTTTATTTACAGCTGGTGTCTGTTTAACTGGTGTCTATTTACTTACCATAAACTTCATCTTTTTTATATCTCGATTGTGTGATTGTAAATAATGTAATGTTTAATAGTGTACTGGTAATTGTGACATCAGCATCATTTGAGTGCTGTATCTCGAGCTAAAAATATAACTTTCTTATTCATGAAATAAAAAAAAATACCCTTTCAGTATCACCACTATAAAGTCCATCCAACACAAAATAGGCAAAAAACACAGGCCAGTGGCATTCTATCTTCTCAAAAGCTAACAGCTCCCAGGGTTCATAGTGAAGTCTGTTAGGATCCTCTCTTGCTGTCTTGTAACCATCTCGTAGAAATCTTGTACAACCATACCTACCCTAGATAAGAGTATTTAATGGTTAAATACAACTACATTTACACATTTCAGAGTTGTCCGAAGTGCTGACATTTGTTTCTCTCCTTACAGGTGACACATACACATATTCATACATGACATGTTTCTTAGAATATATATTAATTGTAGCCCATATTGGATGCCAAAAAGGATAAGAAAATATGAATACATGCAAATAGTGAATCCAGAACTTTACTGACTGAACTGACAGGACTACAGACATACTTTTCTTTCTTGCAGGTATAACACATATAGATGGATTATAAATGTACAGGTAGAGGTAGCCCTGCCTTACCTCATATACCCAACTTTTATTCTAAGATTAAAGAGGTAAATTTGAGTTTTGTAGTTAAAGACCATTTTAAAGTGTGTTTACAAAACTTAATATAAGCTTAAGCAGGGTCGTAGTGTAGTGGATAGAGTGTTTGTGTCAACCTGATGCCTAAAAAATAACTCATTACTGGTTCTTCTCAGGAACTGCACTCGAAAACAGCATGTTAAAACTCTGAGCTTTCTTTGCAACTGCGTTTAAATAACTTAAATTAGCATAAACTAAAATATGATAGTCATGTATAGTCTAGATAATTGTTGGTACACTTTCTGAATAATAAAATCTCCAGCTTACCATCAATTTCTTTTCAATTTGCTCTCTGGTCCTGTGGACAATATCTCCATCATCAACAGCGAAGGCCGGAAAGCTTATAACAGAGATGAGGGCAGCATCAATCTCCTTGCTATTTGACTCCCGAGGCAACATGGAATGTAGAATGGCTTGACATTGCTGGGCTTCATCTGGCAGGGCATGGATTATAGAGGCAGGCCCACCCCGGGCCCCAAACAAATCCAGCTCATTGATTGCTTCTAATGCTGCCTGATGAGGGAACATTTTACTAAAGTGAATATTATGTGACATTTTTATGCCATTGAGGGCTAATAGAAGATCAGTTAACATAACCAATCTTTCCTGGGATCCTGGAAGGATAATTAGTAATCAAGCACGCTTCTGTCAGATAATGTGTACAATGTACAGTGCATCATACATTGCAGCTTATGTTCTGTATTTAAAGTTATGAACAAACTTCATAACATGGAGTATTCAACAAATCCTTGTGTTGGAATGGATTTACATATACCTTAAACAACATGATGGGTTAACGTTATCTTAGTGGAGGAAAACTGAACTAAGTTATTAATCACATCACAGAAATTCCTAAGCCACATGCAGTCAAACCTGTGTGGCAATTACCTCTATTAAACAGCCACTTGTCTTAAGCAGCCACATCTGCTATTTCCTATTTCTATGCTTTCAGAATAAATAAACCTGTATTAAGAAACAACCTGTCTTAAAAGGCCACTTTCATTCATTCCCTTGATTTGCTGCATAAGACAGGTTTGATTGTACATATTCTTAAACAACACAACTGACCTACCTTGGCCATGCCTATGGAGCTGGAATTAAGTTCTGGAAGCCCATGGTTGGTTTTATCACCTCTCTCCCATATACCGTAATCCTGAAAGACATGGAAAAAGTTATGTTACAACCGAATTTATTTCTAACAGGGTCTAACACCATTTTCAACACATTTCATGTTATATAAATATATGGCATATCCAGTTTTATTGGTGGAGGAAGACCTTATAATAAGTCAGAGTAGAACCACTGACTTTCTGCAAGTAACTGTCAAAGATTCTCAAATAAATCTTTTGGAGCGAGCAGGATTCGAACGTTTGACCTTAGCAGCGAGAGGTATATTACCATGAGACGGCGCCTTAGACCACTTAGCTACAGAGAACCCTAACAGAAATAATGATAAAAAATTTATGCATACATATTACAGTACAAACTGATTCTTTATAAGACATGTATGAAATATAGATGTTAATTTGAAATAGATATATACATTTCTATTGTTAAGTGTACAATAAAACAAGAGAATTCCATTGAATTAAATGTCTGTATATGTTTGACTGGATTATTCTAATTGTTAAAGTATCACTCTGTATTAAGTCGACTGTTAGACTTGAAATAGAAGTTATTGAACAGATGGCCTTGTAGCTCAGTACAAAGGCAAGAAATTGTTTATAGACACAAGTTTGCGAAATACCCCAAAAGTGACAAGAAACACTTTTGAGACAAGTCATGGTTGGTTTAGGAGCAATTGTCCTGAGCATGAGGGAAACCTGCTGGATATACCACAGGTACCAAGGCACTATATAGTTGGAAGATTAAAGGAACAAAACACATTTGCTACAAATGACTGGTGGCAATAAAATGAAAGCTAAAATAGTCAAAATTGACTTAAGCTGAAATTGTAAGCTAGCCATTAACATTCTAATTCTGTCTAAATATATATTAAACAATTGAGTTTCCAAAACAGAAACCAAATATAGTATTTACATGGGCTGTGTTCAGTAAAACTAAATGTTTAATTTGTTTGCAAGGATTTGATGACAGATGTCAACTGAACGACATGTTAGCTTTAAATGTTTGCTAACAGAATCAAACACCTATGAGAGCTGTTTGCTTGTGTTTAATCAGACTTAAAGAGAAATGGAGGTCCTACTTCAGTTTGTGTTTATAAACAGTAAATATGGTTAACCATGCTGAACTCAGCCCTGTTTGTGTGCCCTTGAATTATAAGAAACTTTTTTGTTGAAAGCGATTGTTTGGCAATTAGATACTAATTGGCAGGTTGTACTGAATACAACTAGTGGGTCTCAGTCAATGAAACAAAAGAGTCATGTAAAATATAGTTCAAAGAAAACTTTTCATCTCATCACCATATCGGTACTCTCACTAATTCTTCTTTTACCGCTGATTCAAGTGGGAAATTATCAGTTACTTGCAGAGATGGGGTGTGCTCGAGTACTGGTTAACCTTTCAGGATCTTAGGAAACAGTGGTTAGGTTAACCGATCATCTGTTAGCCCTCGATGGCATAAAAATGACGCTAAATATCCGACCAATCAACTCTCACTAATTAGCAGTGCGCTGTATGTCTTCTAAAACAAGTTAGATTTAAGACTACTGACCGGAGTTCTGTAGGCAGTTTCTATGTAGAAGACAAGATTCTGGATAAAGGCCACTTCGTCTAGTGTGTATACAATCTGCAAACCTGTGTAATATACAGATGTATGCACTTAAAACATTACCAAATAATCCATCAATATTCATATATTTGACTCAGATTACAAATTATCACATTCAAAATTTCTCTATACAGTCAAACCTGTCTTAGGCAGCTAGCAAATGGGAGGAGCAAAAGTGGCCTTTAAGAAAGGTTGTTGCTTAGTACAGGTGAATTTGCTCTGAAAGCATAGAAATGGGAAATAGCCAATGCGGCTACTAAACAGAGGCGACTGTTTGCACAGGTTTGACTGTATGTACAAAAAGGAAAAAAGACATTATCCAGTCTTAATGGCTTATTAGTCATTCATAGAAGTACACATCAATGTTATATTTTATTGTTATTATTAGAAGCGGGACAGAAGTGTAATCAATAGAGTGTTGACCACTCATGTTAGAGGCTGAGGGTTCGATCCCCAGCTCTACCTGATGCCTCTCAAAAACATCATTCAGTACTGGTTCTACCGTGGAAGCTGACTCAAGAGCGGTTTATAAAAGCTCCGAACTATTTTCACAATCAAGCTAAAATAAATTAGTATAAACTATAATGCTATTTCCAGTACATCTGTATAACACTTTCTTTACCTCATACTGTTCAATCTGTTTTTACAAGTACCAATGATTCCCCAACCTCATATAAATAAAAACGTCCTTACTTGAAGGCTGTCATCAGAGTCTCTCAATAAAAGGTAAAATTGAAGTACCGGTGTAGATGCAATGAGGCCATCCCAGAAAATGTAACAAAATAAATAAATACATAGTCAAAACTGTTTTTACTTGGACATGTTATCTGCTGACAGTGTTGTTTACCTGATGCTGTCATTTGAGCCAGAAACAACAAGTAGACAGACGTAGCATCTAATTGTAGATGGCCCCATTCCTTGTCTCCAACCACGGTCTTCCCTGTGATGCTACTGTACTTGGCGTGAAGGCAGTCCCTTGGACTTTGGGTGTGTTTGAACTTCTCCAGTTTGTTCACTTGCAGCATCATGCTACGCAATAGACCTTGCATTAACTTCACAACAGACTGAAATACATATACAGTATGCTAGATGATACTTTTCTAAAATAATTAGGGAGTTTTTTCTCTTTCAATTTATTTCATCTATTCATGATATATTGACAATTTCATCAACTATTGTTTGTAGTAAATTGTACTAGTTTATTTTAAATGTTCTTGACTTCTATGAGGTGAGGTGTATAGAACCACAGTACATGTATACAATAACCCCACTAGCCAACAACTTGACAAAATCAGAAAAAAAAGGTACTGAACTAAAATCGACTAATATTCAACCGATAAATTTTTAAAATATATTGCCTGTTTCTGTTACCTCATGCAACCGTAGCGGTGGTCTAGGGGTAGAGCATATGCCTCACATGCAAAAGGTCTTTGTTTCAATCCCAAGCCAGGTCATAACAAAGGCTAAAAAAATGGTACTAGAAGCTTCCTTGCCTGGTTCTCAGAATTTAGAGAATAGTTCTAGGTCTGGTTAATCCGGTATCAGTATAATATGACCGGTAGGGGCATCATACCATATGTCTGCGGCATGACACTCCAGTGTGGCAGCAATTTGAATACTGTCTCAGGCAGTCACAGTCGTGATATAATTGAAAATTGTTTAAAACACACTAAACACCATACACCAAGTTTTTCAATCCCTCCTTCCCTCTCTACTTCTCTATAGATCATAAAGCCATTGATATTAAAATATCAAATGAATTAACATAAACCTACAACAGATAGTGAGTTAAAATTAAACACCTGTTCCAATTCATATGCCTTGGCCAGATCCTCATCTAGGTCTGCAGTCTTCCTGTAGGCAAGTGCCAGACCCCAAACCGACAGTATAGAGTAAACATTGTCCCGCACCCATGCATGGCTGTTACTCTCAGTGGCTGGAAATAGTCCTGTGACAGGATGCTGTATAGATATATAAACAACTTAAGGTTGAGTAAAAATATTTTTTTATAACTCTTTAAAAGAAAAATGATAACAATGTAAAATTATGTTTATTAGTCCAGGATGAGTTACTAAACTTTACCGAAGTGTTTATCATAGATTATCACACTAGGACATTAGTCCATTTATGTTAAGGAGGACAATGTCTGTTCACTTCAGTAATATTTATTTATTCTTCTTTTGCATCAAATAAATAGATATATATGTAAAAAACATTAAGACAAGTTAAATTATTTTTTATAAACAATTCCTCAATTCAAATGTTTTAACAAGTATACCATAAAAAAAGGAATATTTATCAAAGAATTTGGAATTGATTGATAATTAGTGTTTTGTGATAAGACTACTCAGGGCTAATACACAATTACACAGGATATATAATATAGATAACAATGTGTCATGGATTTAAATATCCAATTCATTTCTTTCAAATCAAAAGTTTATTCACTCAATTCATGGTATACATGACATTATGAGTAAAAACAAAAATACAAATAATGTACAATAGAGGCTAGTTACATATGATCAAAAACTAGAATATAAATGCCACAACTTCTATGGTGAAGGCAATGGGCATATAGTTGTTTAAATGTTATATACAAGCATTTAATGTCAACATCTGTTTCACATTTTTTATTTTATTTATTTGTGATAATATATATGTCATAAATACAAAGATACATCAAGCACATTAACATACAATAATACAGAAGCAATAACATGTATTTTAAATAATATATTAAACTAGTTAACTATCTAATATAATATATATCAGCTATCAAAGATAAATATTTTATCTTGTTATCTTGTTACACAATAATAATTTTGAGACATATATATTTCACAGGATAACCTATAAAGTTTTACAACTTATTTCCAATGAAATATTTAACAGCAATTCCTAAGTGACCGAAAACTGGTAACACCATCATAATTTTAATAGCCTGGTGAACTCACATGGGCTGGTTATAATATATTCTTAATCCCTATATATAGTCTTATACTGGTCATACCTATTACCGCGAGTCTAAAATTGTGTCAACAATGTAAATAATAACATCAATAATAAACAGTAATAAAGTTACTTAAGTGTGCTGAGTAATAAACTGTTGCCTGTACGAAATGTAAACACATGACTACACTAACAGAAGTTGGAGCTTTGAGCATACAGTCTTAGGATATTTTTTTTATTAGACGGCCATTCGCCATAAAAGGTATATCGCGGTATTACGTATACAAGGGATATATATGTAGGGATATTATTGTAACTACTGTGGATGAACTTGAAAGTGAGTGAACTTACCTGATGTTTCAGTATCGTTTTATTGACAAGTCGCTGGAAATAATCCAGTCGAACGCCAGAATTACTTCTGTTCCTCATTTTATTTTATAATAAATCATGCGTTTTTAAATCCAGGTCTGTCTTCAAACGTATAAAGATTAAGTGATATACCGGATTCTTCAACCTCCAACTTTTTGCCTTGAAGGGTCAAGGTCATTTTGTAGCCGTATATGCGAATAGTTAATTGTCCATTAGACCATTTGTATTGTATTTAAAAATGAATGTCTTGATTTTAAATCACATATCATGGTATAACCATCTACATGTTTTATTTATTTCAACAATGTTTTAATTCGAAACGACAGCTGTAGTCATTGTCACTGGGCACCTTGGCGAAGGACGAATTTACGTAAGATAATTTTAGTGCTCTGTCATTTGAAAGAAAATATATACATCTTCTAAGAATTTATCTCCTTCCTAAAATTATGAAATGAGCTTCTTCTTATGGAATAGTCGTTTATGATTATGTCATTTAAAATAAAAATTGGCATTTTTGTAGCCATGTAATGTGATTTCGCGACATTGAAATGGACGCACTCGGCTAGTGACAATATATAAATCTAAATCCTATTTGCGTCAAATGAAATAATAGCTGTATTTACTGTTTCTAATCAATGAAATCTTATGTGTGTAGATTATACAATATACTGGATGTTCTTGACCTGATATGGTTTGGATGTTCTTGACCTGATATGGTTAATATCATATCCTGTATAGCAATCTCTATATATAGCATTTGGTTTTCGGCTGTTTTTGTAATGGGATGCTTGGGACCCTCAACATGACGGCAGTCAGTATGTATTTATGTTTACTCAGGCAATCACTGTGCAGTGTGTTGGCATTATTGTTTAAAAAATGCCAAGACATGAACACTGAAAAATGGACGGTGTCTGTTATCGTAACAGTTATTATTAATATGCCTTTATCTGGGGATTTTCTCGGTCACTATTGTGCAGATCAAATGAAAAAATTGAATGAAATAAAATGGCCAACAAATCAATTTTGTTTTTAGGAGCGAAACAGTCAACAAAGCTTTTATTTTATAATGCGTTCGAGGCTAAAGGTCAGAAATACATGTATGCCAAATTTTGTGTTTGCTCCAATTGTCTTGTAAACCAGTCCACTTGATACATGAAATGACATGGCACAAATGTTCACCATAGTCAGACGAGGCGTCTTGGCAAGAACCAGAAGTGTAGCTCAAAGGTCACAGTCACACTTAGAGGTTCAAGGTCAGAAATAGGCACACAATACATGTCCGCTCCTCATCTTGTAACATGCCATAAATGTTTAACATAGTGAGGCAAGATTTGATCACAAGTTTGTACTGGTGGGTTCACCATTGTAGCCCTTGGGCATCTAGTTTATCTAGTTTCATTATTCATTTATGTATTGATCACTTTGAGAACAAATTACTGACACAAAAATATTTAATTTTTCACATGTTGATAATATATATGTAAAATTTCTAATGGTAATTTAAAAATCTGAGTTATATTGAGAAAATGCAAGATGAAACAAAAAAGTGCGTGCAGATAAAGTTAAATTCTTCAACAGAAGTACATACAGTAATTTCAAACATTTCAGCACATAAACAATTTATTAATTATGTTCTGCACTGTAAAGCATTTATAAACAGTATTGTTTATTTTCTTACAGTTTTACACAATGGGGAAGCATTTTGGCAATTTAGCTCACGTGAACCGCATCATTTACTATGGACTCTCCCCATTTGAGCAGAAAGCTTTCCCTAATTTCTGGAAAACAAGCCCTCAAAATGTATTACGACGGGTCCGAGGACAATTTTTGAAAATGGCACTTCGTAAGTACAATATTTCTATTGTGTAACCTCAAAAACCTGCACAATTTGTAAATTATCAGGCCAGGACATGTTTCATGCAGTATGTGATTGATATTTAGCTCTATTGACTAAAGGGCTTATGTGATGGTGCATAGTCTGTCGTCTGTCTTACATTAGCAGCACTTTCTCTGAAACCACTAGAACAATAAACTAAAACTTTACATGGATGTTTCTATTGCATTGGAGACTATACAGAAGATTTACCTTTTCTATTTGAAATTCAAGATGTCCACCATTACTTAAATTAGGCAAAAAATGTCTCATGAACTGCCCAACATATTTTGAAAATATTTATGTGGTAATGATAACCAATTATAGTTTTATTTGATTGTACAAATGGTGTCCCTGGAGTTAAAAATGTCCACCCCCAAGGGCTCAATTTGGGAACACATGTGACTGTCATTATAATAAACATAATTTTTTTATTTATTTTTAAATGGAACTCAACTGATTTTGCCTTTTATTTTCACAGAATCATTGTTTGTTCAAGGAGGTTCAGATTTGTTAAAATGACTGGGTTCAACTGCCAGAGGTTTTAATCTTTTAATCCAATTTCATAGTCAGATTTAGGGATACACAAGAGATATTGAAAACAGCAGAGTCAAGAGGTTTGCTAGAGGAACAACACTGCATAGACAGAATATATTTTTAAGTCTTGGGAACAGGAAATAATTACATGGTGCCGGGTTGGGATCAAGAGAACCTTTTTTTTTCTCAAATGGTTTGCCACAAGGGCAGATATGTAAGCAGTTGCTTTGCCATACAACAATACAATACTTCAAAGACCTTTACTTGGACGTAAAATATATTTTTTAATTTCCCTTAGACACAATCTTAATAGTAGGTAACTGATTTGCCATTAGGCATGGCTATCTGGATAGGCTCCCTTTGTTCTTTTTCCAATGCAAGGATGTTTAGCAGCTTTTGTTGCCCAAATTTCTTCAAGGTTAGAAAAAATGTACCCTGGTTTTGTCACAATGTCCCAGAACTTCTGTCAAACTTCGGATGCATTTTTAATGGGGCTTTCAGGATGTTAAAACAAGAGTGTGCTCTTGGTATATATGTGGTTTCCACCTTGCACTTATTCCTCTCATTTCGAAAGAGAGCTAGTCAAATTTTTATGGGCACTTTCTGTTGAAATGCCACATAACATGTTGTTAGTCTTGTGTCTGTTAGCACAATATCTTGAACTTTTTGGGGCATTTTTATGACACAGGACAGCAATATTTAGGAGCATCGTTTAGCACATCTGTACAGTTAAAAAAATATGTATCCACCTTTAAAGTCATATAAGAGACTTCATTCTCTCCATAAGTAAGGCAAGACTCATTATCAATTTCCTTTGCACACATGTCAAGGAGACAATGGATCTTTATATAGGTCCAATCTTGCACCAGCATTTGTATTTCTCTTGCCAATCTTTTTAGCTCGCTGGGACGAATGTCCAGGAGAGCTATTGCCATGACGTTGGCGGCGTCGGCGTCTTCTGTAGACACCCAGGTTAAACTTTTGCGTTTAGTTGCGTTTAAATTTTTGGTGTTTGCCTCCAATCTGTCTTTGCATGGGTGGTGAGTTTTATCCCATAGGCGAGTTTTGTTGTCTTCTGACAACTCTTGTTTGTGTTTGTGTACAGGAGTAGGTGTTTTCAATCGAGATATTCAACTTGATTTAACACATAAACACATATTTATTTGGTATCACTGTTTCTGTGAAAAATGGATGTTATTGCAGCATGTACTTTTCATAGATTTTGTGTATATGTGCGATTTATAAGTTAAATAAGATTTCATATTGAACAACCCTTATATCTACTGCAAAGTAAGTTGATGTTCTATTTACTTAATAGACACATGCTAATACAAAAAGTCATGGTAAATCAGAATGTTTGTTCATATATTTTCAATGCTATTTTGCTGCTTTCATTGGTTGGAATAATTAAAAATAATGGATCCTCCGTGGTCAAGTGACCTAAGGCCACTGTCTCAGCTACTTATCTCTTACTGATAAAGTCATAAGTTCGAGTCCTGCTGTCTTTAAAAAACTTTAGGCGAGAAAGTTTGCCAGTAACTTGTGGTGGTTCTTCTCAGATTTATTCTGAGGTCTTCCTCAACCAATAAAACTGAAGATGCCATAATTTTTTTTATATAGCCTTAAATGTGTTGAAAATGGTGTTAAACCTCTGACATTAAAAAAAAATATTATTATTATTATTATTCACATTCCACAGCTGCCTTATCCTCGTATCATTTTTGCTACCACCATGTGTTTGTAATTTATTGTTTATTTTTATTCACAGCCTTCGGAGCTGTATACGCCCTTGTAAAATGGTCCAACAAAGAAAATGACCGAGCCTCAAGAAAGAACCCAGAAGATTATGTAAATGATCAATAAGACAAAAGACCCACCAAACATGTAAATTATCATCAAAATCGTTTTTTAACAGTTGGTGTATTGAACTATGTAAATTTTTAGTTTGTGAAATATTGCTTTAGTTATTCTGGAGTAAAATTCAACTGTGAATCTATCATTCTAGTTTTGGTTATTTCTAGATTGATGTCACGCGTGAAATCCAGAGGGAAAAACAAAATTTAAATCAACTTGGATGTACATGGTAGTCATCAGATGGGTGATTGGATAAAAACAATTGTGGTAGATTAAAGATGGAGGCAGTTGTTTGTGTTAATTAAAGTTTTGAAAATGTTGTGTGTGTGGTTGTTTTATTACTAATATACCAAAAGTTTTGAATCATTTATAACACATGGCACTTTAAATAAGATTATACTCATGTTTAAGTGGTATGTATACATGTATGTATATATTTCATAAAGGAAGGTAATTCTGCCAAACCAAATAAGATCCCAAAAATCGTAAATTCCGTTGTGAATTTAATTATCTCCCTTTATATATAAATATTACACTGTATCTTCATGATCCAACGCGTTTCTGTCTGTCCTTTATATAAAATGCGAGAAGTCGTGAATCCATAACTGGATCCTTCTCATATAAAGCTGTTCATGTATGTAATTTGTCCATCCAGTCCAGATGTGTTGAATGTAAAACTATAGTATATATGTCATGGTTGACACCAAATCTATTAGTTTGGTAGATGCCTTGATATTGTGTCTATGGTTTGCAT
The DNA here is from genome assembly GCA_029582155.1 of Panopea generosa. Classification (NCBI taxonomy): domain Eukaryota; kingdom Metazoa; phylum Mollusca; class Bivalvia; order Adapedonta; family Hiatellidae; genus Panopea; species Panopea generosa. The sequence continues at coordinate 11,611,302 of CM055896.1, read as the reverse complement.
TGTAGCTAGACACATTCGCAATAGTCTGGTCTGTACATTAATGTCTGGGTGTACAAATGATTATCTCCATAAAAAGGTTTTTATATGAGAAGTTAAAAATAGAAAATGTGCTTTCCTTCATCTGTATTTATATCTTGCTGCATTATGTTGTTTTCTGTCTGTCTGTCGGTTGATCAGTGTCTGTCTGCCTGTTTGTCTGTCTCTTCATCTAGATTTGCCTTAAAATATTGCCCAATAATGTTGATATAATATGTATTAAGTTCACAAATTTAATTCATTTTGACTTATAAATGTATAACCACCATCTCAGACTATTGCTACTAGTATCTGTATGTTGTTTACCTGTCAGAAAACTTTTCCTTCTGTGTATCTAGTAAAAGTTTAACTTTATTGATCAAACACGGTTAAGTCAGTGACAGACAGGAATATTCTGGTCACATGTGTGCAACTATATAAAAAAACTTTACACTTCATTGGTTTGAGGTTGGGATAGAAAATCACGTCTTGAGAGACAACTGTTTTGGAAGGCACTGCCAAGGGACAGAATTTTCTATCCAAACTGAAAAAGCCATTATTCGTTTTCTTGCATATGAAACATGTTATTTAATTTGATTCATAATTATATTTTTCACCATGATCATTTTAAATTACATAATGTACATTGTAAATATTTTATTCATCATGTCATAGTCAGTGCGCAAGATATTTTTTCTCAGACCCAGGGTGAGGTAAAAAAAATATCTAAACCTGGTTAAAAGGCAGATGTCTTTATTTGATATGCAAGAATCCATGCAAGATGGAAAGTTTCACCCAATGAGTCGGAATTACATACAGGGATAAAACTCGCCGTCGGGGGCAAGATATTTCTATCCGGTATCAGGACATTAATAAACTAATAACGGAAAATAATTTCTACTATTGATCCTAGTCAATTGATGGACCTTGATTATGGTCGTCTTCGCTAAAATACCCTACTTTTCACTTTGCTATTCTATGAATAAGGGTGTTTTTTTACTTTCACCTGTGTTGGCATCCACCTGCATGAATATTACATTGCTTGCAGTTGTATGGATTGAATGTAACTTTATTGGCAAAACCAAAATGTATTTATGAAAAAATTACATTATCTAACCAATTGTACACTACAACTCTAGTTTTCAGTGGTTACACACTAAAATTGTAACCATGCTATCTTCCTGGTGAAATCTGAGTTATGGCCTTTGTATCGTCAAAGTTTAATTATTTTATCTTGTGTGTAGTCAAGCACCAGTTCTGGTACATGTAACTCGATCTTAAAAACAGACATAGTAGTTGTTCAACTATATTATCTCGGACAAGGTCTTGATATAAAGTTTGAGTTCTGGCCCTTGCATTATCAAAAGTTGCTTTGTGTACAACACAATCAATCTCATTTAATATATCACAAAGGCAGACGAGCATAATATGCAGCGAAGGCAGTAGGCAAAAACATGTGATAAGGTGGGACAATGAATGCAATACTCAAAATCAAAGGCCTGAAGGGCCCGAGGGAAGGCTCGCTGCTTGTGTTAATCGAAAATGTAGGTTCGGAAAATTGGAAAACTTAGTTAGATTTCTGATATGTTAAAAGGCAATACATCGGGATTTAGAAAAGAATGTGGTGTGTTTAATATTTCTTTTGTGTATCTGTATAAGTAATCTCCTGCATACAATACAGAGTTCATATCAACACTTTTCCAACAGTAGCTATCAAACGGTTTTAATAATGCATTTGTAAAAATGCAAACACCATGGTACACGGCGTCTTCCGTGTTAAAATTTACTGAATATTAATTTTAATGACCCTGGTGAAAATATCCATTTCAGGACATTTATGTAACGTGGTGGTCCAGGATTCCTTTCCACATCTACACATAAAAATTATCAACATGAACAACCTATATGAAAGTTTCACAAACAAACCTTCATATTCTGATGTTTCTCCAAAATTGAAAGAATTGAGTAGTGATGTACAACTCCAGTCAATTTTAATATCTCCAGTTCAATAGTTATGATTTATGGATAATGAAACGCATTCAGCACAAAATGTTCCTGATTGTCCGAGAATATACAACACATATCTATAACTCTTTGTCTAGACCAAAACAAACATGACCTACTTACAGATTTATGCGTGTATTGACTTTAGTTATGTTCGATTCTCATATAGCTTTCAATCAACAATATAAAAAATCATTAAATAACGTTATAAACGGTTTTGCGTGACCTAGATTTAATCAGTCTAAAAAATACAACACAGAAACACGACAAACATAACAGTCAGATGACCTAATTAACCGTTAAATATGTTCATCAATACACTGCTTGCATAAGATGACAGATTGGCGCGTTTTTCTACAAACAACAAATGTGGCCCCGAACCTAATTTCGTTATTTTACTATCAAAATTAAAAGAGGACTGTAGTGAAAAAAATTCTCTAACAATCACTATTTACTCAAGCTTCCAGTTATTATATTGAAAACATGTCAATATTTCACCCCATTAATGATTACATGTCAAATGGTGTTAGAGATTATATCCCCCCTCACCAGATAACTATGCATAGTAGTTAATGCGTAAAACATTTTTTTATCAATGAAAATTGCCGCGTTTTTTTAGAGTACAGTGAGATAAGTGTATTCTTCCGCATTTCCATGCAAATTGTATGCTCCCCGTATCATATTTTTGAACTTTTGTAAAGAAAAACATCCGCAATAAATAAAAAACTTAGATACATTTGTTGTATAATACGTCCTCTGCTATGGTAAATGAGTGTTGAAAGTTGTGAACTACTTTATCGGTCGGATGAATATGGCGGTTCCTGCCATACGTTGTTTGTTTAACCGATTGCCGTGGCTGCACGACAGCTAAGGAAGTCAGAGCTTTGCTTGCCTTCCAAAAAAACTGAGTAACTTTGTTTCTCCCAACTTGTCTGATCTCCATCTAAGTATTGACTAGAAATATTTTTTTAATATGTGCTGTGCAATACATCATACTGGAGAGAATACAGCAAAATAAACATATTGGAAATGGATAAAACTTGTTATTGAAGTTAACAAAGTATGTGATTATACCCCTCCCCCACTCATGTAAATGATACTGGAAATGATGCGACATAAGATTGAAACCAAGCAACAAGGCAGTGAACAACTGGATATGGACATCGCGAAATAACTTCAGTGTGTGATAACTGTGCAGTTCTGCGATCAGGTGTTGCTTGGATGTTCATGGAAATGTGCAAGATCACTTTCGGAAAAAAAAAAATCATTACAAAATGGAAACATAGCTCGATGAAAATAACTTATTTTACTTCTTCAAAAAGGCGGACAAAAATTGGGAGTAGCAGAAATAAATAGAAAATGGGATTCTGATATGTTTATTCAGCATGATAATTTAGAACAATAAGAAATAACTACAAGAATATAAAAGTCAACATTGCGGCTATAACAGTGTGTCACTTAAATGAGTAACTACCATCACTGACGAACGACCACTTTCACACTAGTGACTGACCACTATCCCACTAGTGACTGACCACCATCACATGAGTTATCACACTGGTGAATAATTACTATTACACTTGGGAATGACCGCTATCACACTTGTGAATGACAGCTATCACACTTGTGAATGACTGCTATCACATCATGAATGCCTGCTATTCACATTAGTCAAATGACAATACATCACATTTGTGAATGACTGCTATCCGTCATGAATGACAGCTATCACATTTGTGAATGACAGCATTTACACTTGTCAATGACAGTTACCACACTTGTGAATGACAGCTATTACACAAGTGAATGACAGCTATCACACTTGTTAATGACTTTTATTATATCATAAATTACAGCTATCAAACTAGTGAATGACTGCTATCACATTATCAATACAGCTATCACACTAGTGAATGACAAAGCACACTTTTGAATGTCTACTATCACACTTAGTCTATTGAATGACAGATATCACACTTGTGAATGCATTCTATGAAACCAGTGGATGATGGCTATCACACTGGATACCTGCTATCACACTTGTGAATGACTGTTACCACATCATGAATGACAGTTATTGAACTTGGGAATGACAGCTATCACACTAATGAATGTCTGCTATCACACTAGTAGATGACGGCTATCACAATACCTATCATACTCCTGTATACTTTCATACAATCTGCTGTGTACATGCAACTCAAAACCTGCATTGCATCATTTATGGATGTTAACAAATATGTATTAAGTAAGAAAATGTATTAAAAGAGCAATATGGAAAAAACATATTTGTTTGGTGTATACATATAGATATAAAGAAAGCACATGTGAACATATTATTTATTGTCTTTGCATACATATAACCAATTTATGATTAATTATTCCATATATTGTTTTTAACGCAAAAACATAGAAAGGATTTTTCACATATAACCTTTTTTTAAAATATATACGTGAAAACAGATAAAATACAAGTAGCTCATGCTTGCACCTAATCAATTACTAGGGCTGTGTTCAGGACCATATTAAACAGATTCCCTAAATTTATTGTGTAATGTGTGCTTATATGAAGTGGAGCCAGTGTCCTCGGGCGTATCTCACAAAAAAAATTGTGACAAAATTCTCTGTAAATTAAACTAACAATTATTCATAATTATTTTCATATTTAGTCCAAATGAACCCAAATTCGTGCAAATCATGCAGAAAATGTGTTTTTTCTAGATTATGCAATCCATTTAAACACTAATCAAAATTTGAATATACGACAAAATTGTTGGATTGACTTTTGGTGCTTTTTATCTCGGATTTATCTGATAATGTTAACAAACAGTAAATGGTTATGAATAGTTACACTAATTAATAAACGTCAATAAATTGTTTATTGTCATGACCAGTAATGATTATTATAGTAACTGGATATGTTAATGGCATGTATGAAGAGAAGAATATAATATCTATTTCAGTACAATAATTTGAGATCTTTCTTACTTTTTCTTATACGGCTTGGAAAAGCCACTTTTAAAATGTCACATTTCATCTAAATCTTAAAAAAATAATTTGTGTTCAAATAAATATCTTATTTATCACAATTGGAAAAACATTTTTTTTTATTATATGTATATTATTCAATTACATGTATATTATCTAAATAAATATTAATGTTTCTTATAGAAATGAATGCTCACAACTCTGGTACATGTAAGAAAATATTTTCATAAACAGTAGTCAGAAAAATATAAATAAAATACCTTCTGTTATACAGTTTTTACTGCTACACCAGCAATGTCTAGTTTTAGTTTTAAATTAATTGGTATAAATATAGGCCAGGGTTCTACGACACATGTAATATAGACCTGGAATCGGTATAAATATAGGCCATTATTCTATGACACATGTGATATAGAACTGGAATCAATATAAATATAGGCCAGTGTTCTATGATCACCTAACAAGCCTGCTACCAGTCAATCTGACAAACATGAAACCAGTCCATCTGACAAACATGGAACCAGTCAATTTGACAAATTTAGAACCAATCCATCTGGCAAATTTAGCACCAGTTAATCTGATAAATCTGGAATCAACTCAACTAATGAACTTGGAATCAGTCCATCGATCAAATTTAGAACCAGTTTATCTGACAAAACTGGCACTCAATTTCAGGGACATAAAATTTGGTCAGAAACTCTGTATTATGACTGAATTCATAGCAATAAACAAAATGGTGTATCTCATATAAACAAAGGTAGTTCTATTTGGAACGGGAACCTTAAAGAGATCATGATGATACTAAGTCATTGCTAAATGATGACAAAAAATAAATAAAAGTATAAGTACATGTAGTTCCTGTGTTTTATATTATAATGCATAATGTGATAAAGTAATGACACATAGGTTAAGGTAATGATACAATATTATGACAGTTGGAAAATGTGATGGACAAAATTCCGACATGAATGCCCACGTGTCAACAAATCCGTTAATTTTAAAGTGATTTTTTAATCTATAAATAGACATGGTTATATACACATGAAAGTCAGTATATAGAATAAACTGTCATGATAAGTACCGGTAGAAATGAACACGTCTATCCATACACATGGTGACCTGGGACATGTTATTATAATAAACAGTAAAAATGTTCACTTGCAACTACGGTTAACATGGCAACCTGTAAATATGTTGACCTATAAATATGGTCACCCATAAACATGGTGGTCTCTACATATTGTGACCCAATAAACATGTTGACCTATAAATATGGTCACCCATAAACATGGCGACCTATAAATAAGGCGACCTGCAAGTCTATAATTATGGAGACCTAAATATGGTGACCTGTTACGAGTCAATATTGTGACCTAAAAGCCAACTGACCTAAATACAGTAAATTTGGTAACATGTTCCCTGTAAGCAAGGTGGTCTGTAAATACAGTTAATTTGGTAACATGTTCCCTGTTGGCAAGGTGACCATGTAAACATTGTCACATATCATTATGGTGACCTATAAAATATGTTAACATGTTATCTGTCAGCAATGCGGCCTGTTAACAGTGACCTGTTAGCAAGGTGACACGCAAGCCAGAAAACCTGTAAATACATGTAAGGTGATTATATAAACATTGTCACATGTAACTACGGTGGCAACTAAACACGGTAACATGTGGCCTTTAACCAAGGTGACCTTTAGGTAGAATGACCTGTGGACAAGACGATGTGCAACTTACAACATAGATAAAGACAGACGACAACTACTATCTGATTATGGTACTCGAGTGGTTTGCATAATAAACTGACAAAACTACAAATCTGCCATTGTAAAATGGAATGTAAGAATTAGAAGGAATCTATACTGAACGGAACAGCTAACCCTCCACTTTTGTATTTCCAATATCTTCGTCAAAACATAGAGCAGTGTTATTAATATTTGTCTACGACATAAACAGACAATTATGTATTGATTTTCCATAGTAGTGTCTTATTTTTATTCAAGTCCAAATTTCAAGGAAAACGCTATGATACTTTTTGAGAAAATACATAAAATGTCAGGTACATAAAATAAGAGGATGCAGGTTAGTTGTTCCATTCAATATGTGTTACAATTATGACAGGATACAAATATACAAGCATGTGTGGTGTCCACCTAGTGATGTAGCACTTTCATCGACAAATCTTCAAAAAAAATATTAAAAAACAAAAACATTACAAAATGAGTTGCATGAGAAAAGATCACCCGTCCTGTTTTATCAAATCCTTAAACTATGATGTACAGTCAAACCTGTTAAAGCAGTCACCTCTATTAAGCAGCCACCTGTCTTAAGCAGTCACAGTTGCTATTTCTCATTTCTATGCTTCCAAAGCAAATTAATCTGTGTTAAACAAACAACCAGTCTTAAACGGCCAATTTTCTCCTTCTCTTGACTGGCTGCTTAAGACAGGTTTGACAGTAATTATATTGTGTACACATTCTTAATTCTTACTTAAGTTGTCTAAAGGAATGAACAGTAAAAGTTTTCTATTCCCTCTTGGTAAGTCGCACTGTTTCTGTTCCAAACAATTTTTTATAGATAACCAATATAAACCTGTTTTTGATTGATATGTTCTTGAAATATTAATATAGTATTAGTATTCACTCTCCCTGAATACTTGTTTCACCAGGACTGCATTCAGTAACATTAAATATTTAACGTAAAAGCTAACCTTTAATAATGATGTGTTTGTTGTTATAAATATTTGCTAACATTAATAAATACTATTGGGAGCTGTTTGCTTGTGTTTAATCATATAAATAAGTGAAATGGAATGACATCGCAGAAGAATTCCAATTTCTGTTTTATCTTCATTCATCTGAGTAGCTTATTGATTTAACATATTTAAGGTTACTGAATGCGACCCTGGTGTTATGAAGGCAAGGTATAAATGCTATATCACAGTTCTTGTCACACATTTTGTCAAAGATAGTTGATATGAAACAAATATTACAATAACAAATGATTTCTTGATCATATTATGTACAAAGCATTTAAAAAAAACATGTCACATTTTGCATCATAGCTATAAAACAGCATTTTGCCTCCTGAGGCCAATACAAGAAAATAAACAAATAATAAACCAACAACAAAATGAATGAATCTGGATTTTGGTAAAACAATAACTAATTATAAACATCTGTAATAAGTAACTTCCATACAAATAATTCACACAAAAAAAAACATAGAAAATTAATAAACAGTAAACCCAAACTGGTTATAAAGAATGTAAAAAAATATACAGAAACAAGATTTATCTCTTTACACAATATATACTGTTTATTCTCACGTATTAGGCGCAGTTTTTTTCCAATTTTTAAGATCTTTGAAAAGGTATGCGGGACATACATAAGTACAGAAGATTTCTTTTTTTTTTTTATGTAATTTTTCAAAGAGTAATAGATTTAGAAAAGATTTTGCTACACTGGTATGTTCAGATATTAATTTCAGGACAATTTCTTCATGTGAGCTCGATTATAGGTGATGATTTACCTAGCGAAGAATGTTTTATTCAAATTCTGTCCTTATACATTATATATGCAGTAAAACATGTCAAATAAATCAAACATATTTTCGTTAGAAAATCAATAAATTATCAACCGGAATATATCCCATACTAAAAGATCAATCAATTTGCGAAACCCCAATTGCTTTGCATCCTTTGAAATTAAATACACATGGGTAAGCATGTCATGTCAAATACATCAAATAAACACGTTTCGGTCACGTAATCATGAAATATCCACTTAAAGCCAGACTGGTTTACACTAAAGTTAACATTACGGTATCAAGAAAGTATATAACAAATAAATGTGAAATAGTCGGTATTTTTATTTCACAATTGAATAAGTCTATAATGACGACACAATTTATTTTTGACCTTGTGCCAATGTGCGATGTCGTAACTCTGACAGTTTCTTGCGTCATTTTACGTAGCGTTCTATTTCACTAAGTGGAAAAGTTTCGATGTAACGTACAGGATTTTCTAAAAATAACATGATCACTTTTTTAATTGTCAATTATAGAACAGTACAGCGACTTAAAATCGGTGTTTAGATAAATAGATCAGTTAATTCACCTGATTGTTTAATCACACATTTACAAGCAAAGGAACGATGCCCTCGGCAATGTTTTTCATGGATAATTCGGGATTAAAACTTATAACAAAGAAATAAATTAAAGTTACAGGTATGGCAATTTATAGACATTAAATAACAAATAGAGCAATCATTATTTTACCTAATCTTTTAAAATATACATGGGAAATTATCGGAAATAGAAAATTACGATGTACAGACAATGTTTTTCATGGATATTTTGGGATTAAAACATATAAAATATATATGCGAAATTATCGGAAGGTTGGTCACTTTTAAGTGTGAACAATTCCTTCAAGGACTCATTTACATTTGATGAAGTACTTGTTGGGAGAACGAGATTTCAAAATTAGGATGCGGTCTATACACATATATAGGAGAATTGTATTTATTTTCTTAATTCTTGGTCTTAAAACATGGATGCGCGATAAACACGAATGCGTCTAATACGTGAGTAGAAACGGTATTGTCTGTCACTGCTTTATCCAACCATCACTTATTTATCCAACCGGCATCACATTACCTGATGTGATTGATTGCCGTACAACATAACAAAATACATATCTTTATGAAGAATTATAAATAAAACTGTAAGTCTAGTACAATATATACAACTTGCACATGTTTCTATTTCAAAATCATGCTCTTGATAACAATATGGATATAGGTTAAGATATCCATTTATGTAAAAATAAATATAAATTGTAGAAAAATAAAGACACCGACGTTCCTTTTAAGCCAGCATCCTAGTTTTCAAAATAAGGTAAGCAGATAGGGATTTTTTTTTCAATATTTTTTTTTTTTTAAGCTGGGTTCTATGCGCTTTTCAACATGTTACACGACATTGTGGTTACCCTGCTATACATGAATCTGAGTAGAACTTCCTTTCACAAGAATGTGGCATAACTTTGTCATAATTGGACGAAGCTTTTACTCAACCCCATGACCTCATGATTCAACCCCACGACCTCATGATTCAATCCCACAACCTCATCAGTCAGAGGCCCGATGGTGTTTTCTTACGATGAGTGGACTGTCGACCTAGTTTCACTTTATATGTATTCATGGCACCAAATCAATATCGACAAATCAAAAATTTCTACAAAGATTTATGAATAAATCGGTGATTATCAAACTTTTGTCTCTAAATCTCAATTTTTTATCAACCCTGTTATAACTACAGAGTGTAAAGTAAAGATGTGACACATTCTGTTAGACACTACTTGGCTCATAACATTGTAATTATCCAACATAAATTAAGAATATTGAAAATTGGTTAACCATTTATAAAAAAAAAGTTTGTTCTAAGAAAAGTTTATTTTTAATATTTTCTCAGAAGTGTAAATTCTAACTTTCCACAAGAAAAAGGAGTCATTTGTTTTCGATAAAATTAATGCTACTAATACTCCTTTTGCAACGATTTATGCTATAAACTTTGCTGTACATGTACTAAGGTATGTGACATGTTGTTTGACTATTGATAAGATACTTGTATGATGTATACTCATAGTGCTAAAGAAAGGGTTCATATATGTCAAAATACCACATATGGCAACAAAAAATTATGCTTTCATATAAAAACCAGTATGTAAAATAATGCAAATTATAAACATAGAAAAAAATCACCTCTTTGGTGCAGACTGTTGTGACTGGATAAAATATACAGCATGAGATACAGCAGTTGTGTACACATGTCTTTAAACAGGTGGAGAAGTTAGAGTAAAACTGTTGTATATCTACAACTTAACTCAACTTACAGTTGTTTTGCACTAAACCCCTGATGCTATGTTTAATGAAAAAATCCTTCACATGAATTAATGCAAGCAATCATGAATACAAACATTTCAGTTTTGAATCAGCTCCAGAAAAACAAATATTAAAATATATATATAAAAGAAGCAGTTTTGATTAAAAAAATAGCAGATTGGAATGTTTCAAATATTTTGCAACATGTATGGTAAATATATACATATTTTGTTTTTTTAACATTTGCTAAATAAGGCATGAAGAACCTGATAACAACAGACACAAATATTGAGAAAATGTATATATGGCCAAGTAAATATTACTTAAGCGAACAATTAGAACAAGTACAAAGCACAGAAATAGCCAGCATGAAATGGAGTGATGTAAATGATTGCACAAAGTTAATCTATAAAGCGATAACCATATATTTAGTTACAAATAATGGCTGGTGGAAAAATATTTAACTGAGAAACGCCACTAGAATCTAAGTCTGCTACAGTAATCTGGGTCCCATTTCATTAGTCTTAAGAATTTCATACGAACAAATTGTGACATCCCAGAACTTTTCATTTTCACAGTTTTTTTGCAAATTTCAGAAAGATTACTTTTTAGTAGACTTACAAAATATGGTAAAATAAGTAAGCAGCCCACTTAATGAATTTCCCCAACTTTTTGTCATAACTTCAAATTTAACACTAAGATGTTCGTTAACTTACGAACGTTAGTAAAATGGGCCACTGAACATTAAAAACCCATCTTCGACACACAATATACATGTTTGTAAATGGTATCTAGGTAAGCATTTTATAGATCCAAGTGAGATTTCTTTTGCAAATTAATATTGTTTGACTGCATTCAACGCATCATAATCAACATTTTGATAGTTTCAGTATTTTAAACACTGGATTAAAAAAATAAGCTGTAGACCCATGTGAGTCATAAAGTGCGTATAAAAGGAAACGTATTTACAGAAAAATCATGCGAAGAATGGGACAGACATTTCGAACTTATTAAAATGGATAATTACATTTTACTTGATGTTTTGCAATATTAATGTACGTACAAACAAGATAATCATTTTTTGTTACTAAAATGCCAACAACAATGAAATGTTAGTGCAAGCTGAAGTGTGTAATCTGGTTATGAACTGAAAGACAATTTTTTACATGTAAACAATTACAGTACACAAGTCTTAAGAGACAACCCAGTCAGCAAGGTTACCATGTCAAAAAAACAACAAGAGAACCATCCAACAGGGCACCACTTTACACCAGTTTACATATCATTTCGTTTTTGTTTTGTTTTTTAAAAAGTTGGCTAAATCAATCCAATACCAGCTGCTCAGCCTGAACATTAAAAATCAAATTACAATTTTGTGTCTTGGTAATTACAAAAATAACATCGTAATTAATTAATCTGAATTAATCTGAATTCATCAATTACAATATTTTAAATTAAGTTAAACATTTTGACAATATATAAATTTTACTCATAGTGATTTAAATATTTCTTAGGCTTACACGATGAAGAAGTTTGAAATGAAGAGAATCATGCTTTGTGCAATCTTACTTTTTCTAAGACAACTCCCAACTTAATGGGGAAACTATAGTCGATTTATTAGAGTAAAGAAAGATTAACATTTTGACAATATATAAATTTTACTCGTAGTGATTTAAATATTTCTTAGGCTTACATGATGAAGAAGTTTGAAATGAAGAGAATCATGCTTTGTGAAATCTTACATTTTCTAAGACAACTCCCACCTAAATGGGGAAAATATAGTCAATATATTAGAGTTAAGAAAGATTAAGATATATCTTCAATATTGTCTTCTATGTATCACAATTAATTAACAATTTCAATATAACAATAAATGGTTTTTATATATATTTTGTATACAATGTAGATGGTTTATAATTTAAATGATGGATTGGTTAATCAATTTCTATAGAATTTCTATGGAATGATTTAGTTTGTGGACTCTCTCTGCATCAGTCGACTGTTCCCATTTCACTCGACTCCGCACTCTGTGTGTAATTAAATGACTTTTTTTATAACCTGTCTGGCTGCCCATTTTACCACGGTACTACAACATCATATCCGACAGGTTTCATCATGTTTTGTATAAATACCCAGCAAGCTGGATACAAGACTATTCTAAAGTTTATATCTGACTGGTTCCATGCGCCTCCTAATTCTTGTGTACAGCTCACTGTCAAGTTGGAGTCTCCGACACATTTGAGCTGCTTGACTGGCGATGTCGTACACGGCCATTTTTATAGCCAACCTCGGGTAAATCAGTATTATCAACCGGGTCATGTTTCAAGTCTAACCCTTTATTATCATATCCTGAGTCTCTTCTATTGTCATACCCTGAATCAGGACTAGCAGTTCTTGATTCATTCTGAGATTCAAGCAGTCTGTCACGCTCGGCTTTCTCCATTTGCTGAGCTACCATAATTTCATCGGGGAAAACAGTTTGCTGTATTGATCTAACCACAATTCTGAAACAGAATCATTCATGAAATTCAATATAACGTACAGTAGCTCCATTTTTTATAAAAAATTCACATCAGAATAAATCATGTTAAACTTGATGTACAGTATGAGATTTATGTACAAATTGAGATTTATGTACAATATTAGATTGAGGTACAATATGAGATTGAGCTACAATATGAGATTGATGTACAAATTGAGATTGCTGTACAATATGAGATTTATGTACAAATTGAGATTGATGTACAATATGAGATTGAGGTACAATATGAGACTGAGGTACAATATGAGATTGATGTACAAATTGAGATTGCTGTACAATATGAGATTGATGTACAAACTGAGATTGCGGTACAAATTGAGACTGATGTTCAATATAAGAATAATGTACAATATGAGTTTGGTGTACAAAGTGAGATTGTTGATAAAAAATATGAAATTTACGTACAATAGGAGATTAAGGTACAATTTGAGCTTGATGTACAATGTGAGATTGATGTACCATGTGTGACTGATGTACAATGTGTGACTGACGTACAATGTGAGATTGATGTACAGTGTGAGATTGATGTACATTGTGAGATTGATGTACAATGTGAAATTGATGTACATGGGAGATTGATGTAATATGTGAGATTGATGTACAAGGTGAGATTGATGTACAATGTGAGATTGATGTACAATTTGAGAAAAATGTACAATGTGAGGCTGATGTACAATGTAAGACTGATGTACAGTGTGAGACTGATGTACAGTGTGAGACTAATGAACAGTGTGAGATTGATGTACAGTGTGAGATTGATGTACAATGTGAGATTGGTGTACAATGTAAAATTGATGTACACTGTGAGATTTGTGTACAATGTGAGATTAAGGTACAATATGAGATTAATGTACCATGTGAGATTGATGTACACTGTGAGATTGATGTACATGTGAGATTGATGTACAATGTGAGATTGATGTACAATGTGATATTGATGTACACTATGAGACTGATGTACAATAAGATTGATGTACACTGTGAGACTGATGTACATCTGAGATTGATGTACAATGTGAGACTGATGTACAATGTGAGACTGATGTACACTGCGAGACAGATATACATGTGAGATTGATGTACAATGCGAGATTGATGTACATGTGAGATTGATGTACAATGCGAGATTGCTATATAATGTGAAATTGATGTACAATGTGAGATTGATGTACATTGGAGATTGATGTAATATGTGAGATTGATGTACAATGTGAGATTGATGTACAATGTGAGATTGATGTACAATTTGAGAGTGATGTACAATATTAGATTGATGTACAATGCGAGAAAAATGTACAATGTGAGGCTGATGTACAATGTAAGACTGGTGTACATATGAGACTGATGTACAGTGTGAGACTTATGAACAGTGTGAGATTGATGTACAGTGTGAGATTGATGTACAATGTGAGATTGATGTACAACGTAAAATTGATGTACACTGTGAGATTTGTGTACAATGTGAGATTAAGGTACAATATGAGATTGATGTACCATGTGAGATTGATGTACACTGTGAGATTGATGTACATGAGAGATTGATGTACAATGTAAGATTGATGTACAATGTGATATTGATGTACACTATGAGACTGATGTACAATAGAAGATTGATGTACACTGTGAGACTGATGTACATCTGAGATTGATGTACAATGTGAGATTGATGTACAATGTGAGACTGATGTACACTGTGAGACAGATATACATGTGAGATTGATGTACAATGTGAGATTGATGTACATGTGAGATTGATGTACAATGTGAGATTGATGTACAATGTGAGACAGATATACATGTGAGATTGATGTACATGTACACTATGAGACTATGTACATGTGAGATTGATGTACAATGTGAGATTGATGTACAATGTGAGACTGATGTACAATGTGAGATTGATGTACACTGTGAGACAGATATACATGTGAGATTGATGTACAATGTGAGATTGATGTACAATGTGAGATTGATGTACAATGTGAGACTGATGTACATGTGAGATTGATGTACAATGTGAGATTGATGTACATGTGAGATTGATGTACAATCTGAGATCGATGTTACTCCAATCTGACATTATCAAGACTACATTACCTTGGTAACAAGGCCAGCAGCACAGAACACAAAACTGTGATGGCATGAATTGGCTTAGCTAGAGTATTCTGCATCACCCAATATGGGGTCACGGGATGGTCAAATGTCATGAAGAATGAATCAAGTACGATGCCAAACAACCAGAATGACAAGAAACTCAGGATCAGAGTCAACCACTGCGGCCACATCTGAAGTAGGAGGGAATGAACTAAATAACACGCAGTGTCATACATGTATATAAACATTTTAAACAAATAATTTCGAAGGTAACTCGAAATAACAAATTATAATATATCTACATATACATGGTATTATTTTAAATATAATGGTTAAAGGGAGGTAACTAATAATACATTTATTAAACTACATGGATTTACAGACTACTTTTGAATAATCTAACAGAAGACTTAACAGGATGTTTATTCAAATGACAAGAACATTATTGTAATTTACAAGAAGTGTTTAAAGTTCATTTTATTTCATCTTATGACATATCTCTCAAAGGCAACAATTATATACAAGTAACCGAAATATCAGTTCCTGGTAATATAATATATATGGCAACAACAAAATATATGATTGCAGATAAAATGCTTTTTGTTTTATTAATATCTAACAAAACAATGTCAACAAGAAGATTTTTTTATTTTAAAAAATCAAACAAACTTCAAATAAAATAAGCACATTATTTCTACAAAAATTATTTACAAACTCATATAAACTGCATGTGTTTGTGTTCCACCATACTACATCTGTATGAATCCACTCAACTTACCCATCTGTACGTCTCTATGGCGGAGTGGAATAATATACTTAGTACAATGGAGACCATCATTGTTGTTCCATACTCCCAGATCCCCACCCCTTCAAAATAACCCTGAAATACAAAATGTTCATTAATTAATCAATCATTTAATCAAACAAGGGATAGCACAACCATATTCATATACTTGTATTCCCATGTTTTTTTATCATTAAAATTTATTTTTCCAAAGAAAACAATCACACTTTTAAGTTGTCACTTAAATGGCTAACAGGCGATCAGTTAACCTAGGATCCTGGAAGGTTAACCAGTCCTTGAGCACACCCATCTCCAGAAGTAACTGATAATTTTCCCACTTGAATCAGCTGTGAGAGACGAATGACAACGAGATGCGCTGTCGGATATCGATCATCACGGAGACTGTGGTCAGGCCAGGCCACGTTACCTACTGAGCTCAGATAAACAGCTTAACACTAAAATTATGGCGAAGTAACACACATCCTTTTTTTTTCTTCAAAAAGGTGAAACAAAATAAATAATCTAGAGGAATAACTTGATAGAGTAAACTGTAGGCGCACATAAATGATACTTACAAAATAACAGATAAAATGAACAGCAACACTTTCAAATACGGCATCAATAAACACAACCAGGAACGACAGCCGAGTGTATGTCTGTGTAAGAAATATAGAATTGTATTAAATATTTAGTTATCTGGCAATAATATTTGAAGCATTAACACATGTGTATGAGATAATAAATCTTTAACATTATTTAGAAATGTACATTTAAATAAACACAGCGGTAGCCAGCAATAAGTAAAATATACCGTATATCAATAACACTAATAGGCAACAAATTTTTCACTAGTGTGGAATACTTTAATTGTTTGTTTTTTTAAAAGAAAAATATGGATGCGTAAAAATAAAATTCCTAGTATTGAATTTAAAATATTATTTTGTTTTTATTTACACAGTTTTACATGGAGTATATTTAACGAGTGAATTTGCACTACTCATGGCCTATTCACACTTTTCAACATAAGTGTTATATCTCAATTTATATCTCCCATGTTGTTTGCATAACATTTAAATAAAAAATCGCAATGTTGCTAAATGTATTGACACTAGCACGTACAGGTGCAGGTCAATAAGTAAATGTAGTTATCTAATAAAAAAACTCTGATTTAAATGAGCAGAAATTCACAATATCGCTGATTTTTTCATTTCAAATTGGTTTTCAATGAAATTAGGTCCCCATGAATATGTCCTTGAACCAAAAGCAACGAAAATGAATCCCAATGAAATTACTTGATTTCACAGTATTCTCTTAACTGTTTACATCAACAAAATCTTATAATGATACAGACCTTCCCTTGCTGCCCTATCTTATACAACTCTGGATTGCCAAGTAACGTCCGAGGCGAGAGATCTTTGTCAAGTATGCCATTTATGATTGGTGGAAAGGCAGTGAAGATAACGTGCTGGCACATGAGGAATAAACTGTCAATATGGGTGTTCCCTGAGTAACCACTGTACAAGTTAAACCAAAACAAAGCAAACGTCGTCATCTACAAAGACAGTAAATTACATAAAGTAAAAGATTAGACCTCTATATAGTAATATATATACATTTAAAATCTATATATTCAAAGTGTATGTAAGAGATATGATTTAATTATGTAAGAGTTCAGGTATTAAAACAAAAACATAACGTAATTCATTAAAACTGCATCACCTATAACTTTCTGTTCAATAAATGATGGAAAGTTTACTGAAATACAAAGAGGAAGGTCCCATTTTAAGATTATGGTGGATTCCATCCTTGTAGTTTATCTTAATTACACGTATAAGAAATTCGTTAAAACACAGGTCAACATTTTCCTTTTTATTCGTCAATGTTTTAGCATAACCCGATACTGGCCAATGAGTGATTTTATTGTGGGACGCGATTTAAAATTTGGTCATCAAAATTACAGAATTGTACATTACAGAGACAAAATAGAATATAAATTATTGAACAGAATAGCTATAACAAGAGTTGTCAGAAGACAACAAAGCTCGCCCCTGGGTGTCTTAGTCCCAAAAGGGCCATAACTGTGCCAAAATGCAATCCAGAGTTATGGTTCTTGTCTGTGTGTGTTCCATTGATGATGGTGAACACACATGCAAAGTTTCATTCACATTCAATGAGTGGTTGCATAGATATCTTAAACTTAAACGCAAAAGTTTAACCTGGGTGTCTACATACGATGCCGACGCCGCCGCCAGGGTCATAGCAATAGCTCTCCTTGGACTTCGTCCTGGCGAGCTAATAAAAGATGTTTGTTATTGCTAAGATCCAAAATATAAGCTGCACTTAAGAGAAGTAAATAACCTGTGTACAATGTGTAGTCTGTTTTTGTCCGTCATACTAAACATCATGCCGTTTGTTTCACTTATAAAAATAGACCCTCTTTTTTAAACTTATTTGTTTAACATCTATCGTGATACAAGTTCTTACAGGTCAGACAAATCATGCTGAAAGTTATCCTGGGTAGAACAAGCACTAAGCATATATGGATAAAGAACACTATACATAGCTGTGGTAGATAATCTACACCACACTCCTCCAGTCCTCGATCAAATGCTCTACCACTGGACCATGCTCTTCGATAAGAGGTTACCTGTGTTAAGCAGCCAGATTGGACAGTTCCCTTATACAGGTTAGACTACATTAAAATTGTTGTTAAATCAATAACATACCATGTAATTCAAACAATCAGAGTTTTTGTAAGTACAATATTGTACCCAAGACAAAACTTACCAAACTTTTGTAGAACATGAAAGCTGAGAATCTGGCAAGACGGCTGTAACACCAGTGCCCATGTACCATTAAAAGCCTCTCCAAAAAGTAGAACCTCGCAATAGCAAAGTCTGACGCCATTACGGCCTGCATGCCCTCCTGACCTGAGATTCCTATCCCAACATCGGCCATATGGATCATTGATACATCATTGGCACCATCGCCTGTAACACACAACAATACAATTTACATTTAGAATCTCTGTGCTCGCCTGTTTTAAGACATTAAATCAGCTTTTAAAGGGTTGTATTCTAAATAGCATTTTTTTTTTTTCCACAATAATTTACTTTAATATTAGGTCATTATAAATCATCCTCAAATTTTTTTAAAAAGGGGGTGGGGATGAGGATTTTATTTTTTATATATATTTTTTTTTTCATTTTATGAAAATAAAAAGGGTCGGGGCAGCATAAAAATAAGAAAGCGAGAAGGGATGATAATCTAACAATTAATTTGTTATGGTCCAATATTAATATCATACGATATTATAACATGGAAATCCATTTTAATATCAATATTACACGATATTATAGCATGGAAATCCACTAACAACAAGGAAATCAACTTATAATATGGAAATCTGCTTTAATATTAATATTATATAATATTATAACATGGAACACATGGAAATCAGATTTAATATTAATAGTATACAATATTATAACATGGAAATCGACTTAAATATTAATATTATACAATATTATAACATGAAAATCCACTTTATTAATATTGTATAATATTATAACATGGAACACATGTAAATCCACTTTAAAATTAATAGTATACAATATTATAACATGGAAATCCACCTTAATATTAATATTATACAATATTATAACATGAAAATCCACTTATAACATGGAAATCCACTTTAATATTAATATTATACGACATTATAACATGGAAATCCATTTTAATATTAATATTATACAATATTATAAAATGGAATTTCCCAAATCCACTTTCATATTAATATCATATGATATTATAACATGGAATTTCCCAAATCAAATTTCATATTAATAATAATTTTATGATATTTTAAAATGGAAATCCACTTTAATATTAATATTATAAGATATCATATTTATCATATTATTATCAAACTGTCATTTTTTCGTAGATATATTTACATCCCAGACAGGAATACATTGCATCAGGTGCAGGTAGTGAACATATCTAAACCTGCTCCCTTGCAAGGATAACACATCATCAGAGTTCCTTGTGTTGTGTTCTATATTAAATTATTCCAATCATTATTTAATAGTATATTTTTTTTGTCTTATAAGAATAAATAACAATAATGAGTTTAAATTTATAACAATAATGAGTTCAAACTTACCAATTGCTAATGTTAATACTTTCAGTTCCTCCCTGGCTAGCTTCACAACCATGCCCTAGAAAATAACAACCAAGCATGTACTACATGTATGTCTGCTTACAATGTAATTATTAACAAGAGGCCCAATGGGCCCCGTATCACTCTGCTGGCCCAATTTAAGCCAATTCCATGTTTCTTTTTATGTCAGGAACATTATACACAAAATTTCATCAACATATCTGTAACCAAGTTATTGAGCAAAAACCATTTTTCTATTATTACGCAAAGTGACTGTGACCCAATTTACCATTCCAACACTTCATTTTTTCACTTCCTTTCACAAAGGAACTTATTCTCAAAATAACATCAAATATCTTTAAAGAAGACGTTATTGACTGAAAACCCATTTTCTATTATTTTACCAATAATCAAAGGGAAATATCTGATATGAACAACTCGTGAGCTTTTATGCCAAGTCTGGTCACAATCCCATGAAATTAAAGGTGCTACAATGTTTATATAAGGCAAACATCAGTGTTTTTTCAATGTCATATTAGACCACCAATATGTGAAATACGATCCTTTATAAAGTTATGCCCATTTACAAAATAGAAATGAAAATAATTTTCTTTTTACGTAACTAGGTGTTCAAACCTGTCTTAAGCAGCCACTTAAGGGAATAAGCAAACATGGCCTTTTAAAACAGGCTGTTGCTTAATACAGGTTAATTTGTTTTGAAAACATAGAGATGGGAAATAGCAAATATGGCTGCTTAAGACAAGTGGCTGCTTAATAGAGGTGACCACTTACACAGGATTGACTGTTGTTAAAGTTAGCAAATCTATGTTCACATAGTTATGTTCTGTGTGCTATTTACCTTTTGTATAGGACTAGATCTACAACAAATGACAGAGTTGCATTTGCCAGCTAGTAACAAAAATAGTTTTTCCAGGTCCTGTTCCAGGGCGAATGCCAAAGTTTTGCCATCAATGACAAGGCCATATTCTTTTTTCTTCGTAGCAGGACTAGAGGTAGTGGATGAAGGAGTCTTTTCTTCTAGAATAATCTCCTCCAGGTGGTGTTTCATCAAATCCTTTGTTGACTCCTGCAGGTATATTATATTTAATTATCAACCAATCACATATCAATCTAGGGCCCGATTCACTAACCTTCTTAAGTCTTAAGATTTTTGTACAGTATATATAAACTAGTATGATATGTCAAATTAAGCTGGAAATCTATGTCAGTCTAACCTGAATGCACAGGCCAAGTTAGGAAATCCCTTTTCAAAATATTATTTTGGCATATTTCAAGATATCCTTGTGGCATTAATTAGTTAATGATTATAATCTATATAGCTATGACATATGGGAAAAAATGTTTTACCAATTTTTAAATTTTTAAAAATTCAGACATATTTTCTTTAATACTGTAAAACTAAACTATTGCTGCCATGTACTGATGTTCTGTATCAGAGTTACTGTTTGGTTACAGTTGCCGGGCCCAATTAGCTCAGTTGTTAGCACGTCTGACTATCAATACAGGGGTCATGAGTTAGAATCCCGGCCCGACCATAATCTCCGTGATGGTTGATATACTACATTGCGTCTCATTATCAATCGTCTAAACCACTTATTCAAGTGGGAAAGTTATCAGTTACATGCGGAGATGGGATGTGCTCAAGTACTAGTTAACCTTCCAGGATGATGATCCCAGGAAACAGTGGTTAGGTGAACTGATCATCTGTTAGCCCTCGATGGCATAAAAATGACGCTAAATATTCAATCAATCAATCAATCATGGTTACTGCTGTTAATAGTATTAAGAAGAGTCGAGAACGACACTAATTATGTATTTTGATAGAAAATCCACCTTTATACACCAATGTAGTACTGTACATACCTTATTTTCTGCATTCACTGCTATGAGTTGTTGTTCTGGGTTAAACAGCTGTGATGAATATGCTACCTGTATTGCCGTCTCCTGCTTGTCTCCCGTCAGAACCCAGACTTTGATTCCCGCTTCACGTAAGTGGGCTATAGTTTCTGGAACTCCAGTCTGTAACTTGTCTTCAATACCTGCACCAATAATAAAATTTTATCAACACTGTCAAACACAACAACGCATAACCATTTTCTTTTATAAAAGAAAAAAAGAAAGTGGTTCTTGTAACAAAAGATAGAGCAACACTTTTAGTTTACATGTCAAGGGAAAGGACGTATCTAATGTAGAGAAAACTTGTGGCCCATCTCTTTTACCAATAATTGTATATGATTTATATGCATGCACAAAATAATGTACTTGGTGTTTATATGGCAATAAAATATGTTTAAAAGTAGAAAAACATTTTAAATTTACACAACTCGAAGTTAAAGGTGTTTTATGTTCCATATCTTGTTTATCATGCTGTTTACTTAACAGTTTTAGTGAATTAACTCAACTACATAACAATAAATTACCTCCCTTACATGACAGTGAATTATCTCCCTTAAATGACAGTGAATTACCTCCCCTACATAACAGTGAATAACCCCCTTACATGAAAGTGAATTACCTCCACTATGCGACAGGAACACTAGCCTTGCAAAAGAAAAATCAGAACTTTGTTGTTTAGTTGGTTTTTTTTCTACAAATAAACATGCTCACAACACGCTAGTAGACGTGTTTATCCGATGTTTCTGACAAACCCTGTAAGAACTATTTCATGTCTGTTCCTAATATACTGTACTGTGGCTACCACACGCAGAATATTGTCTCAACACAACTTGTAATCTGTTGTACCTCTGGTTTAAGTATTTCATCGTATATATGAAGTTCTACAATCCTGGTTTAAACATTTTATAAGTAAAATGAACTTTTGCAATTCTGGATAAAACATTTTATATTTCATATAGATTTTGGCAATCCTGGTTTAAACATTTTATAAGTTATATGAACTTTTGCAATCCTGATTTAAACATTATAATTCGTATCAATGTTTGCAATCCAGGTTTGAATAAAAACAATTTTTAACTCGCATGACATTTTGAAATTACTATTTTGCATTTTCAGTTGAATAAAATTTTACCTGTGGCACCAAGTAACTCCAGCTCAGTCTCGATCTCACATGCGACATCCATTAATTTCATATCCCGATCCTCCAGGGCCATCTCCGCATCGTGGTTTTTCTTTGCCCATTTCTCGTAATCTGCCTTGGGGATTGTCTAAAAGTAAAAAAAATATAGAATATAGTGAGAAAGATTCCTGATGATGGTTGTGTGTGGTCCAGTTGTAAAGCATCAGACCTTGGATCAGTGGGTGACGGGTTTGATCCTTCACCATGGCTTTATGTAGTGTTCTTGAGCAAGACACTTAACCCTTTACTTCATACAGACGCCTTTGGACACCTCTAATATAGACACCTTTGGACACCTCTAATATAGACCCCTTTGGACACCTCTAATACAGACCCCTTTGGACACCTCTAATATAGACGCCTTTGGACACCTCTAATACAGACCCCTTTGGACACCTCTAATATAGACGCCTTTGGACACCTCTAATATAGACCCCTTTGGACACCTCTAATACAGACCCCTTTGGACACCTCTAATATAGATGCCTTTGGACACCTAATATAGAAGGCTTTTGAATTACTGGACTGAATTATGTTTATATTAACTGACAGAGTGGAAAACAGTGCACTGTTTTCAAAGGCCTTCTGTGATTGGTGTGGGAAAACGCATATCTATGAAGTAAAGTATTCATATACATTTATGCTTAGTATTGGTTCTGAAAGAAGACTTCAAGCATGACCTGTCTAAGTTGTAAAAACTTGTGCCACAATCGATGTAAAATAAATAAGTTTAAAACTTAAAACAAGATGATGGTTGAAGTTATCTAACGTTACTAAACAAATTATGAAAGCGGTTATAGCAAAGACACTGCTGATAATGATGATGTTTATAGTGGTGGTTAGGATTATAGTGATGATAGTAATAACAATGTCTGGCAGTAAATACAGAAACAAAATTGTCAATAAACAATGGAAACGCACATATTTTATTTTTTTTATTTTTATAAATGGGTTAAACGTCATTTTCAACACATTTCAGGTTATATAAGGCATATCCAGTTTTACTGGTGGAGGAAGACCTCAGACCGAGTCAGACTGAGTATAACCACCATCCAGTAACAGCAAACTTTCTCACATAAAGTTTATGGAGCAAGCAAGGCTTCAACCTATGACCTTAGCAGTGAAATGATCTTGAGATGGCGCCTAGGACCACTCGGCCACGGAGGACCCTTCATACATTTTATCAGCTACTAACAAATAAGTAATGTTTGTCACAAAACAGATTTATTTCAAGCCTGAAGAAACCGTAAGCCAGAATAACATATAAGTAAAGTGTATAATTTGTGTTCAAATGAGAGAAAACACAATATAAATTATGTATGAATATCATTCTGGTTTCACATTAATAGAGGATCTTACATTTGTGCTTACTCATTATTGAATTTATCAAATGTGTTGGAAAACATATATAATGCAAGGTTCTGCCCAACAAGTTTGATAAATTCAATAATAAATGAGCACAAATGTAAGATTCGTTTTAACACATAACTCAGAAAATTTTACATTTGCCATTTATTAACAGATCCTCTCTATATGACAAGAAAAAAATCAGGCATATTTGTTTCCATGAGTTATCGTATGACATTATGTCATAGGTTTATCACACTCATGCACCATCAATTATGTGATAAACTTTGTTATGAAATGTTGTGAAATGTTATCAAGTAACTTGAGACACATACCAGCCTAAACAAACATACCTGTACATGTTGTCAACACAAATAAGTAGGTTGAGATTTAACGTCTTTATTATCATGTTAAAACAAAGGACACAAGCTGAAGTGCTGTAAATCTTTAAATTCTCAATGAACCTTAACTGAACTTAATGAAATAATTTACAGAACATTATGATCAATAAAGTTGACTCTGACACAGTTTTACGATTACTAGAGTCAGTGTAGAAAGCTGTAAAATTCTGATAACATGCATTTTTATGACAGCAGTTATAAATCTTCGTCTCGGTTGATTATATCACACTGAAAGAAATAGACATGACCGCATGTTCTAGTGGTACAGCAAGAGTCAATATTTCTTTACTTGTAACTTAAACATATCATATTTCTTATACATACATGCATACATTATAACATAAAGTATATCCAATATAGTTAACATATGACAAACTTTGTGAAACACTTTGTATATATTTTTTAGATATTTGTAACACATAAAGTAGTATATGCATATCTGTAGTTCTGTTTTATAAACAACAATAAGGCCATTATATATTAATTGCTAAATTATCATCAAAGTCTTTCTTAAAAATGGGGAGGGCGGGAGGATTTTAGTAGAGTATTTTTTATCATTATTTTCATTTTTAAAATTTTTGATGTTTTTTTTTTTTTTATGAAAATAAATGGGTTGAAGCGGCATTAAAATTAGGGGGCAGGCAGGGATGATAATCTAGCAATTAATCTAATATGGCCTAAGAGGTTAAACTTTATTGTTTCATAACTGTAATTTGCTACAGCATTTGACCAAGGACTGGAGAGTTGTTGGTTCGGTCCCTGGCCTTCGCAATGTGTGGTGTTCTTGAATAAGACATTTTATTTACATTTGATCAGTAATGGTCCTAACCAGAACAACTGATTTGTTTAAGTTACAAGAACTCAAAACCCATGTAAAATAAATAATAAATCTTCCAAACCACATTCAAATAACAGCATTAAAATACTGAAACTTCGAAAGTATTAAGTTTTATTTAATACTGGCTGCAAACTTAGTTATGAAAATTAAAACATGTACAATTATGAAGACATTTAAAGTGATTTTAATCAAATATGAAATTTAAATTGCACATAATTCCTTATAACTGATTTCAAACAAATTTAAACAAAAAATTAAAATATTATGCAGGTTAACAGTATAATAGATTGACTTGAAGTAGTATCAGGGATTATTTAATATCCAGTTACCTTTTTCGCCATACATAACGTCCTTAGTCCCTGCATGGCATATTCCAAAATGTGTGCATCAGTTGCTTCCTTTATCTTTTTGTATTCATAGTCTTCTACAATATAAAAAATGTCCATCAATTCAATGATGCAAAACTTTATTGTTGGTTCTCTTATTTCCAAGTGATGATTATTTTATTTGTATAAATTTAAACCTGTGGGTATATAAGTTGCCTTTAATGAACATGTACAAGTATAAATTGTTTGTTTTTAGATATCAAACTATGGAAAGAAATATTAGTTTACTACTGAACTGTAATCACACCTAAGGCTATTATAAATTAATAGCTAGATAATCATCCAAATTTTTCTTAAAAAGTAGGGGATGGATTTTTTTTTTTCATATTTATTTTTTTTTTTTTTTTTATTATAAAAATAAAAACATAAAAAAAGGGTCAAGGCAGAATAAAAAATAAAAGGTGGGCAGAGATGATAATCTAGCAATTAATTTATTATGGCCTAATGACATTATCGATTTCCTCTCATTCACATGTTAAGTGACCATTTCTATATTCTCTAATTTATATTTTTGATGTTTAAATTCTAACAATTCTGTCCATTCATCAATTTTTTTTAACAACTTTTCATCTAAACTTATGTGAAAACATCCTTACTTTTAGATTCAAAACACCATGGACAGTCAATATTGCCGGTAAGTGTAATGGATTTGGATGATAAAGACAGTGACAGTCTATTTTATATTTGTGACAGTGATCACATGCAGTATTCCTTACCTTTATATTTTTTTGAGAGAACACTGAGGATTGCAGAGTCGGCACCTTTTGTGTACATGATGATTTCCTTAGTGAGGGGGTGGCAAACAATCACAGACATACGTTTCCGAGTAGAGTCAAATGTGAGAACATGTAAAACGTCGAATTCAACTTCACCCTCCGCTGAAAACACAAATATATGCATTTTATATTATATATATATGACTCTATAAATATTGCTTACAAAACATTGAATCATGTTTTCCCCTTTTTGAATTTGTTTTTATGTCATTTTTTAATAGGCGGTTTATGCCAATTTCAACACATGACAGGTTATGGTATATCCAGTTTAATTGGTGGAGGCAAGAATGCGTATAAACATATTATTTGTATTTATTATCATTTAATATTTAAACAATTATCACACATGTCACTTAATATACTGTTTTCTTCAGAAGAGAAGGAATGACACAAACGGCTGAGTAAGGCTGTTACCTGGTAACCAGACGGTGACCGTTTTAGCCGTTCTTCCCTTCAGACAGCAGTTGTATGTACTGGCTGCTCGTACAAGAGCAAGCTCATCTGGGCTCTCAGCCTCGTACCGTGTCCTCGACATATCTGACCGTATGGATGACCCCGCTATACTCCCTGCTATACTTCCAGTTGGAGTTGAGACATTTGGCATATATTGTAATCTTGCAGCATTTAATGGAAATTTATCACTATCTAAATCATGACCAGGGTGTATAGGGGGTAGGACATTTTTTCCACCTTTAGGCGTAGATGGGTCGGTAGGTACAGGTTGAAGTTTTCTAATAGGTGGAGTTTCTGGGCGCAAGCGAGTGTATTTTTCCAGAAGAGGATTATCTATGTGGTTTTGGTTTTGGTTATTTCTTGTGAGAGAAAATGGCGTAGACTGACTTTGTGCTATATTGCCTTCATCGTCCATCTGGAAATGTAAAGATGAATATGACAGTGACTCGATTAATTAACCTTTCTCAAACCTATGTATATAACATTTAGACATAAGATACATTAAATATCTACTTGGCTGACAGAATAAAACGTGATTGTTGATCTACATTTCAGAAAAAAATTAAGTGGCACCCAGGGTAAATCATATAAGCTCCCACCAACCGCCTTGGTACACGAAAATCACAAACTTCCAAGTAAAATATTATGAGGGTTAAGCATAAAGTCCAAGAATGATAAAATATTATGAGGGTTGACACTTCTTTAACAAAGTCCATGTATAATAAAATATTATGAGGGTTGATGCTACATTTACAAAGTCCATGAATGATAAAATATTATGAGGGTTAACACTTCTTTAACAAAGTCCATGCATGATAAAATATTATGAGGGTTGTTACAGAAATACACTTACAATGTCTTCATGTGCATGTAGTGACACAACAACAGTGTTGCAGATGGCCATCAGAAGGAAGAACTCTTGCACCTGGTTTTTGTGATTGGCCGACTGCAAAGTGATATCCACGCTGGCAATGCTACGCAGACACATACTTGACAACTCTCGTTGAATCTCAGTCTCCAACTTCAAGTTCTCCATGATCTACAACAACAGAATATGTAAAATATCAATTACTGCAGATAGACTGTACACTTAGTGTACACAATGGCTACATGTATATCACAGCTACCTGTACACTTAATGTACATTATGGATGTACATTTAATGTACAGTATGGTTACATGAATATCTCAGCAAACTGTAAACTTAGTGTACATTATGGTTATGTGTGTATCTCAGCTAACTGTACACTTACATACAATATGGTTACATGTATATCTCAGCTAACTGTACACTTAATGTACATTATGATTACATGTGTATCTTTACTAACTGTACACTTAATGTGCATTATGATTACATGTGTATCTCAACTAACTGTACACTTGATGTACAATATGGTTACATGTGTATCTCAGCTAACTGTATACTTAACGTACATTATGATTACATGTGTATCTTCGATAACTGTACACTTAATGTACATAATGGTTATGTGTGTATCTCAGCTAACTGTACACTTAATGTTCATTATAATTACATGTATTTCTCAGCCAACTGTACTCTCAATGTAAATTATGGATAAATGTATATCTCAGCTAACTGTACACTTATGTACATTGTGGTTTTATGTGTATCTCAGCTAACTGTACACTTAATGTACATCATGGTTACATGTATATCTCAGCTAACTGTACACTTAATGTACATCATGGTTACATGTATTTCTCAGCCAACTGTACACTTAATGTAAATTATGGATACATGTATATCTCAGCTTACTGTACACTTAATGTACATCATGGTTACATGTATATCTCAGCTAACTGTACACTTAATATACATTATGGTTTCATGTGCATCTCAAATAAATCTTTCTTCAGAAATTACATAGAATAAAATTAACTTTCAAAGTACAATTCAGTTCAGTTGATTAATTTCCAGTACAGGCATTCTAATCATAACATAATTCTGATGAGACATTTTTCATTCCTAGAATGAAGATTTCTACTTTCATTAACTGATCAATATTTCATGCTTAAAATTTTATAAAATAATCCCTGAATATTTAGGAATTAACCAGTGAGCAGTATACCAACTTGGGATCAATACAAACAGTGATAAATACACTGCACCTATATAGGGAAATGAATGAAGCAAATACACTGTTAAAGAAAATGTACCAAGTGACACATTGAAATTTTATACCTGGCAGAAAGATAAATAAATTTCCCACCATTAGAGAAAGCAATATAAGCATTATGAAAAAAGTGCACATGTGAGCAAAAACATGAAGATAGAGTATGCAATTGTTTGCCCATCTGGTCAAATAACCAACTAATAAATTGCCTGTGTATAGAACAACAATATAAACTGTACATTATCAAAACAAATGCAATCATCCACAGCTGTAAGGCTTTAAGTCTGAATTGAAATTTGTGCCAGGATATATATTTAGATTAATTTGCCGTCAAAAGTGCATCATTTATTAATACATATCAGGAACTATTTTAATCTATACAATCATAATTATTGCTTGGGGTGCATGTATTAGCCAGTACTTTTTGTTTTTATTTTATGAATAAAATATATAAAGAATACAACACTGACTATGTTTCAGTTAAGCAATCATTTTAGTGGTGAATAAAAACTACTCCATTATTCAAAAGTGGTTAATTAATTTTGGAAATATCACACAAGATGACTTTGGTGTGGAAATTACAATGCGCACAATGGATGAAATTTTTGAGGAAAATATTGACAGATTTTCAAGAGTAAAACATTTTTATTTACCACTAAAAAGATATCTAACTCATATTACATACCACTGAAATTGTTTTTATAAAAGTTCAGTTGAATCTGCACCCCAAACAATAAGTATTTAATTAACTATTCTAAAACTACACCCAACTGGCATTGATTCTCTAACTGATCAATTTTACATAAATTATTAAGTGTCAACAAGGAAATGTCAAACTACTAAGTAGTACTGTATTATTGTATAATTGAAATGTTTTTTTGATAGAAGCATTCATTCATAAATCTTCCTTTTTTTGTGGAATGACATGACAAGTTATATAAAACGTATTCAATTTACTGGTAAAGGAAGTCCTCAGAATGAATCTGAGTAGAACCATCATACTTTCGCGAGTAATTGGCAAACTGTCTCACATCTAGTTTTTGGACCTACTGGATTCGAACCCACGATCTCCGCTGTGAGAGGACAGAGGTCATAAGATGACTCCAGTTGATCACGTAGGACTCCTAAACCCGATTTCAAATATATTTCAACTATATATATTACGTGTTGCAGCAATACTTGTAAAGCTATGATAATATTCTATAACGAAATCTTGTACAATAAAATGGCTGTGCAAATTTGGTTAATTCTAAGTATAATGCTAAAATCTACACTGGTAGTTTATTATAATTTTTAAATAAAATTTTGTTATGGGCTAATGTGCTTGAAACTGCTCATGAACGAAAATGTTCTCTAAAGGTATAGCCTCAAAATACAGTATTACAAGTTACATGAAAATGGTGGACCCCCATGCATAATAAACAATCCCAACACAATATTTAAATCTATAGTTTTCATAAAAATAAAATATGAAGATTGATTGATTGATTGATTGATTGACTGACTGATTTATTGATTGACTGATTGATTAAATATTTAACATCATTTTTATGCCACTAATGACTAACAGAATGATCTGTTAACCTAACCATTATTTCCTGGGATTCTGGAAGGTTTACCAGTACTCAAGCACACCCATCTTCTCAAGTAACTGATAACTTTCCCACTTGAATCAGCTGTGAGATGAATGACAATGAGACCTAATGTCGTATATCAATCATCACAGAGACTGTGACTGTGTGTGGATTTAAACTCACAACCCTTGAATTGATAGTGGGTCATGCTACCGACTGAGCTATCTGGGCCCTAATAACATTAAAATGACATCAACTGAAGAGCAAATAAAGAGTTCAGATAGTCTAGAAATATCAAAATAATACAGGAATGTTTTAAGACAGTTAAGTATAATATAGACAGAAGGATATTGAATATTAGATCTATGTTAGTTCCATTTTTATTTGTATACCATAACCATGAAATTGTTTGTTTTAATTTAAATTAAAAATATAACAGAATTATTTGCAGCATTTGCGCTCCAAAGTAAAATAAAATGACAATCTTGAAGATTTTCTCTCTCAAAATTTTGCTTTGATAGATTTAATTCAATCTTTAAATTTCTTTGTTTTTTGTTACTGAAACAGACAAAACTGTTTCACAGTTTCTATGGCTTCAATACAAATTAAGAGTGAAACCTTGCTTTAAAGCAACACATCCACGTTTAAACTTTTTTAAAAAGTTTTTCAATTGAGTTGTGAGCACATTTCCCATACATAAATATATGGTCAGTGAACTGTATATGTGCTAACAAACACTATCCAGAACGCTTTAGAATTATAAAAAAAGATGTCCAAATTATAAAGCGTGACAAACGCTTTATAAATTATTTTCAAATTGCCGAGGATTCCAACTTGGCTTCAAATTGAATTATGCGATTCATATTAAAAAACTTCACGTTTTAGTGCGTAGTGTACTTTACCTGCCTTGAAAGTCATTTTGACATTTTTTTTTACTCAGGGGAGTTACACGCTTGTTTTGTAAAGTGTTAGTCACGCATTATAATTTGGGCATCATTTTGTTCCGGATTGTGTTTATATGCTCATATACAGCTAATTGATCATATGTTTGTATGGGAAATGTGCTCATAACTCAATTAAATTTTTTTTTTTAAAAGTTCAAACATGGATGTGTTGCTTTAAAAAATAAAATAAAATACTTTTATTATTATAATCATTATCATTATTGTTATTAATATTATGATTGTGATTATTATTATTATTTATTATTTTTTCTATAATAATACCAAGGTTACAAGTATGTTAATATTATTACAACTGAATGACTTTCCTTATTTCAAACTGTTCATATTCTAAATTAACAAAGACTTAAAAGGATGAAACTGAAACCAATTTAATTCCTGTTCATAAATCAAACCAATATTTAAACATTTATTTCCACATAGTACCTACTGAAACTTTATCAAGTTTTTAAAAACTTGTGTTGTCAAGCTAGCATTGAAAAAAACGAAAATATGACTAAAAAAAGAAATCCAAATTGATATCTTCTTGAAATGTTTTCTATCATACAGATAAAAACCGATGAAATATAATTATATATTCTTTTGTCATGGATGACACCAATAGAGTACAAAAAACTAGATTTTTAACAAATTACCATAGTATTCCCCATTTTGAAATAGAAAATTTAGGATGTACATGCATACATACATACTTGCATCATGTAGAAGGATTTATAATATTCAGAAATAGTGATGAGAAATTATCAAAAAT
This sequence comes from Panopea generosa, assembly GCA_029582155.1. Classification (NCBI taxonomy): domain Eukaryota; kingdom Metazoa; phylum Mollusca; class Bivalvia; order Adapedonta; family Hiatellidae; genus Panopea; species Panopea generosa. Next base: position 11,578,103 of record CM055896.1, on the reverse strand, counting down.
TGCCTTGATACTGTGTCCTGTTAGGTTCAAAATATAAGTCTTGAGACTCGAGTGTTCAAAATCATAAAAAAATAGTTTTTCGAAAAAACAAAGGTACACCAACATTAAATTTTGTGGGATTTTTCTTCCTTTTTTGAAAATTTATAAAGAAACTTGATATTAGACATTATAAAAAATGTAGTTTCACGCAGTATTGGAATGATTTACTAATATATAGTAATAATCTTTTTTGTTACATATAAAAAATCTTTCTTTAATCAATCACAAAATCTATATAATAAGCCTTTTGAATTACATGTACAGTCAAAACTGTAAGTGACCACCTCTGTTGAGAAGTCACCTGTCTTAAGCAGCCACATTAGTAATTTCCCATTTCTATGCTTTCATGTAATCTACCCTGTATTAAACAACAACCTGTCTTATAAGAGGCCCGTTTTTTGCTTCTTCCCTTGACTGACTGCTTAAGACAGGTTTGACTGTAATTAAATGTGTTATTTGATTCAAAAATCTTTAAAAATGCATTAAAATCGCTGAAATTTGAATCTTATCCTACAGATTATAGATATATATATATGTTCTACTGGAATAAAGACAAGATACAAGTTGTGTAGGAATACTACCGGAAGCTGAATCTGTTTCTTTTTTGTCTCCTGATAAAGTCAAAGTGAAGATTATATATAAACCATCATCTACATTGTATGTTAGTTATTTAGGGCTGCACCCAGCCAGATATGACACGATTCCTAGGTAATAAAGTATAAAAATAAATGTTTACAGAAAGTAATATACACAAAAGACAACTAAATACATGTACCAAAATGTGTGGTAGTGGATAGTATACTTAAAGAATAAAGAAACACGGGGTGAATTTCAGAGCCACTTTATCAAACTTTTGTAAGCAATATTTACAGTTTCAGAATTATGTAAATATGTAAATGTATTTCATTAACAATTTCGTAAATATGATTATTTTTATTGACAAAATCAAGAATGAAATACCTTTATATACATATTCTGAAATTTTAAATATCGCTTACAATAGTTTGATAATGTGACTCTGAAATTCACCTGTCATTTTATTCTTTCAGCATTTATTATTTATTTATGGCTGCACCCAGGCAGACATAAACGTTATACATGATTCCCAGTTTATGTTTTTCTACTTAGAATTGAAGATAATGTTAACATATAATAATATACACAGAAGACTATTGGGCCATCCTAAAAAAAATATTTGTTACTGTGCTCCGACCCAGTATTTTTCATGTGGGTAGCTAGCTATTTTTTTTTTTTTGAGGGGGCTAAATTTTGAAGAAAAATGGAGAGAAATCATGAAAAAAAATTTAATGCTTTGAAAGTCAATAAAAAAGTTTGGGTAGGTGCAAACACTTTATTTTTTAAGGACAGCTTTGTGGTAAGGTTGAACCTAGCACTCAATAATCTTCGCCCATATTTGGGCATTTCGGCCGTTTACAGGTCTTCTCCCTACCTACAGTTATTTGTGAATGCGATATAATGCTGATTTAATAATGTATTGGTTTTGGTTTATCAACAGTAATATCAGTATTTACATTTGGACACCGTAAATTAATTTCGGATATACACGGAATATGCACGAGTGCCAGGTAAAACCTAATGGACAATACTAAACTATATTGTAATGGATTGTATATAATTCTTGATGCAGAAACACAAAAGTTGAAATATTTAAATCAGTGTAGACGTGACGTCAGCACAACATTAAACAGGTATTAGACACTGCATCATCTCTTGCGCCATTTACAGGTCGGAAACTGTTTTTATTAGATGTATCTCGAGGTGGCACATTTGAAATTTTGTTGCACATTTCACTCTGTCGTGCATTTTTTCTTTCTCTAATCTTTATCAGAAGGTTGGTCTTGCTATGAACCAAAATGTTGCAAAGATTTTTATCTCAAACATGGGACAATCAGAATAGCCAACCATGTACCTTTGGCTCAAGTGAATCCAAATATTTACATGTATGTTGACCACACTTGTTTAACCCTTTACTCCATAGATACACGTTTCCATGCACCAATTACAGATGGCATTTGAAAACAGTGCAGGAAGAGTTCAGATTGCTCGTTATTTTCCACTCTGTCAGTTAATATAAACATAATTCACCCATTGCTGAAACATGGTGAATTAATGCTTTCAATTTGGAAGAGTCCAAGAAAATACTTATGGAGCAAAGGGTTAACTCATAATGAAAACATAGATGGAACACTGATTAATAACTAAGACAAAACTACAACACTACTAAATGTATGTCTACAGGTATGATATACTTACTGAGCTGTTTCTACTGATATTTGCCAGTGAATATCTGCTGCCCGTATCACTGGCAAGCTCATCATCAAACTCTGAAAAAAAAAAACAGAAATCAAAATAAGGAAAATAATCTCTAAAACGTGAAAACAGACAACGAAATATAAAAGGTAATCCATAATTTTGTTTGTTTGTTGTGTTCCAACCCATTTTTTTTGTAGGTAGGTAGGTATATTGCAAGATCTATTTCAGTCTAATCTAGGCATGTAGCCCAAGTTATGAAATTCCTTTTTTAATATATTATTTTGACATGTTTAAATAGATATCCTTTTGGTAATTCGGGGCCAGTGAGCATGTTGTATTGGAAGAAATGTTTCTAGCCAATTTTAAAATTTTGAAAAATCCTGATATATTCCATTTAATGTCATTTTGAAAACAAATTGACAAAATTCACGGAAATCAATAACAATTCTTTCAAAGTCAATAAAAAATATAGAGTACCCGGTAGCTGCTATCTGAATGGGCAGGTATGAGCACAGCAAACAAAACAGTTTGGTCTTATTATAAAGTAATGAAAACAGACAACAAAGTAATGAAAATAATGGTCAAACTACACCACCTTTCATTGAAATAACCCACCAAACAACTTGTTGACATTGAGTCCATTGTCACAATAATGGGTTTTGAGTTACTAAAACAAAAGAAGAGACACACAACTCGATTGATTATGTAGACTTTTAGCCAGATTGTTCATTTAGGTACATTATATTTACGTAATCCAGGGAGAACGATTTAAGCTTGTTATTTTTATATTTCTCACGTCGAACATTAGTGACCTTGACTTAAACCACAGTGCTCAAACCACCGCCACTCCATCACCTGTCTCCAACAACACCGTGTTTCATGTCAAAATCTTATCTGTTACAAAAATGTTCAACTGACAAGCAACATGATGCAACGGAGCAGGACATGACAAAGTCTATCCTATAGTGCCTCTTACCCACCCCAAACCTTGTTAATCACTTAATTTAAAACAAAAACAACATTACACTGAATATAACTAGTGTGCAAGTTTGGTGCAATGAAAAATATAGTGTTAGATGGAGTAGTTACTAGTTGAAGGATCACTATGGATATCAGAAAGACTTCACCTTCGGTCAAATATATTAATAAGCAATGATCAAAATAATTTTTATTTTAATTAATCACCATGTAATATTTTATTGCAACGATTTAATCATTCCAACTCGAAAGTTATAGATCATCCTTTATACAATTTTTTTTTCAAATTATGGCAGTAGAAAAGTAACAATCGTTTTACTTATGGTGGTAATTACAAAGGATTTCTTGCACACCAGATAAGGATATCTGCATTTTTACCTGGGTTAGATATTTCTATCTCACCCTAGGGCCGAAATAAAATTCTTGCGCTATGACGTTAATACTCATTTATGATGTAATGTATAAATTATATGAAGTAATCATTTATAATTTAACGTTTTAAAGCGACTGTTGTGAAATGATATTGATAAAATAAGTTGAAAGAGTTATTTAATATGTTTAGTATACAAGAAAAACCAAACCAGTTATCCCTCTGGACAAATTTTTTTTATCCAAACCTCAAACCACTGTAAGATTCTTATAATATATCAACTTTAAATTTCATCACAAAACAGCATTTGGAAAATAAATTTTTATCTAGCTGTGCAATGAAGTATGATAGAAGTATTATATAATTAATAATCAAAACAAGTACTTCATCTACCAGTAATCAGAACACTGCAGAAAATAGTGATAAGCCTCTAATAATATGGTTGTCATGACGTTAATGACATGTATTCATGTGGTTACCATGGTGATAGTGACATGTAGGTATATGGTTGCTATTGAAACACTGAAATTTAGGTATATGTGTGCCATGATGACACTGACATGAAGGTTGCCATGACAATACTGACATGTAGGCATATGGTTGCCATGACAATGCTGTTATGTAGGTAAATGTGACTGTGTGCAATGATGATACAGAAATAATGGTTGCCATGACAATACTGACATGTTGGCATATGGTTGCCATGACAACACTGTTATGTAGGTAAATGCAACTGTGTGCCATGATGATACTGACATGAAGGTTGCCATGATATTACTGACATGTAGGCATATTATTGCCATGACAACACTGTTGTGTAGGTAAATGTGGCTGTGTGCAATGATGATACTGACATGAAGGTTGCCATGACAATAATGACATGTAGGCATATGGTTGCCATGACGTACATGAAATATACATATATTACTAAAAATAGGAAGAAATACAGCAGTTTGTTGCTGCCAATTATATATTATTTCACAGTAAGAGCTGTTGACAAAGCATAGTAATTTTAATAGTAACGCTGATGACAATGGTAATTATGGTGATGAAGATGGTATCTAAAATGATTAAGCTACAGACAATGTTTTATAGAAGCTGTGAAAGCCAAATCAGTGATATGCAACTACACACAAGTCTGTTGAACAGAGCAACATAAAGTAAAATATTGTCTCAAAGCACACTAGCACAGTGCATTGGCATTATTTACATCTGTGATGCATATCGCGATATTACATTTTCAGAATGATACGTATCACGATACATACTGCCTTTGAAAATAAAAGGCAATGCTTATTGCAATTTCTAAGTGGCGATGCAATGTGCAACATGATTGTTTAAATAACTTTGCTTGTATGCAACTTTAAAGTATCTTTAGATTAACAGAGAACAACAGAACTTATTACACTGCATTACTGCGAGACTGATGAAATAAACACTGTGGGAAGATGACAACAATTATATGCTGTCCAGAATACTTGCACGTATTTAGCCATTTATATCCAAAATTCGTCTTGCTTTTCTAAAATCCCATTCTTTTTTTGTTTGTTTGTTAGTTTTTATTAGCTTGTTTATATGTTTCATCAAGAATGGAATAGCGATGCACGATATCTAACAATCATATCAATGCATCGTAGGTCTAAAGAATGCATTGCATCGCTATGTATTGGAAGTTTCGTTGTCATCCATCGATGAATCGTTACACCTCTACCCTACACGTATATAACACTTATCTCATCAGCATAATACAGTTGGGGTTCGGTATGTGGTCTTGTGCATGATCATCAGACCCGTAATCATTGGGTCATAGGCTCGAGTCCCAACCATGAACATGTTCTAATATTTTAGTTTAACCCTTCACTCCATAGATATGCATTTTCCCGCAACAATCACAGAAGGCCTTTGAAAACAGCACAAGAAGAGTTCAGATTGCTTGTAATGAGCAATCTGAACAGTTCCTGCACTGTTTTCCACTCTGTTCAGTTAATATAAACATAATTCACCCATGGCTGATACGTGGTGAATTAATGCTTTCAACTTGGAAGAGTCCAAGAAAATGCTTATGGAGCAAAGGGTTAAACAATATTTTATTTGTTATCAACATATTACATATACATATATCCAATATACATGTACAGTGATACGTAACAACAGCTATTTCTAGCTTAGTATCTCTGAGCAGGTAATTTTATCTGCATTTTCTAAGGACTAGTTCAATTTAGGAAGACACTCTGACCATAATATATTTCAATGTAACTAGTTTATATCCAATTATTTTAGCTTGATTGTGAAGAAAGCTTTGAGCTTAAATGAACTGCACTCAAGTCCATTTTCTAGGGGGAAAAAAATAATAAAAAAATATCATGACTTACTTTAGATCGAGTTTAAAACAAGCAACATAGGTCTCATATAAACATTGCTGTAGCCTTTATGTGGGACAGCCTGACTATTAATTTACACTAATCTATTTTAGTTCAATTGTGATGAAAGCTCAGAGCTTATATGAACCGCCTCCGAGTTCACTTCCTGTGTAGAACCAGTACTGAGTGCTGTTTTATGAGGCATCAAGTTGGGGATCAAACCCACAACCTCTAGTGTGAGGGTGGGCTTGACTGACAGACTAATCTCTCATTTACCATGACGCATATTTACAGTTGCTAGTAAACAAGATACAAAATACAAACCTGGTATATGAGGGTAATTTTTTCCACCAATTGTGCATGACTTGAATTCCATTTGGTTTTCTGTGAGAGTGCCAGTTTTATCTGAGAAGATATATTCAACCTGCCCGAGATCCTCCGTGATGTTGAGAGCACGACACTCGACACGCTTGTCTGAACCCTCGTAGTAAAGTTCAAGGTCCTGATTGATGAAGTACACTTGTAGAAGCTTGATGATCTCCAGAGACACATACAGCGGCAACGGGATAACAGACTGAAGTACATGAATACATGGATATACATACTGAATTACATATATTACATATATAGTTAGTTAATACTAATTTATTTAGCTCAATTGCAAAGAACTCAAATCTTATATAAACCGCTCTCGTCTGCTTCCTGTGTGTTTTTAGTATGTTTTTTCTAGACCAGGAAAAGGGGCAGGGAGCAAGAAAAAGAGGCACGGAGCAAAGTTTGCGCATAACTGGCATATTCATTGCCAAATTCATTCTTCGGTCTCTTTTATAAAGGGTTACTTACCCTTTGACATTATGCATGTGTAAATCACTAGTATTAGAGTTTATATAAGATAAGAAATGAGAGAAATATTCAGGGAGAAGTGATAACGTCTCTATCAGAATAACTGACTTATTATGTGGTATTTAGTCTTTGTTCTTTATTGACTAATTATCATTTCTGTTCTATCCAGGCTCTGCAGTAGCAGGAACTAGTTTAAAACATTATTTTAAATATTTTTCACTTCTTCTCTAATGATTGCTAACTGTCATAACATACTATAATGGCAATGTCAAGCCACCAAAGCTATCTAATGTACATCAAAGAGAACTAAATAAATGCACTCAATGATAGCCTATAAATCTCTAGAAAAGTGTATTACTAGTCAACTATACTTCAAATATTAAAATAAAGAAACACATAAGTTATCTTTATTGTTCTTTTCAATACTATATTAAAATCATGATATGACTGCCAAAGAAAATTATATGCTGGAACTACACAACCAAAAAGCAATAAGTTTATTACTACAGTATCCACATTAGTTTTCACAGAAGAATATTTACATATATTCAGTTATTGTAATTGCATGAAATATTTATAAAAAATCTTTTGGAGAAGCATCAGGGGTGGTATTCACCAACCATTCTTAAGAATGTTCTTAGGTTTGAACTAATTATGCCTTTTGAAAAACACACTTACAGACCATTTTTTGAGACCAAAATTTGCTAGTGTGTACAATGTCGGGACACATAATATGTTGTCATATAAGCTTGCACAATTGTTTAATCTGTCATGGTAAACTGGATGTCTAAGGATGAAATTTGGGTTTTCAAACTAAAGTCCAAGAATATTCTCAAGAATGGTTGAATACAACCCCAGGTTGAACTGGGGATAGAACCCGCAACCACTGGCATGAGCAGCTAACACTCTATCCACTTCACTACCGCCCCGCTTTAATACATGCAAACATACATACATGGAAGGATAACAGACTGCTATACATGAACACATTTCTTGTAGAATTAAATTTAAAATTTAACTCCCACTGGACATGCCTCCTTTATTGAAATACATTGATAATCATCATTCGATGATGAGTAAATTTCAAATGTCAATCATCTTGACTTATATTACAGAAGTACAAGCTTGTCTCCACGACCTCTTTTTTGACTCAACATTTTCCAATACTGTCTGAGGGTAAGGATAGTTTCTTCATCTTTGTCCCCATATCCCAGTTTATATTTACCTGAAATATGATGATGTATGTGAAAAAGACAACAAATGCCTGGAAATATGGATTGAACTGTTCCGAACTCTCATATGGAATGAATGGAATAACTGTACTGTCCTCATATTGTCCCAGCCAGAGGGCGCTACCTGTAACACAGAAATATACATACATGTATATGGTAAGATGATGAACAATACTTGGCTCAAATAACCCTTAAGTCAAACTATTTTGACCAATCACATCAAAGTTCAAGTTCATAAATATTACCATGATTACTGTCACATACTTTAGAGAGACAGTTTCACAAGAGCAGTAAGCTTTTTCTTCTAAAACTCTTTCATAGCATACACATGTGTAAACTAATATGCAATATTTTCAATATAACTATATACTATTGTCAACAAAATATGTTTAAACTAAACTAACTCACCTGCAGCACAGAAGAAACAGAGAAACAGCAAAATGATGACACACCAAATGACGTCGCGATTCAAAGCTCGCTCCAACTTACTTCTCTTGTAGCGAGGGTTACGGTTATTCATCATTGACTTTGTCTCATGACCTGCAACATATACATAGTTTACATGGTTGATAGAATAAAGATCTAAATACATTTCCTCGATAATAAACTTGAAAGTTAGAAAGAAAGAAAAACATATACATAGTTTACATGGTTGATAGAATAAAGATCTAAATACATTTCATGAATATAAACTTGAAAGAAAAAAAGAAGCAAAGAAAGAAAGAAAAACATATACATAGTCAACATGGTCGATAGAATAAAGATCTATATACTGGTACATTTCCTTGAATATTAACTTGAAAGAATGAATGAAAGAAAGAAAAAGAAAGAAAAAGAAAGAAAGAAAGGAAGAATTAATTAATTAATTTTATTTATTTATTAATGAAATTACAAGCTGAATACAGAATACAACTAAAAAAAGTAAACCTATATCCAGCACTCTATATTAGACAAATACACAAACAAAAATGGTCTAATACGCCAGAGAAACACCATACATGTACATAGTGGTTTTGGTTTCCATGCATATTGGAGTAACAGAATTGAGATTTGTGCCTTTACTTAAAGAAATGACTGCCCGTAACATAAGAGACCAATAAATATATGTTCCACTTATAAATGGAGTAATGGGCTGGAAAGTGGGAGCAAACAACACACACATGGGCAATAATAAAAGCCCAACTTAGCTTTTAAGTTCATGACTAGACATAATACTCCATTTGGTCTTATCAGTGCACCCATGGAAATGTTTGCTGGCAGATGCATTTAGTGGCATCATAATAAATTATATTCATCTATCAACCTGGGGTAATCTATTTCAGCTGCAGCTATAGAATTCCTCTAAGAGCATTTTCAGTTGCAATTCTAATAAAAAGATTGATATGCCCATTCACTACCAGTAAACCTTTTATCATAAGGGATTGGTTACATTTCTGTCAGCAAACATGCAGTGTGTTAAAATTGGTCTTAAATCCCATCCAAACAAACACACGCACACACAAAATACAAAGCCAACAACAACCATGTAATACTAACATTAGAGAAAATATTAAATGTAAGAGTGGCAGCCATTTTGAGATTTGGACAATGATGAATTTGTATAATTAATGAATAACAGCTCTGTTCTCTGAATTTTCAGGCTTTTACCCTTTATCAAAGGTAACTTTCAAATTATTATCAACAGCTATATATTTTATAATGTATATCTACCAAGAGCAAAATAAAAACAACACATTCTGAACAGACACGACCAAAGGAATGGGGTTAAACGCCATTTTCAACAAAAACAAGTTATATATGGTATATCCAGTTTTATTGGTGGCGGAAATCCTCAGTTTATTTTCCACATAAGAAGTTATATATGGCATATTCATATTATTGGTGGAAGAAGACCTTAGTGTAAACCTGAGAAGATCCACCAGACATCCGTAAATAACTGTCAAACATTCGCATAATTTGTTTACCTATCTTGACTCGAACCCATGACCTCAGCAGTGAGAGGTAAGTGGCTATTAGACAGCAGTGCCTTAGAACATTCAGTACCACGGAGGATCCATAACCAAAGTATCAATGAAATCAAACTCTGTCATCATATACATTCAGAAGTTTCAGACAAACAGAGACATCAGACAGCTGGTCAGTGAATGGACAAGTTCAGACCTTATCTAAGAGAATATCTGTTCTGTGCTAATATGAGTTATAACTGCCAGCGCTATCGGTAAAATTTAAAACAAGTGGCAGTTCTTGATGTACATGTGGTTATTTAATCGAACAAGTATAGCAGGTGAGTATGCTAGGGGGATCCAGGGGCATGTCGGATAATAGGGAACAAAATATTTCTTGCTGAAAACTTGTGAACAAAACATGTTGGCATTTTTCACAAAATATTAAAGCTGGATTAGATTTAAAACGTGTTTCTTATGCAAATGCATGATTTCTTTTTTGATTTTTTTATGTTTTTTTATTTTTACAGCTAGCTCAATTTTTAAACATGTGGAGAAAATAGCCGGCTGCCGGCTTTAACCAACAGCCCTGACTGCACAAGTTGATTAAGGACTGGGTAGGTGACTATAAACCTCTAGATGAAATACAAACCTGCATAGACAACAAGTCCTTCAATCCAGTCAGTATTCCGCATAATACACCCTCGTAGCATTATGTTGTTGTTATTTAATGGGATGGAATCTGTGACTCTGTCCGAAACTTTTCTGTAAACACAAATGGAATACATAATAACGCATGGAAATATTGAATAAATATTTGATGGAAATTACTATTATGTCTTTGACTGCAGTAGCGCTAAAAGAAGACTGAGAATCAGGTCAGGACAGACTGAGCCTTAGCTCACAATGGGGATGATTGCCTTATCTCACTATTTGAGATGAATGCTTTGTATCCCTATAGACTGTTTAATCTCACTAAGGAAACACCAGCTTGATCTCACTATTGAGACGCCTGCTTTTGCCCATTATAAATAAATTGCTAAATTACCATCCAAATTTTTCTAGAAAAAGTGGAGGGGGGAGGATTAATAAAATTTTGCATTTTTTTATTTTGGATGAAAATAAAAAGGGTTGCGGCGGCAATGGGGGTGATATTCTAGCAATTAATTTATTATGGCTTTATCTCACTGCGGATATGATTGCTTTGTCTTGCTTGAGGATCTCAATAATAAGTATACCAGTGAGCTTGTAAAAAAACTCACAATGAAGAGCTTTAACTGCTTCAATTTGATTCTATGCTTCATGCTTGTTTCAGTACCCCCATAACTTAATATGAAGGAAATGGAAAAGATGGAGGTATTTAACTCTCAGATTTTCAGAGATGTGGGTAAAGAAGTATTAAGTCTAAGATACATTGCAATCTTATTTATTGTAAAGTTCAGATAATGAAAAAAAAAAAAATAAATAAATAAATGAAAGGTAAAATTCTCCGCCACACCAGGTCGTCCCCTTTTTCAAGGAAAATTTGGATGAGAATCTTTCAATTAATTTATAAAGGGCCATTAGATACTTTACAATTTCATTTGCTATTTATACCCACTAGTCTAAAATATATAAACTACATTACATATTTAAGCAGCGATACATATTTTGGAAATCTGGTTTGGGAGGAGTAACTTTTACCTCCATTATCAAAAACTATCGGGTATTTAAGTACACCATGAGCGTAAAATACCAAAAAAAATAACCGTATCTGGGCAACTGTTTGTAGAAATTTCACTAATGACCTAATCTATCAATACAGTTTCCCATCAAATATAACCCTATATGAGTTGGCTGGAAGGGGAGGGGTGGGGGGTGGGGGCATTCAACCCTATATGGGTTGGCTGGAAAGGGAGGGGTGGGGTGGGGGGGAGGCATTCAACCCTATATTGGTTGGCTGAAAGGGGGTAGGTGGGTGGGGGGGCATTCAACGCACTTAACATATTATATACTAGAAGGATACGCTGCATGGATGTCAAGGCCACATTATCAAACTAATGTAAGTGATAATTACAGTTCTGAAATATGACCATTACTATTGACAAAATAATTAATGAAATACCTTTACACACATATCCTAAAACTGTAAATATCACATTGTAAATAATGCTCTCTTAAATATGGTTATGAAATTAACCAGGCGTTTCTTTATCTATTTCAGATAAGATTACCCTACATAAAATTTCGTTTTCAATTGCATTCTTTTTACCTGTTGTTTAACAACATCTGGAAAACTAATAATTACCCCAAGACATTTCTTTAAATGTGCACTCGAAATCTCATTACAACACAAATCACATTCTGAAAGAATCTTTATCATTCTTTACTTTTCTCAGACTGCAAAATAATTAAGGAAAAAATGGGTAATAATAAATAAATTATTGGCCAAACTGTCTACTTCACTCCTGTCCAATAAACCATTTATTAGCCCCATTACTTGTAGCTATTTGCCAGGGCAGGTAATGTTTACATAATGACTTTACAAGTATGACATGGATCAATACTGGACAAACTGAGTGGGTTGTATTCCAATCTTTTGTCATGTGTCAAATATGTGAATCTCTCCAACACACTCCCCAATTCTTTAATATGGTATTGGCAGTGATTGACTTTGTAAAAATAATTTCAGTCAATCAACCAATTGTAGACTACTTATTTCACAGTGTGGATTTAAATAATGATCAATCGGAAATCGTGTCCATGTATGCATAAATCTATACATCTATTTTAAGCGGGGTTATAATCTGTGACAATACAAGGATCTTGAATAAAAAATATAATTGTAACACCGTTGCCACATAACAATAATAGAGCGATTCATGTTACTTGGATAAAAATAAATACACACACAAACATATACATTTCAACATGATATTTAAGGAGTTATCTTAAATTGTATCTGGGTATCAGTATAATCTCAACAAGTAACAGACAAATATTCTCATACCCAGCTCCCAAGCTATCAGTTACAATTGTATCCCTTTTTGAACCCCTGATGGTTCATTATAGATATTAAATCCCCTTCAAATGACTAAACAGTTATCCAAACCTCAAGTTAATTGAAATAATACTTAAACTAGTTTCCCCAGAGTATTCCAATGTAAAGTCCCCTTAATGGCTACCAACAGATCCTAACCCTTTTATTTGAAAAAAAAACTTGAAACCCTTATTCATAGGGATCATTTAAATCAAATATGACTAAACTTGGCTCAATACTTCTTGAATAGAAGGTTTCTGAAATTTCAATGACACATGGTATCCCATTAAGGGCCCTTGTGGCCCCTTATGATTCAACTTTAACAAACTTGAGAGTTTCACATGAGAAGGTTTCGCACCAAATTTGGTAAAAATCTGTCAAGCAGTTTCTGAAAACAAACGTCTAAAGCAAAAGTTAACAGATGGACTAGGGACATCAGCAGTTGAGCCATTTAACAACAAATACATACATACTGATGTATGTCATGTTTGTGAAATTATGAATGTACAGATAGATTTAATAGCTTGATAAGCCTTGCCTTTGGTGTCTGTGAAGTGTTATTTGTCTGGCCAGGTCAACCAGTATTGACAGCTAACTGCTGCAAGCATTTAGTAGTTATTTTGTTTAACCCTAAGTTGTCAGTATTTTGATTCAGAACATCACAATAAATTACTGTAATAAAATAAGTGTATTATATCTGAGAGTTTTGGATCAAATATTGTGAATTACATTCAAGAACCTGCTTAAACTCAGCCAGTATAATTTATGCTACTGTTACTTAAAACTCATTTATATAAGGTTGTTTATATTAAATTACCTTTCATCATTGTGCAACACAAATTTTTGTAATTAGAGTACGGTAAAAATAGAATGATCCTTGAACCCTGAGTAAAGATTGCTACATGGAAAATACCATCCCATGTGTAGGGAATGTAATCTTACATGGGCAGCACACCTGAATGATAAAGGTATATCACAAAGGCAAAATTAAAATATTGTTTGTTTGCCGCGTATGGTTGACCCAAAACAATGCCGCTGATCGGGGAAATATTTTTTAGGGGGTGGGGGAGGCGGTCCAAATTTTTTTTTTTTTTGTGTTTATTTAAAATATTCTCGATCATTACATGTCTATGCTCTATTACAAAAAAAATGAAAACAAAAAGTCAGATATTGTCCCAGTCTGGCATGGTGAAATCCCAATCTGACAAGTCAGATATTGTCCCAGTCTGACATGGTGAATTCCCAGTCTGACAAGTCAGATATTGTCCCAGTCCAACATCGTGAAATCCCAGTCTGACAAGTCAGATATTGTCCCAGTCTGATAAGTCAGATATTGTGCCAGTCTGACATCGTGAAATCCCAGTCTGACAAGTCAGATATTGTCCCAGTCCAACATCGTGAAATCCCAGTTTGACAAGTCAGATATTGTCCCAGTTTGACAAGTCAGATATTGTGCCAGTCTGACATCGTGAAATCCCAGTCTGACAAGTCAGATATTGTCCCAGTCTGATAAGTCAGATATTGTGCCAGTCAAACAAGATGAAATCCCAGTCTGACAAGTCAGTATTGTCCCAGTCTGACAAGTCAGTATTGTCCCAGTCTGACAAGTCAATATTGTCCCAGTCTGACAAGTCAGTATTGTCCCAGTCTGACAAGTCAATATTGTCCCAGTCTGACAAGTCAGTATTGTCCCAGTCTGACAAGTCAATATTGTCCCAGTCTGACAAGTCAGTATTGTCCCAGTCTGACAAGTCAATATTGTCCCAGTCTGACAAGTCAGTATTGTCCCAGTTTGATAAGTCAGTAATGTTTTCTTGAGATTGCACGACAGCAACAGAATCATGCTGCAGATACAGTTGATGCCACTATATTACTAACTGACTGTGACTTTATTAAAATGATTATTTTTAATAACACGAGCTGCCTATCAATACTATTGCACCAAGCTGACACACTGACACAGATACTTTATCAACAATATCTTACTGAAATACATCAACTTTCATATATCAAAGACCATTGATAATTTACCAAAGTTGTACTGTAAGGTAGCTTAATCAGCGAACGTGATGAAACAACCCTATGTGAACACATTATAGTGGAGATGAGACAGGGTGGGAAAATTCGAGTGTGACCATTCGCTGTGCACAATGAAAATTCGTCCCACTTGTGCTAAGAGGTACCAAGTGCCTTCAGGAAAGTTCTTATTTCATATACGTTTGGTACCTTAGGCCATCTGTAAAGAAATATTTTTATGCTGTGCTCCGACCCAGTATTTTTCATGTGGATAGGTAGGTAGCTATATTTTTTTAGGACAAATTTTGTTTTGCATAATCGTTTTAAAACAAAAATGCCCAGAAATCATGAATAAAATTAAACTCTTTGGAAGTCAATAAAAAAGTTTGGGTAGCTGCAATTTTAAGTGAGTAGGTAGGAGCATGGCAAACAATATATATTTTTAAGGGCGGCCTTATTGCTCTAATAAGACAAAATACTCCAGTGCAGTCACACTGATGTTAAATTCTTTCTAAATGATATGGATGAGGACTTTTTAACCAGGAAGAAATAAACGGTACAAATATTAACTGTTAATGGGTTACCCACTGAACCGCATAATTTTGTCATAGATCCCGCTAAAATTGGCAGTGGTGTTATAATGGCATAAATACACAAAATTAGCATAAAATGATAGGTTTCAAGAGTAACAATGCAAGACATAGTCGCCTATGCTGCACATGCTAAAGTAGAACCTCTAATATGTCTAATAGCACCTTTTTGGTTGAAAGGTATTTTATTAAAAATGTGCAGTGTTTTATATTTATGCATTAGTGATTTATAACATTTATCGTGGTATGTCATAATCAAATATACATGATAAACAAGAAAACATTAATTTTTTAGAGAAAGGTATGCAGACATTCTTAGAATCTGCTATAACTTCTAATATTGGGCAAAATACATTGTATCCAAAGAATATTTGATGTTGTTGTATGGTGTTTAGAGAAGCTTTAGATCTATTTGTCATATACTTGAGGTAGTAATCTGAGTCATACTGGAGTATCATGCTGCAGACATATGGTATAATATCCCAGCCAGTCACACTATACAAGCAATGGGCCGACCAGCCATAACTATCATTTTCCAAGACTTGATAGGGAATCAAACCCACATTCTTCCACATGCAAACTTTATATAGATGATGATATATTCAGCAGTGACCACCTACAACAGTCTGTTTGGTTCCTTTAAATCATTGTTTACTAATATTAAATGTTATAAACCAGGTCTGGGCAGATGCTCTACCATTAGATCACTGCTGTGGTTGCAAGGAAAGAAACTTTATATTGATAATGATATATTTAGGAGTAATCTAAAACGCCTACAACATTTTGTTTGGTCCTTTAAATCATTGTTTACTATTACTACAGATAATAATCCAGTCTTGGCAAACGCTCTACCACTAGACCACTGCTGCAGTTGCAAGGAAAACTTTATATATATATATTCGGGAGGGACCGTTTTCAACAGTTTGTTTTGTCTCTTTAAATCACTGTTTACTAATATTAAAGGTTATAAACCCAATCTGTGAGGATGCTTTACCACTAGACTACAACTGCTGTTGCAAGGAAAACTTTATATATATTATATGTAATTATATTCAGGAGCGAACACCTACAACAGTTTGTTTGGTCCACTTAAATCACTGATTACTAATATAAAAGTAATATATCCAGTCATATCTTCCTGATCATCATTGGGATCCTGTGGTATTATTTCCTGTAATTGTGTCAATTAATAGATCTTAATTAATATTATTATAATAACTTTGAAATCCTCTGCTTCCTGATGTATATTTATGACCACAATGTTTCTGTTATCTAATGACATTGTGTAATGATGCATTCACTGTTTTTTTACAAAAGATTGGTCTATTTATCACTCCATGGTTTTTAGCAAAATAAACTGGTGTCATTTGTTGACGTTTTATTTCTTCAATATTGAAAACTAGAATTGATTAAAAAGGGCAGCTCCCTTGTGTATGGTGAAAGTAACTAGACCAGAAAGATAAGACAGCATGACAGGTGTTGATCCAGGAGGTATGGTGTGGTAGGCAAAATGTAAAAAAAAGCACATAAATTTATAAGCGTAACTTCCATTAATTATATATCTTATGGGAGGCCATCCCCTTTCCTCATTTCAAATCAAAGCTATCTTATAACTTGAATAACATTTTAAAGTTTTAAGTTTAAGTTGACATTCTTAGCGGTAGACCACAAACATGTACTTTACTGTTACTACCAGGGGACGGAATATGAATTTTACTTTGATTGAGATGTCTCATTGTTATACCATCCCATTGTTTTTTACATCCTAAAACTAGCTCTCATTTTTGAGAACCCAATATCCTTCTGACAGCACTAGCCAGACAGCTTTATACTTACTAGACTTCGAGCGTGATTTGTGAGCGTGAGTTGTAAGAACTTGTTTCACAATCGAATTAAAATAAATAAGTTTAAACTATATTCGCTAGAGTCTGAATCATTCTGATATAACAGACAACTTTATTATTACAAAAGCCTGTATCATCATAGTGTACCATACCATCATGTACATTCTCTTCACTACTCAGTCCATTATACATACAAACCATTGAAAGTTCAAGATTTTTTAATGGAGTTTAACGCCATTTTCGATATACATATAGCTTATATATGGCATATCAAGTTTTACTGGTGGAGGAAGACCTCAGACTGATTCAGACTAAGTAAAACCACTGCCCTTCCGCAAGTTATTGGAAACTTTCTCGCATAATGTTTTTAGAGCAAGCTAGACTGGAACCTACAACCTTAGCGGTGGGAGGTAAGTGATCTTGAGATGGCGCCTTACACTTCTCGGCCACGGAAGACCCTAAGTATAAAATCATAAACCATTAATGGAAGAGTTTAAGATAAAAAGTGTTTAGTTTCTAAAAGATTACCATGCCATTACATCAAAGATAAATATCTGCAAAGCGTTATTTGTATTCATTGATTGGTTGACAATGGAGACTGGTCAAACAGCAACCAATAACACCCGGTGAGAGGACATACGGCTGTATAAACATAACTGGTGAGGTATGACATAACTAGTAAGGTATGATATAACTGGTGAGGTATGACATAACCAGTGAGGTATGATAAAACAAGTCCTCCTGACATGTAGCTGTGAGTATGATGTTACCAGGAATCACATAGCTGTCATTTGTTGTGAGGAAAGGACATGAATCATGAATAACTGATAAATAATTAACAAGCCAGTTTCAAATTAATTGTTACATAATTCAGTTTAAATCCATTTTTTGTGGATTAAATTGTTGTACTGCTACCAGATGCACGTCTTTAAGTTCATTAAATAGGTCACGGTCCGTGATGTATACTTTTGTAACGTGATGGTGATCATTTTACAGAATCAATACTTTTACTGAAAAACAAAATGGGTTTATAAAAAAAATCAAACCAGAGCTAAACAAAAAACTTTAACTTAAGGTTTTAAATACTTAAGTATAGAATTTTAGGTAATTAATTAATATACCGGTACATTGTTTATATAACATGATATGAATGTGTTTATGAAGTTTCGTCACTGTAACATAAGCATATGAAACAGAGAAAAAGGTGGAGCTAAACCGAACGACAACAATGCCAGTGTTATGACAATAGGCTAAATAGCTCTTCGTTTATTTAAAACAAAAATGTATCATTATTATTATTGTCACTGCAATTAAACAATTTTTTATATCAAGTCTTTCTTTAAACTATAAACGTTAAAGTGAAGTAGGGAAGAACAAACATGTTCATGTAGGTAATTGAAATTTCATTGGGTTAAACAGGTTGGTATAAATGCCTTATTTGCTAATTAAGACATGATCTTTGGCTGCCGCTGTGTCTAACAAACGTTAACATTTAGCAATTACACAGAATATACCAGTAAAGTACTTAATACCTGGTGTGCATCTTAAGTCATTACTGGCCAGATGTTATGACTCATCTTTAAATATGTTTAATGTTTATTGTTTTATAACATGTGACACGTTAACAAAATAAATTATTATTATTATTAGTACCGTTGTAGTATATATTATCATTTATGTTAATTTATCTCTTTCATGTGAGATGTTTTTAATTGAACATAATATCAGTTTAAACAGCAACTCTTTTGTATAGCTTTCTTTTATAGCTCAACACGAATTTACTACATTTTCAACTATGAGCCGGCCAACATGAAATAAACATTTTTTTTAGATATGTCCTTAAACAGATCGCAATGTAGTTCATGTTAACAGATCACAACCCTTGTAGTCAAAGTGAGCAAGCAGTTTATGTTTGCATCAGTCATTTCATATCTCTGGCTAGCCTTAGGCCGGGACATAGTAGAGGACAGCAGGCTTAAGACGTCAAGTACCATGCTTTTACCTCATCAACCTCCCAGCAGTGCTGTGGAAGTGTGGGAGTTTAACTTCACGCCAAAAAATAGTCATGAGTATAGCTGCAGAACCATTCTTGACCTTGCCTGTTGCATAATTACTGTTTCCAGTCCTTGAGTTATCCAATTGCACTAAATCTACTTTATCTATTCAGTCTTATTCAGTCTCTTGTATGCAAAAGTGCTCTCATTTTTCAACAATCTTTATTGACTCATATATATAGTAGTTGTATAAACATAAGAGGTTCCTGGGGTCAAAAGGCTTTAAAAATTAGCAGGGATAATACCAGCAAAGTGGCCCTGCTAGGCTTACCTGGGATCCGCAAAGAAAAGTCCCTGCCATATCCTGGCCTGGGCTGGGGTAACAACTGATTAGCACATAATCCAGTGGTACAGCATTGTACAACAGACCGGAGAACTGCGGGCTCAATTCTCAACTTAAGTACTGGTTCTACCCAGGAAGACCTTCAGTGTGTTATAGCTTGATTCACAATCAAGTTAACCCTTTACTTCATATAGATGCCTTTGGACACCTCTAATATAGATGCCTTTGGACACCTCTAATATAGACGCCTTTGGACACCTCTAATAAAGATGAATTTGGACACCTCTAATATAGACGAATTTGGACACCTCTTATATAGAAGGCTTTTGAATTATTGGGTGAATTATGTTTATATTAACTGACAGAATGGAAAACAGTGTAGGAAGTGTTTAGATTGCTTGTTACGAGCAATCTGAACTCTTCCTGCACTGTTTTCAAAGGACTTCTATGATGGGTATCTATGGAGTAAAGGGTTAAAATAAATATTAAAATAAAAACAAAAATATTGACTGGCGCAAAACATTATCATATGCAAAAATGAAACAATAACTTACATGTTTCCAGCAAACTTGTAAATTTCAGCATTTGGTTGTTCACATTCCACTTCGTATTTAAACTTGCCAGCTTTATAACCGCCAGGCTGTAAAAAACAACTATAGTCATTAACTGTTTTAAGTTGGTGGTACCTTATCAAGACATAGAAAATTATTCTACAAGGTGACAGGACTTATAAATTCATCAGTTTTTTTCCAGTCAAGACAGATTCTTGTTCTCTTGGGCTGATGTTTTTAAAATTTTGAAATAAAAGCCATTATAAATCTATTGCTAGTTCTCACCCAAATTTTTCTTAAAAAGGGGATGGGGAGAGTTTATTTTTTTGTTTTTTTTTGTTGTTTTTAAAAATAAAATGATTTTTTTTTTTATGAAACAGCATGAAAATTAAAGGGTGGGTTGGGGTGATAATCTAGCAATTAATTCATTATGGCCTAAAATTAATCCAGATATTTTATATCACTTACAGCTTCCCAAAATTTTTTATTGACTTTCAAAGCGTTTCATTTTTTTTTCATGATTTCTGTCTAGTTTACTTTATAATGACTATGCAAAACCAAAATTTGGCCAAAAAAAACCCCCAATAGCTACCTATATCTACCCACATGAAAAATACTGGGTCAGAGCACAGCAAACAAATATATTTTTAGGATGGCCTAAGCACAAATATTTCTGCTGTTTGCTAGTTTATTTAACAGGTAATACATGAGCTTTGACAATGTTCAAAATGTTAAATGAGGTACAGTTTGTTTGCCACTTCCAACTCATACCATTCTATTTTTTTTTTAATCAATCAGAAAATCTTAATAAAGACATGTAGTAAGACTGAGAATATTTTGAATGAACACCACATTTTCTTTTTTCAATAAATATTCTTTTTTTGCCCCCCCCCCCCCCCCCCCCCCCTTAAAAAAAATTCTCAACTGGCGGGATTGTTTTGGGTCAGCCTGAAATGGCAAACAAACAATATTTTAATTTAGGCCCGGACTAACAGAGAACCAATGCGACGTCCAGTATAAACTAGTTACACTTCCAATTAACTGCTGAAACCATTTTTATGCATGAAATTGATCGAAAATGGTCGACTTTACTTAAAGGCAAATACATATATAATTAAGATGTCAGTAATTAAAATGAATAGTATGAAAGAAATATTTAGGTATACTCAACACTGATGACATGAAAAATCAATACAAGAGTTCTCTTTAAGCTCAAACTGATAAAATGCATGGTGGGTGGTTACATACACATATACATGTACATGTATGCATAGTCATATATATGATGGTTTAGTAATTATTTTTAAAACATAAAGGTGACTCTAAAAGCAGTAAGTAAAACCTTGATCATTTTGCATTTTGAAATTGTAGAAGACCTGTATACCATCTAAGCAAATACTGATAACTGTATTCAAGTAAGGTAATTTACTAAAATATTGACTTTACACAGAAGCAGTGTTCTTTTTTTTTTTTACTTTCCTCAGCTATTGTTCATTGATAATAAGAGTTGGTAGAAGATAACAAAGCTCGCCTATGGGATAAAACTCACCACCCATGCAAAGATTGAGATTGGAGGCAAACACCAAAACTTAACCGCAACACAAAGTTTAACCTGGGTGTCTACAGATGACGCCGAGGTCATGGCAATAGCTCTCCTGGACATTTGTCCCGGTGAGCTAAAAAGTAAACAATGATTTTTTCAAATACAAGTCACCATTTTTCTTTTGATTACAAAAACAAGCACATTTTTATGAACAAAATAGGTTACAAAATTTTATTCATAATATGTTCAATGGGATATATTTATTTATTTATTCACTTTACTCAACATGCTCAAGAATAGCAAACTTGATGAATGGATAATTTGAGATACATTTTTTCAACTCTGAAATGCCACCCTAGCGACTGAAACTTTGGCTTCAATGTTTCAAAGTATGTTTGAAAATGTAGTAAAAATCAATTGAAACCATTGTTATCCACTGGGAAGTAGAAACCTAACCTTGATAGATGTAATCAGATTAACTTGTCACAGTGACATATGGCTACCAAACAAAACAGTATATAGATTGTACATGAAATCCACCTCATCATTTGACAATTCAGGCTATACTGTTATGTAACATTATTTGTTTGTGAGCAACGTTTTCTGTTTCAATGTTAACTATTTCTCTTGGGCAGTCAAAGCTTGATTGAATGTTTATCGTCATTTTATGCCAGCGAGGGCTAACAGATGACCAGTTAACCTAACCACTGTTTCCTAGGATCCTGAAAGGTTAACTTATATTCTAGCACAACTTATCTCCGCAAGTAATTGATATTTTTCTCTTTTGAATCAGCAATTAGTGACAAAATGATAATGAGACACAATGTCGTATATCAGTCATCACGGAGACTGTTTCCAGACTGGAATTCGAACTCACAAACCCGGATTAATAGTCAGACGCATTACCTACTGAGCTAATCAGACCAGACTTCAAAGCTTGAAGCTAGTAGTCAACAATTTAAATAACACAATTTTTTCCTTCAACCAGACTTGTCGGCATTTCTAATTTTAAATAACAAACTCTGGGTTTTATTGTTTAATAATAATATTTTATTGTTGGGGATTTGTTTAGATATTGAGCATCATGTTATGCCATCGAGGGCTAACAGTTAACCTAACCACTCTTTCCTGAGATCCTAGAAGGTTAACCTGTAACAGTTGGTTACCATACCGTGCTCAAAAAAGCTCAGTTTTTTGCATGACAATGAGTATCTAACCAATAGGCAAAAATCTCAAATACCACATTATCAAAGTAGAACGACCAACCTTCCGCAGGCAACTGGTAATGTCACTCACTTTGTACGAGGAAGTTACGAGGGAAATGATCTTGAGATGTATTGAGTAAGAAAGTGAATGACTTGATCCAAACATAGCAGGCACTTAAATAGTTTAGGAAAGGTTTACATAAGACTTTCATACCCCATAATCAATGCCAACTACAGATTGTCGTTGTTTCAAGTTTGTCTCTCCATCAAGGTTCATGGTCTCCACGTGACATATTCCGAGTGCATCGGAGGACTTGAGCAATAACAGGTCAGCAGGAATGATGTCATTGCATGACAAATGTATAATGTCTCCAACATGAATTTCACACCACTCCTTCTGATGGAATCCTTGTCCACTGAAATATATATATAGTACAATGTATACAAGTGTGAAAGATAAAAAAATACAATACAATCTACGTAGCATACACAAATCACTCTTAGAGATTTTCCCTGAAAATTTGGAGAGGCCTACGACCTGAATCTCGAGATTTGGTGAAACAGCGCGATTGAGGAGAAAGTGCGACTTTTTTAAAGCTTTATATAGCAAACTGGAAAATAAAATGTAACACTGTTACACATGTTCTTTTCATTAATTACCAGATATTACAATAATATTTCATATCCAGTTTTTTTATCCCAATATGTAAGAAAAATAAAAAAAATAAATTCCATTTTCAGAATATTTTTTGCCTCCGTTGAAAAAAAACACATGATTTTTTAATTGGGAAGTAGTCAAATATAGGCCTCTGTTTAAGAATGTCAAAAAACACTGACTCTCATTAGTGTGTATGAAGAAACTATTGTGAGCATGATCTGAGAGGGACCAGGAGTAGAGAATCAAAGACAGCACCCAGGACTGAGGTAATAGCCACTTGGTTATTGGTGTGAGATGCAGTTCAACACCTATCACTTAAAATGCTGATATGGGAATTTAAATCTGGGCAACATTTGTGAGAACTGGTTAGCCGCCTGACGCAATGGTCAACTTCCGTCCCCATCCACTTGATGGTATAAACCATGTTCCAATATTATATCATCACATTGTTGGCTGTATAATAAAATAAATTTCTGTCTGAGATAATAAGAAGTTTTCAATTTATTTTAATTTTAACTTGAGTAAAATAATGGTTTAACAGCGAAAAGCAAAGGACTGTAATTAGAAGCCAGGGTTTCCCCCCGACTATTCTTACTTGAACACCCGGCTATTTAATAAAAGCCCTGGCAAAGGTCTCTGCCATATACATTAATTTATCTATACATTATAATAAATATTTCACCTGGCTTTTAACAATTAATACACCAGGATATGAATTATAAGTGAATTTAAATGCCACACCTTGCCCGTCCAGGACCACCAGTAACATTATGACATCATCATCATGAATTTATCTGATGACCATGCAGCTGGTAGGGAAAAACAATAAATTATAAGCTATGCCGCTATTATTATGTGTGCTATAAATCACAATGGATTTTAACACTCTTTTGAATTTTTAAGGATTCTCATCTTTATAATGCGAAATAAATCACAGGATTTAAAGTACTCTTGCACCCCATTCTTGTAAACAAATATGTCCCACGAAAAGACAATTAACATTCTACTAAAATATGTTTAAACTGTACACAAAGTTCAAGAGCATTCATCAGTGCAATGAATTTTGAAATTTTATATATATTTTTTTTAAAAATGAACACAGTTTTTGTTTTTAATTATGCTATTATGATTTCCCTTTCAAAGACGTTATTGAGAGATTCATATTTTAATTGATGATTGATAAATTATTAATAAGACAATGTTTTATATAGATTTACTTCTTTTGAACATTTTTTTCTGTCACTAGGATGCGAAATTAGCACCGGCTCATGTGATCGAAGCCACCGTTTTATTTTAATTTATTGCCCCCTCCAGCCACAGTTGTCAGCTGCAAAAAAGCTGTATTAACTTTAGGAAAAGACATTGTACCGAAAAATGAGTATCTGGTTGTTGAAATTTTTTTTTGGTTTTTAGATTATATATATATATGGCATATATCCAGTTTTATTGGTGAAGGAAGAATGAACCTGAATAGAACCTACAACCTTAGTGGCTGCATTTTGATCAGTTTGTTGGGGAATTTGGGGAGAGTTCCGAAAATATGGGGTTGGGGGGAAACAATGTAAATAGATAGATGAACAGCTATTCCAATTTCATTTCAATTTAGCATTTCAAATTTATAATAATGGTCTATTACAGAACCGTTCTGTTCTTTGCATGACATTGTCTTCATCTAAGGTAAGTAGTACCGTACAGTTATCGAGATATTTGTTATTCCACTTGAGGCACTTTTAAAGATAATTAAGTATGAGTATAAGGTCTTACTACACAGTTGAATTTTGTTCTTTGTTCTATATAAAATAAGGTCTAGGATTTCACTGGTAAAAAATGAATTCCGCATAGAATTTTGTTTAAAATATTTTTTTTTCATAGCAGGAATGTATACACACATAAAAATGCACAATAACTGGTAGGTTGACCATGCTGGTTTTTTTTAAAGAGGGTGCAGTGACACCCTGAGCTTTTTTGAAAAAAAAAGTCCTCAAATGCTCATAAATACATGCATATGTTGAAATCCTATAAAAGTCACATTTTTAATATCAGTGATGTCTTATTGCAGTATATGCTATGCCAACTTTTGGTCTACTCATCTGCAGCAAGAAATCTCAGCCACTATGAACCATTTTGAAAATATTTCATGACCAAAGTACATAGGCCTATTTTTTAAGAGTAAGAATCTTGCCACCGTGGCAAAAAAGGGGTGTAACTGTGTAGTGAGACATATAGCTTAATACTGATATCCAGCAATAAAACCCACAGCCAATTTTATTTGTGTAGAAAAGGCAATAATTCTGCCGAAAATCAAAAATGATTCATTTTACTTGGCCCTTGTGTCCCATTTTTGGAAGTAAATATAGACATGAAAAGAAAAGAAAAAAAAACGCTAATCAATGCGAGTACAATAGCTCCAATTTCTACAAAAGTCGAGTTAAAAACAATTATTTAACAAATGTTGTAGCATCAAAGATTACATTCAATCAGTTTTGTTTTTTTTGGAAGATGAGGAGCAATTCCAGGAATGATGAATAACCCTTCATTAGCGGAAAAAGCATTGTATAGATCCATGGAAACAGGAAAAATCACAACACAACTCAGAAATCTGTATGTTTACAGAGAAATATTTTTATTCATCAATGTTTTAAATTGTTTAATGATTTCATTTTATTTGTCTTCAAATGGTTTAGTTTTTGTTTTTATCATTGTCACACACATAACAAGAGCAACAGTCTGCCCTTTCACATCATCATGAATAAATTGATTCTGCTAGATTGTTTTACTTTTTTTTTCTTCATATATTGGGATAATTATACAGCAAAACAAACATATTCGCTATGTCAGACAAATATACAAATTCCTACTTGACCAAATGTGACTTTAAATTGCCATCTGATGCAAGTGTGTGAACTGAATTATATGTATTTGAAATGCATTTTAATATTATCCAAGGGTTTTTTCCTTCCATCGCAGACGCCATGGCCGGTAAATTCCCTTTACCGGTCATTTTCCCTTTTTGCTAAAAAATTCCTTTCCGGTAAAAAGGGCACTCGTGAAAACATGACTGGTTTGCCTATTTATTTTTCAGAGATAGTTAGTTTATATTCGTGAAGCATAACATTTCACAAAGTTAATTTGTGCAAGACATCATATCGTTACTATTTAAAGCTTTAATAAAAATAGCGTCTATTTGTATATAGTGTCATATCAGTTACCACACGAGGTCAGGGCCTCCTCTGGCTATTTTTTTCTTATCGCCACTACTTTCGCCATATTAGAAAAGTTGGAGCCAAATTAAAAAAAATGGAGCCAAATTAAGAGCCATTTTTGTAGCCAACTAAACTGCGTACCTCGATCAACATTCTTTAAATCGTTATCAAACCACTCATAAGTTACAGTAACTTACGGTAGCTTACTTGTTTGATTTTGTCAATGTTTGTGTGTTTGTGCACATAAATAACAGCTGTTTGAGCCTTATTTTTTTTTTGCTTTTATTTTTTCTACAGCATGTTATTCTCACAAAACCCCATACAGTGTATTTTATAATCATTTAAAATCTATATATATCAATTTATTTTAAAATTATAATACACAAATTATGGATTTCCAGCTAGCGTACTGACTGAAATTGCCGTTGGTTAAAACATTCCACAACAGTTTCTAAATAACTTTATTACCCCACCCACTTTGTCACTACAGACTCGCTATAAATATGGTAAATATTAGCATTATAACAACAGAGCATATAGATCAAACAGATCTACTTAATGTAAAACCTTGGTATTGATATCAAACAACCAACAGTCATCGCTGACATTATAAACAAAATTATTTTACAAACAAAATCTACAGTCATTTAATGTTTTTATCTCTGAAGCCGCCATTTTGAAACTAACTGTTTGTTGACAAAAAATTGGGGTTACCCAAGAAAGTATAGTTGACAGTGTATTGGCATAAACATTTTTTCTAAACCTGTTTAGCATATTTTAAGACATATCAAATTTCTATATGATTTAAAAATGTAAATAATATATAATAATTAAAAATACGAATATGCTGGTTGTCACTACGCGACCACGTGACTATATTTAGCATATGCTATTTTTAGCTAAGGGTAATCTTACACATGTGTTGAAATTTATAATCTGTGACAGTGCAAAGGCCTGAGGGAGATATCACAGCTG
Source organism: Panopea generosa (assembly GCA_029582155.1). Lineage (NCBI taxonomy): Eukaryota > Metazoa > Mollusca > Bivalvia > Adapedonta > Hiatellidae > Panopea > Panopea generosa. The sequence continues at coordinate 11,550,123 of CM055896.1, read as the reverse complement.
GGTGCTGATTAATCTGTTAATTGTCATGGTTGTTGATTGGGATGAGGGGACAGTTAAATGGATTAGCCAAGATAATTTCTACAGTCAGTTTTTTTTTTATAAAATTTGAATACGAGAATCGGCTGTTGATTTCCTTGTCGCAACCACTTTCGCAAAAGAGGAAAATCTTTCGCAAATAAAAAATTTCCTTCGCATTTGGCGACATTGGCGAATCCCAGCGGAGGCCCTGGAGGTCGTTGATTGAATAGACTTACGCGGGAATAACACAAATATCCCAATTTAAATCGCAAAAGCAACACATTGCAATTTATTTTTCAAGAACCGGATGTTTATATTTGTGTAGCATTGCATTTTGCATAGTTAAACTATGCATGACATCAGTGGTTAGATTTAAATAGTGCATCCAATCTTAAATAAGGTCACGCGAGGTAAATGAATTGTCCAGACTTTTGCTGGAAATGACAAAACCTCCACATTTTTAATCGCTCAAACAATACATTTCAATTTATCAGTGATCACGCAAGGTCATTGAATTGTCCAGACTTACGAGAGAATAACAAAAATCTCCACATTTTCAATCGTAAAAACAATATATTTATTTTTCAAGGATTGGGTGAAAATAATACTTACTCCTCGCCTGAATATATACGGCATTTGGATCCATTTACTTTCTTGTCAGACTTGTATCTTCTGAAATCTTCAAATGCATCCTTGACGGCAGTGACAGTTAGTACAAATACAATAGGTACCATAGCAATCTCCTTTCCAAATGCTTGTACTTGTGGGACCCAATTTAATGCCACAACAAGTAAAAAGTATAAATTAGCAAAACGATGAAATTGTTCAAATAGGTTTTTTGGTAAAAATGTCAAAATGGAATATTTTGTTGTTTTGATTCTATTTGATGCAGAGTTTCGATTTGGATGGTTTTTGGTCTTGGCCTGTACCTCACAACTATGGTTTGGTACCACAATACGGTATTTCGGCCCTGATCTGTTGCTACGATTACAAAGAAGTGTGTTTCCCATTTTTGGTGTTTAATATATATCACAGATAAAATCAAGTAAATTATATGGTTTCACAATATACAGTATGTATACTATATTGATAACATGTATGTTACAATGCAGTTCTCATGAATATTTAGTTTCAATTATAAAATATGACAATAACATGTTAATGTTTGCAAATTAGTTAAATCTGGTTAAAATGGTTTTATGAATATTATGTATCACTGTCTTTTCTGTATTTCTTCATTGGTAAGACTTTTTAAAATTTGGTTACGCACACTTTTGACACCCTGAATGATCCGACCAGGTGACAGGCAAATATTCACTATTTACACAACTCTCATCACATGCTATCTAAAGTTCTTGCTGCGAATTATTATCCTGTACTTCCCACGAATTCCTTGTCCTACTTTTACTCCTATCCGTATACTGTGGAAACTAAGACATGGTTATACTTTTAGTCCACCATTTTGTTGTAGTTGTTATCCAAATAATTAAAATAAACGTGTTAAACAATATACCATTTCGTTATTGATTACGAAATATTCGCTTTTTGCTATGTTCGTTCGTGTAAACATACAAAAACAAAATGACGTTGGTGACGATCTGATTATGTAAACCCACGTTTCATTGGTTAAAAATACATTTACATCCAATAAAATAGATCGTAACAAACTGGAACACACCCGAGATGTTATAGACTGTATTTTTGTCTTTTTAACAGGCCCATCGTCCAGTCCAATTTTCCATATACGAATTATTAAACAAAATTTCATTGGCTACAATAACGAAACTTAACCCAATCAAATAATTTCTTAGTTCACAAGAGGCACCTGATCAAAATGGCTGACAAAAATGAAAACATTGAACTGCTTACGAAATGTGACTCAAAACTATGTGTAAATGTAAGGCAATCATAGAAAAACTGCATCGACACCAAATAACATATAAATAACTATGTGAAAAAATAACTGCCACAGCAAAAATAACTTTTATTTTGAAATTGTACCGGTGTATGCTCCTTCATTTTTAAAATTATACGAAAAACTCCCACAGATCCACAGGCGTTGCCCTTATTTTAAATATACGTAAAAAAATGAATAAAGCAGAGCATTGTTATTATGTTTTTACAACATAAACAAACAATTGCCATCATAAAAAAATGTCAATTAAATATAATGATCCTAATACAAAGTATATACAGTATACATAATACCGCGATATACCTATTACGGCGAATGCCCGAATAAAAACAATTTAGGAAGACATACGCAAAACTCCAACTTCTGTTAGCATCGGCATTTGTTTGCATTTCGTATCGGCAACTGTTTATTACTCAGCATACTTGAGTAACCTTATAACTGTTTATTATTGACGCCATTCTTAACATGGTTGGAAAAAAATAGACTCGCCGTATTAGGTATGACCAGTATACTTTCTTAATACAGTGTCAACTAGTAGATAATTAGTTATTGTTTATAACTATAATTGTGATGGCATTCAAAACTTCACTGTTTTATTCTCAAGGTTAAGTACTTGAGCACATCCATCTCCATAAGTAATTGATAACATTCCCACTTGAATCACTGGTGTGAGACGCATGAATATATTTGATAACAATGAGATGTAATGTATATTAATCAGCATGATCCTAATACAAGTAAACATTTTGCATTCTAAAAGTTTGTACAGTTTAACCAAGGACATCTTGTCTTGTATAGAAGGATAGGAAACTTGCATGTTTTGACTCAATGTTGATAAAATAGCACACAAATGATAAATTATTTGGCAAATTCATAATTCACAGGCAACTGATTTCTTATACATTAACTGTTAGTTGTATGTAATCTAGATGTTTAACTTTAAACAAGTTTTGATCACACAAAATGATATTGAATTAAAGATATATTGAGGTGTAAAGGAAAACTTCTTGTAATTTTTTCTGTGATATAAAATTTTGCAATCAAAAGTACTTCAACAGTTTCAAACACAAATTTCTTGGAATGGTTTTAAGAATTTTGTTCTGCAATGTAAGAATTTTGAATTGTGTTCCTGAGATGAATGGAAGTAAAGTAATTGAAAACAAGATATTGCGAGATTTTGCGTGAATATGCGAGCATTCACAAAATCTCATTCACTTGCCTTTCCTTCTCTATATCATTCCATGATTTAACATTATGGTCTACAAATTCCATAAAGTACTTTCTTAATACAGTGTCAACTTGTAGATAATTATTTATTGTTTATAACTATAATTGTGATGGCATTCAAAACTTCATTTTTTATTCTCAAGGTTTTACACAGACTTGTGGTGGTATTTGTTTTATTCTCCATGTTTTAAACAGATTTGTGGATGGTATTTGTTTTAATCTCCAGGTTTTACACAGACTTTTGGTGGTATTTGTTTTATTTTCCATGTTTTAAACAGATTTGTGGATGGTATTTGTTTTAATCTCCAGGTTTTACATAGGCTTGTGGATGGTATTTGTTTTATTCTCCAGGTTTTACACATATTTGTGGATGGTATTTGTTTTATTCCCCAGGTTTTACACAGACTTGTGGATGGTATTTGTCATAGATCCCGACCCTCCTATGATGACTACTCCAAAATCTGGTCATTGCAAGAGTGGTGGGAAGTATCAGACTCGCTCACAGATCTCTTGAAGAATGCTGTTAAAAATTCATGGACAAAGGATCAGGTAGATTGAAGCATTTAGCAACATACATCCAAAACTAACATACTGCAAATGTATCGAACACCATGCAATGAAAATTGACAATCTTGACTTTTTTCATGCTTTTAAAAATTGTGACTTTTGAAATTTGGAAAGTCTTATAATAATTAATTATTTTTAACAAATATCAACAATACATGGGTATATATGATATTCAAGGTTGTTGGATAAAGATTATACCATGAATAACAAATATATAGTTGACTATTACCTGTATGTAGGTGAGAAAATTACCAAAGCAAAAATTGAAATATAAACTGTAATTGTTCTGAGTCTAACATCTTGATATTATAGTCCGAGCCTTCTTTGACATTTATATAAACTTGTACAGATGTGCCATTGTGTTCTTAAATGTCAGGGCCATCTTCTTAGCCATAATGTGAAACTTCAGTGAACCCAGCTAGAAAGCTAATTGATCATTATATAAAATTAAAAAAGGGTCCGCAGCTCAAGAAGACTTGAGCTGATCTTGACAGTAACGAACAGTGACACAACGAGACATCTTGTGGGTTAATATGAGTCTAGGAAGACAAAACTGATAGCCATAGACTTAACATTACAGCTTTCAACCCGATTCTCCAATCTTGTTTTACACATACAAATTTTAAATTGCCATGTTACACCAGAATTGATATAAATATTGGTTTTACTTGTCAGTTTAATAGGTTATTCCAAACATTTCAGTTATTTCAAGAACTTGGTAGCTTGAATGAAGAATACAAATGTGTTATACTTGACATAGTCAATAGTCGTAGAGCTGACATTAGAAAACAGCTCCTTGCCGACAGTCATGGAATATCCCAGGCAGTGTTAGAGGACTTCGACTGGAAACTCAAGGTACAGGCATGTTATTGAAAATTATAAACAGTTTATACCTGTAAAAAGCAACATAAATACATTGCACTGTTTTAAGAATTTCTGAAGAATAGAAATGTATTTTGTGGATAGATTTGTATGGTAAGGGAAGCTTGATACATTGTATTTGAAATTTTTTTTGTGTTTTTTAGCTCTACTGGCCAAAGGCCAAAAGTGCTTATGCGATGGCATGTTGTCTGTCGTCTGTTTTCTGTTAGCAGCACTTTTTCTGAAAACACTAGGCCAATTAAATTGAAACTTCACATGGATGTTTCTATTGCATAGGAGACTTTACAGAGTTTTTTGGTTTTTTTCGATCTGAAATTCAAGATAGCCGTAATTACGAAAAACAGTCCAAAACATAAAAATCTTCTTCTCATGAACAGCCCAACAGATTTTCAAAATGTATATGTAGTAATAATGACCAACTATAGTTTTGTTAGATAAGTTCAAATGGTGTACGTAGGGTTAAAGATGACCCCATCCAGAGGGTTCAATTAGGGGACACATGTCATTATAATATTTTTTTTTTTTTTTTTTTTTTTTTTAAATGGAAATGATTTTGCCTATATCTTCACAGAAGCATTGTTTGGTGAAGGAGGTTCAGATTTGCAAAAATGACTGGGTTCCACTTTCAGGGTCAGGAGGGGCCCCAAAAGAGTTAAAATTGGGAATTACTAAAATCGGTTTCTTAAGAACCAGTTTGTTAGATTTGTTCATATTTGGCATAAATTATCCCTATGTGTAGGGGTTTGATTGCAGATAGGAATTTAGGGGCTAAAATTTATAGGGGCCCTGTAAGAGGACTTAGAATTTTACATAGGGATACTATGGGAAAACAGAAATTCTCTTTTTCTTTCATCTATTTTAAAACCACTAGGCCATTTAAACTGAAACTGCATATGGATGTTATTATTGCATAGGAGACTATACAGAAATATTTTATTTCAATCTGAAATTCAAGATGGCAGCCCTTACTAAAAATAGTCCAAAATTAAAAAATCTTCTTCTCATGAACGGCCAACATATTTTCAAAATGTTTATGTAGTAATGATGACCAACTATAGGTTTTATGCCTCCCCCAAAGGGGAAAGCAAATAGTCGACAAATTTTTGTCTGAGCTATTTCTTTACAACCCCATGTTGGAATTTTCTGAAACTTGCTAGGATGAATCACTACCAAGTGGAGATGTGCATATTGTCTTTATGTTCTGGTTCAATGATTTTTCACAGAGTTATATAGGCCCTTTCATTGAGTCTGTGACTAAATTCTTGTTCGCGCTATTTCTCTTGAACCTCAGGTTGGAATGTTATGAAACTTGCTATGTTTGTGTTCTAGTTCGATGATTTTTCATGTAGTTATAGCCCTTTCATTGAGTCTGACCAAATTATTGTCCGCGCTATTTCTCTACATTCTCAGGTTGAAGTTTTATGAAACTTGCTATGTTGTGTTCTGGTTCGATGATTTTTCATCTAGTAAAGGCCCTTTCATTCTGTCTGTGACCAAATTCTTCACCGCTCTATTTCTCTACAACCTCTGATTGGAATTTTCTGAAACTTGCTAGGATGCATCATTACCAAGTGGAGATGTGCTTATTGTCGTCATGATGCTATTTCTCTACAACTTCCGGTTTTTATTTTGTAAAACTAGCTAGGATCTGTGCATATTGTCATTTTGTTCCGGTTCAATGATTTGGGAAATGAGTTTTGTGAAGTGCAGAGCCACATATTGTTCCTGCTATATAGTTTGGTATTTTTCAACCAAGTAGCCGGTACATAGTCAAACACTCACTTGAGGAGCATCCACCGATATTTTCTTGTTTTAGGTTTGTTCAAATGGTGTCCCTAGGGTTAAAAATGACCCCGCCCGGATGTTTCTATTGCATAGGAGAATTTCAAAAAGTGCTATGGCCACTATGAGTCAGTAGAATATCCTCAGGCCCTTTTGGGCGTCTTGTTTTGCTTTAAACCATTAACCAACAACACAGAAGAATTTTATAAGATTCTTATTTTCCAGTCTAATTCACATTGATGCTGAAACTGATTTCTTTGTATGTAAATTTGAATCAGTAAAAACATGTTTAAAGTAACAAATGTATATCATTCTGCAGATTCTTGTTCATTTCTGATTCTTGGTCATTTTTGACTATATATTTTTTAATTACTCTATTGCCATGACCCTGGTGTCATCGTTGGCATCATCTGTAGACACCCACCCAGGTTAAACTTTTTTGTTTAGTTGCATTTAAATTTTGGTGTTTGCCTCCAATCTCTGTCTTTGCATGGGTGATGAGTTTTATCCCATCGGCGAGCTTTGTTGTCTTGTGACAACTCGTTTTTGTCTTTAGCAGTATTGTCAGCTGCATGGGTGTTAGCCTTAACAACAATTATAAATACTGTTGAAATGCTAGACCTGTCATCATCAAACTTAACAGGTCTTCTGTGGCCAAGTCATTTAAGGCGCCATCTCAAGATCACTGACCTCTCACCACTGAGGTTGTAGGTTACTGTCATGCTCGCTCCAAAAAATAAATGTGAGAAAGTTTGCCAGTTAAAACTGGTCATGTCCTATATAACCTGAAATGTGTTGAAGATGGCTGAAACCCCATTCAAAAACAAAAAATCAAACTTAACATGATGGCAGAGGCACCAAATACCTAATGTAGTGGTTTGCGTGAACATGCTCCAGTCCTCACAAGTGAAACTTAATTAAAAACAATTTTTACTTTTTATTTTATGACTGAAAATGGTGAAATTACCATTTATAATTTAATTTTTTTAATCAATGAAATAAGTAAAATAAGCCACTGAGAATTACCCATCACCAAAGGCTTGCATTTTTTTTTTTTTACACTCGCCAAAATAAAGTGGACATTCTATGCTACTAACCATGTTATTTCATCTGTTTTGCATACAGCCCGTGTGGTTCTGGCATCTAATAGAATCATTGTCGATCCCTGCAGAGGGGTAAGGATCCTCAAAATGGGTGTCATGTTCATTTTATCGTTTTTGTCATGTTCATTATTGTGGTTAAATTACCAACCCCTCTGTGGTTCCAGGGAGCCAGGAGTGATGGCAAGAATAGGATCTTTGTGGCTTATGCATATCGTAAGAGGTGACAATTGAGTAATACAATAGAATTTGCTAAATCTCTGCAGCTCTGCAGGTATCAAGGTTCTAGGCTCATTGTGCATATTCATTTGTTGATTTTATCTGTAATTTATTTGTTTTGTATAAGAGGGGTTATCCAGAAGTGCATTAATAAAATTCATATTCATGCAAGTACATCGCTTTATTTTGCACAGCACAAGTATTGGTGCATTTGTCATCGGTGAACAGTATTTTAGCGCAATTCTCATGTTAATAATAATGTTATGGTCTCCATAGCAACGTGCATACATGGTTAGTGCAGCAGCTCAAAGTACTGAACAATTTGGCAGATAAATATGTGAAAAATAACAATAATTTCCCTGTAAAACAAGCGGTAAATCATATATTATTGATGACACGTCATCAATATCTATATTGGTCATTCCAGTAGTAGTATGGCACGTAAGTGTTAGGAGTTTTATCAAACTTACATAAAAAAGGCAAACTCGTTAATAAGCAAAACTTCTGTCCGAGGAAAAGGTGATACAACCAGCGGAAATAAAGTTTTGTGTCAATATTAATAGCAAAACATTGATCCAGGTGATATATATGTTTAGTAAAGCTCAGAGAAAGTTATTTGTAGTGTGATTGTAGTCTATAAATGGCACAAATGGTACAGTGAGGAACAAGAAACAATAATGGATGAGCGCCTTGTGACAAAATGTCACATCAACGTGGTAAAAGGTGCCTCAATAAGGATTGCTGTAATACAATTCATGAACTATGCTGTATAGGTTACGGTACAGTGCACATGATAATTAAGAATGAATAACATGTAAGTCTTTAGAGTGATCACAGGGTTTCTTGATTGCTCAAATGTATGAGTGGAGCAACGAGTAAGAGTAGGGAAATTACTTGTGAAATTAGTTGACGTCACAACAATGTAACGTAAAACTGACCTGCAGCAGACAGGCGTACAGAACATGTTTGAAATACATGTAACTATTTTGTTTGGATATATATCTTCTTCATATTTTGCATACTGTTTGAAGTTATATTAGACAAAATACGTGTAGAACTTCTGGATAACCCAACGGACATTATATTTTATAGATAATGTATAGACATACATGTATACTGTGTAAATATATATTAATTTGTATCACATACTGAATTGTTGCATGTTATTCCTCCATAGTTGGTGATGTCCAGTGACAAGATATCCTCTGTCCAGGAACCAGTGTTATCACTAGATATGGACGTGCACACAGACACAGACAGACGAACAGTCTCAGTGGAACTAAATGGGGAAGAGCTAAAGTCTCTCATCTCCAGTTTAGAAGGTGCTAATAAGGTGAATATCCGCATATAACTCCATGTATTTATTAATTTTCACTCCATATATTTAAAGAGGCTAATCTTTAATTTATTGATAGGAGCATTAAATTGACCTGACACAAGAGTGAATATCGCTTCAGCCATGTGGCATTGTGTGTTCACGTTATTACAATTATGTAATACAATGTAGTGTTTACTTAAAGACCATTCGCTTGTCTAAGAAAAATGGCGACTCCGGAAATAATATTGATCACTTGGTTGATTGACAGCTCTCGCAAGGTCAATTATTGTAGCTCATCTTACATGTAAGATAACCATGAATGAATAGGTCAGCATTTTCCCTTTTATCTCATTTAATTTGTTAGTGTTTTAGTATTTTATAAGAAATGGTAAATAACCATATGTGATATTTTATGAGGATGTGATTTTATATTTTGTAAATAAAGATCACGTGTTTCACATTACAGAGACATAATACAATGTAGTTTTTTGTACAGAATCAATATAAAATACCATTTATAGTTCTAGGGGCCAAAAGGCTTATGGGATAGTGCATTGTCTGTCATCCATCGTTGCCTGTTAGCAGCACTTGTCTGAAATCACCAAGTCAGTTATACAAATTCAAATGAATATTTCTCATGTACAAGTTGTTGTTGTTGTTGTATGGTGTTTAGCATCGCTTGCAACAATAGAGACAGTATTCTAAGCACTGTCACACTGGAGTATCATGCCACAGACACATGGTATGATACCCCACCCAGTCACATTATACTAACACCGGGCCAACCAGACCTAGAACTGTCCTCTAAATGCTGAGCGTCAAGCGAGGAAGCTTCTGGTACCATTTTTAAAGTCTTTGGTATGACCCGGCCGGGGGTTGAACCCACGACCTTCCATATGTGAGGCGGACGCTCAACCACTAGACCACGCCGCAGTCCTCATGTATAAGAGACTAGATTTAAAATGCAAAATGACCACCATCACTAAATATAGTAAAAAAAAGTTAAAAATCTTCTCTTAAACCCACAATTTTCTGATGAATTCCCTTATCAGGATTTTTCAGAATTTTAATATTGGTCGAAAACATATTTTGTGACGTATTAAATGAGCCTAGAGATTTCATTTTGATTTCATCTGTCTGTTACATAGTAAACATTGCTTCATTTTTAGAGAGAGTCTGAATGATGACGCAACTGTGGACAAACAGTATTTAAGTTTACCACTCCAATTTAAATATCCATTTGTAACGTTCTGGTAGATTTGACATACCAAACTATTAAGATTTTATCTATTAATGATAATGAAATGCTTTTTATCCATTTCGATAATTATTTGATTTTTAAAGATACATTGCATTTATACTGTTTTATCCTGATAAACTATTATGCTCTGTTTAAGGGTCAGTTAGGGGATAATATGCTCATAACGGAGATTTTTTTCAAAGATGGCAATTATTTTGCCTTAATCTTTACAGAACCATTGTTGGGCCAAAGAGATGCATATTTGTTGTTTTTAAATAACTGGGTTCCTTTATCTTAAGTGGTCACCCCAAAATGTAAAAGTTGAGAATATTTAAAATCACCCCAAAATGTAAAAGTTGAGAATATTTAAAAATCTTTTTCTCATGAACCAATCAGTGAAATTTGTGTCATAAATTATCCTTATGAGTAGGGAATTGAAATTTAAATTAAGGGCTGAATGTGTAATGACCTCGAGACAGAAAGCATACAGACTTTCTTGTGTAGAATATCATACCGGTTTATATCCCAAGTTTACTTCTTCGTATGAATTTGAAGTTTTGAAAAATAGTCATGAAATTCATTTAGTGTGCTACTTACCAATTTTACGATCTTGTGTAAGCCTAATAAAAAGTATTCTTTCTAAAATATGAAAAAATACTGCGAAAATAAAACATTTGTTCATACAAAATTTTTAAGATTTACTAAGGTTAGTGAAACAGGGCCCCAGATATTTTATATCTGCTTTGCGTTTGTTTTACATTCATAGAATTGTATGCAATAACGTCTTCCTTTTTCTTTTTTTTTCAGACTCTGGTACAACTGAAAGCTTGAACTTATGCAGTAAGCTATCAATGGAAATGGAAGAAATTACCGTGCCAAATTAAAATTTAATATGCATGAACAGACTTTATACAGAAACAATGTACACTGTTCTGTACAAATCAGTGACATACGCATGCAGTGACTGTGCAATTATCAATCAATGTTTAGTTTTACATTCCATATATTTGTATAAATATTTATTCATGTGCATAGTGTGAATGTTTTTGTGTCATCAATTAATCCCATTCAAATTCTGAAAATCTCCAAACATGTGAAAATTGTTGCTTATATGCAGCAGTGGAGTTTGCAAGCAGCTCTGATTGTGTAAACTTCTATAAGCACTATTTGATTGCTTGGTTGATTATTTATCATATTTTTCATGCCATTGAGGGCTAACAGACCATCAGTTAACCTAGCCACTCTTTCCTGGGATCTGAAAGGTTAAACAGTACTTGAGCATATATCCATTTCCACAAGAAACTGACAACTTTCTCACTTGAATCAGCAATGAGAGACAAATGACAATGAGATGCAATGTTGTATATCATTTATATTGTTAATTGTCTCAAACACTTTACACTTTCCATCATGTGGCTGCATTAGTTTTGTAAAAATTTATTTTTAGATAAAAAATTCTGTCTGTTAAATGCTAGATGATATGACAAGAGACATCATTAAGAAAATAAAAGAATGAGGTTTTACTGTTCACTTATATATAACCATTTACTTCATATAGATGCCTTTGGACACCTAATAAAGAAGGCTTTTGAATTATTGGGTGAATTATGTTTATATTAACTGACAGAGTGGAAAACAGTGCAGGAAGTGTTCAGATTGCTCGTAACAGTGCAGGAAGTGTTCAGATTGCTCGTTACGAGCAATCTGAACTCTTCCTGCACTGTTTCCAAAGGCTTTCCGTGATTGGTGCGGGAAAACGCGTATCTATGGAGTAAAGGGATAATTAGTTTATTTGTGTCTCGTCACTAGTAATAATAATACAATATGGCAATACAACACAATGTGTTTACAAATTGGGTCAAATATTCCAGGCTCACTCTTGACTTAAAACAAAGAAAAGGTGGATAAACTAACAAATATAATTATGGAAGAAAATACTCAAGTTTTACTGAATTGTATTGTTATACTCAATTAAATCAATGAAGGGTCACGACTCAAAACAGAAATTGTCAGATTGCACCAGTCCAATAACTAATTAAAAACCTAAAAACTGTATTATCTCTAAAGATTAGTTGAAGAAAGCATTAGGATTTTTTAGAATTGGCAAAAACATTTTTTCCAATACTGTGAAATCATTAATTTTCGTGGGGTACTGATTTTCATGGGAAGCCTAGACAACGAAATCAAATACCCAAAAAATAAGTTTACGTAATAATGCAATGCTGTCAAAATAAATTACCTCTGTTGTCATATGCCTACGTGCAACGCATTGTGGTTAAAAATCCATCCTATATTTATATATTTTCTTTCGTCATATTGTATCAATATTTACATTGATGATTTTGTAAATAGTGTAAAAAAAATTTATTACTCATATCATCTTTAATTCTACATCCATCCACTCATAGACGTGTGTGTGTACATAGCGAGATGTGTTATAATTTATTGTATTTTAATAAAATGTCAGAGTTGCTAAAAATAGACCGTCACTTTGCAACAAAATGCTATCGGGTTGAAACAATGTGGCGTATAGGCCTGCGGTAAACATTGTAAAAAAAGTGTAAAACATTGTAAAAGGACAGTATGCGTGTGTACAAAGAAAACTACAACATAAGTTTCTAGTGAAGTAATATCTTTTATTTTGTGGTATTTTTTACTATTCTGTTCTATAATTGTTTCTCTTTATGATTAATTATATGGCGATACATTTTTAATGATTAAAACAAACAAATCTCTTAAAATACGCAGCACATTAATTTACTGCCCAATTCCAGTCACGTGACGTGGCACTATTGTTATTTACACCAGGCCTGCATTCTGAAACCCTTTTTGGATTAGATGTCGTACTTCTCCTTTCCTCACCTGGTGTTTGCATAACAATTAGTTCTATATCATACTTGTTTATTAGGGTACTTATTGGCATGTGTCAACACTTATTGGCACAGCAGGGTGCGATAAACCCTGACGCATGACGTGTGTATTACAGCAATGGTTAATAACTGAAACGAACTATGCAATGTCGAAAGTGTAAAAAAAATATTTTGGTTTTCAACGAATTTAAGTCCCCACGAATATGTCTTTGAAGTGGAAACCACAAAAATTTAATACCCATGAAAATAAATGATTTCACAGTATATCAAGCAAATACACACCGAGTCCTTGTTGCATTTTAACTGGCAAAAATCAGTGGTGAAGCTGACCTTAAAATGATGTGCAAGCCCACCAGGTTCTAAGGGTGTCTGAGGGCATCCCCCTCCCCACCTATAATTTTTTTATGATGTATTTCCTGCATTCTGGGGACATTTCCAGGAGATGAATTGATGTCCCCTGACTTTGCCTACACGTGTATGTGATACTTATTTTTAGAAAAGTGGGCTCATTTCAATTTTACCAGCTATTTTATTTTTTATTTTAAAAGTAATTTCATTTTTCAGATGTTAAAAGCAATTCTCTGGATTTTTGGGCCGAGCAATATAAAATTTGTAATAATTGAATATTTACTAAGCATGGACCACATGGTCTAGTACGAGTGTCACACCCATCATCTTAGGGTTTTCGATCCCAGACCACGAGCTTGTGATGTATCTTGGAATATAAGACACTTTACATATCCCTGGTATTGGTTCTAGGGAAAACATTGTGATTTGTCTACAACTCAAGGTCTTGCAGTTTCACAATCAATGTAAAATAAATAAGTTGCCAAAACAGCAAACACTTGTTGCCATACAGAGAGCTGAGTCACTGCATTACTGACAAGTACAATCATTTAACTTGTCTAAACGGAACATGCCATAGCAATAATCACTCTTCATCAGCTTTCTTTACTTTGATATAAAATACAGTCAAACGTGTGTAAACGGTCTCCTCTGTGTAACAGCCACTAGTCTAGAGCAGCCACATTTGCTATTTCTCATTTCTATGCTTTCAGAGCAAATTAACCTGTATAAAGGAGCACCCTGTCTTAAACAGTCACTTTTGCTCTTTCTCTTGATTGGCTGCTTAAGACAGGTTTGTATATAAGTTAAAATTTTATAAACAATACAAGGCCTTTAAAGAAAATGACACAAGGCTAATAAAGTTATTTTTTTTAATTGTCAACCAAAAGTAAAATGTTTAACAGGAATTACAAAATTAACCCTTATGGGGCAATGAACAGGATTCGACTAGAGGTATATTTTAAAATACAAATTAAATAATGAAAACATAAATACTGAATAATATTCAGAATTCTGCATATTATTCTAGAAATTACTAATGAATGCGGTTTAAACCACCCACGAACACCCAGGCCCCAGTTTCACTGAACATCTCAGCTTGAGATTTTCCCCAATTTCCCCCTAATCATTTTGCATGTATTTTTTACCATTTTTTTTAGATAAGTAACTTCAACTCTGAATGAGTTCCGGTAATCGTTTAGAAAAATTGAAAATTTCTGAGTCGAGGAAACTGTTAGCTTAAGATGTTTAGTGAAACTGACCCCAGGCTCCTACTCATTAATGAGTTAAACTGGGGAAGAAAAATGAGAAACTAGAAATGTCACCAGTGTCTCCGCTATACTACTTTACTGAAAAGGAATACCAAGGACTGTTCATTCAAAATATGAAAAAACAAACGAATCAAAAGTAATGATGTAGTTTCTAAAACCCATATAATAAAGTGGCAATACAATTATATACTTCGGATGCATAAATGGTAAAGTTATATGTACACCTGGTAATGTTTCTTTATGACAACATACAAGTTAAATGCCAATATATTCATTTTTAGATTAAACTAAAATTGTCATGCAGCTCACTTTGTGAGCATACCACACCAGTGCTCACTTAGTGAATAAAAAGGATATTTCACTGACAACAGTAATTATTCTCTAAGGTTTAGAGACTTTCTGTTTAAGTTATTATCATGACAATGAATGACAAGTTTCAGCAGGTTTCTCTTTAATTTTCCATGTTTGAGTTTCAAACTCTACATAACGTAGCAATGGCTTGAGTGAATGTAACAATTATGGTCAGCATGAAAACCAGCAATGAATGTGGTTAAGTAATGGTTTGTATGATTGCTACAGATATGGTCAGCACATAAACCATACAACTATGGTTAGCACATAATACAGAAATGGTTTGAGTGATTGCTAAATGTCAGCACATAAAACAGTAATGGTTTGAATGACTGCTATATGTCAGCACATACAACATTAATGGTTTGAGTGATTGCTATATGTCAGCACATAATACAGTAATGGTTTGAGTGATTGCTATATGTCAGCACATTATACAGTAATAGTTTGAGTGATTGCTATATGTCAGCACATAAAAGAGTAATAGTTTGAGTGATTGCTTTGTCAGCACATAAAAGAGTAATGGATTGAGTGATTGCTATATGTCAGCACATTATACAGTAATGGTTTGAGTGATGTCAGCACATACAACATTAATGGTTTGAGTGATTGCTATATGTCAGCACATACAACATTAATGGTTTGAGTGATTGCTATATGTCAGCACATAAAAGAGTAATGGATTGAGTGATTGCTATATGTCAGCACATAATTCAGTAATAGTTTGAGTGATTGCTATATGTCAGCACATAATTCAGTAATAGTTTGAGTGATTGCTGTATGTCAGCACATAAAAGAGTAATGGTTTGAGTGATTGCTATATGTCAGCACTTCATACAGTAATGATTTGAGTGATGTCAGCACATACAACATTAATGGTTTGAGTGATTGCTATATGTCAGCACATACAACATTAATGGTTTGAGTGATTGCTATATGTCAGCACATAAAAGAGTAATGGATTAAGTGATTGCTATATGTCAGCACATAATTCAGTAATAGTTTGAGTGATTGCTGTATGTCAGCACATAAAAGAGTAATGGTTTGAGTGATTGCTATATGTCAGCACTTCATACAGTAATGATTTGAGTGACTGCTATATGTCAGCACATACAACATTAATGGTTTGAGTGATTGCTATATGTCAGCACATTTTACAGTAATGGTTTGAGTGATTGCTATATGTCAGCACATTATACAGTAATGGTTTGAGTGATTGCTATACGTCAGTACATAAAACATTAATGGATTGAGTGATTGCTATATATCAGCACATAACTCAGTAATGGTTTGAGTGATTGCTAGTTAATTATGATTAGCACATAATACAGTAATGGTTTGAATGATTGCTAGTAAGTTATGATTAGCACATAATACAGTAATGGTTTGAATGATTACTATTTAGTTATGATTAGCACATAATACAGTAATGATTTGAGTGATTGCTAGTTAGTTATGATCAGCACATAACCTAATCGTTATGTCAGCACATAATACAGTAATGGTTTGAGTGATTGCTAGTTAGTTATGATTAGCATATAATACAGTTATGGTTTGAATGATTGCTAGTTAGTTATGATCAGCACATAACCTAACCATTATGTCAGCACATACTACAGTAATGGTTTGAGTGATTGCTATATGTTGGCACATAACACAGTAATGGATTGAGTGATTGCTAGTTAGTTATGATTAACACATAAAACAGTAATGGTTTGAGTGATTGCTAGTTATGATTGGCACATAACACAGTAATGGTTTGAGTGATTGCTAGTTAGTTATGATCAGCACATAACCTAATCTTGGTTTAAGTGAATGCTTCAGTTATTATCTCATAACTCATTGGTAAAGGATAGATAACACAATAATCAATGTAACTGAAGTTACAGCATTTCATTTGAGGAAAATCTCAATTGAGACATTAAATGAAACTGGGACCAGCACATAAATAAGTGATGACTGATGTGAATGAACTAGCTAAATGGCATATTTGGAGTGAATTCATTAGTCATAGTTACAGTAAAACAATAAATGGTGAAATACATATACTACCTACAATCAGCAAATATAATAACCATGGTGAAAGTTAGCCTACTTGACCACATATTAGAAATAACAAAACAGTTATTTACATTCTGATACAAGAAAATGAAACACAAAATAAAAATAAACATAAACTAAATCACCTCAGTTATTACAAGACTACTGAAATAACTTTTAAAAGACATTGTTCAAAAAGACTAAATTAACAACACCTTTTTCAGCACAAAAAAATATGCATCCCAAGCTAAAAACAACACTCTTCCCTAAGTTACTGGTAAACTTGATCATTTGATGATATTTGGATGTAGCAAAGGCTCCCATTACAGCTTTAGGAGTAGGAGGTTTATTATGTGACAGAGTTCCAACAAGCATTACACACCAGTATGATTAACATCCTTTTGATTGTTAAAGACCGACTCACTTTTTAGCTGTAACAGTCTAGAGCAATTTAAAACTTTAGAATTATCTGTCACATACGTAGTAAACAAAATACTAGAAACGGGCAAACGTAGTTTTATAAGCTCTTAATGAAATTAGAATCATTTTAAATCAAGCGCAAGTTAAGCCACCAATAAGACTTCAGCAATCACATACTTGAAATTTGTCAATATTTTTGTACTGTTTCAATGCTTAGCTTTTTTTCCATGCCATTGAGGGTTTACAGACAATCATTTCACCTAACCACTCTTTTCCCATCTCCACAAATAACTGACAACTTTCCCACTTGAATCAGGGTGAGAGACAAATGAAAAGTTCAAGTATATTAGCAAATATAATAATGCCTTTGACCATTTACAAGATACAATTACAGGAAATATGACAATGAGATGCAATGTCAAATATAAATCATCAAAGAGACTGTCTGTCAATACACTATGAAGACAAGTAGCTGAATGGCAATGCAAACAAAGTCCTTGTATGTATGAATGGTTAATATTGGAAGAAACATTTTAGTGTTGTAATCTGGGTCCGTAGATTAGATTTCAATACTTAAACAAATACTACTCAGTAACTGTTTCAACATACGTAATTATTGATTTTGGAAGTTTATGGGTCCTTCTTTCCCGGACAGTTATATGACCACAAAAGCTCACTTTGAGCCTTTAACAAAAATTAATTTTGACAGTTATATGATCGCAAAAGCTCCATTTCAGTTTTTAACAAAAACACACTTTAACTGACAGCTAAATTATCACAAAAGCTCACTTTTAGCCTCAAACAAAAATACACTTAAAATGACAGCAATATGATCACAAAAAGCTCATTTTGAACCTTAAACAAAAATACTCTTTCCCTGACAGTTATATGATCACAAAAGCTCACTTTGAGCCTAAAAGAACAAGAGGCCCAAGAGGGCCTGAGGACGCTCTACTGACTCATAGTGGCCATAGCACTTTTTGAAATTCTCCTATGCAATAGAAATATCGGGGCGGGGTCATTTTTAACCCTAGGGACAAGATTTGAACAAATGTAACAAAACTATATCTGAACCTCCTTCACCAAACAATGCTTCTGTGAAGATATAGGCAAAATCATTTCCATTTAAAAAAAAAAAAAATATATATATTATAATGACGTGTCCCCTAATTGAACCCTCGCAGTGGGGTCATATTTAACCCTAGGGACACCATTTGAACAAATCTAATAATACTATAGTTGGTTATCATTACTACATAAGTATTTTGAAAATCTGTTGGGCCGTTCATGAGAAGAAGATTTTTTAAGTTTTGGAATATTTTTAGTAACGGCGGCCATCTTGAATTTCATATCGAAAAAAAAAATATCTTCTGTATAGTCTCCTATGCAACAGAAACATGCATGTGAAGTTTCAGTTTAATTGGCCTAGTGGTTTCAGAGAAAGTGCTGTTAACAGACGACAGACGACGGACGACAGACAACGCACCATCGCATAAGCACTTCTGGCCTTTGGCCAGTAGAGCTAAAAATGAATTTTGAGTTCACTGAGCCTTAAACAAATATTAACTGACAGCTAAATGACCACAAAAGCTCACTTTGAGTTATAAATAAAAGTATAAATAAAAATACAATTTTCCTGAGTTATAACAACAAATGCTGACTTTGATGCCAAAAACAAAAACATACTTCCTCTGACAGCTCACTTTGCCTTCAGAAACTACAAACTTCCTTAGTTCTTTCGAGAACAACAATTAAACAATATAACATATATATTCATTTATCAATAGCATACAGTTTTCAGGGTGTTTACTGGTGATGGAATACCTCAGTTGGACATAAATCTGAGTAAATCAATGAAACTGGTTAAAACTAGAGAAACATTTTAGAAAAAGAACTCATGTTTTTCTATTAGGAAAAGGATGTTTTAACTGTCTTGTGTCCATTTCCATAAAATAATCACTTACTCGAATTGTTTCCAAAAAGTGACTTTCCAGTATATGCTACATTTGAGATTTGGAATCAGAGAAAGGCCCTTCTACCAAAAGATGAAGTCGAACACCTTCTGGGATAACTGTAACACTTCAAGTCTTGAGCCTGATCAACTACTTACTTATGTCAGCAGCAACCATCAAAAGATCTAATAGTTGAAAGTTTACTATCTCTTCTCTCCAATGCACAGCTCGTTCATTTTTTCCATTCCATTCTCCCAGTCTTGCATCCCGTTCCTCTTCAAAGCATTCTCTAGAACACTTCTTCCAGGAGACTCTGTTAATTTTGTCTTTGACCCAGATTCTGCAACTGTTCCCATTTTCAAGACCGAGGCGGAGTCTTTGGAATCCTTGTTAAACAATCTTCCTATTGGCTGTAGTATTCCCTGTCCAGGCTCACCACAGGTCAGAGTATCATCCCCCACCAACAGGTCACTCGAGCTCCCTCTTCTCTTCTTTCTTCCAGCAGCGACACCACTTTCTAACCACTGATCTCCGCTGCCTCTTCTCTCTCTATCTCCACTGTCCCTACGCTCTCGTAAACTGATTAACTCTGTATCAAGTTCATCCAACTGTTTCTTCACCGGTGTATCACTGGACTTGATCTCTAGCAGGTACACCGTCTTACATTGCGGGCAGCATGATGAGTCCATCAGTAGAATCTCATTGGGGTGCACAAGACATTTCTTTCGGACACGTCCAACAAAGCAGTACCCACAGGAGCGACAGAGGATGTCCTGCAGCTCGCGATTACAGATACACTGGGTTGGCCTGTTTCCTGGGGACTGGGGAGAATCTCCTGGCTCAAACTACAAATAAAAAATAATGTCTAATATAAATAAGTTTGGACAAAATAACAATATTTGCATGTACATTGTACACTGTACATTGTTGGAAGAAGATATTTAAACTAGATAAATAAATGCATACCTAGTGTATCAGGGCTTGAATTTTCTTATAAAAGCTACTCATTCTCCCTTTCCAACAACTTTTTATCGAATGCTCAAAATCAAAGAAATATTAAGGTCAGTTTCTTAAATCCAAATGTTTTTTTTTGTCGTGGCGAGCGAACAAGATGAATTATTGGGAAATAAACAGGGTTGTCAAAATGAGCCGTCGCTGGCAATGTCTACTTTGAATTTGGCAACGTCCACTTTTTGTTTGTTTTTTTGTTTTTTTAAACTTATTTATTTTACTTTGGTGAAACAAGTTCTTACAACTTAGACAAATCACGCTTGAAGTCTTCCTGGGTAGAACCAGTAAAAAGCATATGCGGAAAAAGTGCCTTGCTCAAGGACACCACACAGTCGTAGTGGAGGATCGAACCCACGAACCTCCGATCATGGTATCGGTGCTCTACCACTGGACCATGCACTTTGGGCTTTTTTTGGGGGGGGGAGGGGGAATACAATCTACTATAATTTTATGTCCCATACATGTTTCAAATCGCCAATATGTCTTGTTTGTGTACGCCCTAATTCAGAAGTTATATTTCAAACCTTGCTGACTTTTTCAGGTAAAACAGCGAAAACTCATTCATAATTTAAGACTGGAATAAAGCTGAGATTGGCTTTTTTCTCAGGTAAAACAAGAATTCTGTGGAATGATATGTCTCGCTGTTTCTGCTTTACCGTTTATACACACATGGGAGAGAAAAAAATTAAAACATTATATTCATGCAAGAATTATCTTGGTTAATGTAGTAAGTTTAATGACTACCGGTAAGAAATATTGTGTGGATTATTGTGTGAAGTTTCTGTCAAATACATTTGGTGATTTTGAGATATGAACATAATGGTAGTTGCACACAAAACTTTAACCAGTAGTACAACATATTTAAAAAAAAAATAAAAATTAAAAATAAAAAAAAAGAATTTTTTTTTTTTCAATAAATTAAAAAATAAAGTATTCAGCAACTGCATTATATTATGTAATGCAGGGTGTTAGTTGTAATTATGATCCAAGTATGAGTGTCCTAGTACTTGTTGAGAAATAGTGTAAAAATGAAAACTTAACGTTGGATGTAAATTCAAAATTCAGCATCAAGCAATATCAATGGACCATGAAATGTAGGTCACACTCAGCATCTGCAGTATTTAATGTGATGCAGGGTGTAAGTTGTAACTATGATCCAAGTATGAGTGTCCTAGCACTTGTTGAGAAATAGTGTAAAAACGAAAACTTAACGCTGGAGCTAAATATAAATGTTTGACGCTGCCATCGATGGAAAAGCAACACCTTAATCTCTCTTTCGCTCCTTCAAACATATTGACAACCCTAAATAAAGTGTACAACACTTTAAAAATCATGTTCTAACCATTAATTATCAGATATTACAATAATACTTAACATCAAGTGGTGTGTTTTAACCCTTTACTCCATAGATACGTGTTTTCCTGCACCAATCACAGAAGTCCTTTGAAAACAGTGCAGGAAGAGTCCAGATTGCCCATAACGAGCAATCTGAACACTTCCTGCACTGTTTTCCACTCTGTCAGTTAATATAAACATAATTCACCCAATAATTCAAAAGCCTACTATATAAGGTGTCCAAAGAGGTGTCAAAAGGCGTCTATATTAGAGGTATCGAAAGGCATCTATATGAAGTAAAGGGTTAATCCCTTAATGTTTATAACTTAAGCAAATTTCTCTGAAAAATTTCTTTTCATTTTGTGATTTTTTTGCATCAATTGGGGGAAAAAAAACATGATTTTTTAATTGGAAAATACTAAGTCAAATGAATTTTGGTCTGTTTAATAAGGTAAAAAAAATCCTGGAAATGTTTGAATCTTAGTATATGCAATGAAGATATCAATCAGTACAGGTGTGTTATGCAGAGTAACTCACCGCCCAAGAAACATTTCTGCAAAATTTGGTTAATTTATATTTTTTCAGAGTGGAAATGTTTTTAAAATAGACCAATCAGAAATCAGAAATTAACCTGGTATGTGGCCATAGTGAATATTGGAACAGGGACTAAAAACACAAACTTGGCAGAAAAGCAACTAAGGAATATTCCTGCAAGGTATATTTGGCCAATGGGTTTCAGAGAAAAACTTCAAACATTGGCCAATCAGAAATTATAATTCACACTGGAAGCCATATTGAAGAGGAACACACCTAAAATACAAACTTTGAAGAGGACCATAAAAGGAACATGTCAAAATTAAAACCTGACAAGTTAGGGAAATTCTGTTCAATGGGTTCAGCTATTGTTCACATAAGCAAACATATTGAATATTGGAATGGAGTCAAAAACGAAAACTTGGTATAGGGTAAATAATCAGAAAATATTCCTGCAAAGTTCGGTTAAATTTTGTTCTCTTGTTTTGGAGAAATCTTTTAAAATAAGCCCGGAAATACCATTCAGACTGGCAGCCATATTGTATATTGAAACCGGACCAAAAACACAAACTTGTCAGAGGACCATCAAATGACCCTTCCTGCAAAGTTTAGTTAAAATTATGTTCAGTGGCTTTGTCGGAGATTAATCAGACTGGTATTCATTTTGATCATCAAAATGGGATCAAAAACCCAAATTATCATTAGTCAATACGATACATTCATATGTTTTATAATGTGTACCTTGGGCACACTGGTTACACTAACTTTCTTATGGAACTTTTGAGACATCTACCCAGAACACTGAAAATTACTTGACCTTTTTCTGCGAGCTGAATGCCACCGACAGTGCATTCATAGACGATATACCTCGCCCACGAGCCCTTGCTTTCAACGCTGCTATCTGTTGGGCAGACATCGTTTAGTTCAACGAATTTAACGCAGACTTCACCTTCTGAAAATATTCGATTTTTTGTTATGATTACGTGAGCGATACTTCCGGTCAAATTTTGGCGCGGGAGAAGCTGTCGGAAGCAAAACACCGGTAAAATCACACTCCATAATTAAAACAAAAAATGTGCTAATTTAATTTGGGATTGAGTTTTAAAACAAAATAGAACCTGCAACGTTAATCTTAATCAGAAAAAAAAACTGAAAACAAAATGACAGTTTTTGGTAATACTGAATCTGCCGATCATTAGATTGATTTTGCCAACTTAAAATCATTTTTTCCCCGCCAAACATATAGTCTAGATCTCTATTCACCGGCCATTCTTGAGAATATTCATAAACTTGAGCTTGAATATCCAAATTTCAACCTTAGATATCTAGTTTACCATGACATATAGAATAATTATAAGAGTTTATCTTACTATATATTAGGTGTCCCTGCATGCTTACAAATTTTGGCCTAATAATGGTCTCTAAATGTGATTTTCAAAATTCATTCTTCAGTTCAAGTCTAAGAATATTCTTGAGAATGGTTGATTAATACCAACCCTGTTCTAAGGCATGGGGCCTATGTGATAGGTTTCAAACGTATAATAGTTTGCTGCAGTATACAAATTTTATAATCACAAGTACTTCAACAATTTTAAACACAAATGTCTGGGAATGGTATTCTCTTGATAACAATTTCTTTCTGCAGTGTAAGAATTTTGATTTGTATTCCTGAGATGAATGGAAGTTAAGATAATTAAAAACGAGATACTGCGTAATTTTGCGTGAATACGCGAGTGTTCACACAATCTCATCAGTTGCCTTTCCTGCTCTATATAATATGGTTTCACAGTGTAATTACTAGTTTACAAAAAATCATATTACAAGGAGCAATCTCGGAACAGTACATATAATCAAATATAGCCACGGCAACAGTCTCCGTGATGATTGATATACGACATTGTGTCTCATTATCATTCGTCTCTCACCACTGATTCAAGTGGGAAAGTTATCAGTTACTTGCGGAGACGGGGTGTGCTCGAGTACTGGTTAATCCAAGGAAACAGTGGTTAAGTAAAATGATCGTCTGTTAGCCCTCGATGGCATAAGAATGACGCTAAATATTCAATCAATCAATCAATCAATCAATCAATCAAATATAGCCAATGTGTCTTTAACGTGTTTTTCATCACTTTCAAACAAACGTGTATTTTTTGCAATGCTTTGCACACTGGGGTTGGAGAGGGGTGCGGTCTGTAAACCCCAGGAGGGACCAAGCGTATTTGTCTTTCCATTCATACTGAAATAGGTACGTATTTTTATATTTTGGAAACCTCAGCAGTTCCAGAACATTTCTCCCTCCTCTCGCTCCACCATAGTTCTGACTATTTATTCGCCAAATCTTATTGCAAAAGCATACAAACTCAATTACTGATCATTAATACCAAGGAATTATAGACAAGTCTTGTTAATGATTACTTGCGACTGTAGTATCACATTTAGTTTCTAATGTAGTATTCAAACAAAGAGAGGTAATAGTTACAGCTCGAAATGAAGGTTTGAATGCATGTAGAGAAGCTCTATTGTCAAGGTCAGATCCGATTAGCATCCATGTTAAAAAAATTAATTGGAACTGTTCTTGATAACAATTCGCAGTCTCTCCCGCCAGCACAATGGACCCTGGGAGAGAAAGGACAGCTCGTGTTGTCTTGGCAACACTCTATAAACAAAAGAACGTGTGGCGATTGGTTCACGTTTAGGATAAACCATATTTCATTGCCAACTTATCTTCAACAAAACCTAATTAGCGTTTGCATACTTGGGGGAATTGGATGCGCAATTGCTGTCTACAGTGAAGACTCTGTTTTGTCTATAATATATTTATTGACGCCATGATAGTTTCAGAATTTGGATTGGCAGATGTAGATAAGCTTGAGGGTTGTGTATGACACGCCCGCGCCATTTATAACAGGAGCTATATTCATCAATATTTTGAGCCTGCAAGTTAGACTCAGACTCAAAATGTCAAAAAAATAACATCTATCAAACAAGTAAATTACTATATTGATTTCCAGAAACAAGCAGTTGTAACACTCATCTAACAGAAAATGTTAAAGCATCACATGTTTTACTCTTAATTGTATGTTTACAGGGTTTTACAGAAAACATGTGTAAAATTTGAGTCTGAGTTCAATTCTCAGCCTCAGCCTATTTGTGAATCTAGGCCCAGTATTATAGTAGAATTAAGGCATAGAACATACTAGAATTAATTTTTAGACCACATAGCGAAGAAAGAAAAAAGAGACGAGACAAGCAGTATATCTTAGAAAACACTGATGTCGCCCATCTCACTAAAGTAAGGGTTGACTTACGGACTAGTCATAAGACGTTAGAGATGATTGATTGATTAAATATTTAGCGACATTTTTATTCCATTGAGGGTTAACAGACGATTAGTTAACCTAACCGCTGTTTCCTGGGGTCATGAAAGGTTAACCAGTACTCGAGCACACACACTCTCCGCAAGTAACTGCTAACTTTCCCACTTGAATCAGCGGTAAGAAACGAACGGTAATGAGACACAATGCCGTATATCAATCACCACGGAGACTGTTGCCGGGCGGGGCCCAGAATCGAACTCATGACCCCTGGATTGATAGTCAGACACGTGACTTAAGAGAATATGTGACAAAGACAAAGAAAACAATAAGCGCCATAGACAGGAGTTAATAATGCAACTTTTAAATGTCAGTTTTCAATCACAGCTGCATTGGACATATCTGTGCTGCTAAAGAAACGTGTCTAAATATAAAACGAACGAGCGTGTACCGCTTGTGCTTCCATATTCAAGCACACGGTATTGTATATAGTACATGACTGTCTTACACTGGTCAGATAGAATGAAGCAAATGTTTAAAGAGCCACCGCCTGTGGACCTCCGAAGAGATAAAATAAACTTTGCGACATTTTGGTTCAAAGCAAGACCAGTCGTCTGTTAAAGGAGAGGAGAGGAGAGAGAGAGAGAGAGAGAGAGAGAGAGAGAGAGAGAGAGAGAGATGTGGTGGGGGAGAGTGCTCAACAGGATGTGAAATGTGCAACATAATTTCAAGCACGTTACTTCAAGAAACATCCGACCACCACAGCTTCCACCGTGTAATTGAATTTAAATGCCGACAAATGACAGAACATTAATGTATGACGGTAAATATTTGCACAAAATACAGAACAGTATGTTGGTGAAACAGACCGGGAATTGAAAGAAAGAGAGTGTGATCGAACAGTTGCACGATATACGCCTCTGGAAAGAGAAATTAATTAATTCATTTTGGTTTCCATGGTTACCGCCACACAGATTGTATTTTCAGCTATGAGTGCTTGAAAAGTTGTATGGTGGTTCTAAAAGACTGTTAATGGATTAAAAGTGAAATATTAATAAATAAATTGAAACTGCCGAAACCATAAGAATGTAACATAAAACAAAGCTTGGTTACCGGTCTAGTTGCAGCTATTGTGGTAACCGTTAGTGTAACAATCACAGTGTGGGAGCGTATTGTATTGAAAACCGGAAGTTGCCGATCTGTACAGCGATGATTAAACCAAACGTGGGTTAATGGACTCATTACACTATTGTATCCCCTTTTTATGACGGTAACACAATTCTTGGGCTAAAAAGTCCTACGTTATTTAGTTCGAAATACTTTCAAATAATTCATAGAGACTGTGATTTCTGATGCAGATGTCAGAGTAGAGCAACACCAGTAGCACATATTGCAATAAGATGTCACTGGTGTCAAAACAATATTTGTATTGGATTTTTACAGATGGATGTGCTTTATTGCATCTGAGGATTTATTTTAAAAATTACAACCATAAGGCTGTCACTGCGTATGCGCTGTCTTTTGCAAAAAAACAAGCTGGTTAACAATCCGCCATTTATTGTGAATGTTTATGAATGGATACATTCCTGCTATGGAAATATACTTTAAAGATGGATCACCTAAAACGTTTAGCTCAGTAAATGATGAAAAGTTTATCGAATCACAAAGAGGACTGTCCCATTCGAAAATAATGGTTGATTCCATCCTTGTAGTTTATCTTATCTATGCGAAATTCGTTAAAACACAGGTCGGCATTGTCCGTTTTATTTGTCAATGTTTTAGCATAACCCGATATTGGCCAATGAATGACTTTATCGCGGGCCGCGATTTAATATTTGGTCAACACAATTAAAGAATGTTATACTACAGAGACAAAATACAATATAAGTTATTGAACAGAATATCCATAATATATAATGTTTGATATAAATGTGCAGTTTTACTGACAAAATCGAAAACATATCGTCGATGTAGGTGAAGCCTCTTTAATAACTTTTCTATGTGGATTTTAAGCGTGGAAGTTCTAAACCTTATTTCATATAGAACATAGACGAACTGTGTGCTGAGGCTGGAAACCTTTGCCAAGGATCGAAATGGTCCAATATGTCTTCTCAAGATCACTTGTCTCTCACCACTGAGGTTGTGGGTTGGCACGTAACTGGGTTAAACATTTTATGTAAGAAGTTTTACCAGTTATCTCATTCTTCTGTAGTGGATTTTTGTCCTAATTGCGGGCTGAGGTTTGTTGTTTAGGTTAAAAGGTCAATTGTCAAGGTGTAGAAAAATCAAATTCTGTAAAATATCACAAGTTTCTTTTTTTTTCTTTTTTTTATAAAATATAATATAAACTGGCTGACATGAATACTAGTAAGAATGTGTATGCGTCATGTATAACTTACCTCATTTTATGTCTCCCAGTGGGTGGGGTGTGGTGTAGGAGCAGAAAGTTTGAAACTTGAAAAAATGCTCTACAATCATGAGTCGTTTGTATACATCAACAGAGACAAAAATGAAATGCATATATTCATGAGTTTCTAACGTAGGTGCATTTTAGGACAAAGAGTCAGAAAAGTCAGTTTCGGCACAAGCTGGTGCGGTCCAATTAGCCAATATAAATGCTCGACATACTTTATGCACTGTTGGGGCGGACATTTACTCATTGTTTATGCTGTACTTTCTCGTCAAAATTGTTTGCTTGCTGTAGAAGAATAGCTGTCAAGCACGTCAATTCGCTAAATCATACTTGGCCGTGAAGATATAATTGCAACATGACTTCAGATCCTATAGGTCACCTTTCTGACATTTAGTTAAAAAGGTACTTAGTGATATCCACGCATTACTTTGGAGTAGAGCTGGTGTAGATGAAGCTGTTTTAATTATATGTAATGAATGCACTATCCACACGGCCAATCAAGAATGTCGTAGTAACACAAATATATATTGACCCGGAGTTGCCTCCCTTTTACCACTTGATCTGTGTTGATGTTACATGCTTCTTATTTAGGGCATACCCTAAAATATCGCACAGATTTGAATAAAACTTGTTCTAATGGACTTTGGAGGCAGCGTTCGGAGAACTAGTCACGTATTAACCAATCATCTCAGTATGAATTAACCCAAGAAGTTGATTCATGACATTTTTTTTAAAATTTAAAATGTCATAAAAAGCTTATGAACAGCATTGTAAATAAGAGCATGAGTCCATAGTCGAGTTAAGATGTGTTGTGTATACAGGGTACAGCACTATAGTCAGGTGTGCCTAGAATGCATAACAGCCAAGCCTGTTTTAAGCAGCTAGTCAATGGAAGGAGCAACTGTGACCCTTTAAGACACGGCGGTTGCTGAATGCAGGTTAATTAGCTGTAAACGTATATAAATGTGAAATAGTTATTGTGGCTGCTTAAAACAAGTGGCTGCTTAGCAGAGTTGACCGCATAAACAGGTTTTACTGTAATAAGTGAAACGTGTCAGAAGTTGTCAGAACATTTGGTTTCAATTAATGTATTGAACTCTTTCATTATAATAGAGATGATTTACCCTACACTATGTATGTCTTTAAAACTCAGAGTAAGTGTTTTATTAAATACATTATTTGTGTCTGTTAAGAACGCCTTGAACTAGTCCAGATTTGTATTTTTGCCAGTTTCTGTAGTGACGAACTTGTTCTTCAATGAATTCCTGTGACGGGTATGTCTGTACCTGTAAATAGAAATGCAACTCCATTTCATGCACCAATTGTGAAATACGCGGATAGTTCTTTATATACCTGCTTTTTATAAAACTTTGATATAACGAGCACGATAAAGTGAAACATGTTAGAATATGCGTATTTTTTTTTATTAAAGATATAGAGTAATTCACTGCTCAAAGTCAAATACTCATTTTAATCTCACTACCTAGTATAAACAGAGGTGGTATTCACCAACCATTCTTAAGAATAGTCTTAGACTTGAACTAAAGAATGCATTTTGAAAAACACACTTAGATACCATTTTTGAGACCAAAATTTGCAAGCATGTAGGGACACTTAATATATAGTCAATTAAACTCCCATAACTATTTTATATGTTATGGTAAACTAGATACCTAATGTTGAAATTGGATTTTCAAGCTTAAGTCTAAGAATATTCTTAAGAATGATTGGCGAATATGACCCAGGTCTTCCCTATATCTGATGTGATACAGTAAAATACACACGTTGTTGTACAGAATGGTGTTAAACACCATTTTCAACACATTTCAGGTTATATCTGGCATATCCCGTTTTACTGGTGGAGGAAGACCTCAGACTGTGTAGAACCACCGTGCTTTCGCAAGTAACTGGCAAACTTTCTCACATAAAGTTTTTGGAGCGAGTGGGACTCGAACCTACGACATTAGCTTGTTGTAAAGAGAAAGAAAAATGGAGTGCTTGGTCTGGTGGTAGAGGATTGGACCTAGGATCGGTTGCCGTGGTTTCGATCCTCCACCACGGCTATGTATGTGTTCTTGAGCAAGACACTTTAACCACATATGCGTATTAAGTTGTTCAACCCAGGAAGTATTCGAACCTGATTTTGTTTAAGTTGTAGGAAAAATTTGTTTCACAATCGATGTTACTAAAATATTAATTTGAGATAGAAAGATAAAATTTATACGTCATACCATGTCTGTTACCACCCTGAGGACTTTGATGTTGGCCAGGTTGAGAAAGAGGCGTTTGGAAATAAAAATGCACTCCGCACCCTCGCTCACCAAACTCAGGGTGGTTGTAGGTTTTTGGACCAATGATTCCAAGCCCTGAAATAATACATATATAACATATATCAGTGAGCAGGCTGAATGCATACATCCATACAATAACTGCAAAGATATAATACGACTTGCGCATTTGTGCATGTTTTGGGTCATTATTTCATACTAGTATATCACCCCGTCCAACGTATATGTTACATAAACGGCTACTACGCCGCATTTACGGTGATAACCACAAACGATAAACCGGTACTTCCTGTTATTTTTGTCCACGCGGTCGGACAGTGAGGTAAGAAAATCCCTATTTTCATATTATTATTTCGTTTTTAAATCAAAGATATAGCCGATACGAGCGGCATTCTATTTAAGTTTAAAGCGGACATGTGTTTTTGAATAGGATATTGACCGTTTCCTCAAACATTCGAGAAACGTGACTGATTGAACCTTTTTCAGATTGAAAACAGCTCAATTTATTATTTTGGAAGCATTGATGGGACTACTTTATATGTTTTACATTTGTATTATGTATCAATATACCAAATTATATCAGTAAAATTACAAGTAGATGTTATAAGGCTGCTAAACGCCAAAATTTGCTTAGTACGTAGTATAAGTATATTGTACACTGCATAAGTGTATTGTGTCATTTAGCGGTATTCTAATAACATGGAATAATACTACTATCCAACTATTTCAGGGTTGTTTTGAAGTTGTATCGTTGTTTACATTTTCACAAGCAAACTAAGCATTTGTTTCCGTTTTAGGACATTATCGTCCATCTCACTATTTTGTATGGCATATCGTAGCTGTTTCAGACCAGAAGACCAATACCTGTTCTCCATGTAATTCATGTACAATATTTACATTGTATTATTCGTCTATTAGCCCTTGATTTCATAAACTGACGCTAAATGTTCAAGCAAAACATTGTTCTAACGATTTTTCTTTTAGCTGTTAAGAGCAGAAGATTATAAATAAATAATTTAATTAATTATTGTGCCTCCTGTAAAATCAAACAGGATAATATAATAGAATAACTACTTCAACATGTCCGATACCTCAGCTTTATAATATCGCTTTTCATACAAACACAACATGTATACTTCTACATCACAGGATTGCGAGAGATATTGTGATATTGTCGTTGCTTTAACAGTTGACATATTTTTAAGTGTTATTTGAAAACCGGTAACATTTTCAATAAAAAAATATAAAAAAGAATAAAAAAAATATGTATTATTATTTTTTTAGCATTTACCACGGTTTGAACATACGACATCCGGATTGACAGTCAAACGCGTACACCATTAGACCACTTTGGAGCCTAATAATAGAGTAAGACTTAACACCTTTTAAAGCTGTTAAGTCTTGAAAGGGGCGTCATTCCAGTTGACCGGAACTAGAATTAATTCATACGTTTGATATACGTTTTATGTTATGCAAATCGTTGTGACCGACTAAAAGTTTTTGCTGTTGAATATATAATTCCTCGAAATGTGTACAAATCCATCCACACGTTCCGGCGGTTTGCAAGTACTGCGAATAGCCTCATTTTGAAATCCTCATTGATTTGGGGTTAACCCATCCAGTGGGATGTGGTTATCTTACAATTGCTACAATCACCGGTCGTGGAGGATTGGGCGCCTTTTACTGTCTTTTTCTCTATCTTTCTTATGTAAAATAACATTACTTTCTTTTTTCTTGTGTTTGAATAACCGGTTTGAGTCCATATTTGATATGGATATCATATTTGTTAACTGGTTTTTCAAATACTAAAATTGCTCCGTTCAGCCTTCAGATTTGTCTGCTGAAACTTTTTAATCTGTACATTCCCGTATCAGTCTGTTTCTCTAAGTTGTCTATATATCATTCTCGAGTGTGCTTACTCATGTTCTATATACTTTCTCCGATACAAACCCGTCCATATGTCTTACCTTTCGCTTGTTTTTCGGTACAGGTGGCCAATATAGTGACCCAGTAGATGCAATCTGATCACCTCGGCCTTTATGCTACGCAATAGACCTCTGACATAATAAGGCGCCATTTTGGAAATACTTTCAGTCACATGATAAAGCAAAATGGCGGCCCCCTTATGCCACCTGTTTATATACATGTCCGTTGAAAATATAAACATTTGTTAATCAAGACTGATATTTTAAATTTCGCTATAAATATGACCCATGTCAAATTTATAAATAATAAAATCGATATAACAACGCCATATATAATCAACTTAATGACGGATACATTATTTGTTACTTTCACGCGAATGAACACAGACTTGTAACACAGGCGATTCGCGTTGGTGTATTCTAGAGCTATACACGAGGTATATTCTACGGAGGATACGGAAATACCCGATGTTTCACGATTGCCATTAGATGTTCAGATTAGGTGCGTCAGCATATACTTTCAACACAGGGTTACCGTCCCATCCCAATATTTGAAACGATCCTACACCATTGAACATATGATCACAACGAATAATAAAATAATGAGTGTTGGGGTTGACCACTCTGTGGTAAGCAACTTTTGGCGTTTAGCAAGCAGCCATTTAACATCAACTTGTATTTTTTAACTATATAACTTGGTGTATTGATATATAAAACAATGAATGACTGTAGAATGAATGGATATGGTTTTACGGCTTACCAACACGTTGGTTATTCGACACCAACATGAAGGAAGATTCCAGGTTCACTCTTCATGTACAAAAACAACAAATTACATACATATTTAAAGAATACATCAACAAATGAATATGCAGAGTATGAACCTAGAACATTGATACCTGCAGAACTGCAGAGTTTCAGCAAATTATATCGTATTACTCAAACTGTTGTTTCTTACGACATGCATGAGCCACAGTGATCCTATTCTTGCCATCCCTCATATGGCTCCCTGGAACCGCACAGGGGTTGAACATTTAACCACACTAATGAACATGACAAAAATGATAAAATGTACATGACACCCATTCGGAAGATTCCTACCCATCTGTAGAGATTGACAGTGATTCTATTCTTAGCCGGAACCACACGGGCTTGGTTAGACGAAATTTAAACCCATGTTCATCATTTGGACATAATTAGCAAAAATACCGTATGGTATACTTTTTGCAAACAATTTTCGTCTAAGGAAAAGAAACTTAGTTTTAGTTTGTCATTTGTATCTCCCAAAGACGGTGGAAGTAACTGTGCTTTAAGTTGACCCCTTACTATACCTGCTTTAACAGACGTACAAATGCTCTGGAAGCGTGTTAAATGAACCAGACCCGTGTTGTAATGCTGATATTCACAATTGCGTGTCACAGTTATACCATTTCATTTCAGTATATTGCTCAGTTGAATAAAAATGGTATGGAGTGGTGCAATTTCTGAAAATACGCCGTTGTACAATTTGCAACAAAACACGAGTGGCCAGTTGATAGCAGCGATGGTTCATCTATATACAGAGACGACGCTCGTCTTTGATTTGTGATTTTTCATGAAATATTAAGAAAGTTATCTGCAAAAAATGTTACTTGAAACCGGACACTTTCCTTTCGTTACACGGGCTTTATAAAATAAATATAAAACACATAAAGTTGTTTCAGAATTGCTTACGAAGTGACAAATTGATCTGTTACTTACATGTTTTCAATCTGAAAGTGGTTAATTCCGTCATTTTCCCGAATGTTTGAGGAAACGGTCATGTTCCCGTTCAAACAGACATGCTCGCTTGAAACTCAGATATAATGCCGCTCGTATCGGCTATATCTTTGATTTAAAAACGAAATAATAATACGAAAATAAAGGGGTTTTCCCACCTCACTGCCCAACCGCGTGCACAAAAATAACAAGACGTACCGGTTAAACGTATGTAGTTATCACCGAAAATGCGGCATAGTGCCGCTTATGTAATGTATACGTTGGACGGAGTGTATTTGGCAACGTAATTATAGGTCATATGAAGTGTAGCGATTTGCCGGTCTAATAAACCACGTGGCTACCTGTATGAACGCGATTGTGAACTTTTCTGCTTTACTGTTAAAGTTGTTAAAATGAATGGTTAAGTATGTCTTTTGGAAATATTTTCGTGATATTTTTGCAAATTTTTTAATGATATACTTAGTAATTGCAACTAACACACGTTGACGTTATTTTGGAACTATGTGTTGAGATGACGATTACTCACAAACACGGTTCCGGTCTGGAGCTCGGCTATCTGGGCGAATGTTTGGTGATCTGTCTTGTAGAATGGGTTGTTTGATTTTTTCCGGAAACTTCTAGTTGAAGAACATCGACTTGACGAACTGTACCTAGCTGCAGATAAGTTAAAAATGAAAATAACGCCATGCCTGAAGATAACGAAATAAAATTTCATATTACTGATTTTATATTGATGTAAAGCTAAATACTGTTAAAGTTAATAAAATATATAAGTAATTTGTTTGTACCACTTTAATAATGTTGTTTTTTTTTTTGTTTTTTTTTTGTTATCTATAAATGCAATTATTAAAAGAGACAGGAAACTTATATGAACAGAACTGAACATATATGTTATTAGAATTACACATACAGTATCTCGTCGAAATATATACATATTTACAAATTCATTATACACGTGAAATGTTCTCACACCGTGGCAGACACGCACACACGGCGCTCGCCCGCACACACACATACACTTACTCACTTTTATATTCAGGCAAATATTTAAAATTGCACCTGATAACATAAAACATATGAATTTAATGCTGTTATGCGTTATTACTTAAATCGTTTTCAGGATAAACTTTAGCTGTAATTTAAAAAAAATATATTATTGTATGTGTATGTATCGAGTCATCTTACCTTTTAAGTTGAAATAATAACAAAAAAAAAAGAGATACACATATAGTGGAAACAAAGCAACAGCTGTTAACTTAATACATTGGAACAATATTTATTATTGTGTACCTGACGAAGCTGTCCCTTTCCTCTTTGACTTTGTACAGTAACACAGACGTAGTTCCCAAAAATTTCCGTCCACGTCCGCTTGTAGATCGCCGTCAGTGTGCTGGAAGTGTATTACGATAGAGTTATATTTGACATGGTGCATACACTAGTCTTGATCATATGCGATGCTTTCTTTTCTAAAAGACCAACGTCTTGACAAGTTTGGCCGAAAATAAAAATCATTTTTATTTAGCGAAAATAGAATTACGTTTGATTGGTTGATTCAAACAATCGGACTACCTCGGAGATTTCCATAGTATTCCTAATCTTGATCATATGCGACGCTTGCTTTTCTAAAAGACAGACCGTTTGTATTTTAGATGGTTTAAACATATTTTATTATATCATTCACATAGCAAACGGGTTGGGCCACAAGTTCTAGCAACATTAGTTACGGCCCTCCCCTTTCAATATACAAATACCATTAGAATCAAGTGTATTTTAGATAGACAAGCGTCGCATATGATCAAGACTATGCACCTGATGATATCATATGACATACTATAACTGGCAAGTATACAGCTACTTCATATGTTCATGTAACATAGTTATTATTGGAATGATATTGAAATCCCCAAAACATGCGACGGAACTGCGATATATATTTTGAGAATGAAATTAAAAGGGAATGTATACGAGTTGTAAAATCATTTACAAAAGAAAGTGTGAACTTCTAACATTCAAATATTGCCTTCAGATATCATTTTTTTACATGA
This sequence comes from Panopea generosa, assembly GCA_029582155.1. Taxonomy (NCBI): domain Eukaryota; kingdom Metazoa; phylum Mollusca; class Bivalvia; order Adapedonta; family Hiatellidae; genus Panopea; species Panopea generosa. Next base: position 11,513,983 of record CM055896.1, on the reverse strand, counting down.
AACTTTTATTTGAATATCGCCGATATTTTTTTCGATTTTCGATCTTACACATTTATATAAAATATCATTTATTGTGAATATTCCGTTTAATAACTTATATTGTATTTTGTCTCTGTAGTGCAAAATACTTTATTTTTGTTGACCAAATGCCCGCGATAATGTCACTCATTGGCAAGTATCAGGTTATGCTAAAACATTGACGAATAAAACGGAAAATGCTGACCTGTGTATTAACGAATTTCTCATAAATAAGATAAACTACAAGGACGGAATCGACTCTGATCTACCAACTGAACCTTAATCTTTGTGATTTAATAAACGTTTCAACATTTACAGAACAGAAAGTTATAGGTGATGCATCTAAAGGTCGAATACACTTGAACAGAAAAAAGACTTACTTCACCCACCAAAGAAAAATAAATAAAATTAAACAATTCAAAAACAATAATTAATTCAGAGATTTGATTTTAACTCAGGACTGGTATAAATGTTGCTTTGAGTTACTAAACCAGGATAAATACTCACATCCGCGGGGCCCAGTTGTTCAAAGCTTGGTTAGCTTAACCCTGGGTTAAGCGAAATTTTCAAATCACAATATTTTAAGATTTACAACTTTTTAGGTTATAATTTTATTGAACATTATGAAAATATGCCATATTGTTTCTAAAAATGCATTTAAATTGCTTTACGATCATTAAGTATAGAAAATATTGAAATAACAAAATTTTACTTAACCCCGGGTTAAACTAACCAAGCTTTGAACAACTGGGCCCATGGTTGGAGAAGAAGCAGGTAAACTTATGTTTCCTGGGGCATATCGCTCCATTCGTGCAATAAGGTACCAAGTGCCTTCTTATTTCATATATACTTACTGCCATATTGCACTAATAGGACGATATGGCAAGCCTGTACCAATGGACAACAATCAAAAACCAACTGTCAGACCGCGTGGCCTGCTTGTGCAGAATACTTACAACGGCTTCCTGTCTATCTTTAGAAACTTCTTCGAAGAAACTACTCAGTGTTTTGCTCTTCTTTAGAGGTGGAGGATGTCTGCGTTTCTCGTGCTCGGCTGGTGTTATCTGTAAGAAGAGATACTTTATTTACGCACGTGCATCAGTTACTCCAATTCATTACCATAATAGTGCATTGGCATACTGTAAATCGCCAACCGTGAGATATGATTGATTGATTGAACATTTAGTGTTATTTATATGCCATCGAGGGCTAATAGACAATCAGTTAACCTTACAACTGTTTCCTGGGATCCTATAAGGTTAATCAGTAGTCGAACACATCCTTATCTCCGCACGTAGATAACTTTCCCACTTGAATCAGCCATGAGAGACGAATCAGACATAATGTCGTATATCAGTCATCACGGAGACCGTTGCCGGGCGGGTATTCGAACTCACGACACCTGGATTGATAATCAGACGCGCTACCGACCGACCTAACCGGGCCCGAAACATTATTACCGTCAGTATGAGATATTCGATTCACAAAACGTCGAGCTTATTTCACGACCGAGCCGCTAAAATGAATAAGTTTCAACCCAAATAAGACGCGCTTACTGATGATTTCGGTCTTTGTACATCTGGCCCATGGTCAGCCAGTCTTGTCCTGTCAATAGTTCCGGTTAACAGTCCCAGACAGATGGTGTCCTTCATTTTATCTGCTTCCGATCCTAACAAAACAAAACACACATAATACCATCTATAGATCTTCTTAAAATACATATAACATACAGTGAAACAAGCATAAATGATCACCTCTATTGGGCACCCACTTTTTTAAGCAGCCATATTTGCTTTTTCCCATGTCTATGATTACTGGCTGTTTAAGACAGGTTATTTTCTCAACATCTCAATATATCCGCGCACATAAATATTGCGATGATTTTTAGGATGGTAATCCCGATTTTTATGTAGTATAGTTGTTTTTTTTACAGCATTCCCAACCAGTAAGCGGCAACAACCATTTATTTGTTTGAATAGTCAGCGTAACTTTATGCCATCGAGGGTTAGCAGCCAATCCGATAACCTAGACACTCTTTCCTGGGATAATGGAAGGTTTACCAGTATTCTAGCATATCCATCTCCGTAAGTAATTGATAGCTTTCCCATTTGAATCAGCGGTGAGAAACGAATGTTAATGAGATGCAATATCGTATAAATTTATTATACTGTGGCCGGACGGAAGATTCGAACTCACGACCTCTGTATTGATAGTCCCAGCTATAATGATGAAGGTGATGACGACGATTACGTTGTAAAAATTTAAAACAATAAGGAAGATTGCAATGATTATGGCGATTGTGATGGAAGTTATAATGAAGATGACGACGCCGATTTTGATAGTAAAGATGGCAATTGTAGTTGTTGTTGTATGTTATTTAGCTTCGCTTTCAACAATTGCTTGAGACATTGTTCTAAGCGTTGCCACGCTGGGGCATCATGGAGCAGACATATGGTATTATACATAGTCATATTGTACTAACACTTGAGCCGACGTATATACTTAAAAGATGAAATACCTGAACGTAAAGAATTATTACTTGTCATAGATAGCTTGCTGTATTTGCAAACAAAAAATAAAACTTACTCGGTTTACGATGAAATGCCGTTATTTTTTTCATGTCATCATAGTTTGGAAAGGCAGCGTCTAAATCTTTCCTTGACGACGCCGACGTCAGTTTTGATCTTGATTTTGTTGCGTCCGTATATGAGCTGATTACCGTACATTTACCCTGCAGTCAGATAGAAAGAACATATCACAGACAGAACGACTTCGGTGTGAAGCGCGTGTCAAAATGCAGAGCATCTGATCCAAAATTTAAGGGTCGTGGGTTCGATCATCCACCACGGCTATTTGTGGCCAGACACCTTATACGCGGCATATTTTTGGTACTGGTTCTACCTAGGAAGACATCGAGCGGGATTTGTCTAAGTTGTAAGAACTTCTTTGACAATCGATGCGAAATAAATAGGTTAAAAACAAAAAAAGGAAAAATCAAAACAAAACACATTTATCATCATTAATTAAATATCTGCATTAATGAGAGAAATATTGACTTCTATGGTCGAAATTTATAAAACATTAGTTTAAACAATATTTTATTCACATAAGTACATATATTTAGCATACATTTAACAATAAAGTCATACGTTTAACGAATTATGTGGAAAGGATACAGAAAAAAGCTTTCGAAGCTTGTGTAAATCTGCTTCCATAACAGTTATTTTACAGTTCTTATAAACTTTATCATATTGTTCCGAAATAATTTCAGTTTGGCCAAATGTGCAAAAATTGATTAAAGAAATAATGGTTTATTCAGAATATTTCAAAAACTAATAAAGAGAGTATTGGTTGAAGAGAAGGAAAGAAAGAAAGAGACTCCACTGATTTTATTTTCTTTATCGGTTCATTCCGATACAGGGGATAGGTATTTTCCAAGTTTATGTTTATCAATCCAATCCATTCATTAGCCATTGTTTCTTACTATCCAAGATCAAATAGAGGCTTGTTGTTATAATTAAGTAGGTACAAAACATAACAAGTCATTATCTATTTAACTGTGTGCGATATTCAAAACGTTTGGTCTTTATAATATAATTTTGAACTGTCATGAAAATCGAGTTGTTGTCAGTTAATGTAAGATTTTCATTACCATACAGAAGATCGTTCAAGGAAGGATCATGTGGATAAGCTAATTTTATTTCAGTCATCATTCTTTGTCTATATTGGTGAAATAGTCTGCACCTGAATAAATAATGATATGTGTCCTCAATTTCACCACAAAGACAATTTGGACTTGCAACTATGTTTTTATTGAATAAATGTTGATTCAAGTTACTGCAATTTGTACGAAGTCGTGTATGATATATTTGGGCAGTTCGGTTTCCTGTATAATAATGATTTGGAACCTTTTGTTTATTAGCATTGATATTTGATTTGAATATATTAAGGGAAGGCGACTCTCTTATGAGGTGAGGAAGAGAATTCCATTCACGCACAGAAGACGGTAAGAATGAGTTAAAATATAATTGAGTATTACATGAAAACGTCCTAAGGTCTTGTGCATTTCGAATGTTATAGCCAACAAGATTCCCAACATTTTCAGGTAAGAGTGAACATAGGTACGAAGGAGATAGTCCATTATGCATTTTGTAATAAAGTATAAGTTTGTGTTTTTGTCTTCTTGTTTTTAAGGATTCCCAACATGTCTCTTTGTACAGAGCTGATATAGAAACAAGTTTTGTTGCTCCCGTTACTATTCTTGCTGCTTCCAACTGAATCTTTTCTATTTCATTAACTTCATACAAAGTGCAATTATCCCAGACAATGTTAGCATATTCTAGAATTGGACGTATAAAAGTAGTATATATAATCTCAAGTGATTTTCTATCTAATTGAAATTTTAAAAGTCGCATAATGTTTATTCTTTTCCATGCCTTTTCTTTTATGTATTGAATGTGTTCATGCCATGATCCATTATTTGAAAAAGTAAGGCCCAGATGTTTATGAGTAACAACTTCTTGTATAACAGTTTGATTCATAGAAATATTTGGATGTATCGGTTTGTTGATTTTACGGGTAATAACCATCGATTCTGTTTTATTTGGATTAAAATTAACAAGCCATCTATCAGCCCAGTTGTGAATTTTTCTGAGATCAGAATTTAACATAGAAGCGGCAAGATCTGGTGATTCTACTATAACAAAAAGACTAGTATCATCAGCAAATAATTTTATGGATGAGCTTATATTTTCTACAATATCATTTATATAGACAAGGAACAACAGAGGCCCTAGGATAGATCCCTGGGGTACCCCGGCTTTCAAACTAGACATATCGGATGTACTGCCGGATACGACAACACATTGATTACGATTTTCTAGGTAATTAGTTAACCATGATAGGAGAGTTCCTGTTATTCCAACAGCATTTAGTTTAATAAGGAGTCCCTTGTGCCAAACCCTGTCAAAAGCTTTAGATATATCACAAAAGACTGTACGTATTTCTTTACCTTCATCCAGGGCCTTACAAAAGGTATTGTATATATCAACTAACTGGTTAACAGTTGAATCGTTCGGGACAAAGCCAGACTGAAGTGCTGTTATAATGTTATGTCTAGTGAAAAAGTTAAATATATGTTTATGAATAATTTTTTCCATAACCTTTTCAATGCAACAAAGAAGAGAAATAGGACGATAATTTGATACATCGGAAGGGTCGTTTTTTTTAAAAATTGCACTAACATTTGCAGTTTTCCATAATTTTGGAACAGTACATGTTTTAATGGATCTGTTGAAAAGATTACAAAGCGGAACAGATAATTCATGTGAAAGCTCTTTGAGTATATAATTATTTATAGAGTCTGGGCCAGATGCTTTTCCCAGTTTTAGCATTTGAAGAGTAGATTTAACCTCTAATGGTGTAATTTTAATAGTATTTAATTGAGGTCTTGTTTGACAAATAGGAATATCAGGTAAGGCTTTGTGTTCATCGTTAAGAAAAGTTTGGGATGTGAAGAACTCGTTTAAAATGTTAGCCTTTTCGTAGTCGTCAGTGTATAATATGTCGTTTCTTTTTAATGTTGGGATTGAATTTGATTGGTTTTTTGGTTTGATAAAAGTTTTTAGTGTTTTCCACCAGTCTGAGCTTGAGATATTTTGAGTTTTGAGTTTGTGTGCAAGTTTGTTAAAATATTCGTTTTTACTATTTCGTACTAATAATGTGACTTCGTTGCATATTTTTCTGTAAATTAGCCAATTATTTTCTATGTTTGTCTTTTTTGCTTTGTCATAAATTCGTTTTCTCAGTCGCATTTTCTTTCTTATTTCATTATGAAGCCATGGAGGGTCAGACGGTCTAATATTCACAATTTTTGACGGTATCGTTTCTTCAGCTAATGATTTTATGGTATTAGACATGTTTAGGGCATAAATATCAATATCACTATCAAAGATGGAGTTCCAATCATAAAGTGATGCATTTTGTTTTAACAGAGGGTAATTTCCTTCCTTATATTTCCATATTTTACGCTTAAAGCAATAGGTATTTGATTTAGTATACTTTAAAATACAAAATACTGGACAATGATAACGTACATTCTGGTCTAAAAAAGGTTCACCTACACCGCAGTGGATAACGCAAATCGGATTTGATAAAAGGAATAAATCAATAAGTGAAGATGCATTTTCGGTAAAATGGGTGGGTTCAGTAACCATTTGAGTTAAATTATACTGTTGTGATATGTTTATTATTTTACTGTTTGATTGTTGGTTGAGTGTATTCAAATTGAAGTCACCGGTTATTATTATGTCGGATATGGTAGTGTCGTATGCAAGACCAATAGAATCGTCTATAGATGAAAGAATAGCGGCAGACGAGTTCGGTGGTCTATAAAATGTACCAAACAAAATGATTTTATTTTTTAGGCGAATTTCTAACCAAATGCATTCAATACCAGGTATCTCTAGATCATATCTTCTTATCGCATGTAGTCTGTTACTTATATATACAAGAATTCCCCCATGAGCGTCAAAACGTCTGTCATTACGAAACGATATATGGTAGTTGTCGTAGATAATGTCATTTGTATCAGTAGTTGGACTAAGCCACGTTTCTGTAAATGCTAAAATATCAAAGTGTTTTAGATCAGCATAGAGTATGTCTTTTTTATGTAAAAAGCTCTGTACGTTGTAATGGACAAGGGAAATGTTGGATTGTTTAGTGAGATCAGATATATTAAAGGGACCAGAAAACATTAGATGTATTAAAAAAAAAAACTCAACAAAACAACACAGAAAAACTGTGAACCTTTTAGAAGAGTTATTTTATACACACGGGGGCTTGAAGTTCCATGTAACTTCTAACCTATAGTTATATGGTATTTTCTACGCCAGCAGAAAAGTTCATATAACTTCTAACCTATAGTTATATGGTATTTTCTACGCCAGCAGAAAAGTTCATATAACTTCTAACCTATAGTTATATGGTATTTTCTACGCCAGCAACAAAGTTCATATAACTTCTAACCTATAGTTATATGGTATTTTCTACGCCAGCAGAAAAGTTCATATAACTTCTAACCTATAATTATATGGTATTTTCTACGCCAGCAGAAAAGTTCATATAACTTCTAACCTATAGTTATATGGTATTTTCTACGCCAGCAGACGTTGATCTTCTTTCTCATTCCTGGAGCGATTCTATTGGCTGAAGGCACAGGTCATAATGACGGCCAAAATGTTCCATGTAAAAATAGAATGTTCTAATTTGAAAAATATAAGCGATTTTATTGGCTGAGAAAGTTGGACGACATCTAAGAATAACTAGTAAGGTTTTCAAAGTAAATAAACTGTTTAAAGACATAGATACTTACGGCTTTAATTGCGATGATATACTTCGATTCTTTACTGTTCTTTACAACTATGTCTCCTTTCCTGAGGATGGGAGAAATATGCACGTACACTTTATTTGTTATAATAAATGAGGACCTCAACTTCATGGAAAATTAAGTTTTTATTTAACGAGGCATTTATTTTGATAAGTCAATATTCCAAGAGACTCTCAAACCTGTGTTGCAGAAAACGGCAAAAAAAATTACATTTTATATTTTATTTTAACCAAACGATCTCTATACAAATGAACGGTCGATGGGACTTGTTCTAGACTACGTTTTGCAAACTTGACAACTGATTCAAACTCACCAAGAACAAATCCAATACAGAGAATAAAAGAAAAATGTGTATTATCCAATTAACATAGCTGATTAATGAAATCCTACATTGAAAAAAGAGTCGAAATAATTGAAATTGAAATTTGCAAAATAAATAATACGAAATAGTTAGTGTTCATTCAGTAAAACTTGGTATTTGCTGCATCAGTGACCTAATTGTATTTAGTGTGGTCGCTCCCTTTGGGTTTCTTAATTGTTAAATGTTTTCTTAATGAACACTAACTGGCTTAGTGTTAACGTCATTTGACTGACAGTTTGACGTCATTTGGCTGGCTCTGGGCAGAGTTACGATGAAATCTGAAATGATTGACGTTTGAAAGTTTATGTTTGCTAAGGTCGTTTCTAAGCACAGCTCGCGCGGCTTTGTAGTTTGTACATGACTCGTTTATAATTGAATCAAGGGAGAAGTCTTATATATATGCAATGTCATTCACGCGCAGTGATGACGAACGTCTTAATAACTAAGAACGAACTTAATAATTAAATTATTTTGTAGGCTGTTTTAACAAAAAAGAGTGACATAATTTTGAAAATTAAGCGATTTCATTGGTTGTCAAATGAGGTTAAACACTGAAGCATTAATAGAAGGTGATTCAAATAAAAAGAAACTAGGTACCACAAGATATCTTGTAATAATTTCACAAAAACAAATTGTTTACTCGTACTTTAAGCAAGACAGAGTTCGCTCGTTTAAAGAAATATTCTTTGGAAACATTATGCTTTAATTGAAGAGTGTCTTAATGGGGTTTAACGCCATTTTCAGCACACATTTCAAGTTATATATGGCATATACAATTTTAATAGTGTAGGAAGACCTAAGAATGAATCTGAGTGTAACACCGTCCTCCCGCAAGTAAATGGCAAACTATCTCACATAAAGTTTTTGGTCCGAGCGGAACTCGAACCTACGGCCTTAGCGGTGAGAGGTAAGTGATCATGTGACGGCGCCTTAGACAACTCGGTGACGGTGCACCCTGCTTCTAGAGTGTTCAGCAGCGTAATTGTCCAGTGTGTCACAACAGCAGAGCAAGATTACTTTTCTTTGCAGCATTAACACTCGGTGACGGTTCGGATTCAAAATGGCGTTTCTTTTAAAAGGAAATAATTTGAGGATTTAATGTGAAAACATATACGGCACAACTGCTTTTTTGCTATTGCTAGTGATAGAATTTAATTGAATGCTCCTCGTACAGTTTTAGTGTTTTGGCACAAAATGCATATACAGACAAACCTATTTTAAGCAGCCAGTCAAGGGAATTAAGAAAAGTGGCCTTTTAAGACAGGTTGTTGCTTAATACAGGTGAATTTGCTCAGAAAGCATAGAAATGGGAAATAGCAAATGTGACTGATTAAGACAAGTGGCTGCTTAAAAGAGGTGACCGCTTACAAAGGTTTGACTGTATATATTTCAGTATATTTAATTCAAGATCATTTTTCGTGATATCAAAACATCTCAGATTACTTACAACTTATATTCTATGTACAAGAAAGCAGTTGTTTTTTAATTCTGAATGATTAATTTGTCAAAACAATTACTCCTTCGTGTTCTATTTTATCAGCATTTAATCAGGAGATGCAAGTTTCCTATCCTTGTTTGATAAGTCCTTGATTATACAACTGCAACATCAAACACACAAACATGGCAACGTCAATATTTCCCAGGGTGCACTGCGCTACGCTGCATTAACCTCTCTCAAGGTTTAAGCCCACCGTTGATTAATGTTTCCCTTATTCTATAGTAAATATCAAGTGTTTGTCATTCAAAGAGAGGTACAAATGAAAGAAGTGAAACTTACATTTTACTGTTTGTCAGCCTCTGCACTACCAAAACATGATAAAAAGTAGGGGTCATGTGTCATATAAGAGATTTTTTTCTGCTCAGTGTGTACACTGTTGGCAAAGTGAAAGAAGACTGCCGAAATCATGTATTCATACCCCAATTTCCAAACATCATTTTTTTCTAAATTCATAATTCAAAATTGACAATGCTGTCAAAATGTTCAAAATACATCTAAAATACCATTCAAATAAATAAAATGAGCATTAAAATAAGGAAAATACTTTATAAAGAAAAAACGAGGATTATTTATAACCGCCATTATGCGACAACCCCACGGAAGCACTTCCTTTTTCAAATGGTGGTACTCTGCCTCGATGTTTCAATGTTTGTAAGATTATTACGCTATTAAACCTGCACTCAATCACCACCAGACAACATTAAAACATGGCGATTTTAAGATATTCCATTCAAATTATATGCATTTTTTAGTGTGTGTGTATTTTGTTTTAAACTTGCCTCAGTTTACTTACATTTACTTTCATGCAAAATAATCCATCGCATAAATCTAGTTTGAAAAAAAATCATATTTAAGTGAATATGGAAGAATAAATTTGGTATGAACAAATATAGTCATTGTAAAATTGCCATGTCATGATTTTGTTCAATTCGGCGGGTATATTTGATTCTGCGTGAGACGCTGACAAAGGTTAATGTACCGTAACGCAATGCACCCTGGGAGTGAATGATGACAGCGCACGTTATTTACGTGTAATTTACGTCCCAGTGTTATGAAATATTCATACGTACATCAGTCAGAGGAAGCCATTAAAACTCTTACACGTGTAATAGCATAGTACTTACTTAAAAAAGTGGTAGAAGAACTGTGATGGATTCTCCGCCAATTTGTCACAGGGGAAATCTTGAAACAAAGCCATTGACCTGGAATAAATGAAACAAGTCCTTTTGAAACGTAAATAAGACATGTATAATTCATGTCACATGAAAAGTGTCCATTGGGACATTGGAACCATTAGCTGAATATTCTCTTCCGAATACCCGACAAGGTATATTATCAGCTGGGTCATTATTCGACATATTTCCAAGATGGCCACCAGTATGTAATAAATACTCTGGTACACCAATAACGCTGATCTGGAGGGCACGGTGGTCCAGTTGTGGAGTATCGGACCGAGAATCGATGGTGAGGTCGTGGGTTCGGTCCTCCCCCACGGCTATGTGTGGTGTCCTTAAGCAAGGCACTTTTCTCACATATGCTAAAATACTGGTTTTACCCAGGAAAACGTCGAGCGTGATTTGCATATTATGTGTTGTAATAACTTGTTTCGCAATCGGAGTAAAATGAATAAGTTTAAAAACGCTGTTGTTAACGTTACCTGCAAAACTCAACATGTTCGTCGATCTGGTGAAGTAATGGGGACTTAATAATGGAATCGAAATCCTGAAAATAAATACAACACCTCAAAAGATAATGATACTGCTATCATGGACCATTATATTAAAATGGCTTCGAAAACATAAACTGCAGTTGGCACATATATTTTGAATTAATAATTGAAGTTTTTTGCAAACATGGTAATGCATATCATATGTAAAATAGAAAAAAAAGTCTGTCTGTCTGTCTGTCTGTCTGTCTGTCTGTCTGTCTGTCTGTCTGTCTGTCTGTCTGTCTGTCTGTCTGTCTGTCTGTCTGTCTCACTCACTCACTCACTCACTCACTCACTCACTCACTCACTCACTCACTCACTCACTCACTCACTCACTCACTCACTCACTCACTCACTCACTCACTCACTCACTCACTCACTCACTTATTTATTGTTTACTAGGTATTTATCATTTATTAAAAAAACAGAGATATGACGCACATCTTTCAGTATGACAAGGAGCTCGACGTTGGTTTTACACACGATGCTTGCCGTCCTCCTTCCACCCTCTATCAGTGCCAGCTCCTGTAAATATAACAGAACAATCGTAAAGTATGAACTACCCTGTAGTCAAGGGTAAACCCGAAGAGTTTATACCATCATCAACAATGGCGGATCTACACCGACACCCCCTCACCATCATCACTCTCTTATTTTATTAATATCTACTGTATTTCTACTGAAAAACATGTGTGCTCGTTCAAAGTTTGTATTGTGCCATCTCTAAAATGAAATCCTGGATCTGTCACTGACCAGGCATTATTTGACAATATATCAAAGGGAAGGGTGGTGATGTAGGGGGTGTAAGGTGCGTGTGGGGGTGGGGGACAAATCTAAGTTGATTTTTCAGTAGCGAAATAATAGAAAATGCAAACATCTAACGAATACACCAACAAACAGCAACCATTGAAACAAAAAACACGATGACTTTCTTATTTCTTTGGTAAGCTGGAATACGTTATGCACACAAACTCTTGCATATGGACATTAGAATGAAATAAACTATACTTAAAATAAACGGTTGATGCTACTAAAATATTATAATGAAAAGGAATTATGGTTATTCAGTCGAAGTTATTTTTTTTATAATTTTATATACTAGGATATCCACTTTTTTTTAAACACGTTTACTACATATCAGATAGTACCTGATTAATCTGTGTTTAAATTGGTATTGCTTTAACTTGTATATTTATTTATACATTCAAACGCTAAAACAAAAACCATAATGTATTTAACGTACGCCAAAAGTATCTCCCGGTCCCATTTCCTTCACTGTTTTAACGAAAGGTTTGCCGGTGGTGGGGCTCTTGTCTTCGACGTTTGCAATCACTTGGCCCGCCAGCAGAATATAAAAAGCCTCGGGTCTGTGCCCCTGCTTCAGAATGACTCTCCGTGCTTCATAGCTGTAATTTATTAACTGTTCATCTGACAACACCATGACTGTTTTTAAGTGAACCCTTTTGTATATTTCTAAATACATATACGATGCATCTCTACCCGCTTCAATATTGATTTAGTACCCGGCTTTTCTTACAATAACATCATGTTATGTCTTTGTTAGAATATATATGTTTGAAGACCGCATGGAAGATTTACATGTTTAATTAAATGAGTTGTCTCATTTAATTAAGACTTACTTATTATTATTATTATTATTATTATTATTATTATTATTATTATTATTATCATTATTATTATTATATAATTACTATTATTTTTATTATTATTATTATCATCATCATCATCATCATCATCATCATCATCACCACCAAAACCACAACCACCACCACCACCACCAGAAGAAGAAAAAGAAGAAGAAGAAGAAGAGTCAATAAGCCCAACAGTGGAACTATATTGGGTAAATTATTCATGGTGGCTGTTCAACACGACTGTGTTAGCTGTGCTACTCTCTATATTTAATCCTCCATGGTAACACGTACCCCACCTACAATAATATCTGTATTACCTTTGATACGTCATACATTTTGCTAGCTGCATTTGTATGTGGACCGGGTAATCTTGGAAGGACGAATTCCCGCGCATCAGTGCCAAAATCTGAAAAAAATAGTTTCACAAAAGTTTTAGCACAGTCGCATTCACTTTCACTGAGATATACGAAATATATGTGTACTTCTTGTTTGTTTTAATGTATGTATTTCGTTTAATCGAAGTACTTCAGGTACTAATGGTCAGTTTTAATAAATATGCATACGCCTTGCAGCGTTTGGTTTATTTCATGCATATTTTTTTAAATGATATAATTCAATGTTCACAGCATATTGCCATTGTTTGATATGAAGCATCTATAAATTATATAAAAATAAAATGAGATTCGAAGAATAAAAAGAAGTCCCTCCCACGAATGAACGTGGTGATGATGGTCATGTCTGTAAAGCTTAATCACTCCGACATGAGCAGGGCAATACCTGTCGTAAAGTCGGGCTAAAATCATCAATTGATTATTCTTTCGCACTCAAAAATACCAAATCTAAACACACATATATACATACACACAGTGAACTATTTGTTTTCTCACCAAATGAATGTATCACTACTCACCACCTTTACGTCTGACGCTGTTCGGTCGGGACCAGATATTCGTAGCAATTTCTTAAGTTTGTATCTTTCCTTAAATTAAATATATATACATATAATATATACAATATGAATGTATCATAATACCAAGCAATTACTTGTCTTATAGTGTATTACTATGAGTTGATATGTACTGTTTTGTCGGGTCTAAAAAGCCACCAATGTGTATTCAAGATAATAGTGTAAAAATGGGCAATTGTATAAAATGCAGTTTGTGTTTTACATTTAAGCGGCTTAATATGTCTGAAATATCAGAAAAATACAGGAAATGCATGCCACAAGTTAAATATCTTTTTGTGGCAGCATGCCCCCGGACACCTAGCAAAGTTGTGTTTGTACCACCTGTAAAACCAAACAGGGCGATATAATAGAATGATACTAGTTTAACATGTCCGATACCTCAGCAAAATAATATCGCTGTTCATACAAACACAACATGTATACTTCTACATCACAGGATTGCGAGAGATTGTGATATTGTCGTTGCTTTAAGTTGACATATTTTTTTCAAGTGTGTTAGTTGAAATCCGGTAACGGTTTCAATAAAAAAAAAGATAAAAAAAGTATAAAATAAATGTATTATTATTTTTGTATTTTCCTAAGCATTTACCGCGGTTTGAACATACGACATCTGGATTGACAGTCAAAGACGTACACCATTAGACCACTTTGGAGCCTAATAATAGTGTAAAAGTTAACACCTTTTATAGTTGTGAGGTCTTGAAAGGGGTGTCATTCTAGTTGACCGGAACTAGAATTAATTCATACGTTTGATATACGTTTTATGTTATGCAAATCGTTGTAACCGACTAAAAGTTTTTGCTGATGAATATAAAATAACCCGAGAATGTGTTTTTTGTATCCAAACGTTTCGACGGTTTGCTAGTCCTGCGAATAGTCAAAATTTGAAATCCTCATTGACTTGAGGTCGACCCATCTAGTGGGATGTGGTTGTCTTATTTTAAAATCCTCATTGATCTGGGGTCAACCCATCCAGTGAGATGTGGTTGTCTTACAATTGCTACAATCACTGGTCGTGGAGGATTGAGCGCCTTTTACTGTTTTCTCTCTATCTTCTTTTCTTGTGTTTGAATAAACTGGTTTGAGTCCATAATTAATATGGATATCATATTTGATAACTGTTTTTTAAAACACTATTCGAACTCCGTTCTGGTTTCATATTTGTCTTCTAAAACCTTTGTTCTTCATCCTAAAGCTTTTTATTCTGTACATTTCCGTATTAGTCTGTTTTTCTTAATTGACTATCTTTTCCTCTGGAGTGTGCTTTACTCATGTTCTATATACTTCCTCTTATACAAAATTGTCCATATTTCTTTCCTATCGCTTGATTTCGACCGAAATAGTGACCCGTTATCAGGTTAGGTGGGCCACCAAATACTTTCTCATATATCTTCATACACTTTCTTCTCAGACTGTCTCTCCACTCACCCAAATAATCGAAACGCTCTTACATCCATGAATATAAGACAACAATGATTTTAAAAAACAATGAGTATTGTATTAAACAACACTGTTGCTAGGGTAGATCGCTCTGTGGTAACGTTATATGTCGCACAGACAGACAGAAGTTAGAAAATAAGCTTTATTTGCTGTTTTTCCTTTATAATTACAGATTTTGAAGCAGAGAAGAAATCATAGTTGAGCCAAGACACATGCTGCAATTTTTTTCGCTGTGTTTTGAACATAACTGTTATAATTAAGCCCTATGGGAAATATAATTTGGTGTATTGATATATAAAAGACATATAAAACACATAAAATTGTCCCAGAATTGCTTCCGAAGTGTAAATTACGTGTTTTCAATCTGAAAGTTGTTCATCCCGTCACTTTTCTCGAATGTTTGCGGAAACGGTCATGAACAGATGCTTACTTGAAACAGAAATATAATGCCTCTCGTATCGGCTATATCTTTGACTTTAAAAACGAAATAATAATACGAAAATAAAGGGATTTTTCAACCTCACTGCCCAACAGCGTACACAAATATAACAGGAAGTACCGGTTTATCGTGTGTAGCTATCCGTAAATGCGCGTAGTAGCCGCTTATGTAATATATGCGTCTTACTCATAACTGTTGTATGTTTACAGTGTTTTACAATTCTCAGACTCAAATTGTTGATGCATTTAGGCACTGGCTATTATCAATCCTATTATATTAACATCTGATGTAAATTAATTAGTTTAAAGAAAGTAAATATAAATACGAGTTTAAGCAGGTGAACATTAATCGGTACATACTGGCTCCACTCTGGCATAACTGTGAGGGTTGAAGGCGACGAGTTGGTTTAGATCTTCCTTCACGTGTAAGTACATCTCCATGAAGGACCACGTCTTTGTCTGGCAGGCCTGCACGTAACTGATAAATATAAGGCATAACTTAAAAATTACCTTCCTTACATGACGGTAGAAAGATTATTATGCTCGAGGAATTAGAGCTGTATAAATTGGTTGGGCATATTTTTTTTGGAAAATGCTTAAAATGTTCCAGTTTTTTCTACATATAAGGAAAAATGGAACATTGTCATGAGTAGTGCCAAGTTTGGCTGACACTGGGTGCTGTTTGATAAACACATAACAGTTCGAAGATGCGTAGTGATACACTGCAAGAAATGGACAGAATTGTCAAAAATGAAGGGTTTTCTCAAACTATGGATATTGTGAAAAAGCAACCTTGTCAATTCCATGTTTTCCTGCATATTTGGAGCAAAAGAGAACATTTTATGGAAAGGAGACACTTCTAGAACCATTGGCAATGTGTACAGTGTTCCAGAAGAGCATTTCTCTCTATGTAGAACAGTATAAAATTAATTGTTGTGTGAGACCTTTAACCGCACTAATGACAGAACTTACACCAAACTAGCAAATATCAAACTTAAGTAGTTAATGTCAATACAAAAGATTATACTACAATCATGTACAGTGTACATAACGAATCAATCTATAGATGTAATGCGAACGGAATCGGTATGAATGGGATTTTAACGTCATTTTCAATATCATATGTCATATCCAGTTTTTACAGGTAGAAGAAGACTTCAGTCTTAATCTGAGTATAATTACCGTCCTTCGACATTCTTTCTAGCATACAGTTATGTCCATGAGTGTGTACATTATTGTTTTTGAAAAAAAAGCATACAAGTAAGCATAGATCCGCAGGCAGTAAAACCCCCTCCCACCCCCTATGATGTTATAATAAGATTGATGATTAACTAGTACCATCCCTATGACATAACTTCATTATTTCCAGAAATACTTCTGCCTTACTACAGTTGTTTCACGAGTACCACCATCGATGATATCAGTGTTGCAAGAGAAAACTAGTCTGTAGCACGGACCCAGCTCTAATCGGGAGATATCAGGTTCTAGGATAGAGTAAGGGAAACTGAAACAAAATAATTATACTACCGTTTAAGAGCCAGGCAAACTCCCGAAATAATCCTCACGGTCTTCAAAATTCGTTTCAACTTTGCTACAGCCTGTATGAATAACAAATATATATATTCATATTTCATACAATGTGTAATATATAAAGATGTCCAAATTTCAAACGATGATAGTATCCTCGAAGTGCGTTCACTTACCGACAAAGCAGTGTATCGAAATCATGATCGAAAATTATAAACCTATCAAAAATCAGCTTAAGTATTAGAACTATCGCGATATGTTAACCTGTAATCTGATATTGCTTTACAAGTTATATTAAGACTATCTGTTCATCCTCTTAGAAGTTAGAACACAAACTGGACTAAAAAAATGTAGAACAGATAGAAAGATAAAACAAGTAAAAATATTGTTTATGTTGCAATGCCAGTGATATAGAAGATGAGTTTCTTTTGTTATGTATATATCCCTATTTTAGCAATTTGCCGGGAAAAAAAGTATTTGAAAAAGTAACATCAAAGATCCTCTGTGCTCAAGATTGTAAAATTACTCAAAATAAAACCATATAATATAACGGAACGTAGAATAAGATACTCACTGATTCCTTGTCCACCATACATGTACTCTCCAAACTTATCGATCGTGAAGTACTTGCGCGTCTCATTTCACGTCTGTTTCGAAAAACCTTTACTCCATTTTTAGGGGAAAGATCTCGCGGACTCGGAGTTTTTCCGTTCTCGTCAAGGACGGGAGGTTTTAGAGTCAGTTTCAGAGTTTTTCTCACATTTCGATCGTCTGTTTCATGACCTCGTGCCAATGAAGAGCCAAGTCGTACAGAAAAGTCAAGTTTTTCTCCTGGAACAAAACTATCGTCCATCTTTCCCGGATCCGGAAGTAGTGGCATCTGTAAAGAGTGACTTTCGACAATCCTCATTTCTGGCACAGACGGCAGCGTTGTTCTTAATGAAGCCATTTTATGTCCGGTTTAATAAACATACAAAACTTCGGTAGTCGTAATTCTTTACGCTCATTTAAACGGCCATATCAAACTACAGCAGTGCATATTAAGAACCAAGAGTTTTATTTTGAATAAAAGTATTACAAAAAAAACATCAACCAGTCTGAAGCAGTTATACACTAGTAATCATAAACAGAGAATGAAACTCCGCAGTTCCTACTTATACATGTTGCTATATACTTGATTGACTTTACATACACGCTGATAATGAAAATCAAACATTTCAGGACGGGTCATCGAATTAAATCATTCCATTTTTAAAAGAATGAGATATGGTATCAGTTGGTATTTAGAGGTTTATTTGTTTAATTTGTATTTACGCTTCAAATACACAAACACACATACTCCACTTTGATAACAAAATAGTACAACATATGTACGCGGTCGGTTGTTTGGGGTAGCAGAGTTACCTGAACGGTAAACGTTAAAAAATTAAATGGTAGATAAAATGTTAATATTAAGAACTAGAAAAAGCGTATCTGTTGCATAGGTGTTCTCAATGAGAGAAGTAAGTCAGGTAGTAATTAAAAGTCAGCCAAGTGCGAAAGACCTTGTATGTAATGAAATAACATTAATAAACAATTGAATCTAATGGAAGGGCGGAACCGGATATTTATCATTATGTGCTGTACATTCTTTATTACTATGTAGAATTATCATTTTGAAGTGTACATTCTTTTTATACTATGTAGAATTATCATTTTGATGTGTATATTATTTTCAATACTATGTAGAATTATCATTTTGGTATGTATATTTCTTTATTATACTATGTAGAATTATCACTTTGGTATGCATAATTTTTATTACATTATGTAAAATCATCATTTGGTATGTATATTATTTATTATACTATGTAAAATTATCATTTCGGTGTATATATTCTTTATTATACTATGTAGAATTATCATTTTGGTGTATATATTCTTTATTATACTATGTAGAATTATCATTTTGGTGTATATATTCTTTATTATACTATGTAGAATTATCATTTCGGTGTATATATTCTTTATTATACTATGTAGAATTATCATTTTGGTGTATATATTCTTTATTATACTATGTAGAATTATCATTTCGGTGTATATATTCTTTATTATACTATGTAGAATTATCATTTTGGTGTATATATTCTTTATTATACTATGTAGAATTATCATTTCGGTGTATATATTCTTTACTACACTATGTAGAATTATCATTTTGGTATGTATAATCTTTATTATACTATGTAGAATTATCATGTTGGTGTATATATTATTTATTATACTACGTAAAATTATCATTTCGGTGTATATCTTTTTTATTATACTATGTAAAATTATCATTTTTATGTGTATATTCTTTATCACACTGTGTAGGATTATCATTTTGGTGTGTATATTCTTTATTACACTCTGTAGGATTATCATTTTGGTGTATATATTCTTTATCACGCTATGTAGGATTGGTATGTATATTCTTTATTACACTATGTAGGATTATCATTTTGGTGTGTATATTCTTTATAATACTATGCAGAATTATCATTTTGGTATGTATTTTCTTTATTACACTATGTAGGATTATCATTTTGGTATGTATATTCTTTATCACACTATGTAGGATTATCATTTTGATGTGTATATTCTTTATAATACTATGCAGAATTATCATTTTGGTATGTATTTTCTTTATTACACTATGTAGGATTATCATTTTGGTATGTATATTCTTTATAATACTATGCAGAATTATCATTTTGGTATGTATTTTCTTTATTACACTATGTAGGATTATCATTTTGGTGTACATTCTTTATAATACTATGCAGAATTATCATTTTTATGTGTATATTCTTTATCACACTGTGTAGGATTATCATTTTGGTGTGTATATTCTTTATTACACTATGTAGGATTATCATTTTGGTGTATACATTCTTTATCACACTATGTAGGATTATCATTTTGGTGTATATATTCCTTATTACACTATGTAGGATTATCATTTTGGTGTGTATATTCTTTATTATACTTTGTAGAATTATCATTTTGGTATGTATATTCTTTATAATACTATGCAGAATTATCATTTTGGTATGTATTTTCTTTATTACACTATGTAGGATTATCATTTTGGTGTATATATACTTTATTATACTATATAGGATTATCATTTTGGTATGTATATATTCTTTATAATACTATGCAGAATTATCATTTTGATGTGTATATTCTTTATTATACTATGTAGAAACATCATTTTGGTATTTATATTTTTATTACATTATGTAGAATAATCATTTTGGTGTATATATACTTTATTATACTATATAGGATTATCATTTTGGTATGTATATATTCTTTATCACACTATTTAGAATAATCATTTTCGTGTATATATTCTTTATTATACTTTGTAGAATTATCATTTTGGTGTATATATATTTTTAGTATACTATGTAGAATTATCATTTTGGTGTATACGTTCTTTATTATACTATGTAGAATTATCATTTTGGTGTATATATTCTTTATTATACTATGTAGAATTATCATTTTGGTATGTATATTCTTTATTACACTATGTAGAATTATCATTTTGGTATGTATTTTCTTTATTACACTATGTAGGATTATCATTTTGGTGTATATATTTTTTATTATACTATGTAGAATTATCATTTTGGTATGTATATTCTTTATTACACTATGTTGAATTATCATTTTGGTATGTATTTTCTTTATTACACTATGTAGGATTATCATTTTGGTGTATATATTCTTTATAACACTATGTAGAATTATCATTTTGGTATGTATATATTCTTTATTATAGTATGTAAGATTATCATTGTGATATGTATGTTCTTAATTATACCATGTGGAATTCAATAATGAATGCACTATGGATAATGGTACAGTAATACAATGTAATAAATATGCAATAATAGAATACATATGTAATATAATAAAAATGCACAACATGCAATGATAAAATATATATGTAATAATATAAAAAGGCACAACATGCAATGATAAATATACAAAATGTAACACATTGTTTATAAATCTTGACTAATATAATAGTGAATGCATAACATATAAAATAACATTTATATACTGTGCAGACGGACGGACGGACGGACGGACGTTCTGCTGGAATTGTAGTTGTGGGGTGAGGTTTTGATATGTTATAAAACATCTTTTTTTTTTCAGAAAACAAAACAAAAACTATTTTCTTTCTAACCCTAATATCACAAACCTTGAGATCCAACCCTAATGACACTAAAAAAGAATGAAAAAAGGTGAAAAAAAAGTAAAAGAAAAATGTGAAGAAAATTAAATTAACCCCACAATGCCATTTGCACGGGTATTCGCACTTGTGGGGTGAACATTTCACCCCACAAGTACCAAAAAAACCCACAAGTCCATTCTGTACTGGCAACTCAACCCACAAGTGCTGCTACATACGTACGGACGGACGGACGGACGGACGGTTAGACAGGCAGGCAGGCAGGCAGGCAGGCAGGCAGGCAGGCTCGGTTTGACAATGTTTTATTTCTATGATATAATACAACAGCGGCGTTGTGGTTCAGTTAATGACATCTGTGACGGAATAACACATAACTATCCCTCAGTACTACTCAGGGTGAATTATATTTCCCTAAGGACCCGGATGTGAAGACAGACGGTAAGTACATTCTATCAATATTAGATGGAAGTAAATGCATTTTAATTATTTAGCACAAAGTCTCTCATTACAGACACTATCGGTTTTGAAAAGCAAAACTGAAGCTTTAGTATGCGCCATATAAATCATACAATATATGAAAGTTATTAAAATCGCTCCATTGAGTTGGTAGCACGTTGCCACAGCAATAGTCAACTGCATAACTGAATACTTGTTGTTTTGGGTACATGTTGGTACATTTGGGACTTCACGCCGACCTTAAACAGTTTGTTGGGTTGGGGTTAATTATAAATCTTCAGTTGTCTTCTAAATGAATTGAATGTAAATGTATGTTGGATTCAATCAATTTTATGCTTAAGGCGTTTTAAGCATCTAATTGCGATACAATATTTGTGTTACATTTGGGACACACTTAGTCCGTTCGGTCAATCGGTGAGAGTTTCGGTCATGGTTTTAAGTGAACCTGGCGAGCTCGTCATCGATTCTTGCTGTAACCCTGATAGCATAGTATAAGGTACAGGGCTGTGATTCCGCTTATCTAGGCTGTCCAAGAAGTTTTTACTGTAGTATGAATTTGATTGGTTGATTTAAACCGAATTCAGTTATTTATACTATTATATTTGTTTATGAGTTTCATAACCATGGGACCTGCAGATTTTCAAATTGAACTCATTAACTTGTAACGTTCAAGATCAGTCGCTGTTCGTATAAAAACAATGCACATAATAACCCATTTACATATTGTACATAAAACATATGAAAAAGGGGAGATATGGCAGAATAGAACCGCTATACAATATGCAACACCCAAAGACTTGGTGTCCCTAAAATATATATACAGTAAAACCTGTGTTAGTGGTCACCTGTATTAAGCAACCACTTGTCTTAAACAGCCACATTTTCTGTTTACCATGTTTATACTCTAAGTTAAAATCAACTTGTATTAAGCAGCCACCTGTCTTAAGAGGTCATTTTGCTCTGTCCCTTGAGTGGCTGCTTAAGACAGGTTTGACTGTATATATATTATATAAATGTATACATATTTGCGTTATGTACTTATAAAATGTTGAGCATCAGGTCATTATTCAAGTTTTAATGCATTTATTTATGTTGATAAACTGTCTGCCTTATAAATATAAGTTTATCACGTCAATGCAAATTTTTCAGGCACAAGACGTCATTATGTACAATTAAACATTTTGACCTGGACGTAACTACTTTTAACACTATTTTAAATGATTTTCAATTTTATAAAATAGAAAATTAGAAATATTTACATGATAAAGAGAATACCATGTTAGTGTCTGATATTATCAACTTCATCAGGTTCGACACGAAAACAAAGTAATGACTAAGCAAAAAAATGAAACGTCTCCCAAAAGTAGGGACGAATGTGTTACTTTTTATTGGCGATTCCCTGCTTAGCATGAAGAAATCTAATGTCGCCAATTTTGTTTTCCTTGAAGTTTTCTCAATTTTTACTATTGTCAAAGTATCATAATTTTATGTTTCTTTAATTTGTCAAAAACATAATAAATTTGCTTTGTTGTGACCATTGTTAGTTTATATTTAACCCTACCACAAATTGTCAAACTTTACTTGAAGCAACTGACCAATCAACGTGCTCAAATGTGCTGCTATTTAACGGACCCAATCGGGAGAGCTGGGTTCCGTTCCACAGATTAAGTACCGTCATCAAACTTGTAACCTAAATGTCCGTTACATAGCGATGGCATTTGAGCACGTTGATTGGTCAGATGCTACAAGGAAAGTTGAATGACGTCACCTTTTGGTAAGCGTTAAATAGCAATGACTTGTGGGACAGGCAGATGATTCAATGTTTTTTCATTGAGATTGAACAGACTTGATTCGGATCAGGAACTGAGATAGACTGTCAAGGATGTTTTCGCTATCTTAAAAGAAAGCTCATTCGTGAACAAAACCGCCAAACACAGTTGTTTTTATATGAAATGATTTTATTTGTAAGCTCGTGAATCAATTATACAAACATAAATTCAAACAGAATCAATCGATGATCGTATTATCAAGGACTTATATAATAGAAAAAAGAAAGGTAACTGATTGATATTTTGTAAACAATCGCGTATTCACGCAAATCTCGCAATATCTCGTTTTCACTTATCTTAACTTCCATACATATCAGGAACACAAATCAAAATTATTACATTGTAGAATGAAATTTTATCAAAACAATACCATTCCCAGCAATTTGTGTTTAAAATTGTCGAAGTACTTTTTATTTCACAATGTGTATACAGCAGCTCAAATAATAACAAATTACGAAAAGTTTTACTTAAAACCTCAATATCTTTAGTTCAAGATCATTTTTCGTAATTGAAACATTTTAAATCACCTAAGATTACACGCAACTTACATTTTATGTACAAGAAATCAGTTGCCTGTAAATTATGTATAATTATTTGCCTAATAACTTATCCTTCGTGCGCTTTTTTTTTATCAACATTTAGTTTAGAGAGGCAAGTTACCTATCCTTCTAAATAAGTCCTTGGTACTATAAACCTACAGCAGAACTTCGATGGCTCGAACAAAACGGAACTGGACAAAATAGTTGGAGTTAAGGGTTGTTCGAGCCAAGTTATATTCAACATCATACCATACATGTTCATCAATATACGTCGAAATAGGAATTCGACCGGGACCAGATACGTGGTTTGAGCTATAAATGGTGTTCGGGCCACCTATGTTCGAGCAAACGAAGTTCTACTGTATTATCGGAGGTTGTTTTGGTTACCAAATCTGTTACATACACCATAACAAACAGAAGCAGTGTTGTGCATAGCGGATATTTACACAGCGTGTTTTGTAATGTCATAAGGAATTTGAATGTGTTAAACACAAGAGAATTAACACAGTTCTAAAATATAACACGAACACGTATTACATGTTCTAAATCACGATGGCAAACCCACGTGACTTTATGCTATACAGTGGTGTAAAAAATCGGAGGAAAAGTGCCCACTTAATGTAACATTTTTGGCTGATAACGAACACCGTCTCCGTATAGAGACAAACCAGCGATTATATAAAGTGACCCTGCAAAGTTTGTATTTTTTTTGCGATGTTTTGTGCTCAGTCAAGGACTTAAATAAGTCATTGGCTCAATTGAGACAATTATGGTATGGAGCAGTGCAATTTACAAAAGAACAACGCCATTGCATCTTATGCAATTAATACGTTTTTTTTTTCATTCCCACTTGATACCACCGATAATTCAGCTCTATGCAGGGATGACGTTCGTCTTTGTTTCGCGAATTTTCTTGATCTACAAAGAAAATTTGTTACAAAAAAGTAACCTGGAGCCGGCATTTTCCCTGCCTGTTTTTTGCACCACTCCATAGCGTAAAGTCACGTGTGTTCGCCACCGTGTAAATGAAACCCGAATATCAATGTGGAAGACATCTACACCATACATTAATCTTTACTTTTTAAAAAGTAAAAACAGATAACTACGACAATGTACCTGAAAATGAACATGAGGGGAACTTTTGAACAAAAAAAAAGAATTGACTCTCCTTACCCGAAACATCGACATGACATTTTTACACAATTTGATTAAAAATATATTTCTAAAGCAGTTTGTGAACGTCAATCTGGTGGCTTTTTTTTCATTTTGAATTCTCTTATTTCCAGTGATTTGTCAGTTACCTGGACTGCGTTCAGTACGGATAAACATGTTTATTTTGTTTATAAACGCAAACGGTGAGCTAACGAACGAAAAGTAAACGGAAGTCGGTCTACTCGGTGTTGTCTGTTCACTTCCCATTAAGTCACGCGAATTAAAACAAGCAAACAGCTCGTGGATATGTTTAATCTGTTAGCAAACGTTTAAAGCGAACATGTCGTTCAGTTCATTTCTGTTATCAAACGTTTACAAACAAATTAAACGTTTAAGCGAAGTGAACGCAGCCCTGACCAAACTGTAATATGCTAACAGAACACGTGCTACTTATTTCGGTTTAGCTTTGTTGTTTTCCTTCACTTTTATAAACGCATTTCTGAATCTACTTTGTGTTGACCTACTGATGGAATCCGTTTCGGGAGTCGTCGCCGGTCTGTTTGTTCTCTCGTCTTCTCCCCGGGGGGTCCCGTCAATATGGTCGAGGTGCATCACGTTGATAACGTTCCTAGTTTTAAAAAGACTTCGAATCTTATTAAAAATGTCTTTCTTTCGTTTTAATTGCTTTTCTCTTATTTTGTTTCTGGAATAATAATCATTAAAATTAGTCGCAATGACCGCAATAGGCATCGATAACAGAAGCAATCCGCACATACCACATAGCGCCCCTATGATGTATCCAATGGGAGTAACTGGATAATAATCCCCGTATCCAACCGTTGTCAAGGTAACAATAGCCCACCAAATTGCTATGGGGACGTTTTCAAATGTTTCAGACGAGGAGAACTCAGCGTAATAAACGAGTCCACCAAAGAGAGAGGTTGCGATTATGAATGTCAACAACAACAGTCCTAGTTCTTGCGAGCTGGCTTTAAGAGCTAAATATAATATCTTTAATCCACTGTAGTGCTTTGCCAGCCGAAAAAGTCTCAATAACCGCAATATCACCAACCCGCTGACGATCACATATCCCCATAGCAACGCCGAGCTACTGTCAAACCGCTCTGTTGTATACAGGACAAAGGACACAACCATGGAAACGACGGTGATGAGATCAACAACGTTCAACAAGAATTTGAAAAACAAGCGACGTTCTGGACAAGACAAAAATCTCAACAACAGTTCGACTGTGAAAAAGAAGGTACATATGGCGTTGATGTACTCTATACTCGGCGACTGTTCCGTGGACCACAACAAGGCAAGTTTCTTGTTTTTGTGCTCCATCAATAAATACTCGTATAGTGTTACAGTGAGGGAACTGTTCACTTCAACCATGTGGTTAATGTTCTTCCGGAACGATTGGTGCGTGCCCAAGATGAATGTCACACACGTCATCACCACGAACAAGAAATACACGATACTGAATATCTGAAATTATATAAAATTTAATATATAACAAAAAGTTTGCATAACTAATTACATCTTTACAGACACTACAGGCTAGCTGCGTATGTTACAGGTAATTGCAAAATGGCTAGAAAAATATGCATCGACCTTTCTCTTACAGGGCGAATACTCTACCGACTGAGCAAACCGGACTGCTTACATACGCTTCTCTCCTAACAGGTTACGAACACACTGTGTCATATTCTTCACACATTTGGAATGTGTCCCCGAATTTCCATAGAGACCAGAGAATCACGTGAATGTTTCTCGGAATATATATAAGTCACAGTCCCCCATTGAGCCCCAATGTAGCATAACCATAAATATATGCAGCCATAATACTTGAGAACCGAGAATGGTATGTAAACTTATTTTTTATGAGGTTTAACACCGTGTTTAACTTATACGACAATCAGTTCTGTAAGTGGAGGAACATCTTAGAAGTCATCTAAATAGAAGTTAATCCTTCCGGAAGTAACTTGCATTTGTTAAGATTAAGCTAGGCTCGGACTCACAACCCCCGGATCACGACCTCAGAAGTGACGACCCCTGGGTCACGACCTTAAGGGTCGTATTCACCAACCATTCTTGAGAATATTCTTAGCCTTGAGCTTGAAAATCAAAATTTCAACCTTAGATACGCAGTTTACCGTGATATATAGAGTAATTGTGAAAGTGTATTTGGCGTGTATTAGTTGTCGCTACACACTTATAAATTTTGGTCTAAAAAATGGTCTCTAAATGTGTTTTTCAAAATTCATTTTTTAGTTCAAGTCTAACAATATTCTTAAAAATGTATGGTGAATACCACCTCAGAAGTGAGAAGAAACTTAAAGCTGTACACCACTCTATCAAGATGATTGTGAAAAAGTATTAACATAGGTCTAGTTCATTATAACCGTTTATAAATATATCTTTTTAACACGTTTTCTTTCTTCTTTGTAAGATACCATATATACTTGGCTATATTTTCGTTTTTAAGTATTTTCTTTCCGCTCCGTGTCATTCTTTCACTATATTTTTACTACGTTCATGTTATGTAACTGTTGAATGTCTTCGGATGAACTAGAATGTCGCCAACTCAGGTCTTCTGGGAAATTATAAAACTGCGCATGCGTATAGATCTAACATGGCCGATTGATTAATCCACGTGGGGTTCAGGACTGCATTTGATGTATGTGTTAGTTCACCATAAATGTCTTGTCAACGCACCTGCATGCTAGAAGCATTGCTATTGAAATAATCGATTAGAGATATTGTGAAATAGACATTGTGTAGGATTCGAAACGAGGAAAAGCTATATTAAGCGGATGCAACACGACTGTGCATGTTTAGAAAGGGATCTGACTAAATGTTCCATTAAAATAAATTCGATTCAGCCTTACTGAATAGATTTAAATTGAACTGAATATTTTGCCAGCTTCCTCGTCAAACATGCGTAACTGAGGTACACTCGCATTAACATTACTGACGGGGAGTGCATGTGTACGCAAGAATCGACATATAAATGCTTGGAAATTTAGAAAAAGGCGTAGCTTTCATATAGGCACTTGAAGGCACGTGCCTACACTTTTTGTTTGAGAAATTGAACAAATAATTACCAAAAAATGAAATGAAATTGGACCCCTAGCGCTGGTAAACTATATAAATTCGCAACAAAAGGATCATTGAATATGATCAAAATATTTGACATCATCAATTTATTTGGTTATAAGACAGTGAATTCAAGGTTAATATTAAAGACAACCAAGCCCCTTTAAGATATAAGAAATGAACGCCTAACGCGCCTAGCTGAAAAAAAATATCGGGGAAGCATGGCCTGAACCCTTTACAATTGTTCCTACACATCGTTTCCAGCCAAGCTACGCCCCTGGTCTGCATATATATATATATATATATATATATACTCGCAATCGATCATATGAATTGGCAAATGTATAATCGATTAGTCGGTTTTACATTAAAAACAATTTGAGTGATTTTCAGGCTAAATATCGCCAAGCGGTTTAAATGTCAATCTGATATATCTCACATTGGAGCATCAAAGTACCATGTGCCTTTGTGTTTTATATACTTATAGCACCTAATGCTCTAAGGTTATTTTGCTTCTTGGGTGACAAATGAGTTGACGAACTTAAATTTGAAAAATATTTTTTATATTGAATTAACATTTATATTAAAAACATAAATACATAAAATGTTAAAGAAATATGACGGTTTTAATGATATACATGTACTTATTAACAATTTAGTTAACGTGACAGATCTCATAATGATTTTGAGTTGTAAATATGTTATGTTATTGTGACAATGTATTTTTGTACAAGCCTAAAATAAAATATCTGTTCTGTTCTGTTAAAAAATAATAAAGACAAATCATGCTCAATGTTTAAAAGCTAAATAACCAAAATATGTCTAGCTTTATATGGATCTGCCGTTCGATTGGCGTAAATAAAAATTGGTCCAAACAGACCGCTAAACCAGCATGCCCAGGACTGGTTTTATAATGTGGTTTATAAAAAAAAAGTCAAGGGTCAACTTATTTCATAGTCTCAATCGTTGATATCAAAGAATCTGACCTTAACACATAAAACTGATCGTGCAACAATGTCTCGAACAAGTTTTAAATAACGCCTGTTGAAATAGCAGACTGCGACGCAACGTCTCTGTTGTAACTTTCAGACGGTTCTGCAACTAAATATGCATTTCATTTGCTGTCTGGCCTAAATTAATAAATAATTACATGATGATTTATTTATCTTCCCAGTTACACCTGAAATAGTCAGACTGGCCCCGATGCTTTGTTAATCGTATGTCCTTTGTTATGTTCCATGGTCTAGCCATATGTTCCATTACCAAGAAACTGTACCGAAACCATCCGATTTCACTGTGACACAATAAGCGTCTGTATGCTAAAATTTAATGAGCGTCTGTCTAAATTCTTTATAACGACGTTTTGAATTGATAATTCTTATACAACAGTATCAACTATTAGATAAGAAAACGTGAGACAGAATATACCGATTGTATAGGTTTCTATAGATATAAGGCGTTTTCGTCCGATATGTTGTGCGTGCGTGTGTGCATATGTGTGCATGACTTTGTGCGGGGAATGTTCATATGTCTATAAAATGGTTCACCGTTTCGAAGAATTATTGATAATGGAGATATATTGGACTACACACCGTTACCAACAGCTTGTACGTCTGTAAATGGTTGATCGGAATTAAATTTATCGAATACAAGAGCAGCAGCAGCAGCAGCAGCAGCAGCAGCAGCAGCAGCAGCAACAACAACAACAACAGTGAAGACACATTCGCGTTTACAATCTTCGTAGGGGTGATGTACGTAAGAGAAACATACGTCCTTTTGGATTAATAACAAACAAGTGTTATTTGCTAGTTATATTTAGCATTTATATTTAGCAGTTATATTCAGCATTTATATTTAGCAGTTATATTTAGCATTTATGATTAGCATTTATGTTATATTTAGCAGTTATATTTAGCATTTATATTTAGCAGTTATGTTATATTTAGCAGTTATATTAAGCATTTATGATTAGCAGTTATATTTAGCATTTATATTCAGCAGTTATATTCAGCAGTTATATTCAGCAGTTATATTCAGCAGTTATATTTAGCAGTAATATTCAGAAATTATGTTTAGCAGTTATATTGAGTAGTAATATTTAGCAGTTATATTCAGAAATTATATTTAGCAGTTATATTGAGTAGTTATATTTAGCAGTTATAATCAGAAATTATATTTAGCGCTATATACAAATTATGTTGTCTATGAAACTACGGTTTCAAATGCAAATGAGCAATATGTTTCTTCCTATATGAACGTTTTGCATGCAATTACAAATGTTTATCGCAGAACCCAAAAATTAAATGTACCATATAAATAAATAAGTCAAATCTGTCAAATCTAAGTTGACAAATTGATATCCCAAAAATAATAATGTTCCATATATACAGAAACATGGCAACCGAATTTAAAAATAGTAATCACCAAACAACTCAATGTATAGAAGGAAATACGCAATGCTTGTAAACTTTTAAACAGATAAGATATATAGTAAATATGACAGGAGTTGACAGTTTTGTGATAAAGTTGCCAAAATAGTTGATGTGTAAACACGACTGTGAGAAATAATAGCGGACTCGAGAGCGGTTCATATACGCTCGAGCTTTCACCGCAATCAAGCTAAAATAAATTAGTATAAACTAAATAATTTGACCGCCATTTTATTTAGTAGATAAACGACATACTAGAATGCATATCATTATCATTTAGTATGACAGTGTTATGGATGCTCTCGTGAAAATGAGTTCGTGAAATCATTTATTTTCAATCGGATACCAAATACTAGTAAAGCATGTTTTGAACCATGTTCAGGAAAAGAATTATTTTGGAATACACTCAAATTTAAATATATTTTAACTGCAAATATATAAGTATGGAGTGCGTTGTCCAATTGTAGAGAATATAATCCTTGATCGGCGTATTCGCCATCCCCCACAGCAGACCCTCGACCCCCCCCCCCCCCCCCCCACACACACACACATCCACCCCGGCTATTGTGTGGCGTCCTTGAGCAAGACACTTTATCCGTATATGTAGTACTAGGATCTACCCAGAAAGACCTCATGGGAGATTTCTCTAAGTTATAATAACGCGTTTCGCAATAAATTTTTAACAAATAAATAAGCTAATTAATGCTACAATATTACCACAGTAAATATACTCGAACTTACTCTGGCATTTCGGGAGGAGTTCGGTTTTTCCAGAAAATTCCAAAGCAAGTTCTTTACACGGTTCCATTTGCTACTGTCCAAGTCCTCTTTAGTGTACTCTAGCCCTGAAATCAGTGATAAAATGACGCCGTCACTTTAAAAGAAAAACAAGCAATAAAATTAAATCCCGAAAATGCTAATAATATCTGATCTGCACTACATACGAATGATATAACATGCATGTAATCTATGGAAAACAACCCGTACTTACTTATTGACACTATATTGTTTTAAGGTATTTTAATTTTGAATTCATTATATTGTCAAGGTATTATCTGTATAAGTCCTTGATCACCCCGTCCAACGTATACGTTACATAAACGGCAACTACGCCGCATTTACGATAACTACACACGATAAAGTTGTGATTGTACCTCCTGTAAAATCAAACAGGACAATGTAGTAGAATAACTACTTTAACATGTCCGATACCTCAGCATAACAATATTACTTTTCATACAAACACAACATGTATACATCTACATCACAGCATTGCGAGAGATATTGTGATTTTGTCATTGCTTGAAGTTGACATATGTTTCAAGTGTGTCAGTTGAATACCTTTAACAGTTTCAATTAAAAAAGATAAAAAAAACAATAAAATATTTTTTTATTATTATTTTAGCATTTACCGCGGTTTGAACATACGAAACATACGACATCCGGAGTGACAGTCAAAGGCGTACACCATTAGACCACTTTGGAGCCTAATAGTAATGTTAGAGTTAACACCTTTTAAAGCTGTTAGGCCTTGAAAGGGGCGCCATTCTAGTTGACCGGAACTAGAATTAATTCATACGTTTGCTATACGTTTTATGTTATGCAAATCGTTGTTACCGACTAAAAGTTTTTGCTGGTGAATATAAAATATCTCGAAAAGTGTATGTTTTATCCATACGTTTCGGCGGTTTGCTAGTACTGCGAATAGCCTAATTTTGAAATCCTCATTAATTTGGGGTTAACCCATCCAGTGGGATGTGGTTGTCTAATTTTGAAATCCTCATTGATTTGGGGTCAACCCATCCAGTGTGATGTGGTTGTCTTACAATTGCTACAATCACCGGTCGTGGAGGATTGAGCGCCTTTTACTGTCTTCTCACTACCTTTCTTATGTCTAATAATATAATTTTCTGTTCTTGTGTTTCGGTAGACCAGGTTGAGTCCATATTTAATATGGATATCATATTTGATAACTGGTTTTTCAAACACTATAAGTACTCCATTCTACTTTCAAATTTGTATGCTAAAACTTTCGTTCTTCATCCTAAAGCTTTTTATCATGTACGTTCCCGTATTAGTCTGTTTCTTTAAATTTACTTCCATTCTCTATATTCTTTCTTATTCCTTATTTTCGATTCAGTACTCTGTATCACAGGTGACCAAAATAGTGACCCGTTTAATGTGCAGATTAGGTGGGCCAGCATATACTTGTTCATACATCCTCACCCCCCCCCCCCCCCCCCCCCCCCCGCCTTAATAATTGAAACGCTCCTAGATCCATGACTATATGATCACAATGAATACAAAAAAAATGAGTGTTGTATTAAACAAGCACTCTTGCTAGGGTAGATCACTGTGTTAACGTTAAATGTCGAAACCGACATTATAAGATAGTTATTTATTTCCAATATCCAACAGGCACGCAGGCCCATCTGGTACATGATGTATGCACAAATATATGACAGACAGTGATTTATAAATATAAATGATACTAAACAGTTACAATGTTATGTTCATAGTATAAATCATACTGGATAAATTTAAACTTATGCAAAGGTGAAAGTGGAGAAGGTGGTATGAATAACAGTAATAATATTCAAAAGTCATGTCAGAGAGCAAATATAACGCAATATGATCTTACAAACCATAAATATTGTAATTGAAAATACATGTGAATCATACATATATAGCTATATTTCTTATTGGAAAAGCTTTTAGTTCTCTGATAAAAGTACTAATTTTTTTTATTGTACTGTTGTTTTCTGAATTAAACAAATTGATAAACTTAGGCATGTTTGGTATTTCCCAATAATATTTATTTATAAAAACTTTTCTCAGATCGAAATACAGCACACATTCAATAATAAAATGATATCCATTCTTTTATTTATTATTCCTTTAATGTATTACATACTCTGCTCTTTCGTTCGTTAAAATGCTGTTCTAATTGGCCGTATCCAACGGCCTGTCTCTACTTCTAATCGATGCGACGAGAGTTAATAAAAGTTTTAATGAACTTATCAAGATTGGTACAATTTAGAAATAAGGCTGAAATCTAAAATAATACTACTATTGTAAAATACTGCGCGTGTTGACTCAGTTCAACGACTATGCCAGTTATGAATAAATTGATCACTAAACGTTGTTTTACTATTAAAAATAAATCCGGTGATCCAGCACCTTGATGTAGCCACACATCATTAAAGCCTAAATTTGATAAAATATTTTTCAATAAAGATACACAAGTAGTCTTAGTTGGATATACCTCTCAATCTGTTTAAACATATTATAAACAATTTAATGTATTTTGAATCGTTTGCATTCAGTTTTTTAACCAATATTTAATAATATTTGCCACCTTGTGTTGTTATGCTTGTGAGTTTGTGTCTGTGACTGTCCTCGTGTGTCGTTCTATTGCATTACGTTTCATCCCGCTTGCGTCTGAGACTGTTCTTGTGACTCGTTCTGTTTGTGTCTGCGATTGTATCACGTGTGGTCCCGCTTGTGTCTGCGTCTGTCCTCGTGTGTCGTTCTGTTTGTGTCTGCAGTTGCATTACGTGTCGTCCCGCTTTTGTCTGTGACTGTCCTCATGTGTCGTTCTGTTTGTCTGCAACTGCATTACTTGTCGTCAAGCTTGTGTCTGCGTCTGTCCTCGTGTGTCGTTCTGTTTGTGTCTGCGACCATATCACGTGTTGAACCACTTATATCTGCGTCTGTCCTTGTGTGTCGTTCTGTTTGTGTCTGCAACTGCATCACGGGTCGTTCTGTTTGTGTCTGCGACATTAAGTAACTTCATCATGTACTGTAGTTTAAGCATTGATATTCACCATGGTTATAAGTGTGTTTCGCCTGTGGTCAGGTGGCATTCTATTCATGCTCATGTTTGCAACGATAGACATGTATTGTTCTAATTTTATATCCGATGACCCCCTTTTGTCCGTCTGTGTGTGTCCGTCTGTGATAATGTATCGTTCTGGTCGTGAATGCGACTGGCAGAATGTGTAAATATGGTATGAACTGGAATCATATGTCATTCTGCTCGTGTCTGCGACTGTCAGAATGTGTAAATATAGTGTGTTACTGGAATCATATGTTATTCTGCTCGTGTCTGCTACAGTCAGAATGTGTAAATATACTTTGTTACTGGAATCATATGTCATTCTGCTCTTGTCTGCTACTGTCATAATGTGTAAATATAGTGTATTACTGAAATCATATGTCATTCTGCTCTTGTCTGCGACTGTCAGAATGTGTAAATATAGTGTGTTACTGGAATCATATGTTATTCTGCTCGTGTCTGCTACAGTCTGAATGTGTAAATATAGTGTATTACTGGAATCATATGTCATTCTGCTCGTGTCTGCTACTGTCAGAATGTGTAAATATAGTGTATTACTGGAATTATATGTCATTCTGCTCGTGTCTGCTACTGTCAGAATGTGTAAATATGATGTGTAACTGGAATCATATGTCATTCTGCTCTTGTCTGCGACTGTCAGAATGTGTAAATATAGTGTGTAACTAGAATCATATGTCATTCTTCTCTTGTCTGCGACTGTCAGAATGTGTAAATATAGTGTGTTACTGGAATCATATGTCATTCTGCTCTTGTCTGCGACTGTCAGAATGTATAAATATAGTGTATTACTGGAATCATATGTCATTCTGCTCTTGTCTGCTACTGTCAGAATGTGTAAATATAGTGTGTTACTGAAATCATATGTCATTCTGCTCTTGTCTGCGACTGTCAGAATGTGTAAATATGGTGTGTAACTGGAATCATATGTCATTCTGCTCTTGTCTGCGACTGTCAGAATGTGTTAATATAGTGTGTTACTGGAATTATATGTCATTCTGCTCGTGTCTGCGACTGTCAGAATGTGTAAATATAGTGTGTAACTGGAATCATATGTCATTCTGCTCGTGTCTGCTACTGTCAGAATGTGGATTTCTGATTATTTCTTTGTCGTCTGTCTGTATGTGTCAATCTCACTGTGTCTACGACTATCACCATGTGCCGTTCTAGTTTTGTCTGTTACTGACACCCTGTGTGTGGTTCTGATTCTGTTCTTTGTTATGATGTGTCATTTAGTTTGTACCTATGATTGTCATCAAGTGTCGTTCTGTTTGTGTCTGCGACTGTTATCCTGTGTCAGTAGAAATATGCCGCTCTAGTTTTTTTTCGTCTGTCGCCATGTGTCTTTTAACTTGAAATTGCGATTGTCAGTATATGCCGTTCTAATATTGTCTAGGATTTACATCAATTATACCGCTCTTCGCTTGTTTTCGCCTGTCACCACGTGTCGTTCTGCTTGTGTCTGCGACTGTCATCATGTGCCGCTCTTATATTGTCTGCCACGGGCATAATGCACCGTTCTACGTGTGTGTTCGCCTGTCAGCATGTGTCGTTCTGCTTGTGTCTTCGAATGTCATCATGTGCCGCTCTTATATTATCTGCCACGGGCATAATGTACCGTTCTATGTGTGTGTTCGCTTGTCATCATGTGTCGTTCTGCTTGTGTCTGCGACTGTCATCATGTGCCGCTCTTATATTGTCTGCCACGGGCATAATGTACCGTTCAATGTGTTTGTTCGCTTGTCACCATGCGTCGTTCTGCTTGTGTCTGCGACTGTCATCATGTGCCGCTCTTATATTGTCTGCCACGGGCATAATGTACCGTTTTATGTGTGTGTTCGCCTGTCATCATGTGTCGTTCTGCTTGTGTTTGTGAGTGTTAGTATATGTAGTTGTAATCTATCACATGTCCATTTGCTTGTGCATGCCGCGACTGTCAGCATACATATGTTGTTCTAGTTTGTCTTCGTCTGTCATCGTGTGCCATTCTGCTTGTGTATACGACAGTCAGCATATGTCGTTCTAGATTCGTCTGGGAGTGGCATAATGTAGCGTTCTACATGTGTTTCCCCCTGTCGGCATGGGTCCTTCTGCTTATGTATGCGATTGTCAGCGTATGCCGTTATAATTTCGTCTGGACTGGCATCATATACCGTTCTAGGTGTGTTTTATATACCTGGGTAAGGGAAGGAGCAAAAGTGACCTTTTAAGACAGACTGTTGCTTAATACAGGTTAATTTACTCTAAAAGTATAGAAATGGTAAATAGAAAATATGGTTGCTGAAGACAGGCGGCTGCTTAATAGATGTGACCGCTTACAGAGATTTGACTGTATGAATGAATTACATTATGCAAATCAGATTTTACCGTACTCACCGTTTGATTCAAACTGTTCTTTCAGATTATTTGTCACCTCCAGCTCGTCTTCGAAGCGGAATAGACTGGAAACACAGCAATCTGAGATACTTCCGGGGCTTATCTGCCAGTATTCCAGTTCGTTCCTGATCGCTGCGCCACACACGTGCTTCGGAAGATGTAACTCGCCCGTGCGGTAGTAATCGAGCACACAGTTAAACAATTCAGGGTTACGGTCGAAGAAATAAATGTTAAGCTCCGGTACGTACTCCGCCGATGTTGGTGAAATATTCGTTAACCGAGTATCTGGCACGGATCTTAGAGATTTCATGGTTGTCACAAAATGTGTACCTCCAACATTAATGTTGATGGCTTCAGCAAATTTTGAAGACTGCGAGATATCCATACCTTTTAAGATCGATTTTAATTATCAATTGACTCGTTTGTTTTTGGTCAAATATCGAAACCAGGAACATTCAAATAACGATATAAAATCCTCTTTCCCATCTTTGTCATCTGAATCTTTGTAAACAGATATAAATTATGTTCGCTTAATAATACCTCTTCATTCACGTGAACGCTGTAGTTATCCGATGTGATACAAAAAAACAACAACACATAAATAACCCTATCATATATACAAAAATCACATAAACAATTTCACTCATTGATACATTGTTCCGAAAAACAATCGATGAAACTGGTTATTTAAATGTAACATGCGTTTCCATGATTACGCGTGATCTATTCATTCTGTATGGTAATGGTAATTTTCCTTTAACACCTTCTCAATTAGTCCCCCATTACTTGATAATTATTGATACGACTGCTAAGAACACATGTGCTGCTGTACGCCACCTGTGTAGAATTCCCAATCTTATTCCTAACATGCAATATTTCATTAGTGACACTGACGTCATTAGATAAATAAAAACAATAAATCCGATATAGCTTCACCGTCGATATGTCGATATATTCAATTATCACGTATTGTTTTATACAATACACAAGGATAATGCTCGTCAGTTAAGATAGATATGTCCACGGTCTCTCCTGTTACCCGAAGTCTGTCATCTCAATCGGCGCTAATATTTACATCTGTTTTCATACAGGATATTTGACATAATGTCACGCGGTAATGGATCGAGATTTTAATAATTAATAATTTTTTATAATTTACACTTCATCGATTTTGCAATGATATTACGGTTGCTATGGCTTTGCGATCCATTAACCCTTGTAGACAGTAGGCATTCCGACATATAAAGTGTTTGACACAGACGGCAATTCCCTGTCCCTGTATGCTACATCCGTGCATTAGTATTTGATTTATAAACATCTAATTAACTACAGTATAATCAATATTTCACATTGATATGCTTTTTTTTTAAAGAAAGGTCAAGAGGTCATATACGAACTACTCGTAAAAATAAAGTTAGGGTCTGTTATTCATCTTCAGTGTCGATCAATTTTATTTTATTCAAATTTCGTACATGAATCGTGTACCCATCATTCAGGACGCAGTACAGAAAAAAAATTAATTCTACCGTTTCAAAGCAAACCATAATTATTGCATAATTGTGATTACAAAATCATAATACAAAAATTTAAAACCTATACAATCATAACACAAAAACAAAACTTATATAAGCATAACACAAAAATACAAAACTTATAAAAGCATAATAGAAACACGCAAAACCTATAAAAAGATATTACAAAAATACACAACCTATAAAAGCATAAACAAAAATAAAAAACCTATAAAATCATAACACAAAAACATCAACATATATAATCATAACAGAAAAATACAAAACATATAAAAGCATAACGACAAATACAAACCTATAAAAGCATAAAACAAAAATAAAAATATTTATACAATCATAACACAAAAATACAAAAATGATACAAGCATAACACAAAAATGCAAAACCTACATCTGGTTTCAAACAATATAAAACACCTTTTTTACTAATAGTAACTATATTTTCATTGAAATACATGTACTAGTTTAAAATTGGTTGCTGAGGACCTCAGGGAAGATTGGACTATACGTCCAACTGAATTTCTTGGTTAAATAATGTCATTACTATTTTCCTCATTCTTCTTTTTCTTATTTGCATTCTTCTTCTTCTTGTTCTTGTTCTTCTTATGTTCTTGGCCTTCTTCTTGTTATTGTCATTCTTGTTCTTGTTCTTGTTCTTAGCCTTCTTCTTGTTCTTGGCCTTCTTGTTATTGTTCTTGTTCTTGGCCTTCTTTTTGTTCTTGGCCTTCTTGTTCTTGGTCTTGGTTTTATTCTTGTTCTTGACCTTCTTGTTCTTGTTCTTGGCCTTCTTCTTGTTCTTGGCCTTCTTGTTCTTGTTCTTGTTCTTGGTCTTGTTCTTGGCCTTCTTGTTCTTGTTCTTTTTCATAGCCTTCTTCTTGTTCTAGGCCTTTTTGTTCTTGTTCTTGGTCTTGTTCTTGACCTTCTTGTTCTTGTTCTTGGCCTTCTTCTTGTTCTTGGTCTTCTTCTTGTTCTTGTCATTCTTGTTCTTGTTCTTGTTCTTGTCCTTCTTCTTGTTCTTGTCATTATTGTCCTTGTCCTTGTTCTTCTTCTTCTTCTTGTCATTATTGTTGTTGTTTTTGCTCTTCTTCTTCTTGGCCTTCTTGTTGTTCTTTTCGTACTTGTCCTTCTTGTTCTTGTCATTCTTGTTCTTCTTGTTCTTAGCCTTCTTGTTCTTGTTCTTGTTCTTTTTGTTCTTCTTCTTGTTCTAAGTTAATTGTTCTTAGTTAATTGTTCTTGTTCCTTGTTTTGTTCTTGTTCTTGTTCGTGTTCTTGGTATTCCTGTTCTAAGTCTTGTTCTTGTCTTTCTTGTTCTTGTTCTTGTTCTTGGCCTTATTGTTGTTGTTCTTCTTCTTCTTGGCCTTCTGCTTGTTCTTGTTATTGTCCTTCTTGTTTTTATCCTTGTTATTGTTCTTGTTTTCTTGTTCTTGTTCTTGTCATTGTACTTGTTCTTCTTGCTTTTATTCTTCTTGTTCTTCTTCTTCCTCTTATTCATCTTTTTCTTATTCTTTTTCTTGTTGTCCTTCCTCTTATTCGTTTTTTTCTTATTTTTCTTCTTATTCTTTTCTTCAGATTCACCCATTTCACACAGAGCCTTCCAGACAATAATATCCTCATCTAAAAGTAAAAGTGGCAA
This sequence comes from Panopea generosa, assembly GCA_029582155.1. Classification (NCBI taxonomy): domain Eukaryota; kingdom Metazoa; phylum Mollusca; class Bivalvia; order Adapedonta; family Hiatellidae; genus Panopea; species Panopea generosa. The sequence goes on along the minus strand of CM055896.1, from coordinate 11,473,853 downwards.
CCGTCCTTTGTAGCACAACATCAGTATTTGTTGTAAGCTATTCAAGACAATCGTTTTAGAAATTGCATCCTTGACGTCCTTGCGTCCGGACACTTCTGTCTGTAACAGGCCCGTCTGCTTCATTTAGATGTTTTCAATATGTCACATTGTGTCTCTAATGATACATGTACATACTGATGTTTTAGTTATCTTTAATATTTGCTTTTAGAAAAATGATTATGATTATAAAGACGCACATTCTTTTAAACGTCTATAAATACAGACCAATTTGTTTTCCAAGATGACGTCACTAGCTCCGTTTGTTCTTTGTTTAGACACATCCCTAACTAAGTTTGGTTAGTTATTATAGCGCGGGGAGGTTAGAAGGCATGGAGTATTTTAACAGAATATACTCATAAATTGTCCCAGATATCACAATTCCTTGAAATAAGTGTTAATATATTTCACTAAAGATTTTGAATAAAGACTCCTGGCTTATTCCGGGAAAACTTCAAAATAAAATAGGTCTAATGAAAACAGTTCCCAAGGTTCGTGCGTTGGACAAAGGTCAGTGCCAGTCGTACATGCTCGGCCAATTCCGTCCTTCGGTATTTCAATTATGATAATTGGCGAGGTGGTCCAAATGAGGTCAGTACGTAAGCGGCACCTAGCGGTAACACAATGACAACTTGTCATATTCATATGCGACGCTTGCTTGTTCAAAAGACAAACGTCTTCACAAGTTCTGCAGAGAATAAAAAAAAACATTTTAATAAGCGAAAATCAAATAACGTTTTTGATTAGTTGATTCAAACAATCGGACTACCTCGGAGATTTACATAGTATTTAAAAAAGTATCGTTTAGATGTTTATTTCTATATTCATTATTTTTATATTAGATATTTTCTATGACAAAGATCTTGCAAAAGATAACTGCTTCCGGCCGAATTTATTTTTAAATTTTATTATAACAAACCAGACGTGTGATTGTTTCGGCAAAACAGATCTTACTTCCAAAACCAAACGTTTTTTCTGCATAACTAAGAAGCAAGCGTCTCATATGATCAAGACTACAGCTGTACATTCTAACCGGTTTGTATATTTATTGCACATCTGTTAAAATAAAACTGTCTGTCTGGAAGTTTACTGTCATATCAGCACATGTTATTGATAGTTTACACCACAGAAAAGCAATTTAATAAAATGTTTGTGCCATTCTCCACATCACTTTTTTTCACAGTGAATGTGCTACAGGTGTCTTGTTGCATCTATAAAGTACTGTCACCAGGAATCCGCCTGATCATTCCGTGATAACATTAAATACAATTTTATCGATTTAGTGCGCTGTTAACTATGACGGAAATACATTCATTATATACTATACAATCATTGGCTGTCGGGGTAGTATTGAATATGAGTTGATATCAATTAGAGAATATCAATATTGACAGAGCGGGATAATTGATGAAATGTTTCTTATGAACTATGGTGAGTTATAAATCTATATATCATAATCAAGTCCTAAAAATAAAACAACACTTTCACGCCAGGAATAAACAACCGACTGTATGTATTCCCACTTACGGCCACCCATCAACAAGTTATAGTTGCAATTATGAATCTATTTCAAATTCAAGTCTTGAAATAAAATCAAAATAAATTTAAATCAAAGAAAAAAAATAGAATAAAACAAATGCTGGAAAGAGATCAGAAAATGTATAGAAATTGGAAACCATGCCGACAGACATAATAAATCGAAAACTTACAGATATACCATTGATAAACAAAACCATGCAGACATACCATTGCTAAACAAGACCATACCGACCTACCGTTGTTAAACAGGACTACGAAGACGTACCATTGTTAAACAATACCACGAAGACATACCATTGCTAAACAAGACCATACCGATTTACCATTGTTAAACAATAGCACGTAGACATACCATTGCTAAACAAGACTACGTAAATATACTATTGCGAAACAAGACTACGTAGGCATATCATTGCTAAACAAGACTACATAGACATACCATCGCTAAACAAGACATATGTAGATAGATAGATATACCATTGCTAAACAAGACCATGCAGACATACCATTGCTAAACAAGACCATGTAAACATATTATTGCTAAACAAGACTACGTAGACATACCATTGCTAAACAAGACTACGCAGACATACCATTGCTAAACAAGACCATGCAGACATTCCATTGCTAAACAAGACCATACATATCTACCATTGCTCAACACGACCATGCAGATCTGCCAATACTTAACACGACCATACAGACCTACCATTGCTAAAATAGACCATGCAGACCTACCATTGCTACACAAGACCATACATACATTACACTGCTAAATAAGACATTGCAGACCTATCCTTGCTAACCAAGACCATGAAGATCAAGACCATGCAGAAAACTCATTGCTAAACACGACCACGCTGACCTACGCCTGCCATCCAAGACCATGAAGATCAAGACCATGCAGAATACTCATTGCTAAACACGACCACGCAGACCTACCCCTGCTAACCAAGACCATGAAGGTCAAGACCATGCAAAATACTCATTGCTAAACACGACCAGGGAGACCTACCCCTGCTAACCAAGACCATGAAGATCAAGACCATGCAGAATACTCATTGCTAAACACGACCACGCAGACCTACCCTTGCTAACCAAGACCATGAAGATCAAGACCATGCAGAATACTCATTGCTAAACATGACCAGGCAGACCTATCCCTGCTAGCCAAGACCATGAAGATCAAGACCATGCAGAATACTCATTGCTAAACACGACCACGCAGACCTACCCCTGCTAACCAAGACCATGTAGATCAAGACCATGCAAAATACTCATTACTAAACACGACCACGCTGACCTACCCTTGCTAACCAAGACCATGTAGATCAAGACCATGCAGAATACTCATTGCTAAACACGACCACGCATACCTACCCCTGCCAACCAAGACCATGAAGATCAAGACCATGCAGAATACTCATTGCTAAACACGACCAGGCAGACCTACCCCTGCTAACCAAGACCATGTAGATCAAGACCATGCAAAATACTCATTGCTAAACACGACCACGCATACCTACCCTTGCTAACCAAGACCATGTAGATCAAGACCATGCAGAATACTCATTGCTAAACACGACCACGCAGACCTACCCCTGCTAACCAAGACCATGACGATCAAGACCATGCAGAATACTCATTGCTAAACACGACCACGCTGACCTACGCCTGCCATCCAAGACTATGAAGATCAAGACCATGCAGAATACTCATTGCTAAACACGACCACGCAGACCCACCCCTGCTAACCAAGACCATGAAGATCAAGACCATGCAGAATACTCATTGCTAAACACGACCAGGCAGACCTACCCCTGCTAACCAAGACCATGAAGATCAAGACAATGCAGAAAACTCATTGCAAACACGACCAGGCAGACCTACCCCTGCTAGCCAAGACCATGAAGATCAAGAACATGCAGAATACTCATTGCTAAACACGACCAGGCAGACCTACCCCTGCTAGCCAAGACCATGAAGATCAAGACCATGCAGAATACTCATTGCTAAACACGACCACGCAGACCTACCCTTGCTAGCCAAGACCATGAAGATCAAGACCATGCAGAATACTCATTGCTAAACACGACCACGCAGACCTACCCCTGCTAACCAAGACCATGAAGATCAAGACCATACAGAATACTCATTGCTAAACACGACCACGCAGACCTACCCCTGCTAACCAAGACCATGAAGATCAAGACCATGCAGAATACTCATTGCTAAACACGACCACGCAGACCTACCCCTGCTAACCAAGACCATGTCGATCAAGACCATGCAGAATACTCATTGCTAAACACGACCACGCAGACCTACCCCTGCTAACCAAGACCATGTAGATCAAGACCATGCAGAATACTCATTGCTAAACACGACCACGCAGACCTATCCCTGCTAACCAAGATCATGAAGATCAAGACCATGCAGAATACTCATTGCTAAACACGACCACGCAGACATACCTTTGCTAAGATATGTTACATACAGGGTAACTCAAATACATGGAATGTAGATATAATAGTATTTTAGAGAAAATAGCCGTCCTTTAAACGAAAATCTAAGTCAGAGAAATGAAATGGAGACATTTTAATGGGTTGAACGCCATTTTAAACACATTTCCGGTTATATATTCATTATTGGTAGAGAAAGACCTTAGAATAAATCTGAGTGGAACCACCGTCCTTCCGCAAGTAACTGACCGAGCAGGACTCGAACCGCGGTGAGAGGTAAGTAATCTTTAGACGAAACATTGGACCACTCGTCCACAGAGGACTCTTGAACGAACAGGGACAATAGATGCATGTAGCATCACAATTTAGTAAACATATAAAATATACATAACATATGTACGGTGTTCCGTTAGTGCCATCATTGCATCGCTTTGTCCACAGGTACGCACAAATACGCGACAATACGATGGTACAATGGTGACAATAGCAAGATTGTGATGGAACAAAGGCACGTTGAGACACGGAATTATAGCGCGACTTTGTCACCGTGCCTTCGCAACGTCACTATCATGTTATCGTGCCATCAACATTGTGACGATGGTATGGAGCGAAGGCAAGATGCATTCGGACCACGTCACCTAATATGAAATAAGGCATTGCCTAAAAGGGGATTTATCAATTACAGTCACTGTATATGTAGATTATTTATTATCAGTGTGTCAGGATAAGATTTATAACTATCAAAATAATAAATTGCCATAAAGTTTAATAGAAAATATAGCATTTTTATCGTTTCATATATGGCCAAAATATGTAAGTCTGTTTGTAAGTCCATGTGCAAGTCAGCTCAAAGAAGTATATAGAATCTATGTAGGTCCTTGCTTGGATGTTGAATATTTGCTGTCGTAACCATCAGTTACCAAAGATAAGGAAGGATTTGTTTAAACTTATCTATTTTTACTTCGATTGTATCACACAAGTTCTTACATCTTAGACAAATCACGCTCAAAGACTTCCTGGTTAGAACCAGTATTAAGCATACGGGAATGTGTCTTGCTCAAGGACACCACGCATAGCCATGGCGGAGGATTGAACCCACGACCCTCTGATCATGGGTTTGGTGCTCTACCACTGGACCACGCGTTCCGCACAAAGAAGGATAACCAAGTAACCAAAAATAAAGACATGTTTCTTAGTAATTCTTAAATTTTGATGTTATATATTTGCTGTAGTAATCTAGAGTGCCAAAAGACAAAGAAGGATAACGAGTAACCAGGGATAGAGACATTTATTTATATTTCTAATTTGAACTACAATGTGAAAAATTATTTAGCATAAATGTTTTTTTCTAGGATACCAAAGACATATAACAAGTAACCTCAGTTACCAAAGGTATATAACGGGATACAAATGGACTTACTTGTGCAGGGGTGCTACTTTTTTATCAAATCTATTTTTGTTAAGGGAATAAATTGCAACCAAATATTTTTTATGTGTTTCATTAATTATATATCAGTGTAACAGTCTTTTTAAGTGGTATACAGTAATACTTATTTTTTCAAATTCGGTTGAATCAGTATATTGTCAGTGATTTAATGTATATGTCTCAGTTATTGTAAACAAACAGAACTTGTGGTATTTCTCTGTTAGCTTCCTCTCTTCTGTTTTACTTACTTTCATTACTACATGATTGTAACATTTTGAGACTGGTTTTGAGTCCAACCTGGTTGTCTATATGTATTCAGGTAATAGTTCTAGTTGCCCCATTCTATTAGCATCATATAGCTTTAAGCCCATACCAATTGTATTGTTTTATCTATAATTATTACCTATGTCAATTGGCTATGGGCACTCATGTGTACAGTCTTGGTAAAGAAAGGTTGACATTGTATTTACACCATCTATTACACTTTTATGTAAATTTTGACAAATATAATGGAGTTTTTAGTTTGTGCAACTTCGTAAGGGTGTCAAGTTCCCCACCAGGACTTGAACCTGGAGCTCTTTTCAAACAGAAAAGTGTGCTAGCTTACACTATAGAGATGTACCCCGACACCACAAACCAAGTGTACATTATATTATCTGAATATGTGATAACTAAGATCACCCTTAAAAAATTGTTTGTTTGCCATTTCCAACCCATACCAGATAGGAGGTGGGTAGGTAGGTAGGGGACTTTTTTAATTTGCATCCAATCTGAAAATCCTTAAAAGGATATGGACAGACTCTGAGAGAAAGGACTTGTAGGCAAAGACCTAGAATATATTGAATGAACAACAATATTTTTTTATTAGGGATTGGGGGGGGGGGGGGGGGAAGGGGGGGGTGGGGGTGGGGAAGTTACAGTCAGTGCACTTCAACCATGTCGCTACAAAAGCTAGCTTAACAATAAGGCTGTTGTAAGTGACCTATATACATTCACTACACTCCTCCCCTCTTTAACCTTTAGGGCTTATAAGCCCTCAGCTGCACAGCCTGTGGCCAGTTCCTGGCCATATCGAGTCCCATCCCAAGGAAAGAGAGATTGTGCAGACACAGGCTCGACGCCATTAAAGTAACAGCGGTCACCCATCTGAGTACTAACCCTGTACTTCATTGCTGAACTTCCAATACAGTCAGTGCACTTCATAGCTAGCTTAACATGTTGTAAGTGACCTATGTATATTCAGTACACTTTCATTTACTTACCCGAATAAGGCATTGTGATGAAACCCAACCGGGAATGAAACTGGAGACCCCTGGATCCTGAAGCAATAATGTATCCTTACAACGGCGACACGATTTACCCCATACTAACAAATAAAAAAATTCCCCTGATAACAACTAGACTACCTTATCAATTTTAGCAGAGAACATTATTTGAAACAACAAGGCATACAGTATTGGTTCTTATACTGCCAAAAATTAACATTGTATATGTAGACGACAAAATACCTTGAGCAAAGCTGCGAGGGTAAACAAACATAGACTGACTGACTAAAGACATCATTTTTTGTCGGTGTTAATTACGTCTCATACAGATATGTCAACACAACTGTCACGGTGTCACGATCTGTAACGAAAACTTCTTGTCCACGAGGCATTATTTGTAAGTGGCAATACTTCCAAGACAGTGCATCTACAATAACTGATTAAAAACTACACCTATCGTAGTGGGAAAAATAACAAGTGTATCAGCCTTATCTACGTATAATTGTACTAAAATCCTAGACAACAATATGTTGGCTGGCGTCCTTCAGCTGGAGTCATGTTGTTCGGATGGCAGATTCGAAACAGTTATTTATCAATTACTTTCAATAAGTATACATGACTTGTATATACATATATATTGTTAAATCATAAAAAACATCGTGTGTGTAACGTAATAATGCGTATTACCGTAACATTTCTTCATATACTTATCGGACTACTTTTTGAAGTATGGAAAAGAGTAAGTTATTTGGTTTAGCCAAACGTGCACTTTTTTTTGTCAAGGGAGCTAACTCCTCTAGTTCATATTTTGGTTGCCGTTCTGCACCATTTTTTACTAACCGTGAGAACCAACCATTTAAGTTGTACGGGTTACAGTCCTTGACTCACCAGTGCTTAAACCGGAAATACAAAAAATAAATAAGCATCATTGTAATTTAACGGACGCGTGTACAATGCCGTTCCGGTGATTTTCACCGGCGCTCTGCGCCGGTGATAAATCCCCTATTATCCTTATTCCGAAGGATGACGGAATTGACCGAGTATGTACGACTGGTCTCGACGGTGATGGAGCGAAGGCACGATGACGAGCACGCGGTTACAACAGCACGGTGGTGATGGTACGACAGCACCATGGTGATTAAGCGAATTAATGTTGTACTTATGTGTTTCACAATCGACGTAAAATAAATTTGTCTGACTGAATTTTTTTCCAATACAAGAAGTATTTTATATCTTGACTATAGTGATTCTGACAATATCGTACATTTAACGTAAGCACATTAAAATATGTTGATTATCGTTAGTTGTTTCCACTTTTAGAATAGTTTTGCATACTGTGTCCTGTAAATTGTATTTGTATTTTGGTGTTTGGTATGTGGAAAATATTAGATACTGTGATGTAATTTTGTTTTAATGTCTGAACTCCATATGCACCGTTACTATGGTTACATACTACAGTTTTACTGATATTTGTTAAGGTAAAATATTTTTTAAATTGATATTAAATACTGGATTATTGATTTTAAATATATATACTTTTACGATCGATCTCTTTATTTATGGCGATTTTGAAAACAGACGAAACCATTAATTGTCTCGTCAATTTAGAAAGTGTCACGAGGATTGCATTAATTACTGGTTCCCGGTCCCAGCGATATATTTTAAAGACATCAATCAATAAAACACGCCGAGGTTATGGAAGGTTTATGACATTTATATAATTTTATACGAATGCGCTGCATTCTTAATTCACCAGGGCCTGAATCCATCAATACTTAGAGTCTGGGAACCAGACTCGGACTCAAAACTGATATTTTTGTAAAACCCTGAAAACATGCACTTATGGGTAAGAAAGATGATCATTGCTCATCGAACCATTGACCAATGGAATAACCTACCACAGGATTTGGTTAATGCAAAGAATGTAATAATATTTAAAACGGGACTGTACAAGCTATGGAAGGAGAAAAGATATGATTTGTCAGAAGTTTACTGATTAACAGTTTAGAGACCCACATTAAAACTTTATATAAATTAAGGAATAGTACACAGACCGGATCGGCGAATGTAAATGAGAAGAAGTTGAAGGGGGTAATAAGCTAGAAGAGCTTAATAAGTTCCCCAGAAGACAAAAGGTAGACAAAAGGTAGGTAGGTAGTAACTGATTGATTCTGTATATAAATATATGATTAACTTGTTTAATAGATGTTATTTGAATCTTAAATGTTTGACATTTTTAGTCTGAGTCTAAATCTCAGGCACAAAATATTGACGAATTTAGGTTCAGGAATCATAATTATATCCCGTAATAAATTGTCCTCCGTTGGGAAGTACGTAAAATATTTATTTGGTTACACTCTAATTCCAATATTTCGACCAAATGAGTCTGTATCAAGGATAAAAAACAGTTTGACACTTCAGTTCTTGATTGGAATAAATTTGTGAAAGTTATTTCTATAGAAACGCAATGTTTAATTGCTAATTAACGTTGTATTTAAGTTAGCATGATGTCTGTAATAAGTGTTTTTAACGTTACATCCATATGGTTTGGCAGTTTTCAATTTCCTTATCCCTATTGATTCCCGTATCAGTCTCTTCGTTCTGGGCCCACAATACAACTTTTCAGTACGGAACAAAACAGCCGTTCTGATTTTGCTATGGTAGTCAAAATGCACGTTAATTGGTTTGTTTTTATTGAGGCGTTTTCCACGCAAATCTTCAGTCACACTTTCCTTCAGTTCCAGTTCCCGTTCCGTTTCTCTAACATTCATAACTGAATCATGTGCAACTTAATGCATAAATTACATTCATTCTGTACCTCATTTACCAGCTCAAAGCTGTTTTGGTCGGATGTATCCCGAAGTGGTGGTTTACATATTTTGATGTACATCTCACACTTTATCAGGCGGTTTGTCCGGATATGGACCAAAGTGTCATATAGACTTTGATCTCTTCGGAAGGTACCAACCGATGGTTCTTTAAACACGTGCTTCATTCTACATGACCGATGTAAGACATTCATTTATTTGAAAATAATACCATGTACATTAGAAAACAAGTTTCAAGGGCGTAGTTTGGCTGAAAACGATGTAAATGCACAGTTGTAGGGGTTCCGGAGGCACGCTCCTCCGAAAACAAATTCAGCTAGACTGTCCAGGTGTGTTTTGACGTATATTTCTTATTTTTAGGGGGCCTGGTTATCCTTGATATTAACCTTGAATTCACTGTTATATAACCAAATAAATGTAATGTTTTCTCTTCATTATAAGCAAATTTAAGTAGCATTTGGATCAGATTTTATTGCATTTTTTTTGCATTTTTTGCATTTTTATTTTTTCTCAGAAAAAAAAAGTAGTGCCTACAGTGCCTATCAATAGCCAACCGCTATTCCTCCGTTTTCGAAATTGCATTTTCAACTCTTGTCTATGTCGCTTATATATCATTATACGTGCTTTGCGCTTTTTAATTAGTCATACGAACACAAAGGAGACTCAACTATACGTTTTGAAAAAAAAATTGATTCAGAGAACTTCAGCTTGTTCGGAGTTTCGCATGCTGGACTTATATACTTTTTTTCACTCAGTACGATAAAATAATTCGGCACTTATCGAATGATTTGATTTAATTTGCACACAAAGGTACTGTTACGGGCGTGTTTTTTTTTCATCGAAAAGGTCATTTCATTTCTTTATAGATAGATGACGGGAAAATGTTTTGTAATCTGAATGCGTGCATATCGTTTGAATATTATTTGAATGTTATGAATTTTTATCTTGATGTTTCATAAACAAAAACTGGAACAATATTAGATAGTAACACATGTTGAGTTTCATTCACTCTATTTTATAAATAAAACGAGTTTTATGTTTTGCCTCTCCAATTTCTGAACGGATTTCACTACACTGATACAAGTTCTAATACAATCTATATACAGCTTCATTTCTTATTTTATTTAAGTATAGTACCATCAACGGAAACAGGAAATACTTCACGTAATGGCGTTTATAATTAATCCTTGTTTCTTCTTATTTAAAAATATAAATTATTTTATTTGAATGGCATTATAGATGTATTTTGAACATTTTGATATCATGGTCATGTTTGATTTGTGAATTTAGAAAAAAAATGATGCTTGGAAATTCGGGTATGAAAACATGATTTCGGAAGTTTACATTCACTATGTCAACAGTGTACACACTGAGCAGAAAAAAAAATCTTGGATTTTACATGACCCCTACTTTTCTCATCGTATTTTAGTACAGATATATCGAAACTAAGTTTAGATAAATGTTAGTTAAAATTAAGATTTGAAAGGATTTGAAAATATTAGCTGTTAAGTGGTTTATGCGCTACTTGAATCTTTTTGATGCTATTATATAGTGTTGTACTGTTAGAAATAAGCTTGTATTGATTTCAATGGATAACAAGGGATCTCCAAACAAAAGTGTATTTACAGTTGGTTGTATGTTTAATTCTCGTATTTTTTGTAACATAATGTCTCTGCTCCGTATACAAAGAACAAATGAAGAGGTAATGATCTGTGTTTTCTATTAATCCACATGTACAACGTGGGATGTTGATTAAGTTTTTAGTGTATAGAAGATAATTAAGAGGACTACAGTATGTTCTAAGGCGAGTGTGTTGGATCTGTGATAATCTCTTCCCTGCATAATAGTGTTTTGGAGTAATAGGTCGGTTGCTATTGAGTTTATTCTTAAAAACTGTAATTGATTCTGAGTTTTTTATTTCTATTGATAGTTCGTTCCAGTCCCTTGTTGTCGAGGGAAGAAAAGATGGTAAAAAAGCTGGGTATTCCATGGTAATGTACGGTTGTCATTTGAATTTCGCAGGTTGTACGTAACTGTATTACCGATGTTTGCAGGGACTAGAGCAGTAAGAGGAGACGGTGCAAGGTTGTGAGTCATTTTATAAAATAAGGACAATTTGTGTTTTTTACGTCTATGTATTAACCATTCCCAGCCAATTTCCTGATAAAGTGTTTGAATTGAGATTAGTTTAGTAGTTCCAGTTGCTATTTTAGCTGCTTCTGTTTGAATGGATTCTAGTTCTTGTTCTTCGTATTGGGTACAGTTATCCCACACTACATCTGCGTATTCCAAGATGGGTCTAATGAATGTTAGATACATTATTTCTAATGATTTTCGATCTAATTGAAACTTAATTTTTCTCATAATATTAATTTTCTTCCAAGCCCTTTCTTTAATACTATAAAAGTGTTCGTGCCATGTTCCATTTGAAGATAGAGTTAGACCTAAATGTTTATGAGTGTTTACTTCGTTAATGGGTACATTATTCATTATTAGGTTTGGGTGAACAGGTTTGTTAATTTTCCTCGAAATAACCATTGATTCAGTTTTCATAGGATTAAAAGTAACTAGCCATGTGTTTGCCCAGTGGTTAATAGTGGCTAAGTCACGATTGATCATTGTAGCAGCATTTTCGGGTGTATCTACTAAAATATATAAACTAGTATCATCTGCAAACAATTTAATTTGACAGTTTATTTGGGAGACAATGTCATTAATGTAGATTAAAAATAAAAGAAGCCCGAGCGTTAATCCTTGCGGAATTCCAGCCTCAACTGAGGTAGTGTCTGATATATGGCCAGGAATAACAACACGTTGTTTTCTCTCTTGGAGATAAATTTGTAATCCAATTTAATAGAGGACCCGTTATTCCAACTGACTTTAGTTTAAGAACAAGTCCTCTATGCCAGACCCTATCGAAGGCTTTTGATATATCACAAAACACAGCACGTACTTCCTTTCCTTCGTCTAGGGCCTGGCAAAAAGTATTGTATATGTCTACAAGTTGATTAGTAGTAGAGTCATTGGGGACAAAGCCAGATTGGAGGGGTGTTATAATTTTATTATGGTTAAAAAAATTAAATAAATGTTAATGTACTATTCTTTCCATTAGTTTGTCGATAGTTGACAACAATGATATGGGTCGATAGTTCGAAAAATCGGATGGGTCATTTTTTTTTAAAATAGCACAAACATGGGCCAACTTCCAATCGGAAGGGACTTCGCTTATTTCAAGCGAACGATTAAAAAGGTTAGTCAATGGAACTGTTAACTCAAGTGATAGTTCTTTAAGAATTCTACTATTTATCAGGTCCTGCCGCTTTGCCAAGCTTTAGCTGTTGTAGAGCTGTTCTTACTTCTGCTTGTGAAATTACGATAACATTTAATGTTGGTCTATTTGGATCTATCAATATATCTGGCAAAGCTATATTTTTGTCATTAAGTTGTGTTTGTGAAGCGAAATGATTATTTAAGAGATTAGCTTTTTCAAGACCGTCTGTATATATAGTGTTATTATGTTTAAGTGGGGGTATGCTAGATGAAGTGCAATTTGGCGTAATAAATGATTTTAGGAGTTTCCACCAGTCAGAGGTTGATAAGGAACTAGACTTTAACTTTTCAGATAGATTGTTTAATTGTTCCTGCTTGGGTTTGCGTATTTTTGTTATTGTTTCGTTTCGAAGTTTTTTATAGTTTGACAAATTCTCAAGTGTGTTGGAGATTTTAGCTTTGTCATATAGTTGTTTACGTTTTCGCATAAGTTTACGTATTTCAGATTTCATCCAAGGGGGGTCAGTTGGGCGAATCGTTACAATTTTTCTTGGAATTGAGCTTTCAGCGAGTTTAATTATTGTGTTTGATATATTTTTTGCATATGTGTCAATGTCGTTGTCATAGTGGGAGTTCCAGTCGGTGTTACGCGCTTCTTGTCTTAAACGGTCATAGTCGCCCTGATTATACATCCAAATAGTACGTTTGGAGCAATTTGGTAATGGTTTGCTCATGTTAATATGGCAGAAGATGGGACAGTGATATCTCATATTTTGATCAAGAAAAGGTTCGCCAACTCCGCTGGCAGCAATTGTAGCGAGTTTAGATACAAACAACGAGTCAATAATAGAAGAAGAATAGTCTGTAAAATGGGTGGGTTCTGCAATTGTTTGCGAAAGTTCAAATCTTTGCATTAGATTAAATAGTTTCCTATTAGTATTTGATTTAAGAACATCAAGGTTGAAATCTCCCATTATAATAATATCTTGTATTCCTGTATCCACAGCGAGGCCTATAGATTCTTCAATAGTATTTAATGTAGCTTCAGGAGACTTTGGAGGTCTGTAGAACGTACCATAAAGCATCTTTTTATTATTAATATAGACTTCTATCCATAAGCATTCGATATTATTGGGTTCAAGTTCAGTTCTTCTTATTGCGTGTAATTTATCGCTTACGTATACAATAATACCACCATGAGCGTCTAATGGTCTGTCTTTACGAAATGGGACTAAATAATTGTCAAAGAATATATCATCGTTTGACACATTGTCTGTTAACCAGGTCTCGGTAAATGCTAATATATCAAAGTTGAATAATTCTGCATAGAGTAAATCTTTCTTTGGCAGAAAACTCTGGACAGTGTAGTGAACTATTGACATATTATGTTGATGAGAAGTGTTTTCGTTATTGACTGGCGAATTAAGTGTATGGATTGGGCCTGGATTGGATTCAATATCCCAATGTTGCATTATGATTATAGCTAACCAAGACAATAGTTCAAAATTTGTGAGAGGCTTAAGTCCCTTTGTCTTAGATAATGGCGGTTATAAATAATCCTCAATTCTTCTTCTTTAAAAATGCATTTTCCTTATTTTAATGCTCATTTTTTTATTTGAATGGCATTATTGATGTATTTTGAACATTTTGATAGCATTGTCATGTTTGAATTGTGAATTTAGAAAAAAAAGGATGCTTGGAAATTGGGGTATGAATTCATGATTTCGGTAGTCTACTTTCACTTTGTCACCAGTGTACACACTAAGCAGAAAAAAAATCTCTTATATGACACATGACCCCTACTTTTCTCATCATATTTTGATAGTGCAGAGGTTGACAAACAGTAAAATGTAGGTTTCACTTCTTTCATTTGGGACTCTCTATGAATGACAAGCCTTCAAACTTTTATTATTTACTATAGAATAAAGAACAAAAATCAATGGTGGGGTTACACCTATAAGAGAGACTTGAGTGAAATGGGGGTGATTTTCCAAAATGTTAATTGTAGGTAAAATAACCTCTTTTTTACACTCTCATAGTCTTAAATGACAAATTGGAGACATTTGCTTCATAAAAAAACAACATTTTGGCAAGTTTATGCCTCAAATAAAGCATATATGTGCATATTTACATTGAAATTTCATGAAAAATCACAATTTAAATGTGCAATTTTTAGCATGTACATTGTATTTAATAATGTATTTTGGTAAGATAATGTCTGCAGTGTATCATGAGACTATTTTGGTGTAAAAATTTTAATGGAATTAGGTAAAAAAAAAAAATTTTTGGTAAAATTAGTCGAACACATCAAAATTGCATGACGGTCAACATCTCGCGCCTGTATATAATGATCATGTAAAAAGTGGTATTTTGACAAAAGTTTCAGTATTTAATGCCTGCAACTTGGCAGTATTACTTCAAATTGGTAGCACTTAGTAAAAAAGAGGTAATTATGAAATTAAAAAAAAAAAGAATTTCCTTATAATAAGACATAGTGCCACCATTGCAAAAAGGAAGTGCTTCCGTGGGGTAGTCGCATAATGGCGGTTGTAAATAATCCTCAATTCTTCTTCTTTAATAATGCATTTTCCTTATTTTAATGCTCATTTTTTTATTTGAATGGCATTATTGATGTATTTTGAACATTTTGATAGCATTGTCATGTTTGAATTGTGAATTTAGAAAAAAAAAATGATGCTTGGAAATTGGGGTATGAATTCATGATTTCGGTAGTCTACTTTCACTTTGTCACCAGTGTACACACTGAGCAGAAAAAAATCTCTTATATGACACATGACCCCTACTTTTCTCATCATATTTTGATAGTGCAGAGGTTGACAAACAGTAAAATGTAGGTTTTACTTCTTTCATTTGGGACTCTCTATGAATGACAAGGCTTCAAACTTTTATTATTTACTATAGAATAAAGAACAAAAATCAATGGTGGGGTTACACCTGATAACCTCGGCATTTATGCTACGCAATAGACCTCTGACATAATAAAGTGCCATTTTGGAACTACTTTCAGTCACATGATAAAATAGAATGGCGGACCCCTTATGCCACCTTTGTGGAAGTTGTGCCAGAAAATATAAACGTTGGTTAATCAAGACTGATATTTTAAATTTCCCTATAAACATGACACATGTCGAGTGTATCAATAAAAAAATCGATATAATAACGCCATATATTCAACTTAATGACGGATACATAATTTGTTACTTTCACGCGAATGAACACAGACTTGCCACACAGGCGAATAGCGTTGGTGTGTTCTAGAGCTATACATGAGGTGTATTATACGGAGGATACGGAAATACCCGATGTTTCACGATTGATACTTGAATATCGAAAGACGAAAAACGAATATCAAACGAATCTCTGCACAATGTGACAGTCTGAAACTACATATTAAAAACATTATTTATTCTTTATGTAAAATACGTGGCTTCATAGCACTAATTGAAATGACAGAAAAAGTATTTTAAAATAAAAAAATATATATAATGATACAAAAATAGAATTTAAATATAATAACAAAATAGTTTCTATTCCTTTTTTTTTTTATTTTAAGATAAGAATGATAAAACTGCCACCAAGCTGACACATCTTTGTTGTATATGACAACACGAACAAATTAAGTTGTTTTTCAGTAATTTATCAAGAGTTATTGCCCTTTCGAACATAGAACGTTACCGGACTGCATACATACTCAGGTAATTTTGTTTCATATTTCATTGTTTAGGTATATCATTTTCAGAAAATAAATTTATGAAATTTGTCTCTTTAACATACAACATCTACAAAAAAAAACACAACGTACCAGGAATGGAATTATCATGTATTTTTTATGATATCGTTTTTCTTCTCTATACAAAATATTTTATCAATGGCGCCATCTGTGACTTTGTTGTTAGAACGCATAGATTTTGCAGGCTCTAGATTTTGTTTCCATGCTGTGTTCAGATTCTCAGCAGTCGACATCATAATTTTCTTCGTGCGGATTTTATTCAATGAATAGTATTCACTAAATGCTGTTGCTATGATCGCAATAGGCATAGCAACGATAAGTATACCGGATATTGCGCAAACGGACGCCAGCATATATCCCAAATATGAAGAAGGTGTTTGGTCCCCATAACCTACGGTTGTCATGGTAACGATGCTCCACCAAAGTGAGATTGGTACATTCATGAATGTATTTGGTTCGTAGAACTCTACATAGTACATACTCCCAGCAAACATCACAGCCGCGATAAAAAACGCCAATAACAGCAATAGAAGCTCTTTCCAGTTTGCTTTGATAGCCAGTGACATGACCTTTAACCCGCTAATATGACGTACGAGACGCATCAACCGTACCAGTCTCAAAATAACACACATTTTGCAAATTTTATAAAACCAAAACATGGATGGTTTCTCTAGGACATAAGTGTGGTTTTCAATGGCGAACGTTATTATATTGATCATTACAAGGAGCAGATCAATATAGAAACAAGCTCTCCTCAACAGAGTTGTTTTTCTTGGACAGCAAATAAAAGTGAGCAACAGCTCTATTCCAAAAAACAAAACGCACAGTCTTTCGATCAAGGATATTTCCGGTTTAACCTCTGTTATCATAAACATTACGATTTTCGGATTCGGGTACTGTTCTCTGATCCAATCCCGCATGTCTATTATGGTAGTTATGTTAAAATATTCGAAAACTGAATTTTCCAATTCAATTTCATTTCTGAAGGCAGGGTGTGTGCTTAAAGCGAACACGATGACTGTCAATGTTACCAGCAGGAAATACACGACAGCATATATCTGAAATGACGATAAAACAATGGTTAATATTTTATATATGAATTGTTGAAGCAATATTGTGACAAATCCGTGGAATCAAGGAACTATTTTCCGTGTAAAGCTCATCACCTGCTTTCGTGACGTACAGACTCTCCAAGAGAGGATCTATTACACAACGCCGAATCTACGATGGCGAAAACGTAAAACTACGATGGTGAAAAGTCGAAACTACGAAGGTGAAGTCGAAACTACGAAGGTGAAAAGTCGAAACATCGATGGTGAAAAGTCGAAACAACGGTGGTGCAAAATCGAAACTACGACGGCGAAAAGTCGAAACAACGATGGTGAAAAGTCGAAACTAAGATGATGGAAAGTCGAAACAACGATGGTGAAAAGCCGAAACAACAGTAGTAAAAAGTCGAAACAACGAAGAGGAAAAAACTACGGAGGTCAAAAGTCGAAACTACGGTGGTGAAAAGTCAAAACTAAGGTGGTGAAAAGTCTAAACAACAATGGTGAAAATTCGAATCTACGATGGTGATAAGTCGAAACAACGATAGTTTCGACTTTTCACCATCGTTGTTTTGACTTTTCACCATCGTTGTTTTGACTTTTCACCATCGTTGTTTCGTTCTTTCGAGTTTACTTAATTTAATAAATATGCTGCGATGACCCCAATGGGACACCGCTATTATTACATCATCTGTGTCAAGTTAAATTATATACCAGAAAATGTTTACTTTGGTATTGATTTAGAAGAGATTTATCAGGCTTCGAAATAACTTTTAACATCCATGTTAATTAATAAGAAATATTTAAAACAAAATAGTTTTAAAATATAACAGTTTTTGTTGATTGATAAGATATATTTAAAAATATAACAGTTTTTGTTGAGTAATAAGATATATTTAAAATATAACAGTTTTTGTTGAGTAATAAGATATATTTAAAATATAACAGTTTTTGTTGATTAAGATATATCTAAAATATAACAGTTTTTGTTGATTAAGATATATCTAAAATATAACAGTTTTTGTTGATTAAGTTATATCTAAAATATAACAGTTTCAAAATATTTAAAGTATATACGTACCTTGGCTGAAAATGATGACTGAGGGTTGTGCATGAAGTCCCATATAACTTGTCTGTACCTTTTCCGTCTGCTTGTACGCATCTCGTCTGCTGTAAACTCCAGATCTGCCAGAATATATGTCTATTTTATTGTTTATCTTTACAAAAATAACATGCGCTAATTATATGTTGAAATTTAATATTTGATTATATTGATAAAAAGATATCAAACTTCGGCAATATTTAATTGTTTAGATAAAATTTAATATTTGATTAACCTATTAAAAATTAACATCTGTATTAATACATTTTGGTAATTACTAACGACATTATGATTCTATCAAGATATTTGTGCTTGATGAAAATATACCGAAAATTTTAACTATCCATTTCGAGTACATTCAATTTAGATATCCTTTTTAGCTCGCCGGGACGAATGTCCAGAAGAGCTATTGCCATGACCCCGGCAGCGTCGTCGGCGTCGTCTGTAGACACCCAGGTTAAACTTTTGCGTTTAGTTGCGTTTAAGTTTTGGTATTTGCCTCCATTCTCAATCTATGCATAGGTGATTAGTTTTATCCCAAAGGCGAGCTTTGTTGTCTTCTGACAACTCTTGTTAACGATACTCTTGAACACGCAGGAGAGCCCACGTGACCTAATGGTATGAAGTGGTGTTGCTGTAACACATTGGAGAATAAGTTTACGCCTCAGGTCACATAATTTTGCAGATGTCACGAAACAAAGACTAACGCAGTAGCTCTATACATATTAACCATTGGTGTTATCAAGTGGCCATGCAAACTCGTGCAATGGCGTATATATTTTTTTAAATTACTGTACTCCCTACCATAACATTTTCAAGCCCAATCTTATAATAATCCAGCCGATTACCAATCACGACAGTGAATTCCTAGTCATGTTCTGTAGTGTCTTCCAACCAGCGGCACTTGGCTGGTGCATACTCTGATGCGATAGTTTACACTAAAAAACCCGATCTTTTCAAACTGTGATACGACAACATCTAAGGACTGTTTACGAACGTCTGTAAACACTTTGACTTTGTTTTGTGTTCGTCAGGTCTCATCTAAAGAATAGTAGGATGGTTTTGTTTGTTTTGACAGGTTTGTCCAGATGATCACTCCAGGAGATTTACTGAACGGAACAGCTAACCCGCCACCTGACATTTTATGTATTCTCTCAAAAAATATCAAAGCTATTTCCTTGAAATTTGAATCTGAATAACAAAGACCAAATTGGCTATAGAAAAATGCATAATTGCCTGTTAATGCCAAAAACAGTCCTTATCATACCTACGCCTTTGTATATGGCATAAACAGGCAATTGTCTCTGTCGTGATTGTCAAGAAAATTTAGAAAAGTTACTCGGATGGGTAGCTGGGTAGGTGTACACCATACAGAATCTGATGACCTTTGTTTCGGAGAGCTCGTCATTCGCTGAAGTTGAAGTAGGGTGCACTTGGCTTCCCAATTACAGATTTTTATAACCAACAAACATCTTTTGATGGGAAAGTAGTTGTCACGCCTCCCCATTTGATTGGTACCTCTGAAAATGAGCGCTGAGTGCATGCATAGAAAATCAGTGGGCACTTATGGACTATGGCATAACAGCATCAAAACATCCACACTTTTGTCGTGCAATATATGTATTAATATGTCTTTTGACGAGACAGAACTGTGACTTTGGACCGACTGTCATAAGTGAATGGAGACTTGAAGGAGTCTCAGAAATGTTGTCTGGTCTCTAGTATTTATATAGAACATGTCATATCCCGAATCGGGTCAATAAACCCGCAAATAAAAAAATCAGGGAATTTTATACCTGTCCAGTTAAAAGCTTGCTAAACCATGACGTCATTCAAGCTTTCCCTGAAGCAACTGACCAATCAACGTGCTCAAATGTACCCACATGTCATTGTTATGTAACGGACCCAATCGGAAAAACTTGGTCCGTTCTTCATACTAAATCAATTGATAGGTACCGAATGTATTAAAGTTACAAAATAACTGTTATTGTACTTACTTTGTTCTTCAAAAGTTGTTTTTAGCTTACGCATTTGTGTGACACTGTCATTATAGTTGCACGCGGTACCATAGCAACAGTCAGCTATCAGAGATACTGGGATTTCCCAGAATTCTAAATCATTTTTTAAGGCTGCGCCACATACACTGCTGGGTATATGCAGTTGTCGTGTTCTGTAGAGATCTAAGATGGCGTCGAACAGTTTAGAGCTCCTGTCAAAAAAGTACCATTGTTTTTCCTTGTTATACTCTGATGAAGATTGAGTGAGCTTGGCAAGGCGACTATCTGGGAATGCTTGCAGCGTGGAGGTGAAGGTAGTAAACACCGTACCACCAATGTTAAATGTTACTGTCTCCATTCTGAAAACATATAATCGGAAACCAAAACGTTGAATGCTTCAGACAGCATGTTTTGTAGTGTCTGTTTATATAAATGCCGGTATGATGAAACTGTTTGGTGAGACCATGCCTTTGGTACCAATGACGTTCACGGGTTATAAGGATTTATCACGGGGTTCAGTAATAATCACAGGAGACTAGGTAGGGATGCCACAGGGTTCTATAACGAAGGTTGGTGAAATGGGCCCCAGAAATAGAGAAAAAAATATTTCGAAGACTGAAAAAAAAAAAATTGAGCTCTCCTGTTTACGTGGAGTGTGCAAACGCGTGTTTCAATATATTGTTATTTTAAAAATATCGAATTTTGAGTAGAGTTAATAAATATTTTATTTTGAAAACCTTGGTAATTTACATAATTTTATAAGCAGCTCTATGACATAAAGCCCGGCTATAAATAAGTTTTAAAGACTCTATATATCATTGGTTAGGTCGCACGACCGACCAAATCCTAAATACGGATCACTTTAGAAATTGACTGTGGGTGCTGCCATAAGGAGGTCACCATTGCTTTTCGAAATAGTGCCTTATGGGATTGGGGTGGTACCAAAAACCTGGCCAGGTTCCGATTGACCGGCATTTTCCGACTGCAATTAAAAGGCAAATGCGGTTTGTGTAATAATGATTGTGGTTTTTTAATGCAATAATTTGAAATCAGTACGCATTGTCATTTGTATATTAAATAATAAAATATTGAAGAATAAAATGAAAACCTTGCTAATTTACCGTAATTCGAGTGTTGAATTACTCAACACTCTAAGGATTATAATAAGAAGGTTTGTGAGATTAGATGTAAATGTGACACTGAGTTTCAGGTATTTAGGTTATTTTGAACCAATCCTTTAGCTTTAGATAAATAAAAGACCAGGTTCCATATTCACAAGGTACATTAACGTGAGTGTACTAGTACATGTACACTAAAGCTCAAATGTCATCTTTAGTTGAATTCTATTTCTGAACTATTTTATCATCATTATCAGTTGTTATGTCAATGCACACATACCTTGTCTTAAGAACAGTTTAAGTACAAATATTTTTTTAATGATACAGTTTTAATTTTAACTTTTGGAAAATGAGATATTTGTTGATACGAGGCTTGTATTTAAGATTATAACACTTTGCTCGATGGCCAACTGAAAAGTTCATGCTTATATTAAAAATTGACTCATACTATAACAACGATAAATACAGTAAACCCTGTGTATGCGGTCACCTCTATTAAGCAGCCACCTGTCTTAAGCATTCATGTTTTCTTTTCCCCATTTCTTTGCTTTCATAGTTAATTAAACTAAATTAAGCAACAACCTGTCTTAAAAGGTCACATTAATTTTGCTCTTTCCCTTGACTGGCTGCTTAAGACAGGTTTGGCTGTACCTGTAACTTTCTACTTAAAATCCGCATTAATATTTTCAAATTATAGACTGAATCAAGTGTTTGAACTTTAATTTGTGGTTTTATACAATTTTTTAGAAAGTGTGCGGAGTGCGAATTTAAGTTGAGTAAAAAAATGTTTTTTTAACTCGTTACCTGGAATCAAGTTTACATAAATCGTAAAACTAACATTTACGTGTGGTAAATATCATCGTAAGATTTAGAGAAATTGGATCCTGGTGCTGAGCTTATCAATTAATGATATTTATTTTTCCTAGCAACCATAGTATACTATATATGAATATATACATACCTTATTTTAGACTACTAGGATTTAAATAAAAATGTATATACACATTAGTAAAATATATCTTGAAAGTTAATAAAATAACTACTGAATTACGGGAACACTCACATATCTAATAATCCGTCAAGTTACATGTACTTACAGACAAAATCGTACTCCATGTTAGACCGAGTCACGGTAAACTAGACCAAAAGCATAATTCGTATTGTGTCAACAGTCCATGTCATGTGACGTGAGCATAGTCCTCGAAACGTTAGAATCCATTTCCTCGAAACGTTAGAATCCATTATATAAGTCAACAAAGTCATCAGCGGCCGTTAGATTTAAATATTTAAATTACAGCAAAGCTATATTGGTACAAAGCAAATATTTATTTAAGTCTGAATATATTTCCAGCAATTATTGTCCAGAGATATGAAACAATGGACGATCAGAGAACTAATGGGGTTTTGTTCAATATAAAAATATTTGACTCGACCGCATGGAAAATGTATGTGTTAATACAATAGCAAATATCCGTCGATCCGGCTATAAATTAAACACAGATTCCAGTATTCAATTACAAATGGTTTTCCATTGCTAAAAATCAAACAATAACGACACGTGTTTCTTTGTTTGCTGCTTTGAAATACTAAATGACAACGATTTGTATAGATTTCATTGTTACTTAAAAAACTATTTTAGTTATAATCACGACAGCGTATAGTCAGTTCAAGGAGAAAAATTACGGTCATGGTAATAAAAATACGGCCATGGTAACATAATTACGGTCATGGTAATATTAGTACGGTCATGGTAACATAATTACGATCATGGTAAAAATATAAATAAGGTCATGGTAACATAATTACGATAATGGTAATATAGGTAAAGTCATGGTAACATAATTACGATGATGGTAATACAAGTCAAGTCGTGGTAACATAATGACAGTTATAGGAATTAAATTATGGTTATAAAACGATATAGTTGTCATGGAAATATAAATTAAGTCATTGTAAATGTAAAGAATTTATAGTAATAAAATTATAGTCATTGTAATATATAATTAAAATACTTTAGTATGCGTGCTGACACAGAATTACGTTTCCAGTTTCGTGAGAGGTAAACAGTAAAATATTGTTGAAAGGTATACTTGCGCATTTTTAATCAAAAACAGGTACTAGAGCGGAAGCGATTTAAATACCAACCTTAAACATGAGAGATGACATGAAAATGCTCACGATGACTGAACGAAATATTTTATTGTAGTGAAATAGATTAACCGAAAAGAACTGTTAAAAAT
Organism: Panopea generosa; assembly: GCA_029582155.1. NCBI lineage: Eukaryota > Metazoa > Mollusca > Bivalvia > Adapedonta > Hiatellidae > Panopea > Panopea generosa. The sequence continues at coordinate 11,449,770 of CM055896.1, read as the reverse complement.
GTTAAAACAAAAACAAAAACATACCGTTGTGTTTTTTGTGTTAGAATTTTTCTCTTTGAAAAGTAGTAAAGTTCTCCAAAAGACCATCCAAGTAACAAGACATATATCCACTTGAAGATAAATGATTAGTTTAATAAATTTTCTCTGAATATACCACTTTGGTATGAGAACATGACAGACGCCGCGCAATTATCTCAAATGCATTAATTAAAACTTATCAGTTTTTCATCGATAGATAAACAATTACTTGAGTAAAACGTACCAAATAATAGTTATGTGGATAAAGTGTGCCTTGCCACGGGTGGATCATACAGATCGAATGGCAGAATTTGATAATTAAAATAATTATAATGTTTAATGTCTGCGAGTATTAAAAAATAACGAAATTAACGGCTCCGGCATGCAGATGTAGCATCCATTGTGCACCAGTTAATTGGTGTTTTGGATATATAACATATTGATACGTCTGAATAATGCATTGCTTTTATAATAATACGCATCGGATTAAACTATCTATTGGGTATGGCGGCTTTTTATCAAAAGGCGTATTAGTGTCATTATACTGCTGACAACTGATACGTCAACACGGCTGCAGAGTTGCTTCTTTTAATCATGATAAATAGTGGTATGAAGACGAGAAATAAAATATTTATGATTATATGTACATTAAAGCCTGAAAGTGACTTTTAACAACTTGGTGGGCGTGCCGAAACTCGAAATTCCACATGAATGCATTGTTGCTGGACCGTCCTACTTTCACTGACCGGGTGTCGGTCAATCAGTCCCTCTGTTTAACCGTTTGTCGGTTCACGCTTCTCGCATTTCACATTTAATTAAAAAAAAGCACGTGTATGTGCGTGACGTGTAGTATTTTTTCATATTAATTCGATAGTTTTCGATATTTTTACCAGAATTAGCTCCCTTTTCCAAAATTGAAGAAAGGGAGATAATGCTTTTTTAAATTTCGCATTTGCATAATGCAGATATATATATATATATATTTATAAACAATGTAAAATCAATATCTAACTCAACCTAACACAAGTATCGTGTACTCCTTTAAAACATGTTTAGAAAATAAGTTTCTGTAGACAAAGATTTGGCACAAGTGGATTGAAAATCCCGTGAATGGGCATTAAAGATGAAAGATTCCGTCCTGACTTTATACGTTCACATATTCTGGGAATGGTTAATAATATTTCTTTATTTAATAAAGTCATGCATACTTAATTAGAAAGGAAATAAAAGAAGCAAAATCATGTGTTATTTTCAGTGCCTTTATTATTTGCCAATTTCATTGAACATTTCAGAAAAAAAATGTGTTCTATAGTTAATATGATACAGGTTTCTGTCAAAAAGGGAAAAATTGGCCGTTTGTATTTATATTTCATCCCATTCCTCGAGCTCGTCGTCACCAATTACCCGTAGTCTTGACCCGGATGCTGTTGATCCCGATCGAGAGGTCACGCATCCAGAATCGTCCTCCATCTCTACCAGTACCTAGAAGCAGCAGGCATAGACTGGTTTAAACAATAGTTTAGATTGGTTTATACAATAGTTTAGACTGGTTTAAACAATAGTTTAGACTGGTTTTAAAAATAGTTTAGACTGGTTTAAACAATAGTTTAGACTGGTTTTAAAAATAGTTTAGACTGGTTTAAACAATAGTTTAGACTGGTTTTAAAAATAGTTTAGACTGGTTTAAACAATAGTTTAGACTGGTTTTAAAAATAGTTTAGACTGGTTTAAACAATAGTTTAGACTGGTTTTAAAAATAGTTAAGACTGGTTAAAACAATAGTTTAGACTGGGTTAAACAAGAGTTTATTCAAGTACATACATGAGTTACATTCCCGAAACTTAAGATCCACTTCAGAACATAATTATGTTGCATATCCCAAAGCCAAACTGCGAATTTAGCAAGTCGTTGTCATATTCAGGAGCTGTAATTTGGTATTCCCTCCCTGATTTTATTAAAGCATCAGTCCGGCAGTCATTTACAATTTAAACGTAAATGTCGTCAGTGGAGCAGATCATAGCATACAGTCATATATGTATATAATACTAATCTCTATAGTATTTGGACATTAGTATATAAATTTTTATGTCCATTTGTTAATTAATGTTGAGCACTGAACAATAATAGAAAAGGGATAAGTGCTTATGAAGTTGTTCTTCCCGTCACTCTATAAATAACACATGGCAAAACTCGTTATGTTGTACGCATTAAATGTTCTCATTACTATAAACAAGGACTTGTATAGATATACATGGATCTATATAATTCCTTGCTATATATATAATTCGATACTTGCATAAATAAAATACATTCTCATGCAATAATGAATTACTACAACATGTTACAACACAATACATACCCAATCTTTAAACTCACAACATCGGTTCCTTCTTCCAAACGTCGAGATTATTCTTTCTAAAAAAGAAAGCATCGTACATTAATCGACGGTGTCCCGTTGGGCCAATTGCGGCATATTTCTTTTAAATTAAGTCAAATCGAAACAACGAAACTACGATGATGATAAGTCGAAAGTACGATGGTGAAAAGTCGAAACTACGATGGTGAAAAGTCGAAACAACAATGGTGAAATGTCGAAACAAGATAACTACGATGGTGAAAAGTCGAAACTGCGATGGTAAAGACGAAATGATTTCAGCTTTTCACCAATGTAGTTTCGACTTTTCACCATCGTAGTTTCCTTGTTTCGACTTGACTTAATTAAAAAAAAATATGCCGCGATGAACCGAATGGGACACCGTATTAATCCAAAACCTTGTCATGCCACTTATTTTAAAGAATGCAACTCCATACATTCATAAAATCACATAGATACAATGCTTTGCGTACTACTCGGAAGACTAATTTATTTTAGGTTCCCCCAATAACGCTAATAATAAACAATAACGGTGTTATTAAACGCGACAATTCATTTGAATATGTAAATTTTCAACAAGGCCCTCAAACGTCTACACATTATTTATATCAAATCGTTAAATAACACAAAAATCAATGGGTGATTATTAATCGATGTCAGACACAGTAGTGTGCCTTTAAACAATAGTCATAATAATGGTATATCAAAGTATATCAAAGTATGTCAAAAATTATTTGTAATGAGCTCCCAGCACCATGCGGCAGGATGTAATCTATCGTAAATGTAAAATTTTAATATGATGTACGGCATTGGCAATCAAATTTTATGTTTAAAGGAAGAATATTCCGAATTTTGAACTACCATTAATTTTGAAATAATTATCTTAAATAATAGCTATCGTGCGCCACATAGGTTCTAGCTTTGATGTTAGAGGGTGTGGGGAAGGGGTCATATTCGTCAAATAATAAACGTTAACTGTAAATTCAGGGTGAATGTTAAAAAGGTAATTGGTTGTCATATATTAAAGAGAATTTTTTTCTACTTTATCCGATGGAGCATTCTTCGCCATTGATGGCTGTTCTCCGATAGAACAAACACAGCTCCTACACAGGGACTTTAACTAAAAGGTATTTTCAAAATATGGAAACTTGTTACATATATTTCCACTGTATTTCAAACTCTCAATTATAAAATGTCTATTTGAATACAGACCCCGTTAATTATACAGTTTTTAATGCAAATAATTGTAAACAGTGACATTGATTTCTTTAACAAATAGTATTTATGTATGGTAAACGAAGGAAGCAGGGAGTCAATGTTGTATATTCAACTGAAGTGCGTACCTGTACAAGCAGACACGAATCCAGATAAGGCCGATTTCACAGGAAGGCAGGTAACGGAATATTTCTCATTGTCCGCCTCCGGAAGTAGGGTAACGGTGTACTTGTTGTTTATCGACTTCCGGGGAAAGACACTGAAAGTATATATTCATGTAAATATACAAATATATCCACAAAATACATCACAACATCGATCACTTGTGTATTTTAAACAGAAAACATGCCCATCATAAACAATGCAAATTCTTTAAAACAATTTTGATGCAAAACTTATTTAGATATCATCTTTTTTTTTCTGGGAATTTTCATTTGTGAAAATCAGTTTAAATCTCTTGACTCATGACATGATTCAACGGATAAAGTATAATATTTCTGAGACGTTTAGTTATCACCATGTACTCATGACTATATTTAATACCATAACTGTTCAAGAGAGCTAATGTAATGCATATATCTTAAGTAAAGCCTAAAAAAGAAAAAGGTAATTTGTGTGGGTTTTGTTGTATATGACCGACTATAAATGGTTTAAAAATATTTTTATTGCATAATTCAATTGGAAAACGGGTTGGGCCACAAGTTCTAGCAACATTAGTTACGGCCCTCCCCTCTCAATATACAAATAACATCAGAATCAAGATGGCAATTATAACATTCAATAGGATGCAAACCAACAATCAAAGAAATGAAGAGATAAATAAAAGAAAAATAATTAAAGTAGGAGGTAAGAAAACGAGAGTAAAGATATAATATGTTTTTAAGTGCTGCCATAATATCGTTCCGGTGCATTGAATGGCTACATAAAATTGGGTATCTGATGCCGAGCGTCAGTTGTTAACCAAACGTCTCGTGTCTTTAAGAATTGTTGTACCTGTGTAAATATAAATGTACTGGTGTATTTGTTAGTATAAGACGCAATGAATACACATTATTCACGGTACATACTGGAATTATTTCTGACAGCACTAATTCAAATGTTTTGAACAAAAAACTAAAAATTCTTATATCTGTGATATTCAAATTTGTTTACTGTTTCTCACCAGAAATTGCGTTATTATATAGACCACACAGCTATAAATACAGATATAAGCTTACCTATTTGTAATCTGTTTGTTTGTGTCTTTGATGTCGTCCAGGTTGTCTAGTTTCTGCATTCTAGACGCTGGACTAGTCTTCTTAATATGGAACTGTTTTGTATGATATTTAGATAAATAAAAAAATCTGACTCCTTTCAAGTGTATTATATATAGAACTGTAACGCAACGTCGTCACTATGCGACCAGAACGTCATAGATCCGGTGTCAATAATGACGTTTTCAGTATTGAACGCAAACGTCATGAATGCAAACGTCAGTGTATGTGTAAATAATGTTTTTAATTTCTTCCATATTTTGTAAACTTGTATCTGTAAATATACAGAGTCGTCTGCTTCAACATTGAACACGTTTATACCTTAAGTTTGCTGGGATATGCTGTTGTATATAAACTGTGTAATGGCTTCTTTTGTAAAAATCCTCTGGCTCCTGTTTCACCAACCTATACTTAAAAGAATCAAGGTGATCATGATTTTAGACTGATTCCAGCAAAACTGCTTATTGTTTCATTGATATTTATTACATAATAGATAAATAACCAGTCAAAACTTAGTTAAGTTTTTAAGTATTTGAGTAAAGTGTTGGTGAAACAGAAGCTAGAATGCATGCAATTAAACTAAAAACGAAGCCAAAAGGTAATTTGTAACCGTGAAGAATAACTGACATCATACAAATATGTGAAACTAAATAGGACAAGAACGCCATTTCAACAGACGACAACAGACAAGCGGGAAATAAGTTGGAGATGGTTCAACGGGGGATGGTCTCAGACTACCGGATAACCAGCAGTGTCGCCAACATGCTTGATCAACTCCAGTGGCCCAAAAACTTCAGGAGCGTAGAACCCAGACCCGAGCCATCCTAATGTTCAGGATTGGGTATTAATTGATTGGCATTCCATCCACTCCCCTGGTGCCGGCCAGATCTCTAAGAAACAATAACAACACAATGTGTATTCAAGATAATAGCGTAAAAATAGGCATTTGTATAAAATACAGTTTGTGTTATAGATTTGAACGGCTTAAAATGTCTGAAATAGCCGAAAAAATGCAGGAAATGCATAACACGAGCTAAATATCTTGTCGTGGCAGCATGCCCTCGGACACCCCTACCAAAGTTGTGATTGTTCCTCCCGTAAAATAAAACAGCATAATATAATAGAATAACTTCTTTAACATGTCCGATACCTCAGCATAGTAACATCGCATTCCGTACGAACACAACATGTATACTTCTACATCGCAGGATTGCGAGAGAGATTGTGATATTGTCGTTGCTTTAAGTTGGTATATTTTTCAACGGTGTTAGTAGAATACCGTTAACAGTTTCAATAAAAAAAGATAAAAAAAGAATAAAATAAATGTATTATTATTTTTGTATTTTTCTTAGCAGTTACCGCAGTTTGAACATACGACATCCAGATTGACAGTCAAAGGCGTACACCATTAGACCACTTTGGAGCCTAATAATAGTGTAAGAGTTAACACCTTTTAAAGCTATTAAGTCTTGAAAGGGGCGTCATTCTAGTTGACCGGAACTAGAATTAATTTATACGTTTGATATACGTTTTTTGTTATGCAAATCGTTGTAACCTACTAAAAGTTTGTGCTGTTGAATATATAATATCTCGAAATGTCTATGTTATATCCATACGTTTCGGCGGTTTGCTAGTACTGCGAATAGCCTAATTTTGAAATCCTCATTGATTTGGGGGTCAACCCATCCAGTGGGATGTGGTTGTCTTACAATTGCTACAATCACCGGTCGTGGAGGATTGAGCGCCTTTTACTGAATCTCTCTGTCTTTCTTATGTATAATAACATAACTTTCTTTTCTTGTGTTTGAATAAACCGGTGTGAGTCCACATTTAATATGTATGGCACATTTGTTAACCGGTTTTTAAAACACTATTAGTACTCCGTTCTGGTTTCAGATTTGTCTGCTAAAATCTTCGTTCTTTATTCTAAAGCTTTTTATTCTGTATATTCCCTTATTTGTCTGTTTGTCTAAATTTACTATCTTTCATTCTGGAGTGTGCTAACTCATGTTCTTTATACTTTCTCCGATACAAAACTGTCCCTATGTCTTACTTTTCGCTTGTTTTCGGTACAGTACCCTGTACAGGTGACCAATATAGTGACCCGTTTAAGTTATGTGGGCCAGCCTATACTTTCCCATATATCCTCATACACTCTCTCCTCAGGTTGCCCCCCCCCCCCCTTTCAGGGCTTGTTTTTCAGCGATTTATTTTTTCCTACTATGTGTTAAATGCTCAATACTTTAGAAATCACCACTGAAAAGTTGATGCTGATACCAAATTTCTAGGCAATTCTGTGTCATTTAAGAAATGTTGGTTCGAACCGCATCGTAGGCGAATAGTTGACAAATTGTTTTTTTTCTGCAAAATGATAGGTATCACAAAACCATTGAATTAAAAAAACACACCTGGTCAAGGTAAGCTGTGTTTTCTTTATAATTACAGATCATGAACCAGTGAAGAAATTGAGCACAGAGACTTGCTCCATTTTTTCCCCGCTGTGTTTTGGACATAAATGTTACAATTGAGCCCTATGGGAAATGTAATAGTGGTGTGAGACGTTAATGTCGCAAACCCATCTGCCGCCAAATGTCATACGTTTAACACGTTATGGCATAGCACCATATTGGGAACAGGATGCGCTTCCATGGGGTAGTCGCGTAATGGCGTTTTATAAATAATTAAAAACTGAATAAGAATTCTCATGTAGTTGGAGAGAAGTAGTATTTCATGTAATTGAAATACCGCTGATTTACACAATGCCTCAACTTATGTAGTGTACAATATACGAGGCACCTACTTATGTTACGTACTAAGCAAATTTTGGCATTTAGCAGCCTGATAACCTCAAATTATATTTTTAACGATATAACTTGGTGTATTGATATATAAAACAAATATAAAACACATAAAGTTGTCCCAGAATTGCTTCCGAAGTAATAAATGGATCTAAAAATTACGTGGTTCATTCTGTCACTTTTCTCGAATGTTTTAGGAAACGGTCATGTTCCCATTCAAGTACACATGCTCGCTTGAAATTTAAATATAATGCCGCTCGTATCGGCTATATCTTTGATTTAAAAACGAAATAATAATACGGAAATAAAGGAGTTTTCCAACCTCACTGCCCAACCGCTTGCACAAAAATAACAGGAAGTACCGGTTTATCGTGTGTAGATAATATCACCGTTATCAGCCGCTTATTTAACGTATACGTTGGACGGCATGTTACTGCACTGTACAAGAACTATTTTAGAAATATAGTCGTTTTTGTATTACACATACCAGTACGAGTACACACATATATTGGTGAAAACCATAAAAGGAAGAAATTATACGGCGTGCGCAAGGATTTAACTTTAATTCAGAACGTGTATTGTGGTACGGTACGTGGCGTTACGTGGCGCGCTTTGTAGCACGTTATATTACGCTCCATGACATCGTAATTAGCAATATTTTACTCCTATCAATATGATTTCTTCATCATTACAGATGGTGTTTTAAACAGAGAACATCATTTATTGTTCTAGAATAATGTATTAATAGAAATAAATATTTTAGATTTAAATATAAGCTATATTAAATATGCTGTATTGATTTTTGGTTGTTTATGCTAATATCATAATTTACCTATAAATATAGTGACATGAATAACATTGTATGCTATTTGGTTAATTGTTAATGTTTTCCTGTTTGATATATATAGGATCATACACGAGTGCTTATTTATATTTGAATTTATTAAACGAGTTGGAAAATTATATTATGCGAGGCTCTGCCGAGCATTATATCATTTTACCCAAAAGTTTAATAAATTCAATAATAAATGAGCACGAATGTATGATTCGGAAAACTTCGAGCGATGAATCAGAAGTTAATTTACACTAGGTTAATATTAAATATATGTCATGGAGTTATTACACTTCCGCACCGTAAAGTATATGTAATAAATTTGTATATGAACAGGTCAGAAAAAAAATCATAAACACTACGTATTCAAGTTTAAAATTGTCTTGAGTCTTTCGATTTTGTATTTTTTTCAGCTTAATTAATGATTTTCTGTACAGTAATTTCTTTTTGTTACTATTTTAGTCTAACCGAATATAACAAAATGTCATAAAAAATCGGTAGTCACTGAATTTGGACACAGTTAATTCGACATGTACACACAACCACCAGAAAAAAACGTGGAGCCCACAGAATTGGCCCAGATTAGATCGGAAACAAATCCACATTGGCGGCTAACTGAATCTGGGCACCATATAACAGTGGCTACCGCAATCAGATGTTGATGCATCTGGACAGAAATGAAGTCGGAGTAGTGATGTTGAACACTGACTTAGTTTTCAAAATGGCGAAAGGTCCACCATCGCGAGGAATACTTGAGCTGACGCGAGAATGACTACCGCTAGGAGTGGCAATGTTTGACTAGGTAAATACAATGTATTTTTACTGAGACATCGTAAGTGTGTTTAAGGAAAACGACGGCATAACTTCCACTATCGATCGCTGTGTGTGATCATCGGTTTGTTTGATTGACAGCACGAATCAGGTTAATATCGTAGAAGTTCGAGTCGACCAATCATGTGTCTGTATTTACTCCATAACGGTTCTACTTTTATACCCACTGGTTCCCGGTAAGAGTATTGTTACTCTTCAAATTTTAAGAGGACTAATATCTGGATCTTGTTTCATTAACATGTACTTAAATACTTAAAAACCTAAATATGAGAAAAGCAGCCAGATGATCATGATTTTAGATTGGTTCTAGTAAAACTGCATATTGTTTCATTGATATTGATCATATAATATATAGATAACCAGTCAAAAATTAAGATACGGTTTTGAGTATTTAAGTAAAATGTTGGTGAAACAGAAGTGGGATGTTGTTTATTGTAATTTGATAAAAAGGAAATAAAAAATTTCGAAAATATACCTTTAATATGCTGATCAATATATAAACATGAACATAATCAGTTTTAATTATTTATAACAATACATATTATAGTATTTGTTTTATAATTAACAAGCCAGGTGAGTGAAAAACTTGAAATGAGCTTGATTTATAGCCGCTTTTACGTGTTCAAAAGTCGGCGCTTCGGCCTTCATTCCCGTCCCTGCGTTACAGACGAAGTATATGGTGGCAGCATTAAACGATATGTGGTCCACCATGCTGCCGTGGAACATCTTCAGATTAACACCTGTAATGCACAATAATAAATACATTGTCAGTAGATGCATGGAAACTTGACAAGAAAAAAATCAACAAAACAAGTTTAAAACAGTGATCAACCTGTTTTTGTTTTAAAATTTAATACTACATACTACTACTACTTATACTGCTACTACTACTACTTCTACTGCTACTGCTACAACAACTACTACTACTGCTACTGCTACTGCTACTGCTACTGCTACTCACCCTCCTCCTACTACTACTATTACTACTACTACTACTGCTACTGCTACTGCTACTGCTACTGCTACTGCTGCTGCTGCTGCTGCTGCTGCTGCTGCTGCTGCTGCTGCTGCTGCTGCTGCTGCCACTGCCACTGCCACTGTCACTGCTGCTGCTGCTACTACTACTACAACTACTACTACTACTACTACTACTGCTGCTTCTGCTACTACTACTAGTACTTCTACTACTACTACTACTACTACTACTACTACTTCTACTACTACTACTACTACTACTACTATTACTACTACTACTACTACTACTTTTGCTACTACTACTACTACTATTATTACTACTACTACTACTACTACTACTACTGTTACTACTACTACTTCTACTACTACTACTACTACTACTACTACTACTACTACTACTACTACTACTACTACTACTACTACTACTACTACTACTACTACTACTACTACTACTACTGCTGCTGCTGCTGTTGCTGCTGCTGCTGCTGCTGCTGCTGCTACTACTACTACTACTACTACTACTACTACTACTTCTACTACTATTACTATTACTATTACTTCTACTACTACTACTACTACTACTACTACTACTACTACTACTACTCCTACTACTACTACTACTATTATTACTACTATTACTACAACTACTACTACTACTACTACTACTTTTATACTACTATTGCTACAAATAATAAATAATAAATATATTTAATTTTTAATACTACATACTACTACTACTACTATTACTACTACTATTACTACTACTACTATTACTACTACTACTACTACTACTACTACTACTACTGCTACTGCTACTGCTACTGCTACTGTTACTGTTACTGCTACTGTTGCTGCTACTGCTGCTGCTGCTGCTTCTTCTACTACTACTACTACAAATAATAAATGATAAATAAATTAAATGTTTAATACTACATACTACAACTACTACTATTACTACTACTACTTCTACTACTACTATTACTACTATTACTGCTACTACTATTACTACTACTACAACTACTACTATTACTATTACTACTACTACTACTACTACTACTACTACTACTACTACTACTACTACTACTACTACTACTACTACTACTACTACTACTACTACTACTACTTCTACTGCTGCTGTTGCTGCTACAACTACTGCTACTAATAATAAATAATAATAATAAAAACAATGAAGTTTTTAAGTATGTTCTAATTGAGAGATCACACTGGAACAATTCAGTCTTTCATGAGGCCCTAAACATTACAAATTTACATATAACATACATAAATACGCTAAATAACAGTCACGCATATACTAAAGCAATAACATTACATAATTATAAAAGATATTCATCAATTTTAGGTGCAAGAAAATGAATTATAATGTACTTTTAACAATGCGTGTAATACAAACAGTGATCCATCAAAGTAAGTTATGAACTTATTGTTATGCGCCTGGGATCATTAAGTTATGCTTTACCATACTTACCATCTTTATATGGATTGGGATCAACGATCGCCACGTTCGCATCTCCCCACGATTGACACGTGCCGTCAGACATTACGGAATAAGCGGCTCCGACGTCCTTACATCCGGGCGGTGGTACGGCTATGTTTCTGCAAACTTGGAGGTAGAATGTGACATTAACCTGTGAATCCGCCACCAGCGAGTCCAGGCTAAATCCGCCGATACTCCAAACTTGCTGTTTGAACGTGTAGTAGCCGTGTCTACAATAAAGTACGATAATGGACATTTCAAACATAATCATTAATTATTTATCTTTTTAAACTAACATGAAATAGAATCGCTTTAATTCATCAGTGAGATCGATAACCATGTTTTGATGTTAAATCGCCCGCCATAGTATTCAGTTGGGCATTGGTTCTCTCTCTAAGAGAGTCATTAAAGAACTCTTTTTTGTTTGGCTGTCAACATTTCGGTGTCGCCATTCAAAAAACGCCGTTAAAAATTGCAACTATTAAAAACCTCATATGCGGTGGCAAATTTCAAAATAACAGTGTATGTAACCGTATATTTTTTAAATGTTTTATTTAATGATCATTTTACATACCTCAGTTCCTATACAGAAGTTGGCAACTTTGTTATTTGTGTTTATAAAAACACTGACTGAAAATAGACCCAGCCGGGCCCAATTAGCTCAGTCGGTAGTACGTCTGCTTATCAATTCAGGGTCGTGAGTTCGAATCCCCGCTAGGCCACAGTCTCCGTGATGATATATATACGACAATGCATCTCATTATCATTTGCCTCTCACCGCTGATTAAAGTGGGAAAGTTATGAGTTACTTGCGAAGATGGGGTGTGCTCTCGAGATAACTGGTTCACCTTCCAGGATCCCAGGAAATAGCGATTAGGTTAATTGATAGTCTGTTAGCCCTCGATGACATTAAAATGACGCTAAATTTTCAATCAATCATGAAAATAGATCCGAAAATGTATCTCTGACTTTATTTTGGTAGCTTGATTATACCTTTAGTATGTATGTAGGTTTGATACATGTAATTAAACTTACTTACGGGTTTATTAGTGATGAAAAATTAAACAACTTCCCCGTCGACGGATCCGTGTAAGAACATGACGGCAGCGCGCTTATAGAGTAGACACAAACACACGCAATAATCAAGAAACCAAATGTCCCAGACGCCATTGCCGTATTTGTGGTTTTCTATATGTTACTTGGTCAGCAGTACGCCCATCACACGTCCGTCACATGAGGGTATAGATACCCCAGCCGAGGGATATAAACATAACCTTGTCGTAATCTGTACCCATTGTGTCAGACGATAAACTTGGGTTATGCTGTGTATTCTATAATTGATACATCTTTTCTTCGTGTTTATCTAAATTGATATTTAAAGCGGTTGGCTGTCCTGTGTCCTATTAAAATACATTCGGGACTGCAGCTATTACATGGCCGAGTGGCACTGTGTGTAAGTTGCCACTTATCTCTGATCGAACCTAGCTCGGTCCATAAACGATGAGAAAAGTAAAATAATAATTGATTGATCGATTGATTGATCGATTGATTGATTGACTCTTTCGCGTCATTTTTATACCATCGAGGGCTAACAGACGATCAGTTAACCTAACCACTGTTTCCTTGGATGTACACGAGCACGGCCCATCTCCGCAAGTTACTGAAAACTTTCCCATTTGAATCAGTGGTGAGAGACGAATAATAATGAGATGTAATGTCGTTTATCAATCATCACGGAGACTGTGACCTAGCGGGGATTCGAACTTAAGTTAAGAAGAGAATTAAGTTCATACTAATTTATTTTAGCTCGATTGCAAAGACATATCATAGCTTTATATATATGAACCGCTCTCAAGTCCGCTTCCTGGAAAGTACCAGTACTGAGGTTAAGGACTTTATCCACTACACTACCGCTCTGCTCTCGATAGTTTAATAATACGGTGGTTCTGAAGTCTTCATCAACCATTTAACGGATCGTGGACTGATAATAAATGTGTACGTATATATTGTTACATTATATTACTAGTAATTATTCACGGTGCTCCTGGTCATTACATCACACAGGTAACTGTCACTGGTCTCTACTATTATCTATCCAGCTTTATATAACCGTAACATACACTGTTATTGAAACGTTTTAAGACAGATTAATTTCATCAATTGAATCAATGATTACACTTAAGGTCAAAATGTTCTAATTTTCCATTTAAAAATAAAATATAAATGTCCATCAGTAGGCGAAATACTAGTATTCTTTTTAACTTTATTTAAGTTAATGCTTTATTTCACAAATAATGAACTGTTACAGTATAAGCATATACAGCTTAACCTGTCTTAAGCAGCCACTCATGGGAAATAGTAAAAGTGACGCCGCTTTAAGGCAGGTGACTGCTTAATACAGGTTCAATAAATCTAGAAATATAAATATGGTAAATAGAACATATGACTGGTTAAGACAAGAGGTTGCTTAATACAGGTGACCACTAACACAGGTTTTACTATACAAATAATTTCAATATCACAAAGTATAATATCTACACATAACATCATATCAATCCCGCCGAAACGAATAGATGTAAAGGTAACACAGTTTGTGTTTTATCTGTATAAAAGTTATAATCTTATCACATGAAATGAAATAAATAATTTATAAATGTTATTAAAAACACTTTTCAATTAATATTGACCATTTTATAACGGAAAAACGTCCGAAAAATACGTACCGCTAGGGGACGCTGTTTACGAGAAACTGCGATGCTATTTAAAAAAAACGAAGTTAAATCGAAAGTTGATACTTCATAGTTTAAGCGTATAGATTATCTGTAGTTTACGCCAGATGTAAAAAATCGTGTAGGAACACCGCAAACTACCTTAAATTAAACAAGATGTTGTCATACGGCTATATTGCCGAAAAAATGCAAGTTAGCCATAATTAAGCAACACTATGTTTTCAAAGAACACAGAAAACTACAATTCAGTGAAATGATAACAAGTAATATGGACGATTTCGTGAAATATAGCCCCTTACCTTTATTGGTATAACACCCATATGTACACGATATATCAGATTATACTCGTAAACGTTTATCGGGTGTGGGCGGCAAGCGTTCTCTGTTGACCATGCGATGTTTGAGCAAATATGGCGATCTTAAAATTGTTTCTCGACACAATAAACTATGATAAGAATGCTTTATTGTGCTTCAATTGATGCGGATTATTTGATACTGTGGACGTTTTACAAGCATTCCTATCTTTGATACTCTTGATATCACATACCTAACCTCGCCATACCGGACTATATCAGACATTTACCAAGACTAAATACATGTTTATATATATCGGAATATTCCCAGTTCATAAAAACTAAATGTATAAGTCATGTTCTGTAAATGATGTAAACATATTTGAGGACCTCGCGGATGACTGTCTTTTTCAAAACTTCTCTCGTTGAATAAAAATGTTATTATATTTGGCGAACTTTATGCACACAAGCTATAAATATTCCTTTAGTTGATACAATAAAAAAATATATTTTAGCTCAATTCCAAAGAAAGCTCAAACATTATATGAACCGATCTCGACTCTACTTCCTGGGTAGACTGACCAGTACTAAACGTTCGAACCCGCAACCGCTGGCGTGATCGGCCAACATTCTATCCACCACACTACCGCCCCGCCTTAAAAGATTATATTAAATAATAAACTATCAAGCCTATAAGGATTCGTCTCATACTGAAATAATTAACTTTTTACTTTCCAATTATATAATACCGCGATATACATATACACACCGTAATTAATCATAGTTTTTTTTATCTTTGCATTAACCAGATCTATTGAAGAACAATTTTACACTGTAATCAGACTTACAGTTTCAATACAAAAACACTTCACTACAGCAGAACGTTGATAATTACTGTAATCACATATCCTGTACTTGTTTAGATAAGTATCGTTTTCTTTACTTCATTCACAAAATTTGAATAGAGAAGTCAACCATACACTATCAATCTACATCTAGGCTTTATACAAAACGGTCCCCTACAACATGCAGTAGTTATTGTATTTATTTGATGCTTATTGTGTTGATGTTTGTTTGCATTCATAGTTTGTTGTCAAATAAAAAAACCTGCAAATAAACCATTCAATTTATATGCAATAACTTACAAAGTTTATGTAAATAATTGTATAAGGTGTACACATTAATAGAGAAAAAACTTAATATATAAATTATCCATTTTACAAAATGAAAACTGACGGAAATTGAGTTAAATATTTGATTATTTGTAATATAAATGAATATAAATAGCTAAACTTTGCACTATAAAGCTATTGTCCATCACATAAAAGGACTTTTCAATATTTATAGAAATTGTTCTGTAGCTAACGAAAACCTTCTAGATAAATTGGAAGATTTCACAGTAAGAAGGCATCTATATTATCCTAAGTAGTTCCTTATCAAACCAGTTAATAAAACCGCAAACAGTTTATTACAATATGGAACTTTTTAAGTGACAGCATTCCCAAGTTAAAGATATACATATTTTTCATATAAACCTCTAATTGAAAACAATGTAAACGATTTTTAATAAATTGCTGAAGGATTTTGTGGGATATATTACCGTTATTAGGATGTGTCTGTGTAAAAGCTTAGAACAAATAACCAAAGTTTAATTTGTCCTGATGGATGTTTTATAGACCTGGGTACAGTTTAATTGAAACATCTAGTGCTAACGGATTGATAAAATACAAGTATATAATATACGTGCTTTGAATAGTGTTATAGTCACTAGTTTAGTATAACGACTGTTGTATCTAATTTATAAATTGCATTTTTAAAATGAGTTTTCACAAGACCGTAAAGTTTCCGTTCGAAGTAACAAAAGGTAAATCTAGAGATTTATTTAGACTGAAATTTCTCCGTAAAAGTGAACTTCAACCCAATGTACGACACAACCTGCGGCACGCCAATATACAGACGGGTAGGCAATTAGATATCTGGTACAAAGAACAATTATTCGTAATTGGTGCGCTGACAAAAGATCAGGAGAAAATATACCAGTCACGAAAACGTTTGAGAAAAGAACAGAGACAAATAAAGAGACATGACTATGCCCGGCAACAAGAAGTTATACGTGAGAAGTTACAAGGGTTTCGGGTGAGGATGATTATGATGAAAGTGGTACAGAAGTTTAAGGATAATGTACAGAAAAATAAAGACTACAGAATGAAGGAAACCACAAACAAGGGCAAGGTAAGTGGTTTACACGTATCATTTATGCCGAAGTATAGAAGGTCTTACGTACCTTATACAGGTTACATATAATATAGAAAATCTTACATGCGCACTAGTTTATTATTGAATTTATTAAACGAGTTGACAATAATATATTACGCAAGGCTCATCTCGTGAACGTGAAACTAATCGGTTTCCAAAAATAGTTCGATTCAGTTCAGTTCAGTTCAGTTCAGTTCAGTTCAGTTCAGTTCAGTTCAGATCAGATCAAATCATGATGTCATGCAAAATTTCAAAAGTGTTGATCCATAAGATGACAAGATGGTTACTTCTATATGTATTATCGTTTATGTCAGTAATTATCGTGATTCTTGCTTCAATTGGTGTGGGACTGCAGAAACGGTCTTAGTTCTCCAACCGGGCTGTAATATAGAAATGACGTACGAGCACGCTGATTGGTCAGTTGCTTTTGCGGAAGTTGAATTACGTCACATTTTGGTTAACGCATTAGAGTAGTCCATCACAGAACCTGATATCTTCCGAATCAGGTCTAACCGCCAATGAAAAAGCAGGGAATTCTATGTCTGTCCCACAATCCATAGCATTTGAACGCTGACTTAACTGGGACGTCATTCAAACTTTCAGTTGAAGCAATTGACCAATAAACGTGTTCAAATGTCACTTTCCCAACATTACTATTTAACGGACCCAAACAGGAGACCTCGCTCTATACTACAGACAAGCATTAGAGCGTTTTGAATTGTGGACAGACAGGGTATTCCATGCATTCACATTAACATATATCCTACCTGAATCACCGTGAAATGTAAGGAACCTGCTCAAGCTGAACGATTCATTTTATCATTTAAAAAAAGAGACTTGGGCCCCTCGGATGCTGTTATCCACATCGTCTCACAAGTGAACAATTGGATTGAGATTATGTTAATATATCTCTTAGTCGTGTATATGTGTGTGTAATGCATCTAGGCAATGTTTCGGTCCGGGGTTTTTAAGTCAGATGTTTAAAAAATGCATTAGTGTTTGTGTGGTGTCTGTATGTATATCAAGAATTTAGTCATGTTTTATGTAAACAATTTCTTTGACTAATTTATGTTTAAGGTCGACTTCCTTAGAGTTCCGGGCAATAAGCACCCTGCACCACCCAAGGACGATAATCCAATGCGTAGTAATAAAGAAGAAATCACAAAAGAAACAAAACTGTCTAAAAAGAAGCAGAAGAAATTAACAACCAAAAACGTGGATGTTAAGCATAAAAACGGTGAACATGGCAACCGCGAATCCAACGGCATCGATTCTAATGTTGATAATTCAAAAACTCACAAAAAGTCAAGACAACCAAAGACAAATGAGAATGATATATTTAACGTTAATATATATAACAAGAGTGTTGACGAAAGTGAGAAGAGAAAAATAGAACAGGACCTTCAAGATGCGATAGACTATGATTCTGGTGACAACACTGGAGACAGTCCCAGAGATGGGGACACCGAGGATGCGTCTCAGACGTATGTACAGCGTTACCCTTCATCACATGGACCCAGAATGGAAACCATTCCTGAAGAAATAACCGAAGAAGTTGAACTGGAGATCGATTACGAGAAAGGTGAGTTCCTTATGATGAGTTCGTGTATCATATCTGGTCATAAGCGGGATGGTAGTATAGAAGATAAAGTCATTTTGTCAGCTACCACCATTGAGACGAGCACTCTGATTGGCTAAAAATGTATAGTGATGTTCAGGGCATATATTTTGATAGTTAGCTTGTTTCTGATTGGATGAGAATGTCAAACTTGCACTGATTGATTACAAAAAAATATATGTTTATTATATCTGTGTCATTAAAAAAATATAAAAATTACGTTTCTTAGACTCAATAAATTCATTTATTTAGGACACTGTGGGGAAAGTAAAATTGGTGAAAAAAATTGTCATGCTGAAAGTAAGGATACCTAACCTCAGAGGGCAAAACGTGGTAAAACGTGACACTTTTGATCCCATTTGTTTGCACATTTTCACTTGAGTCTATGATAGTTCTTTCATATGATATAGGACTTTTATGAATGTTAAAAATAGTGACCATTTGATAAAGTTGGATTGTCATTGAATACATACTCATGGGGTTTCTGTGTAGCACATGTGTTTCCCTATTTCTTATGTTTCTCTCTATCTTTGAAGTATTAACTGAACGTGTGTACAGTGTTTGTTAATATGTGTTTGCTTTACTTATAAATTTTACCTGTCACTTGAATAAATAAATAAAAAAAATAAAAAATAATTAAAAAATAATTTACGCCATATTTTCAAGACAACAATTCCCACTTAAACGAGTGTGTGAATAAGAACAGAAGCAGACGAGATATTCCAAAACATGGACACGTTTGCTAATTCTAGATATGCTTATAAAGTTTGTTGATTTTGTAAACTTTATATTTGAGTTATCATTGGCGTAAATAAAGGATAAAATAGTATCTATGAAAACACTAATAGTGACGGCTTGAGTAAATGTTTACACTAATGACATTGAAACTTTTATGATAAAATTGGAGAGATTTTACAACATGGCTTTTAAATGTGTTAGACATACAAATATTAGTGTAATTTGTTTGACATTGTAAACCGTTAAGAACGGTAGTATATATTTGCAGTCTGTACACATATCGTATGTGTTAATGCCCGTTTTAAATAAAACATCATAAATACCATCTAGTTAGTTAAAATAAATTTTGTTTCGTGAGTATTGGTAATAACACCTGTTATATTAAAAAAACAAAAACATTTTGCAGACGACAACAAAACGCTTACCAGACGGCGTTTGATGCTATTGAACAGAAGTCATGCGCAAAGGAATATATTTGATACAGACGAGAACGTACCTCTGTTGCCGGATGTGACGTCGGGTTATACTTCATTTTCGCATAAAAAGCCGGATACGACAGACAAAGAAACACAGACATCGGTAAGTCTTTGTATTATAGCGTAAATGATTTTGTAATATATATATGTTAAAGAATAATTTGATTGACACCTAAGCGATTTTTCCATACAATTGTATAGTACTGTTGGTATTATTTTGAAAATGCTAAATTTATGTCATGACAAATTTAAGCAAGTCTTGAAATGGTTTATAGTAGAACTATTGATGCTATTTTGCCAATATTAAAGTATATTTTTATATATTCTATTTCATTACAACAAGATAATATAAAGAAAAAGTTGACAAAATCTTAAGCTGTTATAGTTTAAAAACCTGTAATAGTATATATATTTATATCAAAAACCTGTAATAGTATATATATATATATATATATATATATATATATATAATATATATATAAAACCAGCTACACGTAAAAGTAACAAGTTTGAATGCTTTATGTGTTTAAAGTGTGTCTGAACGATGTTTGAACTAATACTATTTACATCTGTATACCTTTATTTTTTATTTTTTGTGAAAAAGAAGCCGGTTGCTGTGTTTGTCTATAAACTTACATTCATAAGCCAGCATAATTTATATACTGAACGGAACAGCTAACCCGCCACCTGACATTTTATGTATTTCTAAAAAAATATCAATTATTTCTTTAGAAGTTTGACTAGAACAATAAAGAACATTTCTATGTTATATTAATACACAGCTGTTTGTTTATGTCGTACATTTTGATAACACCACTCAATATTATGACGAAATGCCACTCAATATCAAGTTATGACGAAACGCCATTCAATAGTATACGAAACGCCACTCAATATTATGATGAAACGCCACTCAATAGAATATGAAACGCCTTTCAATAGTATGACGAAACGCTACTTAATATTATGATGAAACGCCACTCAAAAGTATACGAAACGCCACTCAATAATATGACGAAACGCCACTCAATAGTATACAAAATGCCTCTCAATAGTATGACGAAACGCCACTCAATAGTATACGAAACGCCTCTCAATAGTATGACGAAACGCCACTCAATAGTATACAAAAACGCCTCTCAATAGTATGACGAAACGCCACTCAATATTATACAAAACGCCTCTCAATAGTATACAAAACACCACTCAATATTATACGAAACGCCACTCGATATTATGAAGAAACGCCACTCAATATTATACGAAACGCCTCTCAATAATATACAAAATGCAACTCAATAGTATGACGAAACGCCACTCAATAGTATGCGAAACGCCACTCAATAGTATACGAAACACCTCTCAATAGTATACGAAACGCCACTCAATAGTATACGAAACGCCTCTCAATAGTATACGAAACGCCTCTCAATAGTATACGAAACGCCTCTCAATAATATGATGAAACGCCACTCAATATTATGACGAAAAGCCTCTCAATACGAAATGCCACTCAATAGTATACGAAACGCCACTCAATATTATACGAAACACCACTCAATAGTATACGAAACGCTACTTAATATTATGGCGAAACACCACTCAATAGTATACGAAACGCCACTCAATATTATGACGAAGATATTGTAAATTTAAAAGAGGGTGGATAGCTGTTAGTCAGTATATCTCATATTGTTATTTCTCGGAAAGCTTTAATGCTAAGTTTCCATGGGTCAGGGGATAGCAGTTATTACTATACCGTCAAGATGTAAATGAAACAGTACAATTACCACAGTTTGATAATCTTAATGTCACCCTCAACGGAGTGGAATAATTATATACCGTTAAATAAAAAAATTGTATGCTGGCATCTCGTATATAGTACCTGGTTTATATACACATGAATACATTACCGACTCTAACCTCTGTATTGCAACTGCCACTGCGCTTAAAACCGATAATAACCAATAAATACCCGACTCTAACCTCAGTATTTCAAGTGTAATTGCGCTTATAACCCACAATAACCAATAAATACCCGACTCTAACCTCAGTATTGCAAGTGACATTGCGCTTATAACCCACAATAACCAATAAATACCCGACACTTACCTCAGTATTGCAAGTGACATTGCGCTTATAACCCATAATAGCAAATAAATACCGACGTTAACCTCAGTATTGCAAGTGCCATTGCAGTCTAATATAACCCACAATAGCCAATAAATACCCGACTCTAACCTCAGTATTACAATGACATTACGCGTATATCCCACAATAACCAATAAATACCCGACTCTAACCTCAGTATTGCAAGTGGCATTGCGCTTATATCCCACAATAACCAATAAATACCGACGTTAACCTCAGTATTGCAAGTGCCATTGCAGTCTAATATAACCCACAATAGCCAATAAATACCCGACTCTAACCTCAGTATTACAATGACATTACGCTTATATCCCACAATAACCAATAAATACCCGACTCTAACCTCAGTAATGCAAGTGTCATTGCACTCATAACCCACAATAACCAATAAATACCGACTCTAACCTCAGTATTGCAATGACATTACGCTTATATCCCACAATAACCAATAAATACCCGACTCTAACCTCAGTATTGCAAGTGGCATTGCGCTTATAACCTACAATAGCCAATAAATACCCGACACAAACTTCAGTATTGCAAGTGACATTGCGCTTATAACCCACAAAAGCCAATAAATATCCGACTTTTACCTCAGTATTGCAAGTGACATTACGCTTATAACCCACAATAACCAATAAATACCGGACACTAACCTCAGTATTGTAAGTGACATTGCGCTTATAACCCACACTAGCCAATAAATACCCAACTATAACCTCAGTATTGCAAGTGACATTACGCTTATAACCCACAATAACCAATAAATACCCGACTCTAACCTCCGTATTGTTAGTGACATTGCGCTTATAACCCACAATAACCAATAAATACCCGACTCTAACCTCAGTATTGCAAGTGGCATTGCGCTTATAACCCACAATAACCAATAAATACCCGACTCTAACCTCAGTATTGCGAGTGGCATTGCGCTTATAACCCACAATAACCAATAAATACCCGACTCTAACCTCAGTATTGCAAGTGGCATTGCACTTATAACCTACAATAGCCAATAAATACCCGACTCTAACCTCAGTATTGCAAGTGGCATTGCGCTTATAACCCACAATAACCAATAAATACCCGACTCTAACCTCAGTATTGCAAGTGGCATTGCGCTTATTACCTACAATAACCAATAAATACCCGACTCTAACCTCAGTATTGCAAGTGACATTGCGCTTATAACCCACAATAACCAATAAATACCCGACTCTAACCTCAGTATTGCAAGTGGCATTGCGCTTATAACCCACAATAACCAATAAATACCGACTCTTACCTCAGTATTGTAAGTGACATTGCGCTTATAACCCACAATAACCAATAAATACCGAAACTAACCTCAGTATTACAAGTGTCATTGCGCTTATATCCCACAATAACCAATAAATACCGACTCTAACCTCAGTATTGCAAGTGTCATTGCGCTTATAACCCACAATAACCAATAAATACCGACTCTTACCTCAGTATTGCAAGTGTCATTGCGCTTATATCCCACAATAACCAATAAATACCGACTCTTACTTCAGTATTGTAAGTGACATTGCGCTTATAACCGGCATGACTGGCTTTATAACAACTTTCGTGAAGCTTAACGGAGGAATAAAACAAAAGAAATCTTTTTTATTTTTTATCATTTTGGGAACATGAGTCTGTTATATAAATATGGGATAGATATGCTACAAAATAATGGCAAAAATATCACCTTAAAAGTAACTAAAATTATTTTATTCACGAATTCATTACGCATTTTTCCTGTAACGTTTTATGCAATATAACATTAATTTATTTATCAATATACATTGTTAGTATTTGTTTAACGTCCATCTTGTGTCACCATTTACTAAAATTGTATTGCCTTAGTTCACTAAGGTTGATATGTCATAATTACGTAAATAAGCAGATTGGGAATAAGCATTATATTGTGTTATAAAACTAGTACAATAATTACTTGTCAGTTGAACAACAATTTTCTAATATACAATGTGTGCTTAGGGTAGTAATTACAGGGGCTTTAAAGTCTCCAGGTAGAGTTACTGCGAGACAAAATTATCTCAAAATTTCAACGTAGACGGGTTTACTTTAATTTTAATATTGGGTAAATGTCATAAACTACATGCGTTGTTAGAGAATAATAATAGTGGAGTAACACGACATACATAACTACCACTTTTATTATATATTTTAGAATGATTCAAAAGAGAGATCTAAAGATAAAAAGAGGAATAGAAAGAAATCTGCAACTGATGACACTGTGAAGAAAACGCTTGTTGTGAAACTGCCAAGATCAGCTAAAACCCCTAAATCCCCTAAATCCCCCAGATCCCGGAAGTCACACAACTCTATAGAATCCAACAGCGGCAATTACGGATCCGGGGACGAAACGGAAAATGCAGAAACCGACATTCCGTTATATTACGGTTTAGATGGGTCTGACTCGGATATATCTGAAACTGATGGCTGGGATAGCGGCTCAGCAGACGACTCTGACGTAACCTCAAGTGATGGCTTCTTTCCGGGGGAAGTGTCACTTACCCTCACTAAGTACGAATCCCAGCCAAAGGTCAAGAGGGTAACTTCAGATAATGAGTATCATAAGGAAACAAGTAAATTTAAAAAGGTTACAGCTCGTCTGCATAATTTTCCTGATGAAACAGATCTTGCCGAAATTCCTTCTCTTCAAACTCTTCATGGTCAAAACCCATATTCTTTACAGTACAAGGAAAGGAGTTTCTTTTTAAATTCAGACTATGTAGGCGATCGACTTCTAGGCAGTGCTCGGACAGAGAGATCGAAACACGACGCTGACTCCGAATATTACCAAAAAGAAAATGGCGGAATATCTAAAACAGAGCTTGAACATTTAAGCGATATAAAAAACAAAAGACTTGACGATATAAGGAAACAAATGGCGCGGGACTATCAAATGACAAATGTCAGCCAAAGTATGGCAGTGTTTGGTACAAAGGCGGACAACAAATCCAAGAAGGCGCCAACACCGCCCAATACGCCAATGGTTTCAAATCCGGTCGTGAATAATAATAATAATTCACGAACCCCAAGAACTCACCTAGGTGTCCTTTTAAAAAAGAAACAAGAGCAAGCGTCCGAGAGGAGACAAATACACGAGATGGTCAGCAGTGAACCTGTTCAAAAATATGAACGGACTAAAAGTGGTAACTTGCTTCCATTCGGCACACCTCGCATGTTAAAACACGAGATTCCTTCCATGAAGGACCATTACTACAGAGACAAATTGCTAAAATCGGAAAGAGATCGCATCTTCAAACAAAATATAAAAATGAGAAGATTTATGAATACGTTCGAGAAAGGTTAGTTCGTAAATAAATATAAAATTATGATATTGGAACTACTAATGATAATGGAAATGATAACATAAACAAAAATGAAAATAATAATGATAATAATGCTAACAATATTAACCGAAAGTAAAAAGAAAAGAAGCCAAGAAAATTGTCATTTACTACAGTTATAGTCAGCGTCATAAACGCATATTGTCAAACGTTAGATATAAATGTTATCGTACTTTAAAAAAGGTAAATATGAATATGAAAAAAAAACACAACATGTTTCTACTTTTGACTTATCTATTTTATATTCTTTAAATCCAAATTTGTAATAATAACTTTTAGATATTGTTTTAAATGTTTAAGGAATAAAGGAAAATATGAATGAATAATATAAACTTTAACTAAAATGATGATAATAATAATAATAATAATAATAATAATAATAATAATAATAATAATAAAAATAATAATAAGAAGAAGAAGAAGAAGAAGAAGAAGAAGAAGATGATGAAAAATCAGCTCATACTTTAAATATATGATTATGTCTATCAAATGATTCTAGTTTTATTCATAATCCATTCCCACATTCATATTCTTTTGACAGATAATTTCAGATTTTATCAACGTGGACAAGTATATACATATCTTTGCAGTTTCTAAACATCACTGATAAAATTTATATAACAACTGTTAAAGGCAGCTAGTCAAGAAATTACAATCGCATTTTAGTTATAAATTTAAATACTTTATATTCATTTTAGATATACTTTTATTATTTAGACAATGATAGTAATGATTACTATAAATGTCTAAATAATAAAAGTATATCTAAAATGAATATAATGTATCTACATTTATGACTAAAATGCGATTGATTAGCAATTTCAAAACCGTCAAAACGTGACAAATATATGTCATAATCGGAATTATGAAATAAAATACAGAATTCTTATTTTAGAAAATAAAAAAATACTCACATACTGTTTGACGACCCCCATATCGTCATTTGTATTTTTTTTTCAAAGATAAACGTAATTTTACATTGCGTTAAACTAATATAGATCAAATCGAATAAAAATGAAGTCACGTGACTCATTTGATATTTTCTACAACACATTGCAATTTTATGCGGTCCAGTGTTATTTTAGTGTACCACAGGCGCGTTGACAAAGTTAGCCAATCCCTTTCAGTATACTATTTTGGCATGTTTCAATAGATATTAATTATGACAATAATGCGTCAGTGCGTATATATAATCATGAAATATGGAGAGAAAAAATCTAAAAGCAACAACTTATACACTGCCTTTAACGCTTTGTTATTGTTGTTACTTGTTTTTCTATTTAGTACAAACGGTTATGGGAGAACTAGCTGTAGGGAAGATATTATCTAGGAAGGGTCACGTATATCATACTTTTACTTGTTTCCTGTTTTTGTGATCAGATAAAACGATATATAGATGGTACTACCATTAACATGTATTCATTCCATAGCAAATTTTTACTCGTATGTGTATTTGTTTAGATTGAACTACTATACGTGTGCAGTTTCTTTTAACATTCTACATAGTCTCCGTAGTGATTGATATGCTCATAGGCATTCGTCTCTCACCTCTAATTCAAGTGGGAAAGTTATCAGTCACTTACGGAGATGTGTGTACTCGAGTGCTGGTTACAGGATCCCAGAAATTAGCGATTAGGTGAACTGATCGATTATTAGAGATCGATGTCATAAAAATACATTAGATATTCAATCCAACATTATAATTACACATTCCATGGATTAATCAGTCTACGTGATATTCATTTTTGAGTATCTCTTTTTCAAAGTGATTTACTTAATTTCTTTGCCTGTAAGGTTTGCTATGCTAATTTTTCTCAAGGATAATTTATCTAAAAGTATGTTATATCTTTATTATACCTATATTATATCACCCCAAAGTTTAAACGATAATAAATACAGGTATTTTAATTGGTTTTAACGCCACTTTGAACACATGACAGGTCATGTACGGCATAAATATTGTTATTCAATGTGCTGAGGAAGAACGCAAAATGAATCCGAGTGGAACCACCGTCATTCCGCAATTAACTGGCAAACTTTCTCAGATAAGGTTTTTGGAACGAGCTGGACTCGAACCAACGATCGCCGCAGTGAGAGGTAGTTGTCATTACAATATAATGCCCTGGATCACTCGTCCGCGCAGGACCCTTTAATAAAAGTTTTAAAAAGTTATTTTAATATATATAACTCGGATCTTTATGATAATGTAGCAGTGTTTTATTTTAGGCAAAATGCACTTGAGATTTAATTTGAAAACCTACTATTTTTACTGTGAACGTATTTTGTTTTTCCGTTCAAGTTTACGTTTTTTTCTCTATATTAATTCTGTGCTAATTTAAATGTAACATAACGCAAGGCAGCCATATGTCATCTACGTTTTATTGAAAACGCAGTATCGGTAATTGATAGATAAACTCATGAGATAAGAAAACGCAACATAACTCGAGTGTATATATCAATATCCTACAATAATTTGTATATTTGAGATGCTACTGAATAATTTTGTACCCCCTGTATTGGCGTCACTTTTTATATTTTGAAGTAAGTCCCCTCTAAACCCTGTGTTGTGTTTTCATATATCTTCCTGCGTTGTGTTTTCATCTCTTCCTGTGTTGCGTTTTCATATCTCTCCCTGTGTTGCGTTTTCAAGAATATCGCGTGCTCATATATTTTGTGTGTATTACTGACAAGCTGATACAAATACGATGTCTTTATCAAAGGACTGAATCTTAATTATTCTGAACGTTCATAAGATAGGAAACTGTATAAAGAATTAAATGATAAAACGTATACAATATACATCAGCTACGTCAACTCCATACCAATGCTATTCAATATAACTCAGACGGAGAATTCACTATCGTTTACTTATTAATATATTTTTTTTTGGCGAAATTAATTAATTCAATATCATACAATTATATCTGGCACAATTCCAATTCCTAAAATTTTTGAACGTTGCACCAGAACCTTAATTACAATGTTTATATATTTAAAGGGAGATAACTTGGATATCTGAGTAGAATAAGCAAGTTTGAATTATTTGAATATTATCTTGCATGTAGATATACTTAAACCAGATATGACATCAGGTGTAATGTATTTTTAAATAATTCAGGTTGTAATAATTTCACTCTTGAATTATATACATGCGTTATTTTCGAATCACACACAAATTAAAGTATCTAGCTAAACCCCGAGAGATTTACTTAGTTATTAACGTATACCTGAAAAACCATGTATTTATAACTGGGCAGTACCCAATAGGCATTTTACTTGTTTAACATAATACTCTACTCTTGGTGTTTTTGTATTTCTAACTGCGTTGTGGTATTTGTTTTAATGTTTATTTTCATTAAAATATATGTATTTGTTTATTTATTTCATTTAAAATACTTTTAAAAATCGCAAGTAGTTCTAAAGAATCTAAATTTAGTTTTTTTTATCATCGTATGTACGTTGTGATTGTGTATTCTTTACCAGAACATATCAATGGATCGTAACCAATGTGTCACCGTATGATACCATGTTCATGACTAATTTTGTATTATTTGCACAAATCTTGAAAAAATCTTAATTTTGTTTTGACTCTTCGGGAAGTGCATCTATCTTTGTGTCAACAAACTGTGTTATGTGATAATACGTCAAAAATGCATTATGAAAAGTGTTAGTCTCATTTTTTTCTTCTCCTTCGGGTGAGCGAATTAGCCTAGTGCATTACGTATATGTTTATACCTGATCATTCTGTAGAAATGGTTATATCTGTTATAATATTTAAATGTAATATAGCTACAAGGCGACATAAAAGAGTTGTTTAGTTTTAATAGTAATACTTACTATTTCTAGTATAAATATAAATATATTTATTTAAAAGTATGTATTCTGAACTCGTTTCGAGAATCGGTAACTAGTTATGCGTATTTGTATCAAACGTTTAGATGGTTTCTAATAAAATGCCCATTTCCATTGATATAATTTATTTGTAAATTCTTTATAATAGTGTATGTTGAGGACAAGCATTCTTAATGAAAATACTGCATTCTCTAATTACTTTATAATAACGTTAAAACGTTATAACATGCCTATTGCAGAGTGTGTTCCTGCCAAGTTCCCGTCCCTCGCCCATCGTTCGTCGCTTGGATCTGATTCCAACAAAAACGGGAGTAAAAGAAAATCCATTGGGTAAATATACATAACAAACCGCAGTGAGTAACATTCCGATCATGGAATATAAATGTTGAAATCTCGGAAAATAGACCTGCGTAAACATGACACTTGGTTAAATTGTGATAAAATTGTCAAATGTAACGTTTTCAGATATGATTTTGAAATAGAGATTATTGATAAATCTACAAGAATTAGGAGAATAAGTCCGATTTCCAAAGACTTTTTGTAACAGACTGTTTAAGCTTCTTCCGCTCATCCTGCCATACAACGTCAATACAACCGACAATACAACCGTCAATACAACGTCAATAAAACCGTCAATACAACGTCAATACAACGTCAGTACAACCGACAATACAACCATCAATACAACGTCAATAAAACCGTCAATACAACGTCAATACAACCATCAATACAACCATCAATACAACGTCAATTGAACGTCAATAAAACCGTCAATACAACGTCAATACAACGCCAATACAACCGTCAATACAACGTCAGTACAACGTCAATACAACCATCAATACAACCGACAATACAACCATCAATACAACGTCAATAAAACCGTCACTACAACGTCAATACAACCATCAATACAACCGTCAATACAACGTCAATTCAATGTCAATAAAACCGTCAATACAACGTCAATACAACCATCAATACAACCGTCAATACAACGTCAATACAACGTCAATACAACCATCAATACAACGTCAATAAAACCGTCAATACAACCGTCAATACAACGTCAATACAACGTCAATACAACCATCAATACAACGTCAATACAACGTAAATACAACGTCAATAAAACCGTCAATACAACGTCAATAAAACCGTCAATACAACGTCAATACAACGTCAATACAACGTCAATACAACCATCAATACAACCATCAATACAACGTCAATTCAACGTCAATAAAACCGTCAATACAACGTCAATACAACCATCAATACAACCGTCAATACAACCATCAATACAACCGTCAATACAACGTCAATACAACCGTCAATACAACCGTCAATACAACGTCAATACAACGTCAATAAAAACCGTCAATACAACCGTCAATACAACGTCAATACAACCATCAATACAACGTCAATAAAACCGTCAATACAACCGTCAATACAACCATCAATACAACGTCAATACAACCATCAATACAACGTCAATACAACCGTCAATACAACGTCAATACAACGCCAATACAACCGTCAATACAACCGTCAATACAACGTCAATTCAACGTCAAATTTAAGGCCAAAAAAACAAGAAAGTGTCTTCTTTTGGAGACACCTTACCCCAAATACCAAACTCATCTCGTGTAGTGCAGAGTCGATTGCTCTTTTACAAAAGTATGCCAGCGTCTGCTTTGACATATAACTTGAAGGAATACGTTTATGCAAAATGAAAACTGCATTTGCTGTTGTGTGTTTGAGGTAGTCCTTAGTCTATAGTATTGACTCAGCTCTCCCGACTGGGTTCACTAATTAGCATGTTGGGAAAGTCACATTTGAGCACGTTGATTGATCAGTTGCTTCATTTAAAAGTTAAAATGACGTCACAGTTCAGCAAACGTTCAATTGCTATGAATTGTGGGACAGGCATAGAATTCCCTGCTTTTCATTAGGAGTTGTTATACCCGATTTGAGAGATATCAGGTCCTGGGATAGACTAGGAGATATCAAGTTCTGGGATAGACTAGGATATATCAAGTTCTGGGATAGACTAGGATATATCAAGTTCTGGGATAGACTAGGATATATCAAGTTCTGGGAAAGACTAGGGTATGTCTACACGGAGAAATGCACATTGAAAGGAGTGGACATATCTCTTGAACAATGTTTGTTTGTGTGACATGATAAATAGGAATCTTCACGTTAAAACGTCATTTAGATAAACACAAATGAATTACAAAATGTAATAAACCGAACGAATCGAGTAATAAAATCCTTATCAACATTTATCATGAGCCTGATAAATCGTTCTGCACCACCAACCTAGAAATATCATACAAACTATAATAGAATTACACGTGCAGCATTTTAAAAGAAAATAAAAATACTTCTTTCTATCATGCATTATTTTGTTACAAACAGCAGATTGATAAAAAAAAAGTAATTAATTTTCTGGTTTTTAACAAAGTAAAATATGTCATCTTCATGTCGAACTTTTCTTTTGCAGCAATTTCTTATTTAAAGTTCACGACAAGGAGCAAGACGTGGAATATGACAAGAAAATAGTTCCTGGCGTGTCAACAACCTCATTACGATTATTAAAGAATTGTAGATACCTCCGCCAATATAAACCAATCACTGAAAACGAACGTGTGACGTCATATATTGACAGGGAAACAAGTTGGAAAATGAAAACAAACGCTTCGTATACCGACACTTACATAGCCAACGTTCGTCTGCAACTGTTTTAGAGATGTCGGCTGTTTCATACAATTTCATCTTTTAAAGTGACGATCTGGACATATCTAACAATTCTATAGCCTAAACTAGGTTATATTTACTACAGATATGTGCCCCTTACAGTGTCGATCTGGACACATCTAACAATTCTATAACCCAAACAAGGTTATATTTACTACAGATAAGTGCGCCTTACAGTGTCGATTTGGACATATCTAACAATTCTATAACCCAAACAAGGTTATATTTACTACACATATGTGCCCCTTACAGTGTCGATCTGGACATTCTATGACTCTATATACAGGATTATATCTAATATAGAGAGGTGTGTCTCATCATGTGTACATTCAAACAATAAGTGACGTTGTCGCTTGTTTGATGCTGTGCATCCGGTGTTAAAACTAAAAGGTAAAACGTAGTAATTAAATGGCACGGCCACCGCAACACCAGTAACATAATCAATATAAAGAATAAGCATACTATATATAACGCAGTCAAACCTGTCTTAAGCAGCAAGTCAATGGAAGGAAAGAAAGTGGCCTTTTAAGACAGGTTATTGCTTAATTTGCTATGAAAGCATATAAAAATATTATACGGGAAAAGCAAATATGGCTGCTTAAGACAATGCTTATTAGAGGTGGCCGCTTACACAGGTTTGATTGTATATATAAAGTCAATAAAAACAGTGGTCACCTTTTTGGAATGGTCAGTAGCTAAACCACCATTGGGGAAGGAAGGCTAAAACCGTGTTACACTCAATCTCGATCTTCCCCTGTCATTACATCATAAAAACTAAACAATATAGATAAAAGTAGTCTCGCCACTATTCTCTTACAAACACAAAACCTGAATAACGATAGTGACGGTATTTGAGACGGGCTTATATGTGTTTTTTCACAAAAGGTAGGAAACAACAGTCGGGTTAACATAAACACTTTGATGACGAAGAATTCTGTTATCTGTGTAGACACTATAACTAAATATATAATAAGACAACGGTATCGGAACATTGCATACGAAAGATGAGGTTGCGGAAAAATCAACAATGATTAAATCTCTTTCGATAGAATTGCACCTAACCTTGTTATAATTTGTTCAATCCATTTGCATGTTACTTGTTTGTGATGTCAATGTTTTAATATTTCTTTTGTTACAGATATCTTAAAGTAATAAAACATGTGTAAATAACACAATGCTATTTACCATAATACATTTTTGTCTACTTTTTCTGTTATGTGTCTTCTATGTTCATCACCAAAATGGAAAATCCTGTCTGCAGAGTTTTAACTGTAAACAAAATTGAAATCGTATCAAGAAACCTAATAATCATGATATAACGCAATGCATTCTTACCAGCAAGGACTTATGTAGAAGGATAGGGAACTTGCGTCTCTCTACTAACTGTTGATAAACTAGCATGCGAAGAATTAATAATTTGGCAGATTAATCAAGCACATGCAACTGATTTCTTTTACATAATCTGTTAGGTGTATGTAACTTAGATGTTTTATAATGTTTAAAACACGCAAAATGATCTTAAATTTAAAATATTGGAGTTTGAAGTAAAATTTCAAGCACTAGTCTTGATTTTTAGTTGCAATATACAAATTTTATAATCATAAGTACTTCAACAATTGTAAACACAATATGCTGAGAATGATCTCATTTTGTAGAGATTCCATTGTGAAAAAGAAGAATTTTGATTTGTATTTCTGAGATGAATGGAGGTTGGGATATTTGAAAACGATATTTTGCGAGATTTTGCGTGAATATGCGAGCGTTCATAACATCTCAATCAGTTACTTTTCCTTCTCTATATAAGTCCTTGTTACTAGCAATGTGTAATGAGAAAGACCACTTAGAATATTCTAATTTGTAATCGAAACGCAAATGGTCAATAACTGCACGACACCGTGCATTGATAACGTTTTGATATAATTGCAGCTATAGGTCTTACTACACGGATGTTTTAGGATTTCCACGATACAAAATACACACAGGAAAGTTTTTAAGATTTTTTTTACATAGAAGGAGTGCATTTGCTCATAAAATGCACAGTAACTAGTGAGTTGACTATTTTGTTTTTAAAGACAATGTGGTGAAACACCTCAGCTGGGTTTTTTTAAAAAGAAGTTTCAAATGTTAAAAACCAATAAATTCACATCAGTAATATCTTATTTCAATATATGCTATGCCAAAGTTTGCTACATACCCGCAGCAAGAAATCTTAGTCACACTATTAAACACACACACACACACACACACACACACACACGTCGCAGTCCCTATGAATCATTTTGAAAATATTTCAAACCAAATTACACAGGATTATATTTTAACGCCAGAATCGTGTCGCGTCACTAAAAAGACGTTTCTTCTTCCAATAATACACATTGCAATACATATGTATTGGGCCCTCGTGACCGAGTGGTCTAAGGCGCCGTCTCAAGATCACTTACTTACTTTTCACTGCTAAGGTCGTAGGTTCGATTTCCGCTAGATCCAAAAAACATTATGTGAGAACGTTTGCCAGTTACTTGCGGAAGGACGGTGGTTCTAATCAGATTCATTTTGAGGTATTCCTCCATAAACAAAACTGGATATGCCAGCTTTAGAATTAGCCTGAAATGTGTTAAAAATGATATTTAAGGTAATGTTTTGGACTGCTTCTCTACTTAAATGAATAGACAGAAAAATAAATACAGAAATGAACTTAAAGGAAAGGCGATACTCCAAAAACAAATCGAAAAGAATAGCAAACAAATCCTAGAATGGCTCTTCAATCGAAAGAAGTTCAAAACCTACCAAAAAATATAATTATTTTAAGCTGAGTGGAAGGGAGGTAATTGTATAAACGTTTACGAAATAAAGAATGTTACGATTATCTCCACACTTGCCATGACGATTTGTGCACTAGTAAGTTGTAGCCAGACATTGAGTTATACGTATGAATGTGTATGTGCCTGCGTGAATATGTGCTTAAATATGTGCGTGCACGAGTGCTTATGTATGTGCGTGTGTGTATGTGCTTGAATATGTGCGTGCGCGATTGCTTGTGTAGGTGCGTGTGTGAATATGTGCTTGAATATGTGCGTGCGCGAGTGCTTGTGTATGTGCGTGCGTGAATATGTGCTTGAATATGTGCGTGCGCGAGTGCTTGTGTATGTGCGTGTGTGTATGAGCTTGAATATGTGCGTGCACGAGTGTTTGTGTAGGTGCGTGTGTGTATGTGCTTGAATATGTGCGTGCGTGAGTGCTTGTGTATGTGCGTGTGTGTATGTGCTTGAATATGTGCGTGCGCGAGTGCTTGTGTATGTGCATGTGTGTATGTGCTTGAATATGTGCGTGTGCGAGTGCTTGTGTACGTGCGTGTGTGTATGTGCTTGAATATGTGCATGCGCGAGTGCTTGTGTATGTGCGTGCGTGAATATGTGCTTGAATATGTGCGTGTGCGAGTGCTTGTGTATGTGCGTGTGTGTATGTGCTTGAATATGTGCGTGCACGAGTGTTTGTGTAGGTGCGTGTGTGTAGGTGCTTGAATATGTGCGTGCGTGAGTGCTTGTGTATGTGCGTGTGTGTATGTGCTTGAATATGTGCGTGTGCGAGTGCTTGTGTATGTACGTGTGTGTATGTGCTTGAATATGTGCGTGCGCGAGTGCTTGTGTATGTGCATGTGTGTATGTGCTTGAATATGTGCGTGTGCGAGTGCTTGTGTACGTGCGTGTGTGTATGTGCTTGAATATGTGCGTGCGCGAGTGCTTGTGTATGTGCGTGCGTGAATATGTGCTTGAATATGTGCGTGCGCGAGTGCTTGTGTATGTGCGTGTGTGTATGTGCTTGAATATGTGCGTGCACGGGTACTTGTGTAGGTGCGTGTGTGTATGTGCTTGAATATGTGCGTGCGCGAGTGCTTGTGTATGTGCGTGCGTGAATATGTGCTTGAATATGTGCGTGTGCGAGTGCTTGTGTATGTGCGTGTGTGTATGTGCTTGAATATGCGCGTGTGCGAGTGCTTGTGTATGTACGTGTGTGTATGTGCTTGAATATGTGCGTGCGCGAGTGCTTGTGTATGTGCGTGTGTGTATGTGCTTGCATATGTGCGTGCGCGAGTGCTTGTGTATGTGCGTCCGTGAATATGTGCTTGAACATGTGCGTGCACCAGTGCTTGTGTATGTGCGTGTGTGTATGTGCTTGAATATGTGCGTGTGCCACTTTAGTTCCTTGGTTCTTATGTGGCGGTATTTTTTGCCCAGATATGTGGAAAATTAGCTTACTATGATTCCATTTGTTTGAATATTTGGCAAAAATAAACATTGCCCATTTTCATTTCAATATAGACTAGTTTTCTATATGTTTGAATTTTTGGCAACAATTAAAATTGCCCATTTTTCAATTCAGTCTAGGGTTGCGTTTTCTCTTTCCACCAGTTTAGTTTTCTATTTTCCCCATACATAGTTACACAGAGCCAGTGCTTAGTTGTGAACAGATGCACATAAATGCATTTTATATCTTTGTTGTGGTTCTATAAGACAAATATTTCGTCTTTTTACAAACCACCTCCTCCCTCTCCACCTCCTTTTATGCGTTACTCTCTGGTTGGCTTAGAATTACGTATTATATTATTATACTTCATTATATTTCTATTTGTTCTCACAATTTTTGTCTCCATATGTACCATTGTTCTGTTATAGTTCAGCGGTATTTTTTGCCCAGATATGTGGAAAATTAGCTTATCATGATTCCATTTGTTTGAATATTTGGCAAAAATAAACATTGCCCATTTTCATTTCAATATAGACTAGTTTTCTATATGTTTGAATTTTTGGCAAAAATTAAAATTGCCCATTTTTCAATTCAGTCTAGAGCTATATAGAACTTTTCCCGTAACAAGTCAGAAGTATCGCAATGAATCCATTTCCATCTCAGACAGCATTTAAGCACCCATTTTGTTCTTATTAAAGTGATTTGATAGATTCAAGAGATATTGCCGTCTCTTATAGAATACATGCCAGCCATGGTCAGCAATATATTCGGTACCAAAATGGTTCAAGGCGTAGTTTACTTGTTGTTTTCTTAATTAATGAACCAGATATATATACCATTTAGAAATATATATCTTTACTGAAAATACGTAAGTTTATAATTACATTTATTCTTTGTGATTCAATAAATTTGTCATCATTCACTGTACAGAAAGTTATAGGTGATGCACATTTGACCGCTCCTTTTTCTTTAAAAAAAAATCAGTTTAGCGCAATGTTTCCTTGTATCGCGGTACTAACGATTCCAACGCAAATAAAATTATATAAAAAACACTTACCTAGATGTTTTTATTTCGTAGTTGCAAAATATAATACCTCTTCTATATCTTTGCATATGCAGAATGTTGTTTAGTCTTTTTTTAAACCTATCATCTGTTATTTTGGCAGCCATGTTTTTTTTCAATAAGGCAAATGCCACTTTCGATAAAATCGCGGTATAGTGAATGAGGCCCTACTGAGCGATTTTTCATTAAAAATCATAAAATTAAAATTGATAACTATTTTAAGAAAAAAAATGTCCTGCAAGCAAAGAACACAAATTAACACATAATGAAACAGAAAGAAAGTTTAACATGAAATCGAACTAAACAGTTAAATTGGTTACTTGTTTGTTTTGATAGATTATTTTTCAACAGAAAGACAGTGTGGACATCTGATGTACCAGTTAATTTTGATTATTTTGCCATATTTGTCAGAATGTTTTATAGTTTTATTCTCAACATAATTTTCAATTTTCAATTTTTTGGCAGCAGCTAATGTTTATAATTTTTCAGCAAGATTTGGAGGCACAGTTTACACCTTGGTTTTTGTACAACATGAGTGATGGTCCATTGTTGGAGAAACGTGTTGGCAGCTTGTGTTGTAACAACATGAGATTCATGCTTTACAAGGTTGGAGAGTGATTCAGCTGCATCTTGGTCTGCAACTGATTAGGTAACTTGTGCAGGTGTTATCGCATCTTCGTCAGTCATATATGCCTGCTGGAGTCACTTGTGCAGGTGTTATTGCATCTTCGTCAGTCTTATATGCCTGCTGGAGTCACTTGTGCAGGTGTTATCGCATCTTCGTCAGTCTTATATATGCCTGCTGGAGTCACTTGTGCAGGTGTTATCGCATCTTCGTCAGTCTTATATATGCCTGCTGGAGTCACTTGTGCAGGTGTTATCGCATCTTCGTCAGTCTTATATGCCTGCTGGAGTCACTTGTGCAGGTGTTATCGCATCTTCGTCAGTCATATATGCCTGCTGGAGTCACTTGTGCAGGTGTTATCGCATCTTCGTCAGTCATATATGCCTGCTGGAGTCACTTGTGCAGGTGTTATCGCATCTTCGTCAGTCTTATATGCCTGCTGGAGTCACTTGTGCAGGTGTTATCGCATCTTCGTCAGTCTTATATATGCCTGCTGGAGTCACTTGTGCAGGTGTTATCGCATCTTCGTCAGTCATATATATGCCTGCTGGAGTCACTTGTGCAGGTGTTATCGCATCTTCGTCAGTCATATATGCCTGCTGGAGTCACTTGTGCAGGTGTTATCGCATCTTCGTCAGTCTTATATATGCCTGCTGGAGTCACTTGTGCAGGTGTTATCGCATCTTCGTCAGTCTTATATATGCCTGCTGGAGTCACTTGTGCAGGTGTTATCGCATCTTCGTCAGTCTTATATGCCTGCTGGAGTCACTTGTGCAGGTGTTATCGCATCTTCGTCAGTCTTATATATGCCTGCTGGAGTCACTTGTGCAGGTGTTATCGCATCTTCGTCAGTGTTATATATGCCTGCTGGAGTCACTTGTGCAGGTGTTATCGCATCTTCGTCAGTCA
Organism: Panopea generosa; assembly: GCA_029582155.1. Classification (NCBI taxonomy): domain Eukaryota; kingdom Metazoa; phylum Mollusca; class Bivalvia; order Adapedonta; family Hiatellidae; genus Panopea; species Panopea generosa. Next base: position 11,410,875 of record CM055896.1, on the reverse strand, counting down.
TATATGCCTGCTGGAGTCACTTGTGCAGGTGTTATCGCATCTTCGTCAGTCTTATATGCCTGCTGGAGTCACTTGTGCAGGTGTTATCGCATCTTCGTCAGTCATATATGCCTGCTGGAGTCACTTGTGCAGGTGTTATCGCATCTTCGTCAGTCTTATATATGCCTGCTGGAGTCACTTGTGCAGGTGTTATCGCATCTTCGTCAGTCTTATATATGCCTGCTGGAGTCACTTGTGCAGGTGTTATCGCATCTTCGTCAGTCTTATATATGCCTGCTGGAGTCACTTGTGCAGGTGTTATCGCATCTTCGTCAGTCTTATATATGCCTGCTGGAGTCACTTGTGCAGGTGTTATCGCATCTTCGTCAGTCTTATATATGCCTGCTGGAGTCACTTGTGCAGGTGTTATCGCATCTTCGTCAGTCTTATATATGCCTGCTGGAGTCACTTGTGCAGGTGTTATCGCATCTTCGTCAGTCTTATATATGCCTGCTGGAGTCACTTGTGCAGGTGTTATCGCATCTTCGTCAGTCTTATATATGCCTGCTGGAGTCACTTGTGCAGGTGTTATCGCATCTTCGTCAGTCATATATGCCTGCTGGAGTCACTTGTGCAGGTGTTATCGCATCTTCGTCAGTCATATATATGCCTGCTGGAGTCACTTGTGCAGGTGTTATCGCATCTTCGTCAGTCATATATGCCTGCTGGAGTCACTTGTGCAGGTGTTATCGCATCTTCGTCAGTCATATATGCCTGCTGGAGTCACTTGTGCAGGTGTTATCGCATCTTCGTCAGTCTTATATATGCCTGCTGGAGTCACTTGTGCAGGTGTTATCGCATCTTCGTCAGTCTTATATATGCCTGCTGGAGTCACTTGTGCAGGTGTTATCGCAAATGTCTGGGTTCTGTTTCATATAGATTATCTTAACTAACTTGTTTTAAAAGTGAATTACATGATATGTATGCGATTAATTAGAAACGAAAATAAACATGCACTAAATGAAACATGTTTGCAGTTAAAATATTTATTTCGGATTATCAAACTTTAGGAAGTATTCTCAGTACCATTATATTTCTTTAAAAAAATATATTTTCGTGCCGCAAAACACCATTCATTTCATTGGTATTATCTTTCTTTTCGTCTCATCTACACATCATATAACAAAACATAAATTATACATGAACGTTTAAACTTGTGCATAGTCATTCTAAAAGAATTATAAGAGATATTTTAAAACATAAATTATGAATATTAATACAAAGTACATTTTTTTGACATGATAAAGCTCCATGTAAAATACTGCTAATCTTTATATTAAAATCTGCAATAAACTAAGTTTTTAATCAAAAAGATGAAGAAGAAAAAGAGCACTATTGCACATATTTAAAAATATCTTTAAAAAAACGATTATCGTTTTTGATCAGATCATTTCAGAACTGATTAGCAATATGTTCATATATGTGGAGATTTTTTTTAATTGAGTAATTCAAAACAATGATATGCTAATTATTCTGTATTAACATTATTATCAACCGATTACATTATTAAATCTCTTTATTCATTTAACATGCCTTGAGTAATGTATTATTGTTATCTAATCACTGGTTTTGATATTTAAGAATCAAGTGATATAAATAAACTGAATATTCCAATTATACATACTCTTTAATCAATTTTCTTTCTAAGTCCACTGAATTATTTCAAAACAAAGACATTAAAACATAAATTTGTGCGAAAAAAATAAACCATTAAATAATGTTTTAGATACAAAAGCAATGTACTTGAATTTGAAGCTTTTTGAAGGTTCTTTAGTTAAAATGTAAAATGAAATTAAAAAAAATCTATGCTTTAGACTATAAATAGATTATATATTAAACACACACACTTTAAACTTCACATAACTTGCAATATCACCATGTGTTTATAAATATTTCGATACTGAAAAACATCTGCATTGCATTTAGCCGGCTGATATAGCGACATACATGCTTTATTTAATTTGGTACAATTATACGCTGTACATTAGGCACACAGAAAATAAATCCGAATTACATTTTATCTCATTTTCAAATCAAAATGGAAGCAAGATGCAATTATCATATTTTTTATATCTATATATCATCGTAAAGAGAATTTTATTTGCAATAAACGTATACGTTGTAATAGGTTGGCAAATAATCACAACTAAGGTTTATAAGACCTTAAAAATGACCGAAAACGTGTTTTGAGTAATTTTTATATAGAACATATAAGGACCATATATGCTGTAATAAAACTAAAAAAGAAGCAAGAAAACGTTAACATATTTTAATTTTTATTTTATCATAATAAAGGTTGTATTTTTAACTAAATGAACAGACGTTGTAATAGGTTGGTAATTTAATATTGAAACAGTTATAACGATATAATTAAATTTCTCCTATATGTTTCTATGTAAACCAAATATCACGGTTTAGCCAGGTAAGTGATAAAAATGGTCGATATCAAGGGGGATAACTTCTCTCGATAATCCAGTGAAATGTCTGAAATAGTCCCACATGTGTTATTAGTATTTGTACAAAGTACATTATCAAAATTTATACAATATACTATAGAGATTTTTGTCATTTTATTCATTATACATATGAATACGTTAAACATTTTTATAGAAAAAATGCAACGTATTTACAACAAAAAATATAGATTAAATCACTGTTTGTTTTTAATATTTTATTCATATAGATGTGATTAATTTTAACATTTTAAAATTTTAGTTTAGGACATCCTTAAAAGAATATTTGTTTGCTGTGCTCCGACCCAGTAGGCCTGTTTTTCATGTGGGTAGGTAGGTAGGTAGCTAACTTTTGTTTTGTCAAATTTTGATTTTGCATAGTCATTTAAAAGAAAAATGGACAGAAATCATAAAGAAAAAAAAATAAACGCTTTGGAAGTCAATAAAAAGTTTAGGTAGCTGCAATTTTGAGTGTGTAGGTAGGAGTATGGCAAATAATTTATTTTTAAGAACAGCCTCTATAGAATATATGGAATTAAGTCTCTGGTTTAACTATATGTTTTTGGTAGACCCTATTCATTGTTAAAAGTTGCCAAAATAAGTACTTCTTTATCAATAAGTGGTATATGGTGACACCTTGGACTTTATTAGCAATGAAGTCACTGATGGCACAATTTACCCCAAGAACGGTACGGCGTTTGCCCAGAGCAGAGACATGTGTCTATGTCTCTGCCCAGAGACATGTAACCACTGGTCTGACAACCTTCTTTATAATTGAACTTATATACTAACATGCATGTATGTTCAATATCTATACAGTAAAGAGCAGCGAAAATACCTTTTAAATAGCCTCGTTTTTGTAGGAATGGATAAATATCCTTCGAATATCGGTGCAAAAATATGACACATGTCCTATATAGATCTAGTAGGCTAGACCAGAGACTATGCAATTAAGCCACAGAGTAGATATGCCAGACTCAACTTAAATAAACTTCTAAAGTATATAACTATAGCTCAATATAGTATTTTCAACTACAGGTTTAAGAAAATAAAAATCAAAATTTATGTATGTATACTTGGTGGGTCGATTATTTATTATTTCGACAAATATGTAAATACAATTCCTCTAGTTGCCCAAATTTGGTCACATAAACACTCTACGTCAGATGAAACCGATTTACACATTTATACCGGAAGTCGATATCACAAATTAGTTCGAAAATTTAAGTTATGATTATCGATAATTTTTGTGCAATTAAGGATTATTTAAGTTCTTCATAATCTATTTATCATAATTTTGAAACATAATTTGATTCATCATTCCATTTAGATGTTTAAGTAATATTTTTGTTGCAGATAAAAGTAGTTCGGGAGCATCTGTAAATAAGTTTTCCGTGGATGACTTCGAAAAGTCACTGTTGTTGTCAAATATATTGGTTTTAAGACACCAATATTTTACAATGTCTATCTTGTTAGAAAAATTATTCATTCTGCGAAGACAGAATTTAAAACTATACACCCTGGACTTAGATAAAGTAGTGTATAGGTTGGCAATCATTTAGCTGATAGTCTCAATCTGGGACAAGTTTCACAACTGAAACTGGATCGTTTCAGGGATAAGATAACCAAGAAAAGGACTCTTATTCTTTTTTATATCCAAATCAAAGAAGTGTTGATATATGTCTGACTCTCAAAGGTAAGCTTCAGAGTGGGATTTATATCATTGCCATTAAATTTTGCAGTCCCCGATCGTATTGATATCCTGTTTACATCAAATTTGAATTTAGAAGTCATTAACATACTGACAGGTGATGTTTTTCCACCAGCATACTTCAGAGAAGAATAGATATTTAAGCAATGGTAATTTCTTGTCATTGTTGATGTTTTTATTCGTCATTTCCACGCAATTTCATGATATTGACATGTATTTGTATCTGTTTGTCAACAGACTTGATTCTTCTCTGAAATTTTGAACACAATTTAATTTCATGCACTTGTCAGATCTTGCATAATATGATCACATAATATAATACCATCTGTGTTGTTGTACTCGTAAAAAAACTGTGCGTCTCTGTGGTTGCGCATAGTTTTCAACTTAAAATCTGCATATCATCAAATGTTGTGCAAGTCTAGATGTTATGGGACCGGCAGCGATATATAAGCATCAATTCATTTAGTTACAGTTTGCGAATGAAAATACAATTACATGTGGTATACTGGTCATACCTTATACCGTGAGTCTAAATATTGTTTCGGCCATGTAAAGAATGGCATCAATACTAAACAGTTATAAGGTTACTTAAATGTGCTGAGTAAAAAAAAGTTGCCGATATGAAATGCCATCACGAAATTAGGTATACAAGGGATATATTTCTTAAAAAGTAAACATCTAAAATCATTATTGACAATGATCAGCCAATAAAAACTGGGCTTTATGTTGTAAATATCTTTTTGTATATAATTCGGTTGGTTATTTGAATACGTTTTTATAGAAAATTGTTCAAATAACATACTGGTACATGCTGTTGTTCCATTGATTTGTGTCCCTAAGATGGAGATTCGCACATTCACATTATTTGCCGCATATTTCTGCAACCAGATTTCAAATTTAAACTAAAAAATCTAAGTGTTACGCATACAAACAATAAAAAATAACAAACAAAACTGATTTCTGAAAGTTTTCTAATTGATTCGTCCCCTCTGATTGGTTGCTTAAAATGTCCGTAATGGGGAAGTCGCAGGGCCAATACTTTACTGTTCAACAGTAATTGTGGATATCCCCCTGTGTATTAAATGTTCTTTAGACAGTTTCACTATTTAATATTATTTTCAGCGCATTTTGAACTTAAAAAAAAATAACACAATTTCAAATGTTTTCATACTATAAAAAATATTGGTACACATGGCAAAGTTTATTGTATTGAGATTTAATGGTTTAGGTCATCTTTTTAGAATCATATAATATCTCAAGTCCCTATAAACACTTTGGAAAAAAATTGCACTTTAATTCACACTCAAGAGGACAAAGGACACAGATACACATGCACGTGCACACACATATGTTATTGCCATTTTTAAATTAACCTTTATTGAATTGACCGTCATCGAGAAAGCACCACAGACAATTTTTGTTGGTTCTTTACTTGGGAATGTTTACAAGGGTATTTTTTACATTTAATGAGAGAACTATTTGTGATTTATTTGTTTTTTTTTTTCTCAAATACTATATTTTGTAAATAACTCATCTTATACCTGTTTTTTTTCTCACATTTTTCTTGGCTTTACGTGAGAATCAAGATTCAGTCAACAACTTGTACAATATCCAGCGAGAAGGAACTAATCTATGAGAATAAGGCATTCATTAAAATCATCTGGATCAGCAAATCACAAGTGAAAAAAAGTAAATGTAAACTTACTGACATTGTTTTATTATTTATTTAAGGCCTTGTAGATAGGTACAATGCAGTCTGGTATGTTGTGAAACTCGATACAGTGCGTTTTTTCTGTGGTGCCCAAACTTCAAGCTTGTATTTCTCAATCAGATTTATTATAATAATTGTGTGGAAAATCTAAACTAACTTGCAAGGTTTTTACAAAGTAATTTCTGTTTCCCAACTGTGTCGCGCTTTTGTACGTCAATCAGCTAAATAATACAGACCAACAAAATTGCCAAAGGGGGACTATAGAATGATTTCTCAGAAATGAATCATACATACATGTCAATCACTTGATGCAAAGTGCATGTAAAGATGGCAGAAGCAGAATGTCACTATTTCAAAACAACAGTATTTTTCTCCAAATTACCAATACATATAATAGAAAAAAATGTAAGGAGGCATAAAATTTCACAGTTTCAAAAATAACATAATATATGGAAAGAAACAAAAAGAAAGTTGTTTACTTAAATTTCCACACCTTATGTCTCACTTCACATGCTTGATTTTCCATTGGCTTGATGTTTATAACATGGTTCGGTCTTTATCGCGGTCAGGTTCTCAAGTCTTAGAGCTGAGGCATTCATGATTGGAGAAACTATAATTGCCAAGATCTGCATTTGTTGTTTATATGATGTATTGTTGTTTATATTTTTAAGTACTACAGCATGGTTGATGGGTAGAGTGTACACCTTGTATACAGAAGGTTATAGGTTCGATCCCCAACTGGGCCATATCAAAGACAGTACTAGAAGGTTCTAAGCATTTAAAGGATAGTTTAGTTGGCTCAGTAACAGTATGTGACTGGTTGGGGTATCAGACCATGTGTTTGCGGCATGAAACTTCAGTGTGGTATGCTTAGAATACCTAAGTAGACACCTTTGCAATATAACTGAAATATTGTTGAAAGTGATGCTAGACACCATACAACCAGTCATATTTATAAGTATCTTTAACCTGTGAAGACAATGATTACTAAATACTTCCAGGTGAGCCACAAACCAAAATTAGTTCACTGTGACCTACATCTTGACATCTGACCCACATACCAGTAAAACCTTATCTGGTCAAAGCATATTTCCTTTACTGCAAGTCCTGGGACAAGTAAATTTGGGTTCCAGGGAAGACGATGTGTTGTATAGTGTTTCCCTTGAAGCGACATGGCAGGGCGGGCTGCCCCGCCCTTTTCCTATGCCGCCCTGCCCTTTTCTTATCCCGCCACGCTTAAATAATTACCGCCCCGCAGTGCCCTTTTTAATAAACAATGAAAGACACCGCTGTGAAGAATAAACAGTACCTCCCCGCTGTTTTATTGGCTAATCAGACCGTAGACACTACATGTGTTGTTAGGTAATTTCCAATATGCGTACACACTCGATTAACACATGGTTCCCGCTTTTAGTGCATTATCATATTATTCTTTCATAGACTGCGGAACCATTAGAATGGTTCTCATTTCAAGCTATACAATTAGAACAAACTAGGAAGCCAGCGGTACACACACACACGCACCATGTGCGATTGTTTTGATAAGCAACTGAAGGTGTTGACAATGTTTTTCGTAAGATTTAAAAAGGTGTCGGCATTACCTTTCAATTGATTCATTAACCTCACAATCACGTGAAGTCTATGGAGTATGTATGCAATCAAAAAGCCTTCAAAAGTTGGATCTCAAAAAATCGGTGCATCGGTTATAGCGGTCCCGTTTATTATAGATGTTTAAGACTTTATATTTATTTGGAAATACACTGACACCTAATGAAATTACAGAATCAAACATTAAAAATACAAACTTTTCAATTGTATTAACTTTTAAATATGACAAGCTGTCCATATCAACACTCCTTTACTTTATTTTTATGGCAATATTGTTCTAATATAGGAAAGAAACATATATTTGAATTACAAATTATAAATGGATAGTTGGATACTCCCTGTTTCTAAGCATCTTATTTCATCAAATAAAATCTCCACTTAAAATGGTTCAATTTTTTAACATAGATTAAAGCATTGTGAATTATAATATTCATTTTATAAGGCTACTTGAACTATCCAATATTGTTGAATTAATTACTTTATAATTGATTAATAATAAGGCTACTACAATAGTATCATGTATTATTAATAATGCTACTACAATATCATCAAGGAACTATAGTATATCCTTCTATAGTTCCTTGATATTGTAATAGCCTTGTTTAAGATGATTCATACATTTACCAAAACATACATGTATCATACTTGTTATTAGTGCTGAAAATGGTGCTCAATACAGCACGCAATAAAGAAATGACCTTTTTTTCTATTATTTTGTACGCGCCATAAAATGCCCTTTTTCAATTGGTACCCTGCCCTTTTTCAATCCTGGGGGAAACACTAGTTGTGTACCAAAACTAGGCTACTGTCACATGCATATATACCAGTAAATCATTGTCCAAAACATGTCTTCTTTACTATATACATAGAAAGCTTGATTCAGTTCATAGTTGTATACCAAAACTAGGCTACTGTCACATGCATATATACCGGTAAATCCTTGTCCAAAACATGTCTTCTTTACTATATACATAGAAAGCTTGATTCAGTTCATAAACTTGTAAAATTGAATTTAAAAAAGTGGCCCAAGAGGGTTGAAATTGAAATTATTGTTTTTTAATATTTTTGTTGTGATTTTGTGAAATTATGTTTAGTGGGAATTGTCTGGTTAAAGATTCTAAGGAAACCTTCAACTTGTTAGGCTAATGTCCCTTCTTTTTAACATGTCCAGTGTTTTTTTTTCACCATTTGGGAAGATGATCCATACCCTTGGAATTGGGAATTTTAGCGGCATTTTCATTAGTATTGGGAATTTTTTTTGCATTAAATATATTTATATATTTATAAAAAGTGTACACTTGCTTATCAGGCCATTTAATTAAATAATCAATGTCATACTAAATTCAGAATGGGGAAAACTTTCTTTATTTTATCAAGGAAGTATGGCAAGTTTCAATTTACATTTTTGAAGCTTTCAATTGGGAATTTTTACCATTCAATTGGGAAAAAAAGATACTATTTGCCATTGGGAATATGACCCAATAATGGCTATAAAAATGGCCGAAAAAAACACTGCATGTATATGATTGTATTGCAAGTTTTTCTACATAACCACAGACAGAAAATGACACGAAAATTCCCCCCTCTGAGGAAAACTCCTCCCTCAGAGGGCCCTGTTTCGTTTCCCCCAAATTGAACAGAGCGACCTGGAAATGAAAATTTCAATTTAAACGATGCCCTTTCATAGTTTTTGTCCAATAAAAGTTTGGTGGAGTACATTTTCCATAAGGGGTAAAGGTGAAGTCGAAAAAAGGTTTATGTTGTGAAATTTAAAAAAATACGATGGTCACTATATGAATGTAGAGCATCCTCAGGCCCTCTTGGGCATCTTGTTTTATTCCTTGAATAGACACTGTACAAAGTTTGCATTTATAAGAGACGAACAAACGTCTTGACAATTTCATATTTGGAAGAAAAAGCGACACTTGCTAAAGTTTCTGATTGGTAGATTCAAACTTTGTGATTTCCATAGTATTTCAGAAGACTTGTTTACCGTAAATCTCCAATTATAAACCGCACCCGAGTATAATCCGCAGGTGATTTTGAAGCCGAAAATGGTTGAAAAAAGCTAGTATCCGTCTATAATCCGCAGGCATGAATCAGCTGTTTACTACATCCATCATTTTGAAAGCCGGACCAAAGTGAAAGATGAATTTTGATTGGCTAACTATGAAGTAACGAAATCTAGACTGGTGTATTGCATAACTTTGTAAAAACGTAGGTAAAACGTTTTGATGTAATATATAGCGTGTTAGAGACAATACAATTTGCGAGTATAAAATGGTGGTACCATTTATTTACGTGTATTAAAAGGACCATCACCCTCTCACTGTCTCTCACTGCCTCTGCATCACTCAGCAGTCTCTGATGTCAAACTCATCAAACCCCTAGAAATCATTTTCTTCAACATCCCTGTCGAACAGATGCCGAAACTGTTCGTCAGTGATGGGACTGGAAGTCTCATCGTAGTAGTCCATTTCTGTTGTTGGTCCTTCCAAGTCGGCAGGGGGATCCTGCCACAGGATGTCGTCCTCAGTGCCGTCAATCGCATTTGAAATTGAACATTTTTTGAACGATCTTACAATAATTTGTGGATCGATCTCCTCCCAGGCATCCAGGATCCACTGGCAGACCGACCCATCTCGGCCTTCCTCATCTTTCCTCCAGCCTAGAACGAGTGGTCGTCGCCACAGTACCATTCATTCCACTTTCTCTGCAGAATTGTTTTCATTGGCTTATTTATGCTTACATCAAGAGGCTGTAAGATGCTGGTCATGCCTCCAGGAATTATGACAAGGTTGGTGTTACAGTCTTCCTGGAGGATCGATTTGACAGCCTCCGATTTGTGGCATCGGAAAGCGTCCAACACCAGTATGATCTTTTTAGTTGCACTCGGTCTTCTTCCCCACACTGTGCGCAGCCAGTCTTTAGCGAGTGCATCGTCCATCCATCCTTTGGCTTGGACACGGATGATAATTCCCTTCGGAAATGTTATTTTCGGCATTGTTTTTCGCTTGAAAATAACATATGGTGGAAGTTTACCACCATCAGCAGTACATGCCAGCATTACCGTAAACCTGTTTTTATCATTGCCGGTAGTATTGATGGAGACGGTACTGGCACCTTTCATGTGAATCGTCCTGTTTTAAGGCATATCGAACATCAACGGCGTTTGGTCAGCGTTTCCAATCTGACCGAGATCGTACTTGTACTGCAGGCGGAGTTTTATGACATACCACTGAAACACCAACAGTTTATCTTCACAGCTGTCTGGAAGTTTCTGTGAAATGTGTGTACGTCGACGAACAGACAGGTCCTGTCTGTTCATGAACCTGTGTACCCAGGTAGTTGATGCTTTGAACAAGTCTATATTGAGAGTTTTTGCAGTTTTCAAAGCTTTCATTCTTATTTCCAATGTGGACACTGCATTGCCTTGTTTGCGCTGGTCTGCTATCCACTGGTATAGCTCTTGTTCTAACGCTGGGTGTTGAGTTTTTGGCCTCTATCTGCCTTCTTTGTCTTTGGCATTTTTAGCAGACGATCTTTCTTTCGTCACCATTGCCTAATATTGCTTTCACAACAGTCATATTCCCGTCCTGCAGCTCTGTTGCCATGAGCTTCGGCATAAGCAATAATCACCAGCTTTGTCTTGGCATCATAAGATTGGCGTACACGACCCATGCTAGTTCTGAAAAGAACTTTTTTGACAATTTAGCTCTGAAAAGAACTGTTTTAGTCTAAATACTGACAATTTTAGGTTAGCTCTGAAAAGAACTTTTTCACGTCTGAAAAGACTGACAATTTTTAGATTAGCTCTGAAAAGAACTGTTTTGTGTCAAAAAAGACTGACAATTATAGGTAAGCTCTGAAAAGAACTGTTTCACGTCTGAAATGACAATGTGAAATTATCGAATTTCTTTACTATTTATCCCCACAACGATAACACGCCATCAAACCCTTCTCACCCACCAGGTTCTCAACATCTTCTCAGACATGTCACTATTGCCACATGTCAAACGATATTCGTACTCGTTAATTCAAGATCAAAGAGATGTCAATTAGTTTCAATTAACAGAGTGATAATCTGACAGCAGGAAAGGATGCGGAAAGTACAGGTGGGCGGAGTCAAATTGGCGCCGCCGAACACCAGCAAAATTCTCTTGTCCGAAATTTTTAAATTCGTTTTGTAATATTCTTAATCAATAAACTGATAGTAATTATTCATAAGTGTTAAAAAAAATGAAATTCATAGTAATATCAATATTTTCATATATATTTCTTTATTACATTAAACCCCATACAATTATCCCGTAAAAATAGTGAATTGAACAGATGTTGAATTATATTTGTACCAGTCTAGTTAATAAATTGATGACTTCCAGTTTAGCGAAAAGTTTTGTTGTTTTCCCATTTGGAAGTTACAGAATACACAATAATACATCAAAGGGTTTGTAAACTACGTTTATTTAATATAAATAATATAATAAAAAGCATGTTGGACATGTTTAAAACTTCGTGTGCTTTTTGCACTACGTTCAGGATGATAGGCATCAGAAATACTGTTCTCGACTGGCCTTTGTTGACGATCGCAAAGTTAGTGGGAAACTCGGATGAAACCTGAAAAATAATTTTTTTTTTTTCTATAACATAATATAAACCGCACCCCTGTTTCAGACCTTAAAAAACTGGGAAAAAACTGCGGTTTATAATTGGTTATTTACAGTAGATGTTTATTTCTGTATTTATTTTATTATTAGATATTTACTATTTTACGAATATCTTTCGACACAATAACTGCAGTGACTTTTTGTGTGTGTGTGGTACTAAGGTTTATAGTCCCTCCGCCAGGTTATTCCGGGGGCTTGCCCCCGGGCTGGCACAATAGAGTGTGGACTGTAAAAAGATTAATTTTGGAATTTTGATGTTTTCGCTGTTCCGCCGCAGAACTGTTTCTAAAGTTCCTAAAACTGTGAAAAATAGGGATATACCTGTTGGTTAATTAAACCTTTAGTTGGTTTATCCCAATATGCCGAGTTAAAGGGGAACGCAACCCTGTATATAAAACAGGATAATATGAATAGCTATGAGTTCAGCTTTCTATTAAAAGTCTTATTATGCATAAATTCGAGTCTATAAAGATATATCAGCTCGTTTTGTAACGGTTATTTTCGCACATCGACTTTGTGGTGGAAGTCGCCATATTGGATACCTGCGTGACGTCATAACTGCACTTCCGGTTTAAAACATAATTGATTTATACGCTACAGCAGATATAGAAACGTGCAATTATAGTCACCGGCAAAAGTACTCGCAAAAATAATAAAATGAATTTTAGTAACGGAGAAGGACCTGTGGCCTACAACTTTGAACCAAAATTTTCAAAAGCAGAGTTAAATGAATTAGAAAACGAGAGAAATTGTGAGACGGCACAGTTGTTCACACATGTGAAAGATTTTTGCAGTGCGGAAACTGTGTAATGCTGCTTTCGTCTGACGAAAATACGTGCTGCAGATGCAATGACCATACTATTGGAAATTTAGTAGATTTAGAATGTATCACAGAAATAATACAGCAATGTTTTATGAAGGTTTCACCCAAAAAGATGATAACTGTTAAACAGTCACACCAATCATGAACCAGAGATCAAACCCGAAACCCATCAATCACGACTCTGACATCTTATCATGTAGCCTGATATTGATGATTGAATTTTTCAAAATAGTAAAATTACCCATAGCTTGATAAAAAATGTAATTATTGCCGTCAGTGTTGATGTAGATCCAGACGAGTCTGCACATTCATACTGTACTATCAGGGTATATACTGTTTGCTACTCAGTCAATACATTATAAAAAAAACAAAACCTATTTAGACCAGGAATCGAATTTAAGGGAAAATGTTTTGTTACATATATTTACCTGTCTAAGAGAGAATAAAGAAAAATAATATTTTATCTCTTTTCTTATCGTGTTTAGCTTGTGCGGCCATTGTTTCGTACTGAGAAATGGCTGATAAATTTTTTATTTCATACCCATTTTGGTAAATTTACATGAAGCATGAATGAGTTTTTTTGTGTTTTTTTTGTTGTTTCACATAACTGGCACTGTCTTTTCGTTATTCAAATAATTTCAAGTGCTTGACAAAATAGTTTGAGCCAAGAGTTGTTCGAGTCAAGCATTGTTTAACAGCGTACCATATATGTACATTGTACATTGTGTCAATGAATCATGTGTGTACACTTTTATCAGATACAATAAATTATTTTATGTGATGCATGTGACTTGTTTATTTGTGAAAAGCAATACACTGGAAAACATAATTTTCAACTGAATTAATTTTGTTACACTATGTTCAATCTTACATCATTGTTTCGTCGTAAATACATATGCATTATACAAGCATAATGACTACACATATTTATCTCTACGTGTTTCGGGTGAGATTGTAAATGTCATGATAATCATACATATACAAGGTACATATGGTTAACACATTGATAAAAATCATTATCATTTCTTCATATTAAAGGGAGTGTATCAGAAAAAATGCTACAATTGTCTTATAAAGTTGAATTATTTTAAAATGGATAAAAAACATATATATATCATTAATTATCATTAATAAATAAAAAAATGGTTTGTAATGTCACATCCACTAAAACTTGACAAAATCGATATTTAAATTAGAGTGGTGAACTTGAAACTTGAAACAAAATCTCCATTCTAAAACTAGACAGCATTTGAATACTGCTTGACCACCGTCACATCATCAAACAAACTCTTTCTAAGATGAAACAGTTTTTAGTCCGTGTATACCTGTGTAACAGATAAAATGGGAATCATGTGACTCGTATTAATACGTCACAAAACGTGTTGCAATTTTTAGCAGGAAATCTATTTAAGTCTAACCTAGGCGCGTATCCCAAGTTAGGAAATCCCTTTTCAATATATTATTAAAATGTTAGAATAGGTATCATGGCAATATGGGATCAGTGATGAGTATATCTATGATATATTGGGGGGAAATTTTTTTTTTTAAAAATCCTGATAATTATATTGTCTTTTAAGGCATAACATTTTTATTATGTGTTGGTATTATCATGTGTAAAAATTATTTCACACTTTTGAATGCCTGAATAATAAGATGACAGTCTTAATATGATTTTCTTGCACACCGGATAAGAATATCTGCAATAATTTTACCAGGGTTAGATATTTCTATCTCAGCCAAGGGCCGAGATAAAATTCTTGCACTATGACATAAGACTCTTTTATGACGTAACGTATAAAATATATGATGTAAATCATATAACTTAACGTCTTAAAAGCGACCATTGTAAAAATAAAATGAATATCTAAGTTAAAATGATTATTCAGTATGTTTACAGATAGCTGCTTAATAGAGGTGACCGCTTACACAGGTTTTACTGAATATTCTTCTTCTTTGAACAGTTGTTCAACCCAAAGGTGTGAAAAGTACAGTTTAAGCATGTCAGTGGGACTTAACTTCTAGTATGACTGTTCCAGCCATCCGTGTTCCAACAATCCGAGTTCTACTGTACATATCTTGATGACATCCAGAGTTCTTTTCTAGTAATAAGTTGTTAAATTTTGTCTCTTCAGTTTGTGTGACAGGTTCCAAAATGAAGCCATTTAAGCGAATAAAGAAAAAAAAATATAGCATCCCCGTTCTTGAAAGTATATTAGCCGACGATATTTGTTATACCCAACTGCAAAAGGAGCACCCACAAGATGGACGCTTTAAGAAAAATATTAAAAAGAAAGCAAAGAGAATCAAGGAGATTGTTCCTTGCTATACGAAAGACAATACAAAAGAGTTTGTACAAGAAGAGTCATCAGACACCTCTATTATGGTAATCTCTCGTGGTCTTGAATGTGACACTGGAGAGAATAAACATAAAACTGAAAGTCCAGATAATGCAAATCTTCCAAATGCACCTGTTGAAGAAATAACAGCACTTGTCCACAGAAATGAAGCTTACACACTGGTACCATGTCTAGTATTTGACAAAATGAAAATGGTTACGGGCTGTAGATCAGAATTTACAAGAGAGGAGTTGCCTGCTATGGATCTTGGTATAATTCCAAAGCATTTAAACAGGATGAAGATTGTTATTCGAGCTGACGAGAGAAATCCAAAAACAGCAGCATTTGATGCAGAAGAAGATTGCGATATCGCAACAACAGCAGTATATGAGAATTGCATTGACATTAAAGATGATTTCCAGGACAGGTCAGAAGTCAATTCAAGGACATCAAGTACTAATTGGGATGATGAATGTCTTGCATCCGAATCGGATGAAATCTACATGGATGCTAAATTACCCTGCAGCTCGGAGGACGATGACGTTCAAAAGCCAGAATATGAAGTCAATTCAAGGACATCAAGTTATGAAAGTCTTGCATTAGCCTCAGATGAAACCTATGTCAAAATGCCAAGCCACTCTGGTGAGGATGACTTGTATTTTGAAAAGCTTGGAGGTATATCAAGAAATAGCTGGCGCAATGAAAATCTTACATTAGATGCAGATGAAACATTTGTAAAATTGCCCATCAACTCTGTTGAGGATGGTTTGCTTTTTCAAGAGGTTGAACATGGAGTCGTTTCAATGATGCCAAGTTCTAATTGGCTTAATGAACAACTTACTTCAGATGCAGAAGAAACAGTTGTTAAATTATACGGCAACTCTGATGAGAATGATTTATATAATTTTGAACCCAAACTGACTCTCAGCGATACACAGGAGTTTCAAAACCTCAAAGCAGTGAATGCAGACGACAATATTTTATTAAATATGTCTGATGATCAACAAACAGTTCCAAAGACAACTGACAGTCCTAGCCTGTATAGTACTGATGAAAACATGGTGACATCAACTGCAGTGAGTTATAATGGAAATCCTGCATCAGATTTTCAGGGGTCAATTCAAGAAGAAAAAACGTTCTTTAAATGTGTGACCAACGTGGACAAAAATGTCAAAAACAAGCAATTGTTCTATTTAGCAACATCATTTCTATTTTGTAAAAGTAACAGAAATAACTTCCAGCATATCACAAAATCTGGATTACAGTTTATGAATCAATTAAAAGAATGCACACTAAGTATCGGTGATACAATTGATACTATTGCAGTAAATATTGTTACCTACTCAGTACAACAGCACAATATGCCATTACCACCAACTGCTGCTGGACAAGTCAATGAGAATGCAATTGCTCTTCCAACCCCTGCTAATATCGGACAAAACCAACCAGTAAATCAAAATTCAGCAAACCGAGCAGAACATCATATTAGAAGGCAACCAATTTATAGAAATGCTGCCCAATCAACCCATCAGAATCTACGAGTGTTAACAGAGGAAAGAATCAATAGTGACCTGGAGACGTACACTGAATGGTCCTCACATCCGTTTCAACCCTTGGATATGGTTAGGGCAGGATTAACCTTCATGGGTATGTATAATTATTTTTGTATAAGGATCATACTTAACTTTTTTTTAAATAACTGTAGATCTGCATTATGATCATTGAGGTGTTGCACTTTACCATCTAACAGGTTTGGGCCATGATACTTGGAGATATTGTGTGTTTTTTTTATCCCCTGCAAAAATCAGTCGCGAGGTGTATTAAATCAGGCACCATCCCTCTGCCCGAAAGCTTTTCTGGGGCACACACTCCAAAACCGTTCATGATAACTTCACAAAACTTTTGTACCATTTGCTAGTGGGGAGTTTTCATTTCTAATATTTTTTCTGTTGCCAGATTTTTTCTACTCATATAGTTCTCATTGTTTTCCAGGGCAAAATAACACTGTTGTATGCAGGGAGTGTGGTGGAAGACTGTATAACTTCTATGCAAACGATGACCCAAGGGAGGAACATGGTTTCTATTTTCCATATTGTCCATTTATGAGGGATGTCTGTGGGGATGACTACATTGACAGATTGCATCCAGAGACTGGTATGATAATTAAATAGTGTCCTGTATATGTATCACAACACCGAACAGCGTTGATAATTTGAATAATTCTGTATATTTTGTAGATTCCTTCCAGATTGTAGAGATATAGCTTATATGTATGTTGACATCAATTATTCCCAATTTTTAGTTAACACAAGGCCAATTTTATTAAAATTTCACTTGATGCTAGATGTTGTTGAAGAGTAGAAAGTTTGGACAGTCCTTTATAAAGAGATGGGTACCATTACTATAAACACATGTATTAAGATTTTTACTTAAAAATGACTGTGTACTGTATCCCCCTTGTAAATTATCCTGTCAATTTTGGTCTGAAATACTAATAACAAATTTTCTACTTAGGTTAATAAAAATGTTTATTTTCAGAAGGAACTGAACAACTTAGAAATATCAGAGTGTTTTTCCAGACACCAGAAGTACAGGAATGTTTGAACAAGCTGATATTAACAGATGGTGTACATGCCTATCCTGTGGCCAGGGAAGCAGTGGAACATCTCATAGACAGAGGTTATTTAACTGAATTTTCAGTGAATATTTGCTGAAACACAATATTTTGGAAAACGAAGATAACTACAATCTGTTTAACACATATTTCGTCCATTAAAAGGGAAAAAATCACATTGTTCAATTATGGTTAACATAATTGAGCATAATATTGTCAGGGTACGAAACACATCACAACACAACATTGTTTTGCAGTCTTTGTTGTCACGACAACACCCATATCTGGGTTGTTTCTGTGAAACTATTATTAATTTATTTTACTTCAATTACAAAGAAAGTTCAGAGATTATTTGAACTACTTTATGTCCGCTTCCTAGGTATAACCAGTACTGAGTTGTTGTTTTTTTTGAGAGACATCTGATGTACTAGGGATCAAATCTGCAATCTCTAGCACAAGTAGCCAAAACTCAATCCACTACACCCTGCTGAAACTATTATTATACTAGTTCGAAACGATAGCTTGGTGCAGGGTCTCTATTATTGGACTGAAATGCTTTTAAAATATAAATAATTATCCTCCACAAAAAAGTTTTTATGTTACGGATATTAAACTGTCCGTCTGTCTGTGCATTGGTGCGTCTGAAATCTGTTCTGGAGCACCTTCAAAGCTGTTCAAGGTAACTTCACATTACTTAGTATACATGTCGATCTAGTAATCTAGTAGTGACTTTTGCTATTAGGAAGTTTTTATTTTTCAATTTTTTCTGTTACCAGGGAAACAAATAGCCAAAATTACTAATTTCACCATTTCCTGAGCATAATTCCAAATCCTTTCGAGTAACTTCTCAAAACTTTAAGCACATGTCAACCCAGTGGTCTAGTAGTGCCTTTTGCTATGGCTGAGTTTTCATTTTCAGTATATATCTGAAATAACAAACCTGTGTCAGATAGTATTTTCACCCGTATAATATTTTCATCCCACCCCCCCCCCCCCAAAAAAAATTAAAAATTAAAAATGAACACATCTACTTTTAATGATAAAGAAAGCATAAAACTTGCATTTATGATGAAACAAACTTAAAAGAAAAAAGTAACAGCGGGGTAAAAATATTATGGCCATACACCACCCCCTAATATTTTTTAAAAAATGAATGCTAACTCTCATTATGATAAAAAAACATTACAGTTGTACTTAGGATGAAACAAACTTAAAAGAAAAAAATAACAATGGATGGGATGGGTGAAAATATAGCCATTATACTTCACCCCCCCCCCCCCCCCCCCCCCCCCCCCACACACACACAAATACACACAAATACACACAAACACACCCTCATCTATCCCAACTTCAAGTTTTTATTTTAATTTTCATTGATTAACCTCATTACTATGACTTAATATGGTTAATCAGACAAAAGAATATGTTTAGATACATTAGATTACTATCTGAAGTAGATAATTTTTGCTTGTTGGAGGATAGATTGTCATTAAAGTGAAGAGATTCAAATTATAATTTTTTAAATATGAAAATTGGGGTGGATGGGGTGGGGTGGATGGGAATATAATGGCTATAATATTTACCCTCCCCTCTACTCTTAAAAAATACATTTGGTTACTATCTTAATAAGATTGCTTTTGTTTGTTCCAGTAAAGATTGTCATTAAAGCGAAGATTATCAAGTTATAATTTAAAATAATGAAACTTTGGATAATTTTTTTTTTTTGTCGGGGGAGTGTGAAAGTATAATGGCTATAATATTTTCACCTGCCTCATTTTTAGCTCTACTGGCTAAAGGCCAGAAGTGCTTATGCAATGGCATGTTGTCTGTCGTCTATCATCTCTGAAGTGTGTTAGCAGCTCTTTCTCTGAAACCACAAGGCCAATTAAACTGAAACTTCACATTGATGTTTCTATTGCATAGGAGACTATGCAGAAGAATTTTTTTTTCGATTTGAAATTCAAGATGGTCACCATTCCCAAACTTAAAAATCTTCTTCTCATGAACGTCCAAACAGATTTTCAAAATGTTTGTGTAGTAATGATAACCAATTATAGTTTTGTTAAATGGTGTCCAATAGGGTTAAAAATTAGGGGACACATGTCATCGTAATAATTTTTTTTTCTTTTAAAATGAAAAGATTTTGCCTGTATCTTCACAGAAGCATTGTTTGGTGAAGGAGGTTCAGTTTTGTAAAAATGACAGTGTTCCACTGTCTTAAGGGGTCAGGAGGGACCCCTAAAGGGTAAAAATTGGGAATTACAAAAAAAATGTTTTCTTAAGAACCGGTATGTCAGATTTGTTCATATTTGGCATAAATTATCCCTATGTGTAGGGGTTTGATTGCAGATAAGAATTTTACGGCTAATATTTATAGCGGCCCTGTAAGGGGACTTAGAATTTTACATACATGTAGGAAAACTATGGGAAAACAGAAAATTCCCTTTTTTTTTCATCTATTTAGGCAAAATTATTATTCAGTTGGAGTTCTGAATTATCATTTAGTCATAGGAAATAAAATTTGGCTCAATAAGGAGAATTGACTTTCCATATGGGGGCTAAGGTTGGTCAAATAAGGGTTACATGTAATATAGAAATTATCAAAAATATTCTTCTCAACAACCAGTCAGTCAAATTTGTTCATATATGATATGGATTATCCCAATGAGTATGGGTTTAAAGTTTGTACAAATCAAGGGTCTTGTATTTATAGGGCCCTGTAAAGAGACTTTGAGTTTTATATAGGAATACTATTGAATTGGAAAACGGAAAATTTTCTTTTTCATCATTCATTTGTAACTTTTTTTATTCAGTTTTAGTTTTGAAGCAACTTCTAGTCATAACAACTATGATTTTGTTTGATACGAAGGGTTGACTTTCTAAAAGGGGCCAGGTGGGGTCACAAAATGATTAAAATTGAGCATTGTCATAAATCTTATTTTCAACAACCTGTCAGTCAAATTTGTTTATATTTGATGTAAATTATCCCCATGATTAAGAAATCTAAGTTTGTACAAATCAAGGGACACTGGGATGTATAGAGATTTCGTAAGTGTCTTTGAGTTTTACATAAGAATACTATGGGAAAATGGAAAATTTTCATTTTTTTGTCAATTTGGGTAAATATGTTGTTCAATTTGAGATCTTAAGCATTGTTTAGTAACAATAAATTTGATTTTGTTCAATAAAGAGGATTGAATTTCCATAAGTGACCAGGGGGCCAATGGGACAATAAGGTTAAAATTTGGAATTTTCACAAATTTCCTCTCAATAACCTTTCAGTCAAACTAGTTCATATTTGATATAAATTATCCTTACATCAGCAAGGATTGAAGATTCTGCATATCAAAGGGCTGGGATATATTGGGGCCCTGTTATGTGACTCTTACATACATGTAGGAATATTATAGGGAAAACTGATTTTTTACATTTTGCATCCATGTGTACAAAAAAATTTGTTTTTAAAATTTGAATCATTTCTGCTCATAACAAATTGCAAAGAGTGGGTGATTGAGGTTCTGACAAAATAAGGGGCTGGGTTGTATAAGGGTTCTGTACAAGGGACTATATTTTTTTTACAGATGAATGATATTGGTATTTAAAGTATTTTCTTTCATAGCAATTAAGTTTTTGTTCAGTATGAGTGTGGTGGGGGTATTTATCCATAAGTTGTTAAGACGACCCCCAAAAGAGGGTAAATATTGTGGAATTTCAAAAAGTGCTATGGCCACTATAGTCAGTAGAGCATCCTCAGGCCTTCTTGGGCCTCTTGTTCTTGAAAGAACCATTAGATGACAATCTGAAGTAGATAATTTGTGTTTGTTGGAGGATAGATTGTCATTAAAGTGAAGAGAATCAAATTATAATTTTTTAAATATGAAAATTGTGGGGGTGAAAATATAATGGCTATAATATTTTCACCCATCCCTCTTTTCTTTCAAAATACATTTTGTTACTATCTCAATTAGATTGCTTTTGTTTGTTCCAGTAAAGTTTGTCATTAAAGTGAAAATCATCAAGCTATAATTGAAAATAATGAATCAAATTATATTATTTCAAATATGAAAATTGGGTTGGATGGGTGTGTGTGAAAATATAATGGCTCCTCTTTTTTTACAAAATACCTTTCATTTCTCAATAAGATTTTGTTTCTTTAAGTATAGTCATTATAGTGAAGATAATCAACATGGGATAAAAGAATATTTTTAAGAGGGGGTTGGGGAGGTTGGGTGAAAATATTATAGCAAAATTCTATAATATTTTCGCCTGCCTCTCTTTTCTTCAAAATGCATTTTAACATTCAAGTTTGACGCTTTCTTTATCATAATAAGAAGTGGTGATCAATTTTGAAAAAATAAAATATAGGGGGTTGGAGGGGTGAAAATATAATGTGGGGGGGGGGGGGAATATTATAGCAAAATTCTAAATTATATTATATTTTCACCCACAGGTGAATTTTAAGGCTGGTGAAAATATATGACACTGGGCTCGATTAGCTCATTCGGTTACGTGTCTGACTATTAATTCAGGGGTCGTGAGTTTAAATCCCCGCCTGGCAACAGTCTCAGTGATGATTGATATACAACTTTGTCTTATTATCATTCGTCTCTCACTGCTGATTCATTTACAATATTGTTGCTGTTACCATGGAAGCAAATGGCCAAAATGACAAAGTTCACCTTTAAAACCGTTTATGGTAACATCAGGAAACTTTGTACACATGTCAACCTAGTGGCCAAGTAGTACCTTTTGGTATGTGGAAGTTTTCATTTACAATATTTTTGCTGTTACCATGGAAGCAAATGGCCAAAATGACAAAGTTCACCTTTAAAACCGTTCAAGGTAACATCAGGAAACTTTGTACACATGTCAACATCATGGTCTTTTATAATACCTTTTGGTATGAAGGAGTTTTCATTTTCAATATATTTCCTGTTACCATAGAAATAAATAGCCAAATTCTCATAACTTTAAAACAGTTTCTTTTTGTTTTATTACGTTCCTTTATTAAATCTAAACCCTTTGCTGGAGGTGAGAGATTTAGGGTCATTGATCATATCCGTTTTTGATAGCTTCCATATTTTCACGTTGATTGATTGATTGATTGTATATTTAGCGTTATTTTTATGCCATCGAGGGCTAACAGACAATCAGTTAACCTAACCACTGTTTCCTGGGATTAACCAGTACTCGAGCACACCCCATCTTCACAAGTAACTGATAACTTTCCCACTTCAATCAGTGGTGAGAGACGAATGATAATGAGACACACTGTCGTATATCAATCATCACGGAGACTTGCCGGGCTGGGGATTTCACGTTGAATATCTATCAAATAACTATGCCTGGTCAGAAGTAAAATTCAAACTCAATGGTCACAAAGATAGTATTGGGTAAATATGATGAGATTGACATACCTGCTACAATGGCGGTTCAGTGTCTGTGCGTGATGAAGTGTTGCATAGCTCAAAGGTCAAGGTCACACTTGAATGTTTAAGATCAGAAATACTTGACAGGTTTTCAAGTAATATGGCACAAATGTTCATCATAATCAGACAATGTTTCATGCCCAAAACACGGTTTCATAGCTCAAAGGTCAAGGTCACACTTAGGAGTTTAAGGTCAGAAATAGGTACATATTCCGTCTTGTAAATCACTTGACAGAATATTAAATGATGTGCCACAAATGTTCACCATAGTGAAATAATCTTGGGTTCGATCTTGGGTAGTACTGGCAGGCTTAACATTGTAGCCATTGGGCTTTTAGTGTTACTGATTTTGTTGAGAAAAAATAAATGTTGTTAATTTGGCAAATATTATAGGAAATTTTATAAGCTTTAAAAAGTTCTGATATTTCACCATTCACAATTAATTCGACCAATGTGTGCCAGCTACTTGCCAACTGGCACATATTCTCACAAAACATTTCAACTTAATTCTGAATAGTGAAATGTTACTTGCCAAGGTACCTGAGGTTTTACTTCGGTCCATGTTTATGAGGTTGAGGTCATCCTCCACCAATAAAATTGGTTAAAATATATAAATATATTACATACAAGATGCATTTAACCATATTAAAAACATGTTTACAACAACTTTACTCAACATAAAGAATTGATCAAAATTTATTTTTTTGTAATCCACAGGAGTGACTGAGCATGATATTGAAGCTGGGACACTATGGATGGAAATGCAGCGGGTTAAACTGGAGGGGAATGGTAACGTTTATACTGGTACGTTTTAATTTTGTGGTTAATCAAGTTATTTGAGGATGGTTAAAGTTGAATGAATGTGTGGTCCAGTGGTAGAGCATCAAACCCAGGATCAGAAGGTCATGGATTCGATCCTCCTTCAAGGCTATGTATATTTGAGCAAGACACTTTATCTGTATATGCTTAGTTCTGGTTCTACTCTCAAGAAGACTTCAGGTGTGATTTGTCAAGTTGTAGTATTCAGTAGCTGAATTGTGTATTTTTATACAATTTAAACATAATTCCTCTCTAGGATTTCAAATTTTCAACCAAAAAAAACCCTCATCTTTTTGCCAATTGAATGCATTAACAATGATAATTTAATGACTACTTGCCTCTCACTGCTGAGGTCTTAAATTGCTGGTTACTTGTGGAAGGATAGTGGTTCTACTCAGATTCATTCTGAGGTTTACCTTCACCATGAAATTGGCTATAAACCCCATTAAAAAAAAACCCAAAAAACAATAAAAACTTATGAAGATCTCATGATATCAAAAATATAATACATGCAAATTATGCATTGAGCTGCCAGTACAAGTTGTAACAAAGTTAGTTACAGTTCTATCTCGGCGACTTTATGAACAATTGATTAAAACAAATACAGTCAAACCTGTATAAGCTGTCACCTTTATTAAGCAGCCACTTGTGTTAAGCTGCCACATTTGATATTTCCCATTTATATGCTTTCAGAGAAAATTGACCTGCATTAAACAACAAAATGTCTTAAAAGAACACTTTTGCTCATTCCCATGACTGGCTGCTTAAGATAGGTTTGACTGTATACAAAAGAATTGAAGTACACAAAAAACAGACATAAAAAGACGAAACAAAAATGAACACTTTATTTCCAGTTGATGTCCAACTACCATATACCAGTAGACAAAACACAGCATCAGAAGTGGCACGCGGTAATGTTGAACAAGATCGGACACAACGTTCCTTCGTTGAAGTAGTGAAAAATCACTTGCAACAAACACCGGATGATATGTCCATTGCTGGTTTCAGTTACACAGGTTTGCGCTTAAGATAACTACCAAGACTGAATTTTTATATATTTGAGTCACCCTGTGGTCGGTCTGTTGGTCGGTCTGTCCATTGCAATTTTCCTTGTCCGGAGCATCACTTGAAAAGTACTGGATTGAATTTCATCAAACGTCATACAATGGTAGAATATAATGAGAGGAAGTGCAGTGTACAAGAAACATAACTCTATTCTTGCTAATTACAGAGTTATTGCCCTTTGATATTTTTTCTTGTCCGGAGCATAACTTGAAAAGTACCGGATGGAATTTCATGAAGCTTCATACAATGGTAGAATATAATGAGAAGAAGTGCAGTGTACAAGAAACATTACTCTATTCTTGCTAATTACAGAGTTATTGCCCATTGATATATTTTCCTTGTGTGGAGCATTACTTTTAAAGTACTGGATGGAATTTCATCAAACTTCATACAATGGTAGAATATAATGAGAGGAAGTCAGTGTACAAGAAACATAGAAATCATTTTTTTAAGAACCAGTAAGTCAGTTTTGTTCATATTTGGCATAAATTATCCCTATATGCAGGGGTTTGAATGAAGATAGAATTAAGTGGCTAATATTTATAGGGACCCTGTAAGGGGACTTAGAATTTTACATAGGGATACTACAAGAAAACAGAAAATTCTCATTTTTTCATCCATTTAGGCAAAATTATTATTTAATTTGAGTTCTGAAGTTTCATCTAGTCAAAACAAATAAGATTTGATTCAATAAGGAGAATTGACTTTCCATAAGGGGCCAAGGTGGATAAAAAAAGGGTTAAAATAGAAAATATTCAAAAATCTTTTTCTCAACAACCGGTCAGTCAAATTTGTTCATATTTGATATAGATTATCCCAATGAGTATGGGTTTAAAGTTTGTATAAATCAATGGTCTTGTATTTATAGGGGCCCTGTAAGGGGACTTTAAGTTTAATATAGGAATTCTATAAGTTTTGTATAGGAACACTATTGGAAAAACGAAAATTCTCTTCTTTTTTTTCATCCATTTGGGAAAAATTATTATTCAGTTTGAGTTCTGAAGTATCGTCTAGTCATAGTTATTAAGATTTGGCTCAATTAGGAGAGTTGTCTTTCCATAAAGGGCCAGGGTGGGTCAAAAAAGGGTTAAAATCGAAAAAAATTCAAAAATCTTCGTCTCAACAACCCGTCAGTCAAATTTGTTCATAATTGATATAGATTATCCCAATGAGTATGAGTTTAAAGTTTGTATAAATCAATGGTCTTATATTTATAGGGGCCCTGTGAGGGGACTTTGAGTTTAATATAGGATTACTATGGGGAAATGGAAAATTCTCATTTTTTGTCCATTTGTGTAAATATTTTGTTCAGTTGGAGATCTAATGCATTGTCTAGTAACAGTGAATTTGATTTTGTTCAATAAAGAGGATTGAATTTCCATTAGGGGCCAGGGGTTTGGGCCAATATGGTTAAAATTGGGAATATTTTAAAATCTTCCTCTCAATAACCTTTCTGTCAAACTTGTTCATATTTGATATAAATTATCCTTACACCGACCAGAATGGAAGATTCTGCTTATCAAGGGGCTGGAATATATTGGGGCCCTGCAAGGTGACTTTTATACATAGGAGTATTATAGGGAAAAACCGAAATTTCTCATTTTCGCATCCATGTGTACAAAAAACTTTTATTTAAAATCTAAAGCATTTCTGCTTATAACAAATCACTGAGAGTGGGTGATAGAAGTTCTGACAAATCAAGGGGCTGGGTTATATATGGATTCTGTACGGGGACTATATTTTTTTTTACAAATGAATGGTATGGGAATTCAAAGAAATTCCTTTTCATAGCAATTAAGTTTTTGTTCAGTATGGGTGTGGTAGGAGTATTTATCCATAATTAGTTAAGACGACCCCCAAGGAGGGTAAACATTGTTAAATTTCAAAAAGTGCTATGGCCACTATGAGCCAGTAGAGCGTCCTCAGGCCCTCTTGGTATTATTCCAATCATATTGATGTCTGAAGTATTGTTTAGTCATAACAATTGAGACTGGGTCCTTTAACGGGGATATAATATCCATAAGGGGCCAGCAAGGGCTCAAAAAGGGATAAAATTGTTTTGTTTTTTCAAAAATCCTCTTCTCAAGAACTGACAAACCAAATTTGTTTGTATTTGGTTTAAAAGATCTCTACAAATAGGGGTTTCAAGTTTGTTCAAATAAAGGGGCCAGGTTCCATCTCTAACTTTAAATTGCTTTATTCAGGAATTTCAATGCTCAAATACTGCCAAATGTTGCCTATCTGGAGCACTGTTAATAATTAGATGAATGGTGAGGTGACCTCAGTACTCCTGTTACACTCAAGTTTGTATAGAAGTTTGTTTTATCTTCAGGGCAGGGTGATTGTGTTAAATGCCAGGAGTGCAATGGAACAATGCAAAACTTCTGTGTTAATGATGATCGATATGAAGAGCATGTGATAAACTATCCAGATTGTCCTTTTGCGAATCATGCATATAGACATGAATACATCAACAGAGTGCCGACAAGTATATTATATATTTAATTATATTACTTATATCCTCGCGGTTTTATAATTTGCAATGTAAACGTATTGAATCTGTAAACTAATTAAACAGGGTGGAGTGAAAATGTGTAGTTGATAGAACATTGGCCGCTCACACCAGAGGTTGTGGGTTCGATCCTTAGCTCGGCCAGGTTTGATCCTCAGGTCGAACCGATTCCTTTACAAAAACAACACTCAGTACTGGTTCTTTAATTTTTGTACTCATTATGGTGTCTTAGTACAAGCATACTGACAGTTATGTGAATGTTACCTCGCACAAGAGTGTATGTTTATTCTTCAAGTTTGTGTACTATTAAAGTGCTGCTATATTACAGTGAAATTGGGCTTACAACTCTATATTAAACTTTAGGTACAAGTTGTATATAGACATAACTTTCACTTTTGTATTATGATTCTTACATCAAATGTATGCATCATATATATCAAAATAAATATTAGTTACAATATATATATTTAAATTTAATGCAAAGTTATTTGATCAGTTTAAATAGTTCAGTAAAAAGAAATGTGCTTTTTAACAAGCTTTTAAATGCAGCCAGTACTGGCATCCCTGATGTTGCTAGGTAGAGCATTCCATAAATTGGGCACAGCACACATGAACCTTTAATTGCCATACATCACAGCAAGGACTTGTATAGAAGGATAGGAAACTTGCATCTCCTGACTAAATGATGATGAAACAGCACACGAAGGATTCATAATTTGCACATTAATCATTCATAATTCACAGGCAGCTGATTTCTTGTACATAAACTGGAAGTTGTATGTAATCTTAGATGTTAAAACATGTTTCGATCATGCAAAAAGATCTTGAATTAAAGATATTGAAATATGAAGGAAAGATTATCGTAATTTGTCGTTATTTTAGCTGCAGTATACATATTTTGTAATCACAAGTACAAGTACTTCAACAAGTTTAAACACAAATTTCCGGGCATGCTATTGTTTTAGTGACAATTTCATTCTGCAGTGTAAGAATTTTGATCTGTGTTCCTGAGATGAAGGACAGTTAAGATAATTGAAAACGAGATATTGCGAGATTCTGCGTGAATATGCCAACGTTCACAAAATCTCAATCAATTGCCTTTCCTTCTCTATATAATTTCTTGATCACAGTATGATCCTTTGGCAAAATTAATGTCGCAGAGTCTTGGTATCATAAGTTGCTATTCGACCTGTACATTTTTATCATGCTGCTGATATATATATTTTGCAGGATCACCTGATGATTATACACCGTCTTGGTCTCTCTGTATTGTATGCCGAGCAAATAGAGCCAACATCATGTATCTGCAATGTGGCCATAAAATCTGCTGTGAAGAATGTTCAAGAGACATAAATATTTGCCAACAGTGTGGGGAGATAGTTGTCGGTAAATATTGAGATAGAGGTATGCCATTGTAACAAATTAATAACACTAGTGGTCTAAGGCGCCATCTCTAGAACACTCAACTCTCATCGCTTAGGTCATAGGTTTGAGTCCCGCTCACTCAATACTTCTTTATCAAGTTTTATGGATGGAGGAAGATTTCAGAATGAGTTGAACAACCATCCTCCTGCAGGTATTCTTGCAAAAGTTTTGGAATTTGGAATGAGATGGATTCAAACACAAGGCCTCAGTAGTAAGTTATCTTGAGATGGCACCTTACACCACTTGGGTCCAAGGTTAGGGTTTAGGTTTGCATGGCTAGCTTTTAACGAAAAAATTAATGGTGAAGCAGACCATAACATGCACAGACCCTCAATTGGCTTATTTTGTCATAAAGCACCTGTGGTTCCAGCTAAGAATAGAATCACTGTCGATCTCTGCAGAGAGGTAGGAATCTTCGGAATGGGTGTCATGTTGTTTTTATCATTTTTGCCATGTTCACTATTGTGGTTAAATTACCAACTGCTGTGTGGTTCAACTGAGGGAGCCATATGAGTGATGGCAAGAATAGGATCACTGTGGCTCATGCATGTCAAAGGAGGTGACAGTTTGAGTAATACGATATAATTTACTGAAACTCTGCAGTTCTTCATGTATCAAGGTACTAGGTTCATTCTGTATGTTAATTTTTGTTTTGTGTACATGTAGAGTGAACCTAAAATCTTCCTTCCTGTTGGTGCCAAATAACCTATAATGTGGTATGCTGTAAAACCTGTTTCATTCATTCATTTATAAATCAAATGTACATGAAGTTGAAGATGAATTTCATTTCATTTTTATGAACACCTTGGCCTACTCTACTTTAAAGATGTCTGGCTAAGTTCTAGATCTTTAACATCTATTTTATACAAGGATGTCCACATCAGACAGACATGATATAATCTCTATCTCAAAGTACTTGTTAAATGCTTTTGATAAAAGAAAACTAAAATTAGAAAATATAAATAAATGTAACTTAACAAATTACTAATTTAAGTTAACATATATTTTTAATTGTTTGTTCCATTCTATTTGATGGTCACTCCAGTGTTAGTTTACATAGTGTATAATTATGTTGTCTATGTATAACGTGACATTTGGTACTCAAATCTTGCCATTTAGTGTAGGGTTACGTTAAATGTATATATCTGTCCATCTTAATTTTAGACACATTTCAGTTACAATTTATAGTTGTTAATAATTTAATATTTTAATTCATTTCAGACTCCCAAAGCACCTGTTTTTATGAAGGAAGGAGGGGTGGGATACAGAAACATGGTCAGCTTTGTTAGACATGAAGTGAATGTGTGTGAAGATTTGTTAACTCTTTAAAGGGAATGTATCAGGGTTTTTAAAAAATTTAAAATTTGCACAAAACATTTTCCCCAATATATCATGCCTATATATACTCAATGACCCCATATTGCCAAAAGGATATCTTTCTAAACATGCCGAAATAATAGATTGAAAAGGGATTTCCTAACTTGGGCTACCCCCTAGGTTATACAAAAATAGATTTACTGCTTAAAATTGCAACATATTTTGTGTATTAAATTAGTAACTTTGATCTGTCATACAGGTTAACATGTAGTAAAAATTGTTTTATTTTAGAAAGAGTCCGAATAGTCATCAAACAGTATTTAAGTGATGTCTATTTTTAGAATGGGGATTTCATTTCAAGTTTACAACTCCAATTTAAAAACATGTATCTATTTGATCACATTTTGGTGGAGTTGACATACCAAACCATTTGGATTTGTTTAGTGATGATGTAGAGATGCTTTTTATCCATTTTAATGATTTATTTATTTTTAAGAACATTTATAGCCTTTTTTCCTGGTATACTCCCTTTAAAGAGCATTTTAAAATTATCTTCTTGGGTAATGTTAAGTTTGAACAAAAGATAGTAAATATGGACCAAGTTGGGATGTGTAATATTGTGTGATGTTATTTTATTTGTTAAGTTTGAACAAAAGATAGTAAATATGGACCAAGTTGGGATGTGTAATATTGTGTGATGTTATTTTTTTTATTAAAGTTTAAACAGGAGATAGTAAATATGGACCAAGTTGGGATGTGTATTATTGTGAACTGTTACTTTATTTGTTAAGTTTGAACAAGAGATAGTAAATATGAACCAAGTTGGGATGTGTAATATTGTGTGTTGTTATTTTTTTTATTAAGATTTAAACAGGAGATAGTAAATATGGACTAAGTTGGGATGTGTAATATTGTGTGTTGTTACTTAATTTGTTAAGTTTGAACAAGAGATAGTAAATATGGACCAAGTTGGGATGTGTAATATTGTGTGATGTTATTTTTGTATTAAAGTTTAAAAAGGAGATAGTAAATATGGACCAAGTTGGGATGTGTAATATTGTAAACTGTTACTTTATTTGTTAAGTTTGAACAAGAGATAGTAAATATAGACCAAGTCAGAAGTTGTTATAATAATTGAGAAATGTTAGAATTTATGAATTAGAAAACAAAGAAACTCCTTTAGTTAAGTACGTCTTCATCACTAGATGTTGTAGTGAATGCTTGTTATCTGTAGATTTTGTAGATGTAAAGAAATTTATAATAAATGCATCACAAATTATGGATGAGTAAGCACATTTGTATGTATTAACAAAAAGTATGACTGATTGATGTAAACTGTTCTTCTATTGCTTGTGAATGATATACAATGTAATGTAGGATCTTCTGTAAATGATCAGTTGGTCAGATTTGAATTACTTCCCTTGTTTCCTCTACAATATTAATGTGGCTCCATTTTTCATTGGATATCACAAATATATTGGATTACAAATTAACAAATTTACAACTTCCAATGGTCTGTAGCACTAAGTGTTAATCCTTTAAAATGATTTCTGATAATAACTTACAAAAGGGTCTGAATATGTAATTAATATTTGATCGTGTCGATGTAAAATTATAGAATACCGGTCCAGAAAATGTTAGTAAATTTTTACAGGAGTTCTGATCCCTTTTCAAAGTTAAGCTATTTATGTGTTGACATGCCGTAAAACATCATTTATTCATTTATTAACTTAATATTGGGTAAACTTTACTAACATTGAATGGTGGCATCCGAATTTTATTGCAATATTTTTGTACTTTTATAATGTACTTTTTTTAATCCTATACATTTTCTGTATGCTCGTTTCATTTTTTATACATGTATATTGAAATATCTTTACTCTTTTTGTCTTCCGTCTACCAAGGCCGAGTGGTCTTAGGCGCTTTCATCACTAAGGTTGTAGGTTTGAGTCCCGATCGCTTCAAAAACTTATGTTAGAAGTTTGCCATTTACATACTTGGATTCATTCTGAGGTCTTCCTCCACCTTTAAAACTGGATATGCCGTATATAACCTGAAATGTGTTAAAAATGGCATTAAACCCCATTATTTCAGTTTCTTATAAATTTTTTTAAGGTCATATCTAGCACTGCCTCAGAGCTTCACTCTTTAAATAGAAAACATTAAAAAAAATATTTATTTAAATTTTAATAGTATGTAAGCACAAGGATATGGTTCCTACCATTTTTATTTAAATCATGCATAGTTGACCTCCATCAGTTTCTTATAGGTTTCATGAAAATTTGCAATAATTATAGATGGCTGGAAAATAGTTGCATTTTTTTTTGGCAGAAAAATGGCCAGCTGAGCTCAATTGACATAATGAATTTTTGCTCATTTTATCTTTTGTAAACGAAAATTAAGTGGAATTATAAATTGCATATCAGGAGGTATTGCTTATTAGTGTATATGAATATAGTGCAATACGAATGGATTGTAAAAAATATTTTACTTAAAAAAATAGTTTTATTGTTACTATAAAATTGTTTTCAGTATCTTTAATTTGCCTTATTACATCTGTTTTAAATCACCTAATGTGCAACATTTTGTAACATGTATATTGTGCTCTTATCCAAAAACTTTTAAGTATTTTAAATGTTATATTTTGAGATATATGTATGTATATACAGGTTTTATATGATATTTAATTTCTGTGCCATATTATAAGTACAATATATAGTAAAACTGATAACATTCTATCTGAATGTTTTCAATTGATTTGTAACTTTTTAATAACGCATGTGTGCTTCCATTATTTGATTATCTTGTTATTATCTGGGTAACTGCAGTAAATCATACACCAAAAAATTGTCTAAACTACAAAGTTGTATTGCCAAATGGATTTTAAAAGAAACCTTTTGATACATATACTAGGGGCCATTTTGGCCCTCTTGTTTTAATATGTATGCTAATTTGTTGCTTTTGTACAATCATGTAAAGTAAAGGGGCATCAAATAACCTACAAGGTGTTGGTATGCCATAAAACCCCATTTATTTATCCATTCATCTGTAGTTTAAGCAGCTAATTCAAACATGCCAGTTAAAAAGGTTTCAACGGAATAGTGGTACAGTTGTAAATGAAAACTGCATGCCGACTTGTTTCTGAATTTTTTTGATTACCCAAGACCTTTATGTTAAAAAATGCATTTTAATATAGAACAACATGAATAAAGGTCAGTATTAATTAATAAAGGATAGTATTTAAAAACAGTATTAATTAATAAAGGACAGTATTTAAAAACAGTTTTAATTAATAAAGAACAGTATTTAAAAACAGTTTTGATTAAGAAAGGACAGTATTTATTAATAAAGGGCAGTATGAATGAAGGACAGTATTTAAAAACAGTTTTAATTAATAAAGGACAGTATTTAAAAACAGTTTTGATTAATGAAGGGCAGTATGAATAAAGGGCAGTATGAATGAAGGACAGTATTTATTAATAAACAACCGTATAAGTGCCTTAAGAATAACTACAACGTTTGCAGTTACAGTTATATAATAGCTGATTGTTACATTCAATAAAAATAAAATAAATGAAATTTATAAATGCTTGATGTTAACTTCTTTATTCCCTTATGCAAGTATTGGTAGTCGTGATGACTTATCTGATTGCAGTTTACGTAAGGAATACAGTAGAACTTTGTTGACTCCAACACTGATGACTCAAACACCATCTATATCTCGAACTAATCTGGTCCCGAACGAATTCCTATTTTAATGTACGATCCTGTTGGGTTCGAGCCATTAAAGTTTTACTGTATTTAAGTGTTCAGACTTGACCTGAATTTCTCAGTGATGTTTACATAAAATGAATCATATAATCTCTCGTCTCGCTTCACAATCAAGGAAAAAGAAATTAACATAAAACTAAATTAATATTGGGTTAAAATGTTTTTAAACTTATTTATTTTTCCTCAGTTTTGAAACTAGTTCTGACAACTTGGACAAATCATGCTCGAGGTCTTCCTGGGGAGAACCAGTACTAAGCATATTCGGATAATGTGTCTTGCTTAACGCTTTACTCCATAGATACGCATTTTCCCACACCAATCACAGAAGGCTTTTGAAAACAGTGCAGGAAGAGTTCAAACGAGCAATCTGAACACTTCCTGCACTGTTTTCCACTCTGTCAGTTATTATAAACATAATTCCCCCAATAATTCATAAGCCTTTTATATTAGGTGTCCAAAGGCGTCTATATGAAGTAAAGGGTTAAGGACACCACACATTGCCGTTGGTACTCCGATCTTGGGTTCAATGCTCTATCACTGGACCATCCACTCCACACAATTGGGTTGGCAAATAGACTCTTGCCTGCAGTACACTAACTTTGTTTATACTACCTGGTCATTTTATTTGCTCAGTTGCAAAGTAACTTCAGAGCTTTTATACTGAAACACTTTATAAACGTAATCAATAGTTTTTCAAATATGTTAATAACAACACATACAGGTGATGTCTTGCACTACTACATTGCACTGACCAGTTGGGCTACACAATCCCCATATTAACTCGCCCGCATCAAAGGTTGTTATGCGAAATCATAATATACCAATCTGCCAGAACCATTGGTTGTTCACAGTCTACGACTTCTACAGTGTGTTCACCAGTGTTTAACTGACAATATTTTAAAACAGTGTTGTCGTGAGTGACTGCCAACTGTCACAGACCAGGCCTTCCTGTGTTATATCGCCCCGGCAAGACAGGCTCGTCCATCTCGCACACCTTCATAATTACTTTTAACACGGTAACAAAAATGGCCATCAAATCACCTGGCATTCATGATAGAATAAGCAGATATGTTCCAAAACATTTTCTCGAGTCTGGGCTGAAAAGCATACCAGACTTTCCAATGGTGGTCACATGCGATATTAGCCGACAGATTTTTGTTAGTGTTGCCTTTACCAGTAGCACAACTTCGATGGATGTGTGAAGGGTTCTCCATGGCCGATTGGTCTAAGGGCTGTCTCAAGATCAGTTACCTCTCACCGGTAAGGTTGTAGGTTTGAGTCCTGCTCGCTCCAAAAACTTTGTGAGAAAGTTTGCCAGTTATTTGTGGAAGGACGGTATTTCTACTGTCTGAGGTCTTCCTCCACCAGAAAAACTGGATATGCAATATATAACCTGAAATGTGTTGAAAATGGAGTTAAAACCCCATTAAATAAAAACTTTAAAAGTACCAAATACAGATAATTTACTTTTGTGATAAATGTGCACATGATTGTGACTGTGTAATTGCAGCCAACAGCAACTTATTTGAAATTTAAATTGGTCTGAGCACCATTTTAACACATAATAGTTTATACACTTTGGTCCCGATATAACGTGATTCCGGAAGCCAAAAAATCGCAAAAAACATGACAATTAATGTGATAAACATGACGGACCATTGCAATGATGTGTTAGTTATTGATAGTTATCAAGTCTGGATTAATAAGATGCAATTCATGCAAAAATTAGACGAGGTCAGTGTTAGGCCATTATAAGTTAATTTCTTGATTGTTATCCAAATTTTTCTTAAAAGCAGTGAGGACAAGAGGTTTTTGTTTTCATTTTTAAAATGTTTGATGTTTTTTTAATAATTTTTTTTTTATTTTTTTAAAAAAATTTTTTTTTATGAAAATAAAAAGGGTTGGGGCGGCATGAAAATTAGGGGGCGGGCGGGGATGATAATCTAGCAATTAATTTATTATGGCCTTATCAATGTTTCAATCAATTTATCAATTGTTACATTGCAATTTTTTCATGAATCTGGTTGAAAATATCAACTTTAAATATGGGAGTCAAAGAAAAAAACGTGTTGCAGCGAGTCACATTGTACTGGACCGCACTATATCGAGACTACAGTGTATGTGGCATCGTCTTCAGTGATCAACTGTTATGATGAAACAGTAGACAAGATAAATGTACAACGGGATATCTTCAAAGAAGTTTTCAATATAGCACTACTCCCATATCATAGTGAAAGGGTCCTCTGTGGCCAAATGGTCCAAGGCCCCGTCTCAAGATCACTTACCTCTCACTGCTAAGGTTGTAGGTTCAAGTCTCGCTTGATCCAAAAAATTTATGTGAGAAAGTTTGTCAGTTGTGTGCGGAAGGACAGTAATTCTACTCAGATTCATTCTGAGGTCTTCCTCCAACAATAAAACAGGATATGCCATAGTTACATAACCTGAAATGTGTTGAAAATGGCGTTAAAAATGTAGTGATATTGAAAGTCAACCAAAAAGAAATAAAGCAGGAGTGAAATAACACATTTAATAATTATCTGGCATACATTATGGTCACGTAACATGAATAATGTATATAATATTAAAATTTAAGATGAATCTAAATAATAACCAACGAAACTCAAAAAATATGAAACAAATGTGATGAAAATAATTCAATGCTTGGTCAAATTAAACACTATGGATCTTTAGTACTGCTGCTTCATCCAAACTTATCCATTAGGTTAAAATGATGTTTCTATATCCCGAATAATGAATAAACGCACACCCACCCACTCCTACACACACGTTTGGTGTAGAGCATGGTCCAGTGGTAGAGCATCAAACCAGTGATAGGAAGATGGTGAGTTTGATCCTCCCCCACAGCCATGTGTGGTGTCCTTGAGCAAGACACCTTACCCTCATATGCTTAGTACTGGTTTTACCCAGGAAGACTTCGAGCGTGATTTGTCTTTAAGTTGTAAGAACTTTTCACAATCAAAGTAAAAATAAATAAGTTAAACATGTTTATGGGAATATTTGCCACTCTGAAAGTTGGTACAAGGTACTTAGTTCATATAAAATATGTGGTGATTTTAAATCTTGTTTAAACATTATAAAGTTGAATAAATGCCTCATTACTGAATGTGTTTTATTCTAATTTAAACATCCTTCATACAATATTTTAATTTTGATTTCTCCGTCTTTTTGTAAATACAGTAGTCAACAGAATACCATAAAGATAAAGTATTTATATTTACCACTTAAACAACCTGATATAGAAAAGATAAATGTTTTATTTCTCCAAAGATTGTGTTACATATAAAAAAGTGCTTAAAGACGATTACCTGAAATTTTTTCAGTTATAGGACTGTATTGTAACAATATAGGGCCAGGTCTCGTTAGCTCAATTGATACCATGCCCATCTATCAATCCAGCAGTTTCCGGACGCAGTTTCTGTGTTGATTGACATTGTGTCCCATTCAGTATTTACCGCTGATTCAAGTGGGAAAATTATCAGTTACTTGCGGAGATTGATGGACTCAAGTACTGGTTAATTTTCAAAGATCCAAGGAAAGAGTGATTAGTTTTAACTGATCGTCCTAGGTGATATAAAATGACGCTTAGTATTCAAACATTACAATTAAGGCAACATATAAAACGTATAGATATCCTATTTTGACACAGATGAAATTAGCTGTGTATTTAGCTTTTGTTCCCATTTAAACTTGTGCATGCAGAAGGTTGTGGGTTTGATTCCCAGCACTTCATACCAAAGACTTGAAAAATGGTACTAGAAGCTTCCTTGCTCGGCACTCCTCAGAGAATAGTTCTAGGTCTGTTTGACCTGGTGTCAGTATAATGTGACTGGATGGGGCATCATACCATGCGTCTGTGGCATGATACTCCAATGAGGCAGCACTTAGAATACTGTCTTGACAACACTATCATGATATAACTAAAAAATTGTTAAAAGTGATGCTAAACACCATACAACCACAAAATTTTAAACTTCTCCATAAAAAAACAATCTTTCATTGTAATGTACATATAACATGTTCTATTCTCAATGTTCATAAAAAAGATACTACACAATCTCATATAGATATACACAATATGCTGACTAAGTTGTGCAATAGTTTTCACTTCCACAATTTGGTATTGAAAACTACAAACATTTAATTGTGTAATTCTGTATGAATATGTGAGGCACATATAATTCTACTGGTACTGATCACTGTGACAACATGGTCAACAGATTGTGTATGGTTTATATATAATATAATACACGTGATGGTCAAC
This sequence comes from Panopea generosa, assembly GCA_029582155.1. NCBI lineage: Eukaryota > Metazoa > Mollusca > Bivalvia > Adapedonta > Hiatellidae > Panopea > Panopea generosa. Next base: position 11,372,293 of record CM055896.1, on the reverse strand, counting down.
AGATTGTGTATGATTTATATATAATACACGTGATGGTCAACAGATTGTGTATGATTTATATATAATTCACATGACCACAAGCGTATATGGGGTGTGTGATTCTGTGATAGAGCATCTGACCCATGACCCAGGTTATGAGTTCGATACTCCGCCAAGACCATTTGTGGTGTCCTTAAGCAAGAGACTTTATCTGCATTTGCTTTGTTCTGGTTCTACCCAGGAAGTCTTAAAAGCGGATTTGTCTAAGCTGTAATAACTTATTTTATGATCGAAGAAAAATCAGTAAGTTTAAACTAAACTAAACAAGCTCAGTGTATTGAATACACCTCTCAAATCAAGATCTTAACAGCAATAGTTTACCCAAGTATGAGAGCGGATCACACAATCAACACTTGCTGTAACACTTAAATGTGTAATGTTGCCCTTGTTCTACAGTATATTGTGTTTTTGTCTTGGATATAAGTTGGAGATTCACAAAGTCATCGCCGCACACTGGTGTTATTTAGATTTTTTTATTAACTAACCCTGCAGGGTGAACACATCATTGCTGACATGTCATATGTACACATATTTACAGTTTTAGACCCCACTGTACATTTATTTACAAGACTTAGTATAGTTCATTTTTTTCATTAAATAGTCACTATACAACATGTTGCTAGAACATTGTACAAAAACACAGTGCCAGAACACTGTAATAAAAACACAGTTCTAAAACACTGTATGAAAACACCCTGCTAGAATACTCTGTATTTATAGAAGGAAGCAAGCCCCCAGCTGAAGTTCCAATTTAATATCAGCGATAGTGTGTATATCAGAAACACCACAGTCACTGGAAACAATATAGTTCTTGTGTTCTTGAGAAACGGCAATGCTGAAATGAAAAACAGGTTATAGATTTAATTACAAATTTGTAGGTATAAGACCTCAGAATGAATCTGAGTAGAATCACCATTTTTCCGAAAGTAACTGGCAAACTTTCTTATGTAAAGTTTTTTAAGCGAGGGGGACTTGAACCTACAACCTAAGCACTGAGAGGCAAGTGATCTTGAGACGGTTCCTTAGACCACTTGGCCAATTAGTAACAAATATATTATAATGATCTTCAGAATAAAAGGTGGTAAAAAAAGGTTTAGAAAGGCATTATACATATAACATTGTGGTCCTGTTTTTAAGAAATGTATGTCACTTTTACAAAATACAACTTGACAGAACTCCACCATTCTATGGGAAAAGCTAGAACAAAAAAAGTAAACTTTAACAAGACCAACAAGAAGTCTAAATATCCATGTAGTGCTGATTCATGTTAGCTCAGTTGGTAATGCATCTGGGGCTTGTTTTATTACGGGCCCGATTAGCTCAGTCGGTTACGCGTCTGACTATCAATCAAGGGGTCGTGAGTTTGAATCCCTTGCCCGGCAACAGTCTCGGTGATGATTGATATACGACATTGTGTCTCATTATCATTCGTTTCTCACCACTGATTCAAGTGGGAAAGTTATCAGTTACTTGTGGAGACAGGGTGTGCGCGAGTACTGGTTAATCCAAGGAAACAGTGGTTAGGTTAACTGATCGTCTGTTAGCCCTCAATGGCATTAAAATGACGCTAAATATTCAATCAATCAATCATTGTTTTACTAATATTCATATGTAAACAGACTCCTACATGTAGATGTCACAATTTGTTCATACAATATTATTAAGACTTATAAAGGTTCGTGAAACGGACCCCTGAATATCAAGCCACGGGTCCCCCGAGTTAAAATCCCCCATCCGGCTACAGTCTTCATGATGATTGGTATACAACATTGCATCTCATTGTCATTCGTCTCTCACCGCTGATTCAAGTGAAATAGTTATCGGTTATATGTGGAGATTGGTTTGCTCGTGTACTGGTAAACCTTCCAGAATCTCAGGAAAGATGGTTAGATCAACAGATCGTCTGATAGCACAAACAGACAAAACAAACAAATATACATGTAGTAGTATGTTAAATGGCAAAATGTCTCTTACCACTATATCCAAGAAATGTAATGTAAATGTAATAGCCAATAGCAATCACCCAAAGTGTATTTCCAAACAATCGACCCACAAACCACTCTTGATTTATCACAGCTGAAAAATATCGGAAGTTTGTATGAATGTCATAATTTTACTCGACATGGAAAATTGTATAAATGTCAGACAAGCTGAGTAGTAGTATAGAAAATATACATGAAGTGTTGTTCCCTCACATCAGAAGTTACAGGTTCAATGCCTAGCTCGATCAGATGCCTCTCATAAAACATGTCTCAGTACTGGTTCTAATAAGCTTTAAGCTTTCTTCACAATTAAGCTAAAATAAATTAGTATGAACTATCCCATAAGTTAAATTGCTCAGAAATTTTAAAGCATGTATTTCGCATGCGGAGTAAAGTTGAGACTCAATGTCTCAACTTTACTCCGCATGCGAAATACATGCTTTAAAATTTCTGAGCAATTTAACTTATGGGATGGTCTTGACCAGGTAAATATTTCTCAGCTCTGTAAAACATCCTTTAGGGTAGTTCTAGTTTTGCTAAGGTCATTATAAATTAATTGATAGATTACCATTCATTTTTCTTTAAAAGGGGGGGTGGGGATTTGATTAATTTAATTACTTTTTTTTTTAAATTTTTTTTTTGAAAATAAAGGGTCAGGGCAGCATGAAAAATATGGGGCTGGTGGGGGATAATAATCTAATAATCTAGCAATTAATTGTAGAATTTTTCAAATTCGTATATTTAGAGCTATAAACGATATATTATAATGGCTATTAACATGTCAATATCAAGGATGAGGACTTTTAATGTTTTCTACTACAAAGTTAGGCTGAAATCACAACATTTGATTTAATTATGGATATTTTAAAGTCTAGGGTATGCTGTGGTTTGTGCCCTTTTAGATCTCTGAAGATAAGGATATCTGCATTTTTACTAGGGTTAGATATTTCTCTCACCCAAGAGCTGAGATAAAATTCTCGTGCTGTGACGTTGGAATCACAACGTATACAGCAGTCAAAATATCATGGTGGGTTAAATTAAAATAAATTTAATATATATATTAATATATAACATATTTAATATGTTTGGTACTATGCAAGAAAAAGAATCATTCATGGCTCTTTCGGTTAAGATGGAAAATTCCCTCCCTTGGGATACCTTTTTTCGCGGAACATTTCTAACAAAACAGATAGCAATCGGGACGGACTTTTCTCGCCAAAACCTCAAGCCCATTTAAGATTCTTATATTATTTGAAAATATTTACCAGGTATATCAAAGAACATGAAAATGTATCCTAAGAAATATGGCCAGTTTGGTGAAATAAAACTCTTGTTCAAATATATACATACAGTCGAACCTGTCTAAAGCAACCAGTCAAGGGAAGGAACTACAGTGGTCTTTTAAGACAGGTTGCTGCTTAATACAGATCACTTTACTCTGAAAGCGTACAAATAGAAAATAGAAACTATGGTTGCTTAAGACAGGTGGCTGCTTAATAAAGGTGACTGCTTGCAGAGGTTTGACTGTACATGGTATAGTGGACTGGTATTAGCATGAAGTTTTCAATATGAAAACTACATGCATATCCAGGCTATCAGAACTGAAGGTACTATAATACATACAAGTTGAATCTACTTACAATTAAGAAAGACGAGTTGAAACAAATGAAGAATCATCAGTAGGGGAAAGAAGGCATTCAGATGGACATCAAAGCAGTATCCCCATTCCACATCCTGGCCCCGGGGTGGCGCTATCAACATGTATCTATTGGTTACAAGCCTGTAATGAATGTTTAGCGTTAGTGAGGAATACATGAGATGTCTGATACTCCAGCAGATCATGCTACTGTTTCTTCATGATATTAGTGTAACATTCTGAGTTTTAATTCAAAATTGATTACAGACAGTCTATGACAGTCCATGGGTATTGAGTTTGATTTCCACCCTGTCCACAGTCAGCGCGATCAATTAAACATGGTTGTAGAAAAATCACTGTCAACCATTGGTTGAAATTTATAATAAGATGTACAAGAAAAATAAGTGTAACAACAGTAAAATTTCCCTAATAACATGTTTCATTAGCTGTTAAAATTAGGGTTGCATGAGAGCCTATTATACAATTCGCAAACCAGTTTATTAAGTAAGATATTTCTGAAGATGTAAATCTAAATTTGGATTTCTTGGAGACGATGACCTTAAGGAATTAAACTGAGCTGGCAGGGGCTGTCAATCAAACACGTTGATCATCCAATCAGTGATCGATGTTGGCTGCTATGCCACCATTTTCCTTAAACAAGCTAATGATGTCTAAGTAAACACAACTTTGTATTTAGTCATTATCATTCGTCTCTCACCGCTGATTCAAGTGGGAAAGTTATCAGTTACTTGCGGAGATGAGGTGTGCTGGAGTACTGGTTAACCTTTCAGGATCCCAGGAAACATTCGTTAGGTTAACTGATCATCTGTTAGCCCTAAATGGCATAAAAATGATGATAAATATTCAATCAATGAATCAGTCAACACATTTCAGGTTATATATGGCATATCCAGTTTTACTGGTGGTGGAAGACCTCAGATTGAGTAGAACCACCGTCCTTCCACAAGTAACTGGAAACATACTCCCATAAAGTTTTTGGAGTGAACGCGACACAAACCTACAACCTTAGTGATAAGAGGTAAGTGATCTTCAGATGGTGCCTTAGACCACTTGGCCGCAGAGGACCCACTTGTGCACATTTGAAGAGTACCAGTAAAACAGTCCCTCATCACACAAATCACATTAAAATGGGTGAATGGAATTTATACTTACCAGAAGAACGTAGCAATCAGTATGCCCACACCGATACAGTCCACGAATATCACCCAGATAATAAACTTGAGAAATCCATAAAAATGTATACCCAAAACTATGGCAAAGCCAATGGAGGAAACTGGAATGCAGAAATAAGATATGACAAAATTGCTGTACTAAAATGATGATAACATCAACACATATTTCTTCTCAACGCTTGTTTATTTGTATGGAGCTTATTAAGCTATTTTTAATGCTTTAATGCATAGGGAGGTCAGGTCCTCCATGGCAAAGTGGGCTAAAGTGCTGTATCAAGATCAATTCCCTCTCACCACTGTGGCTACAGGTTCGAGCCCAGCTTGGTATAACTCTATATTTGATAAGTTTGCTAGCCACTTGCAGACGAATAGTGGTTCAAACTCAAATTTATTCTTAGGTCTTCCTCCACCAATAAATTTGGATGCCATATGAATTAATTATAACCTGTCATGTGTTGAAAGTGATGTTAGATCGCATTCATATTAGTGTATATACCGGTAGTTAACACTCCAGTACAGACCGCATTCATATTAGTGTATATACCGGTAGTTAACACTCCAGTACAGACCGCATTCATATTAGTGTATATACCGGTAGTTATCACTCCAGTACAGACCGCATTCATATTAGTGTATATACCGGTAGTTATCACTCCAGTACAGACCGCATTCATATTAGTGTATATACCGGTAGTTAACACTCCAGTACAGACCGCATTCATATTAGTGTATATACGGGTAGTTAACACTCCAGTACAGACCGCATTCATATTAGTGTATATACCGGTAGTTAACACTCCAGTACAGACCGCATTCATATTAGTGTATATACCGGTAGTTATCACTCCAGTACAGACCGCATTCATATTAGTGTATATACCGGTAGTTATCACTCCAGTACAGACCGCATTCATATTAGTGTATATACCGGTAGTTAACACTCCAGTACAGACCGCATTCATATTAGTGTATATACCGGTAGTTAACACTCCAGTACAGACCGCATTCATATTAGTGTATATACCGGTAGTTAACACTCCAGTACAGACCGCGTTCATATTAGTGTATATACCAGTAGTTAACACTCCAATTCATATTAGTGTATATACCAGTAGTTAACACTCCAGTACAGACCACATTCATATTAGTGTATATACCAGTAGTTATCACTCCAGTACAGACCGCATTCATATTAGTGTATATACCGGTAGTTAACACTCCAGTACAGACCGCATTCAAATTAGTGTATATACCGGTAGTTAACAATCCAGTACAGACCACATTCATATTAGTGTATATACCAGTAGTTATCACTCCAGTACAGACCGCATTCATATTAGTATATATACCGGTAGATAACACTCCAGTACAATAAGACCAACATTGACAAACATTGAACTTCACCTATTTTATAAGTATACAGCTACACACCAAATATTCATTAAATAAAAAGTTCCTTTCATAAGTTATTAACTGGAAACCAATTGGACAGACGGACGCATGAACTGACAAGACAGGGGTAACATCTAATGTCACTTCATCATTCCTCAAACAATAAATGTTACTTACTTAACAACCAGAAACTAAGTCTCAAACAATAAATGTTACTTACTTAACAACCAGAAACTAAGTCTCAAACAATAAATGTTACTTACTTAACAACCAGAAACTAAGTCTCAAACAATATATGTTACTTACTTAACAACCAGAAACTAAGTCTCAAACAATAAATGTTACTTTCTTAACAACCAGAAACTAAGTCTCAAACAATATATGTTACTTACTTAACAACCAGAAACTAAGTCTCAAACAATATATGTTACTTACTTAACAACCAGAAACTAAGTCTCAAACAATAAATGTTACTTACTTAACAACCAGAAACTAAGTCTCAAACAATAAATGTTACTTACTTAACAACCAGAAACTAAGTCTCAAACAATAAATGCTACTTACTTAACAACCAGAAACTAAGTATCAAATAATAAATGTTACTAACTTAACAACCAGAAACTAAGTCTCAAACAATAAATGTTACTTACTTAACAACCAGAAACTAAGTCTCAAACAATAAATGTTACTAACTTAACAACCAGAAACTAAGTCTCAAACAATAAATGTTACTTACTTAACAACCAGAAACTACTTAAAGTCTCAAACAGTATATGTTACTTAATTAACAACCAGAAACTAAGTCTCAAACAATAAATGCTACTTACTTAACAACCAGAAACTACTTAAAGTCTCAAACAGTATATGTTACTTAATTAACAACCAGAAACTAAGTCTCAAACAATATATGTTACTTACTTAACAACCAGAAACTAAGTCTCAAACAATATATGTTACTTACTTAACAACCAGAAACTAAGTCTCAAACAATATATGCTACTTACTTAACAACCAGAAACTAAGTAATACCAGGAAGGCAGGATCATCTCTGGCCCACTGATCTTTAGTATCTGTAAAAAAAAAACATTTATAATAAATATATTCTGCAAGCTGTATTTAAAATCACTTAAATACACATCTATAAAATACATTAATTTGTTTTTATGCACTGATACCAGAGCTCTACTGCTGTTAACTTTGATTGGGAGGTCTATCACTCACTCACTCCTGTTATCTGTTCATGCTCTACAGGTCACATTTCTTAACAGATCAAAGGGATATTTTGTGAATCGATCAGAAATAATAATAAATGTAGCAAGACGTGTTATATTTTGATCTGAATGGGTTAAAACCGTTTCCTGTTGCCATGATGACAAACTCTTTCCATACATGTGTTTAACTAGACAAGAGACGTAATTATTATTACTTTTTTTTATCTTTACATTTAAGCAGACTGGTGGTACAGTGAATAAAGTGCTGGCTGATCTTGTCAGAGATCACAGGTTAGATTCCAGGCCTTACCAGGTGGCCTCTCAATAACCACACTTACCGGTTGTACTGGCTCTACCCTGGAAATGGACTCAAGAGCAATGCATATAAACAAGCAAGTTAAACTAACTTTACCAAGTAATGCTAAGTTGCTTTTTTCGTTGTTTGATTCTTGTTTCGTTTCGGTAAGAGTCATCAGTAGCGAATTTGCAATTTGAATAATACATGTTATAAAGAGAAACTCATATTAATGCAATAGAATGATAGCAAAGATAACAATGCACTGCAAACCATTGTTAGTGCTTATCCCATAATTAACATTATTTAATATAATATATGTTTCCATATGCATGTTTGTTAATGCATGCAAGTGCATACGGTCATTGTAACTTACACTTGTATATATGTTTTGTTCTTGTGTATATGTTAATATTGCGCATTTGTGATTTCTTTCTTGCACACTTGTATACACTGTATGCAATCATGTTGTAATCTTCTTATTGGGGGAAATAAAGAGATTATTATTATTATTATTATTATTTGTAAACTAACTTAAAAATGAAAAGACAGACCCTGAACTAATTTTGCCTTGAACTTTCCCCCGAGGCATGTCATCAGATTTATTTACACTGATAATGTGTAATGAATATTCATAGTAAATTAAAATCATGAACTTACTTTTTCTGTACTGAAAGTTTCGATACCTGCAAAAGGTTTTAAAAAAATGCAGTATTAAATGCAATCTAATTTTGCGAGTATGAAACATGAATTATTAAAAACATAGGTAACTGAAATAAATTCATACCATCATAAATATTATATTTTGATCAAACAACTAGCCTTTAAAAAAAGACACATGTTTAAGGTAAGTTTTTCTTGAGTTTACAGTGCCCACTGTTCCTTCAGCCATCAACCAATGACTGTTACCTTTTGAACACTGTTGCAGTTATGTTTTATATACACTCTAGAATTAATTGTTTCATAAAATTGTAGAATCTAGCACATATGTTTTATATATATTCACTCCAGAACTTATATTTTCATATACACTCTAGCACTTATATGTTCATACAAATTGTCAATTATACACTCTAGCATATGTTTTTATATTATAACTCCAGAACTTATATTTGCACATACACTCTAGCACTTATATGTTCATACAATTATACACTCTAGCACATATGTTTTTATGTATGATAACTAAAGAACTTATATTTAGATATAAACTCTAGCACTTATATGTTGATAAAATTATACACTCTAGCACATATGTTTTTATGTATAATAACTTAAGAACTTATATTTAAATATAAACTCTAGCACTTATATGTTGATAAAATTATACACTCTAGCACATATGTTTTTATGTATAATAACTAAAGAACTAATATTTAGATATAAACTATAACACTTATATGTTGATAAAATTATACACACTAGCACATATGTTTTTATATATAATAACTCAAGTACTTATATTTAGATATAAACTCTAGCATTTACATATTTATAAAATTATACACTCTTGCACACGTGTTTTTAAACAATAACTCCAGAACTTATATTTTCACATACACTCTATCACTTATAATAATTAAAAATAAAAATGTATCTGTAGTTCAAGTTAGCAAAAAGTCACACCTATGTTGTATTCCATTTCTATTACAATTAAAATAAATTGCTATGATAGAAATGGGAACCATATCCATCTTAACAGTGAGATATCTTGGTAACAATGTGACGAGTCACGGGTGTGCAGTCTTGGGAAAATAAACCAATCAAATTCTATATAGGTTCAATAAAGGAGCTATATCACAAAGGAAAATATTTAATATGATATTATGAGTACACGATTTGTTTGATGTGATAATATGATATCTCATTTAAAGAGGAAATAAAGATTTTGATCAGAATCATGCATTAATAACATATATTGTACATTACATTTTACATGTTTGATTTTAGATTTTGTCTTCAAAATAAACATGCATGCAGTTTCAACAAAAATGTTCAAGAATTTTTTTCGACAAATAATATACTCATTATGACTTACACTTTCTGCGGTGCAACAAACAAATACACCATCTGCCAGAACGCATATTCAAAATCCATCTGTCGGAACTTAAATAATCGTCTTAAATATTTCTGTCTCTTTGCATTAGCACTAAGTCTCTGTTCCTGATGACTCCCTCCATCTTCACCAGGAGGTTTAGTGAAGAATGGAGAAGCAGGGGGAGACAACTGAGGTGAAAGTTGAGGTGAGTTTAATGTCGGTGACACGCTTCGGTAGCTGAAATTGTCTCTTTGACTCATCCTGACATGTATGTATCTGTTTAAAACAACAGCATACCTAAATAGTACATAGCAAAATGTTATAAAATGTGTTACAGTGAAACAAGAAATAGGAATAAATAGAGATTAGTGGAAGAACTTTTAATACTTCCACAAAATTGGGAATAATAAATATATTAAATAGTATTAGATTGGGATTATTATATTCCAACCTCAGAGTAAAAATATTCACGATTGAGAATTTTTTTGCGCGACAATAGGATTTTATTTCTAAACAAATATGTTGACATACATTCTTTTGAAACAACATGACGTCAATAACTCATACTTACACATGTGTGCATTTTACGAATTCTGGACCACTGCATGGTTTAGTGCTACACAGTCCATCTTGTATGCGGAAGTTGTGGGTTCAATCCCCGGTAAGGTTATACCAAAGATTTGAAAAATTGTACTAGAAGCTTCCTTTCTTAATGCTCAGTATCAAGAGGATAGTTTTAGGTCTGGCCGGCCGGGTGTCAGTATAATGTGACTGGGTGGGTATCATACTTTTTTGTCTGCAGATTGTTACTCCAGTGCGGCAACACTCAGAATACTGTCTCAAGTAGACTATCGGGATATGACTAAGAAATTGTTCAAAGCAAGGGATAAAGATATGACTCACTGCCAAGTTCTCAAATCTTTGAAACAAAGTTGATTTTTCTTATCTATATATTGATGAAAATGGGGGGAAATCAAAACGATTGCAAATAGCAATCAAAACAATTGCAAATAGCAAGTTTGTATGTCTAAAACAGTTTATAGGTCAATACCCCTGTTCTTCATTGTTAAACTGATGTTAAACAGCATTCATTTTTTTCTTAATTTTCAGTGATTTTTTTCTCACAAACTAAAGAGTATTAAATACATACCGGTATGTTTTGATGAGGGGAAATGGGCCAAATTTTGGCCCGAGAATACATAATGATAAATGATTAAGTATGTGATAACTAGATATGATAACTGAACATAAACACTGACACAAGGAAAATAGGTAATGAGTTTAAACTATTAAAATCCAATTAGTCTCGTCACATTGCTAATAAATTATCAGCAATAGTAATATATCCATGAAATTCCCTGCAACTCGATGTGGTGAAGACAAAAGATGTAAATAAATTTTAAAACTGGTTAATGCAACCTGGAAAGCAAAACCTGTCAAGTCCAGTCTTAATGATGAATAGCAGACAATTACGTTATATTTTATATTTTCACTGCAATAGTGATAAATTCAGTATATTTATCAGAAACATTGTGCATCATACGGTTCAAATATATGTAATGTACGTGTTTGTTCAAGAGATGTAGTGAATGTACATCAGTCACTTACAACAGCCTTGCTGTTGAGCTATCTGTTATAGTGACATGGTTGAAGAGTATATCAGGCGATAGTATAGGAAGTTAAGCAACAAAGTATGGGTTAGTACTTTGATGGGTGACCACTGTCACTTTAACAGTGATGAAGATTAACTTCAAACCTGCGTCTACACAAATCCCTCTTTCCTTTGGGGGTCCTCCATGGCTGAGTGGTCTAAGGTGCCATCTCGATATCACTTCACTCTCACAGCTAAGGTTGCAGGTTCAAGTCCCGCTCAGTACAAAAACTTTATGTGAGAAAGTTTCCAGTTACTTGAGGAAGGACAGTGGTTCTACTCGGTCTGAGGTCTTCCTCCACCAGTAACACTGGATATGCCACATATAAACTGAAATGTGTTGAAAATGGCGTTAAACTCCATCCTTTCCTTTGGATGGGCTGGATATGGCCGGAAAGTGTGGGAAGCTACAGGTTAAGCAGTTGGGAGCAAGTCCTAAAGGTTAAAGAGGGATGGAGTGTACTGAGTGTTCATAGATCACTTACAACAGCCTTGCTGTTGAACTAGCTTTTATAGCAACATGGTTGAAGCGTACCAATAGTATTGGAAGTTAAGAACAAAGTACAGGTTAGTATTTGGTAGTGTGACCACTGTCACTTTAGAGTCATTACAAAATGAACAAAAAGATAAGAGTTAATCAGAACTGAGTTATGGGGTTCTAATGGTTAGCATGCTTGCTTCAAGAACAAGAGGTCCCCTATTCAATTCCCAGTAATGGTTTTGTACCTCTTTTTATCAAATGCACTCCCACTGTGCCTTATTCAAGCAAGGCACCGTGAAGGTATGCAATCATTTAGAGGGGAAAAAGCTGTCGGTTCGGTGTAGAGGGACAGTCATACTCTGTGCATGTAAAAATTCTCATTGTTTAGTGATTCAACTGCCCAAAAATCTCCCTCTGAAACGTGCTTTCCAATAATAATCAGAAATTAATTGCTGGAAGAAAGAAAGAACAAGCACCATTGTACTTTCCATAAGACTTGCAAGGTAAATCAAGAAAAAAAAGGGTGCCGGACATTTTGGTAAATAGCCAGTTCGGTAAATTGGATTTATATAGTAAACCGATTGGACGTTTCGGTAAAAAAGCAATTATATAGTAATTATATGGTAAAGTATATCACACCTCTCACGAATACAATAAATGATAAAAATTACTTTGTTTTTATCACTCGCTCCACTGTGCATTATATTGGGTATGGTCTAAACTGGTAGTGGATGGGGATAAATTTACGTCGAACAAACGAACATCGGGTTACCCAAAACAAATAAAGGACATTTTGCTCCATATAGGTTTTACCTTATCAGCTATCACAGGTCAATACAGTTGACCAGTATCTGATAATCAATACCAAATAGGTAACTGATAAGACTGCATGCACTATCTCCATGCAGCTTATTGGAAAAATGTTCAAGTTTGACACCTCTGTTAATTAACTCCTTTTTACAGTGTGAAATACTGATTTTATAGTTATGGTGTATATGTGAAGTTTTGGAGAATTAATTTCTCTTTCTGGTGATGTGAATTTTTTAAATATAGGACAGTTGTGTAACAAAATATAGGTTTATGAAGTAAGAAAAAAAAATTGCAAAAATATATTTATTTATGGTAATATACCATGTATATCTATGACTAATTCATGTAAATAAACAGTGTATAAATTAATAAACAACATTCATAACAACTCATTTACATTATACAGAATCCAATTACTGCCCCCCCTTCCCCTCCCTATTCATTGTTTTAATTATTATCACCACCCCTTTCCTGATTTATATTGGAAAAGTATTTTTCTAGCCTTATACCCCCACCCCGACTTATTTACATTATGCAGAATCAAGAGTTGTAAAACTTTGTTTATAAAAAATAAATTTGAAAACCTGTTTCCAACCAACCACCCCCATAAATCCATCCACTCCACTACTAAATTTACAGTTGCAGAGTCCAGATTTAAAAAAAAAAAATATTACCCCACCACCCCTGACCTCGCCACTACCAATTTACTTTTTGTATCGTTCAAACTTGTAAAGACCATCTTTACTTGTCATACCATCTTTATTTCCAACTGATCAGTCTAAAAGTTTTATTTATTCTGTTATTTATTTTGTTTCTACTGCATTCCAGCAGAAAGTGAGAATAAACAAATAGCGGACAATTTGTAACGCGTTTGTTTTGCCTGTTTGAACCAGTTATTTATTGACAAAAATTGATAAATCGTTACTTATAAAAAGCTTCATAAAACACACCCTCAAATCAGAATAATTGCTCATCCATTCACGAGTCTGATCCTTGTCTCCAGAGAGAGAGAGCTATCATCAAATGAATCAATATCAAAGTCAGAAAAATCGGACTCGTCCAAGTCGCTTTATAAAAGACGCCGAAAATCTTGAATATTTTGATAAAAAAAATTCTAATAACACGGTTGCAATGAAAATTTTGATGTTCTAAAATGAACTGGCCGATTTTTTTCATTCTCCTGGTATATTCAACTTGATCCTTTGTTCTCAGCGGGACACTTTTTAATTTTAGTTTAACTGAGATAACGATCAAAGGTTTATTACCGAATTTGCAACTCGGTATATCACTTGCCACGTGTCATATACCACCTTCAAATTCTCCCAACCGACGACAGCTATCAGCTGTAAAAACAAACCAAATCTTCAAAGATGCCAATATTTTTATTTTGATTAGCGATGCATAAAGTAAAAACACGGTTATTTTTAGAAATATGACCTTGTTTCAACTAGATTGTTCCAGATCTCGCATACAACTTTCGCGCGTGATCTATGGGAATGCCCTCGTTTCATTGGACGCTATTTATTGCGTAATTATTAATAGTAACCACATGGTTCTTTTTGGGGGATCCACTTCCTGTAGAATTAATGTTTACGAAAAGAAAGGTCGGACATTTGTTTTGAGCGTAAATAAGCAATAATTTTGAGTTTAAAAACACACTGCGGGGAAATGCGGTATCATGAAGCAGTCGATAACTGTGGGGGTTTGCGGTATTGAGGCTCACTGGATAGATGCGGTCTTTTGCGGCATTGAGGCGCACTGGATAGGTGCAGATAGGTGCGGTCTTTTGTGGTATTGAAGAGCAAAGGGTTAAGACAGGATATGGGGTTAAAGAAAACATACATAGTTTTAGTCCATATGGTATCAATCAATTACAAACCAAAACAGGACATATATATTATGCTAAAAAGTTTTCTCCCTTCTGACCCTCTTGGCTGACACAATATTTATTCAATTCCTTTCTTTCTTCCTTATTTCTATAAATGTCTGAAGTCATGCGGAAATACTATCCCCACCCCCTACCAGTTTAGACCATACCCAATACATAATGAATACATAATGAATACACAATGAATACATAATGAACCACAGTGTAGCGAGTGATAGTCGATAAAAACTGACAAAGTAACTTTATCATTTATTGTATTCGTAAGAGGTGTGATATACTTTACCATATAATTGCTTTTTTACCGAAACGTCCTATGGGTTTACTATATAAATCCAATTTACCGAACTGGCTATTTACCGAAACGTCTGTAAATCAAAAACACATGAGCAGAAAATGTGGGTTGCTCGAGATTGTTTACATATAACCATATATATATGCTTGACTCTGGAAGTGATAAAATGTTGTCTACAGTGAATAGTCAATAACAACTGAACTAAAAACAAAAGGTTTTACATACTAACCAATAAGTCCTGGAATAAATAGGATATCAGATTGTTTTGCTGTCAGCGGAAGTATAAAACCGGAAGTACAATGCAAATAAAGCTCCCAGTGACAAGGATAATTTTTAAATTACCACAGGGGCATGAGTTCTTCTACGTCCTCGCTAAAAGTTGTAGTAGTAGTAGTAGTAGTAATGATAGTGGTAGTAGCTAGTAGTAGTGATGTTGTTGGTTGATTATTATTATTTATTGCTGTTGTTGTAATTATTATTATTGCTATTTTCATTTATTATTATTGTTATAATTATTATGATTATAATTAGTTATTATTATTATTAATTATTACTATTTATTATCATTATTATTAATTGTTGTTGTTATTGCTATTATTATTGTTATTTATTGTTATTATTATTCTTTTAATTATTTTTTATTTATTTATTATTATAATATTAATAATTATTATTTATTTATTATTATTATTATCTTTTTTATATGTATTAAAAAATTAAAAAATGTTAACAGGTATAACGTACACACAAACTGTCAGAACTTCCGTGGGTAGTCAAATAATGGCGGTGATAAATAATCCTTCCTCCTTATATAAAAATACATTTTCCTTACTTTAAAGATTTTGAAAGCATTGTCATGATTGAATTGTGAATTATGACCAAAATGAAGATGTTTGAAAATTAGGTTATGCAAACTTTATTTCTGAAATCTACTTCATTTTGTCAACAGTGTACACACTGAACAGAAAAAAATCTTGGATGAAACACAACGCCTACTTTTCTAATCATTTTTCAATTTAACTATGAATAACATAAATGTTTGCTTTCTAGGTAACCCTTATCTCCATGAAATGGCATCCACCAGTCAATTTGTTTGTCTGCCCATCACACTTTAACAATTAATTACCATCCAAAGATATGATCGAGGTTTTTATTTCAATACCAAATCATACAAATTTGTTGATTATTTGAGGAGTTGTGCTTGTAACAGCAGCAGCAGCAGCAGTACTAGGCGTCTATCTGCAAGTAACTGGCAAACTTTCTCACATTAAGTTTTTGGATCGAGTGGGACTCCAACCTACGACCACATGGCAATAGACAAGTGGTCTCAACGAGAGCCTTAGATCACTCAGCCACAGATAACCCTATGCAACTTGGCTAAAATAAACTAGTTTTTGTTTTTGTTTTTGTTTTTTTGATAAACTAGTCTAAAAATTGTGAATACATGTCTTGAAACTGCAGTTCTGCTAGTATTAAGGTTCATTTGTGGATATATTTTGCAATATATATGCAATTTTGTTTTTGTACTTTGAGAGTGACGTTACGTTTGATTAAGTATTTAGTGTCATTTCTATGCCGTAAAGAGCTAACAGGTAGACAACTAGTTAATCTAACCACTGTTACCATAACTCGAGTACACCCCATCTCAACAAGTAATTGATAACTGATAACTTTCCCACTTGAATCAGCAGTGAGAGATAAGCTATAATGATATGCAATGTCATTTAAATAACTATTCCGACAATGATGATACACCAGGGAAGGATTCAGGGTGTAATGTTAGTTGGAAGAGGTAGCATTACGATTTAAGAGAGGGCATAGACTTGCCTGGCCATTTTAGACAGGGTGCATGCCAGTCCTGTTTGATGATTTCCTGGCAATACAACTACACTTAATAACTTCTTTTTGAGATAGTGTATTTCAACTGCAATAACATTGCCTAATCTGCACAAATCACAAATCTTGGAGAATGACATATGTCTGGTTTGGAAAATAACAACAATAATTTGAAAATCATGTCTTTATTTTATAGAATATATATTAAGATTTATGCATACACGCCATACTGTGCATGGCAACAACATGATACATGAATGCCTAACCACTGTTTCTCTTATTTCCATCAGGCCATTATAAATTAATTGCTAGATTATCATCCAATTTTTTCTTAAAAATGGGGAGGGCGGGAGAGTTTTATTTATTTATTTATTTATTTATTTATTTATTTATTTATTTATTTATTTATTTATTATTTATTTATTTATTTATTTATTTATTTATTTATTTATTTATTTTTATTTTTTAAAATACTTTTGGGATGTTTTTTTAATAAATTTTTTTTTATATAAATATATAATATATATACATTTTTTTTATGAAAATAAAAAGGGTTGGGATGGCATGAAAATTAGGGGGCAGGCAGGATGATAATCTAGCAATTAATTTATTATGGCTTTATGGTCCTTGATATTGATAGCATGCCATAGAAAGTCATGTAACTATTTTTAAAATATATCACATTATATCACAACTTTTCAGTTAACTGACTTAAATATCACAGACAAATCATTATTTTATATTGCATACTGACTATATCATTGTTATTTCAGACAAATCATTATTTTATATAGCATATTGTATTGTTGTTATTTCAGTAGTACAATGTCACATATTACTTATCACAGGCATAGCTGCACGTAGGCACTACAGGCCTGGACCTCCACATTTTTCACAGACAAAAAAAAAAAAGTTTGAAATACCTTAAGTTATTGGTTTGTTATACATATAATAGTAAATATTGCACACAAAACTCCTGATATTGCACATTTGCCATTTACATTTAAAAATATCATTGCAGTCATTTCATGCAACATTCAAACTGGACTGAGGTCTTAAGTTTTAGGTTAAGATCCAAAAAATAATTGATTCTGTCTTCCCAAGATGCAATGAAAGCATGTTTTCTACAAATCATTCACTTTTAGTTCCCTATATAAAATAGTTTCAATTTAAGATTTGCATTTCCCAGTAAACAGAATTCCGTATTCACCAACATATAAAAGAAATTTGCTTTTTAAAATGACAGACATAAATTAGAAATAAAAGATGATCTAGTATATACCCTTGAAATACCCCATATGAGACAACAGCCTGACTAGAATGAATACCCAAAATATCAACTAAATGTTGTCTATCAGACAGACAGACCTAAACCATCTAATAGAAAACATAACTGTTAGGAAAAAAAATCTGCATTCTTTAAAATTTAAAAAAGAAAAATTTACCAAAAGTTAAAATAAATACCTTTCTTTTGATACAAAAGTCATGTTGGTTATTTCATGGGGGTTGTGTTTCCAAGATTTGGGAAATGTCAAAACGTGTCACACAAAATTTAGACAACCAACTCCAGTCTGTAGATAATTAAATTAACAAAATATATACGGTATGCATGTCAGAAACAATTCCATTTGAAAACTCCTTTTCCTAATTATAAAGCGAGAAAGTCTAATGCATGCAAAACTAACCAAGGGAATGACAAAAGTTGTGTTTTCTGGTGAAAAGTAGTAAATAATATAGCAGACATTAACTCCCAATGCTTCAATATTCCGTGTCAAGGTCATAATAAATACACTGTTTTTGTTTGTCATGGTCATTTTTGGAACAAACAAGGAACTCATTTTTTAAATGAGTACATTAGTTAAAAGTTATTATCACAGTTCATGCACATATAAATAGAACTCAACAATAAGGCCATAATAAATTAATTGCTAGATTATCATCCCTGCCCACCCCCTCATTTTCATGCCGCCCAACCAATTTTACTTTTATACCCCCCCCCCCCCCCCCCCCCCCCCCCCTCTCCCATTTTAAGACAAATTTGGATGATAATCTATTAATTGATAGTGACCTAACCAACAACAATTCACAAAATAATAAGATAAAAAAGCATTAATTATTACTGTCAAACAGAATGTCAATGTTACAATTATATATAAATAAACTGCATCACGCTGTTGAAGGCCACAGTATTATTGACAACATGAAGGTACAAATGTCAACTAATTTTTTGAAGCTTGAGTGCATATAAAATAACACAGTTGTTTTAATGATTAAAAGGCCAGGGGCCCATTTCAATAGCATTCGTTTAGTCTTAAGATTTTCATATGTACAAATTGTGACATCTGGGACATTTCATTTGCAAAGTCATTTTGCAATTTTTAGAAAGATACCAATTACAAGGCTTGCAAAGTTCATAAAATGATATATGCAAAACCCTGAATGAATTTCCCTGATTTGATTAAGCAAGTTAAAGAGTTTGTAAGTTTGATTAAGATCAACTGATAACTGTGAGTTCTAGAGCACACACAACATCAAATACATACAAGTTTTGATGATTCAAGGGCCACAACTCCCAATATTAATTACCCTATTCAGCCAGTTCAACATTTAATAACTGTGGAAGTTTGGTGATGATTAAATGCTAGAGTGCACACAAGATTAAAAAGTAAAAAAAATAACAAAAAGAGAACTAAAGTTTTATTTCTACCTCCTTCATCCGTAGGTCCGGAGTACTCAAGGGAGATAATAGTGGTGTGAGTCCTGGAGAGGACTTTTTTTTTAATCTAAAGATTCTACATTTACATATTATGTAATAATACTCAATACAAGTTCAATAAAGGTAAATGCATCCCCATATCTGAACTAGTTCTGAATAATAATAAGTTTTAGTGACACATGGTTTCAGTCAAAATGCTGCTTTTTCTTGTAAAAAGCAAAAATTCACAACCATACAGTCTAAGTTTCACGATAACTTGACCAATTATGTCTAAAAAGGTCTGAAACTTTCAAAACTACATGGTAAAATGAAAAGGTGTCTGAAAATAGGAAGAAAAACATACATTTTGATTACAAAAAAATGATATTGTGGAACAAAATTTATAAAGCATAATATATTTTAGATAAAATTTCAATATCAGAATGATATGGCAGCCACAAAAGCAAACAATTCAAGCTATTTTCATGCTAAAGTACTCCATTACCCTGTCTACACATCAATTACAATATAAAAAGGGCAACACAGGCCCAATAGATAATGCATACATGACATTCAATGTAAAATTCTGCATATCTATAGCATTTTCTATAAAAATGGAGAACAAGCAAAAACTACGCCAAATTCAATGATTCGATGCAGAATTTAATGCGATGACAACCGAAACAACCATAAACTGGCCTCTCGGCAAGATTGCAACTACTGGCTTTTCACTCATGCTAGAAAAAAACCAAACCATTGCAGTACAAAGATGATGGACACCAGGCGATCACAAAAGCTCACCTGTGAGCCTTTGGCTCAGGTGAGCTAATAATGAACCTCATATGGAAAACAAGATCTATTTATAAACATTCAAGTTGTTGCAGGGCCATAGCCACACTGAGGCAAACAGAGGCACTTGCCTCGTGTAGAATTTGTGGAGATTCAAATTTTTAGATAGTGTTAAACTTTATAAAAAAAAAGTTTCCTTCACAGATCATACTTTCAGTATCAATATTGCAATGCTAGTATAAAGTCAAGTCTTATAACTTCCAGTTGATATTCAAAATGAATTGGCGACTTTTTTGCAGCATTATTCCATTAATAATATCACTGAAGAGCCATCAAGAACTGACACAGGTATCAAACAACTATGACAACTATCATATCACCGCTCCAAGAAAAAAATCACTATAACCTTACAGCCTGTCTGCGGGGAGAATGCAAACTTTAGTTCCATAAAGGAATTGGACATAAAATCATGTTATTTATTTTCATAAAAGGCGATGCAGAACTGTACCTCCATCAATTCAGATACAGTTAATATATCGAACAAGCAAATTACTCCAACTTATCATACTGAGTGGTTAGCACTGAATCCTTGACCAGAAAAAATGCAGTACAGAAGTTTTAAAAATTTGAATGTAGATGATATAAATAATGATATTGCAGAAATTAAAATATGTAAAGATGAAATAAGATGTGTTGAAGACATAAATATGGTATAAAACAAATTTGAAACATAAATATGGTATAAAACAAATTTGAAACAAATATAAGAAATATATTTGATAAATACATATCCACTAAAGAGACTTAGTGTTTAACCTCATTTGACAACCAATGGAATCGCTTCAATTTTCAAAATCAAAATTTTGTTGCTATTATTTGTTACAAAACAATATAATTATTAAGTTTGTTTTCAATTGTTAATAAGTTCGTCATCACTGCGCATGCATAAATGACATTGCACAGGCTCCACCCTTATTCAATTCTGAACGAGTCATGTACAAACTACAAAGTCTGCACAAGCTATGCTTAGAAATTGCCTTAACAACAGATGGTCATCAATCATCTCAGCTTTCATCATAGCTCCTCCTAAAGTTACATAAACTGTCAGTCATATGATGTTTAACACTAACTATTATATACAGATGAAACAACCAGTTACCTTACATGAACAAACAATTAAGAAAAACAATTAATAAAAAAAATATAAGTAAATTATATGATATGCAGTGATTTCAATCTTGTTCAAAACCCTGACTTAGATTACCATATCTACAAAACAGTTAATAACAAAAAGGCTAGAAATACACTCTTACAAATAATTAATGATAAACAACTGTATGATCCTTATAGAGAAAGCGATTTACATGGAGACGGTCAAAACCTTTAAAACAAACAAGACTGGACTTCTTTCTAGTAACAGAAAATTTATTACCATATATACGAAAAACTGTTAATGAAACAAGTTATAAATCTGACCATTCTATAGTCTTGTCTTAATTTAAACTTTGATAATATAGGGCATGGAAAAGGACTGGAAAAAATTAATAATTCATTACTTAACAATATAAATTATTTAAACTTGATAAATGTTTGAGGTAATAAAACAACAATATTCTGTTCTAATTTATAACAGTGAAAATAACGTACCAAATGAGGAAATTTAATTTGTCATTAATGACCATCTTTTCTTAGAAACCCTACTCATTGAAATAAGAGGACAAACAATTTCATATAGTAGTCGTTGAATATAATGTATTGAAATGTTTTCAATACCTTTATGTTTTTTTTATTGCTTATATTTAGCAATTAACCAAACAATCTTTTAAAATATAAATAAATATGCATATTCTAAATGCAAAACAAGACTTTTTTTTTTTTTTTTAAGTCCCCAGAGTACTAGTTTACTCGAATGGGGTAAATAAATAGCAAAATTTATACATAATTTTAAAAAACAAAACAAAAACAAAATATTCAATAATAAACATAATAATGGCTGACCCTGGAACAGGTGATATATCATACATTACCTGGGAACTTGGCTCAGTGCGACAAATATGGGGAATGATATAACATGTAGGGCCCCCGCCCTTAGTGGAAAAACAAAAACTAATATTATTCATTAGGCTTGAGCCAATATAAGCTCAAGTGGAGGCAGGCAGCCCCTCTGGTGCAGAAGTATAAGATATTTTTTTGTAAATATAATGTACATACTGTACAAATTTTATTATAATAATAATATATTATTTTAACAATAACCTAAACTGGGCCGTTTCAGTAAAACAGGGAATAGGAAGTTTTTCAAAATATTTTTAGCAACTTTTTACATATATACTGTTTTAATATGATATTTCTGTACCAGAGTGACAGCCTGTTATCCCATATCACATACTTCTATAGGTATTCTGTGTAACTCCATCCAAATTCACTGGATACACCAGTGAATTACTATTACTCATCTCACGGTTCTGCAAATATAATATTTACATTTACTAGCCTGACATCTCCATTACAGAGTGCCGACCGTATGGAAGGCATCTGTATTGTTGTGTATGTCAGAATCTAGTACATTTCAAAAACTGTCGAGCTAGGCTTATATACCGGATTGAAATCCATCCAATCAGTGGATTTCACGGTACTTGCTGCTGATTGGCCATTTTTCAATGCATTGAGCTAGATGCGAAAATCGGATTGAAATTCCGCCAATCAGCGCCAAGATAACAAATAGCTTCGACTAATCAAATTAAATGTACTATCCATAATTGTAAATGGAAAACAATAACCGTGAGATGAAATTTGCCAAATGTATGGCATAAATACATTCTAATACAATTAATATGGACATGAATTTAACATGTTTATAATTAATTATATGATTATACGTCTAAAAAATCATATATAACTTATACAGTCATTTATCATGTAAACATTATGCAATACATAGCATAAAAATAATAACGTACCTGTTGGTATGGGATTATATGGCTCATCACACTCAATATACACTAATGAGGGCGGTTGTAGGGAATATTATGGTTACTACCACCCTGATATTCAGTATAGAGTTACACAAGACTATTTTTTTATTCTAAATATTTGGGACCAGTTATTGTTAATCAGTTCATTTCAGATCTGATCTGAGATATCTGATTTCTTAAAATATTTTTTACTATTGGCGCTTTTAAGGTATGCGCGAGCTGCCGGGTGCCCTATTATACATATTTCACAGTTTAACGTCACTTAATTTTAACACCCTCTTAAACCATTCTTTACCATTATTGATGCAGAATGGTACGATTAACAGTGACTGGTCAGTTTTTAAATAACATGCGATATGCTGATGGATAATACCCTCTTCAGCTGATACTATAAATATATACAAATAGCATGAAAAGTAGCTGTGACAATTAAAATATGTACAAAAATAAGACACATCCCATAAATTCCATTGCAGCCAAACCATTTAGGTCAGTTCATTTCTACCATCAAACACTATGATTGGGGTTTTACGGCACACCATAATTTGTTGATGGTTATACTATTGACAATTATTGGTGGTACGCTGGATACATGGTTACATAAGATAAGTACTTACATTTTACCATTGTAACCACACACAATTAATGTGTTCAAATAACACCTTAGATAGAATTAAATTTTATCTAAAGTTTATAGTTAGGTCGAATATCGCTGACGATATAAGCAAAACAATTTGCGCTATGAGCAGCGTTGTTTAACTTAAAATATTGGTGAGCAACCATAGGTGCACCTTATTTAAATTAATCAATTACATGCACTAATAAGCAATAAATGACTGCAATCGGTAAATACAAAAAGAAATAATACTATTCTTAATCGATTAATCTACACTTTAGTCGTCAATCTACAAATTTAAAATTATCATGAGTATAAACAATGTTAGTAATTAGAAAGCACCGAATCCAAAAATATAAAATAGTTGTAGTATTAAACAACTCAGTTAATAACAAACTTCAAAGTTGAATATAGACATGACTTATTATGTGAATCATCTCCATTCATCACTCATTAATCATCACAGAAATGTGTAATCATCTTTTATGTTTTTAATAATCATCCTATCCTGGTCGCCAAAATGACTTGTTCAAAGGGCGAGGGTTAATAAAAACATATACACACATTCATATAGTAGTCATAATTTTTTTTAGAGATAACAGAGAAAATGAGATATTTCTTAGAATAAACATATTGGAAAATTCATTAAACAATCAAAACATTGAAGAATTGGATAGTTTAAAAATAGAATTAACTTGCATAAGGACACAAAAATTCAAAGGAAATATTTTAAGAGCTTTAGCAAAATGGATAAACGAAGGGGAAAAATCAAAAACTACTTTTGCAGCTAAGAAAAAAATAACTATTTAAACAACACAATCTCTCATACTGAAACAGACAATGGTGAAATAGTTTATGAACAAATGGAAATCTCAAAGAAACACAAAAATATTATGAAAAACTTTATTCAAACAATGACAATAATTTGGAGAATATTGATTTAACAGCTGAACTTAATGCAGTGATCACACAAAAACTGTCTCCCATAGAAAGTGAAACTTTAGAAGGTAAAATTACATACCAAGAGTTAACAGGTTATTTGAATGAATAGGGTTTTACGGCATACCAACATATTATAGGTTATTCAACGCCAACAGGAAGGAAGATTCCAGGTTCAGTCTACATGTACACAAACAACAAATTAACATACAGATTAAAAAAAAATACATCAACAAATGAATATGCAGAATGAACCTAGAACCTTGATACCTGCAGAATTGCAGAGTTTCAGAAAATTATATTGTATAACTCAATTTGTCGCTTCTTACGACATACATAAGCAACAGTGATCCTGCAGGGTTAACACACTGATGTGGTTACTCTCTTTTTCTTCTTTTCTCTGCAAAAGACACAAAACAATAATGATAAAATGTTTTTTTAAATTATTTTTCACCAAAAAAACCCCCAAAACACTTGCTCTTGTGTAAATTTTCTTAGTTTTAAAGTATGAAAAAGAAAAGCTTGGTAGGCAGACAGACAGTATAGATACAGGGTGATTACAAAAGCTTAATGATAGGCAGACAGATAGTATAGATACAGGGTGATTACAAAAGCTTAATGATAGGCAGACAGACAGTATAGATACAGGGTGATTACAAAAACTTAATGATAGGCAGACAGACAGTATAGATACAGGGTGATTACAAAAGCTTAATGATAGGCAGACAGACAGTATAGATACAGGGTGATTACAAAAGCTTAATGATAGGCAGACAGATAGTATAGATACAGGGTGATTACAAAAACTTAATGATAGGCAGACAGACAGTATAGATACAGGGTGATTACAAAAGCTTAATGATAGGCAGACAGACAGTATAGATACAGGGTGGTTACAAAAGCTTAATGATAGGCAGACAGACAGTATAGATACAGGGTGATTACAAAAGCTTAATGATAGGCAGACAGACAGTATAGATACAGGGTGATTACAAAAGCTTAATGATAGACAGACAGACAGTATAGATACAGGGTGATTACAAAAGCTTAATGGTAGGCAGACAGACAGTATAGATACAGGGTGATTATAAAAGCTTAATGGTAGGCAGACAGACAGTATATATACAGGGTGATTACAAAAACTTAATGGTACGCAGACAGACAGTATAGATACAGGGTGATTACAAAAGCTTAATGGTAGGCAGACAGACAGTATATATACAGGGTGATTACAAAAGCTTAATGGTAGGCAGACAGACAGTATAGATACAGGGTGATTACAAAAGCTTAATGGTAGGCAGACAGACAGTATAGATACAGGGTGATTACAAAAGCTTAATGGTAGGCAGACAGACAGTATAGATACAGGGTGATTACAAAAGCTTAATGGTAGACAGATTGACAGCATAGATACAGGGTGATTACAAAAGCTTAATAGTAGGCAGACAGACAGTATAGATACAGGGTGATTACAAAAGCTTAATGATAGGCAGACAGACAGTATAGATACAGGGTGATTACAAAAGCTTAATGATAGGCAGACAGACAGTATAGATACAGGGTGATTACAAAAGCTTAATGGTAGGCAGACAGACAGTATAGGTACAGGGTGATTACAAAAGCTTAATGATAGGCAGACAGACAGTATAGATACAGGGTGATTACAAAAGCTTATTGGTAGGCAGACAGACAGTATAGATACAGGGTGATTACAAAAGCTTAATGGTAGGCAGACAGACAGTATAGATACAGGGTGATTACAAAAGCTTAATGATAGGCAGACAGACAGTATAGATACAGGGTGATTACAAAAGCTTAATGATAGGCAGACAGACAGTATAGATACAGGGTGATTACACAAGCTTAATGATAGGCAGACAGACAGTATAGATACAAGGTGATTACAAAAGCTTAAACAATGGCAGCGAAGATTAACAGTTATTCAAACCAATTTATGTCAACAATGCAATTCTCATCTATGATAGGAACAAACTGGTTCAGAGATGTTTACCAAAGAAATTCATTTAAAATTTAGAGTGCCAGCCCCTCTCGCCAATTTCACGTATCCCATTTTGAACTAAATTCTCTGAAATGCTAAAACTTCATTTAATTTGATAATTTGATATACATTTCATATTATTCTTTACCAATGAGTAATAAAGATTTGCCCTCTGTTCAAAAGTGTCAGTTTTTGTCAATTTTGTTGCCTAATCATAAGATCGCAGCGTGGTCTAGTGGTAAAGCGTCTGTCGCGATGCAAAGGTTGTGGGTTGGATACCTGGTCGGGCCATACCAAAGACTTGAAAAAGTGTACTAGAAGCTTCCTTGCTTGGCGCTCAGCAATTAGAGGATAGTTCTAGGTCTGGTCGGCCTGGTGTCAGTATAATGTGACTGGGTGGGGTATCATACCATGTGTCTGTGGCATGATACTCCAGAGTGGCAGTGCTCCGAATACTGCCTCATATAGACACGGTTGCGATATGACTGAAAAATTGTTGAAAGCGACGCTAAACATCATACAACAACAACTATTCAAATTACAAAAAAAGGTCGCAAAGTGCTGTCTATTTTAAGAATGGGGATTTCAAATATCAAGTTTGTCACGTTTTGGTAGATTTGACATACCAAAACATTCAGATTTTATTTATTAATGATAATGAGATCAGTGCTCCAGATAAGCACTAATTCAGGGGTATTTAAGCGTTGAAATTTCTGAATAAAGCATTGAAATTTAAATTAAGTGGTAAAATAAGTATTGGTTATTCTCAATTTCAGTGTTGATTAGTTTGGCAATTTGATAAGAAAGTTCATTTTTACCCATAACATTTTGAAAATAAGCATTGCATACTAATTTAAGGGGTAAGGTAAAATACTCTTTTGAAGAAAAGCTTATCTGGAGCACTGTGAGGTGCTTTTTATCCATTTTAAAAATGAATTTATTTTTTAAGACATTTATAGCATTTTCCCCCTGATGTACTCCCTTTAACATGAATGTCTGATTCCAACACTAAAGTCATACAGACAGTATACATATAATTTGACTTTCAATGTAACAAAGATAACAAAATTATATTCACCGCTTATTTCTGTTCCACAAGATGGACATATATTCTGTTTGATAGCACAATGATCACAGCATACAAGATGTCCACAGGGAATGAAGATTGTATTTCGTTCTCTTTCATGGCAGATTTTGCACCTGAGGATCTGTATCAAACGCCCATTCTCTTCTGCCAACAACTGTTGATCTAAAAAAGTAAGAAATAAGAATGTTGTTTTGACAGAAAAAAAAGACTTGTATCCTGGCCTCTTCTCAAATACATTCACTCACTTCCCTACTGATCACAGTGGTGGTCTAATAACTGTGGTAAAGCATTCAATTTGTATGTTGAAGGTCATGGCTTCAACCAGCTGCCTGGGTCATACCAAAAACTTGAAAAATGGTGTTAGAAGATGACAGTTCTGGTCGGCCCAGTGTCAATATACTATGACTGATAAAGTACCATACCATGTGTCTGCGACATGATACTCCAGTGTGGCAGTACAAACACCATCATGATATAACTAAACAAGAGGGCCAAGATAGCCCTATATTGCTCACCTGACTAACCTTGAGTCACCCAACATAAGTAGATTATATAATACATCTACACTCAAAATTCCAGAAAGACGAGATGGGCAAGTAGTTAGAATTTTGATTTGTTTTGAAGATGTGACAGATGCGTAGAAGAGTTCAAACTTGGTAGAGGTTCACCCGTGGTAAATGTCAGTGAAATTACATCAAAATCAGGTCAGTAGATTCTGACAAGAAGGCTTTTGAAGTTTTTACTATAGCTGCTAAGTCTTCAAACTAAGATAAGAATCCAGTTCCAGCACAAAACTAACTTGTTATGTTTGAGAACAGTTCCAAACTAAAGCATCAGACTAAACTATTGTGCATGAAACAATCCACAGTTCCAGCACAATAAATATTCCTATGAGTTTCAAACACAAGCCTTCCCAAAGTCTATCGCTTGAAAGAATCTTTGTCGCAGTGCACTCTCCCCCAAAAACAATTAAGCTCCTCAAGTACACTTTGACATTGCTGTGATGAAACTAGCTAAAAATATGGTATTGCTTTCTTATGAAACAGTAAACCATCCCTGTCTGAACCATAAAAACTCTGACTTTTATATTCAGAAAAACACTTATTTTAAAATGGTTCATGATATATGAATAATATTTCAATCATTGATTATAATTGTGTCATTCATCTTTTTATGATGAATTATCTTATAAAACTTATATCTGGTATAATATTGTATAATAATAGCAACAAAAAAGTTTATTTAAAGAGTTTATTACCTCTTCTTATAATAATTGCTATATACAGACAATTATGCTATAAAACAAGGGAAGTAATTTGACATAAAACTAACCCCACCACCTGGCTGCTATGTTTTTTGACAAATCAAGATGGCTTGAACAAACTTGGGAGAGGGTCACCCAAGGAAAATTTCTGTGAAATTATTTTAAAATTGAGCCAGTAGTTTCTGACAAGAAGATTTTTTAAGTTTTTACTATAGCTTATATAGTAAACTAACCCCACCCCCTGGCCACCATGTTTTTTTACGAATCAAGATGGCTTGAACAAACTTGGTAGAGGGTCACCAAAGGAACATTTCTGTGAAATTATATCAAAATTGGCCCAGTGGTTTCAGAGGAGAAGTTGTTAAAAGCTAAAAGTTAACGACGGACGACAGACAACGGACACCAGGCGATCACAAAAGCTCACCTGTGAGCCTTCGGCTCAGGTGAGCTAAAAAAGTTGTTGAAAAAACACTTAACACTATGCAATACAATACAATACAACACAATACAACACAATACAACACAACACAACACAACCCAACACAACACAACACAACACAACACAACACAACACAACACAACACAACACAACACAACACAACACAACACAGTACAATACAAAGCGCTGCAACAATGTAATGCATGAAATACAATATAATGCAATGCAATAAAATGCAATACAATACAATTATTGACACACAACTATGTTTTTCAAATGCCTGACCTCTGGAATCTGTCCTTGATTCTGGTAACAGATAAGATATTTATAACAGAAAACAAGTTACCACATGTTAACGTCTTGCAGCTTTTGACCAAAATACAGTAGAACTTTGTTGGCTCGAACACAGATGACTGGAACACCACATACAGCTCGAACCACTTATCTGGTCCCAGCGGAATTCCTATTTTGATGTATACATACATATTAATGTATGGTATGATGTTGGACAATACTTGATTCGAACAACATTCAACTTGAACTATTTTGTCCAGTCCCATCCGGGTCAAGCCAACGAAGTTCAACTGTACCTATAATGAATCTTACCTCACAATGTCTCACCTTTCAGTGAGAAACTATCCATTTGTCAGCTAATAATTAATTCATAACAAAATGTCAATATACAGTCAAACCCGTGTAAGCCATCACCTCTATAAGCACCCACTTGTCTTGAGCAGCCACATTTGCTATTTCCATTTCTATGCTTAAAGAGCAAATTAACCTGTGTTAAGCAATAACCTGTGTTAAAAGGCCAACTTTGCTAATTCCCTTGACTGGCTGCTTAAGACAGGTTTTACTGTATACTTAAAATAATTTATTGAAAATTAAAACATATTGTTGGAGGCCTAATCTATAACTTTGTGACCGTGAAATGAACATTGTCTGGAAAATAATCATGTGACTTGAAGAAATCAGTTTGATTTTCTGCAGCAACACTTGTTTCATTCTAAATAGTCTGTAAACAGTTATATTCGTGATTATTTTTAGAGAAATAAATTCTGGTAACACACTTTGCCATTATCAACGACCCGAAGGTTTATTTGTCCTTTAACATTCAATCAACAATGATGGGATGAATGTTTATGGTTGTTGTAAACATTAGAGCAGGGCAGGATAAAATAGGCAACAACAACACTTCAACTTCAGACCGAAAATCTACTTAAGAAAGGAAAATCAGCTAAACAATACCTAAACTCAATGGTCGGTTTGCTGCTCCCTTCAATGTATGTCCTTCTGTAGTCCTAACAGCTTGTAGCGCTGCCCCTCCTGCAGCCCTGATAGCTCCAAATGAAGCCCCTTCTGTGGCACTACCAGCTCTCATTGAAGTCTCTCCTGTAGCTTTAACAGCTCTCAAAGAAGCCCCTCCTGTGGCCCCGACAACTCCTAGTGAAGCCCCTCCAGTAGCCCCACCAGTAACCAGGCTATCTCCTCTCTGTGACAGGTTCTGTGTTTCTTGTAAACCTGGTATGAGATAAAGATTATCACAGGAATCAAGTACTTCTTATATCAAACTGCTAGTTTATGACAAACATATAAATTAAATACTAGATTATCATCCCAATTTTTTTCTTAAAAAGGGTGGTGGGAATGGATTTTTTTTGCTTTTTGATATTTTTATTTTTTTTTTAAATTTTTTTTTTATGGAAATAAAAAGGGTCGAGGCTGTATGAAAATGAGGGGGCGGATGTGGATGATAATCTAGCAATTGATTTATTATGACCTAAAGGTATTTTAAATCATGGCTACTTTGTTTTCCAGTATCATTCAAAAGATTGAATGAATTACAGATCATATGACGCCAACAGGAAGGAAGATTCCAGGTTCACACTCCATGCTCAAAAACAATTTAGCACACAGATTAAAACAAAATGAACATGCAGAATGAATGGGGTTTAATGCCATTTTCAACACATTTCAGGTTATATATGGCATATCCAGTTTTACTGGTGGAGGAAGACCTCAGACTGAGTCAGATTGAGTAGAACCACTGTCCTTGAGAATGAACCCTGAACATTGATACCTGCAGATTCGCAGAGTTTCAGCAATTTCTTTCAAAATACTCAAATTGGCATGCATAAGCTATAGAGGTCCTATTCTTGCCATCTCCACCCTGGAGCAAAACGGGTGTTGGTTGTTGTAGGGTGCATGGCATTGCATACAACAATTTTTCAGTTATATTGCGACAGTGTCTACTCATGACAGTACTTTTAGCGCTGCCACACTGGATTATCATGCTCAAGACACATGGCATGATACCCCACCCAGTCAAGTTATACCGACACCAGACCGACCAGACCTAGAACTATCCTCTAAATGCTGAATGTCAAGCTAGGAAGATTCGGGTACCACTTTTCGTGGCCTTCAGCATGCGAGATGGCCACCACAAGGGTTGGTGATTGAACATGACACCCATTTGGAGGATTCTTACCTATCTGCAGAGATCAAGAGTATAAAATCTTACATGGGTTTGAAGTTCGGATAGAAAATTCTGTACCGAAGGATAACTGTTTTGAAGGTAATAAGGCTCTGCCCCCGAGTTCCCGCAAAAAACTGTTATCCCATTAGCCAAGGGATGGAATTTCCTATCTTAACCGATAAAGCCATGTAAGATTATTTTTCTTACATATTGAATACTTATTTTAATTTATATTATAATTAAATTTTACCACGCTGACTGTTAAGACTTTAAAATAGATATAGTATGTCATGTTTTAATAAATCATGTCATAAAATGTTCAAACGTCACAGCAGGGTCGAATGAGCACATGGAGGGGGTGTAGGATGAAAATTCTGTACCCGGTTAAGATACATGGAATTCCTTGCAAGAATAATACCATTGTTACCAAGAACAACCAATGTTTCATTTTAAAATTTTAAAACAGAATTTGTATTAAAGTTTGATAACATGAAAAAAGAGGCCCAAGAGGGCCCGAATCACTCTACTGGAAACAAACAGCTAGAAGAATTATTTTTTAAAGTTCCCCAGAGATATTGTGGTGATATAACTATTGTGCACTTTTGGTTAAGATTCATTGAAAAATGAGGGTGATATCGAGTCTACAAGAAAAAATGCAGGAAAAAATATGGGACTGACCAGATTGCTTTTTCACAATTTTGACGGTTTGATGACACCCCTTCATTTTTCATAATTCTGACTATTTGTTGTAGTGTATCACTACGCATCTTTAAACTGTTGTATCTTCATCCAACAGTACCTAATGTCATCCAAACTTGGCAGAACTCATGAGAGTGTTCCATTATTTTCTCATAATATGTACAATGAAATATGATCATTTTAAGCATTTACAAAAAAAAAATGCCCAACCGATTTACACAGCTCTAATTTCTTGGGCGCAATAACCTTGCTTCCATCACTAAGAGGGGGTAATTGGTGGGACCTTATGTAAAAAAAAATGATAGACAAAACAACAAAAGATGGCCCTATATCGCTCACCTGACTGACCTTGAGTCACCCAACTTAAGTAGATTATATAATACATGTACACTTAAAATTCCAGAAAAATGAGATGGGCAAGAATTTTGATTTGTTCCGAAAATGTAACAGATGCGTAGAAGAGTTCAAATTTGGTAGAGGTTCACCCATGGTAAATGTCAGTGAAATTACATTGAAATCAGGTCAGTAGATTCTGACAAGAAGGCTTTTGAAGTTTTTACTATAGCTGCCTATATAGTAAACTAGCACCTCACTGTGGCGGTCATGTTTTTTAACAAATCACAACGGGTCGAACAAACTTGGTAAAGGGTCACCCAAAGAACATTTCTGCAAAATTGTTTTAAAATTGATCTGGTGGTTTCTGACAAGAAGATTTTTTAAGTTTTACTATAGCTGATATAGTTTACTAACCCCATCCCCTGACCGCCATTTTTTTTGACGAATCACTACCGTTTGAACAAACTTGGTAGGGGTTCCTCCAAGAAACATTTCTGTGAAATTATTTTAAAATCGAGCCAGTAGTTTCTAACAAGAAGATTTTTTAAGTTTTTATTTATTAAACTTGCCCCACCCCTTGGCGGCCATGTTTTTTGACAAATCAAGATTGCTTGAACAAACTTGGTACAGGGTCACCCAAGGACCATTTCTGTGAAATTATTTTAAAATCGAACCAGTAGTTTATGACAAAAAGATTTTTTAAGTTTTTACTATATCTTACATTGTAAACTAACCCCACCCCCTGGCCGCCATGTTTTTTGACGAATCACTACGGTTTAAACAAACTTGGTAGAGGGTCACACAGGGAATATTTCTGTGAAATTATTTTAAAATCGAGCCAGTAGTTTCTGACAAGAAGATTTTTTTTAAGTTTTTACTATAGCTCATATAGTAAACTAACCCCACCCGCTGACCGCCATGTTTTTTGACGAATCAATATGACTTGAACAAACTTGGTAGAGGGACACCCAAGGAACATTTCTGTGAAGTTATTTTAAAATCGAGCCAGTAGTTTCTGACAAGAAGATTTTTTTAAAGTTTTTCCTATATATAGCTCCTAATTATAGTAAACTAACCCCACCCCCTGGCCGCCATGTTTTTTGACGAATCAAGATGGCTTGAAAAAACTTGGGAGAGGGTCACCCAAGGAACATTTCTGTGAAATTATTTTAAAATTGAGCCAGTAGTTTCTGACAAGAAGATTTTTTAAGTTTTTACTATAGCTTATATAGTAAACTAACCCCACCCCCTGGATGCCATGTTTTTTGACGAATCAAAATGGCTTGAACAAACTTGGTAGAGGGTCACCCAAAGAACATTTCTGTGAAATTATTTAAAAATAGAGCCAGTAGTTTCTGACAAGAAGATTTTTTAAGTTTTTACTATAGCTTATATAGTAAACTAACCCCATCCCTGGCCACCATGTTTTTTGACGAATCAAGATGACTTGAACAAACTTGGTAGAGGGTCACCCAAGGACCATTTCTGTGATATTATTTTAAAATCGAGCCAGTAGTTTTTGACAAGAAGATTTTTTTTAATTTTTACTATATAGCTTATATATAATAAACTAACCCCACCCCCTGGCCGCCATGTTTTTTGACGAACCAAGCTGATTTGAACAAACTTGGTAGAAGGTCACTCAAGGAACATTTCTGTGAAATTATTTTAAAATCAAGCCAGTAGTTTCTGACAAGAAGATTTTTTAAGTTTTTACTATAGCTTATATAGTAAACTAACCCCTACCTCTTGTCGCCATGTTTTTTGACGAATCAATATGACTTGAACAAACTTGGTAGAGGGTCACCCAAGGAACATTTCTGTGAAATTATTTTAAAATTGAGCCAGTAGTTTCTGACAAGAAGATTTTTTAAGTTTTTACTGTAGCTTATATAGTAAACTAACCCCACCCCCTGGCCACCATGTTTTTTGACGGATCAAGATGACTTTAACAAACGTGGTAGAGTGTCACCCAAGGACCATTTCTGTGATATTATTCTAAAAGCGAGCCTGTAGTTTTTGACAAGAAGATTTTTTTAAGTTTTTACTATAGCTTATATAACAAGAGGCCCAAGAGGGCCTGAGGACACTCTACTGACTTATAGCACTTTTTGAAATTCTACTACGCAATAGAAACATCAGGTTGGGGTCATTTTTAACTCTAGGGACACCATTTGAACAAATCTAACAAAATTATAGTTGGTTATCATTATTACATAAACATTTTGAAAATCTGATGGACCGTTCATGAGAAGAAAATTTTGTAAGTTTTGGACTATTTTTAATAATGGTGGCCATCTTGAATTTTAGATAGAAAAAATAAATCTTTTGTATAGTCTCCTATGCAATAGAAACATTCATGTGAAGTTTCAGTTAATTGGCCTAGTGGTTTCAGAATAAATGAAAAAAAGAGAGAATTTTCTGTTTTCCCACAGTATCCCTATGTAAAATTCCAAGTCCCCTTACAGGGCCCCTATATATTTTAGCCCCTAAATTCTTATCTGCAATCAAACCCCTACACTTAGGGATAATTTATATCAAATATGTACAAATCTGACATACTGGTTCTTAAGAAAACGATTTTACTAATTCCCAATTTGTACCCTTTTGGGGCCCCTCCTGACCCCTTAAGACATAGGAACCTAGTCATTTTTACAAATCTTAACCTCCTTTACCTAACAATGCTTTAGTGAAACTATAGGCAAAATTATTTCCATTAAAAAAAAAAAAAAAATATTATGTTGACATGTGTCCCCTAATTGAACTCTCGGGGTGGGGTAATATTTAACTCTAGGGACACCATTTGAACAAATCTAACAATACTATATAGTTGGTCATCATTACTACATAAACATTTTGAAAATCTGTTGGGCTGTTCATGAGAAGAAGATTTTTTAAGTTTTGGACTATTTTTAGTAAAGGCAGCCATCTTGAATTTCAGATCAAAAAAAAAATCTTCTGTATAGTCTCCAATGCAATAGAAACACACATGTAAAGTTTCAGTTTAAATGGCCTTGTGGTTTAAGAACAGATGAAAGAAAAAGAGAATTTTCTGTTTTCCAATAGTATCCTTATGTAAAATTCTAAGTCCCCTTACAGGGCCCCTATAAATTTTAGCCCCTAAATTCTTATCTGCAATCAAACCCCTACACACAGGGATAATTTATGCAAAATATGAACAAATCTAACATACCGGTTCTTAAGAAAACGAATTTAGTAATTCCCAATTTTTACCCTTTTGGGGCCCCTCCTGACCCCTTAAGACAGTTGAACCCAGTCATTTTTACAATCTGAACCTCCTTCACCAAACAATGCTTCTGCGAAGATGTAGGCAAAATCATTTCCAATTTAATAAAAAAAAAAAAAAAAAAAAATATTATAATGACATGTGTCCCCTAATTGAACCCTCAAGATGGGGTCATATTTAACCCTAGGGACACCATTTGAACAAATCTAACAAAATAATAGTTGGTCAACATTACTACATAAACATTTTGAAAATCTGTTGGGCCGTTCATGAGAAGAAGGTTTTTTAAATTTTGGACTATTTTTAGTAATGGCGGCCATCTTGAATTTCAGATCGAAAAAAAAAGTTCTTCTGTATAGTCTCCTATGCAATAGAAACACCCATGTGAAGTTTCAGTTTAATTGGCCTAGTGGTTTCAGAGAAAGTGCTGCTAACAGACAACAAACGACGCACGACAGACAACGCGCCATCACATAAGCACTTCTGGCCTTTGGCCAGTAGAGCTAATAAACTAACCCCACCCCCTGGCCGCCATGTTTTTTGACAAACCAAGATGACTTGAACAAACTTGGTAGAGGGTCACCCAAGGAACATTTCTGTGAAATTATTTTAAAATCGAGCCAGTAGTTTCTGAAAAGAAGAGTTTTTTTAAGTTTTTACTATATAGCTCATATAGTAAACTAACCCCACCCGCTGACCGCCATTTTTTTTGACGAATCAAAATGGCTTGAACAAACTTGGTAGAGGGACACCCAAGGAACATTTCTGTAAAATTATTTTAAAATTGAGTCAGTAATTTCTGACAAGAAGACTTTTTTTATGTTTTTACTAATTAAACTTGCCCCGCCCCCTGGCGGCCATGTTTTTTGACAAATCAAGATGGCTTGAACAAACTTGGTAGAGGGTCACCCAAGGAACATTTCTGTAAAGTAATATCAAAATTGGCCCAGTGGTTTAAGAGTAGAAGTTGTTAGAAACTAAAAGTTAACGACGGACGACAGACGACGGACACCAGGCGATCACAAAAGCTCACCTGTGAGCCTTTGGCTCAGGTGAGCTAAAAACAGCTAAAATGGCAACTTGCCGCCTCATTTTAAATCCAATTCTATTTACCAATTGCAAGCTGCTGGTCTATATAAAGCTGGCCCCGGTATAGAGCCAGATATCTGCAAGTACCGGTCAATCTTCTGGCATGCTGCTCTATGGGAATGTCGGACATTTGCCAGTCTTGTAGCCTTAGTTTACAGCAGAAACACTGCACTGTCGCTGAATAAATCAGACAATAAAACAATTATTTTGTATTATCTAAAACCCTGTTATTCAAATGGACTGGCATTCATTCATTTACAGCTTTTATGTGTATAAGCCAATATACTCTCTTTTACATACAATTTATAATAATTTATAGTTTGAAACAAATATTAACGTACCAGTTGATACCGGTAGTCACCATTGATGTAAAGGCACAAGATTAGCATGGTTTTTTAAAATCATATTCTCAATATTATTTTAGGCTAAGCAAACCATTATGTTTTTGTAAAAAATGTTTTGCCTTGATCTCCAACTCTTTTTTCTTCAAATAATTTGATTATTTAAACTGATAGAACCAGTTTAAATGTGTTTAAGTATATGTGTGTCAATGCATTTCCTCAGTTTCAGAATGGCCAGTTGGCTAAATGAATACAGCGGATATTACTTTTCTGTACAAGGCAAAACATTGAACTACTGGTAAATGTCAGTTCAATGGCATATAACTTACTGAGGACAGTGACTTAATTACATATATCTGGTAAGGGTCAGCTTGGGCTGAACCCAACTACAGTCAAACCTGTCTTAAGCAGCCAGTCAAGGGAAAGAGCAAAGGTGGCCTTTTAAGACAGGTTGTTGCTTAATACAGGTTAATTTACTCTGAAAGTATAGAAATGGGAAATAGAAAATATGATTGCTTATGACAGGTGGCTGCTTAATAGAGGTGATCGCTTACACAGGTTTTACTGTACCGGGTACTGTATTGTGAAATGCAATAGAATATGTGGAGCCGATGGTGGTTACAATCAAGAACTAAGATCTGTGAGGGGGTTTATCAGGTTTAATGCAGTCGTATACGTTGTATTCACTACAGACAAGAACCTGTAACGACACAGTACGATACATAAATTACAAGACATGAAAACAACAGTTACAACAAACTTCAAACAATTTCACGCGATACATAATTCACACATTTCACATAATACAAATACAGTTTTAAACGAGAACAAAAATGCAAATAATAGCTTACCAGGTTGATTTAAACAGTAGCGAAACGACAATTTCTAATATATATTAAAAAAATCTATGAAGTTTTCTATTTGTCCTCATTGTGTTGTCAGAAGAAAAGTGCCCAGATGGTTAGTTTGGTGGGAATTGGAAATTGTTAATTTACCCATCATGCAATATTTATCGCTCACTCATTTGCTCAATTACTTTGTGCAAAACATACATGTATACAAACAGATACACTGACATCATAACACAAAACACTGAAATGGACTATAGATATTTTTACACACGCCAGAGTACTTGTGACAAGGAGGCTCGCAACTAAATTTAAAATACCTAATGTGGCCAAAAGCCAACCTTGGTCACATGTTTTAATGCCATTTTCCAGATGCCATTAATGCCACTGTCATTGGATTCCCTTCAGTAGTTCAGTAAGGATTCAGACGGACGGATGGATGAAAGGATGGACAAGGTGGCAGTTTTAATGCTCTCCCTTTGAAGAGCATTAAAATGAGGAACCGATAATCAAACCCCTATACACCCTACCGGCAAATTGGTTATCAATATTTCATTTTAACTAACCTGAGGTCCTTATATTGTCAGCAGAATTTAACTGTTGGCCATCCTCTGTGAAGAAGCCTGAAATGGTATAACAATGGTATAACAAATCATAAACTATATACATTTCATCACCTTTACAAAATCACTTGTCATTAAAGGCAATTTATCAGCATATATGCCACAAATGTCTTAAAAAAATATACTAATTATTAATTTTAAAATGGATATAAAGTATCTCATTATCATTAATAAATAAAATCTGAAAGGTTTGGTATGGCAATTTCACAAAAATGAAACAAAATCGATATTTAAACTGGAGAGGTCAACTTGAAACGAAATCCCCATTCTAAGAATAGACATCATTTAAATACTGCTTGACATCATTCGGACTCTTTCTAAGATGAAACAATATTTACTATGTGTAAGCCTGTATCAATGGCAGATCTACTCTTTAAAAAATTCACTATATTTCTATTCAAAAACATGTGTGCTTGTTCAGATTTTATGATGAACACCTCTTATCTGTAATCCTGGATCCGCCTCTATTCATAATGGATCAAATTGAAATAAAAAATAAAATGAAATCATGTGTTTCATTAAATACGTCACAAAATATGTTACACTTTTAAGCGAGAAATCTATTTTAGTCTTACACAGGTGTGTAACCCAAGTTAAAAAATCTCTTTTCAATATATTATTTGGCATGTTTAAATAGATATCCTTTTGGCAATACTGGGTCAGTAATTATATATCGTCATGATATATCTGAAAAACATGTTTTTAGCCAATTTTAAAAAAAAAAGATAAATTCCCTTTAAACTAAGATATTACTCGTACTCTGTCATCTTGTTTTACATGTTATCACTATAAATCATATATGTGTACTTATAAATCATATACGTGTACCTATAAATCATATACGTGTACCTGTAATTCCAATCTCACTTGCATATTCCTATTTCGTGCATTTTTTATTAGAGAAGACCTAAAACAGAATATTGTCTGTTTGTCCTTTAGTCCTACCTGATAATATTTATGAATAGCAATTGAGTGCTTACTAAACTTTGACATCATTCAAATTTTCAGTTGAAGCAACAGACCAATAAACGTGTTCAAATGTGACTTTCCAAAGATTGCTATTAAACGGACCCAATCCAACTGAAAGAGCTAGGTCCATTCCACAGACTAAAGGAAAAAGTATGAATTAGACGTTAAGTCCAACAAAACTCAAACTGTAAACTATAATACTGAGTATAATAAATTACCTACCCAACGTAGGTACAGGACAAACAAACAATATTATAATTTAGGCCAATGCCATTTATTTAATACTTATTTTTCGATAAAACCCCTTCAAACTTTTTTACGTTCTTAGCTGTTATGTATTCCTGCTCGTTTACTATGCATGCAGTGTATAATTTGAATTTTCATTAATATATTTTACTTGATGGGGGCCTCAAGCTATGAAATATGTTTAAATCATCGGGATTGGGCAGACCTGATTAACTCAGTGGGTTACCCATCTGACTATCAATCAAGGAGTTGAAAGTTTGAATCCCCGCCCGGCAACAGTCTCCGTGATGATTGATATGACATTGTGTCTCGTTATAATTCGTCTCTCATCGCTGATTCAAGTGGGGAAGTTATCAGATACTTGCGGATATTGGGTGTGACTCAGTACTGGTTAACCATTCAGGATCTTAGGAAACAGTGGTTAGGTTAACTGATCATCTGTTAGCCCTCGATGGCATAAAAATGATGCTAAATATTTAATCAATCAGTAGACATTAAATCATCAGGATTGGAATTATAAGCATAAAACTCATTTTTTACATTTTTATGCACATGTAAAGAATGTTGAATCTTTCATAAAGTCCTTGGTGATCAATATAAAACATATACCTATAAAATAGAAACCAGCTTCTGCAAAACGTGAGGGCTCTTGATCGAACCAGCGGGTAACCAGCCTGAATGAAGCTATTCTACTGTCAACATCAGCCATGGAATGACAGTCAGGGTGGGCATATGTCAGTGATTGCATCAGTCTGCTCGATACCAGTCCTATAAAAATGACAAAAAGAAATTAAGGTTTTATACATGTGTGAAAGAATTAAAACAACATTAAAGGGTTGAGGTAAAATTTTCTTTTTTACTAATTAGGCCATAGTTAATTAATTGCTAGATTATCATCCCTGCCCGCCCTTTAATTTTCATGCTGCCCTGACCCATTTAATTTTCATAAAAAAAATATGAAAAAAAAAAAAATGTTAAAAATAAAAATAAAAGATTAAGGCCTCCTGCCCTCCCCATTTTTAAGAAAAATTTGGATGATAATCTAGCAATTAATTTATAATGGCCTAACACAAAACTATTAACACAATAATGCAAGAGCAGTGATAAGGCCAATATAGATTAATTGCTAGAAATCTTATTCATTTTTTGGGTAAGGATTTAATTTAATTTTTTTTTCTTTATATATTTTTTTGGCATGAAATTTAGGGGTTGGGTGGAGATGATAATCTAGCAATTAATTTATTATGACCTAACGCAACACTTATAATATGAAATATGTATTTTATGCAGACTATTTAATGAAAAGGTTCTTACTTTGCTTTAAATTAAGAAATTACACTTTACATTTACACTAGCAATGGTAAGAAAATACATGTGTCGCTTCTTTACTCCTAGTTGGAACATTTAATTATCTGAAATTAATGCAAAAATGGCACCTGATAACTTAGTAGTGTATTATGTTACATGTATACAATACACAACAAACCAATAATGAGTTAGACATAATTTTAACCTTTGAAGAGAGTATATATCAGGATAAAACACTAAAAATGTCGTAAAAAATTAAATAATAATCAAAATGGATAAAAAGCATCTCATTAAAAAAATTCAAATGATAATGAGATGCTTTTATCCATTTCCAAACTAATTTTATTTTTTAAGACATTTACCGGGTATAGCGATTTTTGCTGATATACTCCTTTTAACCAAAGATATCCTATGACAGGAATAAAATAATTATTATGATTCCATTAGAAATAAAAGCTGCGCCTGATTAGCTCAGACAGTAATGCGTATGACTATCAATTCAGGAGTCGTGAGTTCGAATCCTCGCCCGCGAACAGTCTCAATGATGGCTGATATACGAAATTGTGTATCATTCGTCTCTCACTGCTGATTCAAGTGGAAAAGTTGTCAGTTACTTGCAGAGATGGGATGCGCTCGATGGCATAAAAATGATGATAAACATTCAATCAATCAATCAATTCATTAGAAAGACAAGACAGATTATAAACACAATAACGACATACCATCTTGGCTACACTGGCTAAACAAGCTTGTTCCCAGACTCTGAAAATAAAAAAAGTAAAAAGGTAAAATACAAACCTGTAATACCGATGAAGTAGTAAATTCTTTCCCCATCTAAAAGTTTCCCTGGGGAAAGAATGGACTAGCTGATTCTCTCCCAGCCCCCATCAACCCCTATAGTTAATTATTTGCCCTAAGGAAAGAATTGGCTAGCGGGTTTCTTCCCCAGGGAAAGAATTAGCAGAGGGGGGTCGGGAATTGGATGTTATACTGGTAGTCCATGAGAATGGTTTGATAATATTTTTATTTTGTTTAAGATCAACTGCTAAGCCACTTCATGATCAGAGTATTTTTCACCAGGAATGAGTGTGTTTTTTAAAAGGACATTAGATCTCATCGGTCACCAATGGAAAAGTATCGCCTATGTTTCTTTTTTTTTTCCAAAAAAGGAGAGAGAAAAACCAATCCAGACACCGGGATGAGTACAACAGTTAATCAAAGTACTGTGAGCACTGAAAGCCTGGGGCTGCTGATGGCTTGGTTGAGAAGTATGTAAGACAATTTTTTCAAATTTCTACTCCAAGCAGCATTGGATTTTCAAATTCTACTCCATGATTGAAAATTCCCCAAAGTCAAATTTCAGTAGCCCATCTTTATTATTTGTATTTGAATTATCAGCATTTGATTTTGTTTATATAACATTAAACCCTCGGAACTTCACCATTCTATTCATATAAATAAAAGTATAAATATTTGAAGGTGTACCACCAGGTTTTTCCAACTGCAAATTTAATGCTAAATAATTTATTCATACATATTTCGAAAGGTTCAATGTGGCTTCTATATGTCTTGTTTGATTTACAATAAATTTAACTTTTCAAGAACTACATTATGATTCTAATATAGTCATATGAAAAATCTTAAAATCAAATAACAAATAAAATAGTTAAAAGGTACTGTCAGCTTTTCCAAGCAAAAATAAAGTAAATCAGCTCAGTTCAAATGTCTGTACCGGTATCTCATTCATTTGATAATAGATTTTTAATAATCTTTTTAATTCTGAAAACAACATATCTTTAGCTTTATACTGAAATACTTTATACTTACAGTGATGATACATTGTATATATTATGAAATCCTCTAACCATCAGTAACATACAGGCAATGTGGCGCTATTAAACTGGCATGATGATGGAATAAGTCAGTATCAGCTGCAGGGATACATGAATCATCACATGGAAACACAATGACAATATGCACATCTCCACTGGGTAGTGATGTATCCTAACAATTTCATAAATTTCCAGTTATTAGTTAAAGAGAAAAAATGAAGATAAAACTTCATAATGGATGGAATCAAAGGGCTGTAACTCTGTTAAAAATCATCGAACCGAAACACAAAAATAATATGCACATCTCCACTTGGTAGTGATGCATCCTAGCAAGTTTCATAAAATTCCAATTATTGGTTAAAGAGTAA
This sequence comes from Panopea generosa, assembly GCA_029582155.1. Lineage (NCBI taxonomy): Eukaryota > Metazoa > Mollusca > Bivalvia > Adapedonta > Hiatellidae > Panopea > Panopea generosa. The sequence goes on along the minus strand of CM055896.1, from coordinate 11,328,364 downwards.
TAGTGAAGATAAAACTTCATAATGGATAGAATCAAAGGGCTATAACTCTGTTAAAAATCATCAAATCGAAACACAAAGACAATATGCACATCTCCACTTGGTAGTGATGCATCCTAGCAAGTTTCATAAAACTCCAGTCAATGGTTGTAGAGAAATAACCCAGACAGCAATTTGGAGAGATGCAAAGACAAAGTGGCAATCACTATTCTCAAATATAGAATCATAGATTTTTAAGATTTACAATGTACTTAATTTTGGATTTGGAACATGATTTTGGTTAATTTATCAATTATTTCTTGGTTCATAGAATTCTCTGCAAAGTTTTAAATTGCTGAAATAAAACACTTAACTGTTACAAATAATAAGTTGAGATTTTATCATTTATGAAACAAAAGTAATATGTAAGTTGAATAAAACAACATTATTTCAAGAGGTTTTAAATAAACTTGGATTTCTGCAACAGTATAAAAATACAATAAATCTTTACTTACAGTGATGACCTTTTGAATATATGAAGATCCTTTGATCATCAGTATGTACAGGCAATGTGGTGCTAAGCTGGCATGATATTGGAACAAGTCTGTATCAGCTGGTGGTAGATTGGATGCACTGACATGCAGCTTACAGTAAAAACACACTAGGCCAGAATCTGAAACAAATGTACATTCTATGATAATGCCGTCATAGACAGACAAGATGGGGTGGGGCGGGGCCTGGTTGGACGGGACAGGACAGGGTGGGGTGGGCCAAACAGACACTTTATTATCCTCCAACATGCATATTGACATTTTGTAATTGGAACAGAAAGGGATTCAGTTTTCATATCTTAACCCTGTACTTCATATGGACACCTTTGAACACCTCTAATATAGAAGGCTTTTGAAAACAGTGTAGAACCAGTTCTGATTGCTCGTAACGAGCAATCAGAACAGGTTCTGCACTGTTTTCTGCTCTATCAGAATAAAAAGGTAAAATGTATCTATTCAATTAAATTGACTATGTGTGGCTTTTGAGTTTGGACGAGTCCAGTTAGAATGCACATGGAGTAGTTACTGTAAAGGATTAAGGGAAGTCATGAAAACTCTTCCGCTGGGGAGAAAAAAGTTTGATGAACAATAGCAAAAACACTATACAATATTTCTAGGAACACTACTTGGGTGTTTTATGGTTCTACCTTCACAAGCAACAGAATCAGTGTTTAGACCACCCAATTTACCTCCAAAAGCAAAAAAAATTATTTATATATTTATGAAATTATAATCTGTTTTTTAGACTATATAATAACCCTATAACCCCTTCTCTCAATTTAAAAAAAAAAATTATTCATATATAATTATATAAAACATCTATCAATTTTTTATTGATATTTTTTAAAAATTGGGTAGAGGTGGGATGGGTTGGGGGAGATTTTTTTCTCTGGTAAACTGTCACCTGTGTTCAGATTGACTTGATGTATAATCATGACTTGAACAAAATCAATTTAATTGAATATTTGAATCTTTTATGGGTTTTAAAGACAACATAATTATCAGGATTTTTAAAAAAAAATTAAAATTGACAAAAAAAAAATTTTTTCCCAATATATCATGCCTACTGGTATATATACTCATTGTCTCCGTTTTGCAAAAATGATATCTATTTTAACATACCAAAATAATAATTATGTAGAAAAAGGTTTTAACTTATCCACAATGCACCATCATTATAACTATTATTACGTATTATGACTAACTTTACCTGCCAGACCCTGTTAGCTCAGTTGGTAGCATGTCTAACTATCAATCCAGGGACCATGAGTTTGAATCCCCACCCAGCCATAGTTTCCATAATGATTTTATTCAACATTGTATCTCATTGTTTGCCTCTCACTGCTGGTTCAAGCGGAAAAGTTACCAGCTACTTGTGGAGATGGGTGTGCTCAAATGCTAGATAACCTTTCAGGATCCCAGATAAAAGTATTTACGGTTAAATTATAATCAGTTAGCCCTCAATGGCGTAAAAACGATCATGCTAAATATTAAAATAAATTAACTCACTTCATCCCACACCGATATCCGTATCCAGTATGCATGAAAAAGAAATATTATGAAATTGTAGATAAAAACACAGAGTGAGACACATGGTATGATACCCAACCCATCATACCGACACTAAGCTGTATCCTCTAAATGCTGAATGCCAAGTGAGAAAGCTTCTAGTGCCATTTTTCAAGTCTTTGGTATGACTTGGATGGGGATCAAACGCACAACATTCTGCGTGGGAGGCAGACACTCTATAACTATACCACCATTGCTGTACAGATAAGAAAAAGAAGTAAAAAAAAAAAGAGCCTAAATTTAAATTAGTACCCCACACAAATTGAAGTATTACAAATATTAAGTATTCTTTAAGACTTGGTATTATAACTTTAAAGGGAATTTATCAGGATTTTTCAAAATTTTAAAATTAGCTATAAACATTTTTGTCCAATATATCATGCCTATATATGCTCACAGACCCCGTATGTCCATAAGAATATGTATTTAAACATGCCAAAATAATATATTGAAAAGGGATTTCCTAACTTGGGCTATGCGCCTAGGTTAGACTAAAATATTTCCCGCTTAAAATTGCAACATATTTTGTGATGTGTTAAATGGGTCACGTGATTTCATTTGATTTTAATTTAATCTGTTTTACAGGTTTTCTAATAATAAATAATGTTTTATCTCAGAAAAAGTCTGAATGATGACACAAAGGTCGTCGTATTTAAGTATTTCTATTTACAGAATGGGGATTTCGTTTCAAGTTTACCAATCTAATTTAAATATCAATTTTGTCACGTTTTGGTGGATTTGACATACCAAACCACTGGGATTGTCTTCATTTATGATAATCAGATGCATTTTATCCGTTTTAAAAATAATTTTAATTTTTTAGACATTTATATTGTTTTTCCTGATATACTCCCTTTAAGGAAAGACCACATAGTTGCCAATGGCAATAATAAAATGGCCACTTGCCACAGTCATATTACAAATTACACCATGTTTTTTTTAAAGAGTAGATCCCCCATTGCATATCAAGCAAGGAACATAAAGAAATTGTCTAACCTTGATATACAAAGCCTGCCAAACTCCAACTGTCTCTGTCCATTTGCCCATTGGCCTGTTGTTCTTGTCGAAATGTTGCTCTTCTGTTGTCCACGGACACCATCCTTTGAAAAAAATTTTCCTCTTTGACACTTATCCATGAAACGCCACTTTTTTGAAAATTGTTTTCCTCACTTGAATTTTGTGAAGTTTGACCGGATCTTGGACATTGCAACAGAGGAATATTTGATGCAAAGGATGAAATTGGAACATTTCCACTTGTGCCACTTCGAACAAATCTGCACAATGGATAATGGTGGTGGTTACCTGGACCCAATACTTGTCCATTGTCAAAAAATTGAAAACTGCAAAAAAAGCATTGCACTCTCCCATTTTCATCACAATATAGTCCATCAGCAGCAAGAAACATACTGTTTATCTCAGAATTTTCATTAACTGCCTCATGTAACCCAAATGTGGCCAATCTTACACCTTCTTGAACAAGAAAACGTCTATATCTTTGTAAGAATAGTCTTAAGTTTTGTACCACATTTATTGGGACATCAATGAATGGTTCTACTGGATAAACATAAATTTCTTGAGGTAATGGACTACGTCTAGACAAAATACTTTTAAAGTTTGTTTTCAGTGTATTGGGGTCACTTGGAATTAACTGTTCTATGCAAACCATTTGTAACTTTTTGACAGTTTTACTTTTATGGTTTCTTTCTCTGCTTCTGCTATCTCTGGAGTCTGTATGGGGTTTTCTACCTTTCTTTGGAGGTTCAGGGTTCTTAACCATTATCTTAGAACGTACAATAGCTACTGACATGACTTCAATGTCAGTGAACTGTTCAGCACTTGGCTCCTTTTCATCTTCGTTATCAGAATTGTCACTGCTGTTGGACACACTAGTACTTTCTGAATGTGGTATTTGTTCAGATGAACCATGATCAAGTTCCTCATCCAATTCACCTGATTCAGAATCACTTTCATCATTAGCTGGCGACACAAGAGAAGGTTTTTCATTGGGGTTAGCCATAATGTTTGTGTTTATTGTCTTTACACAATATTTTGATCATCTCGTAGTGCTAGGCTTATGCTGACTGTAAGGCTAAGCGCTCTGCCTGCTTGATACTCATGTGAATGGTATTTAAATATTTTTACATTTTTATCAAATAAACACTTGGTTTCAAACCAATAAATGTCCATCTTCAATTTTGTCTTAGACATTGCATAGTTAGTCATTTTCACTAGTATATAATATATATTAATAAAAATTTATATTACTTCCTAAGTCAATCACTATTGCACATCAATCTGATTTTTCTGTAAGCATCTGTAAAATATAAAAGTAAATGTTTGAAAAAATAATATTGTTTTTACTTTGAATATAAGTATAAAACTTTGATCAAATCTGTCAGATTGTGTGTAATCACATATCTATAACTTTGTCTATTTAATTTTACATAAAAGATCAAAATAAACAATGAAATCTGGTCATGTCAACTGCAGATCTTAATGCAATAAATTACAATGAAGTGAATGGAAAAGCTTCAAGAATGCAATAAATTGTATGTAGCAAGGACAAAATTCAAGACAGGTGTCTTTTCCCCCCAACACTCCTTATAAATTCTGCCTCATTGTTTTTAAGGTTGCATTGTAATAAAAATCAAAGTTTCTTTATGGGGTTCCAATTGGCCCAGTCCCTCGATTTGGACATATGAATGATCAATGTAAGATGTGTACAAATGTGGCTGACATCTTTGAACTCTTCTGGTCTTACTTTGCCGCTAAGGACAATGGGTCCTCACTATCTGAACAAATCTAAATCTCCCTAATCTTTTCTTGCTACCTCCAACAACCAATTTCTGATTATCATAAGAAGCTTCATTTCCGAGGAAGGTTTATGGAAGTTCAGTGAGATTTTTTACGTGCACTGGGTATGTCTCTCCATGTACACGGGCCAACTGCTTTAAATCCCATCCAAAGGACTGCATACTTTCACAGCACCTTGCTCAAAGCTTTTGCTCTTTGACGAACAGACCCAACTAATTCGCATGACACATCGTCTTGAGCTGGTTAGCATTTGTGCCAATTTATTTAAAAATCCAATCACAACTAAAGAAGATACGGTCCAAACAGCAGTGGACGGACAGACGGCGCTGTGACCTTAAACTTGTGATGAACAGACCCAAGTCAGTGGCATGATACATCATCTTGTCATAGTGAACATTTGTGCCAAGTTGCTTAAAAATGCAATCACAACTTAAAGAGATACGGTCCAGACAGGACGAAACACAGTGTATACATTGGATTTTCAAACACTTGACCTTCAGCTATGACCTTAACCTTTGATGAACAGACCCAAGTCAATGGCATGACACATCGTCTTGTCCTGGTGAACGTTTTTGTGTTTAAGTTATTTAAAATTCCAATCACAACTAAAGAAGATAAGGTCAGGACAGCAGCGGACGGACGGAGCTATGACCTTGACCTTTGACGAACAGACCCAAGTCATTCGCATGACACATCATCCTGTCCTAGTGAACATTTGTGCCAAGTTATATAAAATTCCAATCACAAATAAAGAAGATACGGTCCAGACAAGAGGAAACACAATGTATACATTGGATTTCCAAACACTTGACCTTGAGCTATGACCTTTGACCAACAGGAAGTTATTTGCATGACACATCGTCTTGTCCTAGTGAACATTTGTGCCAAATTATTTAAAATTCCAGTCACAGCTAAAGGAGATATGCACGGACACATGCACGCACGGACGCACAGACGCAGCCCATTTCTATATCCCCCTGCTCCGCTCTACGATAAAAAAAATTGGATGAAACTTACCAGGAATCGATCTGAGTCTTGGAGATGAGTATGCTAGGTGTTCCTAGTTGTGCTTCTGTGAACAACTGAGTAAAATACTATGAGAACTCTCAGAAATTAATAAAAACTTAGGATGACAGAAAACCTCTATTAATGACCACAATATTTCACACTGACTCAAACAGGTTAGCTAGAAAAACAAACTATTGAAAAATAACTTTTCGACTTGTTGCCACGTCACCGAAAGTTGTAAATGAACATTTCAGTTTTGCCGAGACGCTTATTTTATTTAAGTAAAGAACAACGCAAACACTCAATGACCAAGATCATAAAATTTGATAAACTCCCTTGTATGAATGAAATGTTGAAACACACATAATAGCATAAATACAATGAATGAAATTAAAACATTACACTACATTAGCCATTACTGTGTTTAAGTTAAATACCACACTGTATGACAATTTTAACTGCAATTTATGACATGAAAAACAAAATATTTTACCCACCTTGAAATATATATTGGAAAACGACAATGAAAAGTATTGGATATTGATGATAATTTAACATCCTAATATATGATCATATATGTATGCAATATGATACCTATCTGCCCAATGTCAAGTTTAACTTTATTCTACAAACCTGTGTTAGTAGTCACCTCTATTAAGCAACCACTTGTCTTAAACAGCCACATTTCCTATTTACCATGTTTATAATTTAAATTAAATATAACCTGTATTAAGCTACAACCTACCTTAAGAGATCATTTTTGCTCTTTCTCTTCAGTGGCTGCTTAAGACAGGTTTGACTGTACTTGTGAAATATTACAAGCATTAAAATTCTCTACTTGCTGATCTATAAAAATTGTTGGTATTTCCTTCATTTATCATAAGTGGAATATTGGTCCATTGGTTAGTGGCCTTGGACTGCGAACCTAGAGGTTGCAGGTTCAATCACCTGTTCCTCCAACTAAAAATATTTATTAGATGAGACTTTAACAAAAATCGAGTTCTCATGTATTGGTGCTTTACAATGATGGTCTTCTGTATCTAAAAATCTAAAATTACTAATACTATACTCTTCTGGAGGCGTCGCCCACGTGGAAAACTGGTGATGACAATCAATAAAATTATCATCATCTTCATTTGATATGAATGTGTTTCAGTTACACATAGATAATGCCCCTGTTGACACTGCATGGAAGATATAACAACAGTTAGATAAGCTTGGGTATGGCAACACCCATCCAGGGCTGTAATTAGAAGCCGGGGGCCGGGGTTTTCCTCCAGCTATTCTTTCTTGAACACCCAGCTACTTTCAGCTAAGTTTCTTCCGGGTTTTTTATTGCTGAGGACCACCAGACCTCACTTCTACTCTTTACTTTCACTCTCCTACATTAAAACTTAATGAAAGTCCTGCCATATTACAACCTGATCTTGCCCCTTTATTATATTCTAAAATCTTGAGTTGCAAGGAAACAAATTTGCAGTCATGACTGAAAATTCTTACCCAAGACCGGTTTAAATGTGTTTCTAAAATACCAGCAGGTGCAGAGGCAGCTGAAATACTGAGCATCTGTGCATAAAATATGAATGCTTTAGCGCCAGTAGTTTCAGGAAAATATTTTTTACGTCTTTCAAGTAAACAGAATTTAAGCCTCTGGATTTAGACATACTTGGTTGATGACCGTGTGCCCATGTTACATAACAAGGAGCCCATGGGCCTTAACGGTCACCTGATTATCCTTGATGACATAAAGGTTTATAAATCTATTTCCCAACTTTTATCAATAAAACATAAGCATTAACTGTCATGTCAGCAACAACAAATCACACCAAAAACCATTCAGGTGACCTAAAAATGGTCGAGGAGGTTTTCAGTTTGATCATTTTTATTAATCATGTGAAACCAGCCCCTAAGCTTCGAGCCACACAAATACATTATCCGGATTTAGTGGGCACTGTTCCGAATTTCACATGTATACCGGAGTATATGAAATAAAACTAAACACTGTTTGTTACTCATTCAATTCTCACATACATTAATTTTAATGGCTACTAGAAATTTATTAATGCATATATAATTGTCATGAAATATTTATGTAATAACATATCTGTTTTTGTACAATAAATTGAAATGAAAGTTACAAAAAATCAAGAGGCCCAAGAGGGCCTGAGGATGCTCTTCTGACTCATAGTGGCCATAGCACTTTTTTAAATTCTACAATATCTACCCTCTTGGGGGCAGGTTGTCTTAACAACTTATGGATAAATACCACCACCACATCCATACTGAACAAAAACTTAATTGCTATGAAAATGAAATACTTTAAATTCCCATACCATTCATCTGTAAAAGAAATATAGTCCCCAGTTCAGAACCCTTATACAACCGAGCCCCTTAATTTGTCAGAACTTCAATCGCCCACCCTTAGCGATTTGTTATGAGCAGAAGAGCAGAAAAGATTCAAATTTTAAAAAAAGTTTTTTTTACACATGGATGCAAAATGAAAAAATTCAGTTACAAGTCCCGATAATATTCCTATGTAAAAGTCACATTACAGGGCTCCAATATATCCCAGCTCCTTACTACGAAGAATCTTCAATCCTTGCTGATGTAAGGATAATTTATATCTAATATGAACTAGTTTGACTGAAAGGTTATTGAGAGGAAATTTGTGAAAATTCCCAATTTTAACCTTATTGCCCCATCTACCCACTGGCCACTTATCAAAATTAGATCCTCTTTATTGAACAAAATCAAATTTATTGTTACTAGACAATGCTTTATGTCTCAAATTGAACAACATATTTACCCAAATGGACAAAAAAATGAGAATTTTTCATTTTCCCATAGTATTCCTTTGTAAAACTCAAAGACCCTTACAGGGCCACTATACATCCCAGTGTCCCTTGATTTGTACAAACTTAGATTTCTTAATCATAGGGATATCTTATATCAAATATGAACAAATTTGACTGACCAGTTGTTGAAAATAAGATTTATGACAATGTTCAATTTTAACCATTTTGTGACCCCACCTGGCCCCTCTTAGAAAGTCAATCCTTTGTATCGAACAAAATCATATTTGTTACGACAAGAAGTTTAGAATAGCTTCAAAACTGAATAAAAAAAGTCATGAATGATAAAAAAGAGAATTTATCGTTTTCCAATAGTATTCCTATATTAAACTCAAAGTCCCTTTACAGAGCCCCTATAAATACAAGACCCTTGATTTGTACAAACTTTAAACCTATACTCATTTAGATAATCCATATCTAATATGAACAAATTTGACTGACCGGTTGTTGAGAAAAAATTTTTGAAAAATTTCTATTTTAACCCTTTTTTGACCCACCCTGGCCCCTTATGGAATGTCAATTCCACTTATTGAGCAAAATCTTATTTCCTATAACTAGATGATACTTCAGAACTCAAAATGAATAATAATTTTGCCTAAATAGATAAAAAAAAGAAGGGATTTTTCTGTTTTCCCATAGTATTTCTATGTAAATTACAGGGCCCCTATAAATTTTAGCGCCTAAATTCTTATCTGCAATCAAACCTCTACACATAGGGATAATTTATGCCAAATATGAACAAAACTGACATACCGGTTCTTAAGAAAGCGATTTTTGTAATTCCCAATTTTTACCCTTTTGGGGCTTCTTCTGACCCCTTAAGACAAGTGGAACCCAGTCATTTTTACAAATCTGAACCTCCTTCACCAAACAATGCTTCTGTGAAGATATAGGCAAAATCATTTCCATTTTAAAAAAAAAAAAATTATTTTATTATGACATGTGTCCCCTAATTGAACACTCGGGGCGGAGTCATTTTTAACCCTAGGGACACCACTTGAACAAATCTAACAAAACTATAGTTGGTTATCATTACTACATAAACATTTTGAAAATCTGTTGCGCCGTTCATGAGAAGCAGATTTTTTAAGTTTTGGACTATTTTTAGTAATGGTGGCCATCTTGAATTTCTAAAAAAACAAAAACAACCTCTGTGTAGTCAGTCTCCTATGCAATATAAACATCCATGTGAAGTTTCAGAATGATCAATGTAAGATGTGTACCAATGTGGCTGACATCTTTGAACTGTTCTGGTCTTACTTTGCCGCTAAGGACAATGGGTCCTCACTATCTGAACAAATCTAAATCTCCCTAATCTTTTCTTGCTACCGCCAACAACCAATTCCTGATTATCATAGGAAGCTTCGTTTCCGAGGAAGGTTTATGGAAGTTCAGTGAGATTTTTTACGTGCACTGGGTATGTCTCTCCATGTACACGGGCCAACTGCTTTAAATCCCATCCAAAGGACTGCATACTTTCACAGCACCTTGCTCAAAGCTTTTGCTCTTTGACGAACAGACCCAACTAATTCGCATGAAACATCATTTTGAGCTGGTTAGCATTTGTGCCAATTTATTTAAAAATCCAATCACAACTAAAGAAGATACGGTCCGAACAGCAGTGGACTGACAGACGAAGCTGTGACCTTAAACTTGTGATGAACAGACCCAAGTCAGTGGCATGATACATCATCTTGTCATAGTGAACATTTGTGCCAAGTTACTTAAAAATGCAATCACAACTTAAGAAGATACGGTCCAGACAGGACGAAACACAGTGTATACATTGGATTTTCAAACACTTGACCTTCAGCTATGACCTTAACCTTTGATGAACAGACCCAAGTCAATGGCATGACACATCTTCTTGTCCTAGTGAACGTTTTTGTGTTTAAGTTATTTAAAATTCCAATCACAACTAAAGAAGATAAGGTCAGGACAGCAGCGGACAGACAGAGCTATGACCTTGACTTTTGACGAACAGACCCAAGTCATTCGCATGACACATCATCCTGTCCTAGTGAACATTTGTGCCAAGTTATATAAAATTCCAATCACAAATAAAGAAGATACAGTCCGGACAAGAGGAAACACAATGTATACATTGGATTTCCAAACACTTGACCTTGAGCTATGACCTTTGACCAACAGGAAGTTATTCGCATGACACATCCTCTTGTCCTCGTGAACATTTGTGCCAAGTTATTTAAAATTCCAATCACAACTAAAGGAGATATGTTGTGGACGCAGGGACGGACGCAGGGACACATGCACGGACGGACGCACAGATGCAGCCCATTTCTATATCCCCCTGCTCCGCTCTACGATAAATAAAATTGGTTGAAACTTACCAGGAATCGATCTGAGTCTTGGAGATGAGTATGCTAGGTGTTCCTAGTTGTGCTTCTGTGAACAACTGAGTAAAATACTATGAGAACTCTCAGAAATTAATAAAAATTTAGGATGACAGAAAACCTCTATTAATGACCACAATATCTCACACCGACTCAAACAGGTAAGCTAGAAAAACAAACTATTGAAAAATAACGTTTCGACTTATTGCCACGTCACCGGAAGTTGTAAATGAACATTTCAGGTTTGCCGAGACGCTTATTTTATTTAAGTAAAGAACAAACACTCAATGACCAAGATCATAAAATTTTATAAACTTCCTTGTACAAATGAAATGTTGAAACACACATAATAGCATAAATACAATGAATGAAATTAAAACATTACACTACATTAGCCATTACTGTGTTTAAGTTAAATACCACACTGTATGACAATTTTAACTGCAACTTACGACATGAAAAATAAAATATTTTACCCACCTTGAAATATATATTGGAAAACGACAATGCAAAGTATTGGATATTGATGATAATTTAACATCGTAATATATGATCATACATGTATGCAATATGATACCTATCTGCCCAATGTCAAGTTTAACTTTATTCTACAAACCTGTGTTAGTAGTCACCTCTATTAAGCAACCACTTGTCTTAAACAGCCACATTTTCTATTAACCATGTTTATAATTTAAATTAAATATAACCTGTATTAAGCTACAACCTGCCTTAAGAGATCATTTTTGCTTTTTCTCTTCAGTGGCTGCTTAAGACAGGTTTGACTGTACTTGTGAAATATTACAAACATTAAAATTCTCTACTTGCTGATCTATAAAAATTGTTGGTATTTCCTTCATTTATCATAAGTGGAATATTGGTCCAGTGGTTAGTGGCCTTGGACTGCGAACCTATAGGTCGCAGGTTCGATCATCTGTTCCTCCAACTAAAAATATCTATTAGATGAGACTTTAACAAAATCGAGGTCTCATGTATTGGTGCTTTACAATGATGGTCTTCTGTATCTAAAAATCTATAATTACTAATACTATACTCTTCTGGAGGCGTCGCCCACGTGGAAAACTGGTGATGACAATCAATAAAATTATCATCATCTTCATTTGACATGAATGTGTTTCAGTTACACATAGATAATGCCCCTGTTGACACTGCATGGAAGATATAACAACAGTTAGATAAGCTTGGGTATGGCAACACCCATCCAGGGCTGTAATTAGAAGCCGGGGGCCGGGGTTTTCCTCCAGCTATTCTTTCTTGAACACCCGGCTACTTTCAGCTAAGTTTCTTCCGGTTTTTTTATTGCTGAGGACCACCAGACCTCACTTCTACTCTTTACTTTCACTCTCCTACATTAAAACTTAATGAAAGTCCTGCCATATTACAACCTGACTTTGCCCCTTTATTATATTCTAAAATCTTGAGTTGCAAGGAAACAAATTTGCAGTCATGACTGAAAATTCTTACCCAAGACCGGTTTAAATGTGTTTCTAAAATACCAGCAGGTGCAGAGGCAGCTGAAATACTGAGCATCTGTGCATAAAATATGAATGCTTAAGCGCCAGTAGTTTCAGGAAAATATTTTTTACGTCTTTCAAGTAAACAGAATTTAAGCCTCTGGATTTAGACATACTTGGTTGATGACCGTGTGCCTATGTTACATAACAAGGAGCCCATGGGCCTTAACGGTCACCTGATTATCCTTGATGACATAAAGGTTTATAAATCTATTTTCCAACTTTTATCAATAAAACATAAGCATTAACTGTCATGTCAGCAACAACAAATCACACCAAAAACCATTCAGGTGACCTAAAAATGGTCGAGGAAGTTTTCAGTTTGATTATTTTTATTAATTATGTGAAACCAGCCCTTAAGCTTCGAGCCACACAAATACATTATCCGGATTTAGTGGGAACTGTTCCGAATTTCAAATGAATACCGGGGTATATGAAATAAAACTAAACACTGTTTGTTACTCATTCAATTCTCACATACATTAATTTTAATGGCTATTAGAAATTTATTAATGCATATATAATTGTCATGAAATATTTATGTAATACTATATCTGTTTTTGTACAATAAATTGAAATGAAAGTTACAAAAAAACAAGAGGCCCAAGAGGGGCTGAGGATGCTCTACTGACTCATAGTGGCCATAGCACTTTTTTAAATTCTACAATATCTACCCTCTTGGGGGCGGGTTGTCTTAACTTAACAACTTATGGATAAATACCACCACCACACCCATACTGAACAAAAACTTAATTGCTATGAAAATGAAATACTTTAAATTCCCATACCATTCATCTGTAAAAGAAATATAGTCCCCTGTTCAGAACCCTTATACAACCGAGCCCCTTAATTTGTTAGAACTTCAATCACCCACTCTTAGCGTTTTCTTATGAGCAGAAGAGCAGAAATGATTCAAATTTTAAAAAGAACTTTTTTTTACACATGGATGCAAAATGAAAAAATTCAGTAACAAGTCCCGATAATATTCCTATGTAAAAGTCACATTACAGGGCCCCAATATATCCCAGCCCCTTACTATGAAGAATCTTCAATTATTGCTGATGTAAGGATAATTTATATCAAATATAAACTAGTTTGACTGAAAGGTTATTGAGAGGAAATTTGTGAAAATTCCCAATTTTAACCTTATTGTCCCATATGCCCACTGGGCACTTATGGAAATTAGATCCTCTTTATTGAACAAAATCAAATTTATTGTTACTAGACAATGCTTTAGATCTCAAATTGAAGAACACATTTACCCATATGGACAAAAAAATGAGAATTTTTCATTTTCCCATAGTATTCCTATGTAAAACTCAAAGACCCTTACAGGGCCACTATACATCCAAGTGTCCCTTGATTTGTACACACTTAGATTTCTTAATCATAGGGTTAATTTATATCAAATATGAACAAATTTGCCTGACCGGTTGTTGAAAATAAGATTTATGACAATGTTCAATTTTAACCATTTTGTGACCCCAACTGGCCCCTCTTAGAAAGTCAATCCTTCGTATCGAACAAAATCATATTTGTTACGACTAGAAGTTTAGACTAGCTTCAAAACTCAAAACTGAATAAAAAAAGTCATAAATGAATGATAAAAAAGAGAATTTTCCGTTTTCCAATAGTATTCCTATATAAAACTCAAAGTCCCTTTAAAGAGCCCCTATAAATACAAGACCCTTGATATGTACAAACTTTAAACCTATACTCATTAAGATAATCCATATCTAATATGAACAAATTTGACTGACCGGTTGTTGAGAAAAAAAATTTGAAAAATTTCTATTTTAACCCTTTTTTGACCCACCCAATTCTATTTATTGAGCCAAGTCTTATTTCCTATAACTAGATGATACTTCAGAACTCAAAATGAATAATAATTTTGCCTAAATAGATTAAAAAAAAAGGGATTTTTCTGTTTTCCCATAGTATTTCTATGTAAATTACAGGGCCCCTATAAATTTTTGCGCCTAAATTCTTATCTGCAATCAAAACTGACATACCGGTTCTTAAGAAAGCGATTTTTGTAATTCCCAATTTTTACCCTTTTGGGGCTTCTTCTGACCCCTTAAGACAAGTGGAACCCAGTCATTTTTTACAAATCTGAACCTCCTTCACCAAACAATGCTTCTGTGAAGATATAGGCAAAATCATTTCTATTTTAAATTTTTTATTTTATTTTATTATGACATGTGTCCCCTAATTGAACTCCGGGGGGGGGGGGGGGGGGAGTCATTTTTAACCCTAGGGACACCATTTGAACAAATCTAACAAAACTATAGTTGGTTATCATTACTACATAAACATTTTGAAAATCTGTTGCGTCGTTCATGAGAAGCAGATTTTTTAAGTTTTGGACTATTTTTAGTAATGGTGGCCATCTTGAATTTCTAATAATAAAAAAAAATCTTTTGTATAGTCAGTCTCCTATGCAATAGAAACATCCATGTAAAGTTTCAGTTTAATTGGCCTTATAGTTTCAGAGAAAGTGCTGCTAACACACTACACAGTAGAGCTAACAAGAAGGCATAGCCCTTAATCGTTCACCTGTGGCTATCAAAGTCCCCTTACTGGACCCCAATACAGCTTAGCCCCTTCGTTTGAACAAACATGAAACCCCTATTCATAGGGATCATTTATACCAAATATGAACAAATTTGGCTGGAGAGTTCAGCTCTTTTTGGGTCCCTGCTGACCCTTTATGGATATTAAATCCCCTTTAAAGAACAGTCTCAACTGTTATGACTGAACAATGTTCCAGACCTCAAGATGATTGAAATAATACATAGAATTGGTGGGAAAAAATATCTCTCTTCCCATAGTATTCCTTTGAAACTCCTATTCATAAGGGACGTTTTAACCAAATATTAACACACTTGGCTCATCACTTTTTGAGAAGAATTTCGAAATTTCATAATTTTATCTTTTTTGGGGCCCTGCTGGTCCCTTATTTATATCAAATCCCCTTTAAAGGACCCTGTCTCAACTGTTATATCTAAGCAATTCTCCAGACATGAAGATAATTGAAATAATACCTTAAATAGATCAGAAGAAAAAAAAATCTGTTTTCCCATAGTATTCCCTTACTGGGCCCCAGTCAATCCTAGCCCCTTTATTTGAAAAAAATTGAAACTCCTACCGTAATCATACGGATCATTTATACAAAATATGAACAAATTTGATTGGACGGTTCTTAAGAGGAATTTTATGTGTAAATTTCCCCATGTTAAACTGACATGTCCTCAGGGCAGGGCCAATTTTAACCTTAATGTCAAGGGCCAAATTTGACCCCAGGGTCATTATCTGAACAAACTTGAGAGAGCTTTGTGTAAGAATTCTTCATACAAAATTTGGGTAAAATCTGTCAAGTGTGAAGCATGCTGCCCTACATTTAGCTGTCTTTAGTTGCTGTACGCAAACTTGTGAGTATAGATCCCATACTGTGTAGGCATACTCGAGCATTGGTCTAACAAGGGTCACAGCTAGACAGGTTTCTCCTTATGAATGCCAGGCTGTTGTTAGCTCTCTTGGTAGTCAACATGGGGCTCCAGAGCGGTTGTCCGAGAGTGTTGTCCACATGTATCATCCTGTCTTGGCTATGGCTAGGTTGTGCCCATGGGCTTTTGGTAACTGGGAGGACAGGGTTCCTCTTCCTGAATATGCGTAGGACCTCGTACTTCGAATGGTTGAAGGACATTATCCATTAACGCTCATATTGCTGTCCAGATCTTCCTGTAGCTTGGAAGAGTTGTCTATGGACTTGACCTTCCGGTAGATGAGGCTGTCAATAGCAAAGAGCCTAGATGTGGAACTTACTCTGTCCGGAAGGTCTATGATGTAAAGCAAGAAGAATAGTGGTCTGAGAACAATGCCCTGTGGCACACAGGAAGTGGAAGGAGCAGAGCATGTGGCCTTCAACCAGGACCTGCTGGGTTCTACCTATTAAGAAGCTCTGAATACAGCTTAATACTGGGCCCATGATGCCATATTATCTCAATTTGATCAGCAGTTGTGTGTGGGGGACTTTTACTGAAGAGCTTGCTGAAATAAAGGAGAATGGCATCTATCTGTTAACCTGTATCTAACCTGGTGGTGAGATCAAGTCACTGCCATCAGGCGCATAGCGTGGCCTTATAAAAATGGAAACAAGTTAAAAAGTCAAAAGAAACAATATAGTTTAACAGGATGTGTACAAATTGGTACTCAATAGAAGTAGTATGAAATATTCCATGTATAACGCAATGCAGGCCCAGAAGCTACCCCCCCCCCCCCCCCCCCCCAGAAGTCGGCAATTTCCCCTGGGCCCCATTTAGCTTCCAAATTTGTCACGCTTAAAATGCACCTTAGAGTCGCACTAAAGCTGGATAAATACCGGACATGGACAACCGAATAGAAACTTCCAGAACTTCTATGGAGAAGTTTCTAGAAGATTCAGCGTGTAAGTCTCCATGGC
Source organism: Panopea generosa (assembly GCA_029582155.1). Taxonomy (NCBI): domain Eukaryota; kingdom Metazoa; phylum Mollusca; class Bivalvia; order Adapedonta; family Hiatellidae; genus Panopea; species Panopea generosa. The sequence goes on along the minus strand of CM055896.1, from coordinate 11,311,246 downwards.
AGTTTCTAGAAGTTTCTAGTTCACCCAAAACAAAATATTCCGATACACGACGTGTTATGTTAAAGGTAGATCAAGTAAATGATTTGCTAAAGCATTTTAAATACCTTTGTGTCTGTTAAAGCTTACACTAATCTATCCACAAACTCACAAGAACAGTAGTGCATATCAAAGCACGTCATCGGACTATTTTTATATTTCTTTATTTGATCGTCCTCTACGAGTGCTTCTCGCGAGACGTAATTGGTACTGTCCGACAGGGCCTAGGGCGGTCCTTAAAAATATATATTGTTTGCTGTGCTACTTACTACCTACTCACTCAAAATTGCAGCTGCCCAAACTTTTTTATTGACTTTTAAAGGTTTTTTTTTTCACGATTTCTGTACATTTTTTAATGACTATTGTACTGTATGCAAAATCAAAAATTGGCAAAAAAAAGTTAGCACCTGAAAAATACTGGGTCGGGGCACAGTAAACACATATTTTTAAAGATGGCCTAACGGGACATATTGCTTCCGGGTATACTCGCACACTAGTCAGGTGAAGCTCGCCCACAATTAATTTCACATAGACCGTAATATTAGCACAGTAGACTGTCACACTTACAGTTGTGCTCCAAACTCCATGAGAATTTCCAGAATTCATATTCAATTCAAGCAGAACACAAAAAACAGTTAAAAACATGGGCATTAACTGCTTCCAATTTCACAATTTTGCTCAAAGCGAAAGTAGGTGTCCCTATTTCACATACAGGGGTCAAATCAGCCAAATTACGCAAAATTCTTACCGTCTAAGAAATAGTCCCATCTGTGTATTATAGCTACCAGTCCACTCAATTCTGCACCATTCTCTGGGAAAATATATTCCCTTCACAATTTCACATTGCAATAGTACCTGCCAAGTACATTTTCACACTCACACCATCTTGAACGACCTCTGTCAATTTTCTATGGAACTACTTTCGGTACTACCATTTTGACCCCCTGGTTCCTGGTCTAAGTCCAGTTCGTACACTATTTCGATCTAGTCTGATGAAATAAGGCGTGGATGGACAACTTCATACAGAAGCGTAGCTTCCTATAAGCAAAAATGCTAAAAGCAATAAAAATTGGACTCCTAGTATACAATTGTAACACCTGTTGTTAAATTTAAAAAGTAAAAGTAGCCACTTGAAACCATTAGACAGAAGGCTACTTCAGTTTCCTCTTTATTAAACCTTAAAACATTACATTTATTATTAATTTATTTGGTTATAAAAAAGTGAATTTAAGGTTAATAATGAAGATAACGAGGCGCCTAAAATCATAAAAAATATACACCAAAACGCACCTACGACAGTACAGCTGTTTTTTTCCGGAGGAGCATGCAACTGCTTGAACTTGTATCTGCAGTGACTTAATAACATGTATTGATATGTCTCTGGTATACGTAACCAATTCCTTAAAAACTACAAGCCACGGGGTATGAATCACCTTGCCTTGACATACATCCGTTATCTTGGACACCTGCAATGTCCGAATTACATGTATGTTGCTTATTTATATAGAGGAGGTTCTATATAAGTCATTGTTGTTTATAAATATTATAGTAATAGATTTATTCAAGGACTAATATAGACTTATACAAGTCCTTGATTTATTTAACAGGACCAAGTTTCTATATCAGATATGTGTTAAGGTATTGTAAGAGTTCCCCCAAATTTTATTGATTTGTGCCTCTATAATATTCCCGCCAGAAAGGTCACGTGACGTTATTCGTCATGTTGGATCTCAATCGTGAAACATCGGGTATTTCCGTATCCTCCGTAGAATACACCTCGTGTATAGCTCTAGAATACACCAACGCGAATCGCCTGTGTTACAAGTCTGTGTTCATTCGCGTGAAAGTAACAAATAATGTATCCGTCATTAAGTTGATTATATATGGCGTTGTTATATCGATTTTTTTATATACACTCGACATGGGTCATATTTATAGGGAAATTTAAAATATCAGTCTTGATTAACAAACGTTTATATTTTCAACGTACATGTATATAAACAGGTGGCATAAGGGGGCCGCCATTTTATTTTATCATGTGACTGAAAGTATTTCCAAAATGGCGCCTTATTATGTCAGAGGTCTATTGCGTAGCATAAAGGCCGAGGTGATCAGATTGGTTGGATCTGATAGAGATACATTCTGATCACCTCGGCCTTTATGCTACGTAATAGAATTCTGACATAATAAGGTGCCATTTTGGAACTTCTTTCAGTCACATGATAAAACAAAATGGCGGGGGCCTTATGCCACCTTATATACATGTACGTTGAAAATATAAACGTTAGTTAATCAAGACTGATCATTTAAATTTCCTTATAAACATGACCCATATCGAGTGTATAAATAAAATAATCGATATAACAACGCCATAAATTCAACTTAATGACGGATACATAATTTGTTACTTTCACGCGAATTCTCCAATTCGAAAAGGTGAAATCTCGCTCTCGTGCGTGACGAGATCTGTGCGTGACTTGAGCTCAGGGGAATCGCGTCACACCATAACAAACCGCAGTGGTGCTTCTGACAGTAGTTAATTACAACAAAGTTACATAAAACAGCCATAAAAAGAAAGAAAACAATACAAGATATGAAAGAAAGTAAAAAAAAAAAAAGTTTCTCATGATAAAATAAAATTACTTTTTATCGTTTTGTGCGTGTTTGTATTAATGCTTGATTTCTGGTGAAGGGTGGGGTAATTTGTAAACTTGAGAAGTTTTGTATTAATTTTTTTTTATCAATATCCCTACTATCATTTACAAATAGGGAAAGGTTATATTTTATTTGTTTTATAGTTAATGCGACATGACGGATTTTATTAATGATTCTTGTCTTTTTATAGATGTATTACCTACCAAATTTCGGACCCAACTGACGACATGCATGTTCCACAGTTAGTGGGCCTTTTTGTTTAAAACGTAGGTAAATAATTAAAAAAAAAACAACATTATGACTATAACATATCACTATAATCTAAATGTAGTTTTTTTTTGCAAAAAAAACTCTGATTTTCTTTTATTTAAGAGAGCTTTGGATGAATTACAGAGTTTCGTACCACCAAATTGAGGTTTCGTACCACACATATGTTAATGCATAAACTTTACAGTGTTTCACACCATGATTAGGTGTCACAAATCACACAAAATAATATACATACAATTTTGATTTTATCATATTTACAACATTTACGCGTATCACATTGTAATGCATGACCACGAGGAGATATATTTGCTTTCTTTAATAAAAGTGTATTTGTGAAATGATACATAAACTCAGACAATTTCAATTTGTGACAAAAAACTGCATCCCTGGTATATATTCTTCCAAGAAGATAAATAGAATGATACACATTCACCTGCTGTTATACCGAGGTACTATATAAAATGTAAAAAAAAATTGGTCATTTTGGAAAGATATACACGGATATGGAACGTCCGTCCCCGTAACGTCCGCCTCCCCCTCCCCCACTTGCATAAACATTCTATTTTTTTTTTAATTTATAGAATCAGTTTCACTTTTTTTCAATGTATTTTATGTTTGCAGAGTGTATCTAAGATATGAATAATTTATCAAAAAAAAAAAATGAACAAAAATATAGAGATTTTGTTTAATGTCGCTCTAATATAGGGGATGAACGTTACAAAAAGGGGACGGACGTTACATAATTTCTTACCATTGGTATTGAACCCATAAATAACTGAAAATGTTTAAATTAAGTAATTGTCCATAATACTATGCAATATAACATACATCCTATCTTAAACCCTGGGGTCATAAAACATGTGGTGAATTATGCAAATTGGAGTACAATATGCATGTTTTTTTTCTCATTACCACATGGTGTGACTGTAGTGTTGGTGAATTATGAAAGCTCAGCAGGATGCCAGTAATTGGAAAGTAGCATACATTGTGTGCAATATGCCTGTAGGCAAATATATTCCATATGACACTATCCATCTAAGGTTAAAAAATCCTATTTGTCCAGGTAACTTGTAGACTGACTAACGAGGTCATATGGGCTAGTTAAAATACACAATATGATAAAACAAAAAAAACTCCAAGTTATGCAGATATTAAAAATACCACTCAACAACGCTTTTTACTTTAAAATAATATGAAATTAGCATATTATCAGCCATAACAGCAATGGATGCACCAGTTTAACATGCTAATGAAAAAAAGCTGTCACATACATTTTCTTTTTTTCGCTAAATAAGGTTTTATTTATAATTCTCTATGAGCCCGTTAAATATATATAATGGACCATTTTTTGCTTAAATTCCATTCCTGATTTAAAATGGTGAATTTGATAATTTACTGACTGCGTAGCAAACAGTGCATACATTGATAACATGGCTTGGATGAGCAGGCTGATCTGGGTCTACAGCGACACTAACCGCAATATTATTTTTGTTTCTTTATCAAGCGGAGGGTTATTTTCATATTTTACAAATTCAATTATACTTGCTTTTGTAATGACTGCCGGGCCCGATTAGTTCAGTCATTAGCGCGTCTGAATATTAATCCATGGGTCACGAGTTTGAATCCCTACCAGTCACAATCTCCGTGATGGTTGATATACATATTGCGTCTCATTATCATTCGTCTCTGATATAAAAGAGAGACTAATAAAAGTTCATTTTTTATGTCAGTTCTTAATTTCAATGTTTGTTTTATATAGGTTAAACAAGCAAGACCTATTTTTAAGAAAAGATAAAATGTACATTTTTGAAAATGATGCTTATATATTAATTCAGATATCTCAGATGAAAACAGTTATTCTTTTATAGACTTACACATGAAAAACAAGCATATTCCGTCTGTTTGGAAATATGGAAGGCCGTACAAATTTTTTTCCAGACTGTCGACATTTGAGATGGAGGATAGTTGGGTTTTTTTCATCAGTTGTCTGTGGGTATCCATGGTTTAAGTTTGCCATTTTAATCCGTATAACTCCGTTTGATCATAGAATGCCACTGTTGGGCTCTTTTGAAATAGTGTAAAATGTAGAACGTGATGGAACTTTACTTCTCCTGTGGTTTCACAAGGACACACAGCAATAGTCATCCGACGGCATTTTAATTGAACTGAAATAAAATTTATATAAAAATAAAAATAATAAAAAATATAAAAATAAACTTAAGTCACTAATAAATCGTTGATGAGTAAAAAAAATATATAAAATTTTTTATGAAACATGTACAGTATAATTACACGGGAATGTTCGTTTCGGTTTTGAAACTAGGTTACTACAACTGGTACAAAACAGCCTCAGAGACGGAGTTTTAAACTTCTAACTCGTCTTTATATATCTATAATAAACTATGATCTTGAAACAAATTAATTAATTTCTTCTGCAAGAATAACACAGACTTGTAACACAGGCGAATAGCGTTGTATTATACGGAGGATACGGAAATACCCGATGTTTCACGATTGATAGAGATAATGTGGACCTATAATGATTTATTATTGTCAGAAATAACCATCAAATGCATTGTGGAAACCGAGAGAAATAAATGTGCACTTAATTCCACAAATTGGTATGTGCTGCATTAATTAAAATAAGATGTGTAATAACATTTATAAAATTGTTCTGTTTTTTTCAATATGTTGATAGTTTCTCATAAGTTCCAGTAATAATAACCAATTTTAGGTATGTTTAGTATAAACATATTAATGATATGTGTAATATAAACATGTTAATCACATGTGTAATGTAAACATGTAAATCATATGCGTAAAGTAAACATGCAAATCATATGTATGATATAGACGGGTAAAGCAAAAGTGTAATATAAACATGTAAATCGTATGTGTAATCTAAACATGTAAATCGCATGTGTAATGTAACAATGCAAATCATCTGTATGATATAAACATGTAAAACATAAGTGTAATATAAACATGTAAAACATATGTGCAATATAAACATGTAAGCCCTATGTGTAATATAAACATGTTAATCGTATGTATAATATAAACATGTAAATCGTATATGTAACATAAACATGTAAGTCGTATGTGTAATATAAACATGTAAATAATATGTGTAATGTAGACACGTAAATGCTTTATATATAATGTAAACATGTAAATCATATTTGTGATATAATCATGTAAATCATATGTGTAATGTAAATATGTAAATCATATGTGTAACATAAATATGTAAATCGTATGTGTAATATAAACATGTAAATCATATGTGAAATATAAACATCGTATGTGTAATATAAACATGTAAACCATATGTGTAATATAAACATCGTATATGTAATATAAACATGTAAATCACATTTGTAATATAGTCATGTAAATCGTATGTGTACTATAAACATGTAAGTCGTATATGTTATATAAACATGTAAATCGTATGTGTACTATAAACACGTAAGATGTATGAGTAATATAAACATGTAAATCATGTGTGTAATGTAGACATGTAAATTATATATATAATGTAAACATGTAAATAATATGTGTAATATAAACATCATATGTGTAATATAAACATGAAAATCATATGTATCATACAAACATGCAAATCGTATGTGTACTATAAACATGTAAGTCGTATATGTTATATAAACATAAACATGTAAACATGTAAATCATATGTGTTATATAAACATCGTATGTGTAATATAAACATGAAAATCATATGTATCATTATATATATATATATATATATATATATATATATATATATATATATATATATATATATATAATGTAAACATGTAAATCATATTTATAATATAGTCATGTAAATCATATGTGTAATATAAACATGTAAATCATATGTGTAATATAAACATCGTATGTGTAATATAAACATGAAAATCAAATGTATCATATAAACATGTAAATCATATTTGTAATATAAACATATACTTAGTATATGTAATGTAAGCATGTACATCATATGTGTAATATAAACATGTAAATCGTGTGTGTTATATAAACATTGTAAACCGTATGTGCAATATAAACATTTAAGTTGTATGAGTAATATAAACATGTAAATCTTATATGTAATATAAACATGTAAATCGTATGTGTAATATAAACATATAATTAGTATATGTAATGTAAGCATGTACATCATATATGTGTACTACGAACTTGTTAAATACTGGTATGTTTAATATAAAAATGTAAAACATATATGTAATGTAAACATGTAAATAATATGTTTAATATATTAAAGAAATTATAATGGTTCTACTGAAATTACAGCCGTGCATATTAAGTTTGTTAGTTTCTGTAATTAAATCACTGTTTTAATCAAGGAATTATACTTTTTGTTTTAATCAACGACCTATAGACTACAGTCAAACCTGTGTAAGTGGTCACCTCTATTGAGCAGCCACTTGTGTTAAGCATTCACATTTGCTATTTCTCTGCTTTCAAAGCAAATTAACCTTTACATGCTGAATTTTAACAACCTGTCTTAAAAGGTCATTTTTACTCCTTACCTTGACTGGCTGCTAAGACAGGTTTGACTATATACATACCTATATAGACCTGTATTTAACCGCAAGGACTATAATTCCTTGATTTAATATAGGGTTTATTTCACGAACACACCATCTTAATATCTCGTTTTTTTTTATGAAACCGGTGGACATATTGCAGAGACAAGCCCTTGTGGTTTTTCTTTTTAACGATTACATTCGTTTGACTGACAATGATGATAAGAGAGTTATGTCCCTTGTAATGTTATGGACAGTTTTGGACTCGTTGTGAAATATCTGTTTAATAGTCTGAAGGTTAGATGTATGTACTGTTAAGTGTGTATTCCAACTGGTGATTCATTTGTAATAATATGATATTTAAACGGCAAAGTCACGGTTTGATTCTTGAATTATCAAAACTTGAAACATTTCACATTTTGACAACCACGTCCTACTAAACAGCTAAACACCATTTTATTCAACAGGTCAATTTTTGTAATAAATAATGTTATATACTGTTCTGTATGTAAGTTGTGACCCATAAGCTCCATGAACCTTTTTATAAAGAAACTTGGCATACGGCGATAAGTGCAAATACATGAAAATAAATAATACTGCACCTACCTCCACATGAGTGAATATTTCTCAATGTATTTATTTCATTCCATAACAATGTCTATTCACTAAATACCATGAGGTTGTTGAACTTTTCTAATTTTATTTTAAAAACAAATTTAACATAGGAGACTAACCAATTAAAATGCTGATTTAAAAAAAAGTTTTTTTTATTTAAACTTTATTAATGCATCTCTCTATATCCACCTCTTCTTATCCATTTCTTATAACAAACCTTTATAAGTATTTACTTATTTTCATTCTACATTGAACATATGGTCCTGTGATAATTTTCAAAATTTTTTAACAAATTTTTAAGAAGACTGCTCCTCTGGAACCTCTATAATTTCTGACATGCCCAGTCGTTCATGTTTATAACTGTTTGACCTTGACCTCTTATGCATCAGTTAGCAGCAGACATGGTTGAAATTGATATATGTAAACAAACCTAGCTTTTGTCATGGTTTTATGTAAACTGAAAAATGGACATAGACGATAGTGAGAAATATTTTTTTAGGTCTGTAGATATGCAATTGTAAAGAAAAAAAAGTATACCTTGACCAGGTTGTTTTTTAAATTTAAATTCAATGCTTTTGTGAGACCTATCAATTTCCAAAGTAATGATATGTCAACTATTCGCCCTAGATGCGGTTCGAACCGACAATTCTGAAATGACACAGAATTGTCCAGAAAGCTGTTATCAGCATCAAATTTTCAGTGGTGATTTCTAAAATACTGACCATTGAACTCATGCTAGCAAAAAACAAAACATTGCAGTACAAAGCCCTGAAAAAAGAAGAAAAAGAGAACTAAAGTTTTATTTCTACGTCTTCCATCTGTAGGTCCGGAGTACTCAAGGGAGATAATAGTGGTGTGAGTCCTAATGAGTTGCAGATGTCTAGTGTGACCTTTTAAACATTTTTTATTTTGCGTCTCCTAAGGCAGCAGATGACAGTATATCAGATGTCCAAATAATAAAAAACCTGTCCATCCACATCATATTTAATCAGGCTAGGTACTGTGAAAACATACAATTCTTCGTAGAGAACTTAAGGCAGCTGAACTACTAAGTTAATCAGTGATTTAAATGCCTGTTAACCTCCCTTGGAAACAAGGCTTTGGATAATAATCAGTTCATTGAGTTCTGGAAGTAAAGCAAGAAAAGGAAATGTATTAACCATGTTTCACTCCGGTACAAATATATACTTTATAGTCAATGGTCAACTGGTCTGTAAGCAATTTTAAATATTGGAAAGACTTATAAAAAGCAGGGACTCATCAAACTATCTTTGTCCAGTTTTCTAGATAATGTCAGACCAGGAAGAACAAGAAGATGAACTTTTGGCACTGTCCAGTATCTATGACAACGTTCTGAAGGTCATTAAGGAAGGTGATCTGAATGGAGGGGAGCTGCTAGCAATTCCTGTCTTACCGGATGATTTCTGTGTGAAAACTTTCACAGACAATAAAGGTAGGTGGAAACAGCTGTTCAAAATAGAGTACAGAGTACATTTGTACTCAGAGTATATTTATACATTGTTTATAAGGCCGTCCTTAAAAAATAAATTGTTTTGCTGTGCTCCTACCTACTCACTCAAAATTGCAGCTAACCTTTTTATTGATCAAAGCGTTTAAATTTTTTTGTTTATGATTTCTGTCCATTTTTCTTTAAAACGACTATGCAAAATCAAAATTTGGCTAAAAAAAAAATTAGCTACCTACTTATCCACATGAAAAATACTGGGTTGGAGTGCAGCAAACATATATTTTTTTAAGGATGACCTAAATTCTACTGGCAATAAAAAATAAGTAGAATTTGTTTTATGATTTTATTGTATTTCTGGTAACAAACTTTCTATTACAAAGTTTTATCGACTTTTGTCAGTTTATCTTCTGTGAGATAATGAGACGCACAGTATCATAGTGAAAAGTTTTTCGATGTGAACAAAATACTGTTGTGGCCTGTCCATCTGAAGTATTTCTTAATATTCAAGTAAACAATAGCTGCACAAGAAATATAATTTATATACAATTTTAAGTACTTTTATGTATGTTATGTTTATCATGAACTGAGTCTTCTCTGTTATTTTTATGGTTGTCATTTCTTCATGTCTTGAGACAGCTGTGTAACTATCAACTTGTTATTATCAGCTTATCATTGTTATATATATAATTTATTTTTTGAGTCAAATTAGTGATTCATTCTATATACTTTTATACTGGGTCAAATTAGCTCAGTTGGTAACTATCAGTCTGACTATCAATCCAGAGGTTGTGAGTTTGAATTCCTGTCCAGTCACAGCCTCTGTGATGATTGTTCAACATATGTTTCATTGTCATTTGTCTCTCAGCGCTGATTCAAAGTGGAAAAGTTATCAATTACTTAAGGAGATGGGTGTGCTTGAATATTGGTTAACCATCCAGGATCCCAGGAATAAGTGGTAAAGGTTAACTGATTGTAGATATATATAACGTTAAATATTCATATAAACAATTCTATCATTTTTGTTATTTTCGACAATAACAGCAGTGATACAGTCAGATCTGTTTAAGCAGCCATTCAGTGGAAGGAACACAAGTGGCCTTTTAAGACAGGTTGTTGCTTAATACAGGTTAATTTGCTCTGAAAGCATAGATATTGGAAATAGCAAATGTGTCTGCTTAAGACAAGTGGTTGCTTAATAGAGGTTACCTCTTACATAGGATTGGCTGTATATTTACTATTGTTTTATTTTGTAGAATGTATCAAGAGTAGCAGCGATGGTTGCCATACCAAAGGTTCCATGTTATATAATATCAAGTACTTACCCCCAGTGTCCCTCAATTTCATTCTGCCACAGGATTACCCTTCACAGAACCCCCCACAGTTCACATTGTCATGTAAATGGCTAAATAGACAACAGGTAAGCTCAAGCCCCATTAGCTCAGTCAGTAGAGCATGGACTTCTAGTCTCTGAGTTGCAGGTTCGAATCCCGGGACTGGCCAACTAAAAATACTAACAGTAGTTTGAATGGGACTTTAAACCGAGGGCCCATGTGATGATGTTATACACCGAGTACGCTAAATACCAGAAGAAACTTACAATGGGTTTCTATCTGTATCCTGAACTATCCCCACAAACCTAAAAAGATGAATATCAGCTACTGGCTTGCACAACCCAACTGTGATTGTTATGCCCAGAGAGTCATGCCCTGGTGATTTAATATTAGTTATATGCATTGCCTATATAGGAAACTGGGGGCGATGTGAAATAATTAAAAATAAACAACAAGGTCAGTTCATTATTGTACAGATTTCTGTGATATAGTCATCAGAATTTTTTTTGTAGAAATGTTAAGAATGGTTGAAATTAACTGATACTCCTATTATTTGTACAACACCCAAAGACAAATCTCATATACACAAAACAATCATATACACTTCCCTGAAATGCCTATTAAATGCCTCCAGGAGCCTTGCATTTTCAATAAAGGAAGCCAGTTAGGAAGTGCTTGGAATACTGTTTCAAGTAGGCAATGTAACTGAAAAATTGTTGAAAGCAACACTAAACATCATACAACAACAACAATTCATCAATTAGTACATTCAGGGAATCCAACAAAATTGGGCCAATTATATTAATAAGTGTTTAATTTTGATTTTATGATAGGTGTTAATGTGATTGTTTCTGTTGGAAACATATATTCTGCATTCATTTTTGTCCATTATGTTTCTATATTTCTTTCTGCCCTAATATATGTCTGCATGCGTTTCAATTCTAGCTAACTAGACTGTGCCAAAAGCTTGACTCCATGTGGGAGGAAAACCAGGGCTGTGTCGTATTGTTTACTTGGAACGTATTTCTGCAGGACGATCTGTTTGACTTTCTCAATCTTACCTCTCCGTTAGAACTGGCAAAAGTCCTCAAACCTAGCAAAGAATCCATTCTTGAACTCGATGACAGAGCCATACAGGAAATTTCATGTCAAGAACGTTTATTTCCCGTGATTATGGATTACAACATACAACAAAAAATATATGAATTTGAGAAATCCAGTTTTACTTGTAAAGTTTGTTTTTGTGAGAAGGCAGGTGTTCACTGCCTGATGTTCTATGACTGTGATCATGTATATTGCAACACCTGTATGAGAGAATACTTCAGCGTGCAAATTGAAGATGGCAATGTTAAGGGACTGGAATGTCCTGAAGACAAATGCGAGTCACAGGCTAACCCAAATCAGGTGAGTGGTTGAATTTCCTGATGATGAATTTCAACTACAGACTTGCACAACCCATGTGAGTGATTTTTATGCTCAGGGAGTCATGACCTGGTGGTTATATACAGGCTCGCAAAACTTAGGTGAGTGAAGATGAATATCAGCTACATGTTTGCACAACCCAAGTGAGTGATTTATGCTCAGGGAGTCATGACTTGGTGGTTTATGTCATTTTACTACTCTGTACTCCTCCTGCAGTTTACATGGGATTCAATTTAAACTTGGTATACATCATCAATGTCAAATAGACATGTTCATATTTTCAGACATTCCAGACTGATTGTTTTTTTCTTTGCATAATGAAATTCATAATGAGACCGTTCCGAGCAGATTGTGTTTAAAATTGTTGAAGCACTTATGATAAGAAAATTGATTATAATATTATCTTGCAGGTAAAAAATCTTGTAAGTCCAGACTTGTTTACAAAGTATGATAAATTACTGCTGCAAACCAGTCTTGACTCGATGTTGGATGTCACCTTCTGCCCCCGACCCACGTGTCAGACTCCTGTGCTCATGGATAGAGAGACGACAATGGCCACGTGTCCTGCTTGTTGTTTTGTCTTCTGTACACTGTGCAAACTCGGATACCATGGACTCTCCCCATGTAGATTAAAAAGAGGTATTTTTTGTAAAATATTACATTGTTAGACTGGCACCAGTGCAATTGTATGGTGTACTAATCATAGATAATACAGCCGCTCAAACCATAGTACGATATATTGCACAACTCCAGGGAGCCTTTTAAAGATTTTTATTTTGCGTCTTCCGAGTTATGGACAGCAGATTGGATATCCAAATAATAAAAAAGCTGTCCATTCATGCCTTATTTAATCAGGCTACTCAAACCACAATTAAAATTTTAAGTTTTGAAGCGTGGAGCGTGAGGTCCAGTGGAAGAGCCTTAGGTTCGGGGGGTTGTTGGTTCAATCCTCAGCTACGGCTATGTGTGGTGCCCTGTAGCAAGACACTTTTTCTACATATGCTTAGTACTGGTTGTACCCAGGAAGACCTAAAGCATGATTTGTCTTAGCAGCACTTTACACATCATTTACATTGCATTAACTGATATTGAATTGATTGAATATTTAGTACCATTTGTATGTCATCAAGGGCTAACAGATGATCAGTTAATTTAACTACTGTATCCTAGGATCCTGAGTATTCGAGCACACGCCATCTCAGCAAGTAATGATAATTTTCCCACTTGAATCAGATGCACTGTCATATTATATCAATCATCTCAGTGACTAGCCAGGTGCAGAATCAGACTCACGACTGGATTGATAGTCAGACACGCTAGTAACTGAGCTAATCAGGCCCAGCTTCAGAGTAGAAGTATGAACTTAAATCACATTTTAAAAAGAAGAAATAAAGTAGTTGCAAATAAAACAAAAAAAATGTTACTGACAGAAATTTAAAGAATGTGTTATTAGTTCATTAAAAGTACTAATCCTACAATTTTACATGACGGAACAGATCGACTTGAGAAGTTGCGTGAAGAATACCAGCGTGCTGATGCTGTTGCTAAGAGAGCACTGGAAAAGAAATACGGCAAGAATGTCATACAACAGGCACTAGAGGAGAGTTTCACTCACGAGTGGCTCAACAAGAACTCTAAACAATGTCCGGGTTGTGGGGCTAATATCCAGGTATACTTGCTTTTTTTTACAATACTTGTACTTGTTTGCTGGTATATCATTGGTCAGGGTTTGTTACAGGTGGTGATATAAATATGATTGTAGTATTTAGTGACCTAAGTAATGCTATGGAGTGGTGTAAAGAATCAGGAGGAAAAGTGCCTGCTTCAGGTAACATTTTTGCAGATAATGCTCTTGATATATCCTGAAAATTCATGAAACAAAGACATGTGTCATCACTTTATAAAGATGAACCATCAAGACTATTAAAAAGCCATGCAAAACTCATAATTTTACTGCACAGCATATTTTATGTAAATTGCACCACTCCATACCATATATTTTTCAACTGTCCGATTAGCTCAGTCGGTTACTATCAATCCAGGGGTCGTGAGTTTGAATCCCCCGCCTGGCAACAGTCTCCGTGATGATTGATATACAACATTGTGTCTCATTGTCATTCGTCTCTCACCACTGATTCAAGTGGGAAAGTTATCAGTTACTTGTGGAGATGAGGTTTGCTCGAGTACTGGTTAATCCCAAGAAACAGTGGTTAGGTTAACTGATCGTCTGTTAGCCTTCGATGGCATAAAAATGACGCTAAATATTCAATCAACTGTCCAAGCAAAATATAGTGTTGCATTTTTTGCAAAATATATAAGTTTTTGCTGGTTAGATTATGTCTTGGTTCAGATGTTGTGTTGGGACTGGAACTCGTTGTATTCAATTCTGATAGAAGTGGGGTGAGCTACCAACTGGACTTACTGGTCGGCGTCTGATAAGTTACCATTTTTTTCTGTTGTATATATTTATACTTTATAGTGTTAACTTTATCCTCTTTGTTATAAAGAGATAAAATACCTTTAATAGATACTCTGCATTTGTAACTTTTAATAAAAAAAAATCAAATTGATTTTTAATTAAAAAAATATTTTCAGAAAATTGATGGCTGCAATAAGATCACATGCATGAAATGTCGTGCCTACTTCTGCTGGCTGTGTAATGACACGTTGTCCCGTGCCAATCCGTACAGCCATTACAACACGCATGGACAAGGTTGTTATAACAAACTGTTTGAAGGAGTGGACCCTGGGGATGATTTCTGGGATGTTTGGGATGATGACGAGGACTTGTAATCATTTCTCAACTTGTGATATGACACGGGCAGGTGGATCCTTTTTACTGTTGTTGTTGGTAGATTTTGGTCATAAATTATAGTTGTGATATTTTTATTTTATTTTATATATAGTACTCGGTATTTGTTTGTGAACAGGAAAATAGTTTCAACTTGGAATAGCAATGTCACGAATTTTTTTCTCAATTACTGTGAAATCATTCATTTTTGTTGGGGATTAATTTTTGTTAATTAAGTAGGGAGCCTTGACAATGCAAATTGGTCATAGGCAGCGTTTTGTTACATCCATGCTGTATAGACTTTACCTTTACACATTATATAATCGAAAGTAATACAGTAAAACCTGTTTAAGTGGTCACCTCTATTAAGTGGCCACTTGTCTTAAGCAGCCATATCTGTTATTCCCCATTTCTATGCTTTTAGAACAAAGTAACCTGTATTAATCAACCACCTGTCTTAAAAGGCAAGTTTTAATCCTTCCCTTGACTGGCTGCTTAAGACAGGTTTGACTGTAGATTTTAATGTGCCGGAAATTTGAAATCTTTTTTTTTTTTTTACTTTTTCAACTTGATTTTCAATGAAATCAAGTCCTCACGAATATATCCGTGAACCAAAAACAACGAAGTTTAATCCCAATAAAAATTCATTGTTTCACAGTATGTTAATGTCTAACTGAACTATCCCAACTGTCCAACTTACTCTGATTGCTGCTGCAACATTAAAATTGCTACGTTTAAAATGTTACGTGTGAATTATTTTGTATGTTTTATTGGTAAAACATTAAAAAAAAGAGAATGAGAATTTCAACAAAAAATATCAATTTATTTCATTTTCTTAGCAGTTTTTTTTAGAATTGCTATCATTTTATATAACAGATTTAAATCAATTG
Organism: Panopea generosa; assembly: GCA_029582155.1. NCBI lineage: Eukaryota > Metazoa > Mollusca > Bivalvia > Adapedonta > Hiatellidae > Panopea > Panopea generosa. Next base: position 11,295,212 of record CM055896.1, on the reverse strand, counting down.
TTCAAAGTGCTTCTTTGAGCCAGAATTTCTTGTGTTTTTTTGTCTTTCATAGATGTTATTTTGAATGTGTGGAGATTTGTACAAATAGGAATTTTAAGGTGTTGGATATAACAACTGTTACATTCTTTTTTCAGTGTGAAAATAAAATTATAATATACATGTACATGTATAGTGAAAATGTCTAAATTTAAAAAAAACAAAAAAAAACTTTTAATAGTACAACTTGTCAATCTGAAAAATATTGCAAAATATCCATATTTTCGCTCTCTTGAAGATCACCAAAATATTTGTCAGGGCTCTCTTTTGGCCGCTTTTAGGTATGAAATTTAGCCCCCTTCCCTGAAATGTGCTTTTTCTCCCTAATTTTTTGGGTACTTTAAATTTCGCAATGAAAAAAACCCCTGATTTTTCTGGTTAAAGAAATCAAGGATACCTGTGACTGTTTGGGCTAATGTTGCATACTTTCAACTTGTTATATATTTTATATAATTATTTCTGAATAACCACAGATACGATGCGACACGAAAAACAAAGCAAAAATACCACCCTTAGAGAAAAAATTCCGCACTCAGTGGGCCCTGGCTTAGTTAAGAGAGAGCTCTGTTGGTATGGGAGTATCCTTGTTTTATTTAAGATGTACATGTATGTATTTAAACTTATTTTTATATGATGAAAGTTGCTTTGTAAGAAACCCAAATCTTTTATAGTACAGCCTGCCATCCATATTTCAGCACTGATGAAGATATTTAATTTGTATGGAATCTGACCCAGCTATGAGAAGTTCTTACCAAAGTAAGACATGATATTAATATGTACCCATACCAATCAAATTGACTGGTATCGTAATATAAAACTTGCATATGTGCATCAAGGTCTTATATAGAGAAGGAAAGGCAACTGATTGATATTATGTGAACGCTTTTGTTTTCATGCAAAATCTCGCAATATCTCGTTTTCAATTATCTCAACTTCCATTCATCTCATGAATACAAATCAAAATTCTTACATTGCAGAATGAAATTCTCATCAAAACATTCCCAGCAATTTGGGTTTAATATTGTTAAAGTAATTCTGATTGCAAAATTGGTATACTGCAGCTAAAATAGCAAGAAATTACTAAAAATTTTACTTCAGACATCAATATCTTTAATTCAAGATCAATTTTTGTGATTTAAACATTTTAAAACATCTAAGATTACATACAACTTACATTTTATGTACAAGAAATCAGTTGCCTGTAAATTTTAAATGATGAATTTGCCAAATAATTTATTCTTTGTGTGCTATTTTATCAACATTTAGTTTACTTAATAGGAGATGCAAGTTTCCTATCCTTCTATATAAGGCCATGTGTGCATGCACCACTTTAGATTTATTTTATAAATACTTCACTGTAACAAACACTCTGATGAATAGCAGAATTGCTCTAGTCTGTCTTGCATTTATGAATTTAGAAATAGTAAAATAAGGACCAGGAAGATATGGTTGAGACAAATGAATTATTTTCTATCAAAATGGTTTGGCAGCATGTAATGGGAGATAACTCTATCAGTCTTGGCAGCAATTGAAAATGTTGGGCAAAATAGTTTTAACTAAAATGTAGACATAGGGAATAATGATTGCATTTATAGGTATTTAATATTAATATATGATTCATTTCCTGTCAATTTGTTGTTTACAGCATTCAGATAGAAGTTACTTTTTTACTGATGTTGGTTAAGACAGTGAAAAGGAAATGAGGATCTTTTAACTATTATATCAGCAAATGATTTATTTCCTAATCGTGGCGTACATGTAAAGGTTGTTGCATTACAAGAAAAAATCATTGTTCCATTAGTATAATTTATTGTGAATGTAAGGAAGTAAGGATTGTGAAATACGTGTTATGTTGGCAAATGTAGACATTCAGGAAATAAGGATTGTGAAATACGTGTTATGTTTGCAAATGTAGATTTTCAGGAAATAAGGATTGCAAAATACATGTTTTGTTTGCAAATGTAGATTTTCAAGAAATAAGGATTTCGAAATACATGTTACATGTTTGTTGGCAAATGATTTATTTCCTACCAGTAGTCATAGTTTTGTATTACCTGTAGGATGTTAAACTTGAACATAGGTGAAGATATAGCTTGTAGATATGTAGGAAATAAGGATTGCTTAAGATATTTGATATCAGCAAATGATTTATTTCCTAGTCATATTGGTATTTTTATTTGTATCTTAAAGGGAGGTTACTCTTTCAGGAATATAATTGTAGATAAGCAGGAATTAAGGATTGCTTAATATAAGCAAGTGATTTATTTCCAAGTCATATTGGTATTTTTATTTGTGTATCTTAAAGGGAGGTTACTCTTTCAGGTATATAATTGTAGATAAATAGGAAATAAGGATCGCCAAAGATAAAAAAGAATTGGCAAATGATTTACTTCCTAGTCTTAATGTATATTTGTTAACTTGCAATATAAAAAAGTGTTTGTTCTAACAATTTGTTGGATATAATGATTGCCGGAAATATATTTGGCAAATGATTTATTTCCACGTCATATTTTATCTTGTGTTATTTGTTTTTATAATTATTCAAAGGGTATGGGTCCTCCATTTCTGAGTGGTCTAAAGCGCCGTCTCAAGATCACTTACCTCTCATTGCTAAAGTTCGAGTCCCGCTGGCTCCAAAAATTTTATGCAGGTTCGCCAGTTACTTGGGGAAGGATGCTGGTTCTATTCAGATTTATTCTGAGGTCTTCCTCCACCAATAAAACTGGACATGCCATATATAATCTGAAAGGTGTTGAAAATGGCATTGAACCCCATTCCAAAAAAAGAATTCAAAGGGTAGGTTATTGTACAAAATTAAGTTAAATATAAATATCGTTGCTTCTTAATAAGATCATTGAGTATGAGTATTCAACGTCATTTTTAACACTTTTCAGGTTATATAATTTTTATGGCAAATCTAGTTTTATTAGTGGAGGAAGACCTTGGTATGAATCTGAGTAGAATCACCGTCCTTCGGCAAGTAACTGGCAAACTTTCTCACATAAAGTTTTTGGAGTGAGCGGGACTCAAACCTATGACCTTAGGGATGAGAGGTTTGTGATTTTGAGATGGTGTCTTAGACCACTTGGGCCATAGAGGACCCTTTATTGAGTATGATATCAGTAAATGATTTATTTGTTCTTAAAAAGCAACTCAGGTGAAGATATCATGGTTGATGCATAGTTTATTTATTAGCATTGATAGGAAATAAGGAAAGCAGTGTGTGTATATATAATTATATGTATATCTGCTAATGATTTATTTCCTAATAATTGGTGCAAACTTTATCACATGAGGAATCTCTCAGTTTGTATGCATCATCTAAAGGAAATCATTCTGAATGTATCATCATAAGGGGAATACACTCTGTATGTATCATTACAAGGGGAATACACTCTAAATGAATCATCACAAGGGGAATACACTCTGTATGTATCATCACAAGGGGAACACACTCTGAATGAATCATCACAAGGGTAATACACTCTGTATGTATCATCACAAGGGGAATACACTCTGCATGTATCAACACAAGGGGAATACGCTCTGAATGAATCTTCACAAGGGGAATTCACTCTGAATGATCATCACAAGGGGAATACACTATGCACTCTGAATGTATCATCAAAAGGGAAATACACTCTGTATGTATCATCACAAGGGGAAACACTCTGTATGTATTATCACAGATGGAATCACTCTGTATGTATGTATCATCACAAGGGGAATACACTCTGAATGTATCATCACAAGGGGAAACACTCTGTATGTATTATCACAGATGGAATCACTCTGTATGTATGAATCATCACAAGGGTAATACACTCTGAATGTATCATCACAAGGGGAATACACTCTGAATGTATCATCACAGGGGAATACACTCTGAATGTATCATCACAAGGGGAATACACTCTGAAAGTATCATCACAAGGGTAATACACTCTGAATGAATCATCACAAGGGGAAACACTCTGTAGGTATCATATCAATGGTAATCGTTAATCGCTTTATATGCACTTTAATGGTGGGGAATGACATGTATCAACATAAGTATTTAGTCTGTTATCACTAGGAGATTCACTCTGTATCTATTTTCACAGAGAGACACATTCTGTATACCTTTATCACAATGGGAATCAGTCTGTATGCAACAAAAAAGGGGAACCATTTTGATTGTACGTATGTAGCATTAAAAGAATAAACATTGTTTTTATTATCTAAATCACAAAAAAAAAACAATTGTAGTTAAGAAATTGGTGCAAACTTATACTGTGTTCATGTGGCATTAATGATTTATAAAATGTATACATGTATGTTTTAGACTGAATTAATATTCAGAGTTTATATAAAAAGTTTATGATATTAAGTTTTATACTGAATTCAAGCAATAGTTTATGAAAACTGTTTATACATAGAACTATTTATCTTGAGTGCAAACTTAGTTGAGATGTCTTGTGAGTAAACATAGAACTATTTATCTTGAGTGCATACTTAGTTGAGATGTCTTGTGAGTAAACATAGAACTATTTATCTCAAGTGCATACTTAGTTGAGATGTCTTGTGAGTAAACATAGAACTATTTATCTTGAGTGCATACTTAGTTGAGATGTCTTGTGAGTAAACATGGAACTATTTATCTTGAGTGCATACTTAGTTGAGATGTCTTGTGAGTAAAATGGAACTATTTATCTCGAGTGCATACTTAGTTGAGATGTCTTGTGAGTAAACATGGAACTATTTATCTCGAGTGCATACTTAGTTGAGATGTCTTGTGAGTAAACATGGAACTATTTATCTCGAGTGCATACTTAGTTGAGATGTCTTGTGAGTAAACATGGAACTATTTATCTCAAGTGCATACTTAGTTGAGATGTCTTGTGAGTAAAATAGAACTATTTATCTCGAGTGCATACTTAGTTGAGATGTCTTGTGTTTAAACATAGAACTATTTATCTGGAGTGCATACTTTGTTGAGATATCTTGTGAGTAAACATAGAACTTTCTATCTCAATGCATACTTAGGTGAGATGTCTTGTGAGTAAAATAGAACTATTTATCTCAAGTGCATACTTACTTGAGATGTCTTGTGTGTAAACATAGAACTATATATCTCGAGTGCATACTTAGATGAGATGTCTTGTGAGTAAAATAGAACTATTTATCTCAAGTGCATACTTAGTTGAGATGTCTTGTGTGTAAACATGGAACTATTTATCTCGAGTGCATACTTAGATGAGATGTCTTGTGAGTAAAATAGAACTATAAATGTATCTATCAAATTATATTATATTTTATTTAAACACTATACACTTTTTTGTTTGTTTCGAAATATTATTGAACTATTCTCAGTGAGCCATTCTTGTTCTTGTGTTCTTGTTTTTGCTGTTTTGAGGCAATTAGTGTTACTTAAATATGAAACATTGCTCATACAATGTGAAATAATCTACTAGGTTCATTTTGCAAATTCATTTGTGTTGGTTTTTTGTTTTTTTCAGTCTGTTTGTTAATTTGTGTGGTTTCGGCTAAGAATAGAGTCACTGTCGATCTCTGCAGAGGAGTAGGTGGTGTCATGTTCATTTTATCATTTTTGTCATGTTCATCATTGTGGTTAAATTACCAACCCTTTTGTGGTTCCAGGGAGCCATACAAGTGATGGTAAGAATAGGATCACTGTGGCTCATGCATGTAGTAAGAAGCAACAACTTGAGTAATACAATAGAATGTGCTGAAACTCTGCAGTTCTGCAGGTATCAAGGTTCTAGGTTCATTCTGCATGTTGATGGTTGTTTTTAATCGGTATGTTAGTTTTTTGTTTTTGTACATGTAGAGTGAAGCTGGAATCTTCCTTCCTGTTGGCAACGAATAACTTGGTATGCTGTAAGAACCCCATTCCTTCCTTCCTTCCTTCCTTCCTTCCTTCCTTCCTTCCTTCCTTCCTTCCTTCCTTCCTTCCTATCTCCTCCCTCCCCCTCCCACCCTCCCATTCTTTCTCCTCCCTCCCCTTCCCTCCCTCCATCCCTCCCTCCATTCATTCATTCATTCATTCATTCATTCATTCATTCATTCATTCATTCATTCATTCATTCATTCATTCATTGTTAAATTGTCACAATTGCACCTGGATTCTTCCTATCTGTATGGGTTATATAACATATCTGTGTTATTTTACCATAAACCCAAAACTATCCAATCCCTCACCTATAACTCAATATAAGTATAAATTGAAATTTACCCAATAAGACCATTGATAGTGAATGTCATGATTTTAAATTGATAGTTTACACGCACAAAATGACCTATTTGAGTGTTGATGTGCAGTAAAACACTATCCATTCATTTATTCATTAAATTGATAGTTTCAAATGGAAATATGATGTAAGCCTTCATTGTCATTTTTCCTTCCGGGATGTCATCTGTATAGTAGCCCAACATCGCTGTGTGATTGTACATGCTTACCTAACAGCATTAGTAATATAAACGGGTGTAATTAGAGGGTTTTAATTAGAAAATAGTAAGTTATTCCATACCATTACTTGTTTTTGGACCATGTCACTATCATTGAGAAGAGATAAAGACTGAGAGCCATATAAGTAGACCCGGGATCATGTTTTTCACCACCATATGCTTAAACTAAGTACAAGGTACTAAAAAATTTAAAGTTAAATTTGTTTTATGTAAATCAGTAAACATTATGTATATTTTAAGTTTTTAAGTAGCTAAGTTAATGTTGGTAAAGTTTTATACTGGCCAGAGGTCCTCCATGGCAGAGTGGTCCAAGGGGCCATCTCAAGATCACTTACTCTCACCGCTAAGGTTCTAGGTTCAAGTCTCAATCACACGAAAAACGTTATGTGTTTGCCAGCTTCATTCAGAAGGGCGATGATTCTACTTAGATTCATTTTGAGGCCTTCCTCAACCAATTTAACTGGATATGCCATATACTGTACAACCAGAAATGTGTTGAAAATGGAGTTAAACCCAATTTACCTGCTAAACCGAGCCTAAAACTGAATCACTGTCATATACTGCCTGATAAAAATTGTTGTTTGAAAACTTTGAATATCAAAACTTGTAATTACAAATGATAACCACTTATTTTATGTAATATATGATTACCGGGTATATACACATGGCTTAATATGTTTAATTAATTTTACTCATGGTTATCGTGGTATTTGAATTTACTGTTTGATACAGTTTTATGTGTTAGTGTGTGTTAGTTGAAACAGGTTCTTAAGTTTAAAGTCAAATCACACCAAATAATATATCCTATCATTGATTGATTCACATGGTATATGGGGAAAGAAAATGTTTAAGGCATACCTGCCCTCAGCAGCAATTCATTGGAGCGACTGCTTAACATAGGATTAAGTTCACATATTTAAGTGTATTTACAATACTTGGTTAATGGTATATATGTATAAAGGTGCAAGAGAAGAGAATCAAAAAGAATGATTTTGGAATTTTGGTCTTGTTGAAGGCACGTTTATGTATCTTATTTTGCTTTTTCAGCACTTAAATAGCCAGAATGGCTTAAAAAGCTAGAATGGCTCAAATAGCTAGAATGGCTTAAATAGCTAGCTAGAATGACTTAAATAGTTAGAATGGCTAAAATAGCTAGAATGCTATCCGGGTATTTTACAATGTGATATAGTAAACAATAAATATAAAGTTCTTGTGTTTTTTTCATTTGTTTTTTTTTAAATATGTGTTATACCTTTTCTGTTATTTTTTTGATGAAACCGATTATTTTATTTAGCAATTATTTTGCCTTGTATATAATGATTCTGAGTTTTGCTCAAGATAAAAGTGTGTTTATAAAACTTACAGTTAATTGTTGACCAGTATCACTTTTGGTCAGAAAATATGTCGGTTTAAAAATGTAATTTAAGAAGGTGTGTATTTAAATGATAATTTGTATGAGGGGTGGAAATATTGTTCATTCTTCACCTGGACTTTTTTGTTGTGCTCTTGGGAAAATTACTTCATTTTTTAGTTTTACTGTCGAAGGGCCACAAGTTTTCCTGTTATGTGTATTGATTTATTCATCAGCCATCCAAGGGTCCTCCATGGCCGAGTGTCTAAGTGCCATCTCAAGATCACTTACCTCTCTCCCGCTCGCTCAAAAAAATTTATGTGAGAAAGTTTCCAATTACTTGCAGAAGGACAGTGGTTCTTATCAGTCTGAGGTCTTCCTCCACCAGTAAAACTGGATATGCCATATATAACATCATCATTCCTGAAATGTGTTGAAAATGGTGTTAACCCCCCCCCCCCCCCCCCCATTCATCAGCCATCCTTTTACTTCTCTTTTTAACACCGTTGTAGCTTCAGTATCTGAACAGAACCAGACTTGGTCAGAATATTAACAGGCATGACAAATCTTGGATTATTTTTGTAATTAGCCAAATTAAACCAGAAATAACAGAGTTAAGGCCCTTGATTAATTAAAAATTTCAGATTTCTGTTTTTTAATGCCATGGCACCTACAATTTTCATCCAATTGTCGAAGGAAAAAAATGAAGCCAGTGGAGCCGTACAGACCAGTGAGATGCCCCTTGTTTTTAAGTAACTGTTCTATTCAGAAAGAAATGTTAGCAAGGTTTGCGTCACAAGAGATAACAATTGTAGGTGACTGTTAAAAAGTGCCCATTTCTGGAAATACCAGTACTATTTTGAACTTTTCATGCTCAAGAACTGTTTCCATTTCAACTACCTTTGGTGTTTCTTCGACACAAGAGATATTCAATGTAAGCGATTGATTAAAAATGTCTATTTCTGGAAATACCCTGTTTCATGCTCAACAAACACCATTAACAATTTGCATTTCATTTATCTGGTGTTTCTTCAGTTCAGGCCATTAAAGCTGCTATGTCGACAAAAAACTCAACATGTATGATGGGTACACTTTAAATAATTAAGAAATCAATTAAATAGTTACAACCGTCCAGCCTTATCATAGTTCCCTCTTTATTGAAAATGTGTACAAGTAAATAATCGAAGAAAAAGAACATATATACTTTTCCTAATTTGTAAGTGACTGTTATATTATTCCATTTTCTGGTAATTCTTCAAATTGTAATAGAAAAGATTGCTTGACCGAGAACACAGTTTTGTTGTTGTCTGTAACTAACACATTGGAAATTTTAGCGTTGAAATACAAAAATAACCTTTAAATTTGTTATTTCCATATCTAAGTTTATTGCTTACTAGTTATACTGCTTTAGTTTTTGTGTTTGTTTGGGAAATCTTGGAAATGATTATAACATGTTGTTTTGTTTACCTCTATGAGTAAATACAAAATTGTATCAACGCAATCAATTGAATTTCTTTTATATTGACTCCATCTGTGTGTGTCGACCGATGTCTGTTTTCTGTTTAAGGTTGTCCTACTTGCCAATCAGTTGTAGCAGGGCCCAATTAGCTCAGTCTGTTGTGTGTCTGACTATCAATCCAGGGGTCATGAGTTCGAATCCACGGCAGGAAATGGTCTATGATGATTGATATACGACATTGTGTCTAATTATCATTCGTCTCTCACCGCTGATTCAAGTGGGGAAGTTATCAGTTACTTACGGAGATGGGATGTGCTTGAGTACTGGTTAACCTTTCAGGATCCCAGGAAACAGTGATTAGGTTAACTGATCGTCTGTTAGCCCTTGATGGCATAAAAATTACACTAAATATTCAATCAATCAGTTGTAAACCAGTTTTGCTGTTCTTGAGAAACTAATCAAACTAATAGATATTAGATAGTGCGACAAAGTGCATGTCTCTAAGGAGCCTTGTAAAGATTTGTAACTGTGTCTCCCGAGACTCAGTCTAAACAATCTTTACAAGTCTTGGTCTGAGAGACGTTTTACAAGTCTCGGTCTGAGAGACGTGCAATATTTCGCACTAGGTAAATACAGCAATATTACTTACCCAAGGGCTATAACTCTTCACGAAATTACGTCAGTGTCAGATTTTTGTTCATCACGCATATCTTCAGGTCTCACTACATACACCACATAGTTGATTTTTTTTCATAGCAGGAATGTATACCCACACCAATCATAATTGGTAGGTCGACCAGCTTTGTTTTTTTTAAAGAGGGTGCAGTGACACCCTGAGATTTTTTTGAAAAAAGAAGTCCTCAAATGCTCATTAATACATGCATATGTTGAAATCCTACAAAAGTCACCTTTTTAACACCAGTAATGTCTTATTACGGTACATGCTAGGTCATATTTTGTACTACTCATCTGCAGCAAGAAATCGCAGCCACTTAGAACCATTTTTAAATTATTTCTAAACCAAATTACATGGCCTTTTTTTAAGCGTAAGAATCATTACCATGGGGAATAAATGGGCGTAACTGTGTAGTGAGACGTTGACACATGTATTTATGTTGATCTTGTATGCAATGTTTTAAAGTCGCCTGAAAACCGGAAGTACACGTAGTTCGCCCCACAGGAATTGTAATGTGGTAAATATGGCAATTTTACCAAGTGAAAGGGCAATATTTACTGAAGTCGCAGACACATAAACATGCAGTTAAGTCACTGATTAAGTCAACGTCACAATTTATGCGTCTTGCTTCCACACTTACTTTTTGATCATTTGATCATGTATGTTAAAAGTCAAACGCCTGAAAACTGGAATTAGTTCCACAAATTGCTGACAGACCCCCGAGCTGACACAGTGTTTTACTTGTCTGGTCTGAGTTGCCAATGAATAAAACATTTTATTACAAATTCCAAAGGTGATATTTCTCGAGACAGACCAACCAGCATAATGACTCCTATACACACACTCCAAACAATTTTGCAGGTTTGGAAATAATTTGTTACACGAACATTTACACTTGATTTTTGTCACGTATGCAAAATGACATATTTTGAAAGTAGTTCGCTTCACAAGTCGCTGATAAACAGCTCGACCAGCACCTTTACTATGTAATAACTGCATAAACTTTAATCATCAGTGGAAAAAATAGCATCACGCACATCGACGCTTTTATGATCATGTAGTTAATAGCCTTAAAACTGAAAGTAGATCGCTCCACAAACAAAGGTATATGGCAAATATAGCCAAAAATGCAATATGGTAAATACAGCAAAAATTTTAATACAAAATGGTTAATACAGCAAAATATGCAATATGATAAATACAGCAAAATATGCAATATGGTAAATACAGCAAAAATGCAATATGGTAAATACAGCAAAATGTGCAATATGGTAAATACAGCAAAAAATTATGGTAAATACAGCAAAATGTGCAATATGGTAAATACAGCAAAAAATGCAATATGGTAAATACAGCAAAATATGCAATGCAATATGGTTACTAAGTGCAATGGCAATGGCTATGACTCCATTACACCCCGCTCACACTTCGTTTTGCAGTGTATGTTGGGGTTGGTGGGAGTGTCTTTCAGTGTTACTTGTCTGATCTGACCCTTGAATACAACAATTTAACATATAGCCCAAGGGTGATAACTCTGAAACAGACCAACCAACACAGTGACACCCATCGTAAAAAAAACTTAAGGTATTCAAAAACATTGAAATCAAGACGTTAGTGTTTTTATTTTATTTTTCTAGAAACAAGTTAACATACAATGTCGAATACATAAATTCATATACACTCTTTTTATGACAATGTCCATAAGAAATAGAATAAAAAAATTATTCTTGAAACACTGTCTAACTACTTTATTTTTGTATTGTTTATTGAAATGAAATATAAATCAAACTGTCAAAAAAGGTATCACAAAACTGGAACATGAATCTTTTATTTTATCATAAAATTTAAAAATTTAAACCAAATCATGCCTATCAATGAAAGTCATGCGATTCCCATCTGAGTTCATGAAATGTTGGAAAGTCCAGTCGGTTTTATGAACAGTGACCACCCGTGTCAATGAATTGGATAGTCAAGTCGTTTTCATGAACAGTGACCATCCGTGTTTATGTAAAGTCGGATAGTCCAGTATTTTTCATGAAAAGTGACTACTAATGCTATGAAATGCTGGATAGTCCAGCCGTTTTTATGAACAGCGTCCACTCTCGTTTATTTAAAGTCGTACAAGTCAGTCGGTTTCATGAACTGTGATCTCTCGTGTCCGTGAACTTTCGGATAGTCCAGTCGGTTCCATGTACAGTGGTATTACAAAATACTGCACATGCTCGAACTTGGAGGTGCGACAATACCCTGACTCTGATATTTTTTAGTCATATATACCACCACTTCAGTCTTTTTCCCTTTAAACGCAATATCAATAATCGTCTCACCGCCGGTAGTTTTTGCTTTGGGATCCAATCCTTGTTCCAGGAGATGCTCAAGACATTTCACTTGACCTCCCTGTGCCGCATAATGAGCTGCATTCCATTGCTCATTGTCTACGATTTGGACAATTTTCGGAACTTTTTCACAAAGATATTCAACGATTTCTAGTTGCCCACTTTTAGATGCAACGTGCAAAACTGTGCATCTTTTGGGTGTTGATAGCCCGACTCTGTTGTCAGTCAAATGTTTAAAACAGTCCAAATTGCCAGTGTGTGCAGCAACATGTGCAGCAGTCCAGTCGTTATCTAGCCGCATAGCTAGTAAGTCCTTCAGATGTCGGCAGATATGCTTCACTACATTCAACCTTCCATTTTCTGTGGCCACATGCAAGATTGTTTTGCTGTCCTCGGTCCTCGCGTGTGCATCCAGTCCACGTTGCAGGAGGCAGATTAAACACTCAAGTTGGCCCTTCTCTGCAGCACTGTGAGCAGCGTTCCACTTGCGCGTGTTTGTCATGTGTATTATTTGCCGATAATGGAAGCAGAGATATTGAAGAACGTCCAGTTGTCCTCCCTCAGCCGCCATATGCAAAAGTGTCACCCCGTCTGCTGTTGTCGCCTCGGATTCTATTTCAATACTCCTATTGTAGCGAAGAATGAATTTAAATGTCTCTATGCTGCAATGCATTGCTGCATACATAAGTGGCGTACGCGCATCTTTTGTAGTTTTTGTTGTTAATAGTTCCACTTTAACTGCTATGTCACAGCTGTCTAGGATGTGCCTAGCTAGGTTGATATTGTTGTTTCGGCATGCTTCATGAATTAAATTCTCTCCTGAACATTTTCTCAGTGCTCTGATGTTTCCTCGGTTGGCAAGAAGAAGTTCAAGTACTTCCGACTCCCCTGCTTTGACAGCTGCAAACATCATTTCGTCATTCACGCTTATTTGCATCGGGATCAAATACTGTAAAGACTTTATACTGCTTGTTTCGATTGCTGCCAGCGTTGCCTTTAAAATCTGTTCGTCTTTCATTTTTATCGATAGCATTCCTTGATTCAAACACGTTTCTAACTTTTCAACTAATTCAACGTATCCTAAACTTGCGAAATAAACCAACATTGATTTGCCGTCTTTGTCTTCTTTGTAAATGTCCATAGCATCCATCTGTTTAAAGGTAGTGTCAATGAATTCGTATTTCTGCTGCATCAACCACTCCGCAATGCATTTTAGTGCAGTCGCAGTGTCGGAAGTGAAGATCGCGGCACTAAATCGTTGGATAATCTTCTCGAAGTGGAATGCATTCTGCACACCCGAATATAGCCTCGCGAGTACCACTAGCGGACAAAACTCCAACAAAATATCGGGAATTGTTTCCAAGGCAACTTCGAATGTGGCTTCGAGCACAACGGTATGGATAAAAGAATAACATTGTAATAATACGTCTTCTTTTAGATACGTATTCACTAATGCATTTGCTGCTTTAAACATTTCTGCTTGGTTGATAAGATGGCCATCGAAGTGACTTTGTACTCGTGCAAAACTTTCACTATGCGTTTCCGAAAAGTTGTTTTTCTGCAGTTCATCATTACACAGCAATGTCATGAGCAATGCTACAAAACTCGTAATATCTTTGTCTTTTATATTAGCTATGTCATCTTTAACGACTTCAACTGGGCGCGTAAACAGCGAAACTATATCTCGACCATCCATCACTTTGCAGAGCTGAGGAGACGCGATTCCGTAATTAATATTTGCCATAGATGCTACCTTATCTATATCTGATGTTTGGATTTGCATTTCATAGTAACTAGCGTAAAGTCCTATCATGTTACGTTTCTCTGTCTCGTCCATTACAGCTTCGTCCAAGTCAACAACCCAATCTTCGCGGAAAAGAGTATTCACTTCTTCATGGACACATTTGTTTTTAGTAACTTTACCTACTGCAACGACGACAAATATCTTGCCTGTTTCAATAAAAGAAACGAGAGTTTGAATATATCGATTCCAGTTGTCTAACTGTTCGCTTTCTATATAAAATCTGCCTAGAAAATCGTCGATGAAAATGACGATGTCGGTCGTCGTTTCAGCTATCGCATCTCTGACATCGTCTACGTCGGGGTCGCACATGATCAACGGCTGTAGATTTTCATTTGAATCTAACATTAATTTCAAAGTATTGAGAGCTAGATGTGTTTTGCCAGAGCCTCGGACACCTGTCAGTACCGCTACATGATTAAGTAGTAATTTCTGAAGTACCATGTGCGTGTGGCGATTGTCTGGTGTAGCATTTAATTCTTCCAATTCACGTCTATGTCTTTCTAATCGAGCCTTAGCTTCCTCTGAAATTGCAACGTAAATACAAATTTACACAGTTTTATTTGTTTCACGTCGTATATTTTGTTACACGGAGTACCAATGCTTAGATTATAAGAAGTGCACCCGATCCCAAGACGTCAAGTTTATCAATCACTTGTGGAAGGTCTATGGTTATGCTGAGGTATTTCCTTCTACATTAAAACATAAGTCATTGTTAACGTGCAATGTGTTGAGGTAGAGCTTAACCTCGTTTGCTTCCCTCAAGGAGAAATATAGGTAAGACTCATTGACAAAAACCTTTATCTAACTATGACCAACGTTCAATAGTTCAAATCCTCAAAAAAAGGAAAAAATCCTTTTAATGAATGTAAATATACATAAAAACTAACTAAAACTGTAGTTTCTTAAACAACATTAACGTGTATGCCCAATGAAACATAAGGGTGACACAAATAATGTATAACTGACCTAATATACACCAAGGACTTATATAGAAAGATAGGAAATTTGCATCTCCTAACTAAATGTTGATAAAATAGCTCGCCACGAAGAATTAATTATTTTAATTATTTGACACATTAATCATCCATAATTTACAGGCAATTGATTTCTTGTACATAAAATGTAAGTTTTATGTAATCGTAGATGAAAACTGATCTTGAATTAAATATATTGAGGTCAGAAGTAAAATGTCTTGTAATATTGTATTATTTTAGCTGCAATATACAAACTTTGTACTCAGAAATACTTCAACAAATTTAAACACAAATTGCTGGGAATGGTATTATTTTGGTGAGAATTCTGCAATGTAAGATTTTTTTATTTGTATTCCTGAGATGAATGGAAGTGAGAATGAAAACGAGATACTGCGAGATTTTGCGTGAATACACGAGCGTTCATAAAATATCAATCAGTAGCCGTTCCTTCTCTATATAATTCCCTGGCCTAACATACAGTATGAAAAAGGTGAATTAATGTTTGAACTACTCAAAAGGAATCAATTTATAATACGAAAATGCAATTTAGAGTGACCGAGACTCTATATAATACCTTTGCATACAAGCTATATTTACCTATATCTCGACTGCGCAGTGGGTCTGTACGTAGATTGGTGGCAATTTCGTCCAGGAGTGTTAGACTGATTCCCATTTGTGAATTTCTCAAATCTGTTGTGAAAGTAAAAATATAATGCCAATCTGTGTATACAAATACATAACTTGAAATACAATTAGATTACGATCACAAGTCTGGCTGAAATGGTTCATAGGGGCAACTCTTCAGCATATACATGTCAACAAATGCATAATAATAATGAAAGAAAAGTTTACGCCTCGGCTACTCATCAAGATAAGTTATCAATATAAAAAAAACATAAAAAAAAACATATCAACATAGCGAGTGAAACAAATAACAATAGCATAACAGCGACTAAATATTACAAAATAACATCGTGAACGTTTGATTAGTAGTGTACTTAAATATGATTTCACTCGCATGGTGTTGACTGTACGTGTAGAAGTTAAAAGTTATTAACACCCATTTTATTGAGACATCCGTGAATATTTAATTAAACCAAATAAATACCACAAGGGCTAGTGACAATATATATTTTATACCCCTGTATATATAGTATACATAGATACGTTGTTATACTTTATATAGGGATTTGGAATATATATATTGTAACTAGCCCCTGTGATAAATATCTACAAATGCAGTGTTTTTTTAAGTTTATTTGAATTTAAGTCAAACCTGTGTGAGTGGTCACCTCTATTAAGCAGCCACCTGTCTTAAGCAGCCACATTTGCTATTTCTCATTTAATTGCTTTTAGGGCAAATTAACATGTATTAAGCAACAACCTGTCTTAAACGGTCACTGTTGCTCCATCCCTTAACTGGCTGCTCAAAACAGGTTTTACTGTATTTATGAGTTGTAAATAACGTAAATCTTAGCCAGTGATGCTATCTAACGTGTTAATACAACAGCTGTTACCTTCAGAAGTATTCAGCCTCTCTCGCATACGCGTCAGTTCCTCCTCCGTCAAATGCCAATACCAGTCCCTCATAATTTCTATCATTTTGTTTCCCGGCAACGTGTCTTTTCCTGTATTTTCAATCATCTCTTCGAGTTCCTTAGAACATTCGTCCCTGACCAACAGTTTGACGACTTCTCTAAGTGTGAGTGTTATTTCCTCCCATGCTGCATGAAATTCTTCTTCTGGCAGAGACAGATTGACTGTCTTTCCATGTATCGATTTTCGAAGTTCCTGGATTTTCTTCACCGCACCTTTCTGCTCCTTATTCAAAGTAAGGCAGTTAGAAATAACTAATGTTAAAAGAGAAATGTCCCAATCCTGGATGTCAGAACGATCCCCGTTCCTCGGGTATAAAATATAATATTGCGACTCTCGTATAATCCCCCGAATTCTAAGTCTTTTTATTTTGTTTTTGTTGGCTTTCAAGAAAACATGGTCCGACGTATACTTTGTTAGTGCCTCTTGCAACAGAAGTTGCCTGGCGATATATCCGACCCCATCTAGAACGAGTGTGCATGCTTTTAAGCAATGTTCTTGTTTCGTTATTTCACTCTCCGGTTCTTCTTCTGGTTCATCTATCGGTGCACTGTCAGGTTGGTCGTCCGTAACGGGCGGCTCTGTTGTTGGTTTAGGTTGATCTTTTGTTTGATCGCGTGGACTTTTCGTAGATGCGGCAGCTTTTTTACGAACATTTGTTTCTTTGGTTTTTTTGGGCGGTTTTTCTATCGACACGTTGGTGCTTTTTGTTGGCACAGGTGGTTCTTTCTGATCTTTATTTAATTCTTTGGTCACTATTGTATCTTCAGTTGGTAGAGGCGATGGATGTGGGGATATATCTTTAATTTGTTCAGATGGATCTATTGAGTGTTCTGTTAGATCCTGTGTTTGTTCTGGAGAGCCATTCCTTGAATCGGGTTGGTCGTCACCTTGCTCTGATGGATCGTTCATCTCTTCTGGCGGATCTTCAGTTTGTTCGACTGGATCGTTATTGTTTTCGGGTGGATCTTTCTTTACTTTAGTTTTATCTTTTTTCTGCGTAGACGTGTCTATCGCTTGAACAGAAGGGCCGTTCATTTGTTGCGATTGAGACTTAGGAAAGACAGTCGACTGTTTCAAAAGTGAAGATGTGTCCTTCAATGGTACAGGCGAACCTTTTACCGATGGAGGTGGCTCTTTCATCGGTATAGGTGATTCTTTAATGATTGAAGTCGTGTCCGATTCCATTTTGATTGTCTTGGTCCTACAATGTAACCAACTTTAATGTAATTTTTGTTGTACAGTGTGTTAGCACCAGCATCATATATACAAAATAAGGAAACGTTATTGAAAACAAGTATTGACGCAAAGAGCATACCGTACTCAATCTTCTCTACTGTCATACATTAGCTTTTAGAGGATTCTCGATAGTCGAGTAGCCTTGTTTTCTCAGATTCACTTATCTCTTACATCTGAGGTCGTGGGTTCGAATCCATCTCGGTTCAAACCTTATATTTATGACAGTTTGGCAGTAACTTGTGGAATGATGATGGTTTTACTCCGATTCGTGTACGATTTATTCTTTCACTGTTACATCTTGATGTAATGTGTGATGTTTTAAACATTGCGTTTTATCGTATAGGAAAGGTTAAAAAATTAGCCATTTAATCTAATCCCACATTCAGGGTATCTATTAATTGGTTTAAACGTATTTGTTTTACTTCGATTGTGAAACGAGTTCTTACAACTTAGGCAAATCAGGCCCGAAGTCTTCCTGGTTAGAACCAGTACTAAGCATATGCGGATAAAGTGTCTTGTTCAAGGACATCGCATATAGCCGTGGCGGAGGATCGAACCCACGACCCTTCGATCTTAGGTTCGGTGCTCTACCACTGGACCACGCGCTCCACACAATCTATTATTTAAAGGTGGCAATACCCAAGTGTCCATTCCAACCCCCCCCCCCCCCCCCACACACACACAAGTACGTGCTTTTTCCGTATAATTAATCTTTTTAAAACATAGTATTTAATAATGTCCGACGTCGAAATGAAAGAAATTTACTCAGTTTAACTGGCAATGGGTTATTGTTTATTAAATAACTTAAATATATTTTGGTATACGATAATTGATAATTGTGTTTTGGTTGTTTTTAAACAAAGGTGTCCACAAACCTTTTAGACACACCTTGTAAATACACGCTAAAGTTCAAGTGTTAAACAATATCACCAAATGATATGTATGCAAAAGGTTAATATAAATTGCTGAGAAGATAGTATAACAGAATCACGTCCAAAATATGAAATATATATAATAAAACCGGCTATATTTTTTTTGCAAATGATGGCACTTTATGGTTATAAAGATCAATTGTATAAGTGTGTCTATTGTACAATGAATGTCTCCACGTTTAATATACATGGTTTGTCCTATTGTGTAATGACCTTTATTAATATCCTTAATTGATTGTTTGGCCCTGTCTATCGTTTCATATTTATGATCAAATCCACACTATCCCATTGGATTATCTAGTGTTGATCTGTCTGTAAAAAGACCCGCAATTCTATCTTTTAATCAAATTTATACACGTCTTTATTTTGCGTCATATTCTGTTGATTGCTATTCAAACTGGCAATAATTTTGGCAAATCCAGCGGTAAAAGGGTCAAAGATTAATGTCAACACATGATTTAAAAATGTAGTGTCCGTAAGGTGTGAAGTGGAGATAGATATTTGTGCGGCGGGCACACCCGGGGAATGGGGCAACAAAGAAATTCTGATACTTGGGAATTAGACAGTTAGACGGTGACACAGCTGAGAAATTAGATGTAAGAATTGGTTTAAACATATTTTATTGCATAATTCACACAGCAAACGGGTTGATATAAGAATTGATTTCCATCCTGGGGACTTTGATTAAGGTGTCATTCCTACGGGTGGGTAGGGAATGAGTCTAAGGTGTCATTCCTATGGGCGAGTGGAAAATTAGACTAAGACTTTATTCAAATGTATAAGTGGTATATTACTCTACTGACGGTCTCATTCTACAGATTGATGGATAATCAGACTTAGGTGTCGTTCCTACTGATGGATGGATAATTAGACTAAGGTGTCGTTCCTGCTGATGGGCGGATAATTAGACTAAGGTGTCGTTCCTATTGATGGGAATTAAACAACCATTCTGGACATATTTCGAATTCCCCTGGGTGCCTCCGCCGCTCCCAGTAGAGAGAAACATTGATGGGTGTATAGCGAGTACATATTCAACTTCAAACGGACATAAAGTCCGCTACATGTACGGACAGGCTTAAACCCACAACCTACTGGTCCTGGGTCCGATGTAGACAACACTCTTAACTTAGAAAGGAAAGCTCGAGGAGAAGGTCTGTATCAAACGAAGGGATAATGGCTATTGCGGAATCACGGACACACGCTAGCCAGATTGAATAAGGTCAGCTTTTTATAATTGGGACATTCGAATTGCCGTCTCTAGATTCATAAAACAAAACAAAAGTGTAAACCGTGCAATGTGTCGTAATAGATACAGTATAATGACATGCTATACATCAGTCTTTTAAAATGTGATGAAGACACAAGTGGTATTTCAAATAGTTAGTTTAAGCAGTGATATATATATCCACATTTTTTAAGCCACTAGGGTTTGAGTAACCTCTGGGCCACCGATTACGATTTAACTAATTCAAATTTAATATAACATTAGAAACATAGCGTAGAAAAAGAGGATATTAGGCATATAACCTTTAATTTATAAAAATACGGACACACAAAAGAAAGACTAAATCAAATTAAGCGGTCTTTCTTTGTACATTTTTACACCAATTAATCTATTGGTATATTTTTGGCGATTTCATAAATATAATAGGTAGACAACTTACCTGAGTTACAACTGATTTTCCATCCAAAATAGTGATCAATAATGTGTTGCCATAGCTACAGCACTTGTAATACTCCTGTTTTAGTCTAACTAAAGCAAAGTAACCGATACAAATGCATATGCATCGTTTATTAAAAAAAATAATTTTTAAAAATTGTCCATCAGCACTGTAATTTAAAAACTATCATTTTGTCAACAAAAATTATGAATCAAAAGAAACAGTTAAATCTCAAACGCAAACGACGCTATAGAGTTATTAAGACACGGGGTTTAATTTATGCGTCTTATCGATGATAGGCAGTATGTTAACACTTGGGGGAGCGTAAAAAATCGTGGTTACCAAGCCCCATAACGTTTAAAACAATATAGCTTGTTTAAATAGCGGTCGTCTTGGAGTTAGAGATGGCCAGGGCGAGATAGCGAGGACGTGGCCAGCTGCCATGAGACATATCAACGATTGTGGAGTCCTGCCATATAGTTATTAAACATATTAGTTAGGGGGTGTTTAATGTAAGTATGGCTAACGGTTGAAGTATGAATGAGCATTAATTGTTTTATATTGATTATTTAAGGACTGCTTAGTATTTAGAGTGTTTGTGAATCATTCTTGAATCCGTTTTCTGGGTAGAACCAGTATTAGATCTTGTTTTCGATAGGCATTCGAGACGACCATGAGATCGAACCCGCGACATAATCTGTAGTACGGATTCAGCTCTCCCCATTGGGTCCGTTAACTAGCAATGTTGGGAAGGCCGCGTTTGCGCACGTTGATTGCTCAATTGCTTCAACAAAATGTTTGATAACGTCACAGTTTTAGTAAGCCGTTCAAATGCTATGAATTATGGGACAGGCATAGAATTCCCTGCTTTTTCATTAGTGGTTAATATACCTGATTCGGGAGATATCAGGTTCTGGGATAGACTAACCTGCGACCTCTGGCCTGAGTGGCTAACACTCTGTCTACCACAACATCATCGCTACCAAGCATTATTTGATATATTATGCATTTATACTTGACAATTAATAAATCCGCAATATGTACCCTCTCAATGACGTTTCGGTGTACAGATATAAATATACCAATCTCTGAAATCGTCTGAATAAAAGATGGCGCGGTATTAACAGAGAGATAGATGAACGAGTATAAATAGGTGCGGTTATGTGAAGAGAACTGCGTGGTCCAATGGTTGTACATCGGACCCAGGATCGGAGGGTCGTGGGTTCGATCCTCCGCCACGGCTATGTATGGTTTCCTTGAGCAAGACACTTTATCCACATGTATGCCTACTTAATACTGTATGTTCTATCAGTAAGAGTCTACTAACATGTTTCATAATCGATGTAAAATAAATAAGTTGAAACCAGATTTTAAACCAAAGAGTTGGGCATTGAACTTCCACTGTAACCCCTGTTATCCTACATTAAGTTGTAGGAGCACAATTTAGGAAGAAATCAAAATATATATAGATACGTCTTGAATAGATTTAAAGTGACTGAAGTGAGACAAAGCGGATGAACAGAAGGAGGAGGGCGAACGTGAAGGCAATTTAATAAGGAGAAGATGAAGAAGAAAAAAAAGAAATAGAATGTATAAACGAGTTGAACAAATAGCATGCTGAGCAAACCTCTTGAATAATTTAGGTATATATTTCAGGTAGGCCCTAGTTGCATAGCACATCTAAAGCATACTACCGTCCTTCATTGATCTGACAATGGCGAATCTAGGGATTGCATGGTGTCCGCAATCCTTTTAAAATTTCCAAAATATTAGAATTATATTGTTTAAGCAGACATATTAACATGTAATTAGGGCACTGATTGAAGTGAAAATTGTGAAAATCATGTCCATGGACCCCTGAAATCTAACAACACTAAATAATTAGAAAATGCGAATTCCATTAGAGTAAAAATGGACGCCTCCTCACTCACTGCAAGTCCTGGATCCGCCTATGCAGTATAACGCTTATAGATCTATATATCGTCTACAGTCAGTTACCACTTTTAAAGGGTGATTTTTACGTTGGCGGTGTCTCCTGCTTGCATCCTCTCCTGGCAAATTCCGGAATTTATCGACATCTGCCGAAAGAAAATCAATCATATGACTTGTCACGTGATTGAAAATGGCAGACAACGCCAATGAAAAGGTGAAGCTGTCTATTTATTTATACTTTATATCATATGAATATCTCAATGTCTGTAAGTCATTCATTGTATATAGCATTTATGGGTATTAATCTATTGACTTGACAGTTCTTTAGACATAATAGTGTATAATCGCGGATAAAAACTGATTTTTAATATAAACTGTTTCATCCTCTTTCATATTCGCCCCTGATAATTGTAAGCGACGCTGTATGACTATCGCCAAATTTCACATTGAAATAAAGACACATTTCAAATTGTTACAGTCGTGAAGTCATGGTCCTCTGATCACACCAAAAAGCGTGCCATGATAGAGCAAATTTTGCCGTATTGCACATAATGGATTAGTCCATTAAAATACTCTCTATTACCATCATAGTACTATAGAACTTCGATGGCACACGACGGTACTAGACAAAATAGTTTGAGTTAAGGGATGTTTGAGCCAAGTATTGTTCAACATCATACCATACATATACATGTATATACATCAAAATAGTAATTCGTCCGTGATCAGATAGGTGGTTCAAGCTATATCTGATGTTTAAGTCAACAAAGTTCTACTGTATAACTGAAAAACCGTTCAAATTGACCACCAATCAAGTGCAATTATATTAAAAAATTATGAATAATATTCTAACTTAAGTTAATATTAAATACTAAACAGATTTTTAACATCAATGATTTTATATTGTAGATGTTTCTTGTGACATGTTTTCTACTGACCACGTTGTCCACGTGGGTTGGTATAAGTGGCCTGGATAATGGATTGGCATTAACCCCACCTATGGGTTGGTTGTCATGGGAACGGTATTTGTGCAACACTGACTGTGAGAACGACCCAGATAATTGTATTAGGTATGTTTTTAGATACCTGCTTCGCGAAGTAAATTGTAACTTGACCTTGTTAAGATTTCACTATCTACAACAAAACTTTCTGTTATAAATTTAAATAATATAAGCGTTTTTCAGTTTTACAATATCTAATATTAAATACCTTTATGATCAATAGGAGCTGAGAAGGTTGTTCATTTGTTCATTGTATATTTATAGTTGTATGGTTAAGCATTGAAGCACTAGATGCAGGATTGGGGGAATTTCGAGTACTATAAATTTCAACTGTTTATCTATGGCTGTTATCATATGAATTCATACATCTGTTTAAAATCTAAATAATATTTCAGTGAGCACTTATACAAGACAATGGCAGACCTACTCGTATCTGATGGTTACCGTGATGTTGGATATGAGTATGTGAACATTGATGATTGCTGGATGACTAAGACGAGGGATAGCAATGGCTCTCTGGTTCCCGATCCAGAAAGGTTCCCTAGTGGAATGAAAGCTCTAGCAGACTATGTGAGTTATAATATTGTTATAATTATGTTACCGTATCCTCATATATAAGCTGCATTTTATGGGGTCTTAAGCGGGCATGCAGGTTATACTAGAGTAAAGATGTTATCAAATCTCTTTCAATTTTTTAAAAAAATGCTTGCATGTTATACACGGATATGCACTTTTTTTCCCACAAGTTTGAGTTTAAAATCTGCTTGCATGTTATTCCCAGGGGACCGGGTCATACTCAGAAGATTACTATATGTTACATAATAATTGTGCATTATTATTTTCCGATGCTCAGGTTCATTCTAAGGGACTGAAACTTGGAATATATGAAGATTTCGGCACACATACTTGTGGTGGGTATCCTGGAAGTAAATTTTACATGGAGAAAGATGCGAACACTTTTGCATCATGGGGCATTGATATGGTGAAACTGGATGGATGTTATACGGACATTGCAGACATGGATGAAGGTATTTTTGTTAACATAATTAACATTGTATATTAAATTGCATTGTGAGCAGGACCTCCGTGGCCCAGTGGTCTAAGGCGCCATCTCAAGATCACTTAACTCTCACCGCTAAGGTAGTAGG
Organism: Panopea generosa; assembly: GCA_029582155.1. NCBI lineage: Eukaryota > Metazoa > Mollusca > Bivalvia > Adapedonta > Hiatellidae > Panopea > Panopea generosa. Next base: position 11,270,599 of record CM055896.1, on the reverse strand, counting down.
TTCGAGTCCCGTTCGCTCCAAAAACTTTGTTAAAATATTTCCAGTTATTTGCAGAAGGACAGTGGTTCTACATGTACTCAGTCTGAGGTCTTCTTCCACCAGTAAAACTGGATATGCCATATAAAAATGTGTTGAAAATGGCGTTAAACCCCATTCAAAAAAAAAGAAAAAGATGAATTGCATTGCACATGGTTTTTGATGCTGTTTGACTTGAAATCATTTAAACTTTGCTAGTTATTTGAACGTTCATATGTTATGAATGTTAAATGATAATTTTGTTTTAATAAAACATAACAACAAAAACAGTTGGACGTAATTTCATTCAGCCATATCATTTTCAATGAGGTAACACTAAAATTAAAAGACATGATAAGTGCATCAGTACCAAGTGTGGCTGCACTGCGCCTGCCCTAATGACTGCAGCACACCTAGAACACATGAAATTGATGTAATTCATAATGTACACATATGTGTAGTTGTATTCCTGTATAATATGTCAGACAGGTGTAAATCTACGAAATTACAATTGCCTCATATTAACATCTAAGTTGTATTGTTAATACATGAGTATTGCTGTTGAATGAGTATTTCATAATTTTGTATGGGTATTATGGCTGTAGGCCTAAATAGCGAAAATAACCTTATTTTTGCGTAAATAAGAAAAATTAGCGAAAAGAAGGCATATTTTTTTTATTTTTAATTCAAATTAATTTTATCTTTACTCATATGGTCTTCTTAAAAGCAAAGATAAAATTAATTTAAATTTAAAATAAAAAAAATATGCCTTCTTTTCGCTAATTTTTCTTATTTTCGTGAAAATAAGGTTATTTTCGCTATTTAGGCCTACCCGTATTATGGTCATTTGAGTATTAATCTTGTATTGAAGGTTATCCAGCAATGGAGTTCTTCATGAATCAGACAGGACGTCCAATGTTGTACTCCTGTAGCTGGCCAGCCTATGTTGTATTTAGTAAAAAAGTTGTAAGTATCTTTTATTACACCTGGTCCATTTCACCTCCATTTCACTTGTGCAATAGGCGACAATTGAACTTACGACAGATTGAGTGCTGGTCAGATGTTTTGAGAACATTCCTATCATGGGCACTCTATGGACAATTCAGAACACAATGTATCATGCTTTTTTTTAGTTATGCCAATGTTATAAAAAACATGTAAATAGGCTTGTACCAACCTAGAGGAGATATATTAGCACACTACTGATTGTCTAAACCTGTATAAGTTGTCACCTCTATTAAGCAGCCACTTGTCTTAAGCAGCTACATTTGTTATTTCCCATTTCTATGTTTTCAGAGCAAATTTACCTGTATTAAGCAACAACCTGTCTTAAAAGACCACTTTTGCTTCTTCCCTTGACTGGCTGCTTAAGACAGGCTATTGTACAATTTTGAAATGTTTGAAATTGTAATGCAAATAATATTTTTTTCTTTTTTAGTAGAGTTCCAGTTCCACTGTGTAGCAGGTTGTATTTGGCAAATCCAGTTTTAATGGGGGAGGAAAACCTCAGATTTAATCTCGGTAGAATCACTGTCCTTCCACAAGTAACTGGCAAACTTTCTCACATGAAGTTGTTGGACTGAGCCAGGCTCGATCCCACGACCTCAGCAGTGATAGGTAGTTTGTCATTAGACAACAGCTCCTAATTAGACCACTTGTCCAAGAAGGTACTACTCTCAAGAGATATGAAAACGTAACACAGGGAGAGATATGAAAACTTAACACAGGGAGAGATATGAAAACGTAACACAGGAAGAGATATGAAAACGCAACACAGGGAAAGATATGAAACGTAACACAGGAAGAGATATGAAAACGTAACACAGGGAGAGATATGAAAACGCAACACAGGGAAAGATATGAAAATGTAACACAGGAAGAGATATGAAAATGTAACACAGGGAGAGATATGAAAATGTAACACAGGGAAAGATATGAAAACGTAACACAGGAAGAGATATGAAAACGCAACACAGGAAGAGATATGAAAATGCAACACAGGGAAAGATATGAAAACGTAACACAGGAAGAGATATGAAAACGCAACACACGGAAAGATATGAAAACACAACACAGGGAGAGATATGAAAATGCAACACAGGGAAAGATATGAAAATGCAACACAGGGAAAGATATGAAAACGCAACACAGGGAGAGATATGAAAATGCAACACAGGGAGAGATATGAAAACGCAACACGGGGTAAAATATGAAAATGAAACACAGGAACAGATATGAAAACACAACACACGGAAAGATATGAAAACACAACACAGGGAAAGATATGAAAATGCAACACAGGGAAGGATATGAAAATGCAACACATGGAAAGATATGAAAACGCAACACAGGGAGAGATATGAAAATGCAACACAGGGAGAGATATGAAAACACAACACAGGGAAAGATATGAAAACACAACACAGGAAGAGGTATGAAAATGCAGCACAGGAAGAGATATGAAAACACAACACATGGGAAAGCTATGAAAACACAACACAGGAAGAGATGAAAACAGAACACAGGGAAAGATATGAAAACACAACACAGGAAGGGATATGAAAACACAACACAGGGAAAGATATGAAAACACAACACAGGAAGAGATATGAAAACATAACACAGGAAGAGATATGAAAACAAAACAGAGGAAGAGATATGAAAACACAAGAAGATGAAAGGCAAACCACCGAAGGTGATAATTGCTGATCCCATACCTGTAATTTATTGCCACATGTATCTGTACTGGCAGTAAGTTAATTGGGTCATCAAATTGTTATGATACAAATACAAGCGAGACACACGCTAATTAGGCAATCAACTCTCCTGCTTGTTTGGGTTAAAGCGATAACACGGAAAATTGAGTGAACAAAATCAAACACTAATTGACATTTAGCATATTTGAGTAAATATTGACAGTCATCTGATATGAATATAAACTTAAGATTTTTAAACAAGAATCATTATTCACAATGTCTGAAACGCAAAGTAGTCTCATAAAACACATTTTGTTTTTCTATTATATCACACTTTATTGCAATGTTCGCGCACTGGGCAAATAGACAATTACACACGGAAAACAACGTACAACATACGTTTGCGTAGAAGAAAATGACGCATATAAACAGTAGAATTTACCATGATTTAAGATCAATCCACAGTACACATCAATATAAACAAAGTTTATATCATGTGTAAATATAACAACAACGTGTTATATTGAGTAAAAAACAACAAAATGTACACATATATTTTCAATGATTTATGAAGTGGGTGGGGTAACGGTAAAAAGATGCACAAAGGTAAACTCCTGATAAATAGAAGTCCAGATATTTCGAATTATTTTTACGGTCCCACGGAATTCGAAATAATGAGTTATGACTGTATATACACTTGTGCTAAATATGTTGCGTTTTCATATTTCTTCCTGTGTTGCGTTTTCATATCATGCTTACAATGCATATACCGTTATCTCTTATTTTGTCTCAATTTATACCTTATGATGTGTTTGAATTTATACATTGTGGCTGGTTTATCTGTACTATACATACTTACGTTTGCATTATCTTTATCTCCTTTGTAGCCAGATTACACGAAAATAGCCGAGTTCTGCAACATATGGCGTAACTATGGGGATATTTCAGACTCCTGGGACAGTGTCAAAAGTATTATAGAGTTTTATGGGAAAGATGAGGGAAATTTCAGCAAAATAGCTGGCCCAGGACACTTCAATGACCCTGACATGGTAAGTTACATGTACAGTGGGGAATTTCAGTCAAGGGTTTCGGTGGGGAATTTCAGTCAAGAGTTTCAGTGGGGAATTTCAGTCAAAAGTTTCAGTGGGGAATTTCAGTCAAGAATTCCAGTGGTGAATTTGAGTCAAGAGTTGGGGAAACTTCAATGACTCAGAATTTTCAGTTGTATTTTTGTGTACATACTATTTGTTTCTCTGTAAATTACTTTTTGTCTTGTATTTAATCTGTAATGAAAAAAAGTAAACACATAAATATACACCAGCTTTTGATTCATGACATTTGGTGGGTGGCTATGGTTGGGGTTGGAGCATATATTTTCATTATATTTTTAATATGGAGATGGGAGGTTGAAAATCATGATTTTAGATAGGGATTTAGCTGCTCATATGCATATTGAGGCATTTTCAGGTGGCATATCCCCCAATTCTGGAACAAAATTTTTAGTCAAATTAACAAAATGTACCATGTTCGTCAACTTTTAAGTGGTGGGGCACCCTGCCTTGGATCCGCTAGTGGGCATTCATTATTTTACTGTTTGCTTTTTAAGCTGGTCATTGGTAACTTTGGCCTAAGTTACGAGCAACAAAAGGTGCAGATGGCGCTGTGGGCAATTATGGCAGCACCTCTACTGATGTCGAATGATCTGCGGAACATACCTTCTCAATCAAAGGCTTTGCTGCAGAACAAAGGAGCCATAGCGATTAACCAGGATGTGTTGGGAGTGCAAGGTGTGAGATTGCTTACGGTAAGTTACGACCAATCTGGTATTAATGTTGTTATTTGCTGTTTACTCGTGTTCATATATCAGAACAATTTGTACACCTTATGGACGTATAACCATATGAAAATAATAATCACTTGTGGAGTTTATGGTCCATTGGTAGAGCATTGTATCCCAGTTCAATCCTCACCCACGACCACATGCGGTGTCATTGAGCAAGACACTTTATCCACATGGAAGACTTGTTGTAATAACTTGTTTCATAATTGAAGTAAAATAAATAAGTTTAAAATTCTCACCAAATATTACAACCAGTATCTGTTACTACCGGTAAATTCATATTTAAGAAATTATAAAGACTTATTTTCGTCCCGGTTTCGAGAAAAAAAACTGGGACCTGAGAATCGGCATATTAATACATTTCCTTATTTCTGGTGTATATTTGAATAAAGGGAAGTAATGTGTGAATAAAAGTATGTGTACACAAGTGAAATGTACACTTGCGATGAAAATTGTTTGTATAATGGAAAAAATATACTCTTAAAATTAAAAGGCATGAAAGGCAAATAAAACTGAGATTTTTTTACATAAACATTAAATTTTGCTTGTAAGTGTTTGAGGTATGTCACTGGTCAGTTCGTCCTATATATCCTTTATATCCACGCCTATGATTGAATAAACTGATAGCTCTTAGCTTGCTCTTCTGATCAATGATGTCATTTGTGCACAATGGAAACCCAAATTAGCCTACAAGTTACTGATAGACTTTTTAGGGTTTGGCTCTCAGTTGGTAAAATCTTATCAATACACCATCTAAATGAAGGTGGAATAGTCTTAAAAGAGATTAATTATCTTAAGATGAGGAATATTATAAAATTATCACATAATTTACAGTGCAGAAATGTAATAACCCATGACATATTTATTTAATATCACTTCCCATCCAAATGTAATAACCCATGACATATTTATTTAATATCACTTCCCATCCATTACTCAGTGTGTTTCGTTTAACTTTTTTGTTTACTTCAGGCTTGCCAGTATATATATAAATTACCTTGATTTGTCATGGTGAAATGATGTTATTTTAAGATGTTACATCTTTTACATCACTTGACGACGGACGGAAACTAATATACCCTATTTATTCTTGTTCCTTGTAGAGGTGATCTTTTAAATAAATGGTAAATGGGCAATTTTCCAGTCATATATGATATAAAACAGTCTTTCATTCATGCTCAGTTTATATTAATTTATTAAAATTGCTGGCAAAATTGATATAATACTCGGCATAGCCTCGCATAATATATTTTTGCTAACTCGTTAAATAAATTCAGTAATAAATGAGCACAAATTTAAGATTCTCTATAATATCACATTCGTGAGAGGGTGATTGTAATAATGCTTACCCTGAGGAAAAAATTATCATCCCCAGTTTGACCTGAGGTCAAACTTGGGATGATAATTTTTTTAAATTTATTTATTATACCAAAACATTTTCACATAGTGGCAAAATGTGTATCTTTTCTGCACATATGATAGTAAATAGAATTACACTGCTGATTGTAACATTGGGTTCAACGAGGATTGGAAAATAACTTTAAAGGAGTATATCAGGAAAAATGCTATACATGTTTGTCTTAAAAATTAAAATAATTATTTAAATGAATAAAAAGTATCTCATTATCTTTATTAAATAAAATCTAAATGGTTTGGGATGTCAAACCCGCCAAATGTGACAAAATCAATATTTAAATTGGAGTGGTAAACTTGAGAAGAAATCCTCATTCTAAAAATAGACAGCACTTATATACTGCTTAACAACATTTGCATCGTCATTCAGGCTCTTTCCAAGATGAATCAATTTTCACTACTAAACCTGTATAACAGATCAAATTTAAATAAAAGTGAAATCAGGTTACTCATTTAATATGTCACAAAATATGTTACAATTTTAAGCTGGAAATCAGTGTATGGGGTCAGTAAATATATACAGGCATAATATATTGGAAAAAAATATTTTTTAAAACATTTTTGAAAAATCCAGATGGATTCCATTTAACATGCATATTTTCTTCACATGTAATAGTTACATAAACATACATCTTATATATACATATATGTATTATATGCATGTGATAGTGAATAAAACTATCACCCAGCTGTAAAAACAGTCACATGACTGTATGGGAATTTAAAGAGCTATCTATTTGTCAAATCACACACTAAAATATACTTTAAAAACCTCACTGTTTTAGGCATGAATCTCCCAGTAAATAACCACTATACTCATAGGTTGGGGTCCTGAAAATATCACATGTTTGATTTGAGGTACATGATGCACATGCAGTGTGACTTGTTTATAAACCAGTTGATTGGACAGCCCTGTGTAAAAAATATCTTTTTAGTTTTCAGAATTATATTTGACTATAATACACGTGTAGCAAAATGGTTATACAGTCAATTTTGTCTTCAGCAGCCAGTCAAGGGAAGGAGCAAAAGTGGCATTTTAAGAAAGATTGTTGCTTAATACAGGTTAAATAGCTATGAAAAGCATAGAAATGGGCAATAGGAAGTATTGCTGCTTAAAACAAGTGACTGTTCTATGACCGTTTATACAGGTTTGACTATAATAATGTAGATTATGATAACAAGCACAGTATGAAATATTTGATGTCTTGTTCTTTTGCAGATTGGTCATATTGAGCTATGGGTTAGGCCCTTATTCCCTCGAGGTCAATCAATGGCATTTGCTGTCCTGAATCTAAGCGGTATCGGTGGTCCATCAAAAGTGAGTAGTTGTAAACAATAAGGCTTTCTTATTTGAGAGAAATGACCTGATAATTGTACTGACAAAACTCTCAAAGACATTTGAGGGGTTTTCAGTGGCCGAGTTGTCTAAGGTGTTGTCTGAAGCTCAGTTACCCCTCACCATTGAGGTCGTTGGTTCAAAAAATATGAATCAAGGGATGGTGAGTTCGAATCCCCCGCCCGGCAACAGTCTCCGTGATGATTGATATACGACATTGTGTCTCATTATCATTCATCTCTCACCACTGATTCAAGTGGGAAAGTTATCAGTTACTTGTGGAGATGGGGTGTGCTCGAGAACTGGTTAATCTCAGGAAACAGTGGTTAGGTTAACTGATCGTCTATTAGTCCTCGATGGCATAAAAATGATGCTAAATATGCAGTCAGTCAATCGATCAATCAAAAAATATGTAAGAAAGTTTGCCAGTTAATTGCGGAAAGGTGATGGTTCTACTCAGATTCCTGCAGTCTTCCTCCACCAATAAAATTTTGTATGCCATATATAACCTGTAATGTGTTAGAAATGACGGTAAAGTCTACCTGGTCAAAGTTTTAGTTTCTAACTGAATTTTGTAAATTAAGATCAAACAAACATATTTAACAAAATATAATCCAGAAAACTGAATTTCAGTCACAGAAGTTTCAACTTTGTATACAAAATCCTCTACATGTGTTTGCATGTATTGTTTGGACTCCTGGAGTTTCAAATATAGGCAAATATTTTTGAAAGAGTGTTAATTTTAAAATTATAAATTTATGTCACTAACATTTAAAGGGTTAATAGTTTAAACTAATTTATTTTCCTTTGATTGTGAAACAAGTTCTTACAACTTAGACAATCTTCATTGGTAGAACCAGTACTAAGCTTATGCAGGAAAAATGTCTTGCTCAGGGACACCACACAGCAGTGGGGGAGAGTCGAACCGACAACCCTCCGATCATTGATACAGTGCTCTACTGCTGGACCATGCGCTCCACTTGACGGGTTGTATATGGCAGTATGCAGATGTGTTGGACTTTATTTGACAAATCAAATTTTGTTTTCATGTACTTTATGAGTAATGAAAACAGTCCGTATTTGCTTTTTGACAGTATTACTAAGATAATTACGTGAACCACATCCAATTTGAAAACATGCTACATCTATCTTGTATTTTTGTTTTGTAGGATAGCATTCCCATGAAAACAATTGCAGCTGGAGTTCTGAAAGGAGGAAAATACGATCTAACAGAAGTGTTCTCTGGTAAAGTGGTGGGAACATATAAGACCCAGGACTCCGTGAATGTAACTGTCGACCCTTCAGGGGTTTATCTGGGGCGACTGGATCTACATAAATAACATCTCTGTACCTTTAACACTTGTTCTCCAGTAAAGTGGTGGGAACGTGTAAACCTCAGGACGCCGTGAATATAACTGTCGACCTTCTGGCGTATATCTGGGGCGACTGGACCTACATTAGTAATATCTCTGTAGTACAGAGTCTCTACCTTATACACTTGGTGCAATATAATATGTATATACTGGCATTAGGTGTGCCTAATATTCAATAAATTAACAAAGTATTAGATAGAAAAATTAAGAAAACATAGCAACTTAATGAGGGAACTAGTGTGGATTGTATTTTGATAAATTTTTATTTTGTAAGAAGTGTAATCTTTCTTGGGGTTAAATTTTCAGTCGGCCAGTCATACTGTTATGGGAGTAAGTACACAAATAAATATCCTTTCTCTCTGATGTACTTTAACTCTTGGAAACACAAATTAATCATTCGTTAATTTCACGTACTAGTTAGGCTAATAGTATCCTAATTACTTCCCCTGAACAATTAATAAAATAGTGCTCATATTAATTTATTAAACAAGTTGGCAAAAATATTGCACACAGTTTACCTATGCACAAACAAGTTTAATCAATTCAATAATTAATGAGGACAAATATGAGATTCTTTCTATCACATAACTCAGGAAAATGGTACATATGCCATTTTTTTTTAAAATCCTCCCAGTAAGAAACAAGAAAAAGTTGTCCATGATTCTACAACACTTTACATTATATCAGTTTTTGTCTGTTGTCCCATGTCGTAATGTGTCGAATAGCGTCATTTTACCATGATAAATCAACATCATTACTAAGAATTTCCGGCAGGTTTAATAGAAAGTATAAAAGCTGAGTTATATGGACAACGCCAAGCAATGAATTAGCAGTGATATTACACAAGGTTAACCCTTTACTTCATATAGACTCCTTTCGACGCCTGTAATATAGAAGGCTTTTGACACCCCTAATATAGAAGGCTTTTGACACCTCTAATATAGAAGGCTTTTGAATTATTGGGTGAATTATGTTTATGTTAACTGACAGAGTGGAAAACAGTGCAGGAAGTGTTCAGATTGCTCGTTACGACAATCTGAACTCTTCCTGCACTGTTTTCAAAGGCCTTCTGTGATTGGTGCGGGAAAATGCGTATCTATAGAGTAAAGGGTTAATATAAAAATTATGTCCTGTGTTTATTACACTCCTGCACCTTACATCATGTGGTATAAGTGATTTACCTGTAGAATAGGTATCAATATATATTGTAGGTGAATTTCAGGGGGTATTTCTAAATACAATAGAGCTTTCTCTCCAGTAGTGACCTTAATGTGAATCTTGTAGTGAATTTAAACTTGGTTGTTAGAAAATAGTTGCCTGGCTGTGGGTTTCTGTATTTGATTGCAAATTTATAAAATTTATATAAATATTATATATATGTATTTTTACAGATTAACAGTTTATCTATTTAATCTTTATTGTTGATTACCTTTAGTCGTGACTTTTCTTTACCTGCACGGATGATGAAAATCTATACATTATAAAATGGTCCGTCCATCTCTGTATTAATTTATAGTGCTTACTGGTATGTGTATTTTAACTGCAGGCTGTGTTCACGCAATTGTTAAATTTAACACTATGTTTCATATTTGATGGGAGAACTAATCAATAATTATGCATACAGTACATTATGCACAGTCTAACCTGTCTTAAGCAGCCTGTCGAGGGAAGGAGCAAAAAATGGCCTTTAAAGACAGGTTGTTGCTAAATACAGGTTAATTTGCTCTGAAACCATGGAAATGCGAATTAGCAAATGTGGCTGCCTAACACAAGTGGCTGCTTACACAGGTTTGACTGTACATGGTACTTGGATGAAAAAAATAAAATTTTCTTAATTCATTATATACTATATGCTCTGATGTATTTCTACTTTTATGTTTGAATGAACACAGTAAACACTTTTCAGTCATTATGGCTTTGTCCCTTAACAACAGTTAAATTTAACCTTTGATACATACATTGTATTATCTGGGAGCACTCATATATAATTATGCATACAATAGCTGCTGTTACCTGCTGTTACCAAGTCTTCAATTCACAGTAAACTGTATACATGTAAACCCTGCTTATTAAGTTACCCATCCATACATTTCCACATTTATGTATAAATGGACATATATAATACAGTGTATATATAAAGTATTTTAATTCATTTAAGGACGATTCATTCAAAAGAGCAGTTGTGAAATTCATTTAAAGAGCTTCTAAATTTCCCATAATACTGCTTTCATTCATTAAAACTTATATTGGTTTTAGTTAATATTAAAGATGTACCTATCGACTCACTTTTTATGGTTTCTTATATAAGGACAATATAAAGTAAAGAATCCCTTTAAAAGTTATCCATTTTTTCATATTTTGCTGTTGGCAGATTGAGAGCATCAAGTTGTTTACATTATATGATTCGTAGTCTTACTTTGACGTTGTCTTCAACAAATTTCTGTTCTTCAGTGTTTGACAATTTGCTTACATCACCATCGTGTGTTTGAATAAGGAATCATTCCAAATGATTCGTAGTTAATTAATATTAGGAAGTTCTTACCAATATCCCAGTAAAGCTAGCAAAAACTCCATCATAGAAAACTGTATAGGTGCTGTCAATAAATGACTGCAGTAGAACTTCGTTGGCTTGAACATGGATGGCAAGAACACCACATATAGCTCAAACCACTTATTCCTATTCAATGTTTATACATACACATGTATAGTATGATGTTGAACTATATTTGGCTTGAAAAACCCTTAATGCTAACTGATTTGTCCAGTCCCGTCGGGTTCCAGTCATCGAACTTCTACTGTATATGGAAGTAGTTATATTCTTCTATTGTGTTATTCTGTACATACACTTGCTATGGCGAAAAGGAAGTACCATTATAGTCTATATTCATAATAATGGTAAAATTGTTGAGAAAGAGTATTTGGGAAGTTTAGTGGACTTAAAAGTATAAACTGTGATAAATTAAGTTAGTTTAAATATTTCTTTACTGTTTGATAATTAATGTATGAATAATACCTTTTTTCATGTCCCCGCCATTCAAAGAATGGTGAAGGGACAAATGTTTTACCCCTGTCGCTCCGTTTATGTTGTAACAAATCGATTTCCGATCATACACTGCAGAAGGGGGCCATGTATTTAATTAATATTTTGTGTGTTCATGTAGAATTATGAAATACCAGTTTCAAGTTTGATATTTGTCAATTTTGGTAAAATTTTACAGGAGTTATGGCCCTTCTTCAGCTTAATTTTTGGTAAAAAATTGATTTCCAATCAATAGCAGGGTCATTCTTGTCCACAGACACATTTCTAGTATTTAATTATTTATGTTAAACAAGTATTGTTGATCTGGAAAGAAAAAAGAATCTGCAGGAATTTCAAGATCTAGAAAACTTTTTATATATATTTAGTATAAAGATATATATTTATAGGGATTTACATTATATTTTATGTATTAGCTGTTCACATTCCATAGTCATTAATATTTGTCATGATTGGTGATTATTTCAATTCCTTGATTATGTGACTACTATATTAAAATTCATTAATATTGCCGTGTGTACCTTTCAACTTTTATACGTAGGAGTGTACTGATATGGTTTCAAATAGGAAATATTACAGCCTCTGTTGACCTGTTTTGTTAAGTTAAGCTGTCATTCGTTAAAACCTAAAACAGGTTAAATAGGTTAACCATCTGTTTGTTCAGAAAGATTACTTAAAAAATATCCAAGCTAAGTTTGTAATGTAGATTACTCTTATTTTTTCAGTTGGACAAAAAATGTGATTACAACCTGTTAACCATTAGGAGACTTGCGTATTGCTTGCAATTTATTTACGGTATACTGTAAATACTAGTAAGGAACTTATAATTTTGGTTTGAGGTTATGACAGACCTTGAAAGATTTAACTATATGTTGTATTGTGGATATATTATACTGATGACGGTTATATCCAACCATACATCTTAATCTGTATGATAACTTGTTCGTTTTTGTACATGGAGATTGAATCTGTAATCTTCTTTTTGGTGTCATATTACCATTATGCGTTGATGATGCACCATAAAATCCCATATAATACATTCTCACCATACATTCAACACATACTATACACTGACCATTGCTTGCAGGTCAGATTTTTACTATGCTATTGTGCTATTCGCACAATACATACAGTAGAACTTCGTTGGCTCAAACATGGATGGCTGGAACACCACAAAAAGCTCGAACCACTTTACTGGTCCCGGCTGATTCCTATTTCGATGTATATACAGGTATGGTATGATGTTGAACAATACATGGCTCGACCAACCTTTACCCCTAACTATTTCATCCAGTCTTGTAGGGTTCCAGATATCCAAGTATTACTGTATATAATTTTTTTATAATTTTCTCTTCTGGTGTCAGATCTTTTTTACGTAGTGAAGTTAAAGAATGTACATGCTATTTTCCAGAAATGTATCTGAATAATATTTAAATAGTTTAGTTAATTAAAATGTCACTATTTGTATGCTCATAAGTTGTATTTGCTTATTAGAAATAAATTGATTAAGAACAATTATTATAGTACATGGATTTGGTTGTTGATGTTATATCCACTATTTTATCATAAAATACAGTTCATGTTTACTAGCAGATGAGCCAGACAGGGTTAGCTCAGTCAATAGAGCGTCTATCAATCCAGAGGTCCAAAGATCGAATCCTCGCCCTGCAGCAATCTCCGTGATGATTGATAAGACATTGCGTCTCATTGTCATTCGTCTCTTACCACTGATTCAAGTGGGAAAGTTATCAGTTACTTGTGGAGACGAGTGTGCCTGCGTACTTGTTAATTTTCCAGGATCCCAGGAAAGCATGGTTAGGTTAACCCCCGACGATACAAAAATAAAGCTAGATATTCAAGTAATGAAAAGTGAAGTGGTGATGAATTTGGCAAGATGTCAATTGGGGTTACCAAGAATAGAGTTTTAACACCATTTTCAGTACATGGCGAATTTACATGGCTCGTCCAATTTTATTGGTAGATGAAGACATCAGAATGACTGAATATAAAATCATTGTTCTGCTGCAAGTAACCAACAAACTTTCTTAAATAAAGTTTTTGTACAGATGGGCTCAAACCCATGACCTCAACAGTGAGATACAAGTGATGGACCACAAGGCCACAGAGAGGTTACCTAGAAATATGGATTAATGTGTTGTTCAAAAACAAAGGCCGGTCACCTTTGACCCCAACTTCTGACCTTCATTTTGATGAATTGCTGTGATTTCCATCACAGAGCACAGTAAAAACAGGAAGACTGACCTCCAACACCCCCACTCGATCTCATAACCACCATTCTAAATATACAGTCCTGGGGATTATGACACATCAATCAATAAGGAACACACAAGTACATGTAGTTTCATCTATGATCACTTGAAGCTTAATCAGATGTCGCCACATACACTCCAAATTTTCTATTGTGCTCCATCTGACAAGTACTTTAATGATTATTGCAAGGTCAAATATGGTGCAACTCGAAAACCGTAGCATACATCAACGTAAGAGTACATACATCAGAGAAGGAGTACACACATCAGAGAAAGAGTACACACATCAAAGTAAAGAGTTCATACATCAATGTAAGAGTACACACATCAAAGTAGAGTACATACATCAATGTAAGAGTACATACATGTAAGAGTACACACATCAAAGTAAGAGTACACACATCAAAGTAAAGAGTACATACATCAACATAAGAGTACATATATCAAAGTAAAGAGTATATACATCAATGTAAGAGTACACACATCCAAGTTAGAGTACACACATCAAAGTAAGAGAATACATCCAAGTAAGAGTACACATATCAAGTAAGAGAATACATCAAAGTAAGAGTACACACATCAAATAAGAGTACACACATCAAAGTAAGAGTACATACATCAACATAAGAGTACATATATCAAAGTAAAGAGTATATACATCGATGTAAGAGTACACACATCCAAGTTAAGAGAATACATCAAAGTAAGAGTACACACATCTAATAAGAGTACACACATCAAAGTAAGAGTACACACATCAAATAAGAGTACACACATCAAAGTAAGAGTAACATCAAAGTAAGAGTACACACATCAAATAAGAGTACACATATCAAAGTAAGAGTAACATCAAAGTAAGAGTACACACATCAAAGAAAGAGTACACAAATTAAAGTAAGAGTACACAAATTAAAGTAAGAGTACATACATCAAAGTAAAGAGTATACAAAATAAGAACATAAATATCAAATTCAGTTTCACAACTCGAGATGGACAACGTGGTCATGAACACTCACAAAAATAGATTATACTGGTTTAGCAAAAATAACAAGTTCAATTTTTCAAGGATTTTATTAATTTTTATCCAGGTTTTTTTTACATTTTCTTTAGCTCCATAAAAATAATTTGTCAAATATACAATTTATCATCTGCTGTTTAAAAGCTGATCTCTCGCAATCCACTGTGCAGCTGCATGTAACATAGCTTTTTTACAATTTCATGAAAAATGAAAATATTACATTCCCTCCATGTGCATGGATTGCTGTCAAAAAAGTACTTTCCTTCTCTAGAAAGTCTGCTGCCTAGTACAGTTTTTATAAATCATAATATTTCAGATGCAAGATTTGACTGTCGATAAGTGATATTTCAACTAAATACATCTTTTTTTTCATAGAGATCCAGCTTTAACAACAAATGACAATTAATAAAAATATTGCAAAAAAAAAAAAAAGGTGACCATATTAACATTTCAATCAATGACACACTCCACATTCTAACAGGCAGTCTGAGCAAATCCAATGGGCGAAATATGTATTAAAGCTTTTCCAAAACCTACACGCAAACTGTCTCATTCTACGTAATCTCTCTTAATAATAAATTTAGCTGCTTATTTTTTTTAACTTTCTCTCTGGAGACAATCTTTTCCTTGGGTAGAAAGACATCTAAATTTTCACCTTTTAATTTGTTCAAGCACGTTATTACACCATTATTATACGGGTAACTACACTTCTATAGCCATGATACTTGACAGTTTATGTATATTTTTTTTGAAAAGTTTTAACACATTGTAACAGATGGGAGAATGGAAGTTGTGGAAACTCAACATGTCAACAATTATAAATAATAACAACATTGCCAAAGAAAACCATGTTTTTTCAAGTTTAGAAATGGCTTCCCAATCTAATATACAACCTTGTCAAGACTGTTTTACGCAAATCTGTCAGCTTCCACATTTTTATATCAATATAACATTGTTCAAAATACTTAAAGAAAACAAAACGAACAAAATCATCTTTTATGTAGCAAGTGCTCACATTGTGTAAAACAAATATTAGTACCCCTTAAAGGGAATTTATCAGGATTCAACAATCTTTTAAAATTGATTAAAACGTTTTTTTCCAATATAGCATGTATATATATATATATATATATATATATATATATATATACTCATTGACCCAAATATTGCCGAAAGGATATATATTTAAATAAGCCAGAATAATATATTGAAAAGGGATTTCCTAACTTTGGCTACGCGCCTTTGCTAGACTAAAATAGATTTCCTGCATAAAAGTGCAACATATTTTGTGATGTATTAAATGAGTCACATGATTTAATGTTGATTTCAATTTGAACCATTATACAGGTTTACACTACTTGTAAAAATTGTTTAAAAAGAGTCAGAATAACTTCAAGCAGTATTTAAGTGCTGTCTATCTTTAGAATGGCGATTTTGTTTCAAGTTTACCAAACAAATTTAAATATCGATTTTGTCCCGTTACGATAGATTTGACATACCAAACCATTCGGATTTCATTTATTAATGATAATAACGCTTTTAAGCCATTTTAATAATTATTTGATTCTTTAAGACATTTATAGTGTTTTTTCCTGATATATTCCCTTTAACTGTTGAATGGTAATGTTAAAGTACTAATACATACACACCTGCAGCATACTAGCATGTCTCCATTACACAATATAAGGAGGAAATAAATACTGGTACAACGTATGTCACAGTGATTCTCTTAAAATTGTCAATATACATCAAATCCTATTGGTCATTCAGTAAGTGTTACAAATCTGTGACATGATAATTTTGTTTAAACTGTTGCTTTTAGCTCAAAATCTTTACATTTTGTTACAAGGTATGTAGTGAAATTGAAAATAAGGGATTCAGCCTATATGAATAAAACAAAAAGACAAATGCCGATATTTGGCTTAAAAATTACATGAAAAAGTTGAATGGGCAGCAAATACTTAACTTCCCAAATATATTTCAATTTCTAAATTGAGTTTAGATTAAAAGAAAAGAAATCTACGTCCAAGGGAAATGGAATCTCAGAAAAACTATCATTCAAGTTTGTACAAAATATAGTATAAGGTTTCAATGGCAACAAAAGTTTAATTAATCACAAGCTATGCTGGCGCCGTTCAGATATTTAAGTCAATAGAATTGACTAAGTTTTGATCATCATATCCTTTTGTATAATCCAGACAGTATTGTCTGCAAGGTTTTACCTGCTACTCATTAAGCTTGGCCAATATGTTCGGGCATTTCACTGCCTTTTTCGTGCAGCTATTCGTGAGTGCAATATGATGCCGATTTAATAATGTTTCGGTATCGGTTTATATTTCTTTCGGGCACAGAAAATCAATATACGAACATACACAGAATATTCATGAGTACCAGGTAAATCCCAACGCAGAACATTACAGTCTTATATGCCAGATAATAAATACACATATTATGCTTGCAATTTCTGAAATGAGTCAGATATCTACAATGGTAAATAAAATGAGTTTTATCACATTTTTAATCGTAAGATTCAAGGATGGTAAGTTAACAGTAATGTGAAGTTTTAAATGTAAATGTTTTTAGAAGTAAATGTTCATAACAATGCAATTTTTTTTAAAAATTTTCTTAACAAAATACAGATGGCCTGACGACCTTGCAAACTCATGCTGGAATTCCAAGCCTCAGTAATAAACTCGTAATCATTGTGTGCGAAACAATAACAGTAGGAGATTTGATAATTTAACAGCTCATGTCATGTTTGGGTGAACGTAGAATTGTTATCAACAATGATTTTAATAAACATATTTTGGTATCTTTCTGTTCAAAATCATGCTATTAATTGTATCCATTGCAGTTTTTAGAGGAATGGAAATTAAATTTTAATTCCAGCATCACACAATACATTTATGATCTGTATTTTAACACATTCAAATGACAAGTCGCCTAATAAGAAACAACTAAATGACTTTATAAACACAGTTGAAATGCAACTAGTTATTTAACGATGGTGTATATAAAAATACAACAATGCTGTATCTATTTTTCAAAAATAATAAATAAACAGTAATAAAACAATGTCTTTTTGAGGTAAAGTTGAAGATTTTGCTCTTTGAAATATAAAACACAATTCAAACAGTATACAAATACATTCTATAAACAAAAAATGACTTAGCAATTGATCATCTCATTTTATGAAATGTCAGAATCAAATATTTTTGACAAAGTACAAAAGCAAGGACTGTCAGAGAACAGCCCAACTCAACTATTTTCGCCTTGTTACAGAACAATGTTACCTATTGTCTCAGATTATAAGGTATGAACACTTATGCCAAGCTTCAGCCACATAGCTGCAGTCAAAAAAACACATGACAGCTTATATCAAAACTTTATTGCTGGTGAAGCAATGCAGATGCAGTGGATAGTAAAAAATCTCTATTTGTAAAATAGAGTAGTTAAAAGTTGTACTAGAAAACAAAAATCACATCACATATTTGTTGAGAAAATGTGAATAACTGATAACTTTAGTATTTTAAAGCTAAAACTGAGAATGAACTTCACCTATAACATTTAGTCCACCTTAACATAAACACACCAACATTAAAAAGTTTTTTTTTTCTGTCAACGAAATACAGAAAATTGCTATTTGAATCTACTCATGTCCTTCATCATTATTCAATATGTAAAGATACCACTAAAACTGTGATTATAAAATTTCAAAACAACCTTTCAGCTTCAACATGACCCAAAAATATTACTGTTGCAATCATAATAACATAATTCATTTCATTGGATGTCCAAAATCATAACAATGTGATGATAACAATATATGAAAGTATATGGCAATGTCACAATGTAAAATGGGCTTTATTTCAAGTTAAAATGGAGTGTATTTGCGTATAATATGGAAATGAAAGTTTAAATCTTCATTTACACAAAGAGGAACTGTAGGCACCTAAGTACCAGTTATTGTACAGTCTGTAAAAGCTACAACAATACTAGTATAAACATATACCTCTAACTTTAAATGGTGTTTCTCTTAAATCACTTTATTATGGCTTCTCGTTAAAAAACAGTATGTATAGTTTTACTTTCACTGTTTCCTGTCAACCTACTACAGGAGCTCATGAAGTGTTTTTTTTTTTTTTACAAAACATTATTTTGCTTTTATTTAACAAATCTGTACATAACAATAGCTACATTCATTTCTAAAAAAAATGTTTTTATTTTGTCTCGTGTATTAATTACATTGTATACATGACTCTCAGAGATTAACTGTTTGTTTTGTTCAGTGGACAGGCAAGAATGGGTGAATGTTGTGGTAAGAGAGGGGCACTCTTCCAGCAGAATTGATTGCAGAACTTCCCCTCGGTATCTTTAACACACAGATCCACCCTGCCGTCATGTCAGAACAACAGTTTTAAACCTGCTTTCAGAAGTTCATGCAGACTTTCTAGCATTTAGTTGATTAATTGTTGTTGAGCTGTCAATTATTAATTCATTTCCTTAACCAATGTTTATTTTAACCCTTTACTTCATATAGATGCCTTTGGACACCTCTAATATTGAAAGCATTAATTCACCACGTATCAGCAATGGGTAAATTATGTTTATATTAACTGACAGAGTGGAAAACAGTGCAGGAAGTGTTCAGATTGCTCGTTACAATCTGAACTCTTCCTGCACTGTTTTCAAAGAACTTCTGTGATTGGTGCAGGAAAACGCGTATCTATAGAGTAAAGGGTTAATGCCCATCTTTAATGATGCGAAAAGGGATCAATTCATAATGCGATACTTTCAATTAACAGAGGTAATTTCAACTGTAATCGATGTTAACTGGGATTGCATATCCTCATGCCTGAGACAGTTTCTGTGTATATAATTAATACCTTTATTACAAAACAACCCTCCGGAACATTTGCCCAATCTAACAAACCACTTCATATATACTAACCCCAATGTAAAGTATTCACTTTTTTGAGTTACACAATAATAATTGAAACTCATCTTTGGTACATAGAAAGTAAGGGGTGAAAACACAGTAAAATGATCACACTTTGCTTCAGTCATGCGAAGCTCGGTTAAAAATATTTAACCTAAGAAAAACAACAACAGAGTAATCTGATGTAAGCGGAATTACGGGACGAACAATTCAAATTCATTGACGTGGGCAGCTAAGGATGGAAATTTTTTTTTGATCTTGTGTAACAAGGCTAGTCATGTAGTTTCAAACGCTTTAGAACATGATTATATCTGGTTGAATAATATATTTTTAGCATTACAACAACATTCAAAACTTTGATTTCATTTAATTTGGATTTTTGCAGTTTTAAACTTCATGTTGGCCATTAATATTTCCAAATTGCTAACCAATACAAGAGTTGTGAGAAGACAACAAAGCTCGCCCCTAGGTGTTTTAAGTCCATAAAGGGCCATAACTGTACCAAAATGCAATCCAGAGTTATGGTTCTTGTCTGTGGGTGTTCCATTAATGATGGTGAACACACATGCAAAATTTCATTCACATCCAGTGCGTGGTTGCATAAATATCTTAAACTTAAATACAAAAGTTTAACCTGAGTGTCTACAGACGACAACGACGACAGGGGTCATGGCAATAGCTCTCCTTGGACTTTGTCCTGGCAAGCTAAAAATACTGTCCAAAATATACCATTTTCCTTCTGTAATAAAACTACCCATCAATATTAACAAATCTGCATAAACTGTGCATGGGTAAACACACCACAACGGTGCACCTATGAATCTACATGTAAAGTCCATTTTTATTACTTAAGAACAGGAAAGACAGGTATTCAAATAAAAATTGGTTGCATAAGAAACCGTAATTGTCCACTTTGTTTCTATCTATTCTGTGTAATAATGAAGTTGCCCACTTACCAGCTAACTTTAAAATGAGTGTACCGGTAGTTGAATATCCCAATACAGAAGATTTTAAGTCATTGATAACAAAACTGGGCAGCCTCAAAATTATATAAATATATAAAAGGAAGTATATAAAAGTTTCTAAATGTTTACAGTTGTTGAAATGGTTGAACACATCATTTAAAGTAGATTAAACACAATGTTTACAGGGTGACGGACTTACTTAATTGTCAGCACTTACAAATCTAATGAAATATGCCTGAAGAGTGATAGACCAAACTGACATTACACATTATGCTAATGATGCAGGGCGAGTGATAGGCCATGTAACAAAAACATTGTTTTGGTGAAATGCACAGACAACTTATATTCTACTACTTATATCCATGGATTGAGATCTTTAACAGAACATCTGAAATGTTTGAAACAGAGAACAAACATACATGCACCATATTTCTCTCTCTTATTTTTATAGCGTTTTACACAAACTTAATTTGAAATCTACTTAAAACGATAGTTTATTTCTTTTTAGGTAAAAATATTTACCCATTTTTTTGGTTCACTCACTTAAACTGCTTTCTTTTTTCAAAATTCTATTTTGTAATAAATCAAGTTGCAATATCTTTGGTTAGATTGCTTAAAAAATTCATAATAGCCTCTGTGACTTTATTGTCAGATGGCATGGCCCTAAAACTTTCTCAGCAATTGACCCGACAAGAGAACAACTATCTGTCCACCCACTGGCCATTAAGCATTGGTTGTCCAAGTAAATACAATGCAGTGTTTACTTAGACATTATTAGCTTGTCTAAGGAAAATGGTGGTGAAGCAATCACTATGGATCGCTGATTAGATTATCGACTTGTTTAATTGACTGTCTACGTTTATAATCATTACATGTAGCTTAGCATTACAAGTGAATAAATGGTATCATCATAAAACCAAGTCACATCCATGAGATATTTGCAGATTAATAACATACTTAGAAATATAAACTGTAAGCAGCTGTCATGGCTATAACTTTTAAACCTTTTTTAACATAACTTCTGACAGCAAGTTAAAATTCTGAAAGTTTAGTACAAAAACTTGAGTCTAACATTCAAATCCATTTCTTTTTATCAAAATAAATGTTTTTTTCCCAAAGTGTGTGGGTATTTTCTTCAGGTACAATAGATATATAACTACAAAAATGTCAATTAAATAGTGTAAGCATGCTTGGGAGCCAGATAGGACCACAAAGTTAGCAACCACCCGTCAATGCTTGGCCCTAATGTCACCATGTTTAATCTTAAGTGTTCAATAAAATGACTATTACTCGACTTTAACCATTGAAAGCATAGGTTAAACGTCTACTGTATCTAGCAATAATGGAGATTAACTGAATTAATTCCACATATTCAATTAAAAAAAGTCAAGATTTATTATTAATTGTAATGAAAGAGAAGAAATATTTTGTTAAGTAATATAAATATTACTAAAACCATTTCCACTTCTAATTGGTAAATGCATAACTATTTAACTATCACTTAAGGCCCCTCAAAACTGAATCTTCAGATATGACGTGTTAACCTGCGTAAATAGCAAAATCATAACTACTTAAGTTTTATCAATGCTAACTCCGCACAGACAATCAACTGAAAATGACATGATGTTACTTTTATAAAAAAAAAAATCTGATGCAGTTTACAGAGAGTTGTTTTTCTATTTTCTTAAGGTTGAGTATTCTAAAAACATAATGCCCCTTGCAATGCTCATGAACCACTACAACTATTGTAAGAAATGAAAATTTTTTCCCCCCATATATGAACATTAACAACTATTTTTGGTATAAGTAAATGCCCAAGATGTCTCTCATACCGATACACTCACAACTATACTATGACATTTATATCCTTGCAATATACACGTATAAAATATATTAAATCTTTTATACCAAAATAGTCAAATGTACTGTTTCAGACCAAAAGTAGGACCCTGATGCAGACAAACAATTAGTTTAAATTTGCATTTAAAAAATTGACAATGAGCTGTAGTTATAAAGAACGTCTCATGTAAGCAGGCTTCTCCACAGGTCATTTAAGCACTGGGACACACAAGTGCTTGTCTGTCAGAAATGTTATTACCCTAGCGCTTGAATTCTTTAACAAAATTTTGCAAAAGCTTACTTTCCTCTAAATCATTTTTCTTTGCGCATTTTTTTCTCATTTTAAGGCCTAAAATGAAACATACTAAATATGATGACTTAATCTGATTAATACAAGTTTTGCTAGTGAAATATATTTCAATAAGTACCTTACACAGCGCTTGAAAATATGTTGAAGGTGTTTACATGCTCTTACCCCAGCACTTGCATTCCTTCCCGTGGAGAACTCTGGTAAGTAATGCCAGAAGTTATAATTTCTTAAAACAAACAATATACAAGTAACATCCATTACAATTATTATACATCAGAAAATCTAACCATATGTAACCATGTCTATAAAATGTTGTTTTATTAAACTTCTCATAGCATATGAATCAAAATACAATTATATACTTTAATTTAACAAAAAACACCCTTTGATAGACGCATCGACACTGTCAAATTGTACATATTCATGACATCATATTCTTTTCTATGCTATAAATTTTCAATAAACTGGTTCTGTTTCGTTTGACAAAAATAGTCTCAAATATATCAACCAGATTTACAAACAATGGAGCAAGAAATTATATAAAGTTTAAGGATTCGCTTAATATCTACAGCTATTGATTGCTTTTGAACCAATACAAAAAATACTTTTTCTTTCCTTTTAACAATGCTAGATATTGAAGTGCCTTACAACTGTACCATGTTTGCAGTAACACGTGAAAATTACAAATGATTACCAACTTCCAGCTTTTCTCTATATAAGGTTCCCCGTTATAAAAGACTATCTATAAAACTTAATTGGTCAAATTCTAGTAACGCAACTGCCTGTATGTCCTGCTTGGGCCTAGATATTTCTTTAACTTTAAATCATTCAAATTCTAGTCCCTCAATCATTTGTACACTCAAGAGATATGAAAATGCAACACATGAAGAGATATGAAAACACAATATATTTAGCACGAGTGTATGTATCCACATCCCACATGTAAAAATTAATTGTTGATGTTATTGGATGTTACTTAAAACTTAACTGAATAGTTTGGTACCTCCTGCATTTGTGTCACTATTTTCATTTACAAGAAAGTCCATTCTATACCCAGTAAAAATGCAGATATTCTTATCCCGTGTGCAAGCAAGTCCCTTCTAAACCCTGTGTTGCATTTTCATATTTCTTATTGTGCTGCGTTTTTATATCTCTTGATTGTATATCCTGCTATCCACAAATTTATCGGTGAACTTTTGATTTGGCTGAGCTCAAGTTCCAATCTCCACACCATTGCTTGACAGACGAGAATATACATTGTTTTGCCTCACTGATTTACAACCGTACATACAAACTTTCTAGGTTCATCATTAAGCACAAATTCAAACTACTTGGATAGCCAAGTGTATTAAAATATATACAAATAAACAATAAATCATTTTCACTATTTTAAATACTTGAAATATTTTATGCAACAACATTCGCCCATAAAAGGGCATTCATTAACGTTATATACATCCAGCATGAATTATATACACAATCTATTTACATCTTCTTTTTTTGGAACAATAAATAGATATGTGCATTTACAGCTGCTAAAAACAATTGACAACTTCAAATTTATCAACAATTATGAATGATAACTTGAGAATGACTTAATAATAAATGTATGAATGTTTGGAAATACAATCAGGTTTCCCTCTAAAAATTTATAAATGATGAAAAAGAAAACAAGAGCACAAATAAACTTCTCACATATCAATCTTGTCCGCCGTCTTCTCGCTGAAATCTTGTCGGTGTTTTTCCTGACTGTAAATGTCACTTAATGATAACATCGTATTCCTCATGCCTCTTAATTCAACTCCAATGTGAATAAAATCTTGGCGCCTTAACATGTTTGTGGTGTAATGAGCACTTGGACAATTCTTCAAATCTCCCTCAAAAAGCGTCTCCACTTCACTTTTTTTTTAAATAATGATATCACCGATAGCAAGTGACACACTGAAAATAAAAGCTGCCAACATTCCTTTGAAAGAACAATGCATATTGCTCACATCACATTATGGACTTTTGAAATTTGTTTTTAATGTTTTGGCATTAAAAATTTAGTCTGCATACTTTAAATCAAAGGATATTAAAACACAATTTTTCACATACGAAAATGGGATTTTAAACATCCAATGCACATTTTTTTTTCATCTTCTTGCCAAATACTCCACCAGACAATACTTCAAATAATTATCTTGATCATGAAACTGACACAAATAGTCACAATTATGAAATGTTTAATACAAGAAATCCTTTCAGCTTTTTTCCCTGAACTTACACTGTGAGCATCATTCCGAAATCGTAATATTCCAAAACGAATTTTTGTTTCAAATTATCCTTTAATATGAAATATCCTAAACCCTGGACCCTGTATGCTGTTTTATTTATCAGTACATACCAAGACCAGGTTTGCAGAAAACAATCCCTCGCAACTCCTTTCATCTTCCATTCAAAATATTTGAAGCTATTCGTACTTACAATATATACAGTATTTATAAACAACACAGCTGTTACTCCAATATCCGAATCTGAATTCAACATTTACTGTATTTTAACCAACAGTTAAAGACAACGTTATTAACTTTTGCATATTCAGATATATTATTACATTTACTTAGCTACATTTTTGTTTAATATTTTTTTTCAACAATTAACTGTTTAATGTCATAAACATGTTAACCTCATGATGAAAGTCCCAAATCCAAAGTTAGATCCATCTGGATTTATTCACATATTTTTCTATCTGATTTTCTTACTTCTGTATTCATTGAAAATTTCATTAACATTTTTATGAAATTCCACTAGTATGGGCGCTGTTGAGAATATCACCAAAGGCATTCTCAAAACACTGTTTCAGCTCTGCAAAAGACACAACCAGGACATTCTGTTCGTCACGGGACATAAGCGTGATCTTTTCCGGAGATGCTGTGTCCAACTATAACAGAAAAGAAAATATTTTTCATAGAAATGATTCCTGTAATGATTTCACGTTTATAATTGTGCTAGTCCTTTGTGCGTTATGATGTCAATTACTTGTGACCTCTCCATGAACTTCATTTGCAGACTAGAAATGTGTCTGTCAACACAAATGCCTCTGCTATTGATAGGAAACCAAGTTATTTTTACTGAAAAATAAGCTGAAAAGGAACCATACCTACTATAAAATTGACCAACGTCGACAAATATTAAACTTGACATGTAGTTTATAGTTATGCAGGTACACATACAATATTGATTATATAAACAGACTTCAAGAGATATTGATCGGAAACCATTTTTTTACCTTGGACAAAAGGACAGACAGGGGTAACACGTAATGCACCACCACCATATTTTGAATGACAGGGGTATAAAGAAGCTGCGAAATAAACTGCACTTGAACTTTTCTTTACAAAATAATTTTCACAGACTTTAGTACAGCTAATATTTTTTTATATGTTGCGAACTTTAATTTCTAATCTGTCTTTTTAAAGGGGGTTCAATGACATTTCCACCACATTCCAAGATATAGATGACAATCAGTTTTATTGGTGCTAGAAGACCTCGAGTCTCATGAAAACGAATTGGAGCAGAATCATCGACTTTCAGCTAGTAACTAATGTAGCAATTTTTCTCATGCTCAACATGTTTGAATCATTATATATGTACCTAACAATTTATTCTTTTTTTTTTTATAATTTCAACAAAAACAACTTCATAGAATGACTGAATATCAAAATAAACAATCATCAACACATCTCTTACACTGTACTGTGGTAAAATTTTCTATATATATATTCTGAATATGCTTTAACATAACTTTATTACAGAGGAAGTGCAGTGAAATGAACTTCTCAGCTGCAGGACTGTAAGAGTAAGGCTTGATAGTTACTAACCTTATTAAGACACATGACAATATGGGACATATCGACCCATGGTGCTCCGTTCTCATCTACCTGGTGAAACACGTAATCTCTGAACAGTTTTAGCATGTACCGGTCACCTGTCTCTGACCACTGTGGATCCAAGTTAAACCTGAAAAGTTAATGTAGAAGAATGACAAATGATCTTAATCATGTAAATATTTCTATCTTGACTCGCTAAAAGCTATGAATAAATAGTATTTTCTCAAATTGACCATCTGTATATTTAGTTTAAAACCAATTTATTTTAGCTTTATTGAAAACATATCTCAAATCTTACAGGAACTGCTCTTTAGTGAACTTTCTGGGTAGAACAAGGACTGAGCATTAAATTTTAGAGGCATCAAGTTGAGATATGGATCGAACCTGCAACGTTTAGTGTGAGTGGCCAACACTTTATCAATTATTACACTACCACCACGCTTTCATTTACATGTATATATTTCTAGAACTTTTATTTCTTACTTGTGTCATCTAAATATTCATTTTATCTGTACAAGTTTTTATGAAATCTATGTAAATGGAGATCAGTATTGGACGGATGAAGGGAAATAATGCTGTTTTATGCTGTTTTCAAAATATTATAGGTAAAAAGAAGTATTCAGTTTTATTAGTGGAGATGTATTACTGAATGAGAAGAACATCAGCAATATACATATAGTGTATGTGTATTATAAAAATCTTCAGGAATATAGCAAATTCTAAGCTGTAGTATTTTTTATATTATTGCCAAGCTTAAGCACTTTTTCACATTATTGCTTCCAAAACTTTTGAAAAAGAATTCATTTATTTCAAGATTATCCCTGTCACATGTATTACTTACTCGGGCCTCTCATTAGTGATGCCCAACTTGCACAACAGGCGGAATAAGCGTCCATTCTCCACTTCCTGCAAATAAACGTTATTGTACATACGGTTTAAATAGTTACATTACATCATCTGATCGTACAGGAAATCTTGTTTGAATTTTTCAATGTTTGAATGGTATGCATGTATTTAAAAATATTTATGTCATTATTGGATGTAGATGTAATTTCATGCTCCAAATTACATCCATTTTAATACCAATCTTTACCATACAGCAATTTAACAAAACTTTTCCATGTATACAGTTGTTACTTTTGCTTGAAATCAGAAATAAACTAGAAATTTGTCCATAGGACATGGATGCCTCTGCAATACTTACCAAAAATTTAAGCTGAAAAGGTATCATAGCTGCTGCCAAATTTTACCAACGATGACAATTAACAAACTTTGCTTGTAATATATAGTTATGCAGCTACATACCAAATACAGTCAAACTTGTCTTAAACAAGTAGCCAGTCAAGGGAAAGACCAAAGGTGGCCTTTTAAGACAGGTTGTTGCTTAATACAGGTTAATTAACTCTGAAAGCATAGAAATAGGAAATAGAAAACATGGTTGCTTAAGACAGGTGACCGCTTACACAGGTTTTACTGTATCAGTTAAATACATCGACTACTTCAGAAGTCATTAATCAGAAACCAATTTGATGGACAGATGCACAGACGGACACTAAATGCCTCTTTACAATTCTTCAATGGTGAAGGGCATGACAAAACAGAATGCTAAATGCCTTAAAAGCATTGTCAATATTCTCGAGTTTACAAAAAAACTTACGATAAAAATAGGTTGTTAATGTAAAGTATATATATTGTTCATAAAATTTTAAATATTAATCCAAATGAACCGAACTTTGGGATGAATAACTCAGAAAATGATATATTTTCTGAAAATACAATATTAAAATTATGTTTCAACTTTTGTGGGTATTTTGACAAAATGACCAGAACTAATGGCCCGACTACACAGCAAGGTTGACTATGCAAAATATTATGAATGTTTCTTACTTTACATTTACGACTGATATTTATCGTACGCTTTTTTTCATGAATTGCAACGCAGGTTATTATTTTGTCAGCTTCAAATCAAAATTTACACTGGTTACCTGAAGTGTACTTTCTGTGTTTTCCAGTAACCTCTCTCTCATCATATATCAAAAACATTGCTTTAAAACTGATGTAAATAAGCAAAGTTCATACAAACCTTGGATAGTTCATTCTCAATAACGTCACTTCTCAGCTGGGCGGAGTCGAGCTGTGTGTAGAATCTTGCTCCTATCATGGGCATTATGTCGTTAATGCTGCGTGGACGGTTCTGGCTACCCAACAAGTATCTGTTGTATATGATAATAAATATTATTACTTATAAAGCTGCTTACGTTGGAAATTAAGCTACTAGTAGTATGGCTTAAAGGGAGAATAGGCCATTATAAATTAATTGCTAGATTATCATCTTAATTTTTCTTCAAAAGAGGAAGGGGTGGGGCGTGATTTTTTTTTTTTATCTTTTTTTTTTTTTATGAAAATAAAATGGGTCAAAGCGGCATGATAATCTAGAAATTAATATATTATGGCCATATCGGGATTTTTCAAATTTCTTAAATTGGCAAAACATATTTTATCCCCGATATTTTATGCATATGTAAACTCGCTGAGCCCATGTGGCCATGAGAATATCTATTTCAACATGCCAGAATAGTTATTGAACAGGGATCTACAGTAAGATTTCCTGCATAAAACTGTATTGTATTTTGTGATGTACTGAACGAGTGATTCTGTTTTGAGTAATCATAAAGTTTACATATTGTCACTTTCATTTCCTCTGAAAACGAGTACAAGTCATGAAGGATGTCAATCAGTATGTGCAAGAAATTTATTTTTAGAACTGAAATTTCGTTTCAATTTTTAACTCTCCAATTTTAAATATCTTTAATGTCACATTTTGGCAGCATTTTATTTATATATGATAATGGAATGCTTTGTATTCATTTAAAAAAAAAAATTTTTTTTAAACATTTATAGCAGCAATGCCTTTAAGAACAAAACTAGGATTGTGTCTGACGAACCAATTTTTTTCACGATTGACAACATACATAAAATGGGCACAATGACATGCATATATTATTATGATTCACATTTCAACGCAGGTCAGGTAACCAAATATGACATGACCTCATGTAAAGTTAATAGCATATGCCTTGAAAAATTGTTATAGTGTTGACAAATTTGAGTCTCTATGAAAAACATTCATTCAATATCTAAATTCCATTAAAAAAAATACAACATTATTTTTCATAGTGGTAAATAAACGAACACCACATGCTTACATTAATCTTTCTACATTTTTTTATACTATCAATTAAAGTGAATCAAAATATACAGACAGGATGAGATTTTTGAGATCTGCGGAGTAGTTCCTCGCCACAAGTTCCAATGATGTGTGTAAATTATCTCGCTGTATAGCCATAACACTGTTACATGCCAAGGCCAGGACAACCTTGCCAAGGGAGACCAGGTCTTCTTGCTGGAAAAATAATAATCCATAATTTTACTCTCCAACTTGATATCTGATGAGAACATATCAAAATCATTGATTTTATTATAATTTTTTTGAAATAAAACATTTATTTCTGGATTCAAAAACTGATCTAAATATAATTTCAGGTTACAAAATATGACAATATCTGTCAGAGGACAGCACACATGACTTTCCGAAGCCTGTTTAAAAATAATAATCCACAATTTTACTGTCAACTTAATATCTGATGAGAATATATTAAAATCATTGATTCTATTATAATTTTTTTGAAATAAAACATTTATTTCTGGATTAAAAACCTGATCTAAATATAATTTACAAATATGACAAAAACTGTAAGTGGACAGCACACAGGACTTTTCGGAGCCTGTCTTAAAATAATAGTCATCTGAAAACTTACATCTCCTTCTCATAGGGATTTACTCAATGTGTTTCAATTTTTTTTTTTTTTTTTTTTTGGAAAAATTGATGTAAAAACTAAAAAAATTCTGTTTCAACCCATACAATTTCAATGTAAATGTCCACATATGGTCTCTTTTCATAAGCTCCTTGATTTGTAGAAACCACAACCCCTTGCTGACATAAGTATAATTTATATTATATGGGAGGAATTTTTATTTTATTTTCATAACTTCTAACTCTCTTTGGGGCTCCTTTCGGCTGATCATTGAAATTCAATCCTCCTTTATAACCATTGCTAATGTTTGACAACTTGTTAAAACATTACCTGGTAATGTGGGGTGAGAGCCATGGGGTTAGCCTGGTTGTTGTCGAATGTCAAAACATCAAATATCCCACAGCAATTTAAACGCAACCTGAAGAAAAAGGTAAAACAATATGTATGGTTTATGGATCAGTCAATCAAAAAAGACACTAGATGACAACACTATTGATGAAGTCACATAAGCAGTCTGTGTTCTGCAATCAAACACATTTTTGGGGATTTAATGGCCTTCTCAACTGTACTGATGGGACAGATTTCAATAAAATGTTGAAATTCATGGGAAAATATATATATGTACAGGCGTATTATGACATTCTGCATGTATATTCATGCTTGAAATTTTATTGAGCCTTATATGAAATGAAACGCTTATGCAATATGTATTCAATTTGTTAAAATTTATCCTCTGAAGGTAATTAATGAATGTTAAAAAAAAGAGAAACATCAACACCTTTTCACTTTCTGAATGGGGCTTTATGCCATTTTCAACACATTTCAGGTTATATATGGCATATCCAGTTTTACTGATGGAGGAAGACCTCAGACTAAGTAGAACCACCATCTTTCTGTTAGTAACACAAAATTTTCTCACATAAAGTTTTTAGAGCGAGCGGGACTCAAACTTACGACCTTAGCAGTGAGAGGTAAGTGATCTTGAGACAGTGCCTTAGACCATGGAGGACCCACACTTATTGAAGAACAAGAGTTTTCAGAAGACAACAAAGCTCACCGATGGGATAAAACTCCCCATCCATGCAAAGATTGAGATTGGAGGCAAACACCAAAACTTAAACGCAACTAAACGCAAAGTTTAACCTAGGTGTCTACAGACAAAAAATTAAGTCCAAAAGGGACTCTGCCAAAATGCAACCTAAAGTTATGGTTCTTATCTCTGTGTGTTCCATGGATGATGGTGAACACACATGTGAAGTTTCATTCATATCCAATGAGTGGTTGCATAGATATCTTACCTGATAAAAAACTTTAACCCGAAAAATTAAGTCCAAAAAAGGCTTTAACTCTGCCAATATTGAAATCCAGAGTTATGGTCCTTGTATCTCATGCAATCCAGAGTTATGGTTCTTGTCTCTGTGGTTTCCACTGATGATGCTGAACACACATGCGAAGTTTCATTCATATCCAATGAGTGGTTGCATAGATATCTTAAACTTAAACGCAAAAGTTTAACCTGGGTGTCTAAAGACGATGACGCCGCCAGGGTCATGGCAATAGCTCTCCTTGGACTTCCATCCCGGCAAGCTAAAAATGAACTGTAAACTAAATGTAACTTAAGGTTATCAATTATGTTATTTATCTCATATTCATGATTTGTAACAGAACATTTTTTTTAAATCATGTTAAATTAACTGTTATGTATATTTACTTACTGTAAATATAGCTTGTGCGTTGTCAAGAAAATATTTAAAAACACACGAGACATCGGATAATAAGCATGTTAAGTCTGATAGTCGCAAACCTTATCTGAGTTATTCAGAGAGGTTGTAGAAATGATAAGCAGGAAAATCTACAATTTTAAAAAAGAAACAATCAATTTTTTTTTGTAAATTATTATCAATGACATTTGTGCCACCCCACCTTGATTTATTGTAGATTATGATTTTCGATGGATCCAGTGTTCTACAAGAGAGACCTGCTGCGTGGATCGCACGGAGTGATGAGGACAGCTGAACAACGTATGACCAGATCAGACTCTCGGGGAGAAGACCAGCGTGCTGCCTCGGTGCTGAAGAACCTGCGAAAACATCAATATGTATTAAATGTGTCTATTTCATCAGTTCGGATCGCATAATTTAAATTTTATATAAAAGGAAGACACGACTGTTTACCATATGAAAATAGTTATCAGGGGTGTAAAAGTATTTTGTATGCTACTCACGCTGTACGACTAGTGACCCAATTAAATCTACTCGTCCGTAGTAAGTTATCACTCTCTCTTACATTTTTTGTACTTTTCAATGATCCAGCTATTTTCATCAAGTCATGATTCTTTGAATGTTAAAACAATTCAAATTACAATGGCCTAGTCTTATCCATATAGTTTGGTTTCATGTTTTATAATAAACTTGATGTAAAATATTCTGCAAAGAAATTTAACACCATCTTAGGTTGCTTAGGGGAGCTTTCAATTTCAGCTATGCCTGTTCCACCCTAGAAAATAATAAGAATTGCAACAACAAATTCACGATTGTTCTATATATATTTCTGTATTGGGGGAATCTGTTACGCATCTGATAGTATACATGTAGTATTGGAATATAATCCGTATCATGAAATTTATGCATAAACTACATGGAGATGTGGCCTATCTAAATAAAAAAAACTGACTTGCAAGCTGGTCGAGTATTTAGATATTCACTCATCCGCATTAATATCCAAGTGAAATAACACTACTGAATATATGAAGTGTGACACAATGGTGCCAAGAAGGACTATGTCCTGGCTATGTACATCAAAGAGAACATTTCTTGAATTTGACAAGTTGAGCGGTCTGATATTTATACACCTACATGTAATACCCAAGAAATTTAAGTTATTTTTTATCATTAGTTTTGTTTTATTGGGTCAAGTATATTCCATCATTCTGAACACAATAATACTGTATCAATATACTCACCTTTGCCTGCACTAAATGGTCTGGCGCTGGTGGATGACTCCATGTTGAATTGATTGTTAAAGCCGTTCAGTTGTGGCGGGGTTTGACTAAAATGTTTTGCGAGTAAAGTTTCTGATAGAGGGTAGAAGTCGTACACAAACACAATTGCTGAAAGAGAAAATATTGGATAAGGCTTCTTAAAATAACCATCTAGATAAATTTTTGTTCTTGTAGATCAGTTCCAATTTAAATTTAAAAAGGAAATCAGTTTAAATATTCTCTGCCAGTTGCATTTCCTCAGACTAAAATCATAAAAATGTCATAGATCGACTTTCTATGATTATGAATTATATCTTCATGCAATGTAATTGTTGCCAACTGGTCTATAATTCCATTGTAGAGCCAATGACAGTTGATTTAAACTTATTCAATACCATAAATTAAGGAAAAATTTTTGAATTTTGAAGAAATGAGGATTTTGACAATTTAGAGTATCTCTCTTTCAACGAGGGATTAATTTTTTTTTGCATTTTTGTTAAACCAAAATGAATTTGCAATAGTACTATTTTTGGGAAAAGCAAAACGATTGTCCATGAAATTTTGTACAGCACCAACATAAACTGAATTTGTTAATAAAGGTACAAAATGCAGCCAGTTATAAGCAAGACAAATACCATCAAAAAAGCTCTTTTAGAAAAAACCCTGATTAAATGCATGGTGGAGTGCACAATATCTCCAAGTTAGGGAAAGACATAATTATTATTATCAGCTAACAGAAGCCATTAACTTGAACTTTGATTTCTGTCTTCAACAAGAGGGCTTCTTATTGCATTTTAATGCCATTTTAATATATGGCATTCAGTTTTATTGGGGGAGGAAGACTTGGTAGAAACACCATTTTTCTGAACTGGCAAACTTTACCTCAAAGTTTTGTGATCAATATTGTGCTTGAACTCAAGATCTGAGCAGTAACAGACAAGTAACTAGAGACAGCGTTAAACACTCAGTATACACAACCCAAGAGTTATGAAACAATGGTAAGGCCATAATAAATTAATTGCTAGATTATCATCCCTGCCCGCCCCCTATTATTCATAAAAAAAAAATCAAAAAAAAATCAAAAAAAATCTAGCAATTAAATTATAATTGCGAAAGTCTAAACATCTCAATAACAGTTTACTGCACTGTTCTTTGATGATTGATCTGTGGTATGGATTAAAAATAACAACTGATTTTATCTAATATATATATTCTTAATTCTTATCTGTAGACTGTTTCTTTTATGACAACAATTCCTCAGACATTATATAAAACATGTATTACCTATAGTCCGATCAGTATTCTGTTAAATAATGAATATGAAACCAAACTTGTGTCGCAGTTATCCTGTGAGAAATTAACGAAACCTACAAATTGACAAACAAACACTTAAAAGCCGCCCCCTTACAATGGTCTCCAAATGCCTTGGTGGTGAACACTTCCCGGAGCTGTACAATGTTGGGATGATACATTTTCTTCCACATATCAACCAAGGTCATACACTTGGTGTTCACCAGTCGGAAACCTGCAATAACCACAGCAAAATCAGTCATCAATTTATGGATGGAGTCACAAGAAATCAAGTTTATAGTCAAACCATATTTAGCGGTCACCTCTATTGAGAAGTCACTTTCTTAAACAGCCACATTTACTATTTCCCATTGCTATGCTTTCTTAGTAAACTGGTATTTAGGAACAACCTGTCTTAAAAGGTCACTTTTACTTCTTCCTTTGACTAGCTGCTTAAGACAGATTTTACAGCATATACATTTTGTTACATATGTATTATAGTCAAATATAACTCTGGTATACTCAAACATTGTTTTCTGTAACACATGTATTATAGTCAAATATAACTCTGGTATACTCGAACATTGTTTTCTGTAACACATGTATTATAGTCAAATATAACTGGTATACTCGAACAATGTTTTCTGTAACACATGTATTATAGTCAGATATAACTCTGGTATACTCAAACATTGTTTTCTGTAACACATGTATTATGGTCAGATATAACTCTGGTATACTCGAACAATGTTTTCTGTAACACATGTATTATAGTCAGATATAACTCTGGTATACTCAATCATTGTTTTCTGTAACATTATATTATAGTCAAATATAACTCTGGTATACTCGAACATTGTTTTCTGACCAGAGTTTCTAGTGGTAGAGCGTACGCCTCGCATGCAGAAGGTCGTGGGTTCAATCCCTGGCTGGGTCATACCAAAGACTTTAAAAATGGTACTAGAAGCTTCCTCGCTTGACGCTCAACATTTAGAGGAGAGTTCTAGGTCTGGTCGGCCCGGTGTCAGTATAATGTGACTGGGTGGGGTATCATACCATGTGTCTGCGGCATGAAACTCCAGTGTGACAGCGCTTAGAATACTGTCTCAAGTAGACACCATCGTGATGACTGAAAAATTGTTGAAAGTGACGCTAAACACCATACAACAACAACAACTGACCAGAGTTGTCCAGTAAACTTGTTCGTATATACATGTATACATACCTGTTTAAAAACGTAATTATTAAACTACTTGTTTGATGTTATAACACAAAACAGAAAAAATAATATTGTAAGATGATTATATATTTCATTTGTATCAATTTATATTTAATACATGTATACCCAGTACCAGTATTATAATATTTTTTTATAAACATGTATATGAATCCAACAATATGTCAAACGTGAAAATCAACAAGACCACTGCAAGCTGGTGCAGCCACTCATATTTCATAGCAATTTTTTTTAACACGATGGTGGTCAGATTACAGAATCAAAAATATCTCTGAAATAGATTTAAAATAAACAAAAAGTTTTAACCCGAAACTAACAAAAAACTTAACCTGAGATTTCAGAGTCTATATACATTGTATAACATAATATGCATGTGTTTATGAAGTTTAATTTAGCTATAAAATAAGTACTTTGTTCTGAAACAGAAAAAATACTGAGCTAAACATAAACATTAAAGGGATGAAGATTACGAGGACAACACAAAAGATGCTGATGCCATGAAAATATCTCTTTGTTTCCGAGAAGAAAAGCTAAAAATGCAAAGATTCACTACCAAACAATACTGGTTATACAATTATATAGATTGCCCTCCTTTCATATACAACCGAAACTCTAAAACTCGTTATCTCAATACTGCTTGAGGCTATATTCCAGTAATGTTGATATTTTTTGCCAGTCCCAACTTTTCCCCTTCTTTGCTTATATAAATAAATTCCTTTTATCTTGATATTGTCTGTAACAATATTCCGGTGTCTCGATCCCAGTTTTAGTTCCTGATTGATCATTTCGCACCTTTAATTGAATGTTTGTCTCAAATATTTATTGTTGATATATTATTGTGTGTTTTTCCACACTGTGTAAAAATCTATGCATGCCATTTTTCACAATTTGTGTTAGATGCAAAATTAATTACCGGTCAACGACAAAAGTGTCAGTTTTAATGACTGACAGAAAATTGTTAACATTGTGTCATCGAATTGGGTTATTGCAAGTAAATTTTGTTTAGATATCATTTGAGTCAGTCAATCAGCCTCAAATGATATCTCACACTGCCGAGAAATTCAAAGAAGGATCCAGATATTAGCATTCACAACAGTGTTATTCTACTGCACGGACCATAATATGAAAGCGAAAATACAACTGACGTACGAAAATTATCAGGTTTTATTTTGAGACAAAATCTATGTCGATATTCGGATATATTGAGTTTTTCTGGCAGTCCCTCTAATATCGAGATAACGAGTTTTGACTGTATATTGCTTCACATGTTGTATAAAAGATCAAATATTTGACAAGCTTAAACATTACACATTACCTAATAAACAACACCAGTCATGTATTCATTGCATAGTTAAAGTTCTCAACCCAACAGCTGAAACAATTTAACCAAATCTATTTTTCACTCACCGTGTATTCTCCTGAGGCAGTAGGTTTGACCGTCTTTGGTATTCAGTGCCTTATAGCATGTGGTGGGGTAACCAAATGTCTTTGATTTATGATGGGGGTTGTCTGGTGGTGGCTCCAATGGAAACAAGTTTCTATACGTGTCCACTTCAGCTGGGATGTCTAAAACAAGAAATTGAATTAAAACACACTACTTATCAACAATCATGGGAAAACATGCATCAACCTCAACTATAATATCTGAAAGAGATCTCATAAATATGAACACTAATAGCTTATCATTACATGTGTTAATGAAAGATATAGAAACATTATTACAATTTAGATGACAAGAATAAACCTATCTAATAGTCTTTTATAACAGCTATGGAAGTGAGGAATACTCACTGGGTTAGACAAAATAGATATACTGTTTGTTATATTTTAACAGCAGACCTTGTTAACAGCAGACCGTCTAATGTCATGAATTTTAATATATATAAAAATAAAAATATACACAAGCAAGGAAAATCACTGACCCATGTTCTGACCAATGTCTATCTGAGCCATGGTGATAGAGCTTCTATTGAGGACTTCCATCTTTAATTCATCTGGCATAAAGAACTGCGGCATGTTTGATTTAACTTTCATATGGGTCACATGTGGTGGGGGTCCGTGGTACATCGTGAAGTTAGGCAGTGTCTGGAATGTGTCAAATATAAACATTTAGGCAGGGTCTGTAATGTGTCAAATATAAACAGCTAGGCAGGGTCTGGAATATGTCAAATATAAACAGTTAGGCAGGGTCTGACTTATGTCAAAATATAAACAGTTAGGAAGTGTCTGAAATGTATCAAATATACAGTTAGGCAGGGTCTGATATATGTCAAATATAAACAGTTAGGCAAAGAAGACAGTGTCTGGAATGTCACAGTTAGATAGTGTTTAGAATATGTCAAATATAAACAGTTAAGAAGTTGCTGTCTAGAATGTCAAATATAAACAGGCAGGCAGTGACTGGAATGTCAAATATAAACTGTTGGATAGTGTTTGGAATATGTCAAATATAAACAGTTAGGCATTGTCTGGAATATTTCAAATATTAACAGTTATTTAAGGTCTGGAATATGTCAAATATAAACCGTAAGACAGACATTTTCTGGAATATATCAAATAAAAACAGGAAGACAGTGTCTGGAATGTCAAATATAAACAGTTGGGTAGTGTTTGGAATATGTCAAATATATAAGTTAGGCATTGTCTGGAATGCTTCAAATATAAACAGTCAGGCAGACATTGTCTGGAATATGTCAAATATAAACAGTTAGGCAGACATTGTCTCGAATGCTATATATAAACAGTTAGGAAGACAGTGTCTCGAATGTCAAATATGAAACAGTTAAGCAGTGTCTGGCTTGTCAAATATAAACAGTTATGTATGGTCTGGAATATGTCAAATATAAACAGTTTGGCATACATTGTTTGGAATATGTCAAATATAAACAGTTAGGCAGACATGTCTGGAATGTCAAATATAAACAGGCAGACAATGTCTGGAATGTCAAATTTAAACAAATATGTAAAGCCTGGAATATGTAAAAATAATCAGTTAGGCAAGGTCTAGAATATGTCAAATATAAACAGTTAGGCAGGGTCTGGAATATGTAAAATATATATAACTATGAGGCAAAATGTCACTTATAGATGTTTCTCTAAATTCCATACAGTTTATTACCCAAATGAATTGGATAAAAAAATTCAATATGTTGTATAGAGCTCTCATATATGGACAGCTGTTTGCATATCTGACATGTCATTTAAAATTACGCTTCTCTCCATCTGACATTTAACAAGCTGGTTTAAAAAGTTAATCTATGTATTGCAACAGCCAATAAACATTTCTATTATTTGAACACTTTATACACTGCAATGTAATACAGTTAAGTATGAAAGTTTGAATATTGTGTTACTTTTAAGGATACAGATTTGCATTCTGCAAAAAAGCATTTTTTTTACATTCCCCTTCCCTGAGAGTTGACTGTACACACATAGGAATTATTGTAGGGTAATTTCTCCTACCTCAATAAATATTATGTAAAACAAAGGAACCTATTTTACATAATATGGAATCTGTAAAACAAAGTAACCTATTTTACATAATATGGAATCTGTAAAACAAAGGAACCTATTTTACATAATATGGAATCTGTAAAACAAAGGAACCTATTTTACATAATATGGAATCTGTAAAACAAAGGAACCTATTTTACATAAATATGGAATCTGTAAAACAAAGGAACCTATTTTACATAATATGGAATCAAACATTCACATTCTGAGCAACTTTTGAGTACACTAGTGACCCCTGTCAACACTACAATCCAATATAAAGATAGATATAAAAGGACATGAAACTCATATCAGCTACTTACTATACCCTCTCTCTGGGGTGTAAAGTCCTCAGCGTTGTAGAAATATGTTGTACCTCCAACATTCTCTTGTACCATGCTGCCTGGAGGAGGTTTGCTTGATCTGATAGGTGCCACAGGGGAACCGGTACGTCGCATCATTAATGGGGAGTTGCTTGGTGACAGGCGCGGACTGTGATTGGGACTCGAGCTAGATGTGAGGCTCATACCTGAAAAAAAGACTCATGTTTTCACTTGAGGAAACTGCAAGAACTGGCCCCAATTTCACGAAAATATTTTAGTCTGATATTTTACTTGAACACAAAATAGTGTGCTCAATTTAAGTAAAGCTAAGAAAAATAGACTTAAGTATTTTCGTGAAACCGGAAGTTGCTTTCTGTCCATTAAAATGAAAAAGCTGAATCACTAAAAACTCAATCTATATGTAAGAAATAAATGACATCGTTTTAACAATTTTAAAGAATTTTCCAAATAATATCAATATGCAACACAATCTGCTTATGTTAACCATTCACGAACAATGGATGTTGTTTTTATGTACAGATCTTTGATAATATACTAGTTTATATATATTAAACTGATGAAGGGTCCTCCATGACTGAGTGGTCCAAGGCGCCATCTCAATATCATTTACCTTTCACTGTTAAGGTCGTTGATTCAAGTCTCATTTGTCCCAAAAACTTTATGTGCGACAGTTTGCCAGTAACATGCGTAAAGACAGTGGTTCTACTCTAATTCAGTCTGAGGTCTTCTTCCACAAATAAAACTGGATATGCCATATATAACCTGAAATATGTTGAAAGTGGCATTAAACTCGATAAACCCCCACCCTCCCACCCCAACAAAACTTGATGAATCAGACCATTTAAAGAAAACAGGTTATGTGTTGATACGGAACCATACAACTTACCTCCCAGATGATTGTTGCCAGCGCTGCTGTTAGCAGGAGGGCCCGGTGGTGGGATGTTATTAAAACTGGAAAAGTTGGGCGAACTCGAGCTATGTGACAGCTTTGGTATGAACTCTGACACATGAGGATTTGTTCCCTGCAAAAGTTAAACACAAGTGTTGAAAATTGGTTATAAAACAGCTTATATTGCTTACGATAGTACAACACTTATTTCTTTCTTTAAAATTTAAAAAGTCCAAAGTAACACTGCAAAGTCATTTGTGACATGAATTATGTTTGGCTCAAAATATATTAGTTTATTACAAAGTAACATCGGAGAATATAATTATGAACTGCTCTCAAGTTTCCAGAATAGGAGAACCAAATCAATGACCTCTGGTATAAGCGGCAAACACTCTTATCTACTACACTTCCATTCCACTAACAAAAATATACAGTAGAACTTCAATGGCTCAAACCCAACAGGACTGACAAAATAGTTTGACTTAAAAGGTTTTTTCAAGCCAATTATTGTTCAACATCATACCATTCATGTACATACATCGAAATAGGAATTCGGCTTGAACCAGATAAGTGATTATAAATACTTATAAAGAAAAAAAGTTATCAGTCTTCAATTACATGTATTATCTAACACTGTTTTCCAATCTGTCAGTTTATATAAAAATAATTCACCCATTGCTGATACATGGTGAATTAATGCTTTCAATTTGGAAGAGTCCAAGAAAATGCTTATGGAGCAATGGGTTTACAGTACCCAACACGCACTTAATGGAGATGATTTCAATGTAAATTGCCAGAAATTACCCCATATCTTTGTATTTGTTATACTCGGAGGGCATTATAATGTGTGAGTGTGTGTGCATCAGCGATTAAATAATGATACACAACTTCTGAAACTCTGTTCTGCATTCTAGAGATTTAATGGGTAAATAAAATGCTGAAAATAATTCTATGGTGCCGATTATGAACCGTAAAAATTTCAACTGCAGAAATAACCCACTATGCAGTTATGTAGAAATGGTTAAAAGAAAAGCTTTTTTTAAATACATACATGTATACATTGTATATTTAAGACTCAACTCTATGTGGAGCACATGGTCCAGTGGTAGAGCATCTGACCCATGACCTGGGGTTCAATTTGACCCTTCACCATGGCTATGTGCAGTATCCTCGAGCAAGACACTTTTACCAGCATATGTTTAGTTCTGGTTCTATCCAAAAAGACTTTGAGCATACCGTGTATTAAAGTTGTGTGAATGTGTTTCACAAAAGAAGTAAAAAAAAACTTTGCACAAATGAGTCAAATTAATTATTGTTATATTTCATAATGAAGAAACCAATATACTATATTTGTGATTCTGTATAAAAGAAAAAAATATATTTGTAAGTCTAAAAATCTTTAGACGACAAATGTGCCCTGAAGTGAACAATAATTACCTTTGTTGTTGAAGGTACGGAGAGATTCAAGGCTGAGAATTCGTTTGTCATGTTGGTATCAAATCCACCTCCTCCAATAAAGGGCTTCATGTTTGGTGGCATCTGTCCGTTCATCATGCTGGAGATGGGTCCATTTTGTGGTGGGGGAGGCTGGTGATGTATGGGCTAAATGATTAAACATTGTTCATGAACGTGCAGAAGGATAATTCCGATGATGAACCAAATGGAGAAAAAAAATGCCTGGTTAGGTCAGTTGGTAGCATGTCTGATTATCTACCCAGGGGTTGTGATTTTGATTATGCATCCAGCCACAGTATCTGTGATGAATGATATACAACATTGTGTCTAATTGCCATTCGCTTCTCACCACTTGTTCAAGTGGGAAAGTTAACAGTTACTTGCAGAGATGGTTGTGCTCGAGTACTGTTAACCTTCCAGGATCTTTAATAGGAAAGAGTGGTTAGGATAACTGATCATCTGTTAAAAATTACGCTTAATATTCGAATAAACTGCATGACAGATATAAACTGTGTTTTTTTAAAATTTGTTCTTGATTTCAAGAATATTCTTAATAAATGGTTGGTGGATACCACTCCTGATCTCCTATCATCAGCCAGGTAAACTGGTTTATGGCAAATCATGCTCTGTACTTCACTATGCAAGCTATTTGTAGCTAAGGAAAAGTAGAGATAGAGTTTATTCATCATACTCAGACAGAAACTTGTATATCACATCTGCATTATAATGTAAGTGTCTCAATGATCAAGATCAATCATTTAACAAAAAGGTCAAAACGAAGACAAAAACCTCAGTTTTTAAAAGAAGAAGCATGAAACTATCACCATCAAAGAACAATACCAAGTAACTTTTCATACCTCACATCATTTTCAATTCATTTAAGAAGGTCATGCAGCAACATTTGATATAATAGTGCAAAATTAATGAAGAGTTG
This sequence comes from Panopea generosa, assembly GCA_029582155.1. Classification (NCBI taxonomy): domain Eukaryota; kingdom Metazoa; phylum Mollusca; class Bivalvia; order Adapedonta; family Hiatellidae; genus Panopea; species Panopea generosa. Next base: position 11,227,240 of record CM055896.1, on the reverse strand, counting down.
CAGGCCATAACAGTGTTGCAATGTGCAATTAATACAGAAGGTATTTAGGACAATGAAATAGCCCAATTCTTTAACAATCAGATTTCATTCATTTTAATTTTGGTAAGTTTTCAACCTGTTCAATTCATTCTAATCTGAAGACCTGCTAAATTTAAGAGTGCATAGTTTACAAACATGCCACTTATCTGGAATGCTGGCTATCAAATGCAACACTTGAAGAATGAGATATTATACTCTTTAATGTAAACTTTCTCACTATGTCTATATAGCGTAAATCAATTTAAGGGTTCTTGAACATTGTGTTAAATACTTACAGGCTGTTGTGACAGGGGTGTGCTCTGCGAGATTGGGGCTTTTCCTGGAGTCATGGAACTTGCATTGAAGGGACTGGGCATCTGACCAGGAGGTGCGGTCATTGAGCTGTTGCTCTGGGATAAGGGGCTGTTAGTCATCATGGTCCCATTGCCGGACATACCTATACTGCCATTGCGGGGCTGGCGGGATATAGGCCCTTGTCTCTGCTGCTGTCAATATAAATATATACACATATAGATAATATCAGAACAAAAGTTGTATTGATACAAAGCTCTCATTTGCCCATTTTTTGGCCGTTATTCTGCCCCATTCCTAATGGCAAATAGTATCTTTTTGTTCAATCAAAGTAAAAAAAAATCCAATTTCAAAATGCAAAGAAACCAAAAGAAATATTTGGGGGGTGGGGGGGGGGGGGGGGGGGGGAGGGGGGCTACAACTGCTACATGTATATAAGTTTAGTATTAAAGTTCATGGATGAATGCTACATGTATATAAGTTTAGTATTAAAGTTCATGGATGAATGACAGAAGATGGATAACAGGTGTTCAAATTAGTTAAAAGGTCAATAAATCTTCACCAGATATTTGGACGAGGCAAAATATCATAATAAACTTTCAAATGCAAGAAATAAACAGTTTTAGAGGAAATGCTGCTAAAACTGGCTTAAACTTGTCATTAATAAACTGTTTCTACTTGTTAATATACTGTATCTCCCTGAATAAAAAACATGTACCAGGGATGAATTTTTTCTGATTTCTGTTTACTGGTAACACTTTTAAATATATATATATATATATCTGTACACTATGAAATCATTAATTTTCATAGGTATTAATTATTGTTTTTGGTTCAAGGGCATAATCGTGGGGACTTAATTTCCCCGAAGACTACCGTATATTCCCTTATAAACACCCCCACTCTAATAAATGCCCCCACCTATTTTTCTTGAAAATTAAAAAATAAAAAGTATATGCGATTTGAGTGCGTATTCGCCCATCTTTCCCTGATCGATTATTTTGTTACACAGACAACAATTAGCGAAGTGTTTATTACCTTTGAACTCTTTAACCCATTGTTTATATCTTGGGTGACCACTTAACCACTTTAGGTTGAACAAATACTTCCCCATATTTGCTGTTTAATACTAGTAAAAATATTGTCTGCCGATTAAAACATTACAAAACGTCGGAAAATGCGGTTAGTCTGTGTACGCTGAAAGCTCCTTGTTCCACGTTGATAAGAGCAAGCATCCAAGTGATTTAAAGTGAAGAGTACACTGACCATAAATTCGGATATTCCAGTACGCAGACTAGTAATTTCATACAGATTTTCAGCTTTATTTCATCCTATGTCGATTATTTCATTCACTCTAAAATAATTCTGAACCATTTTTTTGGGGATTTAAACCGGATTTACCGGGGTTTTCCATGGTTTTATTGTATTTTTAACTGTTGTTAAATTTGCTTTTTTAAATCTTTTATAAACGCCCCCATCTTGTTAAAGGTAACGCCCCCGGGGGTGTTAATTAGGGAATATACGGTACTTTAAAAAAAAAAAGTTTTTGTGCGATCTTTGAATTTGAATATATTACATGATGCGTTATAATTACGGACCTGTTTCAGTATTAAGTCACTGCCTGTAACTACATATGTGTAATAAATGCTCTTTGCAACATGAGGTAATAGTGGGGAGAGATGTCAATTAGTCAGTGCTTTGGTGTTGCGAGTTATGATAAAACTGTTATGAAAAGTGGAGAGGACGTGCCAAAAGTCGAGGGTGTAAATATGCCGAGATCAACGCAAATTCACTTGTTAGAAATAGTTATTCCTTGTCGTCAAAATGAAATAGAAACACAACAGCCTAATAGACTACTTTTTAACTAAATACTAGAAATCTGTTTTGTATCTGTTATTTGCATTTATAACGGTCTATTTTTGCTGCTTTCCACAAAGATGAAAATGAAATACACTAGAGTAAACACACAGCGTCTAATAATTTTTTATTGACATGCTTATTTTATGTAATGAAAAATGCAATATTTATACAGTCATCATATTTTAAATTAATCAGTTTTAAATTTAACTTTCAATAGATCTTATAGATAAATGCGCACACTTAATAGAAACTATTGGATAACATTTAGATCAAGCTGAGATAGGTCTATGATTCGTGAAGAATAGGTGTAACAAAATTTTGCCCACAACCAATTCGTTAGGATTTAATTAAGTTGTAGAGGCCCCCACAAAATCAATGAAAATTAAGACCCAAATGAAAATTAATGATTTCACAGTATATATATTTTTTATTTTTTGGATCAAAATGGGTGTGTTGTGCATTTGTGGGGTAGGTTATTTGGGGAAATATGGTATTTCATGGTTAATAGAAATAGGTTTATGGTTAAGATATACAATGTACCTAGATACTGATTTACATAAAACCAAGCTTCACTGTAAATTTAGAATGAATAGTATAAATATTAATAACATTATTAGTTGAGATATATATATAACATCATACCCAACTTACAGAGAATGGTTGAAAGTCCTGTATGCTGTTGTCTCCACTAGAAAATGTAGCATTAAAGAACTGGTCACCATTGTTTCCTACGGGATCTTGAACAGGCATTCCTGAAAATAAAACATAATGTAGTTTATACTTCACATATAAAAACTGTTTTGTTTTTATATGAAGTTTTTTATGTATTCATATTCAAATTATAATTTAAAAAGTTCATAAAAATTAAAAAATACAATAATCATTTGTCCCAGTTCTGAAATGTTCATTGATCATTATAATCAAGTAAAATATGACAAGACTTCTATAAACCAATATATCTATTCTGGATTGATAATTTGCATCGAATTTATGCCACAGGTCCAAGTATCATACCCAATTCCACCCAATTTATTTTTGTATTTCTTATAGTTAAAATGATTATTGTGTTTATTTGAAAAAAAGTATGACAAATTTTTTGTTTATGAATATTATGACAAGGTAACCACGACCCTTGTCATGGCAGTATCGATAGGTGCTCTGTCGAGGCTCACACAAAAAAGTATATCAACAAAACATGTAATCAGACAACTACATTTTACTCACAAATGTTTGATTTGTTAAAAAAAGTTTACTTCAACGATCAACACGTTCCCGAGTTACGGGTGTTTAACATGTAAAATGTCAATTTTGCGTTTACAAAAAAATCTCACACATTTGTATAGTGTTTTTTCTAGACCAGGAAAATGGGCAGGGAGCAAGAAAAAGGGGCAGGGAGCAAAGTTTGCATGCGATTGGCATATTCATTGTCAAACTTTTTCTTTGGTGGTCTTTTAAATGTAGGGTTATCTCCTCTTTACATTATGCATGTGTAAAATCACAAGTACTAGAGTTTGAATAAGATAGGTAGAAGTGAGAGAAATTTTGGGAGAAGTGAATTTTTCTCTATTAGTATGACCAACTTATTATGTTGTGTTTAGTCTTTGTTCTTTATTGAATAACTATCACAGAAGTTAGTTTAAACCATTATCTTAAACATTACCCTTTTCTTTTTTAATGATTGCTAACTATCATAACATACTATAACGACAATGTCAAGCCTCCAAAGCTATTCAATCCAACCAAGAGAACTTTGCAATATGATAAATAAATGCAATCTTTGATAGCCCTGAAATATCTAGAAAATTGTAACTAGTCAACTTTATTTCAAATATTTAAAAAGCCCACAAAATTTATGTTGATTTAGATCATGATATGACTGTCAAAAGAAAATTATTCGCTGAATATACAGAACCAGTAAGCACAATGTTTATTAAATTACTATAGTACCCCACCCACATTTTCTTTACCTCTAATGCGATTTTAATATCAACGTGCACTAATTCACAGAAGAAAATTTACATAAATGCTTTTCCATTTATTGTAAATCTACAAAATATTCATAAAATTACCGGAACCTAATGCTGTCATTATACAAATCACGGTCTATCGTGAATTCTATGCAGAAACAGGATTAAATTTAGAAATTGCCACCATTTTGGCAAGGGAGATAATATTTTTATTGTTAAAACCAAGCAAGTTATTTCCCTTTTAAATTTTAAGAGATACCCGCGAATCACGTCATCATCTATTTTTAGATCAAATCTCGGCTGATTTTGACCGGAGGGAAAACACAGCTTGATGCCGATTAATCCGATAATTGATGTGTTAGTTGACTGTTTATAGGGACAGGGTTCAAACTGGCAAGCCAATACAGTGTGACCTTTAGCGACTTACATAAATAGTATACCTAAAATTAAGACAAATCTACATATCTTGTATTAGACTGTCAGAGCGAAGTCTAAAAGTTGAATATGACGACATTTTCGCTAGCTTGGACCCTGAATTCGTCTATAATTTACCTTTCAAAGTCATATAGTAATTAAGCATAAATGCTAATTCTCAGTAAACAGATCTGTAACAACTTGATGAAAATGTATAATTCATTAGTTTCCGCAATATGCGCATTGGAAAAAAACATGGAATGATATCTGACTCTTTAACTAACTTCAAAAGTGACTGGAGTGCGACGTCATTTGCTGTATCCACACCCCACAAGGACCTGATCAGCTGATTGTTACATTATTTAGCAAGAGAAGGACTGGCGAATACCTGTGTATTCGGGCTAAGCGTGTCATATCAGTAAACTATTGGCAAATGTTTAACACATGTATGTGATTGACAGTTGATTTGTTTATACGTCTTGTAATTGGGGCAGCAGGGCGCATTTAAACAAAGAAGGGCGGCGTTTTTAGGGCCAGGGCTCAAACTGGGTCTGAATCCAAAAAAAAGGAGAAGTGGAGAAAAAATAGGGAGAAGTGGTAAATTTCATCACGCGGTTACACGAAAACCTAGTTTCATTAAAATTAATGCTATGTCATTATGTATGTTTTTGTTTTATATTGTTTTAATAATGTTTTATATTGTTTTTGATTTATATCAAATGTATTGGTTGACTGCCTTCTTGTCTTTTATCTGATGTTGTAATTAAGGAATGAGTTTTTTTGTGTAATATATTCTTAAACAACAGGGAGTTTAACTTTCTGAATAAAGATACAGCTAAATGAACTTACAATTTACTTTTTCATGGTAGGAGTATTCTTCATGCCACTCATTATTGTTTAATTTTTTTTTGCAAAGAACATGGAACACTAGTACCTGGTAAAAGCAGAAGATAAATGCTATTTATCTATAACTTTATCTCCGAAAGAGTAATCAAAAAGATATTTCTCTGTTCAGATATCATTTTTATTTTTTACCAAATAAACACTTTTTTATTAAAATGCAAAACATAATCATAAGTTCATGAAACATACATAAACACACATTTTTTAAATTTCAGATGCTGTGTTACATGCTATCCCCACCGCAGTCTACACACTGCTTAAACAAACTGTTTCCTACTTGACCTTTTTAATTTTCATTTATAAATATTTCGTACTTTCTGTTGTTTCCAATATTTCAAGGCTTTTTGGAAGTAAAACTTTGTAGTTATAAGTCGGATCACAAATATTTAGGGCAATTAAACTAGCTGATTTAAACAAACTGAGTAACAAAACAATGTTTTTATGTGAATTCTATACATCACTTACGGACACTGAATTAACTGTTGTTACAATAGACAGTTGTTATAATCGAATCAGTTCAATTTGTTTATTTCGACTCGAACATATTTATAGACAACAGTTAGCGGCATCATAATTATCAATACCTCTTTCAACATCGGTAATTTCTAAAAATCAAACGCGCTAATTATTCATTTTAAACGTATAATTCAGAATTGAATTACACTCTTGTCAATCAACTATGCATCTCGCAAACACAAAGGATGATTACGTTATACGTGGAAAGTTACTTTGTTCATGGAAAACTTTGATTGACAGTTGAAAAAAAAAGATCGGTTTCAATTAGACGCTGGATGTTTTAACTCTATGCAAGGGAAACCTTGATCTTGGTCAGCCAAACGATTGCATTGCCTAGCAACCTATACGATGTTGGCATGGGGTGTAAACATATATGCCGGAAATTGCCTGGGGATATTTTGATCGGAAGTAACCGTATATTGCACATGTGTGGCGACACTTATCCACGGATTAGAGAATATACCAAATTTTGGTTATAGTTGTAATTTGCACTTCGCTAGCATCCAGAAAAAAAGCGATGTTGCTAATTTTAAGGCGACTTAAAACTTCGTCGTGACCAAAAAAAAGCGAAGTGACGGAGAAAAAAGCGACTTTGTCGCCCTCTAGTTTGAGCCCTGTAGGGCAGAAGTTCGGAGTCTAATAGGGGCAGGGCACTGCGCCCTTTCATTCAGCTCTAGAAAAAACCCTATTTGTAAACACTAAATACCACCCATAAATGTTTCAGGCCTTGCCACCTCAATTTAAATAAACAGTCGTCAAAAACAATATAAACAAAATGTATTTCTATACGGTACCAGTCTTATAGATGCTTAGACACTCCTAGCACAACATTTCACTGCAACACAATGATGGTTTGTTTCAAACATTATTCGGATATATTCTTTTAATATCACTATACGCTATACATCGCTCATGCGGATACCTTTGTTTGAAATATAAGAATTCATCATGGCGTTGCTGTGGTAGTTTATGTGAAAATAGATGAACAATGTTTTCATAGGTAAAACAAGGCTTCTAGAAGCATCTAGATGATAGGCACTGTGAAGAAATATCTTTTGTTCATGTTATTTTTGACGACTGTATTGTTTAATTCACAGAATTGATTGATTGATTGATAGATTGAATATTTAGCGTCATTTTATGCAATCGAGGGCTAACAGACGATCAGTTAACCTAACCACTGTTTCCTGGGATTAACCCATACTCAAGCACATCCCATCTCCGCAAGTAACAGATAATTTTCCCACTTGAATCAGTGGTGAGGGATGAATGATAAGGAGACAAATGCAGTGTATCAATCACCACGGAGACTGTTGCCCGGCGGGGGATCCGAACTCACGACCCCTGGATTGATAGTCAGACACGTAACCGACTAAGCTAATTGGGCCCAGCTCACAGAATTGAAGTCACAACAAATATTTACGCATTGTTTAAGAATGAAATGCAAAATGATCTATGTAAAATTAAAATAAAGTTATATAGCGTTTTAAACTTTTCAGATGATGAAAAATCTCAAGTTGAGATGTTTATTGTAACTGAGGCATGGAAAGTTAACCAGCACTCAAGCACACACATCTCCATAAGTAACCAGGTTTCAAAGATAGCGAAAATTTTCACAGGCAGATATTTACCAGTGCCATTTTTATAACTGGCAAAATTTAAATACTACTGGCTAGAAGATAGTTTATCAGCAAGTTTCAATTTACTATTTTTGAAGCTTTCAATTGGGAATTTTTACCACTTAATTGGGAAAAAAAGGTACTATTTGCCATTGAGAATATGACCCAATAACGGCTATAAAGAAAATGGCCGAAAAATACCACTGCAAGGGATGGAGCAAAAGTGGCCTTTTAAGACAGATTGTTGCTTAATACAGGTTAATTTGCTTTGAAAGCATAGACATGGGGAATAGCAAATGTGGCTGCATTTTATTGACTGCTATTTATATGTTTGCATAACAGATGAATACTTTTTCAGTTATGTTGGGAACTCTTTATATCCAAAAGGACACTTAAAACTTACAAAAAATTGCTAGAGCTGAAAATATGACCTGGCAAAATGCCAGTATACTGGTCTAAATTTAAGCCTTGGTAACTGATATCTTTCCCACTTGGATCAGCGATGAGAGACAACTGACAATGAGATTGATGTCAATCATCACAGAGACTGGCCAGACGGGGATTAAAACTCATGATCACTGGATTGATAAACTTTGGTAATATAGCAGGATTTTAAATTTTAAAGCAAGTGATTGGTTTTTTAATTATGACTATGTATTATCAATCATAAGTTTTAAACTGTTTTCTTAGGGAATTTTGTAAAAACAGCTGATTACGCATTCCCAAATAACAGGGAAGGGGTATATTGAGACTTGTAAGAAATTGAATCAAGTTATTGCAATAATTATAACTTTGTCAAGATCTTCTTTGTGTTAGATTTGACAAGTGAAAACTGTGCATTTATTTTAACACTACTCTTGTGTTAATATTAAGTAACTTAGTTACCAGTTTACTACTGTGTATTAAATTAAGACCACAGTGCAACAATAGTTCATATACGTAAACGTATGTGCGTCACTTTTCCTGGTCATACCGTCTGTCTGTTACTAGAGAGTGACTTGATTTAAACACTTTGACTATACCTTTGAAAGGTTACAAGGGTTGTTAAGAAGTGCCCTCCGAATAACATGTAGTTACCAATCAGAACCCAGTCATCCTCAAAGTAGCCAATCAAATGAAAGCATGTAGGGTCGTGCATGCTTTTTCAGGGATATAATAAAAGCTAGAATGAGCTGTTACCATTAAAGTCAGAATAAAATATGGTTAACATGATTGGGGAGGATTTATTAACTGGAGATATGGATGACAGTCTCATATGGAGAGGGCACTCTGGTTTGCCAATTCCCACTTAATATCTGTTGCTAGAATTAAAAGTATTATTTGTAGAACTATGTGTTTGTTTCAAGTCATTGCCGCAGTAGTATACTCAGATTATAGCATCTGCAATTTGATATGTCAATGGCTAATGATGGGCCAATCGATGATCAATTATAATCGAAAATTGATTGGTTTGACAAAAAAATTGGTGCCAAAAACTTTTTTTAAATTCCTTTTGCTCATCCTTCTCTGTTTACTAGTTTGAATAAAAATTTTATATTTCGATTTTAATCGAGGTAAAATGATGTTATAACAAAACGGAAAACCTTTTCAAACAGACAAAAATTGAAGTTTGCCGACAAGAACAGAAATGTGGATTTAGTAAAATGTATTCCAAAAGTACATGAACATGGAGAGAAAGCACACTTTAAGTACGAAAATATTTCGCATTATATAAAGCAAAGGACACTGACCAATGAAACTTTGGATATGAGCACATCAATTTGCCAAGTTTATTTACTTTTACTGTTATTTAGGCCAAAACAAAATAATACTGTGGTTCTGGTAACATGCTAACAAAAAATAGGGTAGGTAGGTAGGAAAAACATTTTATTTTGGCTAAACTGGATCTGTAGTAGGGATAGATGAATTAGATACCACTACCATACGGACCATAAGAAGAGGAAAAATATAGTTTAATAAAATATCTTTGATTGTACAGTTCTGAGTATCTGTTGTTATAATTATGATCTGACATTTTAATGATGGAAAAACTGTAGTGTTAATACCAGGCATGTGGAAAGTACTTTCTGTGAAGACTAGTCACTTGCCATCAATATTATATAGATATATAATCATGCCAAAGAAAATTATACGCTGGAACGACACAACAAAAAAGCAATAAGTTTATAACTATAATGACCCACCCACATTTTTCTTAACCGTAAACTCGATTTAAATATCAACTTTCATGTTTTCACAGAAGAAAATTTATAAACATACATTTCCAATTACTGTAAATCTACGAAATATTTATAAAACTACCAGAAGCTAAAACTGGCATTAAACATAATGCGATCGATTGCAAATTATCTTCAAAAACATAATCATTTTGGCAAAGGGAGATAATTTTATGCTCTGAAGATTTGAGAGACACCCGCGAATTACGTCATTGTTTTTTTTTTTTATCTTTGCTCAGGTGCATGGTAAGAACGTATACCATGGTTGTAGATATCGGACCAATCACAACAGTCATTAAAACTAGATTAGAAGAACAAAAATAGATAACTGAATATGGATGAGAGGGTTTCCTTAGTCGCAATATCGGCCATGTGGTGTGATAAACACCGCGGGGTCAATTGTTTCTACTGATTAGTAACGGGCATGGAAACTAATGGTTCTGGTTAGCCAGAAAAATTAACAAGTAAATATCTACTTGATGAAAATAGTTCATTATTATGACATTTTCTCAATGAAATAACAATTGCCTACTTACCTACCTAGGCTACCTACCCTATTTATTTTTTTCGTCAAGACACCCTAAACACAGGTATTTTTCTCTGGCCTTATCAAAATGACAATAGTTATTTCCTTTCCTATATGACCACAATGGTGGTCTTACGGTAGAGCTTCTGCCTTGGATGTGGAAGGTCGTTGGTTTAATCCCTGGTTGGCCAATACCGAAAACTTGAAAAATGGTACTAGACGCTTGCTAGTCCACTAGACTAGAGCATTTAGAGGATAGTTCTAACTTCTAGGTCTTGTCAGCTAAGTGTTAGTATAATGTGACTGGGTGGGGGTATAATACAATGTGTCTTTTGGCAGTGCTTAGAATACTGACTCAAAATGACATTATTGCGATAAAACTGAAAAGTATTGGAAGCTACAAAAAAAATGCATTATTACTCATAAATAAATCTATATTATTATTTGAAAAAAAACCCAGACACTTGGAACTTCTAAAATCCCTTCATTGGGAGCAGAAGATCATGCATAAAAATTGTTGTCTGACGAAATCCTTCATATTCATCCACAACTTGGTCAAAAATCGTAAAACTTTTCAGCATGTAGTTAAACATCTTTGAAATAAACATTATAATGATAGTGCAGAACTATAACTTTACTAAAATGGTAGGAAATTTCTATGACACACTTAAAACTTTTAAAGAAAACTCCTGGCTAAAAATTATAACGCCCACGTCAAAACTTAAACCGTTGAAAAGTTGTATTGACCAATATTTTTATGAGGAAAACTAAACAAGGCACAAATTCCAACAAATATATTGGTGACAAATGTAATGAATCTGAATTTTAGACCATGAGGGGAAATGTGTTTGGAATTCAATGTGATTACTCAGCAGATTCAAGTACACAAACTACCATCTTACGTAGATCTCGATTGAATTAAAATATCTACTTTGCAAGTATGTGATTTTTAAAAATAAAACTGATCCAAAAGATCTCCTCCATTTATATAATTATATTTTTTCATTAAACTGTTCCAAAAATAGATCAAAGGCCATGACCCACTTTCACGGCCAAATTGTTTTTACACAGGTCTTTTCACAAGGGATCCCACAATTATTCACATGATCAGGCATTGTCATCATCGCGTAATGATACAAACCTACAGAATCTTGACCACTGCCTGGTCCGTTTTGTTGCGATGGTCCATTTACATATGCAGTCGGAAAATTTGGTGGCTGCTGTTGTTGAAATGCGAGTGGGTTTTGATGAAGAAATTGACAATCGTCTCCGTAAGAACAGGAGCCTGAGCTCATAAAATATCTGCAAAGTGCGGGCTTTTTCCCTACAGGAACCGCACTTGTCATGATAAAACAATGCCCTAGTTAATGTTTCATCAATTGTAAAATGTCAGTATTTCAAATCAGAGTCAATTATTCAACTTTATGCTCACTGTTTTTCTTTCTTTTCTATTTTGAACGAGTTCACTGATTTGGTCACCTGTGCGCATGCTCGCAGAATTGAACTGTGGGAACAGTCGCTTAAATCATTTACAAAAAATTGGTAAGAGTTATGTCCCTTGTACCGAATTGGGCCACATGTGATTAGTGCAAGCGGGGGATTTGAAACTGATTTTGTACGCGTTATTGGCAATTTGATACCATTCTCTCAACGTCATAGATTTCTTTAAAAAATCCAAAAGCACAAATTGACAATAAATGGTTTTAGAACATTTCTAAAATATACACAAAAGTGTTCCGTTTTCCGATTCAATTTTCCGATTCAATTTTCTCTTTTATCTGCGATCAAGATTTACATCAGATATAATATCTGGTAAATTATTGCAAATAATGTATGTTAATGATACAGGCACAGCATATGACATCTGCGATTAATTTTTTTTACAACTATTTATTTCCTCAAAAATATATAGTTTTTTTTATCTATACAGACGTCATTGTATTGCAGTGTTCATTTATTTCCCTACCATGTGTCAAAAGGTCCCTTTTTAAAAAATACCACTGAAAATTTGATGCTGATACCAAATTTCTAGGCAATTTTGTGTCATTTTTGAATTTTGGAATCGAACCGCACCGTGGGCGAATAGTTGACATATTATTAGATCTATTCTGGAAATTGATAGTTTTCACAAAACCATTGAATTAAAAAATACAAGTCATGGATTTATATAGAGAATTCTATACAAGTCCTTGAACAGGTCAAGATATTTTTTTTTATAATTGCAGTTCTTGAATCAGTGAAAAATTTGAGCCCAGAAACGTTCTGCATATATTTTTTCACTTTTTTTTTTTTTTACATAACTGTTACAATGGAGCACTGTGGGAAATGTAATAATTCGTGGTGTGAGATGTTGAACGCATTTTTTGTCATCGTGCCATCGCTCTATCAACGTCCTGCTATCGTACGATCATCAGCGTGCTGTCGTAGTATCGCCATTCTGTCTGACATGCAATATACAAGATACATTTCTTATTTTATAAGTGTTTTCCAGTCGTAGAATATTGTAAAAAAATATTAAAAAATAGATTATTATCTAGATCAGTTTCACCAGCGTGACAAGACAATGGAAGGAGATTACGTAAGTCTGATTATCTAGGACATTTAAAGGATACATGATAAACATCTTCGGAAACATGAGTGTTCGGTTGCTAAGCAACACAGAGGCTGCTTGGCAACACAGACAGAAACGATTTTCATGATCACTATTTTGATGATGACCATTTTTTTTTTAAATTTCAACTTGTGACAGGATCATCGAAAACATTTTTATGCAGAAACGGCAAATTAACCCATAAACAGAGGAATAGAGGTACCTCTCTGGATTTAATAAGGTTTTAAAATATTGATAGTCGTCTTAAAAGGATGATTCCATTTCAATAAAGCTGTAAATTCCTGCTTAATCAAATACGAAGGTCCAAAGTTGAACTCTTGAACCTTTATCAACTGAGCAATGACACAGAGTATGTTCAATAAAAAAAACACATTTTGGGTAAAAAACGAAACTTAAAGTAACAAAATGTTTCCTTGTGATTTTGACCAGTATATATACTTCTTGATAGCATACTAAAAGTTTAGGAAAATTGAAGAATATGAAGTTCGATTTTTTTTTCAAGATTTATTGATACGCATATTTATCTTAATGTGTTAATCTTTTCAAGTAGAAAGTACGGATATGTACGCGAAACATTCATGTTATGTTGACATTTTATATAGACTAAGTGACAACATTATGTTGTATTAAACTACACGCTTGATATTAAAAGAACACGTGGTATGTGATAACAGTTGTTTAAGAAAAACCCACTCACCTCTTTTATAACGTGAACAAATGGTACTTCAAATATTTATCATTTGTGCACACTTGTAATCGTCTTCCTACAACAATATACCTTAATTAAAAGCACTTCAATACATTTTAATGTTTTTTTCATTCTGTTGTAACAAAGCGTACACTTGCATAAACCATTATTTTCAATTTGAATAAGGTGTGCGTCTTTATGCAGCAAAATCACCCCGTCCAACTTATACGTTATATTATCGGCTACTACGCCGCATGCACGGTGATAATTATACACGATAAACCGGTACTTCCTTTTATTTTTGTGCACGCGTTCGAACAGTGAAGTAAGAAAACCCCTTTATTTTTCATTATATTTAAGTTTCAAACGGACATGTGTTGAATGGGAACATGACCGTTTCCGTAAACATTGAGAAAAGCGACGGATTGAACTATTTTTAGATTGAAAACAGCTCAATTTATTTCTTCGGAAGCATTTATGGAACTACTTTATGTGTCTTTTGTTTTATGTATCAATTTACCAAATTATATCAGTAAAATTGCAAGTTGGTGTTATAAGACTGCTAAACGACAAAATTTGCTTAGTGCGTAGCATAAGTAGATGCCTCGTATATTGTACACTACATAAGTCGGTGTATTGTGTCATTTAGCGGTATTCTAATAACATAAAATACTACTACTATCCAACTATTTCAAGATTGTTTTTAAGTTGTATCGTTGTTTACACTTCACAAATAAACTAAGTATGTTTTCCGTTTTAGAATATTATCGTCCATCTCACTAATGTGTATGACATATCGCAACTGTTCTTCATGTAATACATGCACAATATTTACACTGTACTATTCGTCTATTAGCCGTCGATGGCATAAACTGGCGCTAGATATTAAAACACAACATTGTTCTAATACTAGTAATCTTTTTCTTTTAGCTGTTAAGAGTCGAAAATTATTATTATATATTAGCCACACTCACAAACGCAGGCACTGGCCTCCTGTAGAATTTGTGCAGTTTCACGTGGTTATTAGTGTTTTTGTAAAAATAATAAAGTTATTTCCAAAATATGACTTACTCTTGCAAAATTTGACATATTCTTCAGATATAATATATACTTGTCTTACAGCGTATTACTAAGAGTTGATATGTACTGTTATGTATATTTTTCAAGTGTGTTGGTTGAATTCCTGTAAGATGTTCAATAAAATAAGATAAAAAAGAATAAAATAAATGTTTTATAATTTTTGTATTTTTTTTAACAGTTATCGCGGTTTGAACATACGACACCCGGATTACCCGGATTGACAGTCAAAGGCGTACACCATTAGACCACTTTGGAGCCTTATAATAGTGGAAGAGTTAACACCTTTTAAAGCTGTCAAGTCTTGAAAGGGGCGTCATTCTAGTTGACCGGAACTAGTATTAATTCTTACGTTTGATATACGTTTTATGTTATGCAAATCGTTGTAACCGACTAAAAGTTTTTGCTGTTGAATATATAATACCACAAAATGTGTATGCTGTATCCATACGTTTCGGCGGTTTGCTAGTACTGCGAATAGCCTAATTTTAAAATCCTCATTAATCTGAGGTCGACCCATCCTTAGTGATGTGGTTGTTTAATTTTGAAATCCACATTGATATGAGGTCGACCCATCCAGTGGGATGTGGTTGTCTTACAATTGCTTCAATCACCGGTCGTGGAGGATTGAGCGCCTTTTACTATCTTCTTTCTTATGTCTAATAACTTTCTTTTCTTGTGTTTGCATAAACCGGTTTGAGTCCATATTTAATATGGACGTTATATTTGATAACTGGTTTTTAAAACACTATTAGTGCTCCTTTCTGTATTTACATTTGTCTTCTTAAACTTTCGTTCTTCATCCTAAAGCTTTTTATTCTGTTCATTCCCATATGAATCTGTTTCTCTGAATTTATTATCTTTCATTCTGGACTGTGCTTACTCATGTTCTGTATACCTGCTCCGAAACAAAACCGTCCATATGTCTTACCCTGTTCCATAGGTGGCGTGACCAATGTAGTGACCTATTTAATTTTAATGGTTATGCCGGCCAGCATATACTTTCTCATATATCCTCGTACTCTCCTCAAGTTGCCACTCCCCCGCCCCCAATAACTGAAACGCTCCTGCATCTATGAAGATTACAATGAATACAAAAAACAATGAGTGTGTATTAAACCAGCGTTTCTTGCTAAAGTAGACCACACTGTGCTACGTAACATTAAATGTCGCAACACTATCACTAACGCTAAAGAACACCACTGTTATCTCCTTTGAGTACTCCGAACTTACAGATAAAGGAGGTAGACATTAAGGTTAAATTTTCTTTTTCTTCTTTTTTTTTCAGGGCTTGTATTGCAGCGATTTATTTTTTAGAAATCACCACTGAAAATTTGATACCAGATTTCTAGGCAATTCGGTGTCATTATTTTTTCTGCAAAATGATAGGTATCACAAAACCATTGAATTAAAAAAAATGGTCAAGGTACGCTGTTTATAATTACAGATCTTGAATCAGCGAAGAAATTGAGCCCAGACACATGTTGCATTTTTTTTTCGCTGTGTTTTGGACATAAATGTTACAATTGAGCCCTATGGGAACTGTAATAGTGGTGTGAGACGTTAATGTCACAAACCAATCTGCCGCCAAATGTCGCACGTTTAACACGCTATGGCATAGCACCACATTGGGAACAGGGTGCCCTTCCAAGGGGTAGTCGCATAATGGCGTTTATAAATAGTTAAAAACTGAATAACAACCCTCAAATAGTTTGATAGAAGTAGTACTTCATATAATGAATACCACTAAATGACACAATGCCTCAACTTATGTAGCGTACAATATACGAGGTACCTACTTATGCTACTGCGTACTAAGCAAATTTTGGCGTTTAGCAGCCTTATAAACTCATCTTGTATTTTTAACGATATAACTTGGTGTATTGATATATAAAAGAAACATAAAACACATAAAGTTGTCCCACAATTGCCTCCAAAGTAATAAATAGATCTGTAAATTACGTGTTTTTAATCTGAAAGTGGTTCATTCCATCACTTTTCTCGAATGTTTGAGGAAACGGTCATGTTCCCATTCAAAAACACATGTCCGCTTGAAACTTAAATATAATGCCGCTCGTATCGGCTATATCTTTGATTTAAAAAACGAAATCATGATACAAACAATAAAGGGGTTTTCCAACCTCACTGCGCAGCCGCGTGCACAAAAATAACAGGAAGTTTGTAGTTATCACCGTAAAAGCGGCGTAGTAGCCGCTCATGTAACGTATACGTTGGACGAGGTGAAAATATGGTAACCTTTATGAAAAAGTGTAAAGACAAAGATCTGAATTTCCCTTACGTTCGATTTTGATGTAACGTCTGAAAAGTTCAAACATCTCTAAATATTGCATCCATAACAGTGTCGATCTTCTATTACCCATCGTTGTCTTATAAGCGTCTAGTTTCTTGCTTAGTAAATGATTTTGGCTTAAGGTTGCAGCTATAACATCAACGTGTGTTTCATTACATCCTCTGCAGTTTGTTATCCTGTGGAAAATTAAAATATACTTTCTTTAGAGACTATTATCCAGGTTGAGTTAAATATCTTGGACACTATTCCGATAGTATCAATGATATTGTTCGTATTTCGTGTTTACTTTTAATTTATAGTTACAATATATACATTTTGAAAACCCTTAGGATAAAAAAAAACATGAAAAAAACATCCAACACTTTCATATCCTTCGGTTTTCCTATTTTTCATATTATATAAATGTGTAATGGAGGATCACAATACATAAATGTTACTTTTAGTTTCGAGTCCTGACGTTATTTGATATAAATGTCATGCGACACTTAATACGTTTGGTGACAAAACAACTGAGTACGTGGTTCTCTTTTGTACACAAGGGAACTAACTATTGTGCTACTATCTATACAACTGAACTGGATGAGTTATCTAACATAAATATATGGCGTATATCAGACAGCACTGATTGGTACTCAATGTGGGAGTGGTGCTGTAGCGTAATAGGTAAGTCGTGCACCTGTCAATCTAGAGGTCTGACGTTCAAGCTTGCATATCGACAATTTTTTTTTTTGGAAATAAAATTGTTTATAAAAATCAAGGTATTCGTGTTTTTTTTTATCTTGGTTTAAAAGAATTAAGTTATAAATGTATATACATTCATTCCAATGTATTTTCTTTCTTTTTTTTCAGTCTTATTTGTAAAGGCAGCTGGCGCCCCCTCCAAACTGAAATTCTGGATCAGCCCCTGGCTTAGGTCGTAGGTTCGAGTCGCGCTCGCTCCGAAAACTTTATGTGAAAAAGTTTACCATTTACACCGGTAGGATGGTGGTCCTACCCAGTCTGAGATGTTCCTTCGCCATTAAAACTGGATATGCCATATATAACCTGAAATGTATTGAAAATGGCGTTAAGCCCCACTCATCAAACTAACAGGACCGCATTCGTAAAATTGCTTTGTTGTTGTAACAATGGGAAAATAAATGGATCGTGTATCCATGTACAGTATGAATGTAAATACCATTTATCAAAATATATCACAATTCAATTACATGAAACAATTGCATTTATTTATCTATATTGTACAATTAATTAAATGTATGTATATGCGTGAAATGTATATGTAGGTATGCATGTGTGCGCGTATAGCATGAATAAAGATTGTTTCAAGTGTCTAATAGGTCGTAACAACGACCGGGTATGAAATTTTGATAGCATTTATTTATGGCGGCTGTAATGTAACTTTTATAGTACGAAAAACACAAATTTTAAAAGTGTAAAAAAATGAATTGGTCATAGCACATCACTCTCTTGTTAGGAGCAGGCCGATGGCATATTGTTTTTCTGGCTAAATCTTTTTTAAATATAATATTGAATGAAAATAGATGAAACATAGATTTCAGTGTTGTATTGATTATTTGTTTGCCTCAGTTTGTCCACCAGTTTGGTTCTTGTTGTGTTTTTTTTAGGGTTTGGCCTACGCAGTGTATATATTTTAATTGCATACATGTTTTAGCAGACTGGTCCATTTAAAATCATTTACACATGTCATGCAAATATACATAACTTTTCTTCTGCGTTTGACTTTCTGCAGATGATGATCTACTTGTAAAAAAGCTATTCAGCTTTTTTTTTTATTTTTTGCTCGCTTTGGTGGTGCCGCCATGACACACTTTTTCGCGTAAAATTACCCGAAACGATAAAGATTTAACGACAAGGAAACTAACTTAAAAAAAGACCAAACACTGGGCGACAGTAGAATAAACTCAAGCATCATGCTAGAAGAATTAAGTTTGTACATCAAATACGTGCTTAATTTGTTTTAACACAAATCGTTTAGATGGTAACTTGAGTTCAGAGTAAACCGTGACGTGTAGAAGAAAAACCTATGCTTGCCAAATTTTAGGGGAGGGGCTGGGAGCTGAATCCGCCCTTGTTAGCGCTGAAAGGTAAGTGATCTTGGGACTGCGCCTTAGACCACTTGGCCACGGATGGTGAATAAAAATATTAGAGTATTGTCTTTGTAGGACGGTTTAACACTTTACGTACATGTCATTAATTCGCTATTAAGACATAGTACCACCATTGGAAACAGGAAATCCATTTGGCAATACATTATGTGTAAATCAGGAAATGTTTCAGTGGGGTAGTCGCATAATGGCGGTTCTAAATAACCACTGTTTCTTCTTATTTAATACATGTGCGTAGGAGCGTTTCAATTAATGGGGTGGGGAGTGTGGGGGGAACCTGAGGAGAGAATGCATGAGGATGGATAAGAAAGTATATGCTGCCCCACCAACCTAAACATTGGTGTGTGTGGTGGTGGTGGTGGTGGTGGGGGGGGGGACGCTCCCCCCCTGGCCCCGGGTGCTACACTTATGTAGTATGTGCATTTTTCTTGTTTTAATGCTCATTTTTTTATTTGCATGGCATTATTGATTTGAATATTTTGAAAGCATTGTCATGTTCGAATTGTGAATTTAGAAAAGAAATGATGCTTGGAAATTAAGGTATGCATACATGATTTTTTGACATCTATCGTGAATGACACATGACACATACAAATACAACATTCATACGCTACTTATACCAATATTGCTATTTAAATAAAACAAGATTCAAGATTCTAAATTCTTTATTCAGTATTTCAAACATATAATGTTTCTCATAACATACACATTCAAATAATAAATGTAACACATGGCACGCACATTATAGATCGATATCTAACTAACCAAAAATAATCCATCTTATCTTAAGCATTTCAATTACATAACTACAACCGCGATAGTTTTCATGAGTCAATTAATAATTTAAAACTGCTATTCTCTTTTAGGTCTTTATTAAGCTATTATTGACCATATCGATGTGTGGCAAACATCATTAATTCTGAATAATCAGTGTCATGACCATAATTGAACCTATAAAAAGGACACAAAACACAGGCGTACTGCCATTTAATGAAATATAAAAGCAATTCCAGCAAATATAACACCTGTAATACGATTTATGATTTCCTTTTCGATTGTTATCCGACAGTAAGCAGACCTTAAAACGTATAAACGGGCCATAAATCATTTACTGGTCTCCGATATTGAATTAAATCACGAGCCTCCAGAACAATATTAGTTTTATTAAAAGAAAGGAGAACACTTTGATATTGTCTGTCTGGCTGCTGTTTCAAGAGGGTGATATTATTTAGATTGATAGCGATTGGCTTGAATCACGTTTCAGTAGATTCTGTAATACTATCTGATAAATGGACCCTTTAGTAGCACAGTATTCATCCAACATACAAAATAATGAAATAATAGACTAGCAGACTCGGGTTTATTGGGACTGTTTATGAGGGTTATAGAACAGAAGAAATATTTATTTCGATTTGTACAACGTCACCAGTTAAACAAATACATTTTTTTACAATAATTAAACATTTAAGTCACATGTAACTAATCGAATAATGAAATATTGTAACCACTCTATATATCAAGTCGATCAAATCAAATGAGGCTGAACCAAATCTTGGAACTAATATGATAAAATAGTATTATATAATGTTGTTTAGAATAGTGGATCTCACAGTTGTAATTTGACTTTAGCAATTTTAGAAATCTAAACTTACTAGGTTTAACATAATATCATATGCAACAGCCCTCTTGTACTTTACACTCGTACTCGTTCGATGTTACTGACTAATTATTAATTGTTAACACTTTTACAATTGTTGCCTATTCCGAATGATTGATGATAAACGACTGTCACCATATAATTCATAGCTTGGTAAAATAGAAAAAAGCAAGTACAAAAGAAAAGAAACATACTTATATCAAGTGATATAATCTTTATACTTCTTATACTACGTTTATTACTACTTGTTCTACTTGTACTTTTATCTCTCATTACATTATTCATTAGTATAACTGCTAATACTACTTATATTACTTCTTTTGCTAATACTACTACTATTTATACTACTACCACTACTGCTACTGCTACTTTTACTACTGCTACTGCTACTGCTACTACCACTGCTACTACTACTACTGCCACCACCGCCGCCGCCGACGCTACTACTACTACTACTACTACTACTACTACTACTACTACTACTACTACTACTACAACTACTACTACAACTACTACTACTACTACTACTACTACTACTACTACTACTACTACTACTACTACTACTACTACTACTACTACTACTACTTCTTCCATTACTACTACTACTACTACTACTACAACTACTACTACTACTACTACAACTACTGCTACTATTACTGCTACTGCTACTATTACTGCTTCTACTACTGCTACTGCTACTGCTATTGCTGCTGCTACTACTACTACTACTGCTACTGCTACTATTACTGCTATTGCTACTATTACTGCTACTACTGCTATTGATATTGCTGCTGCTACTGCTACTACTACTGCTACTGCTACTGCTTCTGCTACTGCTACTGCTACTGCTACTGCTACTATTACTGCTACTACTACTGCTACTGCTATTGTTACTTTAATTTTAAACACGCAGAAGTCGGACGTTTGATTGTCAAATTTTAATACTTTGGCCACTCACGCCAGAGGTTGCAGGTTCAATCCCCAGCTCGACGCGATGCCTCTCATAAAACACTGAACACTCAGTACTGGTTCTACGCAGGAAGCAGACTCATTGCAATCGAACTCAAATGAATACGTATAAACTAAACAGCAACACAAATCAGAAACTTTGCAATAAGTAGCGGGGATAACTAACATTTACAGCAATGCAAGCAACTATTCCCATTGAAAGCACAATGTTGTCAATACATTGCTGGTGAATGTCAATACATTGCTGGTAAATGTCAATACATTGCTGGTGAATGTTAATACATTGCTGGTGAATGTCAATACATTGCTGGTAAATGTCAATACATTGCTGGTGAATGTCAATACACTGCTGATGAATGTCAATACATTGCTGGTGAATGTCAATACATTGCTGGTGAATGTCAATGCATTGCTGGTGAATGTCAATACATTGCTGGTGAATGTCAATACATTGCTAGTGAATGTCAATGCATTGCTGGTGTATGTCAATACATTGCTGGTAAATGTCAATACATTTCATTCCTGAACCAAGGCACGTGGTAGTTCATTAACATTTTTCAGTGATGACCGACAAGAGTAAATTCGCATTCCAAACTCATTCCAGACATGCTCAATTGGAAACATATTTAAAGGACAAAGCTGGTCATTCTAAAGTCTGAATTGCATTGGCTTGAAGGGAAGTTGTTGTAAGGCAAGCCGTATGTGCCGGTGTATTGTCATGTTGAAAGACGAAGTGAGTTGAAACGGCAGTACGACAGGACGCAAACATCGTCAATGTAAAATCAACAGTCACGCTGTCATTAAATAACAAGCTAACAAGCTAACAAGGATCACAAGCTTAAATGATGTTGAACTGCGCCTGTCTGGAATGAGTTGCGAAGACGCATTAACGCTCGTCTTCCCCCCACGGAGAAACGTTAATGTGAATAACTTCTCTTGAGAGTTTGTTTTTCTGATATTTTTTTGTTATTGCTTTGTCGTTTGTTTTAACGGCATTCTTAATGCTTTGACAATTCATAGTATATAAATGATTATGTACTTTGTACACTATTTTTATTAAGATTGATGTTCTGTTCTTTTTATTCTTTTTTCATACGACACAATAAATCCTAAGTTAACTAGGTGTGACTTTAAGTTAACTAAGTGTGACTTATGAACATAACTTGATCATTGTTGGACTATTCGTCAGGATACACAGTTATCATAATGAAACACTCGTGTGGTATTATCTTTGCTATTTTGGCTATTGGAATGGTGTGCTTAACCTCTGCACAAGGTAACTATTCTTTTATAAACAGTTCCCGCACCCCAATTCCTAAAATGTTGGGTTTGTTTATGCTAGTACCGTTATACTAGCATATAACAGTTTAATGACTATTTTGTTATACTCATGTTTGCAATTATTGTAAATGGTAGGATTTACATTATGTGCATTTGTAACTGTTCCACAGCAAACAATTTTCATCCGGGTCCAAATCATATTACAAAGCATATGGACACCATTACACTTAGACCAAGTGATGAACAAAATGGGGGGGGGGGGGGGGGGGGGGGGAGTGGGGGAGGTGAGCATGGAAACATCGTTAAATGGGCAGTAGTGAAACGTTTTGCACGTAGTAACAGATGGGGGAAATATCAGGAAATTGCAAACCAGGACGGACAGGAGAAATTTCAAGTGACAGCTTGGAACATTAATGGGTAGCTTAATGGGTAACTTGGAACATTAATGGGTAGCTTGGAACATTAATGGGTAGCTTAATGGGTAACTTGGAATATTAATGGGTAGCTTAATGGATAACTTGGAACATTAATGGGTAACTTGGAATATTAATGGGTTGAACCGGAAAATAACGGGTGAAGATTTTATAAACTTTATCAATGCATACGACGTCGTATTGCTTTGTGAAACATGGATGGTAAAAATCACAAACTTGTATTTAATATTAAATGATAAGACTGATTTCATTTGTATGGAGAAAAATATAAAAGAACTAATAAAGGACGATTTAGCGCGGAGGAATCGCCGTTTATTTTCGTAGTAAACTTAAAGGTGAAATTTCACTTGTTGAAAAAAAAATGAAAATGGTATAATTTGGTTAAAACTAATCATGATTTATTTGTTTTTAATTAAGATGTTTATGTTTGTAATGCATATATTCCACTAAAAAACTGAAACGTTTGAATTGATTAAGAAACATATAGTGAAATAGGTAAAACATATATCGCTGGGAATTTAAATAGCAGATCTCGGCACTTATCAGATTATTTAAAATTTGATAAATATCTTAACAATGAGGAGAAATCTTTATTTTCTAGCAAAGACAACATTACAAAGCGAAGTAACGTTGGTCACGTAGTTGAAAACAATGGACGTAAACTTGTTTCCATTTGTAAATCTGCTGGTCACATAATTGCAATGGCCAATTACATTAAGATAGGAATGTCGGTAATCATACATTTTGTTCATCACTTGGTATCAAATGTAACGGACTATTTACTATTCGACCCGCTCAATATAAACATCATTCATAACTTTGAAATAATTGAAAGGTCAACATTATCCGACCACGCAGCGATGAGTTTCAGTTTTCACAAATCTTATCGTGATGCATATAAGCAGTTCTCAAATGATTTTGTTTTACAACACAAACTTGTGTGGGATGAAACTAAATTACAAAAATTCAACGAACTACTATAGAAATTCAAAATGATAATATAACCATACACAGAACATACTACTTGACGCGAACATTTCGATAGAAACTCACATTTGCCATTTAACTTCTTACTTGAAAATGCAATGAAAAGTTTTGGTGAAAAACTTAAAGATAAATACATGCATGAAATGTCATATTATGCCCAACTTAAATGGACTCCATTTGCAGCAGTAGTCACATTCAAGATAGGTAGACTGGCTGTTGTATGCAGGTAAGGTTCGTTCTACGGACTAATTCATGACACTTCATTGAACCAAAGAGAAAATATGAATATGAAACTGTTTGTTGATACCATGCATACTGTGACGAACGGGTAAATAAATAAAGATAAGGTAGATTTAGTGACATTATTAAGTTATTAAGCAAAATTTTCAAATATATCAGTGGGCAATTTCAATACTAGTATTCTATTTTGTCTTCCAAAGACTTTTATTTATTATACATTCTGCCTTTAATCAACCCATTAATATTCTAATTTATTATACAATCTTCCT
Organism: Panopea generosa; assembly: GCA_029582155.1. Classification (NCBI taxonomy): domain Eukaryota; kingdom Metazoa; phylum Mollusca; class Bivalvia; order Adapedonta; family Hiatellidae; genus Panopea; species Panopea generosa. The sequence continues at coordinate 11,202,239 of CM055896.1, read as the reverse complement.
TATACAAGCCATTAATATTCTGATTTATTATACAATCTTCATTATTATTTAAGTTTATTATATAGTCTTCCTTAATCAACTCATTATTATTTTAGTTTGTTATATAGTCTTCCTTAATCAACTCATTATTAATTTAGTTTATTATATAGTCTTCTTTAATCAACTTATTAATATTTTAATTTATTATACAATCTTCCTTAATCAACTTATTATTATTTTAAATCTGATATTTACATTTCAAACTCGTTGTTTGCTTTATGAAGAACAAAGGGAACCTTATGCAGTATATTATGATACAAATAACTATCAAAGGAAATGTAGTCTATAGAACTAACAATAACAATTGTAACGAGCACGCTGATTGGTCAGTTGCTCCAAGGAAAGTTTGAATGACGTCATAATTTAGTAAGCATTCAATAGCTATGAATTGTAGGACTGGCATAGCATTCCCTGCTTTTTCCATTGGTGGTTAATAGACCTGATTCGGGAGATATCAGGTTCTTGGATAGACTAAAGGAATCTTGTTTATGCTGCTTATTCTTTGTTTTAATGCAGGGCCAGCACTAGGCTGTGAGGTAGTCCTCCCAACTTTTCCAATAACGCCTGGTAATCGCCCCCAATGTAGAAATAGGGGCAACTGGTATTACTACGGACCCTACGTGAACGCTCAAACAGGCACGATTGCAAACTACTGCTGTCCTTACTTTAGAAATAGATCTGGCAGAGTAAGGTAAACATGTTTTATATATGTATATATAATTTTAAAAGCAAATACTATATACCAAATATGTGCAAAGAAGTGAACTTTCTACTGTGTGTATAATACTAATATATCAGTGTATATTTTTTCATTGCCAAATACAGTGTAGCTATTAAACAAATTTATCTGAAAATATAGTACAAAAGCTGGTACGTCATTATACACGTGTGCACTAGTCACGCAGGTATTTGTGCATACACGGACACTTAAGGCTGATAACTTTACAATACTACAAACAACTACGGCTGATAAAAGTACGTTACTATAGCAATGTCTGATAGACGAACGATGCTTCATCAAGCAAGATCTGATAAAAGTACAATTGTACAAAACGACATGTCTGATAGACGAACGATAGTTCATATAATAAGGTATGATAAAAGTATAACAGTACAAATAGCCAAGTCTAATAGACGAACGACACTTTATATCACCAGGTCTGATAAAAGCATGATACTACAAATAGTCAAGTCTGAAAGAAGAACGATGCTTCATATTGCAAGATCTGATGAAAGCATGATACTACAAATAGCCAAGTCTGATAGACGAATGATGCTTCATATAGCAAGATCTGATAAAAGCATGATGCTACAAATAGCCAAGTCTGATAGACGAATGATGCTTCATATAGCAAGATCTGATAAAAGCATGACACTACAAATAGCCAAGTCTGATAGACGAACGATACTTCATATCACCAGGTCTTATAAAAGTATGATTCTACAAAAAGCCATGCTTGATAGACGATCGATGCTTCATATACCCAGGTCTGACAAAAGTATGATACTACAAATAGCCATGTTTGATAGACAAACGATGCTTCTTATACTCAGGTCTGACAAAAGTTTGATACTACAAAAAGCCATGTCTGATAGACAAACGATGCTTCATATACTAAGGTCTGATAAAAGTATAATACTACAAAAAGCTATGTTTGATAGACAAACGATGCTTTATATACTTAGGTCTGATAAAAGTATGATACTACAAATAGCCATGTCTGATAGACGAACGATGCTTCATATACTCAGATCTGATAAAAGTATGATACTACAAATAGCCATGTCTGATAGACAAACGATGCTTCATATAATCAGGTCTGAAAAAAGTATGATACTACAAATAGCCATGTCTGATAGACAAACGATGCTTCATATACTCAGGTCTGACAAAAGTATGATACTACAAATAACCATGTCTGATAGACGAACGATGCTTCACATACTCAGGTCTGACAAAAGTATGATACTACAAAAAAGCCATGTCTGATAGACAAACGATGCTTCATATACTCAGATCTGATACAAGTATGATACTACAAATAGCCATGTCTGATAGACAAACGATGCTTCATATACTCAAGTCTGATAAAAGTATGATACTACAAATAGCCATGTCTGATAGACGAACGATGCTTCATATACACAGGTCTGACAAAAGTATGATACTACAAATAGCCATGTCTGAGGGACGAACGATGCTTCATATACTCAGATCTGATAAAAGTATGATACTACAATTAGCCATGTCTGATAGACGAACGAGGCTTCATATAATCAGGTCTGATAAAAACATCATACTACAATTAGCAATGTCTGATAGACGAACGAGGCTTCATATAATCAGGTCTGATAAAAGTATGATACTACAAATAGCCATGTCTGATAGACAAACGATGCTTCATATACTCAAGTCTGATAAAAGTATGATACTACAAATAGCCATGTCTGATAGACGAACGATGCTTCATATACACAGGTCTGACAAAAGTATGATACTACAATTAGCAATGTCTGATAGACAAACGATGCTTCATATAATCAGGTCTGATAAAAGTATGATACTACAAATAGCCATGTCTGATAGACAAACGATGCTTCATATACTCAAGTCTGATAAAAGTATGATACTACAAATAGCCATGTCTGATAGACGAACGATGCTTCATATACACAGGTCTGACAAAAGTATGATACTACAAATAGCCATGTCTGAGGGACGAACGATGCTTCATATACTCAGATCTGATAAAAGTATGATACTACAATTAGCCATGTCTGATAGACGAACGAGGCTTCATATAATCAGGTCTGATAAAAACATCATACTACAATTAGCAATGTCTGATAGACGAACGAGGCTTCATATAATCAGGTTTGATAAAAACATCATACTGCAATTAGCCATGTCTGATAGACGAACGAGGCTTCATATAATCAGGTTTGATAAAAACATCATACTACAATTAGCCATGTCTGATAGACGAACGAGGCTTCATATAATCAGGTTTGATAAAAGTATAACACTTTACATAGCCATGTCGTATAGACGAACAATGCTTCATATAGCGAGATCTTATAAAAGCATGATACTACAAATAGCCAAATCTGATAGATGAACGATACTTCATATCACCAAATCTAATAAAAGTATAATAGTACAAATACACATGTCTGATAGATGAACGATGCTTCATATAATCAGGTCTGATAAAAGTATGATACATGTACTACAAATAGCCATGTCTGATAGATGAATATGCTTCAGATAATAAGGTCTGATAAAAGTATGATACATGTACTGCAAATAGCCATGTCTGATAGACGAACGATACTTCAGATACTCAGGTCTGATATAAGTATGATACATGTACTACAAATTGCCATGTCTGATACACAAACGATGCTTCATATAGCAAGATCTGATAAAAGCATGATACTACAAATAGCCATGTCTGATAGACGAATGATGCTTTATATAATCAGGTCTGATAAAAGTATGATACTACAAATAGCCATGTCTGATAGACGAACGGTGCTTCATATAATCAAGTCTGATAAAAGTATGATACTACAAATAGCCATGTCTTATAGACGAACGATGATTCATATACTCAGGTCTGATAAAAGTATGGTACTACAAATAGCCATATCTGATAGACGAACGATGCTTCACATACTCAGGTCTGATAAAAGTATGATACTACAAATAGCCATGTCAGATAGACGAGCGATACTTCATATCACCAGGTCTGATAAAAGTATGATACTACAAACAGCCATGTCTGATAGACGAACGATACTTCATATCACCAGGTATGATAAAAGTATAATACTACAAAAAAGCCATTTCTGATAGGCGAACAATACTTCATATCACCAGGTCTGATTAAAGTGTGATACTGTTTATAGCCATGTCATACAGACTAAAGAATCTTCATAATTATAGCCAGGTCTGATAAAAATATGATGATGTATATAGCCATGTCAGACAGACGAAAGAAACTCCCTAATTATAGCCAGGTCTGATAAAAGTATGATGATGTATATCGCCATGTCAGACAGACGAAAGAAACTTCATAATTATAGCCATGTCTGATAAAAGTATGATGATGTATATCGCCATGTCAGACAGACGAAAGAAACTTCATAATTATAGCCTGGTCTGATAAAACTATGATACTGTATATAGCCATGTCATACAGACGAAAGGAACTTCATAATTATAGCCAGGTCTGATAAAAGTATGATGATGTATATCGCCATATCAGTCAGACGAAAGAAACTTCATAATTATAGCCAGGTCTGATAAAAGTATGATGATGTATATCGCCATGTCACACAGACGAAAGAAACTTCATGATTATAGCCATGTCTGATAAAAGTATGATGATGTATATCGCCATGTCATACAGACGAAATGAACTGCATAATTATAGCCAGGTCTGATAAAAGAAGTAATAATGTATATCGCCATGTCAGACAGACGAAAGAAACTTCATAATTATAGCCAGGTCTGATAAAAGTATGATGATGTATATCGCCATGTCAGACAGATGAAAGAAACTTCATAATTATAGCCAGGTCTGATAAAAGTATGATGATGTATATCACCATGTCATACAGACGAAAGAAACTTCATAATTACAGACATGTCTGATAAAAAGAAGGAATAATGTATATCGCCATGTTATACCGACGAAAGAAACTTCATAATTAAAGCCATGTCTGATAAAAGTATGATACTGTATATAGCCATGTCATACAGACGAAAGAAACTTCATAATTATAGCCAGGTCTGATAAAAGTATGATACTCTATATAGCCATGTCATACAGACGAATGAAACTTCATAATTATAGCCAGGTCTGATAAAAGTATGATGATGTATATCGCCATGTCATACAGACGAAAGGAACTTCATAATTACAGACAGGTCTGATAAAAGTATGCTGATGTATATCGCCATGTCATACAGACGAAAGAAACTGCATAATTATAGCCATGTCTGATAAAAGTATGATGATGTATATCGCCATGTCATGCAGACGAAAGGAACTTCATAATTACAGACAGGTCTGATAAAAAGAAGGAATAATGTATATCGCCATGTCAGACAGACGAAAGAAACTTCATAATTATAGCCATGTTTGATAGAAGTATGATACTGTATATAGCCATGTCATACAGACAAAAAAAACTTCATAATTATAGCCAGGTCTGATAAAAGTATGATGATGTATACCGCCATGTCAGACAGACGAAAGAAATTTCATAATTATTGCCAGGTCTGATAAAAGTATGATGATGTATATAGTTATGTTAGACAGACGACAGAAACTTCATAATTATAGCCAGGTCTGATAAAAGAAGTAATAATGTATATCGCCATGTCATACAGCCGAAAGAAACTTCATAATTATAGCCATGTCTGATAAAAGTATGATAATGTATATCGCCATGTCATACAGACGAAAGAAGCTTCATAATTACAGACAGATCCGATAAAAAGAAGGAATAATGTATATCGCCATGTCGGACAGACGAAAGAAACTTCATAATTATAGCCATGTCTGATAAAAGTATGATACTGTATATAACCATGTCATACAGACGAAAGAAACTTCATAATTATAGCCAGGTCTGATAAAAGTATGATGATGTATATAGTTATGTTAGATAGACGAAAGAAACTTCATTATTATAGCCAGGTCTGATAAACGTATGATACTGTATGTAACCATGGCAGACTGACGAAAGAAACTTCATAATAATAGCCAGGTCTGATAAAAGTATGATGATGTATATCGCCAGGTCAGATAGACGAAAGAAACTTCATTATTATAGCCAGGTCTGATAAAATCACGATACTACAAAGAGTCAATGGAAAGTGATATTACACTTGGTTAATATAAAACTATGTCATGGGGTTATTATACTCATGCCCCGTAAAAGATCGGATATATATGGGCACCGTAGTGATATCACCATGCTGTACAATACATTTCATTTTAAGCGATATTAATACAGTATCCCAACAAGTTACCCATATATTTATTTATATAGTATATATATGTATGAGATTTTACTAAAGTTTTAAATATCATACGACTCATTTCTCATTCAATACAGATGTAGAACAGATGAATACAATAATTCTAACACTTAATTTCACCACTAAAACTATTCTGCAATAAACTGAAAAACTAACGAAGGGGAAACATGTATATAGAACATAGTTTCAATAGCTTTACTTGTCAAACTGATAGTCATTGTATTTTGCCTGGGGAATGGTTGAAAGTAATATAGTAATACGTAAACACATTAATTAGAAAGTCTTTGAAGTAGAAACAAAACCCACTAAATATTGTACTTCGTTACGCGTATATTTTTATTGATGAGATAGGTAAAAGCACCTTAAAGTATCAACAGCCATGTAAAAGTGGCAATATGGCTCTAGGGGCAGTTGGTTTGATATAATAATTACATGATTCAAATAAAAAAAACCGTCTTTAAAATTTCATAGTCATCAATGCATTGTTTTTTAAAAATGTTGCATACTACTAGATATTTGTTAATACATTAAATTTGCAAAAAAAAAAAAAAAAAAAAAAAACAATAAAAAAAATGTTTGTTGTCTACATTTTGAAAACTCCCATTTTGAACAAAATGTAAAATTCGATGAAGATACACTCTGTACAATGGATCTATGTTAATTCACCATCAGCAGACAGCCTAGTAGTATAGAGTTGTAATTTGATAGTCTTCTTTTACAAACATTTACTACCCTGGCAACAAAAGGTAGATGTTTGATATTGCCACACGTTAGTGATATCAATTGTAAAATACTAAAAATATCAGTAACCACTATTGTTATTGTGAGTTTGATATTTATTGAAAATTTATGTCTTTTGCTTATTTCAGAAGACCAAGGCGTCGAGGATATTCATAATGGACCAAGGCGTTGAGGATAACCATAATGGAATGCGACACAAACTGGTTTATCTTATATTTTGAGTTTTCAAACCAAGCATCAGTGTTTTTGAAAACAATAGTTAAAAATGTAAACAAAATATTAGTCGATATATACCATCTGTGGTATCTCGTTTATTATACCCACCATGAGACATACCATCTGTGATATTTCTTAGAAATAAACAAGTGCGATAAGTGGTTTATTATTCCCATCATGAGATATAGTTTTGTACTTAGATATAAACAAGTGCGATAAGTGGTTTATTATACCCCCATGAGATATAGTTTTGTACTTAGAAATAAACAAGTGCGATAAGTGGTTTATTATACCCACCATGAGATATAGTTTTGTACTTAGAAATAAACAAGTGCGATAAGTGGTTTATTATTCCCCCATGAGATATAGTTTTGTACTTAGAAATAAACAAGTGCGATAAGTGGTTTATTATACCCCCATGAGATATAGTTTTGTACTTAGAAATAAACAAGTGCGATAAGTGGTTTATTATACTCACCATGAGATATAGTTTTGTACTTAGAAATAAACAAGTAAGATAAGTGGTTTATTATTCCCACCATGAGATATAGTTTTGTACTTAGAAATAAACAAGTGCGATAAGTGGTTTATTATTCAATATCAAATGTAACAAGCGAAAATAGCAAGGAGAAAAAGCTTTGAAGGATCTAGCATTTGAGTGATTGGATATTGATTAAAACAATATAAATAGTTAGCAAAGATTTGTTCTTGTCCGGAAATAAAATCATAAAGTGATAAATCATAATTTCTTTTCAAATTTACAAAATAATAGGACAAATGCTAACCTTGTATATATACTGTAATCCATAGTTATGTAATTTATATTGCTTTATCACTTACTTAAAATTTATTAGAATAGGTGTGCCTATAGGTGATATTAGCCCGACATCACCGTTATCACCAAGAGGCACACATATTTTGATCTAACAGACTTTTTTTAACTTCAAAACTTTTACACAGTTGTTTTTGGTATTTTGATATACTAAAGTACTGTAACAGTTCTTAGCTCTTCAAGCTTAAAGTTAAACTTTCTTTACAAACATGTTAAATTGTTTAGCCAAAACGACTGTAAATTTGTTGAATATTCTGAAAACGAAACGTTTAAACTGATTTGCTTTATTTATATAACCATATAACAATTGCCAAGGAAACATTTACTTATGTAATAAATATTATCTTAAATACTACGTTCATATTTGCTATTCAGTTATCGAACCTCTATCGATTTATACTTTTGCGAATTTTAAGAAAGTCATGTTCTGTTTCATACACTAGAACGACACATTTTACCCGATATTTCTTATTATTAAATTTCCATTTACAACACTTGACACGTGTCTGTTTAACTACAATACTAATAGTTATCAAACATTCCCAAAATACACGTCGGTAGTTCTCGTATAACGACATTAAATCAAATACTTTTATTGTATTAAGTATTGCGTAATGGACCACTGGTCCGAATCAATAAACAAGAATCTCATAATGTCCATAAATCGCTCAGCTGTGGCATAAGAGACTATGCCAAAAATAAAGCAATTGTTGATGATTTACGAGTTGTAATTTAAACAAAGATTTGTCTGTTTAACTTCGTGGAAATGCAACAGACATGTGCAAATATTGTCAAAACAGAGACATTATTGAGAATTGATGAAGTTAGCAGAAGGCACCATATAAACTCTGAAAATACTAGACGATGATGATTAAAATACAGAACTGCCAGTGTATAACGTCATAGTAATATGTAACATAGCAATTGCTTGAGCACGTTGATTAGGCAGTTGCTTTAGGGAAAGTTTGAATGCCGTCACAGTTTAGCAAGGCATGCACCTCTCTGGCAATTGAACGCTTTCTTAACTGCGACATCATTCAAACTTTCAGTTGAAGCAACTTACCAATCAACGTGCTCAAATGTGGCTTTCCCAATATTGCTATTTAACGGACTCAGTCAGGAGAGCAGAGTCCCTTCTACAACTTAATGACTCTTAGAAGAATAAATGACCAATAGGAGACGCAACTTCAACAGTCACAACCCCCACAGCAGCATACACGTCATTTATACATATAATAATCGTACAAACGAAGTGACAACAACGGTAAACCCACTTGGAACAGTTACTAAATCACCATCGTAGTGTACGAATAACAAAATAAATGTTGTCATGTATTTCGTAATGTCACTGTTCAACATGTATACATAATATGTAATAACAATTGCAAGGACGCCACAGTTAGTTGCGAAGGAGCTAAATCCAATTATATAGCTGAATTGGACTAAGAAATGCAAGTCTCATTTTCGTGTTGGGTTTGAATACTTATATAATCAGCTAGAAAACATCTCTAAGGATTCCAATATAAATGTATTTTCAATGTATTTTATATCCTCTTGATGAGTAGTCATTTCGTAATGTCACCGTTCAACCTGTAGAAACAATATTGTATGATAATTGCAAGGACACCAAAGCTAGTTACGAAGAAACAAAATCCAATTACATTGCTGAACTTGAAATGAACTAGGAAATGAAGACTCCTTTTGACGTTTGCTTTGAATACTTATATAATCAGCTGGAAAACATCTCCAAGGATTCTAATATAAATGTGTTTTCTATCCTCTCGATGAGTAAACGAAGGAATATATCACTTGACCGGAGATTGTTATTTCAAACAGCAATCACGCTTTGTTATGCCTATTATTGATACACACAATATGCTTTGAATTACAGAACGTCGTGAGATTTTCCGCCATGAAATGCCATAGTGCGCCACTTGGGACATTCTCTCATTTTCACGGCTGGCAATTATTGACGTGAAACTTGCACTTTGGTTATGGAATAACTCATCTTTATAATAGTTTTTCTTTAACACAGAACTACACCAATATTTTCGTCAACCCAATATTACAATATTTTTCTCAAGATAAAATTCGAGGGGTGAAAGCGAAAAAGGTCTAGGTGCTTCTTGATACATATTCACTTAGACCCTTTTGGTATTCACCCCTCTAATTGTAAATATTGGTAAATCCAGTATCTTTCGAATCTGTTGATATTTGTTTATAAAATCAAACTCGCCTTTTACTTGTTATGAATAAAACAAACGTTTTGAGATATTGTTTTCAGTTATAATGAAGATTTCTCAGATTTGAACATTTGTTCTATCTGGCGTCCTGTGTATGACTAGAAATTCACAGCTTTTACTGTCTTCCGCATATATGTTATATTATATAATATGAAATTCCTGGAAATGTTTGCTTATTGAACTGAATATAAACGCACTCATAATGTAGATTACTTTTCTGAAGGTCATAATACAAGTTACCATATTCTATATACTTTAATGTTTGCACTCAATATTGAAGAGTTCAGCAGCATGTAGTGCCATTTTCAAACGCATTTTCTTTTAAGAATATTTTTAAGATTGTTGAATGTCATGTGTTTTGATATAAAGTCATTTCTTTTCCTTTTCATTTTATAATTTTAGAAAAATCAACAGGAACCGCTCACTTTTAAAATCAGGATTTCAAAATAAAGACCAGAAAAAGCGCATTTTATAGCACATTCAAATTATTTTAATATGCTTTGTAAAAAATACTGATTAAATATTACACAGCATGGTAGCAGAATTAGAAGAATTTCCAACAAGAAACCTAACATTTAAGAGATACAGTAACCACAGTAGCCCAAAGCAACGAATACAATAAATCTAAAAAATCAATACAAAATTTCAAATAATGTCAACACGTATTATAACCGTCCACGGCCAAACTGCCGCTGAGGAACACAAACCCAGTCCAGCCATGCTCCTACGCCGTCATTAAAATATAGAACGAGATGGTGTATATAAATACGATGTGAATTTGTCTTTTTCATTTTCCTAAAACATATGCTCATTTGTTCAGAATCCGCTATTTTCTACATTTGATAATGGATCCGCTTTTTTCTATATTTGATAATGGATCCTGTATTTTCTATATTTCATAATCGATCCACTATTTTCTATATTTGATTATGAATTCGCTGTTTTCTATATTTGATTATGGATCCACTATTTTCTATATTTGATATAAGATCCGCTATTTTCTATATTTGATAATGGATCCGCTATTTTCTATATTTGATAATGGATCCGCTATTTTCTATATTTGATAATATCGTGAGCCCTGTTTTGTCACAAACACATTCACGTTCTCGCTGTCAATATTGCGAAGTTACCTAGAGATGTTTGTTCAGTAAAGTTGATATTTTTTTTCTATTTTTATATGAACGATTTGTCTCTTCCGTGCAATAACTGAGTTAGAGCGTATGTACTGATCGGATGAAGTTCAATAGAACACACCATGGAGAGGAATGTAGGGGATGTTTTTAAAAAAAGTGTCTCGACGCAAGCGGCCTCATCTTTTCTAAACACGTCTCCTACATTTAACGGAGATATTCATTTACGGACATGTGTGCTGACATCGCCAGTTTTTCTGTACCTTTTTATGCGTATAAATCACAGACCGACGTGACTCCTGGAATGTGTTTGTCGAAAAGAGACCAACATTGATGTGTAAACAAACACTCCTATTAACAGATCCAATAAAAGCGTGTCTGTTATTTCCTTCTTTTGGTTGCATTTTTGTTGCATCCTTTTATCAGATATTATTGACTATTACAACAAAAAAGTGTACGTGCTCTGTGGTGACCATAACATGTCACCCTGTATTATTACTAAAGGCTGTTATTCTTTCTGATTCCTTTGAAATATTGAGCTCATTCCATTTCAAACTAATAGTTTTTAACTCATCACCAGTCACTTCTTTAAGTCGTTGTTTATGTAACTTCTACTTACACATACGTTGACGCTGTTGACTTTTTTATTGTTTATTTGTATGGTTTGCACATTCATCACTTATCCAAATAGGTCGCTTTTTGATTTTCAATTATACTAGTAGTATTATATTTTTTCAATCTTTATTAATTATCTATATTTTCAGTTTTCTCATTGGCCAATTATCTCTACTTTTTTTTACATTGTATTTTTTGCATTTTGTTTCATTAGTTCTTTCCTCACTTGGCGGTTTTGTTTTCTTTAGGACTTTATACTATTTTATATTTTCTATTCCTTCGTTTTCAACTAATTTGCCCCTAATGATGTTGACTTAAGCACATAGTTATACTTATTGTTCACCTGTCTCTTCTCTTCAGTTGCTAGTGGCACTTTCTTCTTGATTGACTCCATATTAACCTTAGAATTTGTTATTAAAGCCCCAACTGCCGAATAAAAGCCGCAAGATGTCTTCGGGGCAAATTCAATACATGCTTAAAATCAGAGAACCATCCCCGAATTTCACAGTCATCAATGCATTGTGTTTAAATGTTACATACTACTAGGTTATTGTTAATACATATAATTAGCAGAAAAAATAATTTCTAAAATGAGTTTGTTATATGTAGTTTGAAAAACAAAAGTTAAACTCCAACTGTAAAATGAAATTCGAGTGAGATGCTCTCTGTACAGGTGAATCAGTGTTAATTCACCATCAGCAGATAACCTAGTGTAGCAATGTAATTCACCATCAGCAGATAACCTAGTGTAGCACTGTAATTCACCATCAGCAGATAACCTAGTGTAGCAATGTAATTCACCATCAGCAGATAACCTAGTGTAGCACTGTAATTCACCATCAGCAGATAACCTAGTGTAGCAATGTAATTCACCATCAGCAGATAACCTAGTGTAGCGTTGTAATTTGATAGTCTCTTCTTACAAATATTTACTACACTGGCAGTAAATGTTTGGGTTTTAAATATTGATTACTATAGAGTACAATTAAAATAATGTGTGGCTAGTATTGCTAACATTCTGTATTCAAATGTTTTGATATAATGATTTATACCGGTTGGTAAATGACATGTAAATGGTTTTACAATTAGAGATTTAATAAGTTAAGGCAAAACAAATTTCATCAAAAATGTTTTGTGACATATAAATATATTTTATATAATCTATAAATAAATGAATTCATATTGGCTAGAATGATCCTTCGTTGAACAAAATAGAAAATACTATATGATGTTGAACAATTTTGTACTTTGGGTTTTCAAAACTGTGCATAAAATTACAATATACATGGTTACTAAAAATTGCTTGGAATTCCAAGCTTTAGCTAAACGTAACGATGAAAACTGAGATGTTCCGAATGCGGCGTTGTTTTCAAATTGCTATCAACAAGAGATTCGCGTCCGATTTCGGCAAAATTATCGATAATAAAGATGCCGTTACGACAAAAATAGCAACTGTTTAATCAATTAATGTTGTTGTTGTTGTTGTATGGAATTTAGCGCGGCTTTCTACAATTTTTTCAGTCATATCGCGAAGGTGTCTACTTGAGACAGTATTCTGAGTGCTGTCACACTGGAATATCATGCCGCAGACACGTGGTATGATACCCCACCCAGTCACATTATACTGACACCGGGCCGACCAGACCTAGAACTGTCCTATAAATGCTAAGCGCAAGCGAGGAAGCTTCTAGTACCATTTTTCAAGTCTTTGGTATGATCCGGCCGGGGCTCGAACCCACGACCTTTCGCTTGCGAGGCGGACGCTCTACCACTAGACCACGCTGCGGTCCTTCAATCAATTGAAAAATGTCGCCTGTATTTACATGAATAACAATCGATTGGTTAGTTCAAATATAAAAATAACAAACATTTATCAATATGTGTCCGTGGTCGAGTGGTGTTAAGACGTTGAAATTATGCAAGTTTTTTTTTATCCGCCTTGGTTCGAATCCCACCGGGGGTATTTTATTTTCAATATATTTATTTAAGTTGAATTTATTATACTTTCTTTATCTAAATAGGTCTACTATTGTTACATAAATTGTATAATCTTAATTTGGTGACTAGATCTAGTAAAGGCTCAGAATTCATTTATTTATAATTTATATAATAAAACAGTGATGGAACTTTTCAGCTCATATTGCACAGATGAACTGTATATTATTAGAAACATGATCATTGGATGATTATCTTACATATAATGAATCTATATTAACATATGTGCCCGACAGGAAACCTAGTTTTCAAAGAACACAGCAAGAACTGCAACACAAACACAATAATATCATACCTCATTTACGGGTACACACAATCTCGAGCATCCCCCAATCGTGACATCATAAAACAGGACGGTGTATGAATATTTATTTATTTATGAGCGTTTTCACTATGACGCAAACCTGTACTAAGGGAAATAGCAAAAAATGGCCCTGAAAGACAAGTTGTTGCTTAAAACAGGTTAATTTGCTCAATAGAAGTGACCGCCTATACAGGTTTGACTGTACAACAATATCGATAATAAACTAGTGATACAACAGTATAAAACATCGACAATAAAAAGAAACCATAGATTCAATTAGAACATTTTTTTTCAGTTAAGGATGTTAAGCAAACTTAATAATCTAATACTGATACTCTTTTCCTTTAATCAATGAAAAAATTATCTGATAAAAAAATTGGAATAGTTAGGCTAAAACATATTTGATCGTGAATGATGGCTTTATCGTAATGATTTTTTTTTGCAAATTAAAAAAGACACTTGATAATCATCGAGGACGAACTCTTAGTTCTAAACAAATTGCAATTTTATTCATGAGACAATTCATGTGATAATCATTATCCATGATGAGAAATATGAACCGGAAAAAGATAAAGATGGGGTAAATCTTGTATATTATACACACTCACAGAATTTGTTTAATAGAAACGTATTTACCATGTCACATATAATCAAGTCACCGAAGAATGATACAAACGGTATACTGCAATGATACTGTATACCATTCTGTAGTATAGTAAATTATCGCTAAAATGTAAATTAAATATGACTGGTCTTTTTTATCTGCTGTCACACAAATAAACAAGAACACACGTAATGTCTGATTTTAATACGCAGTTTAAAACTATCAAGGCACATGTATTAATGTATTCTATGACATAGTTATATACAATTATTTTATTTGTATGATTTTACGAATGGCCTCCAAAGTTATTTAGCATAAACCAAATTTAGTATATATGTTCAAATGATACTGACCACTTTTTTTTTAAAACGTACACACAATATCTGCTGCTATTTAAAGCATTTATACTTGTTTTGTATTACTTGATAGCTAACATCTTTAAGTACATGTCACTGAAATGGTTGTCGGATAACATGGTTTTGTACATTTTGTTTTAGATATAAGTAGAATATATATACCATTATGCAAGTGACACGTTATATAGATATTCCTAAAAGCGATATTTAAAACACCATAGACTTTAATGAAAATAACTTCCGCAAAATATATTTAGCAGAAACCAGACTTAGTATTTACTTTCAAACTACTCTGACCATTGTTTCGGAAAAGATCTGCCGCCATTTAAAACATGTATACTTGTTTCCATGTATTACTTGACAATTAACATTTATGTATCTAATTGTTGTTTGTTTGTACGGGGTTCCACCTCTTTTTTTCCCAATTATATTTTAGTTATATCACGATGGTCAGCGCACACACTCGTCCTTACGCTGGGCAGTTTACTAGTTTGTAGAACGAACCCAGCTATCACAAATGGGTCCGTTAACTAGCAATTGTTACGAGCACACTGATTGGTCAGTTGCTCCATGGAACGAATGAATGATGTCATAATTTAGTTAGTGTTCAATTGTAACGAATTGTGGGACAGGCATATAATTCCCTGTTTTTTTTTACATTGGTGGCTAAAAGACCTGATTCGGGAGATATCAGGTTCTGGAATAGACTAGCAGTTTACCAATACTTAAGACATATTACCTCTGCAAGTCACTGTCATTTCCCCGCATATTCCGAGAAGGGAGATATATAGTGGTAGAACAAATATCTTGGGAAATCACCACAGATTATGTTCAAAATGATTGGAGCGAAGGTAATACAGTATAACTTCATTGGCTCGAACACGTATGGCTAAAAACCACTTATAGCTCGAACCACTTATCTAGTCTCGGCCGAATTTCGATGTATATATACACATGTACATGCACGGTATAATGTTGAACAATAATTGGCTCGAACAACCCTTAACTCGAACTACTTTGTCCAATCCCGTCGTTTTCCAGCCATCGAAGGTCTACTGTAGTTTTTTTTCTTGTGGTTGCACTCTGTGCTTCCAATAATTCCTTTATAAGATAGCGTTACATACTTTCCTATTGAGTATTCTATCAAAGAAATAAAATGAACTTTGAGTCACATTTCAAAAGCTACTTTTATTAATCTTTGGTGGTTAAACGTATAGCATTTAAACCTAAACGAGTGTTAAGTCTCCACAAATAATTCTAATAAACATAATCTGAGACGTATGTTTGGTCCAGACAAATGACCATCAATCAAACATCCTCAGTACTCGCGTCATACTCTTGAACTTCGGTTGACTTCATTAATCTCAGTCATTTATGTCAGGGTAAAACTTAAGCATTGTATAAATATTGTAATTAACAAATAATCATTGTTCTGAGTTCACCGTTATGTTATATATTGAAAAAACTGCGTAAGCATCGATAAAATCACAAGCATACAATTACATTATTTTCAAATGACAACACATATTTGGTATAAATATGACAACACATATTTGGCAAGCTAATAAAACTTATTTCAATTTTGTTTCTCATGTCATGTGTCATAGAATAACTCTTAACTTTAAGTGAGTTGTTGTCGATATTTTAGATATACCATTTCAATCAACTTATTCGAATAAAGTAAAGATCGGATTGTGAAAATGCCGTATGTCAAATTAAATGCTGTATGAACAAAAGTCAATACGAACATGTATCTCATTTCAATTGCACCTTGAGTTATATTTGATATGAAGAAATGAATTTAGATATTTCATATAATTTTATAATTCATTGTGGCAGCTGATAACCTTATTTTTAATATATTAAGATTCGTTTAAAGACCAAGGAAACACTTGTACTTACACCATTAAATAGATGTATTGTTTAAGATTATTTCAAATAAAAATAAGAACACTATTTAAAGAATTGGAAAATATGTATCTGAAGCTTTTAAGACCAGAACAAGGAAATAATATTTAATAATAAAACTACTTTACTGAGTAAATCCATATATAATGTAACTGTTTCTTATACTCAATATGTGTATATCTTAGTACATTACTTGTATGTGTATGCTATTCATGATGCTGTTGGCTACTGTGTCTCAGCTATATTTATTTAAAAGAATTGTAAATGACCAAAGGCAAATGTTTGCCGAAATAGCCAATACGATTTGATTTGATTTGATTTGTTAAATATATTTAACATTGTAAAAACTCCAGTATATTTGTCCTAGAAACGCTTGATAAACATCTATTCATGAACTGGATTCAAAAGTTACACAAAACATACAAACGGTGTTTTATAGTATATTTTGTTCATGCTTTTCTACCACATTTCCTTAATTGTTAAAACCATGCCTTTTCGATATCAATAGTTGCCTATAAGACATGTTAATAAAGACATATACGATTATATATCTAATTAAGGTTTACGAAAATTCTAGTATTAGCATAGATCTGTTTTGGTTTATTCAATATTCGGACCAGACCAGACACATACCAGACAGTATCTAATTTCGTTAATAAGCACGTGCCACTTATCAACCGTAAAGCATTACGTCTTAATTAAACAGAAGCTCTCAGAAGAACTAATTAAACTTGTTCGGTATGGAAAACACCATGCCTTGCGCTGCATCGGATAATGATTACATTTCGTATTACGTATTTGCTTTTTAATTTATAAATAACTGAACAACTGTGTTTATTAAAAACATAACAAAATAGCGATACATTATCATTCCGAAGTGGCGTTTTTTTTTCAACAGAATGTCCCAATGCGGCGTCTCATGTCACTATATATATATATATATCAGTATTGTGTTTATTTTGACAAAGAATTATTAAAGCTTTTATATGTTCTTGTACTGTTATAACTGATGTGTCTTTAAATACAACGTTTCCTGTAAGGCAAATAATTTCGCACTATTCACAGAAACAAAAATATATATCTCATACTTGTCTTTACACATGTGGTACACGTACTAGCTTGCCTTGATAGTATAACAAAACATTATTCCCGAATATCGATGATTTAGTTTCGTGATAAACACTTTATTACACAAATACGTTCTTAGAGAACAACTACAAAAACTGAATTGAAAGATGTTTGAACTTTTAAAACAAAACGTAATGTTTTGTACGATTTCAATAAACATAATTTGGCATCTTTACCTATCCCTAAATTGGAACCATTGGTGGATCATAATGGGACAATGTTTAAGAGAATGCAATTTCCAGATGCGTTTGCTTCCCTCTTGTGTTTATTTGTTGTATACTTATGATATATCAGATATTTTCTTTTATGTTTAAGGTATTTAAAATACTTTTATGTAATATATTTCCTTTGCTTAATTTGCTATTCGTCATTTTTCTCCCCGGTTACTTTCCTATTTTCCTCGTTAATACATTAAACTTCACACCACCTGTTTCACCTTTAATTCGACTGTTTTCGTATTTTTTGTTTTACATCCTTTCGTATTAGGTCATTTATTTGGTGTATAATTAAACTGAGTTTGTTTTCAATTTCAAACATCGTTTTTTTGTCTTCTGTTTATTTTTTAGTCATTCGTCAGCTGAGCATAACGAGCATAGCGATATACCTACCTCGGCGTCTGATAAAAGGTTTTTGTTACGCTAAGGTAAAATATTACCATACAAATATCAACTGTTCATCACCGCAGTTATACATAGTATGTGTGAACGTTAAGTTTTAGTATAATATGATGATTAATATTCAATACTCGTTCTATAGCATAAATAATCTATGTCATCAAACGTTTTCATCTTAGATATTGTTGTTGTGTGATATATTTATGTTACTAGTCTAGACAAGCTTAACGAGTGCGTATGTTTTCAAGTCACCGGTGTACCTGTGTTATGTACTAGTGTGAATGCCATGATTTAAAAAGCACAACTTAAAATCATATACAATGATTTGCCTTTATCAATATTGCTACATGTAGTAATATATTAATTTTACGCTATATGCATGAGCATTGTGTATAATAGTTTGTTATTATGATGTCAAAGTTGCAATATGCAAATGACAATATCATATTCCATCCGGACCACGGACATGCCAAGATATCCCAGATAGCACATTGTAATTGTCCAAAGTATACACAACGTATTGAATGTATCCAGAAGTTAATAAGCAGACGGCAAACAAAAGCTTTATTAATCCTGAAAATGCAAAATGGCCGTCAGTGTTACCTTGACCGTGAAGATGAAGCCTCAAATGTACGGTATTGCACATTGTCTCGATGTTACGGTTCAAACTCATTTTGAAATACATCCATGTATGCCAAAACTATTTATTGTGTGACCTTCACTTTGAAAAAAGGACCAAAAATGTAGAGTTTTTCATATTGCTTCGATGTAATGACTACACGTGTAAAGTTATTTTGAAGCCGACCGGTGCATACCAGAGTTATGGAGCGGACTCAAAGTTGGCATTGACCGTGACGGCGACATATATATATTCTGAAACCACTGTATGTGCGGAGTAATTGTGCTAAATTCATGCATACCCGAGTTATGGAACGGACAATACTTTTGACAAACTAAAATACAAAGGGACAGTTAGACAGATCAGTTTGTATTTGCGACATCCACATTTTGGGATGGGGAGACATAATTATGTAACTCTTAAATTATAAATAGAACATGCTTCAAACCAGAACAGAACTATCTGAACAAACTGTATTTAAAACAAAAAAACCCAAACGATTCTATGTTAATTATTTCCCATTTGAGAAACAACTCTTTTCTTTCACAAAACCCAGAGGAAATTGGTGAAAGCGATTATAAGCATGACAGATGGTTTTCTCCTGACGACTTTGTTAGCGGAGATGTCCAGGAAGACTGTTCCATATTGGACTAATTTCTAGTTCAAATCGAATTGGATTTTTATTCATGAAACTACTTCATGCTTATTAACCATGATGAAAAAAGGGATCGTCGACGGAAAATGTATATATGGCCATTATTTAACAGGAAAATGCTGCCGATAGATATCCGCTAAATGTAAGAAAGAAATATTGATAATATGGATGATGAAATTACAATTCTGTTTTCTGAGCGAGTATATCGGTTTATAGCTTACAGCAAAACATTCGAACAGAAAAACGTGGACATTATTCATGCGAACTCTAAATGTTTTTATAAGAACAGAAACTATTTAATGCTACTTAATAGGAACAGACAAAAACGTGGACACTATTTGTTGCAAGTAAACCTACTTGGACACTTTAAATGCAAAATAAAAATTATGTTGATACTAGTTAATGCAGACAGAACATATTCATGCGAACAGAAAATAGCTATTCAAACAAACAGAATATTCTGATAGTTCACATTCTATCCGGAAAAATAGTTGATATATTTTCATAATAACAGAAACGTTATCACTCTAAAAGATAAAAATAGACACATTTTGATGCAAACAAAACATATTGGACACTATTCATGCAAACATATTCATTTTACATAGGAGCATAAGTATTACGAGCTACGGCACTTGACTTTGAATATTAATTGTTATATATATATACATTCTTATGGAGACTTGACTATATTTATATAGCATGTCATTATTTATCACTTGCTAAACATATACTGTAATGTTTGTAGTTATCACTGACCTCACAAACAATTGTCTCTATAAATGATTCCAATACAGATAAACCAACATTGCAATAGAACACGCCAAATGTCCACCTACAATTTTCCATCAAACTATTGTCAGTATTCGCGTCATACTCTTGAACTTCGATTGACTTCATTAATCTCAGTGACTTATATTAGGATAGTGTTTACTGCATTGATATGGGCATACTGATTAAGTATCAAATACATATTATACAGAGGTGACTGCCCGTTGACCTACACAATTAGATGGTAACAATTATATTGAATAAACGTTGTTTGATTGAATGAAACGGGGAATTAAGGCTTGGTCAGTCATTGGTCTTGATCATATGTGATAATATATCAATGCAGTTCAGTATTATGAACAATAAAGTCAATTACCCACCTGCTACTGTGGGTATAATTATAAGGCGTTATACTCTTTCACAATAGAGTATTTGCATGGCGTAAATGTAAAAACAACATGTGATTATAATTACTATTTTAAGTCGCTAAGAATATGAAATTTGATGTCAGTACGTAAAACAAATGATCAAATCTAAGCTACAAAATGTGTATACCACTTTTGTTCATCCGTTGTCTTATTACACCTTTTGTCAATGAACCAAGCATATCTTTGAATGAAGTATAGATTTCTTTCTTTTTTTTCTTATGACTTCAGCCATTTCAATACAATACATTGAAAAAAGACACACAACATTAGTCAATGTTTGTGTTTGTTTTAATCCTGATGTTTGTTCAGAAATGACATAACAGAAGAAAAACAATCTGTGTCGTAAAACAACAGATGGGCAACGTTTATTATGGATACGTATTTTTTTTCTTGTGATGTTTTTTTTGGGTAAATTATAGATTATAGACGATATAGTTGGGAAAGTACATGCCATTGCTCCTTTAAACACTGATCTGTCGATTTAAAATTGTGGTTTGGTTTTATCTATCCATCATTGTCAAACAGCTTTAGAATATCCTGACATTGTAATGGGATAAAGATAGTGTTTTCAGGGTCTTGGTAACGTTTTTGAAACGTATATCTGACATTTAGTTATAGGTGTATGTTCATGACGGTAACTTGATCATGTATTTTGACAAGTTGTTTAATGATCGGAAATATGATATTTTGTAGTATTAACTTATACTCTACACCTGGTCGCCATTTCTCGCAGTGTATTGCTTTGGTTGAGGTTGACTTTGTTTATGAGTAATCAGGTTTCTACTGATTCATCCTCGCCATGATTGATGGAATATGTGTGGAAGAGAATTTAAAGATTACTGCTGACGAGACTAGATATTCTGTATGTAATTTAGAACGTGAACAGCCTAGATCGTACATTTAACTTTTCTTTAGATAAGTCATCGTAGCAGAACACATATGTAGTTAACCGCAATGGCATTCTAAAGAGCTCCTGGGGCTTCTAAACATAGAATCGATTTTTTTTTTAAAAAGAAGAGAAAAAATGTGAAATGATTATAATAAGTTTCTAAAAAGCGCTTTAATACAATTTGAAATATTACAAAAAAAGATGACTGTAATGCAGCTTTAGATGGAAAAGGTTGATTCTACCAATTGATTTAATATGATACTATCCTTTATGCCTAGATTAAGAAATGTTGAACTTGTTTCCACATTATTTTACGAAAATCAGAAGTAATCCAACCTATCAAATTATTTTCTGCTTTGGTAACACTAAATTTACATTGATGTTGCCTATATATAAAGTCAGTTTTGCTGTAAATTTTATTCAAGAAGTCATAAAAATAAAATTCTATTTACTACTTAAAAGGATCGATCTTTGGTATCGTATCAGTACCACACTCGTTCATACTCGGTCAATTCCGCCATCCTTCGGTGTTAAATAAGGATAGGTCGTCCGAATGATAAATACGGGTGTATGCGCCGCCGCAATCGTATATGTGAAAGGAAAATCATAGAAACCCACGACTGAAAAAATTGCCTCAAACAATAATCATTAAGTCATCATGATTAATTATCCAAAATCATAATTGCTGTCACATCATTTGTATTTTATCTTAGCTTACAAAAGCAGGCATTCAGCTTGTTCGGGTGTTGTAGAAAACTCGGAATGGTATTTAGAAAAATAATTCCGGCATTCACAGAAACCAATTCAGTCGGTAGTTATTGTTTCACTCTTCCACTTTGAAAATCATATTAAAGTTGAATGAGATTTTCTCCTCAAATGTTATAATAAATCAATGCTGCACAACATTAATCCAGATAGCTGTCACATTATAAAGACATTTTATCTGAAACTGCATTGAAGCGCATATGGCTGTTTAAAGATAATGAATATAATCAAATGTATCCAATCACAGATCATTAAAACCATGACCTACCAATAAGAAGAAAACCAATTTAAAAATCATTTGAATATTGGTCATCTCAAAGCTGGTATGCGTACACGGCATCATTCTAAAGCATAAACGTTGAAAAAAAGTTATGCTCAAAATTCTGAAGAATGCTTCATTAACACTACTCTTAATGTGTCTCGTCAGAATAATAAAAAGCTTTGAGATGTGATTGTGTGAGTGTAAAACTAACAATTTGCCATTGAACACATTCTTTCTAAACCTTACAACAAATAAAAACATATCTATTTCATTAATTTTCTGCTTGTTCGGGTTTTGTTCTCTTATTTTTTTTAATTGATGAATACTTTAATGTTACAGTGATAAGCAGAGAAATTTATATGTTAACACTTTTTGGAGAAAAAACAGCAATAATTAAAATATCATTTAACATGAAATATAATAAAAATAGGGACCGAAATATTTCTTACGTAATCAGTAAATGTACAATTATTTTGAAACAAACGAAATTTGAGCCAATAAATACAATATCTGTATTGCAGATAAATGTTTTTGTTATATATTTACAAGAAATTGTTTAGGCTACACCATTATCCTACGAAAACAAATGTGTGTTTAGAATAGTGTTCTTTTGTTTATTCGGCAATACTAGCATAAGGGTAAACCAAGAAATAACAAAACAAATACAGTTTTCGTAACAATACATAAACACATCAATTGCTACACATTCTTGATCATTTACGTTAATCACACTAGCATCTTCATTATAACTTCTTTTGCATAACGTTGGTTCATTCCCACGTGTGTTTGATGATGCTGAATCCCCGACGTAAGAATCAGAATGTTAGTTGATGCTTTCCTTCTTAAATCAATCAATGTTCCACAATACAATAAGCAACCAGACTCGCTTATCCCACAAAATATCGTTTTCTCAGATGTTCATAGAATATCATTCTCAGATGTTAAAACACTAATTGCTACTGACCAACTACTGTCTAGATGTTTGCTTCAATAAAACATTCAGGTAACAA
This sequence comes from Panopea generosa, assembly GCA_029582155.1. Classification (NCBI taxonomy): domain Eukaryota; kingdom Metazoa; phylum Mollusca; class Bivalvia; order Adapedonta; family Hiatellidae; genus Panopea; species Panopea generosa. The sequence goes on along the minus strand of CM055896.1, from coordinate 11,178,057 downwards.
CATTGCATGTTTGATCAAGTGCGTTGTTTTATGATCCTATGGTTCATGTAATTGCAATATTTTGTGAGAGTGGTATTAAACAGAAACACGGAAATAAAAAGATAAAAAAAGCTTCTTATGGTCCTTTAAATGCCACGCCCCCTGTTTGTAACATAATAGTCGACTCAAGTGTGTTTTATTTGCACGTCTTCTTATAATGTGACACTATGGGTTGGGATTGGAGACGAGACAGGGTGTCCACGCGAATCATGTTTGTGCCCTCCAGTTTTTGTATTTATATGGTGTCTTATTAAGTTTTTGTTATATATTGATAGTGCTTTGCCGGTTTTTTTTTCGTTGTGCTGACTTTGCCCATGTGCATGCTCCTTTTCCTGTTCACCTTTTATTTTCTGTTAGATAATAAAGTACGGTTAGCTTGATGAAGTTCATCATTTATAATAGTATCAGTAATATCCTAGTTTATGATTACGGAGTTTGGAATGAACAGGTACTGTTATTATTTGTGGTTTGTAATTTTACAAAATGATCCCCTACTCATATCTTATTTATACGTTTGCAATTAAGACAGATGCATATGCATATACTATTATAAGAATATCGAATACTGTCAAATAATTAAATATAATACAAGTTTTTATTTGAATTATGTTTAATCTTGTTTTTTTCACCACGGGCGTAAGAGCGTTTCAATTATTGGTGGTGGGTGGAAGGATGGGGGGGGGGGGGGGGGGGGGGCAAGCTAAAGAGAGAGTTATGGGGATGTATAATTCTAGGCCCAAAAGTATACGCTGAACTAGGATATTGGGGGTGGGGGTGGGGGTGGCGCCCCCCTTGGCCCCTTGCTCCTACGCCTATGTTCACATGTCAGATGTCAGAATATATGGTATATCAAGTTTTATCGTCAGGGACGAATATGAGTAGAACCACCGACCGTCCTTTCGCAATATCTTGCACACTTTGTCGCATACCGTTTTTGGACCGGGCTAGGATCGAATCTACAACCTCAGCGATGAGAGATATATTGTATTTAGGCGACAGCGACTTAGATCATTCGGCCACGGAGAAACCCACTTTTCTTCGAAACATCTATTTAATTCGCAATCACAATACAACGTCAATTATTACGTAACCATTAATGTCAAATGTAATATTATTAGATCTAAAGAATAGAGCAATACACTATAAAACAGGCGCCCGATTTCTTTGAACGTACCGCTGTTTTGACTAAGCATTGACATAGCAAAGCTATTAAAAATATCTTCGTTATTTGAAATAACTGGTTTATTAAATGATGTTGCATTTATATTTTATTTCGTTACATTAGTAATGTCTCTTACTTATTTTGACTGCTCGCGTCCACTGTCAACCTTGTGAAACAAATTAAGGGTTATGATGCGTGTTATGGTTTTTTAAGAAACAATATTTTGTGTTTTGAGGCTATGTAAAATATTGCTGTCTTAATAGCACAGATCTAAATAATTTTATTATTAACAAGTTACAGTATTTTATAAAACAATATAAGAAGAAACAGTTAACATAGCTGTAACCGTAACAAAGTGAAGTAAATACGTTCAAGCATAAATGACGTAACATTAAAAATGACATTTATGCCTTTTTTTTTTCATTTTTAAAAGCAACCCCCAAAATCAAAATTTACAGGCGTCAATAGCGAGTGTATGAATCATTCATGTATTGTTCACACACTCGTTATTGACGCATGTGAATTATCACTTTTGAAGGTAGCTTCGAAATATGGAAAAAAATGCATAAATAATTCAAGTCACAGTCATGAAGTTTTAACAGTAGAAGACAGAGATGGCACTCTTATCGTATATAAACTTTCTTTGTCATGAAATGTTGGCAGTAGAAGACAGAGATGGCACTCTTATCGTATATAAACTTTCTTTGTCATGAAATGTTGGCAGTAGAAGACAGAGATGGCACTCTTATCGTATATAAACTTTCTTTGTCATGAAATGTTGACAGTAGAAGACAGAGATGGCACTCTTATCGAAAAAAAAACTTTCTTTGTCATGAAATGTTGACAGTAGAAGACAGAGATGGCACTCTTATCGTATATAAACTTTCTTTGTCATGAAATGTTCACAGTAGAAGACAGAGATGGCACTCTTATCGTATATAACCTTTCTTTGTCATGAAATGTTGACAGTAGAAGACAGAGATGGCACTCTTATCGTATATAAACTTTCTTTGTCATGAAATGTTGGCAGTAGAAGACAGAGATGGCACTCTTATCGTATATAAACTTTCTTTGTCATGAAATGTTGACAGTAGAAGACAGATATGGCACTCTTATCGTATATAAACTTTCTTTGTCATGAAATGTTGACAGTAGAAGACAGAGATGGCACTCTTATCGTATATAAACTTTCTTTGTCATGAAATGTTGGCAGTAGAAGACAGAGATGGCACTCTTATCGTATATAAACTTACTTTGAAATCGGAAGACATTTTCTGCACTCAAATAACCTGCATATAAGTCGTAAGTTTTCAAAGTCCCTAAGTGTATGACATATGCAAGTGGTTTACCTTGTTTGAAAATAGAACCAGAGGAATATTAAAATGATTAAATAAATACGATGGAGACTCGATTGTGATTGTTGCACGTATCCGTTTTAATAAAATGAAACGGATGCAAGCTATTGGTTTTATCTTAAAATGTATCATAAATCAAAACTGACGGCAATTGTTCCAGACAGCCGTCTATTTATAAATAAAACAAAGCCAAAACTGCACTAAGTGCATATTGCAATATTAAGATAACGGATTGATATAAACCATAAGAGCTTTACATTTTAACATGACCTTACGAATAAAGCCATACATTTTAGTAATACTTTTGTGTTTGTCAAGTTTGTCACGTGATCAAATTAAGAAAGCATGGCTATTGGTAGGCTGTATCTTCTTAGAATACAGTAACTTTGCATCTCTCAAAATTAATTAAATTTATCTTTAATCATTGTTAATGTAATGCTTAAATGGGTGATATCGATAAGACATAGTTAAATATTGTGTTTCAAAATCAGCTAAATTTGACTAAATAAATAATCTGAAATAATCAGAACAGAAAAGAGTATGCTGTGCTACAGGAAGGAGTAACGGACCTTGGTTGCCCCCCATCTTTGTTTTGTTTCTTATACCATGTTATTGTCAAAAATATGTTCAAACCATTCAAAATACCAACTTTAATAACAAACTGAAAGTGACAAACATAAATTGAATAAAGGTCATTTACTTCATGGAACGGCCTATACACCTTAACTGTCTCTAAAACCCGCTGTGCAAAAAATATAACGAATATTCTAATAAGGCATACATAGAAAACACGCACAGAGGAGATATTACGTTACAAAATAAGCCCAACATTAGAACTATCGAGCCAGCCATTCCGCAATAAAACCCTTTCAAATCGCCATGTGACTAAAATAGTCGTTAATAAAATGGCAACTTTTATTGGGTTATTACAAGACTAAAACGACTCAATACAACTTTAGCCTGGTACGACACATTTTAAGATAAGTCAACAACAAATGAAGTCTTTCATGCTCTCTTACTTATATCAATATAATCTAGAACAGTTGATGAGGGCAACTTCCTATTCTACAACTTGTTTGCTAAACAAAGTCTGCAATTGTTTGTTTGAATTCTGTATTATGTATGAAACGCGCTGATTGGTCCTAATTACACCCCGTGGAATGACAAATCAGTCCGCTGCATACATAATCTACTTATTAGCATGAAAATGGCAGACATTTTTTTAGTAATAAAGCTATGTATTTCATACAAGCAAGCTGTCAGTTTTTAATCCATATTGAAATGAATTTTTATCACGACTACAAACTTCCCTTGACTCCTTTCAGTTATTATTCACGCAGCGTGTGTGGGACGAATATGGGATGACCGACTTAACAAGAATAGTATAACTTGTCCCCTCCTGAATAATCCACGCAGATTGATTAGCCGTAGATGACTGTGTGTTTGCGAATTGATTGAATCCAAATGATGGTGTGATTGTTTACCATTGGTAAAGTAGAATTTAACATAGCCAATTGCCATTAAGAATGCCATGTATTTGTTGTGTTTTTATTGTTGTTGCGATCATGTTCTTTGAATAATTGAATAATGCGTCACATGTTTAACATGTGAGTTATTTAAACTATTAGGAATAAATTTTCATGTTGATCTAGACAAAATGAGTAATATTAGTTATAAAGAAAAAATAAATATTATAAAATCTAAAATTAAACAATGGTCAAGAAGATATCTAACTCCATTAGGAAAAATCACTGTTATAAAAAGTTTGCTATTGCCTATTTTGAATCATATATTTGTAGCATTACCAAATCCTAATGAAAATGTAATCAAAGAAATAAATTCATTTTTTTACGATTTCATATGGGGTGGGACAGCCAAAATAAAACAAAAAGTTATCACCAAACAATACATTGAAGGGGGATTAAAAATGATCAACATTGAAGCATTTATTTTAGCACTTAAGGCAACATGGATTAGGAGACTACTACGTATGGGGGGAACCTGGAGTGGAATAATAGAACAAGAAATTAGTTTATCAAATCTAAGCAATTTTGGAAATGCTTACACAGCAAAAAAGATAAATAAAATTAGCAATATATTCTGGCGAGATGTTCTTAAATCACACAATAGCATAATTCAATTAAACAAAATTACAACCTTAGAACATCTACTTCAGACCCCAATATTTCAAAATAATAATTTGCTAGTAGGTGGAAAACTCATAATAAATAAGCTATGGAATGAAAAGGGTATATATTTTATTAATGATATCGTGTCAGAAAAAGGGGAGCTTTTGACAGAAAATGAATTTAAAACAATATACAACATAAAAAAAAAACTATCTACAGTTCCATGGAATAATACAAGCAATAAAAAAGTTAGCAAAGAAATATGGCATAACCATCAACAATAAAAAGATGCCAAATCCACTTTTACCCACCAATATTAATGTATACTTTAAATCTATAAAAGGATGCCAACTTTTTTACACTATTTTAAATAATAATGATGAAGTACCCACTTCAAAATTTAAATGGGAGCAAATCTATAATATCTCTGAGGAAACGTGGAAAGACATATTCTTATCACCTTTCAAATATAACTATAGCTCAATTTTACAATGGTTTCAAGTCAGGATCAACCATAGAATTTTACCAACAAAGAAATATTTAGAAATAATTAAAGCTGTCCCAAGCCCATGTTCTTATTGTAATCAAGAGGAAAGCATTATTCATTTATTCTGGACATGTCTTTCAACAAGATCATTTCTTTAAAAAATACAAACATGGTTTATAAGGAACAGTATAACTTTACCATTTATAGAAGAATTATTTATATTTAATATAGGAGAACAATATATAATTGCTGATATGCAGATCATATTAGAGATTAAATACTATATATTCTCAGCCAAAAAAATTGACTTCTCCATTATCTATAACTGCACTTCACAACAGACTTAAACATTCCTTTAGGGCAAACAAATATATAGCAGTTAAAAATAATACCATAAAAACTTTTAAAAAAAAATGGAATAAATTCAAAACTTTACTTCAAGATTAATTTGATAAATACTTGTTTTAATTTCCTTCCATACAACTTGTGTTTTATCCAGGTTCTGGTAAAAAAATGTTTAAAATGTTAATATAGACACAATTAATAAGTAAGAAATGTTTTATTAAAACAAATGAAACAAGTAAGTAGACCCTGAAAATAACACCAACCATAATGTAACATATTATTTTTGTTATTATTTCTGTATCGTAAGTAACCGTGCACACAGAGTTTTTTATTCTCTATGGTAAGGTCAATTATTTAAACTAAATGCAAAAAACATAAGATTGACAGCTGAAAAATGAGTGAAAGAGTATGATCGAGAGAGTGTTTTTATGGAAATATGGAATACTTGTATTGATATTGCTCAGATTTGTTTATTCTCGCTCAAACATATAATTATCCATGTTGTTAATTGGAAAATAAATGGGCCACTACAGTGTAGAATGGCTGAAAAAAACACAAAAAAAAACAAAACAAAAAAAACAAACAAAAAAAACACAAAAAAACATGTGAGTTATTAATTGTGATGCATTCACTAATAACATATTGTCTAACTCGAGGAATCAATAAACCGTCTCCCCACACAACTTTTAAAATAATGAACTTATTTTGGATATGGTCATCTTTCATAATTGTACTCTGGTTCACATATATCATGTTCTGGGTTGAATGTTCTAGTTTATCGCAATTGTCCGCCAGACTGATATTACCATCATGGCCGTTACCATGACAAAATTGCCAACATTGATAAAGCATTATAGTGTTCGTCTAAACTAAACTAAATAAAAGATTTATGTATAGAACTAGTAAAGGCACATTTCGCGAGAGACAGCATACTTATAAGATAAAGGAACACATACAGGTCGAGACGTATAAATGAAACCATCTCATTGTACACTTCATTTTGTAAATTACTACAGACAGTATATGCCAAATGGCCATGTTATCCTGAAATATGAGAAGTATTACTTAACTTAAGTAGTAAGTAACATCCGTTATGAATACAATGATCATTATATCTGCATACCAAGGTACCATTGTAATTTCTAAATATTGGCGGACAAATACCTTCATTTTTCTTAGCTATACAAGCATTATATAATATAGAAGAATAGATATACCAGTCTCACAGGGGTACCGTTAGAGTTAACTATAACATTTATGAGCGAATTAAGATATATGTAAATACGTGAAGTTTATTAACATTTATTTTAAGGAAAAGTGAAATAAGAGACAATTTATGAGCATATTTCTTTCAAAATATCAATGCCTTCTTATCACCCGCGCTATGATAATTAACCAAATATCGGTTAGTGATGTGTCTAAGCAAATAGATCATACAGAGCTAGTGACATCATGCGGGGACACATATTGGATTTTACACGGTTTGTATGGGATTAATGTTGGTATCGTTGTTTCTTTAAATAGTATTTCAAGAGAAATACGATTGAAGTGTCAACATGAATCATCTTTATTGCACAGATTATTGGAGATACATCATAATGCCAACAATCTGCCTCCTAGATTTGATGAACATCAGGTGAGGAAGCTGAAAGACATATTGTAAGGTTACACACATGGCCATACTCGTGAGTGGGAATGGCACTACATGTATCACTACACAGTTATGCCCCTGTTTCCCACGGTAACATGATTCTTATACTTAATAAAAGTCCTATGTATTATATTTTTGAAAATATTTTCAAAATGGTTCATAGTGGTTGTGATTTCTTGCTACAGATGAGTAGAGCAAAAGCTAGCATATACTGCAATAAGACATCACTGGTGTGGAAAAGTGACTTTCATAAGATTTCAGCAACATGCATATATTTATGAGCATTTGGGGTATTATTTTATTAAAAAATCTTAGGGTGTCACTGCGCTCTCTTTAATAAAAATCCAACCTTATCAACCTACCAGTTATTGTGCATTTTAGTGTGGATATAAATTCCTGCTATGAAAAAATACTTAAGCAAACTCGATGTGGAAAGTTTTTACATTTCGTCTTACACTTTAATAATCAATGGCGTCTCGTTCAGAATAAGATTTAACTATGATTATCGTTGTTGAAACATCTTTTATTTTTACATTGAAAAAACAAACTTAGTAAAATTAATTTTAACATCTTTAAATTCAACTTCAACTTTGACTTCTTTACAAGGTTACATACATTATGATAATTTAATCAATTTAGTAGATACGTTGTTGGAAGCTCACATTGGATGTTGTGATTAAGGTCGATCATTATTCCAGACTCAGCCCGATGACCTCTCAAAAACAATAACCACAAACGAAGTCAATTCACAAAACCTCTGAAAATAAATGAATTATATTTAAATATTGACTATTACGTTTTATCGATTAAGCGTTAGGTGTAATATACATATTTGATTTAGACAAATGTGTATGATGGCTGATGTTTATGATTATTGTCATTGTCTGACAATACAAAAACAGTAGACAAAATACCGCCGGTTTTGTCTACTGTTATTGTTTATTTGCAACGTCTTTAGTTTGAGCTCTGCATTGTTTGTGATTGTGTTGTTATGGTAACCCTTTTAAAATTGATTTTTAACTGACTCATCATTGATGACTTTTATAGTCACAAACATGTTCAATCACAAATGATTCACGTTTAATATGTAAATTAACATGTAACGAACATTGATGGACATTATTTCATTAGATATATAACACAGTGGACATCAGCCTATTGCACACTTATATTTATCCTTTGGACACTATGTATTTTTTTATATGAAACACAAGTTTTATTATTGGGTAATTGCCTTGAATTTGTAAGTGAATTGAAAATGGTGCTAAATCTTGAAACTGTGACTCATAAAAACGGTGATGCAGAGGTACAAGAATTTCACAAGTGTTTTACTGATCAATAATAAACCATGTTTTATTGAATAACCGTTGCTGAGGTAAACACATATAATGAAAGACATTTTAGATAGGGATTTGCAAATGAAGTACTCTTTTCAGGACCGATTTTGTGTAAAAAGGGGTGGTTTAGATGTGCTGTTTTTGTGGATTCATCATATATCAACTTTAACTTAAAGACTGCTACTGGTCACCCTAAATTAGAACAAAGAGCAAGGATTAATCCTCTCACAAAACATGTTTGAGAAAAAATATTCTTATTTTTTCAAGGTATGACAAAATATTAAAAACAACACAATATCTAGCTCCAGTTATAAACGTTAATTACAAAATAAACACATTGAACAAAAACGTATATGCAAGTTGTCAGCGTTTTAAAAAGATGAACATTTTTGTAACTTTTATATATATTTAAAAGTATTTTTTTTGTATTGGTGATACTTTGCGCGATAAAGCAGACGTTTAAGACTGATATTTAATGGATGTACAACTGTGTGTTTAGTAAGAAGTTAGACTTAATGGTGTACGACGTAATGAAACAGTCTAGACATAAGTTAAATTTGTGGTTGGAACCAATCATTGAAGGATGACTGATTGGAGATTTCACATTGTACTTGAGCATGTTAATCTGATGTGTTATTATCTTATCGTATGTAAGGCCCTTAGTCTTATCCTTATCACTTTTGGCGTTTGATAAATCAAGGGACGCCGAAGTTGAGTCATTTAAAGGGCGTGTGTATTATATATTTTATATATTTACTAAAATTGTGACATTAACATTGTGGAATTTTCATATTATAAATAAATAAAGATAACCATGACAATATTTTACGCTATGGAAATTGAGAGAGAGTCGAGTTTTAACATGAAATAATAAAACAAAAGCTAAAACATCATTGTTGTACATCCCCAGTTATCCAGATTAATCTTTAAACAAATAGAATGGAAAAAATTCGACTTTATATTAAAACTTTCGATATCGAACCGAATAATTAATATACACCTTACTTTAGAGATGAATTGTTACAAGTATGCAAATAAATCCAACTATCTGCGATAAAATAATCCATTAATCTAAAAGTAAAAAGTATCACATTTATTTCCAATATCTTTAATGTATATATCGCCCTTTCGGATGGGAATTGTATGTTTGAAATGGGCACAATAATAAGAAAATTACCTAAACGTAATATGTACATGTATACGTCTTCAATACAATTAAACTTTCATGAGTATTTAAATTGAAACACACTTCTGGAGTATTTCAAGAATACTTTTCAGAGTAATTTCTGAGTATCAGTTTATATATCATTATGATAAAACTATCAATACATATTCACCAAAATTCAGCTGTTTGGTAACACACGTTTCATACAATGTAGAATATCTGTCTCTTCCTTTGACCGCCCTTTAATTACAACCCTTGCCGAAGATATATCTCGTCTGCCCATAAATCGTCTGGCTTGTCTAGTTTCTGACGTAATGGTCGTTGCAGTAATTTTCTCCATACTCTCGGTGGGGTTTTATGTAACGCAATTCGGTGTTTTCTTACATCTTACTAGATTTTGGATCTTATTTTAGATTTCTTGATGTAAATGTGTTGTTAAAAATGGCTTGAAGAAACCATAAACGTTCCGATAGTGTCAAGTTTGTTAGGAACGTTTTTTATGCAATGACATTAATTGCTGGCGTCTTGAAATGAGCACATTTAGTCCGATAACGAATAAGAAAGACAACCAAACTATGCGTGTGTTTGAATCGCATGTTTGTATTCTAAAAACTTATTCTTTTGGGTAGATAAGTTCATCTAGAAGTACATCTAACACTTTTAAAATAAATTCTTTGTTGAAATAAAGTATTCACCCTGTAAGTAAATTATAGCATAAAACTATTACACACTTTTATAATATCATTACTGTCGCGCCTTATGATAGTGTGACGGTAGAAGGTAGAAGAACGAGGTTTGTGCATCCGTTAAACAAGCTTCTTATGGATACAAGGCGGTGATCTCTACTGCCACTTTTCTTTTACTAATCTTGGTTGTGTTTTGTTTGTTTTTGTTTGTTTGTTTGTGTTTTTTTTGTTTGTTTTTTTAGGTGGGGGTGGGGGTGGGGGGATGGGGGTGGGGAGGAGGGGTTTACGTCTTCTGTTGGATATATATTGTGTTATCTCCAATATTTATTTTTTTTAAAGCGGCAAAAACTAAATAGCGACAATGAAAAAAATAGATATTAGGGCTGTTAAATAATACAATTCATTACAATAGCATATAATATGATGTTTTCTATGCTGTATTATGTGCATTTGAAATCGAGCATTTCTGTTGGCTTAAGTCGACCTCGAGTAATCGCATTTCATTTTTTTTTATAAAAGTAACGAATATGTTTTGAATAAAATATTTTCAGAATTTGACGACCGGTCTCTGTTCAAAATTTCTTTAGAATAGATGTTGCAGGTTCTGTAAACAAGTGTTGTAGTGATGTCAAATTGAAAGATGACGTCATCAATGGTACGCTTCTTTCATGATCATTTATTTTTTAATCTTAATTAATATTTGAAACTGAAACGCGTAAAAAGAAGTGTTTGGATCAAACATGTCCCTATTTTGTTTTTGATCTGTAAAAGTATACAACTGGTTGGTGAAAAATATATTTATATAATCGACCTATAAATAAAAAAACCTTTTACCGCGTACCTATTTTATCATTTCTAGAACAGCAACGACTTCCAGCAAACATTAACCGCATTACTGAATAAAAACAAAAATAAAAAAAGAAACGACGGCAATAAATCATATGCACTTAAAACGATACAAATATAAATAGCGTAAACTACTTTATAGAAGTATTGCCGTCTGCGAAATCTGTCAAAATATTGCAATTCTAACGTGACAAATTTATTAAGTGTCTGCTCACATAATTATGTTGTATTTGTGGGTACTGGTGATATAAAGAAGAAACTGCATATTCAAAGAATCCATGATACAGAATAAAGAGATTAAATACATAGATAAAATAACAACATTGACATACATAAGTAGGGACAGCAGGGGACACATTGAAACAGCCAGTAGCAAAACTGACATAAATGTGCTAATACACCTATCTGCCAGACTATTCTCCTGCATATACAACAACATGTACATGTCTATATTGTAAAACTTATAAATTTTCAGTTAGGTATATATAAATGGAACAAGTGATGCTAAATGCAGATTTACTCGATGACGACTGGAGATGCCAGCAGGAACGACATAATAACTAAGGATATCACGTGACTGAGATAAGATCTATAAAGGACCGCCTCCGGCCGTTTTTGGCCTTAGCTGGATGGTGTCACTTTTAAGTCCCCATTCATTCCGGTTTATGTACAGATACAGCGTGAAAGTCAACAGTAAAGGAGGCAACCATAGTCTGTAGAATTACTGGCTCCGTTAAATAGCAATGTTGGGAAAGCCATGTTTGAGCACGTTGATTGGTCAGTTGTTTCAACTGAATGTTTGAATGACGTCACTTTTAGTAAGCGTTAAATTGCTATGCATTGTGGGACAGGAATAGAACTCCCTGCTTTTTCATTGGGGGTTAATAGACCTGATTTCGGAGATATCAGTTTCTGTGATAGACTAAGTCAACCACCAAATATTCAATACAAATCATGACCTTTTTGATAAACTTGTTTAGCAAATAATGTTTTAATTTTACGTTGATACAGACTCGTTCGAGCTTGTAAATTACATCATCATAAATGTCATAATGTCACAAAAAGTATTCTTAAATCGGTATTACATTTGGAAATGAAAATGAATAAACAGAAGTAGAATTTGGAAAGAGTCTTTCGTATTTCTTTTATAATGGAAACCTTGTGTGAAGAGACATTGTTAGTATTAGAGAGGTTACGTTAATTAAAATCCATATCAGATCAGCATTCCATTGCAAAACGAATAAGATGACAAATGCATACCCCGTATAGCGTATCTAAAGAGGAAAATTAACAATATCAAAACAAAAATCATCTCTTTTGTAATATTTTTGTGCACTTATTAAACCATCGTTGACAAGGAGATGTAATTTGAGAAAGACGGATTCAGAATTAGAAACGATAGCTTGGAATTATTATTGGAATTATTGAACTTAATTAATGAAAAATGCATGATTGATTATTGAATGAAAAATATATGCTAATTCATATCGAACATTTATGTTGTCATGTTTTGTTTTTATGTACGTATTAATAATAAACGGGTCACAATATGGCTAAAAAAAAAAAAGATAGCTTTGTTGAGTTGGAGCTTACCTAGGTAAGTAGAGACCACCATTTTTTTATCAATATTAAGTACACTTGTATATTGTCCTGCTATCTGGACATATCATTAACTGTAATGAAGTCATTTTCGACACCAACCTATATTTTTGGCGAAAAATGCCTGACATAACATATATATCTCGTAGCAATAAAAACAAAAATCTGGGACAAGTGATACACAATTGGTAGTCATAACACTACCTATAATCTGTTTATATAGAATGTATATGATTGTGATTCATAAACCTCTTTTAGTTTAATAATATTTCATTGCATCTATTATATACAATAACATGATAATTTACAAACCTCTTGGAAAGTTCTCATATAAACTATGTCAATTTAGCATTTGCAAATAATAGATGGTCGAAATTTCAGTTTGGTCAGAAATGTATTATTTTGAATTAATACTGTAAATTTGTCTTTAATTAAAATGCGGTAAAGTAATTTACAACATTAAAAGGTCGGATGTGCTTAACGAAAAAGCTTGTTACGGTCTGGCACGTAATTTATCTAAGATGTTATTTGGTTTTCAGAAGTCCAAAACAGATTTGTACCATAATTCTCGTATGTCTTATCCAATAAAATTCAAAATGTAAGTTATTCAAACAATTAGAAAAATATGACATGAACTAGAACTTGCAGTAAAATGCGCCTTAAACGTCATTAGCTCGCCGTTGTCACATCATTAGTCGAAACTGTTTAATTAAAATACATTCAAACCGTCCTCAAGTATTACGATGTAATAATAACTTTTAATATAAAAAATAAAATATATAAACGATACTCCTGTTTTGTGTTTGCTTTGGTAGCTAAACTCTCCTTGTGGATTAAAAACGACAAATAACCTATACGTATTTTCAAACTTTCATAACATGATCACAAACTCTTATTAAATGTTTATTTATCATGATTGGAATTGTGTACGACGAACCAGTGTAAGTTGCTTTACTAATTTAAAAGACCTTACCGCCATTAGGGAACATGATAAACTATCGTGGTGCCGTTCGTGGTCGATTGGTTGAAGGCGTCGTCTTAAGATCACCTACCTCTCACCGCTAAGGTTATAGGTTCGAGTCCCGCTAGCTCCAAAAACACTGTTTATTAAAAAGTTTGCCAGTTAATTACACAAGGCCAGCAGTTTTACTCAGATCCATCTGAGGTTTCCTACTTCAACAATAACTGGATATGCCACATATAACGTTAAACAGATTAAAAACACAAAACTTTATTGTGATATTGCATACGAGCATTCCGGAATAATCTGTTTTGATTTATAAATGTTCGAACGAAATTATTAATAAATTACTAAAAATACATCAGAGATATGCAAACTTTAATGTTATTCAATTGATAATACCAGTCTACACGATACTGTAATACAGCCAATATCAATGAATATTTCATAGTTCGTATTTGTATTCTGGTTATATATCGTGTTCGGATTTAGACATTTTAAACTATCATTAATGACCATTAGACTATTGCTATTTTTGTTAAATATCAAGTTCGGATTTAGATATTTTAAAATGTCATTAATGACCATAAGACTATTGCTATTTTGGTGAAATATCGAGTTCGGATTTAGACATTTTAAACTATCATTAATGGCCATTAGACTATTGCTATTGTGATTAAAAATTGTGTTCGGATTTAGATATTTTAAAAATCATCAATGACCATTAGACTATTGATTTTGTGATTAAAAATTGTGTTCGGATTTAGATATTTTAAAATATCATTAATGGTTATTAGACTATTGCTATTTTGGTTAAATATCGCGTTCGGATTTAGACATTTTAAACTATAATTAATGGCCATCAGATTGTTGCTATTTTGGTTAATTATTGTGTTCTGATTTATACATTTCAAACTATCATTAATGACCATAGACTATTGCTATTTTGATTTAATATCGCGTTCGGATTTAAACATTTTAAACTTTCATCAATGGTCATCAGACTATTGCTATTCTGATTAAATATTGTGTTCGGATTTAGACATTTTAAACTATAATTAATGACCATTAGACTATTGCTATTTTTGTTAAATATCTAATTCGGATTTAGACAATTTTAAACTATCAGTAATGGCCATCAGACTATTGATATTTTGGTTAAATATCGCGTTCGGATTTAGACATTTTAAACTATCATTAATGGCCATTAGACTATTGCTTTTGGTTGAATATCGCGTTCGGATTTAGATATTTTAAACTATTATTAATGATCACTAGCATATTGCTATTTTCACGGTTGTAATTGAGACAAACTGCTAATTGTATGTTTAATTATATTAAGTAGTAGATCTTATTTAAAATGTATGTTTATAGTTTTTAAAGCAAATTATATACAAGAAATTCTAAAATCAATAGATAAACCCAGCATTTGTCTAGACAGTATACTTTTCTCAAACGACATTGCGTGAAATATATGACTTCATTGTATTGACCATTAATGTGATACATGGTTATGACGTTAATTGGCAAGTTTAAAGACTGGATACATTTGAACACCACCAGAAAAATTAATTATATTTCGTAGGGAAGTGACTTTAACTAAATAGAAAACAGAATATCAACTATTATAACTACAAACATGATATTCGAATGACACAGGAAGCATAATAATTTGAAATCATATATTTAAATTTTTCGTGTGTATATATATATACACGAAAAATGGACATGGTTTATATAGCATAATGTTTTGTTAATACAAAAATTGAAAATACACATTAATCACGAGAGATACCATGCACATGACACAGTTGTCAAAGTAGTGAAAACACAAACACTGCAGTGCAAAATTCAACAACTTTAAAGAGGAAATAGCTAAAGGGAAAAGGGATTTGAATAACTCTTACTTAAACCAAATTTCAACTCCGTTGATAATTAATATATAGGTACTATATAAACGTCTACACTAAAGTTCAATGATAAATGGCAATAAAAAATTGGACACTGGGACACTGTCCTTTATAATGGTTATATAATGAGTTTCTACAACTACCGGCATTTTAGTAAGGCACTTCCTAATTATAACCATTGTCTACTATTACATTTCCATATACCCTCACCCATTGAGTCATAAACCTAAAATAATGCAAATACAACACCGATTACAAATCATTGTTGGGACATGGTTAAAGTTAATGTCACGCCGGTTCGGCATGTTTTCTCATTTTATTTCATAGTGCATCATCACCTATAACTTTCTGTTCAGTAATGATGGAAAGTTTATTGAATCACAAATCGGAAGGTCCCATTCGAAGATAATGGTTGAGTCCGTTCTTATAGTTATTAGAATTTTCCGTTTATTTGTCAATGTTTTAGCATAACCCGACACTGGCTAGTGAGTGGCTTCATCGAGGGCCGCGATTAACACTACAAATACAACATAAGTTATTGGGCTGAATTGCCATTATATTGTTCATATAAATATGCAGTTTTGCTGTTTTTAAAAATATCGGCGATATAGCCGAGATCTCTTTAAACATTTAGTAATTATACAATAAAATATTATATATATATATATATATATATATATATACATTGGTCATGACGTAATAGCGTTCTCTTCTTGTTCACTCCAGAGAGAGGACATGTTTTTTTCATATCTGATAAGAAATTTTGAAAACTATCAACAGAAGATTAGATATGTGATTTAAAAGACTCTGTGCATAACATGATTAATGGCATTGAACGTAGATTGGATTAAGCGCTTCAGAGGTTTGACTTTTCCTCCAATCCAGTATTTTCATTAGCGAATGAACGGTGCTTTTTGGTATAACATAAAACAGCCTGATTAACGTTGCTAAACGACGTAATTTTACTTGACGAACTTTTTTTAAATAGGATTTCAGATTATCTATTACATATCCAGTTTTATTGGTGGAGCAAGACCTCAGAATGAATCTGAGTAGATCTATCGTCATTCCGGATATAACTGGCAAACCTTATCAGATAACGTTATTTTAAAGCCAACGGAACTCGAATCTATGACTTAAGCGGTGTGAGGTAAAAGTGATCTTGAGACGTCGGCCACGGAGGATGATGCTGTACTAATATAAAAGAATGTCTATATGAATACATTTATATACCACACTTTGTTTAAAATGGCATTAAATCCAACGAAATTATTCAAATTCACCCGTTTTTCTGATGCTTGATGCTCAGTTTTTTATTGGAAAAAAATAAATCTCTACTTTTGGAGCATAATGTCTACTGCAATAAAATTTATCTTCGATCAAACAAGTAATAATGTTTAGTGTGTATTAGCAGCCTGTAATTTTCGCTCAGAAAGGCGCGATCTATTCACGTAAAACATATTTAAAATCAAATAAAAATGACAAAAGGTAGTTATAAATCGCATTGCCATACAGTCGTATTGAGCAAGGCAAAATAAAGTGCTTTTTCGCTTTTGAAGTCTTTAAATAAATTTAATAGCGTGAACAACTCCACTAAACGTGTTGTCGTCTGCTGGGAATGTCAAAATAAACATTTCTTGTGAAATTTGTCTTTTTGCGTGACACAAAGCACAATTTATAAGATTTGGCATTGATGTTTCAAGGTTGGATTTCTGAAATACGTACCAATTCTAGTTTATCAGTACACCGGATCGACGAATGCCCACCATAGCCATTTGTTGTTACATGTACCGTGAGCAAGGCACTTTATGTGCATTTGCTTAGTTGATATTAATTTATTTTAACTTCATTTGCGACGTGATACGAAGTTCCCGAGTCTGCCTCCGGGGTAGAACCAAAACTGAATGTTATTTTAGAGCCATCGGGTGAAGCTACAGATATAACCGGGAGTCGTATTCACCGACAATTCTTGAGAATATTCTTAGACTAGTGCTTGAAAATCCAAATTTAAACCTTAGTTATCTAGTTTACCATGGCATAGTTATTATGAGAGTTTATTTCACTATATATTAGGTATCCCTACATGCATGCACATTTTGGCTCAACAAATGGTATTAAAGTTTGTTTTTCAAAATTAATTCTTGACTTCGAGTCTAACGGCCAGCACTCAGATTCATTTACTTTGTACTTGTTCTCCGAGGGAAGAACTTCTTGATTGTAAATGAATCTATACAGATATATTCAATATTTACTGTTTCTTTTATCATCCACAAGAACGAAGCGTTTGGTAGAGTTAACTATCATAAAGTTTAGAATTACAATTTTGTATAGCAATAAGGAAACAGTAACTAACAAGCCATGGTTCAATATCTTTTCACTCAACCGATCTTACCGTTGATATAACACATATCCAGTTAAATGCTATATATATATATCAACTTATTGTTATAGTAAAATTAATTTTAAAGTATTTAAGATAAAAACACGAAACTTTAAAACAATTCCGCTCTCTCCAAAACCTTTTAACTGTTCATGCTTAAGTTTGTAAACATTTATTGACGCAAAGGAATAAAATAATCTAATTGTGTATTGAATGATTTATTTTGGAACTATATCATGATCCGAAAAGTGAGCTACCTCTTTGAAGCATATAGGTAAATACCGCTATAACATACCTTACGTCCAACTGCATCTGGTCTGTTACGTTAATCTGAAAAAATGGAAACGTAAATAATTAATCAGAATAATAATTGACACGGAACGCCTTTTGATTTATTCCTTTTACTTATATCAAACCACACATAATGAAACAGACACTTCATAAAACAGTCTATCTCTTTGTTGTATTGATATATTCTGGAAGTGAAACAGTATATTAAAATATTACCTACTTAATAAACCAGGCATCAGGCCAGATGTTTGAACGGGCAATGAGAAGAATATCGGATTTTTAGACTACTCGTCAGCTTATAACAGTGCAGAGACTTCAGTTGTTTCACACGTCTTTGTGGAAACGGAACAAAAGGATTACTTGATATTTCTATTTACATTTTTGTTCTTGAATTTACATTTCGGAGGATTTGTTCTGATTTTTTTTTTAAATCTGCACCAAGATGGGTGTACAACTGAATGACACTTACACTGCCTTTAACTCAAATTTAATTGAAATGTCAAACAGAACTCGCATTGAGAGATCTTCGACGAATCCTTTTACGGCAGAATTAAGTTTGGTTTTATACTCTATTATATTTATTTTGTCCGTAACCGGCAATGTTTTAGTGATTCTAACATTGATAAGAGAGAAGAAGATGCGCACAATAACAAATATGTTTTTGTTTAATTTAGCGGTCAGTGACATGTTGCTCTCGGTGTTGTGCATGCCCTTCACACTTGTGGCTACCATGTTGTTACGCAACTTTATATTTGGGGAAGCAATGTGCATTCTTATTCGATATTTTCAGGGTGAGTAAATAGATTATACATTGTGGATGAAACTTTTTATAGTTTGTAAATGATTTTGTATTATCGATAATTGAGTCTATAAGGAGGTTCTGCAACATTTATTGTTAAATAGTTGGTGTAATTTTCATTGTTTTATTCTCTGAATATGATTAATACCAATAAAAATTGGGAAAGGTTATTGAATGGATAAAACCTTGCGAGAAGCAAATTATGAATTGCTAGTGAGTTATATTTTAAGTAGGAAATTAGATTTTTTTTCAATTTAAAAGAATATTAAAATTCTTATATCAATATAAATAAGTACATTTAATGGCGTTAAATAGTTTAAGTACGAAATTATAACTTTTCGTTTATAAAAATAATGAAATTCTTTTATAACAAATATAAATAATTATCTTATTAAAGAGTTACATACAATATAACCTTTGAAACAATTAAATATTTGCATGTGAACACCAATATAATCATACATATGTTAAAGTGAATAATCTTTTATAATTTTGAAAACGATTTAGAGTCATACATTTATTCACGGAGTCATACATTTATTCATGGAGTCATACATTTATTTACAATTATGACAGGAGTCTATATACATAACTAAACCTGTGTTACATTTTTGTTGTATTGTTAAATGAACACGGAATACAATAAAGTTGATTTTTTGCAGAAAGTACACTTATATATATACTACTAATTATTTGTCTTTTCCGTTATTTGACACAAAATCGCAATAGTTGTGCAATACTTTACGTTATAGTTTCGCTATACTCAAGATATATATGAAAACGCTACTCAGGAATATATATGAATCGCAACAAATTCAGCACAAGTATTATATGTCCATATCTTACAGTTAGTATTGTCTGTTTATGTTACTGGTTCTTTACGGTAGTTGTTACCCAGTCTGAGTAATTTGGTACCTCCTTTATGTCACCTTTTTCATTTCAAAGTAAGCCCCCTTATAAACCTTTTATTGCGTTTTCATATCTCTTCCTGTGTTGCATTTTCATATCTCTTTCAGTGTTGCGTTTTCATATATCTTTCAGTGTTGCGTTTTCATATTTCTTCCTGTATTGCGTTTTCATATCTCTTCCTGTGTTGCGTTTTCATATCTCTTCCTGTGTTGCGTTTTCATATCTCTTCCTGGGTTGCGTTTTCATATCTCTGTGTTGCGTTTTCATATCTTTTCCTGTGTTGCGTTTTCATATCTCTTCTTGTGTTGCGTTTTCATATCTCTTCCTGTGTTGCGTTTTCATATCTCTTCTTGTGTTGCGTTTTCATATCTCTACCTGTGTTGCATTTTCACATCTCTTACTGTGTTGCGTTTCCATATCTCTTCTTGTGTTGCGTTTCCATATATCTTCTTGTGTTGCGTTTTCATATCTCTTCCTGTGTTGCTTTTCCATATATCTTCTTGTGTTGCGTTTTCATATCTCTTCCTGCGTTGCGTTTTCATATCTCTTCTTGTGTTGCGTTTTCATATCTCTTTCTGTGTTGCGTTTTCATATCTCTTCCTGTGTTGTGTTTTTATTTCTCTTCCTGTGTTGCGTTTTCATATCTTTTGAGTGTATATAACGTTGCAGAGTACACTTTCTGTCCAAGTGGTCGTCTCTATACTGCAATTCTGCTTTTATTCCCAAATTTAGATACATGCATTGAGACAAGAAATTGTCCAATCGAAGCAGTTTAAACACACTAACAACCATGCATGAGTCATGCTTCAATTCTAACGCCATCAAACAGCTAATAAACAAAAAATTTCATTGGTTAAAAATTAAATGAAAATATTAGCAAAACTGTTAATCCTTAATAACTATTATTATAGATGACCTTATGTCATAAAATATTTGGTGATTTTGATTTTTTTAAAATTTTATGTCAGTATTTATAATCAGTATGCTTCGTGCTTGCTTTATGAAAGGAATGCATCATCAAGTGCCGTTACGTCATAAACACATCTATCGACAGCTACAATATACAAATACAAAGTACATCTCATCTGTTCATCGTATTGTTAATTTTTCATTTGTGCTTAATGTCGGACTCAGTTGTAATATCGCATATCATATAGGTTGCACTTAGTTATAATTAAGTTACTATACATACGATATGTTGATGTCTTAGTGCAGTTACACAGGTTTTTGTGAGATTGGTTAAATTTAAAAACTCGGTTGTCTTAATTAAAAGAAAAACTGAGATGACTATCAATATTTTTACATAAGAAAAAACATAGTTATAGCTTTTGCCGCCCACTCTCAACAGAATAAAATTAAATCAAAACGATAATAGTTAGATGATGTGAAGTTTATGGCTTTATATTTCTCAAAGAGAAATTTAAATGAATTTCAAAATATAGCCTTAACACACCGTGCAATCTCTAAACTAATCAACGACGAGATGGAAATATCACATTTAGTAATTACCATTTCCAAATACAAATATCCAGCTAATGGCATACTATTTTTATAAAATAATGGCCTTTCTCTATTTTAATATCCAATAAACGTTTTATAATGTTTCTATTGACAATGTGTTATATTGTTTTACCCCATATAATGCTGTCATTAAACTCTGTTATCATGAACAAGACAAGTAATCTTTGAGGTCACGTGACTTGTGTTTAAATATCACTAAGTGTTTTTCTGTCGTTTATTTGTAAAATGCAGATGTAGAATTTGCATGATTGCATGAATTTGCATGATTGATCAATCAACACTTTCTCCTCGAGACAAATGCACATGCGTCAGCCAACCAAACCCAGTAGCGGCATTTTTCGTACATGCACTTAAAAACTTTTAAAACGCAAATTTAAAATAATAATTGCAGTTGAAATATAAGAATCGATAAAAATGATAAAAATAATGCAGGTCTGCGATCAACAATTTATTCAATATTAAAACAACTTGTGTTTTTAAGTCTTTAAGTATTTTGTTTAACTGTATTTTATACATGTCTATTCAAGTTTCGGTGCACGATACATACTAATAGTTTCTCCTCCACAAATTATTTGTATATGTCACTGCAATTGTGTGACTTCATCAACTTATATTTCATCAGGTTGGCCCTGAAACCACTGTCATGTTGTTTGCCTTACTCTGTCGTCATCAGTTCTGGCCAACATTCATGAATTCTCTAATGGCTTTCCGCCAAACCGATCCACCACTCTCTTGTCAAAACAAAATAATTGACCTGTTTTCACATTAACAACATATGGACAATTTTATACATTAAAGGGACCTCCGTGATCGAGTGGTCTATGGTGCTGCATGAAGAGCATTTACCTCTCACCGCTAAGGTCTTTGGTTCAAGTCCCGTTCGATCCAAAAACGTTATGTGCGAAAGTTTGCCAGTCATTTGCAGAAGGACGGGGTTTTTACTCAAATTCACTTTGAGGTCTATCTCCACAAATAAAACTGGATATGCCCTATACAACCTGATATATGTGTTGAAAATGGCGTTGAACCACATTAAAAAATACTTCAAATCTGAGTATTAAAGTTATTGCTATGCTGACAATATAAGTGACTTTATTACACATGTTAGGTCAAACAAAGTAATCAAAAAATCGCAGATGTATTGTTTATTGATCTTACAGGGGATGGATGAGCACAGACAGAATTTATTTGCGATAATATCATAAACAACCTCATTTATTTCTTTCCATCATCTAGTAATCGTCAGTTTCGGTTTGAAGTGATGGTTAACTTGTCTGTATTAGGCTGCAGCATAATCACTATCGACGCCATCCTAAATACCTAGGGTGAATTTGTATCATAATGATTATCAAGTTATAATGGAAGATAACTTATTCACGTGTTCTATGTGTGGCTATGCCTGTTCATGGAATAAAACTTAAAACAGATATGTCTGTACCCACTATAATAATTGATTTTTTCCTTAACATTTTAATCTGAATGAATTTGCGTTTACGCACCGTGGAACAATGCAATTTGACTGAAGACAAACAAGTAAATTAAAGAGTGTGTGTAATGATTTTTGTTTCTTTTGTTTTACAATACATTTGAGCATTGAAACGAATGGATTATATTTTGTTTTATCAATGTGCCTTTTTTATTTTGTATTCCGATAGAGCCACATATTTCACATATATACACATATACATATATATATATATATATATATATATACACATATATAGAAACACATATAACATCTCTTGACCACACTCCAAATAATTGAATCCTAGTAAACTTTTAACCTACTCGTTTGGTATAATTTGGAAGGATTGATCGTTTTGGTATCATTATAGAGTTAGTTACTCAGTGAAACATAATACCATATGTCTGAAGCAGAACAAGTCAGTATGAGGGAAGGACAATTGTAGCTGCTGTTTAAAGTGATGATTAGATAAAACTATGTGATGGTTACCTGCTGAGATTGTGAATATATTGTGATTCAACAAGAGACTATCAGAAATAATGTTCTACGGCTGGTATTACGGACAGCATAGTCAGTACCTCAAATGGTAAATGAAGACTTTAATACATGTATGTACACTAAAAAATAGGTCGGAAATAGATTTTTACGAAAATGTTCATATTTTATTCACAAATACCAAAATTCTTTGTTATCATGAAACGTTTTGTCGTATCAAAAATGTCCTTTACACAATGATATGTATACATCTATACATCAGTGGAATAACTAGAACATGACCAATAAAACGTATTTGTTTATATCTAGTTTTACGCTAGCCGCTAATGTCAATCTAATCCCGTTATGTTATTTTCTGAAATCCGTTCGTATCATCCCTAGAAGACAAGCAGCTTAATGGCACTGGTTACTGAATGAAACAAGAGTTTTCCATATCACCTCTATAAGCGAGCTTGCAAGTCAAGCAATCATACTGACAATTTGATTGCAACTTGATCGATTGCCACGAAAATGGCGATGCACTACTAGTAAAACAATATTACAGAAGATCACATATATCGATATTACGATATTCTCCCTAAACTGTTGATTTAAATTCTATACTGTAAGCTGATACCGTAATTTAATGTGCAAGTTGTTAGAAAAAACATTGAGTCATTTTAATGAGCAGACACGTGATCTAAAGCAAATCTGATATATTTTATTACAAGGATAATACACACATGAATTGACCTGCTATCGGCTGTCAATCAAACATATCGATAGTCCAATCAGCGATCGATATTGGTTTTATAACCTCCTCCATTTCCCACAGACAAACTGACGATGTAAGCACTACATCGTATTTATTTGGACAGGTGGATCAGGTTTAGTAATAACAACGTCACGTGATCAGTGGGTGGTGATCAAAGCTTGATCATGCCGTCACATGTGAAGCTATGCCTTTCTGGCATAAAGCCCGGCTAGAAAGAGAAAACGTTCAGCATTATATTGAAGATTTAATTGATAATCATCTATCTGTCTAAGTTGCATGTGTACAGTTATTTATATAGTAATAAGATTGGGCTCGTTAAAATCCTGTAAAAATGTATTTAAATAACTCTGCGTGTGCCAGTCGGGAAATTTCCGCGTTATGATGCCTATTTAGCATACCATTACACTTTATTCTCATTCAAAACTACCGCTTTGTCATTCGGATACAACTACTTCTACTATAAACTAATATGTGAATATAATATTCCTTTAACGTACGGCAATTCCAACAGACAATTGCATAATTATGTGCATGCAAAGTCAGTTATGATGCAATTATATAAGAAAATTACATTTTAAATTGGAATTTTAAATTTCAAACGTTTATTATTTACTATCAAATAGGACGAATATTCATAAAGCCAGAAAATATCTAAAAACCAAATAAAGAGACCAATTTAAGGAAAATGATGAGGAAAATTAAGGAATAGAAATATAGACATATTTTATCAGTAGATGGACAAAGCACAACAGGTCATTTTAAGAAAACGTTTGATGATTTAAAACAGCCCTGCATTGGGAAGAAAACAATTTAATAGTCACTTTAACTTTTCTATAAGCTAAAGAAATTTATAAGCTACAGCCAAATAATATTAAATGTCAAATGACATGTATATTTCATAATAATAAACAGAGATAACAAACTGGAGAAGTAGCGTTAAAAAGTACAACCACCAAACCAGCATATGAAAAACCAATATACATACTAGTTACAAGAACAATAAAAATAATATATATTAAAGTGATAATAAACGTCACCGCTTTTAAACAGTCAGAAACAAAATACGCCTCTAGAGGTTAAACCTTAACGGACTTGCTAAACCGCGTCCTTCCCTCAGTCTGTAGAACGGAACCAGCTCTCCTGATTGGGTCCGTTACATAACAGTTTGTTCGAGAACGCTTATTGGTCAGTTGCTTCAGGGAAAGATTTTTATGATGTCACAGTTTATTAAGCGTTCACTAGCTATGTATCGTGGGACAGGCATGGAATTCCGTTTGTTGTTTTTTAGGTTCTGGAATAGACTGCACTTCCCTAGTCGTCGCACTATGAGATGCAATACTGTAAACAAACGAATCTATCAGACTTAAGAACACGACAGCAATAACATGTGTATAGTTTAAACCACGTGAACATTCGCGTAAAACAAAGGTGACGTTATAAGGTCTCACTACACTGTTGAATTATATTCTTTGTTTTATATAAAATAAGGTCTAGGATGTCCATGGTAAAAAAAAGAATTCCACGTAGATTTTTTTTTAAAGTATTTGTTTTCATAGCAGGAATGTATACCCACATAAAATGCACAATAACTGGTAAGTTGAACAGCTTGTTATTTTAAAGAGGGTGCAGTGACACCCTGAGATTTTTGTAAAAAATAAATACATGCATTTGTTAAAATTATATGAAATTTACTTTTTTACACCAGTAATGTCTTATTGCAGTATATGCTATTCCAACATTTGCTCTACTAATCTGCAGCAAAAAGTCACAATCACTATGAACCTTTTTTAAAATATTTCAAAACCAAACGCCCTTTTTCAAGCGTAAGAATCATGTTACCGTGGGAAAAAAGGGGCGTAACTGTTAAGTGAGACATAATTATACGCAGATGTAGTCGATGGATTCGCGTTCATTTTTAGCGTTTAGCGGACACGTATAAGAATTTGTATTACAGTCAGTCACTCAGAAATAATATATTGTTTTTGTTTGATAATGTAAAATTTAAACCCAATATAATACTTGTTAAATCACTTTCCTTCGAAATGTCCACAAACAATGATCATTAAATGGTGCCGTGACTGCGAAATACTGCCAGTAGACTTTATTGGAAACGTATGAATATTACGTCCTCTTCTGGCCACAATTGGAACAGGTCAGTCTTGCATGCTAGGAAACGACTTCCAGAAGCGATCCTTAAAAATATATAAAGAACAACCGAAAACTCTGTTTCAAAAAGACATACATATACCAATTAAAAAGCAGGATGTGGGTGGTGGGTAATGTTTGCAATACATAGAAACACATTGGGTTATTAATATTTTTTCTGCGATTGAATGTGCTGTTCGCTTCTCGAAACCTGGAACGCTTGAAAAAGGAAGCTGATTAAACGGAGTTCCTGTTATAATCACTTTATCATAATAATGACGAAAATACATGAATTAATATATTCAGAAGTGGTTTCCTCCTTCAATAACCAGATTTAGTCTTTTACTGACAAATCAAAATGTTGGAACAAATTTCGAACTACTCCAGGTTACACCTTCCAGTTGTTTTGCATAAGATTTTTAAATAATCTATAGTAGTTAATAACTCTCGATTTAAGCGTTGATATGTAAGTCATTGTACTGCTTTCAATATGGAGTGAACAGAAAACAGTATTTATAAACGTTAATGTTCCTCAGCTGAACGAACTCTAACCGGAAATCAGATTGTTTCTAAAGGTGTATGCTATGTTGATTATCACATGTACACACTGTCCAACCTTACCATTTTAACTTTACTGAACTAATGACCAGAAATGCCTTTTTCGATTATCGAATTAAAATTGTAGCATTACACGAAACAACAATACCTTCGGTTGAACCATAGTCAACTTGCATCATTAACGTATCAGAGACAATTGAAAATAAAGTACCACCAGTATTATTATTTTACAATGAGGGAATTTAAAAATGCAAAAGTCAGATTTCGTAAAAATAAACAAGTTTTGTATGTATCAGTTTTATTCAAATTTGGCAACAATAAACATACATATAAGCCACACAAACTCTGTGGATTTAATTGGAAAATATGATCAATTTCCTGAGAATTAACGCTTTAAAGAGTGATAGCCTAAATAACCAACTTTGAAATTAGTAGCAGTTGTAACTACCATTTACTGCAATGCAGGCACCACATACCAGCCTCGTTGAAAGCACAATATTTACAATACAGTGTTGAGAAATGTTGTTCCACTCCTTACCCAAGGCGTCGGAAGGCTCATTAACATTTCTCGGTGGTGGCCAACGAGCGTTAATGTGTCTGCCAAACTCATACCTGACATGCCCAATTGAAGTTGCGTTTTTTAAGTCTCTCAGTGAATTAATAAATATTCTTTGCCGCAGTTTTGTTGGCGTATAATTTAACTTGATTTTAAAGTGCGTGACGGTTTCAAATCGCAATCAGAGCTAGTGTATTTGTATTGGGTTTAAATGTCGGCACGCAACTTCATGAATTGCATTATTGTTATTTTTTTATGAGAAATGTTTTTGATGATGTATTTCTGAAAATATAAAATACTGTCATATTAATAAATATGTGAAATGACTATATACGTTAAATGCTTCATCTTCAGACAGCTGGATTTCAATTTTCGTTTTTATATAATATACCCAACAATGGCGGTTTTGCTACCGAACGTTCCAAAGCGGGTTCACTACTTTTGTATGGAAAGCATACCGCTTATAACTATTTACTGTAACACCACAGCGTGGTCTAGTGGTAGAGTATCCGCCACGCATGTGGAAGATCGTCATGGATTCGATCCTTGACTTGAAAAATGGTACTAGAAGCTTCGTCGCTTAGCGCTCAGCATTTAGAGGATAGTTCTAGGGCCGGTCGTCTCGGTGTCGATAAAACGTGACTAGGTGGGGTATCATACGCTTAACAGCATACAACAACAACAACAACAACAACAACAACAACAACAACAACAACAACAACAACAACAACAATATTTCCATGACGTTGCGGTTGTTGTGTGCTTCGAATGTTACTTCTATTTGAACATTATTTTGTTTTCATTCATGAACGAATAACTCTTGAGTTATAGTGGTATGTTAATAAACCAGAGCCTCGGAATAACTGTATATTTATATTTCGGTCTGTTTACACATGGGTGCAAAAGTAAAACATTTTAATACTCATACATATTTATGTTACGACTACCTACGACTGAATATTTAGCATAATGATAGGCTCTTGAATATACAAGCATATGTCAAAGAACAGGGGATGAAAGCCATATGATGGCCCATTACTGATGTTAACGGGCTCATTGGTATTACCATAGTAATGCAAGCTGACAGATTGTCAGAACCTAATATGAAGTAATGTGTTTTCTTCAACAATATTAATGTGATTTTTGTAACCTGACACAATTTCTTCCTTTGTATTTTACGACATTTCTGATGACAGAATGTCTAATTGTACAAGATGTGAAAGGTCTAGCAATGGTAATCTGTCTTTTTGTTTGTCTGTCTGTCTCATTTCTTCTTTGGTTCAGATGATTTAGGTATCATATAAGAAACTATGTTAGAAGTCATAAGCATTACAATATACATTTGCATATTGCCAAACATTACTTTGAGAAAATGATTGAACACAACGTTGTGTATGCAAGCTTACATTGCGTTTGTAAGCGGGCACCTCTATTAAGCAGCCACATGTCTTAAGCAATCACATTTCCCTTTTTTCCAGAGCAAAATAAGCTGTATCAAGCAACACCTTTGATACTCCCCGTCCGGCAACAGTCTCAGTGATGATTGATATACGATATTGTGTCTCATTGTAATTCGTCTCTCACCGCTGATTCAAGTGGCAGAAGTTATCAGTTACTTGCGGAGATGGGGTGTGCTCGAGTACTGGTAAATCCCAGGAAAAGGTGTGAGTTTAGGTTAACTGATCGTCTGTTAGCCCTCGATGACATTAAAATGACGATAGATATTCAATCAATCAATCAATGATCGTTCTCTTAACTGGCTGCTTAAGACAGGTTTCACTGTACGCATGATAATGTTTTAGGATGTTGGGGAACGTTTCTCCTCTTACGAAATGACGACAGAGGAAAGAACGAGGTTGGGTACAACGTTAACAAGTTCAGGCTCCCTAGTGGCATATTTTGTTACTGACCGATACAAGTTGGGGACCCCTGTTTCTACCCCTTATTTAAGTATGTATTGCACTTATTTTAATAATCAGTTATGAAAAATGTGTTCATGCTGCTTTTGAACGCTGTGTCTCCTGTTGACTATATATCTTTTTGGTTATTATCACGTAATGTACAGTATAATGCAATTCATTAAAATGCAAGCGTACAAATGGCTAAAACCTCAGCATCTAATGTATTAAACTTAGTAGTAGTTTCGTGTGACATATTGTACATAGCATACAGACGCATGGTATTCTGATTAACATTGGAGACATTTCTTTTTTCTGGATATTAATAACCATCAATTTTCGAAGGTTCGTGGAACGTTTCAGATGATACATCTAAAATTTTCCAGTAAAATATGAAAAATGTAAAATGGTACGTACCATATTCAATCTGACAGGTGATTTTAGTGTACATTTTACAAGTACATATGCACTTTTACTCACGCACCAGTGTCTATTGGCAAAATATGATTTGTTTTCGGCGAGGGAAAGAACGAGGTCGGATGTACACGTTAACCCAGGTTAAGCTTCAGATTTTTTTCTAATTTGACACATACTTTCATTTTTATTTTTGTGTTTCAATGACTTAGTTAGTCTCGATATTGAATATGTTTGTCCTACCGTGATGGTTGTGTCCTCTGAAACTATTGAATATGTATAGAATTATCATATTGATAGTATACATTATCTATTCATTTCAGTATCTATAGAAATACATCTTTAATCAACCAAAGTGACGAAAAAGTGTACTTTATGATCATAATAAATTAAATGCTAGATTATCATCCCTGCCCGCCCCTAATTTTCATAACATCAATTATTTAAAAAACAAAATAAAATCCCCCCTCCCCTTTTTTAAGAAAAAATTAAATGATAATCTAGCAATTAATTTAAATGGCCTATAATACGATACATTGAAGATGATCTGGTCGTATAGTATACATGCAAACAACCAATCCATTATCTGACTGTCACTAAACAAGGGTTATAGAATAAAATATTATATTCTGCATTTATTCAGCAGACAGTGACAGAATGAAGTGAGTTGATTTTGATATTGTTTATGCATATTGCACAAACAAAAACACCTCCTAGTTTCATTGTAAATATGTATTCAGTAGAATCAAATCAATGGAGTTTGGAGACTTTTAAAACATAACAAAATTGTTCCAAAATATAAAACAAGCTTTTAAATTCCAGCTTTTAAACCTCCTGAGAAATCTCCGAAATTGTCAAAATGTTGGTGTAAGTATCTTAAAACGGAATATTCACTTGATGAAGATGTGAAACAGCCTAGCTTGAAACTATGTTAAACAATTTTGCTCAAACTATATAATACATAAATTTTCCTCAGGCTTCTTGCCTCATGATTAGTAAATTTCAAACAAAATAATAAAATGATTCTAATATTTATATAATCAAACCAATCATCTGTTGCAAACCCTGAAGTGTTGGACGAACTGTTGTTCAACACTATTTTATATGATGAGGCCAGCTGTTCAGACAACGTGTCTGAACATCATGTGTTTGACAATTTTCAAACTCAAAACAAAACTATGTGCTTGAAACAATGCTCAGTTCCAGCCAAAAAAATATACAGTTATATGTTGAAGACTGTTACGAACCTCAATCTCCGGATTAAGTTAAAGCGCAGTTGCAGCACAAAAACAAAACTGATATGTTTTGAGAACGGTTTCAAACTAGAAACATCCAACCAAACTTATGCGCATGAAACAACCCCCAGATCTTGCACAAATAATATTCCTACGAGTTTCAAACACCAAGCCTTCCCAAAGCCTATAATCAGAAATAATCTTTGTCGCAATGTACTGTCCCTCAAACGCAATTAAGTTTCTCCGAGGTTTCAAGTACACTTTAACGCTGAAAATCTCAAGCAGACTTCTTACAACTTTTATTGAAAGAAAAAATGTGGTATTGCTATAACACGAAGCCGAACACCGTTCTTGTCTATATCTAAACATTCCGACGTTATATACAGGTAACCTACTTACAAATAATGTTTTAACTCATCATTATTTAATCATTGATCATAATATCATCATTTTATGACAAATTTTTTAAAACCTATAATTGTTATTACATTGTATAATAATAGCGAAAAAAGATTTATTATCTCTCTTTATAATAATTGCTATGCACAGACATTTATACAATAAAGCAATTACATTATTTTGACAGAAGTATTCCAGACATTATGATATGATACTGTACTAAATAAAAAAACAAATATGTGTGTCTCGGTCAATAAAGATAAAATATGTACACCAAAGCAAATTATGGTAAATAAAATGACTGTTTGTCGGAACATCATATTTAGATTTCCCGAAATTACATGGATGTCAGTTTTTGACGTTAAATTTACAGTTTATAGTGGAATACTGAGAAGGATTGATACAATTCACGTTAAACATATTATATAAAATATAACGTATGTCTAGACCAATTTTTCAATAAATTTTGATAGGATAAACACTGTTTCAAAAATAACAAACGTATTATGTAAAATAAAATGTAGTCGATCATATTATATGCTGTAATAGTGACTATTTTACATAAATAAGGATCCAGAACTTATAATATCAACGAGAAAAAGCTAAATTGTAATAGGAAGAGTTTGAAATAATAACAGGCTGCATCCATACTTAAAAGATGTGTATGCTTTTTATTGAGTATATAGAGTAAAGTAAATGGTGATATGTTATGAAAAGTATTAGCATATTTTCAAATAAAAAAAACAATAGCTTCTGATACGTGGAATACTGTCTTCTTGTCTTATGTGTACTAACGACTTTATTTATATATATTTGTAGAGCGTGGTCTAGTGGTTCATAATCGAACTCAGGATCGGAAGTGGTAAGTGCGATCCTTCCCCTAAGCTATGTTTGGTGTCTTTGAGCAAGACACATTTTATCGCACATACTTAGTACTGGTTCTAGCCAGGAAGACTTCGATCCTTCCCCTAAGCTATGTTTGGTGTCTTTGAGCAAGACACATTTTATCGCACACACTTAGTACTGGTTCTAGCCACGAAGACTTCGATCATTCCCGTAAGCTATGTTTTGTGTCTTTGAGCAAGACACATTTTATCGCACACACTTAGTACTGGTTCTAGCCACGAAGACTTCGAACCTTCCCCTAAGCTATGTTTGGTGTCTTTGAGCAAGACACATTTTATCGCACACACTTAGTACTGGTTCTAGTCAGGAAGACTTCGATCCTTCCCCTAACCTATGTTTTGTGTCTTTGAGCAAGACACATTTTATCGCACACACTTAGTGCTGGTTTATTCGTGGACTTCAAGCGTCATGTGTATCAGTTGTAATACATTGTTTTACAATCGAAGTGAATGAAATAAGTTTAAACTAAATTAAATATTGACTTTTCGCGAGAACAGCACATCTTTTTCGCTTTATGAATTACTCAAATTTTCCTAAAAAATATATATAAACTGTTTGTTCCGTTAATTTATTAACAAATATCAAGTTTTTATATAAGGTGTATAGACTTCATAGATCAATATTGAAACAATCTTAGGGACATCAGTCCGTTAGATAGTTACGACGTAAAACTCTTTTTTGCACGGTATAATTTGTCACGTGTGATGCGATCTGTTCAATAACAATTACATTGTTAACAATTAACAAACGCTATAGCAAATTATTGATTCCTAAAAACATTGTATATGAAACAATGAATGTTTATTTTTTTATTTTAAGCGTTTAAGTGTTTAAATCAACATATTTTCAGTTTGACACACTTTTTCTATAAGCTAAAGAAATTTATAAGCTACAGCTGAATAATATTAAATGTCAAATGACATGTATATTTCGTAATAATTAACAGAGATAACAAACTGTAGAAGTAGCGTTAAAAAGTACAACCACCAAACCAGCATATGAACAACCAATATACATACTAGTTACAAGAACAATAAAAATAATAATAAAGTGATAATAAACGTCACCGCTTTTAAACAGTCAGAAACAAAATACGCCTCTTGAGAGTTTAAACCTTAACTGACTTGCTAAACCGCGTCCTTCCCTCAGTCTGTAGAACGGAACCAGCTCTCCTGATTGGGTCCTTTACATAACAGTTTGTTCGAGAACGTTTATTGGTCAGTTGCTTCAGGGAAAGATTTTTATGATGTCACAGTTTATTAAGCGTTCACTAGCTATGTATCGTGGGACAGGCATGGAATTCCGTTTGTTGTTTTTTAGATATAGGGTTCTGGAATAGACTACACTTCCCTAGTCGTCGCACCATGAGATGCAATACTGTAAACAAACGAATCTATCAGACTTAAGAACACGACAGCAATAACATATGTATAGTTTAAACCACGTGAACATTCGCGTAAAAGGAAGGTGACGCTATAAGGTCTCACTACACTGTTGAATTATATTCTTTGTTTTATATAAAATAAGGTCTAGGATGTCCATGGTAAAAAAAAAGAATTCCACGTAGATTTTTTTAAAGTATTTGTTTTCATAGCAGAATGTGTACCCACATAAAAATGCACAATAACTGGTAGGTTGGCCAGCTTGTTTTTTTAAAGAGTGTGCAGTGACACCCTGAGATTTTTATAAAAAATAAATACATGCATTTGTTGAAATTCTATGAAAGTCACTTTTTTAACACCAGTAATGTCTTATTGCAGTATATGTTATTCAAACGTTTGCTCTTCTAATCTGCAGCAAAAATCACAATCACTATGAACCTTTTTGAAAATATTTCAAAACCAAACGCATTTTTTCAAGCGTAAGAATCATGTTACCGTGGGGAAAAAAAAGGGCGTAACTGTTAAGTGAGACATAATTATACGCAGATGTAGTCGATGGATACCTGTTCATTTTTAGCGTTTAGCGGACACGTATAAGAAATTGTATTATAGTCAGTCATTCAGAAATAATATATTTTTTAGTTTGATAATGTAAAATTTAAACCCAATATAATACTTGTGTGGGATATTCTATAGGAAATGCGAAATGCATTTAATCATTAACCTTGGAGGTCTAAATTAGTTTGATCTTCTGATAAATGACACCCTGTCAACAAAAATGTAAAAAGCCCTACATTCATATGAAATGAAAGACAGTAGCATTAACTAAGAGAGATGCGAACCTGACTTATGTAGATTTAATTGGCCAGATGTGACCGTTTATGAAATTAGCCAGTCCTTTAAGAGGGCAAGTTATGAGTTTTTCAGAGCAGAATACTTCGGGACGCGAGTATGTTAAGATGCAGGGTTTGATTAAAATGATGGTTGGGTTTTAAATAGGAACAGTTATACTAATATGGGGGTTTGTTTGTACTATTTTTATAAGCGTGCATATGCGTTAATAGAATTTATTAACGTTAAAATGACAGCTGTAATAATATAAGAAATAAAAATAAAGAGAAAGTTCTGCTTTCTGTGTTTGTGTGTGTTATTGAAGATGGATAAAGACAAAACTCAAACAAGTGAACTGGTTTATAGTATTGGCATTTAAGTGGCCATGGCTTCCATAATATATGAATGCAAACTGTGCAGTCATGAAAGTCATTAAGAAATAGTATGTTCATATCACAGACCAGTTTATAATTATCACTGAAAAATTGACCCTGTTAACGCTTGGTACAGATGTTCACAAAGATTTAAATCACTTTCCTTCGAAATGTCCACAAAAAATGATCATTAAATGGTGCCGTGACCGCGAAATACTGCCCGTAGACTTTATTGGAAACGTATGAATATTACGTCCTCTTCTGGCCACGATTGAAACAGGTCAGTCTTGCATGCTAGAAAACGACTTCCAGAAGAGATCCTGAAAAATATATAAAGAACAACCAAAAACTCTGTTTCAAAAAGACATACATATACCAATTAAAAAGCAGGATGTGGGTGGTGGGTAATGTTTGCAATACATAGAAACACATTGGGTTATTAATTTTTTCTGCAATTGAATGTGCTGTTCGCCTCTCGAAACCTGGAACGCTTGAAAAAGGAAGCTGATTAAACGAAGTTCCTGTTATAATCACTTTATCATAACAATAACGCAAATACATGAATTAATATATTCAGAAGTGGTTTCCTCATTCAATAACCAGATTTAGTCTTTTACTGACAAATCAAAATGTTGGAACAAATTTCGAACTGAACGCAGTCTACTCCAGGTTACACCTTCCAGTTGTTTTGCATAAGATTTTTAAATAATCTATAGTAGTTAATTACTCTCGATTTAAGCGTTGATATGTAAGTCATTGTACTGCTTTCAGTATGGATTGAACAGAAAACAGTATTTATAAACGTTAATGTTCCTCAGTTGAACGAACTCTAACCGGAAATCAGAGTGTTTCTAAAGGTGTATGCTATGTTGATTAGTACATGTACACACTGTCCAACCTTACCATTTTAACTTTACTGAACTAATGACCAGAAATGCCTTTTTCGATTATCGAATTAAAATTGTAGCATTACACGAAACAACAATACCTTCGGTTGAACCATAGTCAACTTGCATCATTAACGTATCAGAGACAATTGAAAATAAAGTACCACCAGTATTATTATTTTACAATGAGGGAATTTAAAAATGCAAAAGTCAGATTTCGTAAAAATAAACAAGTTTTGTATGTATCAGTTTTAATCAAATTTGGCAACAATAAACATATATATAAGCCACACAAACTCTGTGGATTTAATTGGAAAATATGATCAATTTCCTGAGAATTAACGCTTTAAAGAGTGATAGCCTAAATAACCAACTTTGAAATTAGTAGCAGTTGTAACTACCATTTACTGCAATGCAGGCACCACATACCAGCCTCGTTGAAAGCACAATATTTACAATACAATGTTGAGAAATGTTGTTCCACTCCTTACCCAAGGCGTCGGAAGGCTCATTAACATTTCTCGGTGGTGGCCAACGAGCGTTAATGTGTCTGCCAAACTCATACCTGACATGCCCAATTGAAGTTGCGTTGTTTAAGTCTCTCAGTGAATTAATAAATATTCTTTGCCGCAGTTTTGTTGGCGTATAATTTAACTTGATTTTAAAGTGCGTGACGGTTTCAAATCGCAATCAGAGCTAGTGTATTTGTATTGGGTTTAAATGTCGGCACGCAACTTCATGAATTGCATTATTGTTATTTTTTTATGAGAAATGTTTTTGATGATGTATTTCTGAAAATATAAAATACTGTCATATTAATAAATATGTGAAATGACTATATACGTTAAATGCTTCATCTTCAGACAGCTGGATTTCAATTTTCGTTTTTATATAATATACCCAACAATGGCGGTTTTGCTACCGAACGTTCCAAAGCGGGTTCACTACTTTTGTATGGAAAGCATAACTATTTACTGTAACACCACAGCGTGGTCTAGTGGTAGAGTATCCGCCACGCATGTGGAAGGTCGTCATGGATTCGATCCTTGACTTGAAAAATGGTACTAGAAGCTTCGTCGCTTAGCGCTCAGCATTTAGAGGATAGTTCTAGGGCCGGTCGTCTCGGTGTCGATAAAACGTGACTAGGTGGGGTATCATACGCTTAACAGCATACAACAACAACAACAACAACAACAACAACAACAACAACAACAACAACAACAACAACAACAACAACAACAACAACGATATTTCCATGACGTTGCGGTTGTTGTGTGCTTCGAATGTTACTTCTATTTGAACATTATTTTGTTTTCATTCATGAACGAATAACCCTTGAGTTATAGTGGTATGTTAATAAACCAGAGCCTCGGAATAACTGTATATTTATATTTCGGTCTGTTTACACATGGGTGCAAAAGTAAAACATTTTAATACTCATACATATTTATGTTACGACTACCTACGACTGAATATTTAGCATAATGATAGGCTCTTGAATATACAAGCATATGTCAAAGAACAGGGGATGAAAGCCATATGATGGCCCATTACTGATGTTAACTGGCTCATTGGTATTACCATAGTAATGCAAGCTGACAGATTGTCAGAACCTAATATGAAGTAATGTGTTTTCTTCAACAATATTAATGTGATTTTTGTAACCTGACACAATTTCTTCTTTTGTATTTTACGACATTTCTGATGACAGAATGTCTAATTGTACAAGATGTGAAAGGTCTAGCAATGGTAATCTGTCTTTTTGTTTGTCTGTCTGTCTCATTTCTTCTTTGGTTCAGATGATTTAGGTATCATATAAGAAACTATGTTAGAAGAAATAAGCATTACAATATACATTTGCATATTGCCAAACATTACTTTGAGAAAATGATTGAACACAACGTTGTGTATGCAAGCTTGCATTGCGTTTGTAAGCGGGCACCTCTATTAAGCAGCCACATGTCTTAAGCAATCACATTTCCCTTTTTTCCAGAGCAAAATAAGCTGTATCAAGCAACATCTTTGATACTCCCCGTCCGGCAACAGTCTCAGTGATGATTGATATACGATAGTGTGTCTCATTATAATTCGTCTCTCACCGCTGATTCAAGTGGCAGAAGTTATCAGTTACTTGCGGAGATGGGGTGTGCTCGAGTACTGGTAAATCCCAGGAAAAGGTGTGTGTTTAGGTTAACTGATCGTCTGTTAGCCCTCGATGACATTAAAATGACGATAGATATTAAATCAATCAATCAATGATCGTTCTCTTAACTGGCTGCTTAAGACAGGTTTCACTGTACGCATGATAGTGTTTTAGGATGTTGGGGAACGTTTCTCCTCTTACGAAATGACGACAGAGGAAAGAACGAGGTTGGGTACAACGTTAACAAGTTCAGGCTCCCTAGTGCCATATTTTGTTACTGACCGATACAAGTTGGGGACCCCTGTTTCTACCCCTTATTTAAGTATGTATTGCACTTATTTCAATAATCAGTTATGAAAAATGTGTCCATGCTGCTTTTGAACGCTGTGTCTCCTGTTGACTATATATCTTTTTGGTTATTAAATTGTCAAATCGTTGTTATCACGTAATGTACAGTATAATGCAATTCATTAAAATGCAAACGTACAAATGGCTAAAACCTCAGCATCTAATGTATTAAACTTAGTAGTAGTTTCGTGTGACATATTGTACATAGCATACAGACGCATGGTATTCTGATTAACTTTGGAGGCATTTCTTTTTTCTGGATATTAATAACCATCAATTTTCGAAGGTTCGTGGAACGTTTCAGATGATACATCTAAATTTTTCCAGTAAAATATGAAAAATGTAAAATGGTACGTACCATATTCAATCTGACAGGTGATTTTAGTGTACATTTTACAAGTACATATGCACTTTTACTCACGCACCAGTGTCTATTGGCAAAATATGATTTGTTTTCGGCGAGGGAAAGAACGAGGTCGGATGTACACGTTAACCCAGGTTAAGCTTCAGATTTTTTTCTAATTTGACACATACTATCATTTTTATTTTTGTGTTTCAATGACTTAGTTAGTCTCGATATTGAATATGTTTGTCCTACCGTGATGGTTGTGTCCTCTGAAACTATTGAATATGTATAGAATTATCATATTGATAGTATACATTATCTATTCATTTCAGTATCTATAGAAATACATCTTTAATCAACCAAAGTGACGAAAAAGTGTACTTTATGATCATAATAAATTAAATCCTAGATTATCATCCCTGCCCGCCCTTAATTTTCATAACATCAATTATTTAAAAAACAAAATAAAATCCCCCTCCCCTTTTTTAAGAAAAAATTGAATGATAATCTAGCAATTAATTTAAATGGCCTATAATACGATACATTGAAGATGATCTGGTCGTATAGTATGCATGCAAACAACCAATCCATTATCTGACTGTCACTAAACAAGGGTTATAGAATAAAATATTATATTCTGCATTTATTCAGCAGACAGTGACAGATTGAAATGAGTTGATTTTGATATTGTTTATGCATATTGCACAAACAAAAACACCCCCTAGTTTCATTGTAAATATGTATTCAGTAGAATCAAATCAATGGAGTTTGGAGACTTTTAAAACATAACAAAATTGTTCCAAAATATAAAACAAGCTTTTAAATTCCAGCTTTTAAACCTCCTGAGAAATCTCCGAAATTGTCAAAATGTTGGTGTAAGTATCTTAAAACGGGATATTCACTGGATGAAGATGTGAAACAGCCTAGCTTGAAACTATGTTAAACAATTTTGCTCAAACTATATAATACATAAATTTTCCTCAGGCTTCTTGCCTAATGATTAGTAAATTTCAAACAAAATAATAAAATGATTCTAATATTTAAACACCATACTAATAATCAAACCAATCATCTGTTGCAAACCCTGAAGTGTTGGACGAACTGTTGTTCAACACTATTTTATATGATGAGGCCAGCTGTTCAGACAACGTGTCTGAACATCATGTGTTTGAGAATTTTTAAACTCAAACCAAAACTATGTGCTTGAAACAATGCTCAGTTCCAGCCAAAAAATATACAGTTATATGTTGAAGACTGTTACGAACCTCAATCTCCGGATTAAGTTAAAGCGCAGTTGCAGCACAAACACTAAACTGATATGTTTTGAGAACGGTTTCAAACTAAAAACATCCAACCAAACTTATGCGCATGAAACAACCCCCAGATCTTGCACAAATAATATTCCTACAAGTTTCAAACACCAAGCCTTCCCAAAGCCTATAATCAGAAATAATCTTTGTCGCAATGTACTGTCCCTCAAACGCAATTAAGTTTCTCCGAGGTTTCAAGTACACTTTAACGCTGAAAATCTCAAGCAGACTTCTTACAACTTGAATTGAAAGAAAAAATGTGGTATTGCTATAACACGAAGCCGAACACCGTTCTTGTCTATATCTAAACATTCCGACGTTATATACAGGTAACCTACTTACAAATAATGTTTTAACTCATCATTATTTAATCATTGATCATAATATCATCATTTTATGACAAATTTTTTAAAACCTATAATTGTTATTACATTGTATAATAATAGCGAAAAAAGATTTATTATCTCTCTTTATAATAATTGCTATGCACAGACATTTATACAATAAAACAATTACATTATTTTGACAGAAGTATTCCAGACATTATGATATGATACTGTACTAAATAAAAAACCAAATATGTGTGTCTCGGTCAATAAAGATAAAATATGTACACCAAAGCAAATTATGGTAAATAAAATGACTGTTTGTCGGAACATCATATTTAGATTTCCCGAAATTACATGGATGTCAGTTTTTGACGTTAAATTTACAGTTTATAGTGGATTACTGAGAAGGATTGATACAATTCACGTTAAACATATTATATAAAATATAACGTATGTCTAGACCAATTTTTCAATAAATTTTGATAGTATAAACACTGTTTCAAAAATAACAAACGTATTATGTAAAATAAAATGTAGTCGATCATATTATATGCTGTAATAGTGACTATTTTACATAAATAAGGATCCAGAACTTATAATATCAACGAGAAAAAAGCTAAATTGTAATAGGAAGAGTTTGAAATAATAACAGGCTGCATCCATACTTAAAAGATGTGTATGCTTTTTATTGAGTATATAAAGTAAAGTAAATGGTGATATGTTATGAAAAGTATTAGCATATTTTCAAATAAAAAAAACAATAGCTTCTGATACGTGGAATACTGTCTTCTTGTCTTATGTGTACTAACGACTTTATTTATATATATTTGTAGAGCGTGGTCTAGTGGTTCATAATCGAACTCAGGATCGGAAGTGGTAAGTGCGATCCTTCCCCTAAGTTATGTTTGGTGTCTTTGAGCAAGACACATTTTATCGCACACACTTAGTACTGGTTCTAGCCACGAAGACTTCGATCCTTCCCCTAAGCTATGTTTTGTGTCTTTGAGCAAGACACATTTTATCGCAC
This sequence comes from Panopea generosa, assembly GCA_029582155.1. Taxonomy (NCBI): domain Eukaryota; kingdom Metazoa; phylum Mollusca; class Bivalvia; order Adapedonta; family Hiatellidae; genus Panopea; species Panopea generosa. The sequence continues at coordinate 11,136,683 of CM055896.1, read as the reverse complement.
ACACTTAGTACTGGTTCTAGCTAGGAAGACTTCGATCCTTCCCCTAAGCTATATTTGGTGTCTTTGAGCAAGACACATTTTATCGCACACACTTAGTACTGGTTCTAGTCAGGAAGACTTCGATCCCTCCCCTAAGCTATATTTGGTGTCTTTGAGCAAGACACATTTTATCGCACACACTTAGTACTGGTTCTAGTCAGGAAGACTTCGATCCTTCCCCTAAGCTATGTTTTGTGTCTTTGAGCAAGACACATTTTATCGCACACACTTAGTGCTGGTTAATCCGTGGACTTCAAGCGTCGTGTGTATAAGTTGTAATACTTTGTTTTACAATCGAAGTGAATGAAATAAGTTTAAACTAAATCAAATATTGACTTTTCGCGAGAACAGCACATCTTTTTCGCTTTATGAATTACTCAAATTTTCCTAAAAAATATACATAAACTGTTTGTTCCGTTAATTTATTAACAAATATCAAGTTTTTATATAAGGTGTATAGACTTCATAGATCAATATTGAAACAATCTTAGGGACATGAGTCCGTTAGATAGTTACGACGTAAAACTCTTTTTTGCACGGTATACTTTGTCACGTGTGATGCGATGCGTTCAATAACGACTTTATTTATTACAACATCCACACATTATATATCTACTTTTCGCGAGAATAGTCTTTATTGATTTACGAATCGCTAACATTTTCCTCAATAGTGTATTCAGAATGTTTGTTTCGTTAATCTGTTATATAAAGGTTTTATTCATATAAGGTACGTGGACTTCATTGATCCATAAAAATTCAACCTCAGGAACATCTGTCGTACAGGTAGTTTATGCAGAAATTTTGTTTTGTATGGTAGACGTGTGATTCGTACATTTTAATTTACCTTACATTGTTAACAATTAACAAACGACATAGCAAATTGTTGATTCCTAAAAACATTGTATATGTAACAATGAATGTTTATTTTTTCGTTTTAAGCGTTTAAGTGTTTAAATCAACATATTTTCAGTTTGACGCACGGGTACACTATTATTTTTTATCAATATATATACATCCTAATGATTAAATATGTGATAAAAAGCAATTTAGAATTATCACATGGTTGATACTATTGTTTTAAACATGTTTTATTGATATTTGAAATATATACATTGCAGGTTGCATGGCCTATGTTAACATGTATCAAAAGGGGTTGAAAAAAACGTAGTCATATATGGTTCCTATTATTTACTAACTCGGCATAAATTACAAGATCTAACACAGTGTTGTCCGTGACGGTAGAAATGCATGTCTATTTACGAAATCCGCATTGTACAAACGAATGATATATTTTGTTGGTTCAGGAATGTTTAAAAAATAAGAAACGCAGCACTCAAATGACATAACTAAGGTTTTACGATTTGATTATATTTATGTCTCATATAACTCGTTAAACGGAAATCAGACATTAAGAAACAAACACAATATAAACGTACCTTGATATTCATTGCATTATTTGCATTTTCGTGAACACAAAGTTAATAATTTAAAAATAACATTATTAAAATAAAATTGTTTAAATGTTGAATGAAGAAAGGGTCAACATATGTATTATGCTACAAAAGAACAAGCTAGTTTCTTGCCAAATTGTGTGCCTAAAAATATAAAAGCTATAAAAAACCTAACGTATATTTTCCTCTATATAATGCAGGGTTCGAGTTATATGATATATTGATATATGGTTAACAGCAAAACTTATACAAATATACCTTATATTTGAGAGGATATGTATTCTTCATCGTTGTTAATGGCGTTATTAAGAAAGCAATGTGTATGAGAAACTTATCGCATGCCAAACGATAGTAAAATGTATAATAGTATACACTCGTACATGTAACCACAGTCTGATACGAAATGAAATACCATATGTAGTCACTCAATCAAATATTTGATGTATGTTTCAATAAAAGAAAACGATAAAATGTTGTACAATCGAGTTATGGTCTAAGCTTTATGTTTCCCGTGTTATAGAACTAAATATCTCCTTTTTGTGCAATATAACTTAAAAAGAGTTATTTGAACAATGAAACAGTCGCGGAGTGATTTATTTAAGAGATTTAGTTCAAGTTTTAGACATAATGCTTACAGCATTTGTGCACATTTTCATGTTGATGAATATAAAAGTTGAATATTTGTTTAGAAACAATGAGTTTGTTGCAGTTTTATAGATATTAATGAATTAAACCAGGTGAGCAACAAACATGTCCGTTTTTCAACAACAAATATTTTGAATATGTTGTTCAACTTATAGACCATTCTTACCCATATATGAGTGGTGGATTTGTCAATACCGACCCATAACACCTCCCGATTCAGATCTGGTATACTCCAAATGAAAAGGCAGGGAATACCTTTCCTGTCCTACAATTCAAAGCGCACGGAAGTGATTTTAATAATAACAACAATGGCGGTCGACTCTGCCAATGCATGATAAAACATTTGTGAAATATAATTGACTGCTAGTTTCTCCTTCCAATTTGTAACAATATAAAGATAATATCGTGAGACAAATACCGAAATTTGAACTTAAACATAATATTTATTATGGCTTTAAAATTATAAAATAAACTGACCAATCAGCGTTCTCCTATAATTACTAGATATAGCCAATCAGTGTGTTCCTAGCAGCAATGCTGTTGGACGAACTAAGACGGTTTGTACAGTTAAATGATGAAAAGCGGCCACAATATAATCATATACGAGACGGTATTGATATTAAAGTCAGGAAATAAAACACAGATTGGTCTACTCTGCTTGGGAAAACATGCAACCTTGACCAACATACACTTGCTTGAGACAAGTCCACATTTTAGGTTCGGCAACGCAATGAAAATATCTCAAATGTATTGTTTATTGATCTTATAGAACCTGGAGAAGAGTATGCTAACAGCAATTACATATTATATCGAAATATGAAATATATTATTTTTCAATATGCCCGGCAACCGGTACTGTAAGGGAACGATTACTAACTAGTTATTTATTAAAAATTGGATAACCAATAGTACTGGCGTTAAGAACGCAATATGCGTGTACAATATGGCAGATAGTATCCATAAGGAATATGTATACATTGGATGAAGGTTTTGTATTTACAGATCACAGATTGATTCTCGTTTCAACTTCATTTCCTGAATAAAATAATATCAATTAACGGTACTATCAAATGATAGAGAATTGATATGAAACATTGTATTAACCATAAAAAAAACAATATGCATATTCCTGAATAATATCACATTCTTCGAACTTTGACGGCCATTATACCCATATATGCATGTTGTTTATACAATATTTTATTCACATAAGTACACATATTTAGCAAACATTTAACAATGAAACAATATATGTATGGGTTGAACATTAACCAAAAACCAAATAGTTAATAAATTATTATAAAATATATGTTTTATCAGAATAAAGTTTACTAGAGCCTACGTTTAGCATATTCAATTGTAATATTTTCAGATTATATCTTAAAAATGTTTTTTTATAAACTTGTTTATTGCACAGTTTTGTTAGAATGAAAGACGCATACCTGCAAAAGATACAAATATTCAAACAGAAGTAGCAAAGTACAATCCTGAAATATGTTCTGTATTTTAGAATCATTTATCAATAAAATTAAGGTTGAAGCATTCAACAAAATGCATATTTAGAGAAAAGCAGTTCTTTTTCTTATTTTCAAGTCCATTTTGTCCCTTATTTGGATTTGTTGTACATAGAACATTTTACTTGTATTTACCATAGAAACATGCCGTACCATTTAAAACAACACAATAAATATAAAGTTTAACATTTTACAGCGTTTTCTATCAGATTATATATTATGATATGAATTGCAATATTTTGGATTTGTGACCAAACGGTCCAATAGCCGTTGGGAAGAAATGTTGTTTTGAATTCAGCATACATTTAACCTCTAGAATCAAGTCTCAAACCTTGCGGACAAAACAACTAAATACACATCTCCTGGCTCTAGGACTGTATAGTTTATCTAGATTTACGCTAGCTCTGGGACTGTATAGTTTATTTAGATTTACGCTAGCGTTTTATGACTATCTAATTTAGACACGCCAAGTTGCTATCTGAAATCCGTTTGTATCGTGCCTAGAAGACGCGTCCGAGGACAGGAAGGTTAATGAAACTGGTTACTGAATGATAGAGTTGTTTTCCGCATCACCTCTATGAGCAAGCTTGCAAGACAAGCAATCAAACCGACCATTTGATTGCCCGACTGATTATTATTTATTAAATAGATATATATTACTAAAGAAAACAATCTTTTAAAAGAAATCACCTAAAATTACAATGATTTTTCCCCCGCCCCCGAAAACGGTCACCTAAAATTGATGTGATACTGTAATTTATTAAATAATAATAATGTCATTTTAATTAGCACACGAATCTTTTCAGAACAATTGAATTAATATTAATGTCTTATTTGTTATTGATCCATGTAAGAAAAAGGGGATAGCTAGTATCTAATGAAGTCAGCCACCATAGTTGACATCTCTACAATCATGAGTCAAATGACAAGTTTGAATTAATCTGAGATAGCACTGATTCCAGCGTCCAGACCTAGCCAGTTTATTTGACATATTAAATAATTTTTATAACTAAGGCAACTGTTCTTACCTACTAGGATTCGAAACAAACACTTATTAACACAGCTGATGCATCACAAGAAGTCAAGCTATATACACAGTTCAAACATGTCGCCTTTGTTCACGTAAACTTATTGAAAATGAGAAACGAAAATCACAATCGAACGTGAATGCCTTAGTCTAGTGTTCGCTTGTAAGAACTTTTCAAAATACCGAATAGGCGTCGAATAATTAAATTAACCACTGACCTCTCTCATCAATACATCAGATCTAGACAAAGTACAATGTCATAATAGATGCCATATACTGTTAATGGAATTATGTAGGTTCAATTTAATTTTCAATATCGCAAAGAGTCCGACAGTCTTAGTAAATCTCCACTTAAAACAAATGCCACGAGTCTTGAAAATGAGATAAATAACATCATGTGCAAAATGTCACTATAATCCACCAATAGCTAATTCAAGATTGAAATTGATACGTGAAGCAACACAAAAGGACAGTGACATTCGTCTTATTATGTAACTAACACTTAAAATTCAATTAGCTGCTATTTAATGACAAGGGTTTTCGGGAATAGCACCATATCAACCAAATGTTCTCAAGTCTGTATCATCATCAGAGTAATTTGCCGAAGCAGGTGCAAATGTTGCACAGAGAAATCCTGCGACAGAGTGATGTATTCGTCGTGCGATAAGAGCTTATCACAATACGCTGACTATAGACACGGAGTTTATTCCATCCATGTTAATGATCTGATGTAACACACATTATTTTCATTCCGTTAAAACCCAACCCAAATGGCTTGATGTGAAACGAAATGATGACAAATTAAAGCAAAATCGTCAAATCTTTTCTGGAATAGAAAACATAATGTGCGAAAACTTTCAAATTTCCAATCAGGACAAAATATGTTGACAACATATCATTCACTGTGAAACCTATCAAGGAAATTATGTTAGAAACAGAATACATCTGCAGAAAATTCAACAGCAACAAAAAAGTTCTAACTGAATAAAACACACACCTAGTACAACATGGTGCAGATAGACAACAAAGAACACGGCGGAGATATAGATTAATTACATCACATGTGAGGTATTAAGATAAAGAATGAGTTTAAGACAGGTTAATGACATTTAAGTGCGATAAAATGATGAAAAATGGTATCATACCTATAGACTGCTGACATTAATTCATGGTTCGTTATTAGAAAAGGAAACTTATAATTAGTGTAAACAACATAAAACATGGACAAGATTATTGTTATCAAGAGTTAATGGCACTCTTACAAACCTTAACACTGATTTTATTGCCATGATGATATTACCTTTATGTACACGTATGTTTGAAAGTAATGATTTGCTGTTTTATTAATAAGGAAGGGAAATGTTTGGGAAACCGTATAACGAGTTTCTATTGACACATTTAGTCCCACCTCCCTATACCACTTGTATTGAATGTGTATATTCAGTATACCTACATCCATGCTGTATCATTATACATTTAGGTAAAAGCCGCAAGAAGGCTCTGTGGCAGGTTTTTATATAATTGTATACATGATTCAAATCAGAGAACACTCGAAATTACAAAGTCACCACTGTATTGTCTCGCTCGCTCAATAAACTTTATGTGAGAAAGTGTGCCATTTACTTACGGAAGGACGGAGGTTCTATTCAGATTCAGTCTGAGCTCTTCCTCCAACAATAAAACTGAATATACCATATATAACCAGCAATGTGTTTAAAATGACGTTAAAACCCATTAAAAAGCCCTTCTCTTCATTTTGTAACCGAAAAAGTATACTGAAAAAGTGTCTTATTAGATGTATCAAAACAAAGTTCCTCTTGCACTACGCACTACCAAGCAATCCATTATTCAAACAGAGTTTATAGTAAAAGTAGATAGTGCAATTATACAAATGTTTCAATAAATCATAAAACTGGCGCCAGCAGAACTAGTCATAAATCATAAAACTGGCGCTTCAAAAACGCTACTTAAATTAGATTCATAAACCCCTTTAGAAGAGTTGTATCAAATAATGCAAATTTAAAATATATTTACTATGAAGTACCATATGTAACATATATGTTATCTTAGCAGTTATTTATATGAGTAATATGATGAAACAATGGTAATGGTATGATTCGAGCATAAAATATTTTTCACTTCGTTAATGTACGTTTATCTGGATATTTTATGATCATATCGCTAGGTCTTTACTCTAAACTAAAATGATTCAATTTCAATTAAGTCTCGATCAATATAGATTTATATTTTTTTTATCATAATTTCTTTTTGATCATCGTCATCTCGTGACATGTCGCTTTAACTTCAACTTTATTAATGGATAAAAATGCTGATTAATTTTCGGCATTTCATTATCATTATCATGATTGATATGCATTGATACAGCTTTACTGTATCATCTCCGATAAAAATGAGAGCATGCATATATTGTTGATTATTATGATAGCTAACGTTGAACAAAACATTTAAGACAACTATCAATAGTATTCATAACTAATATGAATGGTTATTGAGTTTTAAGCGATGTATATAATGTCATCATCCTAAAAACAATATGTTCATCTTAATGTTCGGCATACATAACATAAGTTCGATTAACAAGCTAATCCTGTTAAATACCAAAAAATGGGGGAAAAAAGATTAAACAAAATAATTTAGATTTTGATTACAGGTTTCTACGTTATGAATGAATAATATATAAACGTCACATACATGATATAATTGCTACTGGAAGAAGGCATACGAATTGAATGTGATTATTTTTCAGTGGAACAGGGGTGAGATAAACATGCTATTTAGCAATTTAGGTACAATACAGGTACACTCCAGATGGCATTTTACACGAGTAGACAGAACTCTTTACGCATTGTCTATATACAAATATTACATCGGTTGTGTTTTATGTGTACCTAACTAAACGGAGGTTTTGTCAATGGTTTGTTATGCGCTGGGTTGTAGATTTTTATTTTTATGTTAAGTGACGAATAATTCGTATATAGAAATTATGTTTCTATATATACACGCACATGACATTATAATTGTTAATTTGAATAACTCCTTGAACAGTTGCCAAGGACTTCCTTTGTGCTAGTTTTTTAGTTTCTTTTTTTTATGTAAAGGGACGGATAACTATTTTATAGAAACTCTGTATTTATATGTATGTATCTGACGTTATATTGTCACGACGAGTTGGTCCATTAGTATAAAATAACCAATATTTCCGGAGACCACAGCGTGGTATAGTGATAAAGCATCAGCCTCACATGCGGATGGTCGTAGGTTCGATCCCCTGATCCGAAAAATGGTACTATATGCCTCCTCGCTTGACACTTAGCAATTAAAGGGTAGTTTTTTGATTTGGTCGGCTCGGTGTCAGTATAATGTGACTGGATGGGTATCGTACCGTTTGTCTGCGGCATGATACTTCAGTATGGTAGCTTAAAATACTGTCACAGGTAGACAACGTCGCGATATGATGTTGAAAGCAACGCTATTAAACATTGCAACAAAAAACATCAATATTCCATTTTAAACAGACTCGTTAAAACAAAGTCTGCTAGTGTCTTCTTTTGATTGCGTTCTTTGTTTCAAATGGACTATTTTATCAGATAATACTAAAGCCACAGGTATTAGATGGAACATATGGATATTGTAGAATTAAGTATAGTTTTGTAACATAAAATATCGAATTTTAAGTGTCTCCGAGTAGATTAATGTTGGGATGATAATTGATAAACTGGATTAAAACGCAAAAATAATTGATAGAATCGATGCCATACCTTAAAACCATAGCCTGATATTATTTAAAGGATATTAACTAAGCACGTGTATTGATATGTATACATTTAGCATTCTAGACAGAAATGGGGGTTATTAATATAAATGTAGTCTTTAATTGGTCAAAATATCAAATGATAACGATCTAACAAATGTATTCTTTTTACAATTTTTAATGGGGCGAAATGGACCGAAGTACGGATGTAATTGACAAGATTACTGTCATATCCATGAAAACATAACCTGATGATATTAAATGGATATAAAATAGACGTCATATATTGTTACCTATACATATATCATTTATCTGCAGAGATATTGGCTATTGATACAAGCGCAATTGTCGAGTGGTCCGACATTTAAATGATCTAAGAAACGAATAAAGTTTACAATTCAATCATTGATGAAGTGATGTCGTACATGGCAACGGAGGACCATCATTTTAATTTTAGGGATATATTCTAAATGTTTACAAAGAAGATCTAGAACAAGGAAAATTATGCATTTACTAAATGATGAGACAATCTTTGTAAAATATCTTAACTTTGCTAAATTAACGTTTAGATATAAACGCTGTTCTATTCAGTTATGTTTTATTATTCTTTTCCACTTAATAAAACTGTCTATATTTTGTCATTTGGAATTGTATGACACAGCTTTTTCTGATCAATGAAGACATATGTTCTACATCAAAACAAACTATGGTACATGCAAATTACAAGTTGTCGCTGTAACGTTTTTTCGATTTTCCTAAATAAGCATTTTGTGTTTTTGATACGTCACATTTATTTACCATACTAAATTACTGAAGATGACTAATAAGATTTTGCGTTCATGAATAATACATGCTGCTTTATAGTATGTCTGACAATTTTTCACATATATTGTTATAAGAAAAGAACCTTATTTCATTAGGAAATAGTATGTAAATAAATTTAGACGACCTTATTCTCTTGTGTAAGGACGATTGCTTACATACTATGGTCCAAACTATTGTTACGTAATAAGTTAAAAAGCAGGAATAAGAACTTGCATTAAAGCTGGTATTAATTGAAATTATTAAAGGATTCAGTCGAATGACATCCTTTTTCTTATCGCTGAATTCGTGGTTTCGAGCCATGAGCGTTCCAAATATACTTTTAATGTAAGAAAGTTTGACAGCTATATGCGGATAAATTTTAGTTATATTAAAATTCAGATGTTCATCTACTATTCAGTGGAAATGCAATGTAAAAACTGTCATATGTTGAGTGTGACTTTCAACCAGATTCAAAAACAACAAAACAAAGATATTCAAGATAAGTGGACAAGCCAAGGAAATCTATACGAGTTCGTTTAGACAGATACCTCGAAATAAATAATTGTTTCGTTTTTTGATACGTGTGATGTGTACAATTTCATAAAGTACATTAGTTTCCTCACAATATTTGAGCAAATATATTTACATGTAGTTGGCTCCAGATAATTTACACTACATAGTTATGTATGAATAAATCGCTTCAATTAGTTCTCTTATCATCGGATTGCATAGAGTGATGTAGTTTTATGATTCAGTCAAACTTGTTTAAACGGTCACCTCTATCGAGCAGCCAGTTGTCTTAAAGCAGCCACATTTGCTATTTCCCATTTGCATACCTTTAGTAAAAATTAATCTGTATTAAGCAACAGCAGCTTGTCTTGAAATGCCATTTTTTCTCCTTCCCTTAACAGGCTGCTTAAGACAGGTTTGACTGTAGTCTGGTAAATAAATCTGGTTTATCCTTTATTGCAATAAGAGTTACCCACAACAACTCAATAGGCATCCTGTTATTACAACTCTCCTTTCCTTCTGCTATATATTTATCAATCTACTTCACCTACCACTTTCCACTTTGTTCTTCTGACGTTTATGTGTAATATAATTTAAGTTATATATTGCAAGTATTGGTCAACGCTAGCATTCACAACTGTCAGTAGTTGAAGTGTCGTATACGCCGCAGCATATATACCTATCCAATCAGCTGCAACTGTATTCAATTAAATTACTTGTTCATATTTATTGGTTTCATCTCAATCGCTGCTTACATCCGTTTGTCTAGTAATTAATGTGTTGTTTTTTTGTATTTGTAACACGTTGTATAGTCCTTGTAGGATATTTAGAAGAGAGGCTTGGTACAAGCTAGAAATATCTTTCTTCTTAATTCTGTCGTTATGCATCGCTGTTTAATGAATATATGTATATGTAATATGTTGATAACAAATAAATGCTGTTTAAACAAAATCTGTTTGGAGATAGCAATAACAGCCTTGCGGTCAAATATGTGCTGAAAAGCTGTATCAAATGATGACAAATGACAAGATCTAACATAGTGTGGTCCGCGGCGGTATCATTGGCAGGCCATTTATCAAAGCAGTATTGACCCATTTATATAACAGTGTGAAGTGTCAGCGACGATGATTACTATTTACAATGAACAGACTGCATATATATGATGGTGATTAAGTGATCATCTATGAGTTTGATTTAAGTGATAATATGAATAATCATAAATTATTGTGCATTGTCTGATTGTAAGAAGATGACTACGATATTCGACCAAATATGATATTAATACGTATATGACTTGAGACGAATACAGTTTTCACTTCTTTATTTCTTAAACACGTACACTGTTTGGTGTTAAATGTTGTCGATATCAATGACATATTCTTTAAGACCATGTATAAAACCCTTTTACCCTGTGTATATTTCCTTTAATACTTTATATCTTAAGCGAAGCATTACAACGATCAATAATATTGACATTTATGGAGTAAAGAGACAGAGAAATGCATATCACATAACTGTGGAAATCGTTCAGTGATAGAGGGTTTTCTGTTTTATTTATACTCACCAAACATATGGTATAATACAAAATGCATCAATAAATCAATAAAGGCATTCGCTTCTGTGAAAAAATTTAACCTTTAACATTTAAACTCAGAAATGCAACATATGATCTTAATTCAGTATTTTAAAAAGTAAAATTTAAAATTCTACAGGTATATTCAAACCAGGAATGAACATTTGAGTGTTGTCATACCGGCATATCATATGTATTTGTTTCGTCTTGAGGAATAATATTCATCTTGTAAATTTTAAATTATTACGCAACATGACGACAGTGCTGGCTGGCCAATAAAAACTTTATCGAGTTTAATCGAAAATCACACATAAAGCAAAAACATAAAGGTAGTTGATATACTGATGACAAATGTTTTACATATCTTAAACCACTTAATTAGAATTAAAGAGGAACATTGCCAAAATAAAGATATTTAAAAATTAAATTAAGATATGTGTCAATAGCCATGCAAATATATCAATATAGCTTATAGTCAGTTACTCTCAAAACTAAAATAAGTGGCTAAAACCTATAATTTTTGCCAGACTGTTTTTTTAAAACTATTGTTCAAAGTTTTGCATAACTATACAATTATAAAAGTAAATTATATTGTATGTATGTATGTATGTTTGTATGTATGTATGTATGTATGTATGTATGTATGTATGTATGTATGTATGTATGTATGTATGTATGTATGTATGTATGTATGTATGTATGTATGTATGTATGTATGTATGTATGTATGTATGTATGTATGTATGTATGTATGTATGTATGTATGTATGTATGTATGTATGCAGGTATGTATGCAGGTAGGTAGGTAGGTAGGTAGGTAGGTAGGTAGGTAGGTAGGTAGGTAGGTAGGTATGTATGTATGTATGTATGTATGTATGTATGTCTGATCAAGACGCGTGCTATTTGAGAGACTATGTATTATACTGCCTATGAACTCTATCATACAGAATGTCATTTGTATGCGAGACTCATCGCATGTCAAACGATAGTAAAATCTCAGCATATGCCATTTTAACTCCAGTCGGATACGGAACGCCACGTTTAAAGCTTAATCTATCAAATATCTGATGTATATTGCGAGAAAAAGTTCCATCGGGCTATGATATAAACCGTAAGGCGTTTGTGTGCTTTGAATTAAACATCTCCTTTTTACGCAATAAAAATAAAACTAGAGTAATTTGAACAATAAAACAGCCACGTAGTGATTAATTTAAGAGATTTGTTTAAGATGAAGACATGTTTGACTTCGTACAAAGTTGAGTTCGTGTTGTATTGATAGTTAAAACCATTTCAAAGCCGGTATTCAGCCCAGCTTGATATAATGTTGGCACCGATTGTAGTTTATAGTTACGGATGTTGCCGAGAAGGTTTTTTAACATTTTCATTATGGGCAAAATGAAGTGGAATAAACAATTTCAAAAAAAAAAAATGTTTTTGTTGTATGGTCGATGTCACGTACAATGACAAAACCAAATATTGATTGGTATTTGAAACTTCGTTAATATGTTATGGAGAATTCTTCATTATGTATAAAACGCAATGCTTATATCATGCAATGCCGTCTATCTTTAACATATGTCTAAATAGTTCGTGGACAACCTTTATAAAACAAGAACTTAACATAAAACATTTATATAATGTATACAGCCATGTAGATATAATATATGCAACTTAAAATGTAACATATCAAATTGATACACCAAATATTAACTAGTATGTGCTCACTTAACTTCATATACAGAACTATGTTCGGGGCAGGTATAGACGTCATGTTGACGTTCGGCATCGCTCTGACGCTCCTTAAGTACCACTCAGTACATCAATTGAACACATAGGAACATGACAATCATTAGTATTATCATATTTAATATTTGTGTTCTAGACTTATTTATGTTGTTAAATTAGTTTGAAGGCACGTAAAAAAGACAGTATCATAATGAAACTAGTTACTGAATGATAGAGGAATTTTCTTCATCACATCGACAAACTCCTTAAGAATTCACTACATCAGTTGAACACATAGGAACATGACAATCATTAGTATTATCATATTTAACATTTGGGATCTGGACTTATTTATGTTGTTAAATTAGTTTGAAGGCACGTTAGAAAGGCAGTATCATAATGAAACTAGTTACTGAATGATAGAGGAGTTTTCTTCATCACATCGACAATCTCCTTTAGAATTATTCACTACATCAGTTGAACACATAGGAACATGACAATCATTAGTATTATCATATTTAACATGTGTGATCTGGACTTATTTATGTTGTTAAATTAGTTTGAAGGCACGTTAGAAAGACAGTATTATAATGAAACTAGTTACTGAATGATAGAAGAGTTTTCTTCATCACATCGACAAACTTCTTAAGAATTCACTACATCAGTTGAACACATAGGAATATGACAATCATTAGTATTATCATATTTAACATTTGGGATCTTGACTTATTTATGTTGTTAAATTAGTTTGAAGGTACGTTAGAAAGACAGTATCATAATGAAACTAGTTACTGAATGATAGAGGAGTTTCTTCATCACATCGACAATCTCCTTTAGAATTATTCACTACATCAGTTGAACACATAGGATTATGACAATCATTAGTATTATCATATTTAACATGTGTGATCTAGACTTATTTATTTTGTTAAATTAGTTTGAAGGCACGTTAGAAAGACAGTATTATAATGAAACTAGTTACTGAATTATAGAGGAGTTTTCTTCATCACATCGACAAACTCCTTAAGAATTCACTACATCAGTTGAACACATAGGAACATGACAATCATTAGTATTAACATATTTAACATTTGGGATCTGGTCTTATTTATTTTGTTAAATTAGTTTGTAGGTACGTTGGAAAAACAGTAGCTAATTAAACTAGCTACTGAATGATAGAGGAGATTTCCTCACCACATCTACAAACTGGTCTGTAAGACAAGAAATCAAACCGACAGTTTGATTGCTGATATTAAATCTTGATCGATTACCGTGTTTACGGGAATGAAATACTTGTAAAGCAAGACAATACGATAAATGATGCAGTAGTTTAACTGCTCACTTAATTATTTTTGTCCGTCTCTTATTTGCTAAAATTAATCATAAATCATTTAAACTAAGCGAACGAGTCGTTTCAGGAAAAGCGATGTTTATTGAAAATGAACTATTCATTTTATCGATTCATATAAAATGAAGACGAAAATGTTTTATGAAAAACTGATGATAACAGGCATAAAAACAGCACACATTGAATTAATTTAGAAAGTAAACATAAAACAAATAACATTTACACACGCAAGAAGGGAATGGAAGAGCATGGTCCAGGATAGGAGGGCCATGTGTTCGATCCTCCAAACAGCTATTTGTGGTGTCATTGAGCATGTCGGCACTTTTTTGGCAGGAAGACACCGAGCGTGCTTTGTATATGTAGAATTAAGATAACCAAGTTTTAATATAAAAGGCAAATCAGGGGCTACCAGCTTTGTGTGTTCAGTGTCAAAAAAATACTGGAACGAATATATAGTTATATATAAAAACAACAGTATCGGTATCATTAAAACCACCGAAGACACGATTTACGGAATTACTTTAATGCGTACACTAATCTTATAAACAAGCAGTGACAACAAAGGTTGTCAGCTTGGTATTGCCAATGGTAAACTAGTGTCTGGGCAGATTAAACATGACTTAGAGGCGCTAAACACACACTACAACTAAATAATTAATTATTACTTAATAGTCGTTTTCTATGAACTTGTTTTTTTATTCGATTTTTATTGATATAGAAACCAGTCGCGTTTTCTGTTTCTGTTCCATCAGCCGTATTGCTGATTGTATAATGTCAGGACATGTTACCAATATCATCGTATTTTACCAATGCATCCAACAGTTATCCCGTCTGTCGTTTCCTTCGCCTAATATAAAAAAAAAGTTGACTTGAGCAAAGCCGTTTCATTTCCAAGATGGTCCTGTTATAATACTCGTGGCTGCAGTTTGGTTTGTAATTTAATTCTACTTAAAAGTGCGTGACTTTTTTTGAATTGTAAAGAAATCGAGTGTGCGGCGTTTTTGAATCGTAACCAAATAAGTGTGTTTGAATGTTTTTTTTTGAATGTCGTCACGCAATATTGAAGGAGTGAATTATTGTTGATTTTTTTCACACAATTGTTTTGATGATGTAAATCTAATGACATTTTTTTAATATAAAGCTTCTTTCATATCAAGTGTGCGTCTTGTATTGGTAGCTTCGCCATGAATATGAAATATGAATGCTAACCTCTATGTTCGAAATCGACAGCTTAACTCAATAAACAAATCTTAGGATATATAAAATAAACTTCTTAGGGTCCTCTGTGGCCGAGTGGTCTAAGACGCCGTCTTGATGTCACTAATCTCTCACCGGTATGGGTGTAGGCTCAAAACCCGCTCGCTCTAAACATTTTATGTGAGAAAGTTTGCCAGTTGATTGCCGGAAGAACGGTGGTTTTTATCAGATTTATCCTGGTGTTATTCCATTAATAAAACATGATATTCCATATAAAACCTAGAATGTGATGAAAATGGCGTTAAAAACAAACAAAATAAAACAACTTCCAAGTGGAATATTGCTATTGATCGTTCGTTCTAAGTAGGTGACACATGGTTGCCATTTTTTGTATGGATGTTTGAAGTTTGATCATTATGTGTTGTGGTGGAGGTGTCCTTAGTTAATACTTATTTATTTTAAATCATATATCATTGGAAGCTTAGAGACTATATGAACTACTCTCGAGTCTGCTTCATTGGTATAACCTGTACTGAGTGTTGTTTTATGAGAAACATCAGTGGAGCCGGGGATCGAACCGACTATATATGGCGTGAGAGGTCATCACTCTATCCATTACTCTTCCGTCCCGCTTCAATGACCTTCGTTGTCTTTTACACGGCATAGCACGAGGTTTGATGTACCCTTAAACCAGGTTTAAGTTTCCGAGTGGCTGTTTTGTTACTGACAGTCCCAATGTGACCGCTGTTGTCATGTCATATTTTTGTATGATTAATTTGTAGTAATGTTTCGTATCGATCGTGTTCTTCCAACAATTTTTACAGAATACTTTTGTACTTCCCTGCTGAATGAATATTCCCCCATTTCCTGTACACATTATCTTTTCTTCATTTCCGTATTAATGAAACTGCCTCTTTAATCTTCTTCTTTTTCCAATATATCAAACGATCATATATTGATTATTATAAAAAGCTTTGTTTCAGTGAAAGAGTTTACGAGCATATGGAATAGACTACTGTGCACCCTTTTGATAGCATTCAAAGCATCATGTCTGAATAAGGATCTATGAGAGTGCGTTTGGAAATCTTCGGAAATGATCCTACTAGGATTCGAACTATCTACTAATATATAGGTACATTATACAGAAAAATGCAATGTACAATTAGACATGTTATGGCACAGCTTTTTTTATTTTATGCATGCACACAATCAAGTATTGCCTGTGACAGATTTTTGACGTCCATATTGTTGACACATAACACTTCGACTAGATTGTGAACTTTTATTACGTTAGACATTTGCGTGGGAATTAAAATAAATGTCTATATAAAATACTTGTATTACAAGTATCGATAACATTTGTATAAAAAATGGTTATGCATATTTATATAAATTTGTTAAAAGTGCAATACATTGTCTTAATATTGCACATGGATATAATACGTTTGAGTAACAAGCTGTGTCTACACATAAAGATGGCACGACAAAAAACGAAAGTATTTGTATTCTGATTACAAGCTTACACGTTATGAATAAATTATACTTAGACGATGATAACTTAAGTTGGTGCAGTGTATGATAGAAGAAAATGGTCAGTTTTAAATAATTTAACCTACCATTTACCTTGATCTAATCAGCGATCGATATTGGTTTTTTTACCAGAGCCGCCATTTTCCTTAGACAATCCGGGATTTAAGTAAACACTACATTGTATTACATTGAATTTACTTGGAAACGCAACGTCACGTGGTTAGTGGACATAAAGTGATAGTCGCTTTCACAATTGGTGATGATTATTACTCTAATAGAAAGTAAAATTAACCGAGATAATGTTTTTGTTTATTTGAATACCTCACCTTAAGAACACATCTTGAGTTTTAATTCGTTGAACTAGGATAAATATAAAAGCTAACATTGATGGAAAATTTGGTATATATATATTAAAAGTCAAAGTGTTCATAACAAACAATTCGTATTAATATTTCTACACATTCTATGCGGTTTATTTGCATAACTTGGTTAAAACCGCAATACTTTTGTCTCAGTTTTGCACATTCATGACATTCATGTTGGATGAAGAAGCTGATTCTTCAAGATGGTACAACAATAACTGAAATGGTTCAGATTTTGATTACAAGCTTACACGTTATGAATAAATAATACTTAAACCATAATAACCAGTCTTAGTTTCTCCGTAATAATTATGATGTCACAAACGTATCTTAAGTGCTTTTGCTGCTCAAAGTCTACATATTTTGAGTTCTTTAACTTTTTATTATATAAAATCAACCTATAACAATAATGATAATGCTAATAGGTAGGAACACGTTACACGAACATGCTCTACATATAATAACATTCAACTGTATTATAAACATTTATATGCAATTGATAAAATATTGTTACTGTTAAAGATAGTAAAGTAATATATTTTCTTCTTCTTGAAGTAAGACATTTAATGGTTTTAGAAAATGTACCACTATAATAACTATAGGACAACAATTGTTTATATATTTCAAAACAATTTTATGCATTGAATAATAGAAAATAGCAAACTAAATGATGAATTAAATAAGACAAACAGAAATACGAGGGTCATTCAGTGGTTAAAGAGAAGTATGTAAGGAGTTTAGTCTAAAAAATAGAAATATGTTGGGTGAAAGACCAATTAGCAACGTACGTGTTTACTAACGTTAACCTCACATCTGATGACGTCACATACATGACGTCATATGTCGTAACGTCATATCAGCTAACATGTTTGCGTTTACGTATGAGGAGAAGTTTACAGAGGAACAAAGGCAGATATAATTCATGAAGTAACTGTATTGGTATGGGCATCATGATGGTCATAAAATATCGCTGACTATAGATTATGTAAAGCACATACCGATGTTAAGTGTCAATGAAGTAGCAGTTAGCTATTGGGATAATGGATATAAAGGATGCAAACGTGGATGTGATTGCTTAAATCGTTGACGTTTCCACACGGAATCTTGATGGCCTTAAGTGGATAACAAATTAGAAACGTCAAAATAATGACGCCCATACATTAAGTATTTGTCGACAGAAGTAGTAATTTTCTGACCGAGTAGTCAGCAGATGATAACGTTCTGAGAGATAAATTGGGCATGATCTTTATGACAGATGGGTCTAAGATGCTATGTAAAAACGTTAAACGATGCATTTAGTCATTGTGTTTATTGATTTGAAGGAGAATTTCTTTGGTAAAGAAATACATGATGTATAATGGTATGACCAGCTTCTCCAAATAACTAGTTCACTTTGTTTGTCCCACTTTTTTACACTAGGCTGTGATCGAACCCACAACCTCGGCGATGAAGTACGTGATCTTGGCACAGTACCGTGGACCAGTCAGCCACAGAGAACCCACGATTGATTTCTAACTGAACGAAATTAAACCAATAAATCATTATAGTCTGAATTTTGAAGGTTACAAAAATCATGGTCTGCTTTAAAACAATGTGATCTTTCAAGACGATATATATATAAAGGGAGGTAATAAAATTCACAACAACGGAATTTACGATTTTTTGGGGATCTTATCAGATGCTCATTCACAATGCATGATATATATATGGAGATAATCATTGTGAACAACCAAGACATAAAGGCACATACCAGACTACGGCGAGCGCGCCTAGCTACAATGCAAGTCATAGACACAATACCAAGGCCTCTGCCAAACCAATAAATTTGATGTCGACCATGACTTATATACTATGGATTTACATGCAACACATCTGGACTGGACCACCAATTTTACACACATGAACTGATAGCTGATATATATATATATATATTTGTATAACTGATATATATATATATTTGGAAATTAAGGTCTTGTTCATCTCAGTTATGTCCTATCATGAGTTACTACTTAACCGAGGAGTCTATATTATGTCATATGAAATTCTATTATATAATAACCAAAAATATTGGTCTTTTCGTAAAATAATATTACGGGAAATAAAATGACGGATTGTCGCAGTAACAATTTCAAAAAAAATTCCGATATTAGCATGGTGTCTATTTCAGACGTTAATTTAATATTTAATATTGAATTACTGAGGATGATTTATAAGATTCGACGTTAATTCCACTATACAAGATATATAGTCTGTCTAGACAACACTTTCACATTTTGATATAAAGAACATAGTTACTTTAATAATATACATATTATCTAAAATAAAGACATTATAATCTGATATAAAAGGGGTAATTTACTTGATTAATCATCCAGAATCTCGATTATTAATAAGTTAAATTAAAATTATAACTGGCAGGGTTTTGAATATTAAAGGTTCGTATACTTAAGATAAAAGATTTTTTATTTTTATAATTAACTTTATAAATATATAATAAATGAAAGGGTAGTTCTTCATGTAAATAAAATCACATTTTGAGACAGAAGCAGTACAGTAGTTCGTTTACATTTTGAAATGAACAGGTCTGATACGTAATAATGGCTTTATATTTAAGAACAACACTATAAATAAATTTGCGACTTTCGCTGGCTACTGATACGTCTATATCATATTATGCACCGCACGCACATATACTTTGTTTTGATATAAATATATCGATTGCTTTTTTTTCGTTAAACTGTAAAGTAGAACTTCGTAGACTTCAACACAGACGGATGGAACACACATATAGCTCGAACCACTTATCTGGTTCCGGCCGAATTCCTGCTTCGATGTATATAATGAACATGTATTGTATGATGTTGAACAATATACGACTCGAACAACCCTTAACTCGAACTATTTTGCCCAGTCCCGTCGGGTTTGAGCCGTCGAAGCTCTACTGTATATAAGCTACTTAACAATTTGAAACTATTTTCAAAATGTGCATGAAATTCAAATATCAGACTGACCTCAGTATAATTTCTGCTTATATATATAATCGATTTCTTGTAAAGAAAGTCCACTGGTGACCTAGCAGTGTTAAAACGTTTCAAATACAGCAGCAAAAAAGTTTTTTTCTTAATTATTTATATTGTACCTCTATGTGTATCAATGTATTTGCCTTAATTCATTTATTCTTAAATGCGTATTTTAATAATAATATTTTCTGAGTGATATATTTTCACAATATTCTGGTTTGTAAATATATTAACATTCGCAGTGTTACTCCGCCATTGAACCTATATGTATAATATAATCGTTCTTGTTCCATAAACGCATACTAAACAACGGTCATTTTGAGTTTTAAGGTATGATTTTAAATAACGGTAAACATTGTCATTGCTAGCTATTGATTATTCCGTCAAAAATGTTTTAGTTGATAACGGTTTTTGACGTTTTTGACGTCATGAATCAATTAATGACGTCATGAGGGAAAGTGCACAAGAGGCCTGACTTTTGATGTTCCATTTCATTCACAAACGTAAAGGTAACGATTTTACATATTAGTTACTGGTATTATATGTTATTTTGCAAAACAAAACATGGTAGTGTTATCCGAGTGCATACATGATATAAAGATGAACACTCATGAGATAGTAACTTATCTATAACTTGCAATGTTTACGTGCACTAAATCTGGGTAAACTAACTTTGCATCGAGTTACATGCATCTTCATATCTCATGAACTTTCAATAAATAACATTCTTTCTTTAATTGAAGATGCAATGACATTCTCACGATCAAATATTCGATGAAAAGCTACACGGTTCATGCTATTACCATGCCAACCCGGTACAGATGACAAGATCTAATAGTGTGGTTCGTTACGATATCGGTGTCAAGCTATCTATCAAAGCAGTATTAAGACATTTACACAACCGTGTGAAATGTCAGCAATTATGATTCCAGTTTACAATGAACGAACCGCGGATGCATTATAATGATTTAAGGTTGGTCGCTAAGCATGATTAAGGCGATAATATTGAATAAACATGTGCAGTTGTTACTCAACAACTCAAACTCTTTTACTATTGAATAAACATGTAGTGTTTTATATTGTCTGCTTATAAGAAAATAATATTGAACAGCGAAAAGGTATAACCATATAATATAGAAATATAACTGGAGACAACTTTCATATTCCGGTTTTATTTCTAAAACACATAAGGTGGTAAATGTTTCGGTATAATTGAACGTTTTCTTTAGGATCATGCAAAGCAAACTGGAATTAAACTGTTTAATATCCTTAGAATCGTTTACATTTCCAGCAAATCAATACAATGATAATTAATAACACCATGGGTGACTGAGCTGCTTTTTACGGTGTATCAGTCAAATATAGAACTTATTTAATAACATAAAATTTATTGTCACAATAATTTTTGTCAGACATAGAATGTTGTACAATATGCATCAATTAAGTCAATCACACACTTCAGTACAATTTTAAATTTGAACACCTCTAGCATCCAACACAATACAATATAGAAAAATCTAGAGTTCTATCTACAGATGTAGGCTAACGAGTAGTGGTCACGTGATTGTTGTTATACAAACGAATTATGTGTCTTTGTTTCCTGTTCGAAATTGATTATTGTCTTGTGAATGATTGTCCATGTTTAAATGAGATCAAAACACGCAAATATGACAAAAGGCAATAGCAATATGTAACATTTAAACAGTTTTATTATTCTTTATTTATTTATAAAACTGATTTTATCTTCTACGATCAGTTTAATACCAGGATTGTGTTTATATGAATATTTAGCGTCCTTGTTATGCCATCATCGAGAGCTACCAGATGGATGATCAATTAAAGTAACCACTCTGCTCTAGGACCCCGACTGTTAGCAAATACTAACGCACACCTATCTCCACAAGTAACTGAAATCGTTCTCACTTGAATCAGCGGTGAGAAACGAATGACAATGAAAGGCAATGTCTTACATTAATTATCAAGGCGACCTTTGAATTGATAGTCAGACGCACTGCCGACTGGGCTAACCGGGTCCGGCTTACTGCCAGGAGTCCAATCGTTGAATTCCTTTAAGGCTTTTTTTGCAACGGATGATACGCAATAATCCAATATACGAACATGTATAAGTGGGATTAATTCATGTTCTTCAAACAATGGTTTTATATTAATAAACGGAACAATAGTGAACCCTAATGTAACCTTAATAACAATTTAAGTAATGCAATACATGCAAAACAAGCTGCACTTATAAAAGCATGTAAACTATGTCAAATTTGTTTTCTTCTAAAATTTAATCATTACGTTAAGAACACGAGAGACAGTCACGTGACATTATAGCATTGCAATAAACAGAATATTAAAAAGTTTTTTTCATTTTACAATCTGTTCTTCTGTGTAGAACAGATATAAGGCAATTGCGTAAATCTTTAGATGACCTTATTCTGTTTATGTCTACAATATCTCAGAAACTAAGATTAGACACAAAGCCAGGACAAATCTAATTAAGTTTACAAATTAATGAAAAATTTTTTGACGCATACTACACATTCCAACAACAAAAATACAATTAATTAACAGTTAATATAAAACATTATTAAAAAAGATGTCTAGAAATTAAATTAAGCAATGATTTAACAATCGTACAAAGTTTGATAAAGATTACACTAAGTAATGCAATAAGTTCTAGAATGTATTGCTAAAACAACTAATTTAATTGCCAAATTGTGTATCATACTGCTATTTTACTCTTGCTGTCAATGTCATGTTTGTAACGTGCTAGGCCAAGCAGGGTGGTAGTGTAATGGATAAGGTGTTAGGCTCTTAGACAGACGTTGCTGGTCCGATCCCCAGGTCGATCCGATGCGTCTTAAAAACACAAACTTAATAATGGTTCTGCCCAGGAAGCGAACTCAAGGGCGGTTCATATAAGCTCTAAGCTTTCTTTGCAGTCGGGCTAAAACGCTAAACGCTACGTTAATACTAAGATTAAATTTTCAAACATACTATAAATGATGTTAACATTAATTATTGAGATAACGTAAATACAATTTAAATGTATGTACATTTCAGATATGCTACAAAATCAAAAGCACAGGCTTGTTTTGGATAACTTTCAATAATTCGTATAAGTAACATACTTGGCATTCTAAAATGTGTTATTTGACATTCAATTTAGTAACCTTCGTTACCTACTATTTACACTCAATTGAACTCAGAATTGAATGAAATATAAGCTTGATAATCAATAAAAAACGATTTTTGAAATTTTAAATCTCAAATTCTGAGTCAGATGAATTTTTCGACTTAAGGTAGTTTATGGATATGGACCCATGTATTATAAGAATGTTTAACATTTTTAGACTACAATGAACAGGCGAGATAACTTATTGTATTAAGATCCGTTAGATTAAGGATCTATTAACCTGGGTTTACAAATCATTATAAATTTAAATTGAATGCATACTAAAGAAGTAATGTGTTTGAAATCCATTTAACAATGTTATTCGATGTTCGATGCCACCTTTGGATTTAAACATTTGGAGTCATTATCTCCTCATTTTTTAACAATAATGTAAACAATAATTTAACCTTGACAAAACTGACTGAATGTGAAACTAGTTACATGTGTTTATATGCTTATTATTTAATTGAAGATATTGAGTTATGTTTATTTACTGAACCTAAGAATAAACAGGTATAAAAATAACCTGTATGAATACTTATTGCTTGATATTAAAGAAAGGTAAATTCTGATAAAATTTCAAATAAAAATCACGAAATATGTATGCTAAACCTATCGCATGCCAAACGATAGTAAACTCTCAGCATATGCCATTGTATCGGCTATCGGATATGGAACACCACAGACAATGTTTAATATGTCAACATCGGATTAAGCTGTTAAAAACAACAACGATAAAGTGAAGTATGTTTTAGTTGTACATCTTTAGGGTGCTTTGGCCCTATTAACATCTTCTTTCCGTACAATAAATTAAAACTAGAGTAAAATGAATAATGGACCAGTAACGTAACGGTTGATGTAATATACTTTGTTTTTTTGCCAGACATATTTGATTTAAAGCATATCGAATTTAAAAAATCTTGTTCCACTGATAATTAGAACCATTTTAAAGCCGACTGGGTTTTACAATTTCAGCAGTTATGGTTTGTCTGTGTTTATAATATTGATTTTATTAAGAAATTGAATTTTATGGAGATATATACATGTAAGTGTTATTTACATTCTACGATCTATAGAATGTAGATTATACATTTACATACATAGTATATGTAGTATATTATCGTAGAACCTAATATATCCAGAATCAGGTATGTTAGCCACCAATGAAAAAGCAGTGAATTCTGTGTCTGTCCCACAATTCATAGCAATTACACGCTTACTAAACTTTGACGTGGGAGCAACTGACCAACCAACGTACTCAAATGTGGTTTTCCCAACATTGCTATTTAACGGATCCAATCTGGAGAGCTGGGCCGATCTACAGATGCCACCAATATGGTAAATTGGTTAATTGTAAAAGCAATTAATATCTACATATAGAAGATAAAGCATTAAAACAGAACATTTCAAACTGAAGAAATACAATAAACAATCGGTTACAAAATAATTACAATTTTACAATCTGTCATTCCGTGTAAAATAGAAATAATGTAAATATCTGGATGATTTAATTCCGTTAATGCCTCGCATAACACGGAAAACGTTAACCAGACCTTAAAGGAAAAACAACAAGAAAATCAAGCACAGTCAGTTTACAAATGAAAGACAAACGTATTCAAAGATGTTTAGCCATTTAATTAACCCATAATTCAATAATCGTACAAAGACGAATTGATAGATATTGCACTCAGTGGTAGAGTACATTGATTAAAACTATTCGAGTTGCTGTTATTAAATTTCAAAACAGATATTTAAGATGTGTTGTTAATGTAATAATGGTTAAATATAATTAATAATTAAATATATGTTAAACATATACGATACATGTTAAATTGGCGCCATTATTATTTCAAGTTCTGATATCATTATCATTTTTGTTCTTTATATATGATTACCTATGAATAAAACATATATTATGCCGTGATATAAAATGTGAAATATGTTTAAACAATCAAAATCGGGTGCTAATTTTCATGGTGGCATATGTCCGACTGCGAGCGGTCCAGGTCAGATGTCGCAAACTTCACCGCGAGTGTAATGGTTGCAGCTTCTTGTGACAATTGATGGTATGTTTCACATGTAATACTATTTACAGCAAGTTACAGTTTGTGTTCTATGATATATTGGTTAATATTAAAAATGAACGTTATGAACTTTATCGCATAACAAACAAATCGCCATCGGTTTACAAGTGGCATCGGCCAAGCTCTTTCCCTATAAACAGATACTAAAATGTGACAACATAACATCATACTACCATAACATCAGTATACTCATGTGTAAACCATTTCCAAAAAGAAACCTTGTCAGACCTTTGTCGTGTGTGATGCTATCCTCGAAATCAGTATTCTTATAATCTTTACTTATACAATATACTCATTTAAATGTTCTTTTCAGTAAAGGTCAAAGAGACAATGGCGATCAGATATACCGTCCAACTATGTAATGACCAGGTTGCCTACATACCAAACTAAACCACCACTATTACATAAATGAATACCATTGTAATGTATATGATTTTATTCTATGCCTGTAATTGTATAGCCATTCACCTACTCCAGATGTTACCACGTGAGCGTACAATATGTAGAACTTTATTGGATTCAATAACTTTTATATTGTACAATTCAAAATTAAAGATGACGACAAAAAAAAATGAAATCAATTTAGTAGAAATGTCAACGATAAAAACAAACAACAGACAAAAAGTTCTGAATGACGAGGACATTGAAAAAGAATCCTAATTTCTCCGCTATTCGTCTGATGCTTTGAAGACACGGTTTATTTATTTAAACGGATCTTGATTTGTCTTTACTCTTTTGATAAATTGCTTACAGATTGAGGTTTATAATAAGTAGATCTTACGTACTCGTACATTATATTTCCATATTGTACTCCCTGTAAAATAACCTTACAATATCATATGTTATGAATCATCTTCACGGTATGACTATCTTAAAAAAGTATGTCTTTATGTATATTAATTCTATACATTGTAGAGAACTGTTGCAAATTTGCATTGACGGAATACCATACGTTAAAGCTCCGTTAGGTATTTTTGGTATCTTAAGTTAATGTAGCCGTTTTTATGGAGATGTCGTTTATATTCAGGAGTTAATATACTTTTAAGTTGGCTTCCGAGATATGTTATATTTTTGCATAAAAACTATTACTTCTATGGAAATTCAAGTACACCATTTATCAATACCAGATATGTTTGTCTAGACAGGAACTATCCTGATATCTGTCGCTTTTGAATATAAATATTATTGGTATTTCCTGTAATAAATGGAATATCTGGTTTTACAAAATAAGGCACGCACTTGTTGTTTCAGAGATAGCGTTAAATAAATGCCAGCACATAAAAAGTAACGTTTCTCACTACTAATACTGCAGCTACAATACTTATATTACCGTAATCGGTTGCCGGCGCTCAAATTTATATTGTCATTAATATACAGCAGCAATTTGTTAAGCAATAGAATAAAGGCTTAGTTAGATATTGAACTTTAAAATGACGACGACAACGACGATGACGATGCAAATGACGCCGACGCCATGGCCATGACACTAGTTCTTAAGTTTTTTTTTTAAACAGACGAGATACAAATGTGCTTAGTCTGTTGCTTATGCGATTTTATTATGGTTACAGATGGATGTAAAGAAACAGATGCAAAAGGGTATCCAAATGGCACGGCGATATTTTGAAACCGAAATCTGGTCTTGGAATCCTTTTAAATATTTGGAATGAACTAGTGGAGTTTGATTGTTAGGGTAAAATGGTAGCCCATAAGTTGCCTGACTATCTATTTACGGTGCTATTATTTACATAACAAATGATGGTTTAAGCAATTTGCCCTGCTTCTAAAACGCCATGCATCGCTCATCACTGTTTATCCTTAGAACAGTTCTCTGTCATTTATCCGTGTTTTTATATATGTCTTTGCCGGTAATATAGTACTCTGAATACTGAAGATGTGTTCAATTTCTATTACTAACTTATTCTTATGTAATGTTTTGCATTCCCAGTAATACTCTTTATACCTCTAAACAACAACGGTATTTCGTTTTTCATTGTTTATATAATAGCGTGTGCAGTATCAGACGATAATATACCATAACTTACGAGAATAGGTTGTTTGTCCGACTCGTAGTTCGTAAATATCCAGATAAAGACAGTGTTACGGTATGTGCTGATCGTGTTTAATGTGTTTTGACATAATAGTGGTACATAAGGAAGTATTGCTATACGGCACCCTTCATAATATTAACGTGAAATATGCGATAGTCTGTATAATTATGACCTTGGAGATGGACAAATACAGCTACCAGACGGATACGATGATATAATTATTTATGTTTAAATATAAAGTACGATGATATAACTATTTATGTTAAGGTATAAAGCACGATTATATAGTTATTTATGTTAAGGTATAAAGCACGATTATATAACTTTTGATGTTAATGTATAAAGCAGGATGACATAACCATTGATGTTAATGTATAAACCAGGATGATATAACCATTAATGTTAATGTATAAAGCAGGATGATATGACCATTATTGTTAATTTATAAAGCAGGATGATATAAACATTAATGTTAAGGTTTAAAGCAGGATGATATAACTATTTATGCTATAGTATAAAGCACGATTATATAACTATTAATAATAAAAAATAAAGCACGATGATATAAATATTTATGTTATAGCATAAAACATTGTCGACACAATAGTCTATCTAAGTGATTAAACAATGATATTGATCTTATGAAAATAACGTCTAAGCTAATGTTTATCTAATGATCATAGTATATTAACATACGCGATATTTTATCCGTAATTTCTTTAATGAAGTGTTAAATTGTTGTGTCAAAATACGTCCAAGACACAATACTACATACAACCAATTTATTGTTATAATTAATATGACTGTTATGTTTGATAATCACACATTATAACATTTATGGGTGTAGTTTTTAAAATATGTCAACGTATTGAATGATGTGTTTGACAAATATCAAAATTAAAGTAACAAATCGCTCATTATACATTTTACAGAAGAACAAATGTATTGAAGAATAAATAACTAAGCAAAAACAAAATAAATACATATGCAATAAGCCAAATGGTTTACAAAAAATCACTGCTTCGTATATAGCATGTACATGTATGAAATTTTCAATTATTTTACTTTTTTCTTGAAGCCTCACGCATAAGTTTATGTTACATTAAAGCATTTGAAAATATGATTAATTCACACGTTGATTTAGATGTAACATGAATGAATTTGGTTAAACGTCAGTATACTATTAACACATTATATGCAACAGTCCTTCTGCAAGCGACTGATTCGGATATACTTTTCCTGTTTCATTGACATTCGATCGCGTTTAGTTCAAACACAATACGTGCATACCGATATATCTCCTCCGCGTATCATTCATGTTAGGTTAACAATGTTAGGTTAACAATGTTAGGTTAACAATGTTAGGTTAACAAAAATAGGTTAACAATGTCATAATAAATCCTCAAATCAAATATAGCATGAATAGTTGAACTAATGGCTGTGATTAAGGGAAAAATATTTCCTTAAAGTTTGCGACGTATTTTGAATTATCAAACTACAATTGGCATTTCACGTAAAATGGATAAATGAAGCAATGCACATTTACCCATTTTTATTCGACGACTGATATATCATATAGGTCACTTCAATCTCCTGTGTCGTTAGTAATGATCATGGTATTGATTTGCTGGAAGTGTCAAGTGCCTGGAGAAAATAAACATTTGATTGTATGTGTTTTGTCTGAATTGCATGCGTCTGTAGACATGTGCACTCTATAGATTTACCAACAAGATACACGACATAAGATATTCAGTGCTTTAGAAATGATTTAAAGGACGTATCCTATTTGACTAAAATAAGCATATAATTACATGATTTAGCATCTTAATTGTCAAATGAATGTTTTGAATAAGAATAAATTACTTACTTAGTTTAAGCTTTTTTTCTTACTTCGATTGTGAAACAAGTTATAACAACTTGGACAAATCATGCTTGAAGTTTTCCTGGGCAGAACCAGTACTAGCATATGCTGAAAAGCGTCTTGCCCAAGGACACCACAAATAGTCGTGGAGAGAATCGAACATACGACCTTCCAATCATGGGTTCGCTGCTTTACCTCTGGACCACTGGCTTCACCTCATTACGTATTACATACGGGTTATTCAGATTAATGTTTATGCATATGCAGACCTTCATCCACGAATAAAACTTGGTGCTACTTATAACAAGTAATGCGATATCATGATGACATGTTCATATAAAAAAACTAAATATTTTTTGGCTCAACTAACTAGGGGTTCAACACTCTTCAGTGACTTCTAAGACGGTGTTTAAGTGTTAGCTATATATACATAAGGTATTTTACTTTTGAAGATATTATCATACTTATTTGATGAGAGACTATCGCATTAGAATACATTTTATTGGTTATAAAACGGCTTACATTTGTGTAAGTATATCTTTATTAGACTTATGTCTGCTTTCTATTAAGTATTTAATATCGTAAATGCAATAGCACATGCATATTTAAACATTTACGGATCCCGGGAGAATTTTACTGTATAAATATTTGTGTACTACGTTCTCATAAGCGTTAGTCTTAGAACACGTGTTTCGGATTCGGAAGTAAACACATTAAGGCATAATGTGTTTTAATGATTTACATGATCATTAATTTGATATTGAACATTAGCTATCCTGCAATGTTTTGAAAGTCTCAACATACACCTTGCATGTGTAATAAAAATGTTTTGATATAGTCAATGATACTTCTGTATTCGTATGGAACAATTTGCTCTGTTTTATACCGATACATATTATGTATTGCTTATAATTCTAGAATATTTTTTATTTCTGAAGCGGTTTCTAGTTTCATAAGTAAAATTCGATTTGATGAATAGATCGTAAAGTTGTAGATTCAAATAATAAAAGCTCTATTGATATGTTCTTTACAATCATTAAATAGTACCCTGCAAAAAGAAGAAATGTAAACAATAATAACGGGTTCTGTCGTATATATACTATGTTAATAAACTTTGATATTCCACAAATTAGATTTTTTAATTACACCAATGTCTGATATAGTGATTCTATTACATACCGTGGCTTTGAATGAATTGAACTTCTGAAATATATAACTATTTAAGTGCACCTGAACTACTGAACAGTTTACCACATAACCTTACAAAAATGAACGGGATGTCTCACTTAAGGGTTACCTCCCATACATGACTGTAGCAAGCTTCTTACGCCCAAGAAATTAGAACTGTGTAAAGCGGTTGGGCATTTTTCCTGTTAAAAATGCACAAAATGTCATATTTCTTTGTGCATATGGGAACATTGAAACATTTTCAGGATTTCTGCCAAGTTTGGATGACATTGGGAACTGTTTGATGAAGCCATAACAGTTTAAAGATGCGTAGTGATACACTGCAACAAATGGGCAGAATTGTCAAAAATGAAGGGATGCCATCAAACCATCGAAATTGTGAAAATGCAACCTGGTCAACCCCATGTTTTTTTCTGCATAATTGGACCAACAGAGGACTATCTATGGGAACAAGGCACTTTTAGATCCACTGGTAATGTATCCAGTCTTCCACAAGTGAATGTCTCTATATGTAGAAATGTACAACATTGATTGTTATGTGAGACGTGGAGTGATTGTGGCACAAAACCTTTATTAATGATATTGATTGTGTTTATTGAGCTACTTAGATAAAAATGGCTAGGGACCGAGGAAGATCACTTTCATATGGCTTTCATATGGCTTTTCGTATTGAGATTTCCCCCATTTGGAAAAGGTTAAAATACTGACATTTAAACAGAGACGAATATAGATGCAATTTTTATTGATACTTTTAGTTTAAACCTATTTATTTTGCAACTTATACAAATCACGCTCGACGTCTTCCTGGATAGAACCAGTAGTAAGCATATGCGGAAAATGTGTATTGCCCAAGGTCACTGCACACAGAAATAAACACATATTCAAAAGCGGAATTTTATCTAAAGCTAATAATTGTCAAGTATTTATTGTACTCAAGAAGTTTATGATTATTACAAGAATATATTTGTGACTTTGGGGAAACATGCTCAGAGTAATGTAAAACTTGATCCAATAATCATCTAAGTGCCTATGTAGATATTAAGTTATTAACTTTATTTTCCACTCTGCAGAACCAAAGGTACTTTTTTCTCAGTTATTTTCCAATCTTTTGTTTAATCTTGTTTGATTATCCATACGAGAACTTGTTTAAAACTCAGTTTGTCATAGGCTGAATTGTCCGTCCTTGAACTATTAATAATAATATTTACATTTATCTCCGTAAACATTCCGAACATAGCTTTGCATTTCCGAAAATATCCGTGCACACACCTGATCAGTCGTTAACACAATTACTTGTGCTTGCTTAATGCAACTCTTTTAATTATCAAACCACATGAATATGCAGCTTGTTTTGCAAATGGGAATCAAAAATACACAAATACCATGTTATGGGAACATAAAATTACTATAATGTAATATATAATCGATTACATTGTATGACAGTGTGTGTAGAACATTATATTCATGACTATTTAACATTCTAACATTCTTACATAACATGATTAGACAGAAAATTTCATTTATACATTTCTGTAATAAAATTAAACATTCTCACCGCAAAAGATGGGCAACTATCCGCCACTTATACGATGTTTGTTCGGAATACCGAAGGCAGTTCGTTGAAAAACGCCAAATGATTTAGCTTCTGAAACCCGAAGTATATAATAAAGCAGCAATATATAAGTATGTACCTTGCATTCATAAATATGTTACTGTTATATACATCTTCGTATTTGTTAAGTTTATTTATGATATCATATTATGTTAAATGCCAATATACATCCATAAAGTATTGTTCTAATTTAAAAGCACAACAATAAAATAAAATAACCGACCGGAGACATCATATTCAAAGCGCTCATCCACGTGACAAACTTGAATACTCGGTGATCGTTATAAAAAATAATTTTCTCCCCACATGTATTGTTTTAACCATGTATTCTAAAAGTAATGACACGACTGTGTAGCAGCTGTTAGATTGTTAAAATATGGAACATGGAATTTTAATAAAAAATGTATTGATATTGACAAAGTTCTTATTTGATTAAAATGCTTAAGAATCTTCGATCTTCGTTGTTTTGTGAGGCTTAAACAGAATTAAATCACCCAAAAGAATACGTGATTTGTGTTTAACACACAACGACGTATTGTAAAATGAAAATATGTGTATTACATGCTGTTGATTTCAATTAGACAAGATTCCGTCAGAATCCTACTATACTTAATGCTTTCTTTTGTTGTAATTGCTGAATTCTGATTATAGAAAATATATAGTTTTGATTGTAATGCATTTTACAACTTTCGTTCATTTTCCAGCATTGTCTCTCTTCGTTTTAAATATTTTATAGGCAGTTCATTGTTTTTAAATAAGTGAACTGTTTGCCTCGGAGTCTTACATGTATGTATGTAGAAATTATGAAGTGTTTGGTGTCGTTTATCATAAATGACAGTTTTAATTTTAGTTGTTTAAATTTTAAACCCCATTGATTGCAATATCGTTAGATATCATATAAAGTTTATTGTGATTTTGTAGATAGGACTTGGTCAAATATAATTCATTGTAAGTAAAAATATAGTGAACGTTACTAAAGAAATTCTCTTAAATGTTATTGAGAACAATAATGAAGAGCAGGCTCAAACTTGGGTCGTCTTGCGTCAGTCCCATTTGTGAGTCAATAAAGTCCGACGATAGTTAAGTTTCAACTATAAAATACAAATGTACCAATCGCCATGGACGGATTTATCATGATTATGTCATGGAAGAATATCATATTATTATATTTGATTATTTCTGGAAATGCTCACAATAGTATAATCACATCTATAGTCTACGTCTCCAGGTTTTCTAATAATCAGTAAACGTCCTGCATGTATGTGTGATATGCATGTTTGGAAATGTAACGATCCCTGAAGACTTAAGTTATATTAAGGTTTGTATATTATATTCTCATTACGGTTAGCGCACGAGGTTAGGATTGAAAAATGCGCACATTTCAGCTTTTTGTGTAATACTTACTTACAATATTAAAACACTTAATGATCAATGCACGTGGTTATCAATTCAGCAATTGGTAGTTATATCTTAATGATAAGACAGTGTCAATAATCACATTGCTTTCACAACTGAAAACTTTAAAATTCATCATTATCAGTGATACCATCGTTTTTCTTTGTAGAGTTTTATTCATATTTAAATATGTTCTCCGCATCTTGTTTATAAATACAAAATAATATTTAGAAAGTTTTCATTAAATGCGGTTGATCATGCACGATTTGATTTTTTTTCGAAAAGTTGGTTGTTGTTGCATGGTGTCGCTTTAAACAATCTTTCAGTCTTATTGCAACGGTGTCTACTTAAGACAGTGTTCCTAACGCTGCCACAGTGATGTATAATGCCGCAGACACATACTGTGATATCTCTACTAGTCACATTATTCTGACACCGGGCCGACCGGACCTAGGACTATCCTCGAGCTATA
Organism: Panopea generosa; assembly: GCA_029582155.1. Taxonomy (NCBI): domain Eukaryota; kingdom Metazoa; phylum Mollusca; class Bivalvia; order Adapedonta; family Hiatellidae; genus Panopea; species Panopea generosa. The sequence goes on along the minus strand of CM055896.1, from coordinate 11,102,325 downwards.
AATGCTGAGGTTCAAGCAATGAAGCTTCTAGTCTCATTTTCTAGTCTTTGGTGTGACCCGACAATCCGATCGATACAACGACCTTCCGTATGCGAGGCGGGCCCTCAACCCACAGACCACCTCTGCAGTTTTTGGAAGAGATCGTAAAGAGAAAATAAAATAAATTAATTAGCAACACACGGTTAAGATCAATAGTTTATAATTGCTGTAAATTCTGTAAATAACACCAATGGAAGCAGAAAGAAATATATAAGCAATGATAACGTTTTCTATAAACATACTTACACTTTTAAAAATTGATGAACGATCATAGCTGTATTTTAATAACAAAATTGCCCGATATATATATAGCTTTACTGTTGGAAATACATATACCGGTATTTGTTTATTTAAATACACATACTAATATAAACAAGAATCCGCCGATTGATATGTCTCGCCCTGTCCGCTTTGATCGTTTATACAGACATGGGAGAGAAAAAAAAAAGAAAACTTAACGATGGAGCTAAATATAAATGTTTGACGCCGCCGCCGTCGACGGAAAAGCAACACCTGAATCTCGTTTTCGCTCCTTCGTCGCGGCGAGGCAAAGATGGTATAACCGTGTATAAGTTTATTTTTTTATAATAACATCAACGTATTTAAATGCCTCTGATGGAACTCGAAAGGTCATTATTATTTAATTAAAATAAATTTTGAATGAAAAGAACACTAAATTACATCTTAACAATAATAGATATGCGTATTTTGACATTATAATGCAAGCACTTGCATATGTCACAATCATGTTAAATTGTATGTATGTATACTCGTATATCTATATTGCTGCTGTTTTTTTTAAACGCTGACGATGTTATTGTTATTGCTTACAAAAAGTATTAAAGTTCAAAATCCAATTACCCCTAAGCTATCATGCATCTGAATGGATACTATAAAAGCTTATCTGTAACTATGGAACTGTTTACCCCTAAGCTATCTTGCATCTGCATGGATACTATAAAAGCGGCGTATATGTATCTATGGAACTGTCTTTCCCTAAGCTACCATGCATCTGAAGGAATACTATAAAAGCGTATTTGTAACTATGGCACTGTCTACACCTAGGCTGTCATGCATCTGAATGGATACTATGAGAGCGAATCTGTAACTATTGAATGTCTACAATGGAGACCTACAAGTCATGGATTTGCGTAATGAAAGAGAGCGACTGTGGAAATGTCTTCATTAATGGTATTGATTATTCAGATGATAAATGGCATGAAACTTGGAATATCTTTTTCATATGTCTGATTCAATTGAGACTTCATCCGTTTAAGAAGTTAATACTGCCATTTCGGCAGGGCGAATATAAAAACCGTTTTAGTAATGAAAAAAACAGAAAAAAAGATGTTACTGGGCCATTTAAAAAAATACATACAAATCCAAAACCAGACTCTAGTTTGAAGATAACTGACAACTTAATTGGCAGAAATCTGCTCTCTATTTAAAATACATAAAACAAATTAAATGTGTAAAGGTTTTTATTAGTGTCCCACATTGAATAATTTAGACATATTATACATCTATATGTTTGTTGTAAAATAAGTCCATATTTGTGAAAAAATAAAATGATGACACAGATATTGGTATAAACATTGTATTATATTTTATGCAACAATAGCATAGGTTTTAAATACAACAGGTAAATACAATTCTAGTGGCATATGTATAAATTCATATATTAAGAGGTCGGTCATATTTAGTGGTAGATTATAAAAATGTTTTAGTTTTGAGAATCTGTCAAAATAAGATATGAATCTTACAACACTGCTGATTTGAAAACTTAAATTATGTAAAATCTATGCAAATTAAGCGTTGCCATAACATTAATTATCACTGAGATATTTTTCGATAACTTGTATTACGCAAAGCGCTGTGAAAAAATTTCCGCTTTTTATGAAAAATGCATGTGACACATATTAAATAAAGATTTAACATATATTTATATTTTTGAACAAAAAAGAAATTTCTTATCCATTACGATTTGTTTTCATATAAAAACACAACATCAATAATAGTAAAATATTATGTTGGAAAAGTTTTTTTAGTTTATGCTACATAACATTCCATTTTAGTTTATGCTGCATAACATTCCATTTTAGTTTATGCTGCATAACATTCCATTTTAGTTTATGCTACATAACATTCCATTTTAGTTTATGCTGCATAATATTCCATTATATATCTAGATGCAATATTATTTAAAATATAAGCAAAAAAAAGAGACTGTTTTCTGGGTAGCTTTAGTCTGAATTAGTATGTACAACCGGCATTATTGGAACGCTGTTATATATTTAAGGGGCTAATTAGAACAAGGTTTCATTAACAACTTTTGCATTTATTGTATTTGCGGCTGAGAACAACGAGGTTAGAATCTGTTTCAAAGAAGCTTTCTCTCAATTTTCCATACCAAATTTTTATTGGCTGCATTAATGATGTAATTAAAGAATTTCAATGAAATTATATTCAATGTCTGTATTGAATAAACGAATTATTCAAAGTATGCCTCTCTGTCCTATTTAGATACCAGAAAAGGATTCAATTAGCGAGATTCTTCACGTGAAATAGCAGCAGCTTTAACCTTACAAATGAAAACTGATAACAAAATCAGAAGGTCGAATAAAATATTCTTGTTTTAGCGGAATCAAACCTTTCAAGTTCTTTTTATATATTACAACAAACACGTTGGAACGATTTTCTCTTTTAATCTTTAAATGCCATTTTTAACATAAAACGTATAACATAATTTCTGCATTTCCATCGATAAACCCATTGACCAGTAGGGTAGTGACAAAAATATAATATTAGGTTATGTTTGTTAATGCAGCATATGCGGTGGGCAGAGAAAACCCTCGTATCGTTTATATACATTAAGTTATGTTTGTTAATGCAGCATATGCGGTGGGCAGAGAAAACCCTCGTATCGTAAATATACATTAAGTTATGTTTGTTAATGCAGCATATGCGGTGGGCAGAGAAAACCCTCGTATCGTAAATATACATTAAGTTATGTTTGTTAATGCAGCATTTGCGGTGGGCAGAGAAAACCCTCGTATCGTAAATATACATTAAGTTATGTTTGTTAATGCAGCATATGCGGTGGGCAGAGAAAACCCTCGTATCGTAAATATACATTAAGTTATGTTTGTTAATGCAGCATATGCGGTGGGCAGAGAAAACCCTCGTATCGTAAATATATATTAAGTTATGTTTGTTAATGCAGCATTTGCGGTGGGCAGAGAAAACCCTCGTATCGTAAATATACATTAAGTTATGTTTGTTAATGCAGCATTTGCGGTGGGCAGAGAAAACCCTCGTATCGTAAATATACATTAAGTTATGTTTGTTAATGCAGCATTTGCGGTGGGCAGAGAAAACCCTCGTATCGTAAATATACATTAAGTTATGTTTGTTAATGCAGCATATGCGGTGGGCAGAGAAAACCCTCGTATCGTAAATATACATTAAGTTATGTTTGTTAATGCAGCATATGCGGTGGGCAGAGAAAACCCTCGTATCGTAAATATACATTAAGTTATGTTTGTTAATGCAGCATTTGCGGTGGGCAGAGAAAACCCTCGTATCGTAAATATACATTAAGTTATGTTTGTTAATGCAGCATATGCAGTGGGCAGAGAAATCCCTCGTTTCGTTTATACATAAATCTGAATGGAGCCATCGTCATTCCGCATGCTACAGGCTTTTTCACGTGAAGTGTTTGGACCGAAAAATGGTTCGAACTCACGATCTCTGCTGATAGAGTGAGACAGTGACCAACATGTTTTGCAGTGCATTTTATCAGTTTTTTTTAGAGGAATATCACTGCTAGAGTATGAGTACAACCATCCTATTTCTGCATACACATGTATGGATATAAAACTAATATAGTCTGCAATGATAACGTCTTCGAACAAAAATTTAAGATCAGTTAAATGCTATGTTGGCCATACCACAAATGATCAACATGACAATTATTGCATATTTATATTTACTCGTGATTCCAAAGCTTCTAAGTTTATTAGCAGCTGGGCAAAATACTTGCGTTGGGCCATTTAAACAAGATCACAGAAATATGGCAGACAATAATACAGACATACATATATAAAATTATAATGTAAGATGATAATTTGGTAAGAAATAGTTAAGGTTCCAGAGTAGTTTTCTATGTATTTTCATAACTTGATATGTACCCGTAGTTTATCAACTTGCTTATATACTGAACGGGACAGCTAACTCACCACCTGACATTTTATGTACCTGACATTTTGTGTATTTTCTCAAAATGTTTCAAAGCAATATCCTTGATATTTGGAGTTGAATTAGAGAAAACATTTAGACTATGAAAGGTCAATACGTAAATCCATTAATATCGTATACAAATTTTAGTAACAATAATCCATATTTTGACGAAACTATTGGAAATACAATTTGGCTGGTTAGCTTTTCTGTACAGTATAGTTATAGACACTCCGCACTTCGGAACTACACAAACTTATAGGTACCATCATACTATCCAACAAGTATAATTTAATGTTTACATTTAATCTTACCCTGTCAGAAACTGACAAAAAATTAAAATATGCACTTATTATCTGATAGTATTTTAACAGCACTAGACAGATTACAAGTATGAACAAATTTTAACACCTGGATAGATAAAGCTATCATTTATTTCATTTTTTTCATTATTGATAGAAAATCAACGTTATGAAATTGTTTTTTCTTATAAAATTTACTTTAATGCTTATTGTAATACTGTTTAATCCTTATTCGGATGAGGAACGAGTGAATTGCGTTTGTAAGCTAATGCGATTAAAAAAACACAATATCATCTGCAAATCAAACCAAATAAATAAATGCGATATTTAAGTGTTTTTCAGTCAATGTATTAAGATATGGTTTTATTCATGTCATTAATGAATAAAATACAAAGTAATGATGAGAACGGTCCCCCTTGTTTTATCCCAACCAAGATGTTGACAAAAACCCGGATACATTCATTTCGTTAGACAGTTTGACACATTGTTAAAGTTAAAGAATCTATTCTAGCGATCACATCTATAACATCATGTTATTAGAGGGGTTGATTATGTAATTATATCACATTTCTTGTGGAAGTTGTTCTTTAATTAGGAAAAGATCAAACAACACGAGAAATAATATTTTAATCAGTTGCAAACTGAACAGAGGACAATTCTTCTTAATTCAGAAAATAACGGCGACGATTTGAAGTGAGTATACAATGTATGTGTTTATCTCGTTTAGCTAACGAATCATCACAATACATCTATCACAACTGCAAGATAATATAAATTTCATTATATACATAGTTTTCAAATTATGGAAATTAAACGAACAAACAACAAAACAAACTATACCCATTGTGCTTTGGCAATTCAATGTTCAGATATACGTCTTATTTCGATATGTTCATGATGGATTATATATAGATATAATTAAAGTGAATTCAAATTGCGGAGTTGGCAATATAAACTTCACAAACATAACGATTTCATAAGATATTATTAAATGATTGAATAAGGCATTCTCGTGAAAATGCTTCGTCAGATATATATTACATTTTAACTCAAACTCAACCAGAGTATCCCGTTAATCTAACATATTAATAGTCTTAAAAATGGGTAATCTAGAACAGCAATGCCCAATACAATAACAGTAATAACAGCACACACATCCAGATTATTACATATATCACGACTTTATATTTAAGAGATGTCTCAGCGAGAGAATTGAACTCGAATCTACAATTCATTATATATATTGTCTTGCATTCACGCTTTTGTACATGTAACAGTCTCAAAATTAATTTTCTTTCGATAAAAACGAGTGAATATATTTCCAGTAACGGATAACACATTAAATAAACTATTTTAAAAAGCTGCACGAAACTTGTTTTTACCGGCGCAATAATAAACGATTCTCAACCATTCAAATTTATCTACACAATGACGTCAATTTATATACGTCATCACGTTAATACGCAGATTCAAGAGTTAGTTAAATTCCGGTACTGATATCATGCAGTTTGTTATAATGCTGTTGCCCAGCAACTAGATAATGTCAACACTGTTTCTAATGATAGCACAAATTACATTGCATTTTCATAAAACATAAAACATGCATACAGAGTTTAATAGCATCACATTATTAGTGATTACTGTACTTAACAACAAACGAAGGCTATTATAGCGAATTTTCCTATTTGATTTACAGTTATTAAAATTACAAGAAACTCAATGTTAATAATTTTCCGGTTTCACTTGAAACTGCTCTTGCTTTCAATCCCACATTTTAATTTTATTGTTATTTATTTTCTGTTTCAATATTGTTATTATGTGTAATGTCTTAGCTTCATTTGACGTTTAATTCATGCAATACAATAGCATATTGCATTTATGTCTGTTTTATGTTCTTGCCGACAGCATCTCTCACGTCTGTTTCTTTCTTATAAACCATTAATATCTGGAATAAAGCATATGTGATATGCATGTTTGAAAACTAACTGACTGTAGCAATCATCTTCTATATTAATGTCTCTGCATTAAATCATTATAAGTATTCCCAATTCAACGTGCTCATACATTCTTTAGCTGATGAAACATACGCTTCTTGTTTTTTTTAGTTCAAATAATTACTTAAATTAAATATCCCCCCCCCCCCCACAACCCCATCATCCCCCTAAATAAACAACAACAAACAAACAACACAAAACACACACAAAACACACACACACACACAAACAACAAACTATCGCCATGCACGTCCGCATTTCATTATTTTTTGTTATCATTTAATAATTACAAATGGTTTAACTTATGTTTGTGATATAGATTTATATTCATTACAAAGATTGGGTTTTCCATTTCGTTTGATATCAAAATGTATGTAACATAACATTAGAGCATTCCTTCTAAATCTGAAACATGTTATATATCTGTATTTCGGTCCCTATGTCATTTCCATTTATATTATAAGAATTGACAATTATGATGAATTCTTTAAAATAATAAACAGTAATAGTTCTAATTTGGCAAATTTAGAACAACCGTTACGGTATAGTGGTGCTTTGAAATTGACAATGAATAGAGAGTAGTTCAAGTAAAACCAACAAAACACGAAAAATGGTTGTTTATCAATAAAAATAGTACATGTATAAGGACTTTCGTTCGAATGGTACTGGAAGTATGATTTTCAAATGTATGATTGAATGGAAACTTGGTCGGCATCAGAAGTGACAATTCTGATAAAATTTGAGTTACTTCTTATGTTTTTTTTTCTTCCAAAACAACACATGCGATACTTGCTTAAATAAGAAACAAATACAGGTACTGATGCCTATTTTATTATATATATATGTTACAATTAAATTTTAGAAATTAGAAATGTGTATTTGTACTCTTGAATTTCTCTGTTATTTTGTTTATCTAACAGACTTGGTTAATTAATATATCTTTATTAATGTGGCTAATAAAGTACGTTTATACAACAATTATACATACAACAAGATATTATTGTAACTCTGGAGAAACAGATGTAAACAGCAAGTAACAGCATGTAAGAAAAAATGAGTGTATCTCATTAAAATATTCCCCTAAGATAGATTCATAATATTTCTTTAAAATTAGATAATTGATTTTCAATTTCAATTATTCAGATTAATACCAGTTGCTATGACCACAATGTTGACAATCATTGTAGAAGTTTATACTAGAAACTCAGATTTGATATTAATTGTTCATGAATCCGCTTCCTGGGTAGAACCAATACAAAGTGCTGGTGTTGATAGACCATTGGGTCGAACTTATGATCGACCCCGCGACCTCTGGCAATGCCACCAGCCAGTGTATTCCAATGTATGACTGACATTCAAATTCTGTAACAAATCAATGGATGTCAGTTTCAATTGAATTATGCTTACTGTTAAAATTATCAATTATTAAAAATAACAAGAATGATTATACCAATATACACGTAATTATAGGTGATACGGATTTGTACAATTAATTTCATTAACAAACATTGTATATTATTAATTTTGGATAACTCTGTGATTGTACCAAGATACTCTAATATCAATCAGAACGAGAACGTTCACAATAACCGTTAAGATGCAGATCACTAAGTCTATAGCCAGTCCATATCATCGTATCAATGGAAGACAAGTAATGGATGTCGATCTAGATGAAAAGTTGTAACGAAATGTCAATTACTTCTTAGTAAAAGTAACACTTTAATTGATTTTGAAAGAATGTCTGGAAGATGAAAGTCAACGCTATTTGGTAAATTAGATACTGTCTGCAATATTCAATAGCAGTTTCAGTATTTCACCAAATCAATAATGTATTTCTCGATATGAACAACCCGTAATAGCAAATGGGATTCATATACCATTTATTTGATTTGACATCAATGTTAACAAGTACCATTGAAGAAGAATACGCGGTTTAAAACGAACCTCATCAAAGCACTTTTTCCGTATTTCATTTAAAAAATGAAGTGGAATTCAATCAATTGTCAAAAATAATGCCTTTTATTAAATTCTGACATCATTAGTTTGCATGTAAATCATATTTGTAATTTAACGATAGAACGGAGATGAAACAAAAAGCATTAAAATTGAAACAGAAATTTAAGTTTGTTGAGGATATGGCGACAAAATCGTATCTAATAACCTAAACATAAGTATATAATTATGATATAATAAAACACTTAATTCGATGAAATTATAAACGAATATGCAGTGGATCAAACAAACGACTCTCCCTCTCCAATCATGGATTCGATGCTCTATCACTGGACAATGCGCTCCATACCGTTCATCCGTTCGACGTAAGTTAAAACGAAAATAGGGCTGGCAATCTGTTAACGGTCAACCACAAATCACGCAGATGTAGAATCACAAGTCTTTTTTGATAAACCTATTTATATGTTTAGCCAATAACTTAATTTACCGTTGTATATTAAAGCTTAATACTGTCTGGCACTTAATTTATTTTAGTGTAAGCAGTACAATACTATCGTTATTAATGTGTTCTTCTTTAGTATCGTTAAGGCATTAGACTGACAATTTAGAAATTATAGTAAAGTAATTGATAAGATAGACATTACCTTAAGATGATACAAGCGCATGTACCGACCACATTTTCATATCATCAATTCATATTACACACGTTTTGGAGTACTTAATAACTTTTAAGACGCAACGTTTATTCGATAAGACAATTTTAAATAGAAGCATGTATTAATGTAGTTATCGGAACTTCCCCTACATTTGCAAACAATGCCGTGATAGGGGATGAAAATGTATAAAAAGCCCCTTTTTATTGAGCAGTATGTCTGTTCTTGTTCACCGCTTAACAATTATTCCATGCAACTAGTATCAATTAAACAATGTTACACGTAGAAGTGGACGTTGCCAAGAAACATTACTAGTGAGTGTCGATACATGTAACACAGTGAAGTTGTTTAACACTTTGCTAGGGTGAGTTCTTCAGTGTTCGAGTTTCGATATTCATGACGTAATACATAATATTTTTTTCGACCGCTAGGTGTGAATCCATTGGATACTTTGGAACGTACAATGCATTAAACTATTTATATATATTCCTGAACACATTTATTGCTTAAAATTTATTATTGGACCTACCACAAGTCTTAATGTTTTTTGTTCACTACTACATAACTACTACTACTACTACTACTTCATGTATAACTACTGCAGGGTCGCCACCTTTTAGGTATTACAATATGCACCGACATTAATGAGTAACAACATACGCCAACATTTAGGTGTTACAATATTCAATGATTAATCAACTATCTTGAAAATAATCACGTTCGGTTTTTACCATTTGCTCTGTGCAAAATGGTATTATATATCAATCGATTGGCGTGAAGTACTTTTACAACTGCCTTAAATTATGCTTCACAACTATCAAACACTCCTTCAGAACTAAAGTTGATGTTCATTTTGTAATCTATCACTGTCAAATAGTGGTGAAATTGTTATATTTTATTAACATCATACTTGATTCATTAACTGCAGAATACAATATAAACTCATAAATAAATCAATCAAATACACAAAACTTTACAGAATAACTAGAGTACAAATGGAAATGCTAGACATGTAACAACTTAACAACAAAGAAACGAAATGCTTGTCTGTTTTACAAAGAACATACTAGCTACAGTCATCGATTTGCCTCTAGAAAAAGGAATGGATTCGCTTAAGCTACATACCATGCGTTTCTATGTATTAGTAGATTGACCGTGATTTGTCCAAGTTGTAAAAACTTGTTTCACAATTGCGGTAAAATAAATACGTTTAAAACTTTAAGATTAAATGTATTAGTATTATTCTGTTATCTCAATCAATGTAGAAACATTTCTAATGGCAAAGGCAAGTTTTCAATCAATTAATCTATATGGAATATAAATAGGAAATTAAACGTCACAAATTTGAAGTGCCGATGCTATTAAGTAAGAAAAGGTCGGCACATTCAAAGTAATTGGTTTAGAAAAAAAAGTATCATTAATAAATTTCATCAAATTGTTTTTCTTGTTTTTTGTTCTTTTCTAAGAGCAATCGGCAAAATGGTGTAGACTCTAGTATTTAAGGAAATGTAGTGATACGTACACATATATTATAACTAGAAAAGTCTTTGACGAAAGTCTAAATTTTGGAATAACTTCCAAAGATTTTAAAAATAATTGTTCACTATATCTAGAAACAGCCATCACGGCATCTCTGATACTAATAATACAACCTGGATTACCTGTGCTTCAAACATAGATATCCGGTGTTAAACTTTTACCTCAGCAAAATAATGCGTAGATCTTTAGTGTAAAAGACAAACAAGCAGATAATTAAACTGAGAGACCGATTGGTCTTTTTTTAATGAAATATCGTCTTGTTCTCAATCAGAGATCTAATTTAATATTAGTTTCAACTAAATCTACATGATCAATTAAAACGAATGCAATTCGCAAAATATTAACATGCTTAGTAATTAGATACACGTGAATACATTAAACGAAAAAACAGCAATCGTTGTCTTAGTAAAACAACGTAGAGAAAGCATACGAAAGCATTATTCAGACGTAACGCCTAACTGTATTTACTATACATAGTTTTGTTCTTTGTAAGCATATTTCATTGTTAATCATTAGTTAGAATTCCCTTGTGCGCAACGCAACGTCATTTTTATCTTCCAGTTCTAACTTTGGCAAAGTCATCGTGTGTATCTGTTAAATCTTCCCTACCGGACAAGAATTTCCAGATATTTTTACCGGGTACGGATTTTCATCGTAAAGCCCCTGTATGCGCTCATCCTACTACATATGACAAAATATATCTAATTTGTCGTCTTAAAAGGCATCTTGGTTAAACTATGATAATAATATAAATTAAAACAAGTATTCACTGTGTTTGGTATGCATGAAAATAATCACGGCTTTATCGGTTTGATTAGAAAATGCCTCCCTCGGGAAAACATTTTTTTCGAGGGAACTTGGCAAAACTTCTGTTATACCTCGGGATGGAATATTCTATCTGAACCTCACATCCATGTAAGATTCTTATATAATTTAATATACAGTCATTTGAACAGGTATGAAAAAAGAAAGTCCACCAGAGAGTTACTTTATTTACATTTCCTGATTGATGGTGTGACAATTGAGGAAAGAACGAGGATTATATTGAATGGTTTTGCTCCTGTTGAATAATTTAATGGTCATATAGATGAATAGAAGATTTGAGAATTTATGTATTTTAAAGTTAAAGACATTACAATGTGCTGTTATATAAACTGGTGCACATATTTCTAACGATTTAACAACTATCATTGATTTAACATTTCGTACTTGATCAAAAATAAAATAGCTAAAGATGTCCTGAGATTTATGACGAATGTTACATCTTATCACATTTAATCAGACATGAAGAAGTTATTGTCGTGACGATGGAAATACTGGTGTAGTGTTATTTCTAAAATTATATTGTAAACATGGAGCAATATAAAAGTCAGAAAAATATGTGTCACATACCGATACATAAATATAAAATATGTGCTAATTGCAGGTGAACATATAAGCATTGAAAGCTTATTCGGATTTCTTTTTTAAATATATATAAAGGGTCTTCCGTGGTCGATAGATCTAAGGCGCTGTCTCAAGATGACTTACCTCTCACTGCTAAGGTCGTAGGTTTGAGTCCCGCTCGCTCCAAATATAGTATGTGAATAAGTTTGCAAGATTCTTGCAGCAGGGAAGCAGTTCTTCTCAGACATATTTATTCTGAGGTCTTCCTCCACAAATAAAACTTAATATGCCATAAACAACCTGAAATGTTGTAAAAATGGGATCAAACGTCAATAAAATATATAGATAATACATCAGAACAATAAGTCATCATATTATATGTGGCTTTATTCGTGGTAAAGTTATTCACTAATATATTTTTACAGCAGAGATATCTTAAAATAACATATTTTCCATCAAAACACTTATCGCTTTAAACAAAAACGATATTTCTTCGTTATAAATATTAGGGTTATCAATACCGTTTTCATAAATGGAATGTAAATTCGGAAAGCAATATATCAACGTCAAATGTGGTGGAACAGCCCTACCTGGTTTTGTTTATATGCATCTTGCTATATGAAAAATTGATGTTGAGTTTTCTTCTCACTTGATATAGAGACTGCAAATACAAAACAATATTTTAAATAATTAAACACACAGAATGCACGAAACTTAATTAAAAGACAAAAGACGATTGGAGAAAGACTAATGGACAATATATCAATTTATCATATCAGAACAAACAATCGGCCGCACGTCAACGGAATATCCTTAAAATACAAATATAATGTTTAAAATTGAGATGTATTACAATAATAACAAATTTACAGGAAACAGCAATGAAGCTTAAAACAAACAAGTGAAAAACAAATATTCCATCAGTGCTCAAGCAAAATCGACATATAATTAAGTAACATACTATCATAAAGAAAAAAAATGTAAAGTTTCTATCAGACTGAGTGTCTTTTATTTCAGAAGTTATTCATTTGCTTTTTTAAATGCTTTGCCTTTCGTTAAACAGATCGTCTTTGTTATTAAAAATTGCATAGATAATAAACACTAGATGAGCTGAACAATACCCGTGTTATTTTAAACAAAATCTAACTTTGATTATTCATTGTATTTTTACTGCTCCACAAACACGGTTTTCAAATTTTAACTGTAACTGACTTAGTTATGATTAGGCAGTTGATTCCAGAAAACCCACTATTTAAATTCGTTACTAAAAAATTAAAACAAAACAGTGATCCAGTGATATCGTTAACAGAATCGTGCATACATTTCCATGTTTAAATAGAAATACATCGCTAGGGACAATATTGATTCACCGTAAATAACATGCAATCATACTAAAAAGAAAAACCATTAAAATGGAATTGGAATGCAGATTATTTTTCGATGATATTAAGATATGGGCGATTTTACAACGATATATGGCATATATAAAACAAGAGGCCCATGAGAATTAACGGTCACCTGATTATGCTTGATGACATAAAGCTATATGAATCTATTTTCCAACTTTTGCCAATATAACATTAGCATTAACCGTCATGTCATCAATACCAAATCACAACAAAAACCATTCAAGTGAATCTATTTAGTCATCAGAAATGACGTTTTAATATGTTATTTTCTCTTATATAGATTCAATAAGTAGGCCTGTCCCCAGGGCCAAACCGTGAGACCCAGTAACATGCAATTCACATTTTTTTTTATAAAGGACCCATATACAAAGAAGATTTTCAAAGTTTACCTTAAATTTGGCCCCGCCCCAAATGGGTGAAGACCATGTAATTTCCAATTTTGATTCATCCTTAGGTACCAAAGCTGCATACAACATTTCATTACGACTGAGCTTACGGTTCCTGAGAAGTCGAAAATGTCAGTTGTTTACGGACGCACAAAGCACGACGGACGACAACACGGACAAAAGGCGATCGCAAACTGTCCCTTGAGACAAAGTCTCAGGTGACCTAAAAATGGAGCCCAATGTTCTTGTCCAAAGTGTCAAATTTGTACATATAATTTATATAAATAATTTATAAGATATAATTATAAGGCAACCGAACAAATAGTTTTGTTCAATAAAAGTGTAAACTAAGTTTTATCGTATTATTATGGATTAACATTTGCCATTGTAGTATGTGATGTTTAACATTAATTTTAGCTAGCCGAATTAGTCAAATATATGAATTTGCACTAAACGTGTCTATACTACGCACGCATATAATTTTATTTATTTATTATAGTGACAGGTACAATACATATTATATTTAGACCATTAGCAAAAACGTTAACGAATGTTATGAACTACCCTACCAAATAAGATTTATCAGTCAATATGATTTCAAAATTGCAATCACTTCAGCACACAAATAAAGAATGTATATGCATATTTTAATAGAAACACGTGACTCATGTAAAAATAGTACTATCAGTAACCCTTTCTTTGCATTAACGTATTCAAACCATTTTTTCTAAAATCACTCAAAGAGGAGCATTTACCACGTAAATTTTGTTTTAAATAAATGCATTGTACAAAACTTGTTACATTATCTGTTTCAGACAATACAAGCGCTGGCATCCTATATCATGATACATTACGTTGATACGATCCGAAAAATTCTTCCGAAGTCCTCTAATTGCTCAACACTAAGCGTTATGATTGCTCCGATGCTGTGTGTAGTATGGAAGACACTATCGTTTATCAATTTCTCTTTTCAGCTGTTTCTGTGGGTGTAAGCTGTTACACACTTGTTGCTATATCGTTGGAACGATACTACGCCATTTGCCAACCACTTAAATCCAGACGTTGGCAGACTCTCTCACATGCACGGCGGATGATTGTCGGGATTTGGCTGGCGATATTAGTCCTAATGAGCCCTATTGCAGCATTTCAGCGTTTGATTCCTATCAGGACTGGTACGCATGCGTGCAGGGAAATTTGGCCAGAAGTGCTAGTTGACTCAAAGATTGACAAGATGTACAGCGTATTACTTGCAGTCGTCCTATTAATTGTTCCCTTGATACTGATGTCCGGTTTCTATGGCATAATGGGAAAAAAGTTGTGGATGACTTCAAAGAAGGAAACACCTACAGGTCTGAACTTTTCAAATTCATTGAAAACCAATTAGAAACTGATCTTATTTCGATTTTGAAAATACAGCAAAAAGTAATTGTAATTTGAACCGTACTACAATAGAAGATAAATGAACACTTGTCACAGTACCCATAACGGCCACAAGTGAAAACATTAAAAACTAAACGACAGTAACGGATTAATGGTCGAGATAGGTTAGCATATCTGTATCTTCTGTGTTCAGTTTTAATTCAAGTTAACGAATGGCAATTCTCTGACTATTATACGTCTCACTACACGGTAGCGCCCACTTTTTCCCACGGTAACATGATTCTTACGCTTAAAGAGTCCTGTGTTAATTGGTTTGGAATATTTTCAAAATTGTTCATAATGGTTGTGATTTCTGGCTGCAGATAAGTAGAGCAATACCTGGCATAGCATATATTGTAATAAGACATTATTAGTGTTAAAAAGGTGACTTTTAAAGGATTTCAACACATGCATGTAATTATGAGCATTTGAGGACTTCTTTTTTTTAATAAAAACTTAGGGTGTCACTGCACCCTCTTTAAAAAAAGCCGATCAACTTACCAGGTACATGTATTATGAATTTTTGTAATATGGAGATACATTCCTATAATGAACAAAAACACTTTAAAACAAATCAATGTGGAATATATTTTAAAGGGATTATGTCAGGAAAAAAACACTATAAAAGTCTAAAAAATAAAATTGATAGAAAGCATCTCATTATCATTGATAAATGAAATCTGGATGGTTTGGTATGTCAAATCCACAAAAGCGTGACAAAATTGATATCTAAATAGGAGTGGTAAACTTGAAACGAAATCCCCATTCTAAAAATAGACAGCACTTAATTACTGCTTGACGTCATTCAGACTCTTTCTAAGATAAACAAAATGGCGTAGGCCCCTATAAACTCCTTTATTTTAGTGAAATTCACTATATTTCTACTGAAATCATTAGCGACTGTTAATGTTTTGTGTTGCACCCTTCTAAACTAAAATCCTGGATCCATCCCTGTACATAACGGACCAAATTGAAGTCAACATGGAATCATGTGACTCATTAATACGTCACAAAATATGTTGCACTTTTAAGCGGGAAATCTATTTAAGTCTAACATAGGCACGTAGCTCCCTTTTCAATATATCATTTTGACATGTTAAGATCCATTTGGTAATATGGGGTCAGTGAGTATATATGAGCAGGATATATTGGGAAATTACGTTTTTAACTAATCTTATAGTTTGAAAAATCCTGATATATTCCCAATAACGTGTGGAAATCCTAGACTTTATTTTATATAGAACAAAAATCAAAATTCAACGGTGTAGAGAGACCTATAGTATGCATTTAACGAAACAATACACGATGTATTGTACTTGTAGAAATAATGTGCATAACGTATTAAGTTAAAGTGTTTCTAAATTCGAGTAACTTAACTGCCCACACAAAATCGAAGACTTAAAATAAAGTTTAATAATGTCAGCAGGCTAAATTTTCTAATGCCAATTAGTCTGTAGAACGAACACAGCTGTCTTGATTTGGTTCGTCAAATATCAATGTTGGGAAAGTCCCATTTGAGCGCGTTGATTGGTAAGTTGCGTCAACTGAAAGTTAAAGTTTGGATGACGTCACAGTTCAGTAAGCGTTTAATTGCTATCAATTGTGGGATAGGCATAGAATTCCCTGTTTTTTCATTGGTGGCTAATAGACCTGATTCGGGAGATTACCATACCGAGGATCGCTTGATCATGTTTAGGAGTCCCTGAGGAAGACACTTTATCCACATATGCCTAGTACAGGTTCTTCCCATAAACTCTTCGTAATGTTTTCCTATCTATTTTTCACAATCAAGTTTAAATAAATATGTTTAAAACAAACATATTTTCGACAGACATCGAATTACTGCCATCCTTTATTAATCCCTTTAACAGAACATTTATTTTTAAAATAACAACTAAAACATATACAATTTATCTTCATTTACACAAACACTGTAAGTAATCGTATTCGTATGTGTCGCTCGCTTAAACAGTTTGTTTTATTATATATCCGAAGTACATCATGTCGACACAAACATTGGGCATATATTATGTTTCGATGTATAAGTCAGACATTAAATGGCTAATGTAAATTATAATGTACGTGTTTATTTTCTAAATTTGTTTTTTATATATTACTTTTGCTATTTAATTGCCTGTCAGTTTACTTTCAGACTTAAAAGGTTTTTGGAAACCAATATTATTCATTAAGATACGAAAACTGCCCCTTTAAAATCAATTTCCGTTCTACGTATCAAGTTATGTAAATCAATTGGATCGGGAAAGTAAAAACGTAACAAGTACATGCTTAGTTAACTCTTGTTTCATTTCTTGTATCGTCTTAAATGGTGCAGAGGTGTCAGGATACGTATGCTATTTCGTGGCATTGAATATAAATGAGAGATCTGGGACCAAATCTACAATTAAGTAGCTGTTTAAGAGTTTTATGTATCAGATTTCCCCCAAAGTGGACCATGGTTAAACCTTTCAAAGTAATTATATAAACGTGTAGTGATAATGGTAAAGTCCTTTATACTTATGGACTGGCGTCCTTTAAAGGGATACACGGCAATGTTATAATCTATCACAGAATCTGATATCTCCCGAATCAGGTTTTTTAACCACCAATGGAAAAAGCAGGGAATTCTATGCCTGTCCCGCCATTCATAGCAATTAAACGCTTACTAAATTTTGACGTCATTCAAATTTTCCCTGACCATTCAGTGTGTTCGTAACAATTGCTATTGAACGGACCCAACCGGGAGAACTGGGTTAGTTCTACAGACTGGCAATGTTTTAATCTAGTTTTATTCATGTCCATGTATCAAAAACATATTTACGCCAGTAGACTTATAACTTTATAACTCAATGGAGATATTAATCTATAAGTAATACTTTCTGAAACTTCATGTTTTGAAATAAATATCTGCAGTTAATATCAAATGCTGCCATACTAGGTTGGGAAATATCCATTTGAAAACAATTTCATATTCCCTTGGAATATTTTCGGCATACTGATAAACGGATGAAATAGAATATTATATACATGTTTTGTTCATACTTCTTTTACAAAACAATAACACTGCATGCAGAATCGTTAAACACTCATTTTAATTAAAAAACATTTATATGTCAATTCTTCTGTATATATGCATTGTACCAATTATGCGTGTTCTGTGTATTTGGTCGTGCTTATCGTGTAGTGATTGCTCTGCCCTCCGAATGCTACTTTTGTCGGACATACATTTTCTTTTTTTGATAAAATATTCAAATGACTGTATTTTATGTATTTTTAAGATTGCACAGGGGATTCAAATACTCATCTTTCAAGGAGTTGGGCAGCCGCCAATGTTGTAAAAGGATCATGTCGTGTACTGAAAGAACAAGCGAAGTCTCTTATGCTCAACCGGAATCATCATGCACGTGATGTTGCCAACAGGAAACGTGTCATTCGGATGCTGTTTGTTATTGTTATACAATATTTCATATGTTGGGCGCCGATTTACACTCTAAACACGTGGCAGTCTATTGACTTTAGAGCTGTCTTCCGGTATATATCACCTACTGCCAAGTCTTTGATTCTCCTACTTGCCTATGCGTCGACATTTATTCATCCAATCACTTATTGCTTCATGAACCGGAATTTCAGGAATGGATTTATGCAACTGTGCAGTTGTTGTCGGACTGCGTCACGCCAAAACACCGTCCGTACTGTTGTTGAAAGTAATTGATATACAGTGTAGAGTGTTGCCTTCTATCTCAGGTGTACGTTTGACTGCAAAGTTTAATTTCATAAACGTAAATTTTGTTTCACTTAAATCTAAGAAACTCGAAAAACAAAAACATTACAAATTCCGTAATCAAAATTTTAGAAAAAGACAATTATAAACTAAATTGCGTGAGTTGGAGATGAAAACAAATGAATGTAAGATTTACATTCACACCTACATTCATCTATAAAGTTTCAGTTGAAAACTCTTATGTGAAGGCAAATAGCAAATGAACTTACCAAAGTGAATAGTTTTAAAGACAATACGAAACATGTGTATATACAAATGTTACAGCAAATTAAGACTGTAAAGGCCGAAACTAGCAACTAATACGTATACATAGAACATCTATAAAGCCAAAGATTTAATAATAATAATAACAATGTTAATAATGACGATGCCACGTAGCCCTTTCGGTTAAAAAAATTAGGTACTTATTTTATTATGCTAAATTCTGGTTTAATCAAGCTGATTTATTATTCTAAATATGTTTTAAAAATTTGCATTCTGGATTGGCAGAGTTCAGTTATAAGCAAAATATCTGAACATGAATTGATTTGAATCAATCGTTTCAGGTAAAGAAATTGAATTGAACGTACATGCAGCAGTGACTATATATTCTCACGTTTGAATTGTATAAATATATTGTAATATGCGTTACTGCAATATGAATTATTAACGTGCTTGTAAATGCGAATATTGAATGTTTGTTGTCTGAAGCAGTTTGCATATGAATGGAACAGTGAAGAATGTTTGTGCATTAACTTGTACAGTGTTACTGAAAGCAGTTGGAATCAGAATGGAACAGTGAAGACTGTTTGAGCATTAACTTGTACAGTGTTTCTTAAAGCAGTTGGAATCAAAATGGAACAGTGAAGAATGTTTGGGCATTAACTTGTACAGTGTTACTGAAAGCAATTAGAATCAGAATGGAACAGTGAAGAATGTTTGGGCATTAACTTGTACAGTGTTACTGAAAGCAATTAGAATCAGAATGGAACAGTGAAGACTGTTTGGGCATTAACTTGTAGAGTATTACTGAAAGCGATTAGAATCAAAATGGAACAGTGAAGAATGTTTTGGCATTAACTTGTAGAGTGTTTCTTAAAGCAGTTGGAATCAAAATGGAACAGTGAAGAATGTTTGGGCATTAACTTGTAGAGTGTTACTGAAAGCAGTTGGAATCAAAATGGAACAGTAAAGAATGTTTGGGCATTAACTTGCACAGTGTTACTGAAAGCATTTTCAATCAAAATGGGCTTATGAATAATTTTATATAACACGTAACATGTAATATTAACGTGTCAAATATCAACTATTAACTATATTAGAAATATATTCACAAACAAATGTACGTGGTTTGTAATAGTAACTATCATAAAATACAAATCTTTATTTCGCCCAATTAGTGCAAAAGATGTATCAAGTGCCTTGTTATTTCGTAAACATTTGGCACCATTTTGCACTAGTGTACGATTTGTGTTCTATAACAACCAAAAAAAGGCAAGATACACGTCTTTATTTGGCATTCAAAATATGAACTCAAATTCCTTTATATTGCGTTAAATTGTGAAAAGTATTGAAAATATATAGACAAATATTATATACATGCTACATTATCCTAAAGTGATACATCCAAATAGTAATACATATGTTGAGAACTTTTCAGTCAATATTGATGGTGACTCTTACACAAAGGTAGAGAAATGATTCCTATATAACTCAATGTAAATTAAAATCATTAACATTGACAAGTGTTACTTAAATTTCTCCAGTTTCGTTCTTTTGCTTTTTTGACATATTATTGGTATACTATTTATTCATAAAAGTGACGAGTACAAAAAATGTTAGTTTTACAACATTAGCAAAAATATTAATAAATGTTAAGAAATACCCAGCCTAATAAGGTTTACCAGTCACTATTTAATCAAAATTGCAATTACTTCAACACATACATAAAGAAACTTACATTTACATCAACGCCAAATAAAAGAAAACCAAATCAACAAGTTGTTACGTGACTTCTCTTAATGCTTTTCCTTTGTAAGATGTAGCATATATATATGACAGATAATAATAATTTATAAACACATTTAAACTACGTTCTATCTTCCATGAGGTATTTAACAGTTTTACACTGCACAATATTTATAAACCATTTACGAAGATGAAGTAAAATACAGACAAGAAAACAGATAGGTTAATGAATATTAAGGAGAACTGCGTGACTTAATTTAAGACGTAAAGCATGTGTATGCTTCATAGTAAATATAAAACGTTTAAATTTAATGAGAATTGCATTTAGTATAAATGATGGAATATGAGTCCATAAACTAATTCCTGGTTTAGCAAATGTTTTCATATTTGGATAAGTAGAATTTTAACTGTAAATTGAAGTATACACATTATATACGTGTATGTTTGTTAGAGGTAAGTTAAACTAGGTCTTTGAGATATTCAGGAGCCCGGTCATTAAATGATTGATACGCAAGTACTGCCTTATGAAATGTATTCCGTTCAAGAAACGTCATCCAATTGACTTTACGCAGGAACAGATATCTTTCCGATCACTGGCCACGGGGCACTGGTGAAAAGTCGAAAACTACGATGGTGAAAATACGCTACAACGATGGTGAAGAGTCGAAACTACGATGGTGAAAAGCAGAAACAACGACTTTTTAACATCGTTATTTCGACTTTTCGTCATCGTTGTTATGATTTTTTACCATAGCGGTTTCGTTGTTTTGACTTTACTTAATTTAATAATTATGCGGCTAGAGCCCCAACGGTACACCGCACATCGAAGAAATGTAACGTTGCGTGCCCAAGAAATTATTACATATAGATTATAAAATTAATAATACTTATGAAGGTTGTAATATTTTTTAACAAATATTGGGATATATATTATACGTACACTTTGTAAAACGTACAAGAGTGTTATCCGTGGTGTGCGACGGAAAGCCAACCATACAGGTAAGTTCCTCCACGATTTACCGTTTCGTGTCACACCAGAATAAGAAAAATACCTGCAATTGTGCAAATCAAAGAGATGTATATACGTTCTGCTACTTACTTCACAATCTATGCAAAATAAAAATTGAAATGTGATATAGTGTGCTCGTTTACTGGAAAGCAACGTTTATTTTTTTTCCTTCATCCACGTTTGACTACAGCTTGATAATAAGAATGCTTGAACTCTATATAATATCCACACAGATTAAAATCCCAATTAGTTATCCGATATCGTATCGATGAGAAAAACGAGATATCGTAGTTGTATTTGGATAACCTACTACACATTTAATGGAGTTTCCTATCAGTAAAATGATAAAGAAATAATTATAGTATCCGTGGCGATAGTACAAGTCTTACAAAGCAATTCATTTTGCACTGTTCTCTATAAAACACTACAAAACATGAGCATTTCAATATGCCTGCCAGTAACTAAGAATGTATTTACCTGAAGAACGTGGTGCATTCATCAAAATTTTCAGCAAAGAAGTGTTAACATCTATTTTAACAATAAACATCTTGCTTTTCTTCAAATGTCGGTTATTTAATAACTCCTTTAGTTTTGATTATTCTGACAGGACAGTATTTGAAGCACTGCGTATAATAAAGATGTCAACTCGTCATCAAAAGGAGCGAATAGTCATCCTAACCCGACACAGTTAACCAGCAGGATTGATAGTAATCCTTTCACCTATATATTTAGGCAGAAATATAATGAAATATAGTCATTTTGTAAAAAAACCCCCAATATAATGCCAATAAATATTGGCCATTTTGTTTTAAACACAAAATGCCATAATAAGTATACATTTTAATATGCCTTCTCAGAAACGTTCAGCGTACATGTGCTATTATCACCGTGATGCTAGTTAATCAACTTCCTTTACTTTCCTAAACGAATTGAAGCAAAAGCAACATAACTAAATATTTACTCTTAAATTTAGAATGAAAACAAAGTACTTATTAAGCAGCATTGTATGTTTTTACATCGGATAACATTGTGATTAAATTACAAAGATTTAAACTATTTTGGGGGGATTTCAATATAAATTTAAGCAAACTATTTCTGGCTATTTCAACTATTTGTTTAGAAAAAAAAACACGAAAAGAATTGGTATTTACTGTTTGATTAGGGTTTTCCCCCAAAGATTCTTAAATTCGTACTCAGATGATTACATTTTGATCATACTTGTCAATTTTATAAAACCGCTTTTAGATTCCTATGCCAAAATGCTGAAATATCAACTATGTTATATTACTAAGGAAATTTAATAAATATTTTATAATATTTATATGCCTGTTTATAGACAGTGCAGTTTCGCTCAATTCATCATACACGGCATTGTTACAACCACTCCCAAAATATATTTACAAAATTGAAGATACAGTATGCGTTCCAAACCATTTGACTGGGGGTCCTAAGTTTAAAATTAAAATAAAACAACATCAACGTGTCAAATAATTGCATACATGTTTAGGTAATATATCATATTTACAAATATGTATTAATAATTCATTGATTAATTTTATGATTTTAAGGGATTTCCAATATAATGATTGATTATTTAAAACAATGAACCTGTGTATTGAAATACAACCCTAATATTTTTTAAATAGTTGTTTTTTGAATGGGGTTTAACGTCATTTTTGACACGTTTCAGGTTATATATGGCGTATCCAGTTTTACTGGTTGAGGAAGACCTCAGACTGAGTAAAACCACCGTCCTCCCGCAAGTAACTTGAAACTTTCTCACATAAAGTATTTGGAGCGAGCGGGACTCGAACCTACGGACCTTATCGGTGAGAGTAAGTGATCTTGAGGCGGCGCCTTAGGCCACTCGGCCACAGAGGACCCTTTGAATAATTTACAACGTCAATTAAACTATTTTCATCAATTTCTATTTTCTAATACCTGTCTTGCTCTTTTCTTCTTAAAAACAAAACCTGATTGTTTTAGCAATATTTTTTTTCTAACCCCAATATCACGATTAAACGATAAATTATTTAAACTGTGTTGTAAATCTAATGTGTTTTCCCAACTATTATTAGATAATTTGCGAAATCTAACACTATTAAAAAAATCGTCAATCGAAATACCACATTTAACTTTATTTCGTTCCAGCAATTCAATGTTCCTATAAATACTGCAAACATTATGCGGGAGATTGGCTCTCTTTGTCTTAACCCAATCGAATCGTCGAACAAATCGGAAAATATTTTACAATGATTCACATACGATTTTTTACAATGGTACATTGCACGAATTATTCTTAGAAATGTTCCGCCAAACCCTAACCGGTTAGGTGCTATTTACGGAGCCAAACGCTCGTTTTAAATCGATAAACGCACCGAATAATTTACCTTTTAAAATTTAATATTGTAGCAAACGTTTTAATAGAAATATAGCATCGACTTTTCTAAATCCAAATAACATGTATAAAATTACACAGTTATTTTCACAAAAGTTAACAACTCTGCTATTTAAAACATTTGGTACATAACTTGTCAAAATTTTGGTTATTGTAATACCTCTTTTATTGTTTTATTGTTTTATGTGTAAATGTAATTTAACCCCTCTGGCCATTTTTGTCAAAAATATCACGCATTTAATAAAATATTAAACATGTTTGTTTATATTTAGCTAAAATATCAACCAATTAATTCAGAAATGCATCGATTAGTGCATCACAATGTGCACCCTTTTGTTCCTATTCATTTTAATTGGTGTTGTTACCGTGTGCTAAATGAAACTGGGCGGGAAAATATATATAAAAAGTCCGGAACTTCATCTCGTTATGTTTTATTTACAGGCCGAATGCTTCACATACTGAACCATATGGGCTGCTGATGTTCATTTTCTCTCTTAAATAGTTGATGGACTTTGCTGCTTATATATCAAATATTAGTATTAGTTAAGAGTCTGGCACGTTCTAGGTATTGAGCGAAAATGATATAACGTGTAGGCCTACTTGTCACAAAAAAAAGAAGATTTATCTGACTTCTTTTAAAATTGCATGTTTAGTATAATAACAAAGAAATTAAGTAACAATTAAAAACTAAATCACTTAGTGTTATTTTAATATTTGATTTATTATGTTGTGTGAACTCTTTTTTAGTGAATGATGGCAAATGTTTATAAATTATTATTTTTTGCATTCAGACTTCTTTTCAAAATTACACATTTAATACTGTACTCAAATGGTCGCTTAATTACATATAAACATAATGCTAATTGAACGTGACTGAAAACATTGCTTCGTGTGGCGAATTTAAGTCTGTTATAATAATTGAGAAAATGTGCGTGATGTGCCTATGTCTGTGTGTTGTTTTGGTTAAGTAATATATAATTAGACACCTTATAGATCATCAGCTGTGAATGCAATTATAAGAAGCAACTTGCTAGCACGAACGTACCCAGACTTATGGCTATCTAAATCAATTTCACACGTAAAAGGTATGGCGCTAAGCGCTATTTCGGAAATTTACTAACTGTTTTACTCTTTAAACAATCAACAGGACAGAAGTAGTATATTAACAGAAATGTGTTAAACTCTAAGCTTACAGCGAAACAACATTACACAACCAATAAACAACTCTCCATAACAGGGCAACATTGCGTGTTCGTTTGATACATACATGTAGCCATTGGAAACAGGAAATACTTTAATAAATTTTTTAAAATAATTTTTCCTTAGTTTAATGCTCATTATTTTATTTAAATGGTATTATTGCTGTATTTCGAACATGTTAAAAGAATTGTCATGTTTGCCGGAATGGTAATTTTTTAAGTAAATTTCTGCTTGGAAATTGGGTATGGATACATGATTTCTGACGTCTATTTCACTTCGTCAACAGTGTACACACTGAACATAAAATAAAAAAAAGTTAAATGACACATGACTCCTACTTTTCTCATCATATTTTGGTAGTGCAGAGGTTGATGACAAATAATAAAATGTAAGTTTCACTTCTTTCATTTTGGGTTCGACAATCAATGAATGACAAGCATGCAAACTTTGTTATTTACTATAAAATAAATAACAAAAATAAATGGTGGGCTTACACCTTGAACCCCCCCCCCCCCACACACCCCCAATATACTGCAAAATTATATCCCCTTCCCATACTCAGTTCCACAATTTACAAACGATCCTAATTTGATTAACGTTACATCGCCAAGGGAAACAACTTATGAAACGTTAATTTCAGTATAGTTTATGCACAGTTATTCAGACTGAGCGTACATTTCGCACACTCGATGCTTCATTTTCATGCAATAAAGATCGCAACAACCAATTGTGTTTTATCACTCATCTAAATGCCAAACTGTATTCTATCTGGAATTCGTTAAAACCCAGAATACTGTAATATGGCCATTTAATTTATGAAATAACCATGGGTGAATGTGAGATGGGAAGTTTTAAACAGTTGTGGGTTGTTGTGAACGAAACTTAATTGAAAACAAAATAATAGTAATCACCGAATGATAGAATACAAATACATGACCGGTAAATTATTAAATGTCTTCATATCTATGTAAAGTAAAACTAAAATATGTATTCGCACAACAATTGAACTATGTACTTTTCGAACAAGACAGTGAGAAAAGATTAGCCCCATTTAACTTTCCTTCTTTATAACATGTTCTCTGCACATTGTTCTGGTATTGGTATATTCATTAGTTTAAACATACTTATTTCATAATTTACATAGCAAACGAATTGGGCCACAAGTTATAGCAACATTAGTTACGACCATCCCCTTTCAATATACAAATAACATTAGCATCAAGGTGGCAATAAAAGCATTCAATAGAATGTAAACAAACACTCAAAGAAACGAAGAGATAAATAAACTGAAACAAATAATTAAAGTTGGAGGTAAGAAAAAGAGAGAAAAGACATAACATGTTTTAAGTGCTTTCATAACATCGTTCCAGTGCATTGAAGGGCTGCATTAAATTTGGTATCTGATGCCGAGAGTCAGTAGTTGACAAAACGTTTCGTGTCTTTAATGAATTGTTGTACCTGTGTAAATTTAAATGTGTCACTGGTATATTCATTACAATTGATATACCTTGTATGTTATGCATTTTACTTGCCGTTGGCGCCACATGTGTGGAGAAAACGGCATCAACGCTGTAAGTGTTACATGAATACTGTCTCTAGTTTATAGTTTGAACTTATTTATTTTACTTCGATTGTGAAACAAGTTCTTACAACTTAGACAAATCGAGTTCAAAGTGTGTCTCTCATCGGGCATGGCTGTTAATTCCAAGAAAACTGAACGTTTATTATTCATGTTTTAGAAGTGGTGGTCAACTCCGGTTGTATGACGATAAGCTTATTCGCACTTCATCTTGTTATCAATATGTGGGTTTATTGTTTAACCTGAAATTGTCATGGTCTTCTCAAAAAAAATAAACTGGCAGCGCAGCCTGAAAAAGGTACATTTGCCATTTTGAAATATTATATCAACGACAGTTTTGGAATGATTTTGCATAATATATTGGTTAAACTCTTTGATTCCATGGTTCCAACTTATTGTATGCTCAGAAGATGCCTCACAGGTATGGGGATATGAATATGCCGATACGACTGAAAAGATTCAATCCGATTTTTGTAAATAGTTTAGATGTTAACAGTTCTGTTGATAACAGTGTTGCGTTTGGTGAATGTGATTGACTTCCTAATGTTATAATATTTTACTGTAAATTTCAATGTTTTTTGTGATACCTATCAATTTCCGGGGTTATGATATGTCAGCTATTCACCCATGACGCGGTTCAAACCAACAATTCTGAAATGACAGAAATCTGGTATCAGCATTTAATTTTCAGTGGTGATTTCTAAAAAACTGACCATTTATCTAATGGTAGGAAAAAATAAATAACTGTCAAAAAATCCGTGTTTTATAAAGTTTTAAACACGCAAAACGATCTTGAATTTAAAAAAAGTTCACTTTGAAGTAGATTTCAAGTACTTTCCTTGATTTTTTACTGAGTTGCAGTGATATTGTGATAATAAGTACTTCAACAATTATAAACACAATTTGCTGGGAATTGTCTCTTTGGTAGAGAATTCCATTGTGCAAAGAAAGAACTTTAATTTGTATTTTTAAGAGGAATGGAAGTTAAAATATTTGAAAACGAGATTTCACGAGATTTTGCGTGAATATCCGATCGTTCATAACATCTCAATCAGTTGCTTTTCCTTCTCTATGTAAGTCATTGGTATCATGTATTCTTTTAAACAGATCTCCTTATATTTTCTTGTTACTCTGGTGAAACTGATCTAATTTTTTTTAACAATATTCTACATATGGAAGACACTTGTAAAATAACAAAAGCTCCTTTCATATTTAATGACTGCTAAAAAGAAATAAATTACATATATTGGGGCCTAACATGCATGCATACGATACGTAACTCCAATTACTTAATGCCATGTTTATAATATATATGTTTCTTGTAGCTCATACTCTTTGCTATAAATAATATATAATTGGGCCGGAGGCCCTTTTTCACGAAATAAAACATTGTATCTTATATTGTATTCAGACATATTTTGATAATTGCTTACAATCAATATAGCCGTACCAGTTTATTGCAATCTGTATCAGAAAGTTCTTCGTTCCGAACGATATTGGTAATAAATACGGCGTGTGAAAATTACTTTGCACCGCTATATTGTTGATATATAAACAAGACATTTTGTATACAGCACTGATTATACACGAGTAAACATATTTAGCACTCAATACTGACATACCCTTCATAAAGTTAGGTAACTTTTGTATAAATTCACTGGTTACAACCGACATACAGTTGTAATTATTGTTATTTCTCTAAAATTCGGTTGCTATGCTTCAATAAAATCAGCCGCAGATCCAGTCTGAAAATCATGGTTTGATATTTTCAGCAAAGTTTGTGGGATTATTTTACGTCCAGCTCTGATGATGGAGTCACAGTTTTCACAAGCTTACATCAAGAATTTATTACAAACACTTAAAGCATCAAAGATTTACACAGATCTACATAATGCTGCTCAGGTATGATGTGTTTTATTATTTGATTGATATATTTATTTTACTTCGATTGTGAAACAAATTATATTACAATTTATACAAATCATGATCAAAGCGTTCCTAGGTAGTACCAGTATAAAGCATATGCAAAAAAATAGTCTTGCTCAAGGACACCATTTATAGCTGTGATGGAGGATCAAACCCATGATCTTCCTATAGGTGGGTGATGCTCAACCACTGGACCACATTTGATTGATGTTGGCAGGTACATTCAGTGCATCCAAACGATCCTTTTATCGAATTAGTATTGAACACCATATTGGGTGGCAGTTTTACCCCTTGAATTGTGGGCCACTCTAAAACGTTAATTTTCATAGCTGATGTCAGTTTTCTATAATGACATTGAGGTCAATCTTTACCTTCCTTGATGGTGTTCAATTTAAACTGTATTATCATATTTTGATATTTCATTTTGACAGAATTAAAAAAACATCCATAATATCAAATCTTTTATATATATAATTTTATTTTTCCTGAAAACTATTAACTTTTATAATGTTTATTTCAGACTGAAATTTCTAAAACGAACATTAGAGTGTCAGAGCTAAGGAAGGGAGTACAGACTGGACTGTCTGTTACAGGTATGGATGAACTGGTTCATATCACTTATTTTTCTGTTTTTTCTTTGGTCAGATTCACAAATCCTTGGAAGTAATCTTCTTTTTATTTTGAAACAGATTTCATATGTACATAGACAAAGTATTGCCTGCAACACTTCTCAATATAATTTTTTCACTCCTGTGTTGTTTTTTATGCCATACTGTAAAGTCTGGAAAAAAAAAGATTTTTAATTGGTAGTTTTTTTTATGGATTAGAAGGGAGAAAGCAAAATTTAATAATCTAACAATATTTTAATTTTGGCTTTATCCTTGTGTCAACTTTTACAGGTTGGGATAAGAAACTACGTAATGTGATATACCAGTATCTGCAGACACACCCAATATCTCCCCACCCACCACTGACACCCGCTGAACACCTCAAGGAACCTCTTGTTTACCTCCGAAAAGCTCAGGTAGGTCATTGGCTGTCATTGCCATGACAGATGTCTTTCCGTCAGCTTCCTTGAATGATTAAAGCTGTTCTTTAAAAAAAAAAAGATTTGCAATGAAAATATTGCAGGTACTCAAACTTTTTTATTGACTTTCAAAGCGCTAAAGTTTTTACTATGATTTCTGTCCATTTTTGTTTGATACTAAATATATATATATGTGCAAAATCAAATTTTGGCCAAAAAAAAAAGATTTGTTATCTGCTTACTCTAATAAAAAAAATTTGGTCAGAGCACAGCAAACAAACATAAATGGCCTTATTCCCTTTAAAGAATCTATTGTATACCTTAGAATACAAAGTTACTCAGTCAGTTACATGGATATAAAACACCTCTGATGTAAGTGGAATGCATATTACAGAAACTCCACAAGTTTGACGCAGGTGTAAGATGTCAAACACTGACATCTGCGAAAGGCATAAAGGAATCTTTTGAAGGTTCATGTTGGTCTGTAGAATGTGGTTTAACACTATTTTCAACACACTTCAGGTTATATATGGCATATGCAGTTTTATTGATGGATGAAGACCTCAGAATGAATCTGAGTAGAACTCCATCCTTCCGCTAGCAACTGGCAAATTTTCTCACATAAAAGTTTTGGAGCGATTTGAACTCTAACCAACAACCTTAGTGGTTAAATGTAAGTGATCTTGAGACGGTACCTTAGACTATTCTGCCACAGATAACCCCAAGCTGTGTAAATATATAAAACACTTCTGATATCTGCATAAGAAGTCTTAAAGATATAAAGCAATTTTAACTTCTATGGAAGGCATAAAATAATTTCTTAAAGGTCCATATAAGTGTTAAACACTTCTGACATCTGCGGAAGAATATATTTCAAAGACACACAGCTCTGTCTTTAGGTTAAATTACATCTTTCATCATCCACTATTTCTTTAAACGTATTTATTCTATTTCACAAAAAAGATTCAATTTCGCTTCCAGTTTCTAAAAAAATCAAGTGCAAATTTACATGTATTTATTTACAGTGCTGTACAGAAAGTGAAAAATACCCATGTTGCCCATGTTGTAGTCCTAAATATGGGAGTAAATTCAAATTCTTAGATTAAAGCTAATATTAGTCAAAGGTAAACACAATGTGATGTTCATGTTAGATTGATTATCTGTAAGTGACTTTTGTATCAATGTTTCAGCAAGCATGGGAGAAAAGGATATTGAAGAGTCTTAATAGTATGTGCACAGAACTAAACATTCCCTTGGCAAGAAAGGTAAGTTCCAGTCACCAGGTGTTTTGTACACTGATGAATTGAAGTGATGTTTATAAATTAATGAAATAAAGCACTGCAAGCTATGTTTATGGTTTAATGAAATAAGGTGCTCTTAGTGATGTTTATGAATTAATGAAATAAGGTGCTCTTAGTTATGTTTAGCAATTAATGAAATAATTTGCTCTTAGTTATGTTTATGAATTAATGAAATAAATTGCTCTTAGTTATGTTTATGAATTAATGAAATAAGGTGCTCTTAGTGATGTTTATAAATTAATGAAATAAGGTGCTCTTAGTGATGTTTATAAATTAATAAAATGAATTGCTCTAAGTGATGTTTATGAATAAATAAAATAAAATGCTCTTAATTATATTTGTGAATTAATGAAATAAAGCACTGTAAGTAATGTTTATGAATTAGTTAAATTAACACACTATAAACTATATTAATGCAGTTTACTAATATTTTATGAATACATTTTTAATTTTAGATTTTAAATCACAAAAAATTTATAAATGTCAAATTAATGTAAAATTATTGTTTAAGAATGTTAATATATGAAATGTTCATAAATTACTCCATGACATTTTGAAATTAAGGAAACGAAGACAGAATCGAAAATCTGATTTGTTCCCTGCTATATTTTTTTCTTTTATGTGAGCCAGGCCTGGTTAGCTTGATCAGTAACTCATCTGACTATTAGTCCAGGGGTCATGAGTTTATATCCCAGTCTGGCCACCGTCTCTGTGACAAATGATAAATGACATTGCGTCTTAATGTTCTTCGTCTCTCACCGCTAACTCAAGTGGGAAAGTTATCAGTTACTTCCCGAGATTGGTGTGCTCGAGTACTGGTTAACCTTCCAGAATCTCGGGAAAGAGTGGCTAGGTTAACTGATCATTGATGGCATAACATTGATGTTAACTATGCAAACAAACAACAAAAACAGTCAAACCTGTTTTAAGTAGCCAGTTAAGGGAAGGAGCAAAAGTGGCCTTTTAAGACAGGTTGTTGTTTAATGCAGATTAATTTGCTCTGAAAGCGTATTAAGGGGAAATACAAAATGTAGCTGCGTAAGACAATATTGGCCGTCTAATAGAGGTGACCTCTTATTCAGGTTTGACCATACTTTTAGGTGGGGAAAGAATTGCTTAGCTGAATTTTATCCCTGGGAAAAGAATTAGCTATCTGTTTCTTCCCCCAATAATTGCTTTTATTATTTTGCATGGAAATTAAACTTTTAACCTTTAGAATGGAAACATTAAACTAACTGATATTTAGCAACTATATTTTAAATTGTAAATGGTATTGAATTGATAATCCAATCAGTGATCAATGTTGGGTTCATGCGTCACCATCTTCCTTAGACAAACTAATGGTATATATGTTAGCACTAAATTGAATTTACTTAAACAAACAATGTCACATGGCCAGTGGGAGGAGTTACAGCCGTTCTCGCATCAGGTCATTTGACTTGCTGATTCTTCCCACTCTCTGACTTTTAGATGTGAAAAATTCTTTTTTCCTTTATATTGTCTTGTAAATGGTATAAATGGACAAATGGTACTTCCACACCCTCTTTATTTCTCATGTATCAATTCACCACCTAAGTAAAACTGAATTATTTAATATAAATGTTTTTAAGATAAGTTGTAGATGGTAGTTAACAGTTGTCTAGGTGCAAATAGCCTACAAACATAATGGCTATTGACACAACATTATGTCAGCTTTTTGCACATCCAATATGGTTATTAAGAGCATGATTTTTGCTATAAATAATTTCAGTCTGTACTCGCGTTTTATGGGCATAATTTTTCCATCTTTAAGATCTTTGAGAAGGGATGCACATTATACGCAGGTACAAAAGATTTCAATTCTTTTCAAGGTAATTTCTCCAAGATTGATTGATTCGGAAATATATTTTGGAGACAAGTATGTTCAGGTGTTAACTTGAGAATTTCATTTTGGGAGATTGATTAATTATTACCGGTGAATATTTTAATCAAATTCAGTCCATATTTTCAGATTTTCAAAATATTTATGCCTGTAATGTACATACACAGGAGATTTTAATTTTTCCTGAGATTTTGGTATTAAAACTGTGGCTGCCCACGGTACTAAAACATGAAACTGTTGTTTGATAATTAAAGCGTAACTTTTCTTTTTTCCTACAGAGACCTGATAAGGAACAGAAAGACTTGTTATCTAGATGGACAGAGCTTGGAACAGACGGTCCAGGTATTTATGATTATTCTGACTTCATGTACAAAACACATCAAATATTGAAATGGAATTAACTATAATTATTTAAACAAAAAGGCATTCTAGTTGCTTTTAGAACAAAAATTAAACATAATGCATATAAATATGTAGTTAGAAATATGATGAGAATATGTAAGTTTTCAACCAATGTTAAAACTTATTAAATGTGGACATAATGTCCCTAAAAATCCTATTTCCAAGTATTATATGATATAAAAAGTTGAAACCTAATGAATTAAAGTTTATATGGCAGGTAGCTAATCTAAACTTCGATTCAGACTACTTTGATTTATTCCTTCAAATAAATGTCTAAGATATTGTGATTAAAAACATAATTTTATTTTAAGCTAAAAGGCTACATAGAATTTTAGAGTAGGGCCTTTCCCTAGAACGTTTATTAGGTTCTGCATGAAAAGGCAGCAAATGTTTGACAGTCTTGGTGAATCTTCTTAACCTCGGCTAATCATCTTTTGATACCCACGTGCAATTCATTCCGATACTCTCCATTTATCACCCGTGGGATATTACACTAGATTTGCGTCATTTCTATTATGCCCCAATGCAGCGATATCATGAAGGGAACACTATCCAACTGCAATGCTAGTTTCATGCAAATGTGATTTGATAAGACGTTAACGTTAGCTGTATTTTGTTCTGATTTGTTCAAATAATTTCCCACGGTTGATGTATGGAGAATATCAGAATTGACACTCGTGGGTATCATGCAATGTTGCTAATTGGCTCTGTAGAGAAAGGCATTTTAGTATTCTCTATGTATCTATCCAACAATAAATGAACATTTTTGTATAATATTTTACTATTCACTATATAACTAGGGTAGTTTAGTTGTGAAACTCTCCTTTATTGTCACATTTACAAACTTTTGTAAATCTTGTACTAAAACAAACAAAGACTAAAAATTGACATCTTAATGCAATATACATGTAGTATTCTTTTACATTCTAAAATACGGGTGTCATTTGGGCTTCAAGTATAAACATATTTTATTGGTTTATGTATTACAAATTAGCAAAGGGATGGGGTCACAAGTTCTAACAACATCAATTAAAACCCTTCCTGACAAAATATGTATTTATGTACAAATATTGATTGATTGGACCGCGCATTTGAGTTAGACTATGTTTTGTATACATGCACTCTAAACATTTTCTATATTTATATGATTTAAAATCAGGGTTTGTATTTTTCAGCAAATAAACGTAAGAAAACAGTCGGGTATCTTTGATTTCTTTAGACTTTACTCTAGAGTACATTGTTTCCAAATTAAATTTCCACCTTAACAATTAACCCAATCACTGATCATACAGATAAAGTATAGTACCTATCTTTATTCACATCAGGGGTCTTCCTCGACTGAGTGGTCTAAAGTACCTTCTCAAGATCACTTACCTCTCATCACTAAGGTTGCAGGTTCGAGTCCTGCTCACTTCAAAAACTTTATGTGAGAAAGTTTGTCAGTTACTTGCGATAGGACAGTGGTTCTACTCAGATTCATTCTGAGGTCTTCCTCCAGTAATAAAACTGGATATGCCATGTATAACCTGAAATGTGTTGAAAATGATATTAAATCCCATTATTCACACCAATTGAATTGCAGTGGATAGAGTGTTTGATCCAGACCTGACTTATGACTCCGGGCCCGATAAGCTCAGTCGGTTATGCATCTGACTATCAATCCAGGGGTCGTGAGTTAGAATCCATGCTGGCAACAGTCTCCGTGATGATTAATATATGACATTGTGTCTCATTATCATTCATCTCTCACCACTGATTCAAGTTGGAAAGTTATCAGTTACTTATGGAGATGGAGTGTGCTTGAGTACTGGTTAATTCCAGGAAACAGTGTCTAGGTTAACTGATCGTCTGCTAGCCCTCGATGGCATAAAAATGACACTAAATATTCAATCAATCTATGGACTTACGACCTCATAGATTCAACGCTGAGTACTGGTATTACCATGGAAATAGACTCGAGAGCAATTCATAATAAACTCTGAGCTTTCTTCATAATCATTCTTAAATAAATTAGTGTAGACTTCTGTCTTTTTTAAAGCTACATATAAACAGACTCAAGAGTGATTCATGAAAATTCTGAGCTTAATTTGCAGCCATGATGAATAGATCCTTATAAACTTTTTTAAATATAAAAGCTACATATAAACTCAATATTTACATTATAAAATGTTATCTAGATGAATATCACAAAAGCAACGGTGCTTACTGGGTGACAGGTTTAGCAATTTTTATATAAATTGTAATGTTTAGGTAGGAATTCAGTCAAAGTTTACCTTGATGTGTTAGCAAGAGTATTAAGCTATTAAGAAGATGTTGTTGTATGGTGGTTAGCATTGCTTTCAACAATTTTTCAGTTATATTGAAATAGTGTCAACTTGAGCAAGTATTCTAAGCACTGCCACACTGGAGTATCGTGCTGCAGACCCATGGTATGATACCCCACCCAGTCACATTATACTGACACGGGGCTGACTAGAACTTTCCTCTAAATGCTGAGTGCCAAGCAAGGCATCTTTAAGTAGTGTTTTTAAAGTTTTTGGTATGACCCGGTCGGGGATCAAACCCGCAACCTTCCA
This sequence comes from Panopea generosa, assembly GCA_029582155.1. NCBI lineage: Eukaryota > Metazoa > Mollusca > Bivalvia > Adapedonta > Hiatellidae > Panopea > Panopea generosa. The sequence continues at coordinate 11,066,005 of CM055896.1, read as the reverse complement.
CAAGCAAGATGAACACTGTACTCCTAGACCAACGCTGTGTGTATAACAAAGATAAAAGGAATGTTTAAATAAAATGTTCAGCTATTCTTAAATTTCTATTCTTATCTTTCACTAACATCAGTAATGGATACTTTGTTTTGCTTCTGTGATGTAACTATATAGAGTAACCTTTCTCATATATAGTACAGTAATTAAGATATCCCATCTTATAAGATGAATAGTTTTTATAAAAGCAGCTTCAAAAAGGCTGATATATTTTCTGTCAAACAGATCCATCAAATTTTGGTGCCACCTACTAAATGTTCTTTTTCCATCAAAAGGAAAGTGCAGTTTACCTTTCCCTCAAAGTTACGACATTGCGTCTCATTTTCATTTGTCTCTCACCACTGATTCAAATTGGAAAGTTATCAGTTACTTACGGAGACGGGGTGTGCTCGAGTATTGGTTAATCCCAGGAAACAGTGGTTAGTTTAACTATCATCTGTTAGCTCTCGATGGCATAAAAATGACATTAAATATTCAATCAATTAAACCCTCAAGGTTTCTTTTTCTAAATTACGCAGTTACATGTACACTAATTTTCTTTTCTCTCTTGGGTCACCTGTCCCTTTTCCACTATTTCATCCTCATTCTTATTTTAAAGATAGTTTTCTTTTTTCAAGCTAGAAATCACCAATCTTTGTTTGCTATCTGAGAACACTTCACTGTAACAGTTTACCCATCTGGGCTCACATGTGCTCTGCCCATCTTGGGTCACTGATCTTGCAGGTATACATAATTATTAATGAAAGAGATACAGAAATGTTTACTATAATACTATGTACATTATTAATTTTATACAATAAATACCTATAAAGATGTTTTGATATGGATTCAATGTAACTTGAAAATCTGGGCTTAGCTGAGCTTTACACAAGTGCCTGTTACTTTAAGAATTGATACAAACCTAGATTGCTGGACTAAGCTAACTCAGTTGGTAACATGCCTGACTGTTAATCTAGGCGTTGTTTTTTTGAATTCCTGACCAGCCATTGCCTCTATGATGTCTTTGATACACTCGGGTCCCATTGTAATGCGGTCCGATATAACGCGAAACTCATTATAAGGCAGTTTTTCTATGATTCTCAGAATTAAAATTCATTAAAACCCTGCAATATAATAATCAATGAATTGATTGAAAATCTCAACTAAATCGCCAAATGTTTGAGAGCTTTTACGTTTTGCCAAACTGTGACCATGTATTTGTCCATCAATTACACCTTGATAACTCAGACTTAAATGACAGTAAGTTCTTTTGTTATAAATAACATCATTTTTAATTGATTTACGCTGACAAACAATGGTCTGTCATATTTATAACACATTATCGCGTGTCTGTTTACGGTACTTTGACCGGAAACAATATTGCTAAATAACATAGTGCATTGCACCTTGGGATATTTATAACGCGGTTCCGCTTATATAGCAGTTTGATTCTGTGGATCCCGGCTACTGCGTATAACGGGACCGGAGTGTATACAGCCGTGAGTCTACCACCTCTGCATGTTTGCGGGGACTTATAAAGATAAGGTGTGTCAAATAGTGGTTAACCACCTTGTGGCAATGTCTGCCATTGTATAACTGAAATAATGTTGAAACAAGGTGAAAAAAAAAACTCGTACAAACCAAACAAGCATCAAACATTTGTTGCATCCAATAGACAGTATTCAGAACCATCTCCATTTACCGTGTTTGTTTGTTTGTCCATATTGACTTTGATATTACCTGTTTTATTTAAGACTGTATTCCTTATTATAACTTAAATATTGTGCTTTAGTGTATTGAATGTTGCTTCCATTTTATGTTTTTAATTTTTTCAAACAAGTCATGGGTAGGAGCAAAAGTGGCCTTTTAAGACATGTTGTTACTTAATACAGGTTAGTTTACTCTGAATTTGTAGAAATGGGAAATAGCAGATGTGGTTGCTTAAGACAAAAGATGTAACTGCTTACACAGGTTTGATTGTATCTTTGTGTATATACACTTTACAACTTTACACAATATGTACCAAGTTTCACAGATATTAACTAAGCTGAGCAAATACCGAAAATGATAAATTGTTAATATTTGAAAAAATTAAGTTTATTTTACTTAAAAATATGTACATTTTCTTATGTTTTGAGTTTCTGATTATTTATTCTTGCTAGGTTAATGTAGTTGAAACTTGGTATAGTTAATGCAAGCGAAGTTTATTAAAATGTACATGTTAATGTAAAATCCTTTCACCACCCACTAGATTTGAGCCAGATTCGACCAGTGTATGCTCCTAAAGACTTTCTAGAAGTAATCATGGGTCTACAGAATCCCAACTATGTTGCGGGAGATTCAACAGGGTGTGTACAACGTTTATCTTTTCATATTTTGTAATGTTTATTTCTGCAGTATGGAAACCTTACATTTTTATGTTATTTCTAGCATTTTTTATACATGTAAAAAGTACATTTGTCGCAGATTAGGCCAGTGTACTTGATTTCATCTCCCTAAATTGTTTGATAAGCTATACCTTTGTCTTTGGATGATAAAACTATGGGGCAGGGGTAGTTAATTAGTGAGACTGATGATCGCTCATGCCAGAGGTTGCGGGTTCAATTCCAAGTAGACTTGAGAGCAGTTCATATAAGCTTTAAACTTTCTTCGCCATTGAGCTAAAATAAATTAAACTAAACTAATTATGGTACATACCGGTAATGATATAAAAAAGTTAATGGTATTTAAGATATACTGTGTCTTAAATAGGTAATTTGGGTTGAGCCAGGAATCAAACTTATGACCCAATCTCAAACCAATGACTCTCAATACTGGTTTTACCGAGGAAGTGGTCCATTGAGCAGTTCATATAAGCAATCAAAGAAAAAAAATTGATATACATGTAAACTAGATAATTATGCATATGATGGATTTGGAGTTCATACATGTATCTTAAAGGGAGCAGTAGGATGCTAAATCTACAATACATAAGTTTGCATATTAAGGATGTTATTTTTTGTGTTATTTCTCTGTTTCAGGACATCTACGCTATGGGGTCTTGTACAACTACCATTACGCCTTAATGAAATTAACAGACTGGTGAGTTTAAATTTTAGTAATTTCTTCTGAGATTACAACACCTTTCAATGTAATGAACAAGAGATCAAAGTTCAAGATCATGATCGCCCGGTGATAAAAACACTTCATGTAGAATACTCATTTAGACATTCAATTGGGAGTTTTATTTAAAGTTTATATCTGTCTGAGAGTGGCATAGACTTCTATCTCAAATAATTACTGTGATTATGACATTTTAGTTAAGTGCTATTGGTGGATTGTATACATGTGCCAGTATGGTCTTGTTGTCATAGGAATAGATTGATGGATTGATTGATTGATTGAATATTTAACATCATTTTATGCAATCAGGAGCTAACAGATGGTCAGTTAACCTAACCTCTGTTTCCTGGGATCCTGAAAGGTTAACCAGTACTCGAGCATACTCCATCTCCGCAAATATCTGATAACTTTCCACTTGACTCAACAGTAAGAGATGAATGATAATGAGACACAATGTCATGTATCAATCATCACGGAGACTGTTGCCGGGCAGGGATTCAAACTCATGACCCCTGGATTGATAGTCAGACACGTAACCAGCTGAGCTAATCGGACACGGCTATATAGGAAAAGAAACACTTGCAAATCACTAAAAGGCAGATATAAGCCACAGACATTGCCACCTGGGTTGTACCTGATTGTCGCACCAAAGGACAATACTATCTTCTGTTTAGTGGAGCACATTGTCCAGTGGTAGAGCATAAAACCCATGATCAGGGTTTGTGGGTTCAATCCTCCGCCACAGCTATGTGTAGTGTCTTTGAGCAAGACACTTTATCTGCATATGCTTTGTACTGGTTCTACATAGGAAGACTTCGAGAGTGATTTGTTTAAGTTGTAAGAACTTGTTTGACATTTGATGTAAAATTAAATATGTTTAAAATGCTATGAATGATGCATGCATGCATGTTTCTTCTCCCATTTATATATACCAGGTTAACACAGTCTGTAGCTCTATCATCTCACTGATACAACTTTGGTTCACAACCAGTACCTGTGTTGTACCTGTAATACAGAAGGTTTTCTGGTCGCCGCATTAGACATGTCTGTTATTCCCTGGGTTTTTGTTTTTCCTATATTAATAAAACATCCTTAATCCAAACAGCTAAAAGTGATTTATAAACAGCAGTGTGGATTTTTTTGTAATTAATATGTACTAAATAATGCTTATATATGTACATATAAGTTGTTTATTTGTCAAAGGACAGTGGTTTCACTTACATGTAGATTCCTGGCTAGCTCAAATGGTAACATGTCTTGCTGTCAATCCAGAGGTGGTGAATTTGAATCCATGCTGGGTCACTGTCTTTATGATAGTTGATTATTGACTTTGTTGTACAGTCATAAGTCTCCCACCTTTGAGTATGTGGAGAAGTAGTCAGTGACTAGCAGAGATAAGGTGTTTGTGATATTGGTTAACTGCCAAATGGATCCCAGGAATGTTTATTAGGTGCACTGACCAAAATTATATAAGGCCATTATAAATTTATTGCTAGATTATCATCCATTTTTTTTTTAAAAACGCGGAGGTGGGAAGGGTTTTATTTTTAAATTTTTATTTTTATCTTTAAAATTGATAAAAAAAATTTTTTATGAAAATAAAAAGGGTCTGGGCGGTATGAAAATTGGGGGGTGGGTGGGGATGGTAATCTTACAATGAATTTATTATGGCCTAACTGAAATACTTTTGAAATAAAGCTGCCAAACACTAAACAAACAAACACACAAACAAATCTACTCAGATTAATTTTTACTCAGATTCATTCAGAAGTTTTCTTCCACCATAAAAAAAATAGATGCAATATATATCATGTATTAATAATAGTTATTTATACCTTACCAAAATGTTTTTCTTTATTTTTTAGAGAATTCTGTTCAGTGAGATGGCAATCAACCAATGTCAAACTGGAGTGGATGACAACAGCGAGATACCACCAGAAATGTTTGATACGGAGCGTGTCAGACTGGGCAAGAAAGGTGTGTACCTAATCCTCACTAACTCACTGAGTAGACTGAATTAGAACTGGTTAACTTGCCTTACGGACTATTGTTATAAACATTACACACGTAAGATAATACCGCTGTCTATGGCATCGAGAGTGATGTGCTTAAGCTCTATTCATAGTGCTGTCATTTTTATGATATTTTTATTATATTTTATATATACATGTGTATACATTGTATATATATATATATATTGTATGATGAAAGGAACTGAATATTGTTTAAGTCAATAAAATGACTTACATATTGTACAAGATACAAAATTTATTGTGATATACTAGTAAGGCCTTCAGGCCATAACATTCATCCATACTTTATGGGAAAAAAGCTGTTTAACTCTTACTATCGACTTTAGCCTGTCACATGCAATAGCTTTTTTTGTTATGAAATAAACTAGACGTAAAACGATATCTAGATTTATATTCTGTAATTTAAAAATGTTTTAATTTCGAAGATGTATCTTAATACACATGACAAACACTTGAAACAAAGGAGGGTTAAGAACCATTTTTAATTAAAATATTTGGAAAATGACAACTTTGTATTTAGCATCAACAAAGTTTGGGTAATGGATAACACATGGCGAAATCCCACTGAGTCTCACGTTTGTGTGTATTTATCTATTAAATATAAGGCCACCTATAACTTTTCTGATGTGGAATTTTGTTTGGTTTTCTTTCACAAACTACTATTCTCTGGGTTTTGTTTCAGTAATTGCAGCTAACCACTGCCCTCTAGCCCAGGAGTATGCAAAGAAGGGATGCCCAGTCAGTCTCCGGGGAGACCTTTATTGCCAGATACTTGGTATAGAGGTGGATGAATTTGTAAGTGGATTTTCAAGTTATGTTGACCTATTTATCTTAAACAATATCACTCAAATAAAGTAAATATTATTATATGAAATAACAATGATTCTTTTTAAAGTTTATGGTGAATAAAGTTTTGCAACCGTATATTGTCAGAGGATTGGAATTAACTTAAATAAGCAATACCTAATTAACTGGAACCAACATGTATATAATAAATGGTGTAGAATTTAATCTTAGTGGTTTACCATAGCATCATACTATGTTTCATCTCACACTATCAAATAATTAGATAAAAATAGATTGATGACTATTTCAGAAATGGTGTGAAATATTTGTTTGTTTGAATATTTAGTGTAATTATTATGCCATCGAGGGCTAACAGATAATCAGTTAACTTAACCACTCTTTCCTGGAATCCTGAAAAGTTAACCATTACTTGAGCACATTCATTTCAGCAAGTAATGATAACTTTCTCACATGAATCAGCGGTGAGAGATGAATGACAATGAAATGTAATGTTGTATATCATTCATCACAGAGACTTTGGTCAGGTGAGGTTCAAACTCACGAGCTTGAGGATAAACACAGAATCTTAATTGTTTCACTTGCTCTGTATCTCACTCTTATGTACTACCGACTGAGCTAACCTGGCCCGACTATTAGTGTAGAATGTGACCTCTGTAGCTTACCATAGCAGTAATTCTATATTTTATCTCACATTAAGACAAGATTAAAATAGACAGATGTCCATTTCAGGATACTTTATACTATGAACAACTGAAGGCCAATGTTATTGCCCATGATCTCCTAGTTGATAGCCTACTGTATAAGGTATGTTCATTAATGCATGTTGTTCTGTTTTTTATATTTTTTTTTTAAGTTTTTTTTTTAATGCCACTTTAACCACATTTCATATTATATATAGCATATTCAGTTTTACTGGTGGAGGAAGATCTCAGAATGAATCTGAGTAGAACCACTGTTTTTCCGTAAATGACTGAAACTCGCATAAAATATTTGGACTGAATGGGACTCCTACCTACGACCTTAGTGGTGAGTGGTAAGTGATCTCAAGATGACACCTTAGACCACTTGGTCACAGAGAATCCTTGTGTTCTGACGATGATGTTGATTGATATGATTTTTATACTTTAACGTGAAGTTGTTGAAAAGGTATATACACGTGAAAGTGTTTCATATTTCTGTGTTTTGGTGTACCCAATAATTGTAACTTCTAAGTAATTACTAATTTTACCCATATTCAACATTGGTTTTGACGATGATATATTAACATTGAACTTAATGGTTATATGAAAAATGCTCACTTTTGTAGATGTGGTCAAGACATGGTCTCTCTAATGCATTTATTTTACAAGTAGTTTTTATAATTTTATAAATACATATATTTTACAAATGGTGTTATAACTGCATGAATGTTAAAATCTCTTCTTTGACAAATAATTAATGTGACGTTAATGATACAGAGTCAAAAAAGCTAGGCTCTTTTTTTAATTTTATTTGCACAAAACATTGAATATTAATGTCAGCTTTCTAAATGTTTACAGTGAGTTCTATTGTTTTTACAGGATGTGAAATTAACTGCTACAAATGATGACCAGTATTTTGTTTTTGAAGATTTCCTTTATCAGGTAATATAAGTTTCCTTTATCAGGTAATACAAGTTTCCTTTATCAGGTAATACAAGTTTCCTTTATCAAGTAATACAAGTTAACTTATATGTGCTGGTACTTGTTCCTGTTGAATTCTTCATTTGACATTCTCTCCATGATTAAAATCTAACAAATTCTGAATAAAATTTTTGAATGTTTTGAATGTTACTAACATAAATTTGAATTCATTTTACAGATAAATGAGTATAACAAATGAAAAAAAAAATGAAAAATACTATGTAAATTTATTTTTGAAGTATTTAATAAAAGAAATTTATTTTTCCAATCACTTAACATGTAAACAAATGCAAATCAATTATATTGATATACGTTTTATATTTGTAACACTGTTGTCACTTTTCACTTTATATGATATAAATGTAACTATGTACTATGGGTCGGAGGCCTAGATTGCTTAATAAAACATTGTCATTGTCATTGTCAATTAAATGCAACTACTTGCTTTGTAAAGGTATTTATGTAAATGTAGCTATTACTTTATTAGATACATGTATGTGGTAAAACCAGAATTACTATTCAGAGTTCCACGTCCATTTATTACTTGTTTTGATTTATTTTTCTGTTTATTTAAATGTGAGTTTATATATGGCATATGCAGTTTTATTGGTGGAGGAAGACCTCAGAATGAAACTGAGTAGAACCACTATCCTTCAGCAAGTAGCTGGCAAACTTTCTCACATAAAGTTTCAGGAGTGAGCAGAGCTCGAACCTATGACCTTAGCTGTGAGAGGTAAAAATGAATCTGAGTAGAAAAACAACCCATCTGTAAGTAACTGGCAATTTTTTGAAGGGAGTTGGGTTCAAACCAACAACCTTAGTGGTAAGGGGCAAGGGGTCATTAGATGATAGCATCTTAGATCACTCTGCCATGGAGAACCCTTATTTTGAGTCATACATGTAGCATTGTGTTCAAGTCAAAATATAAGTTGTTGATTAGAACTAATACTGAGTGATTTTAACCATTGTCAGGGCAACACAGTTTTGTCATCAACATGGAGTTTCATAGCTATAACTTTTCTTCATTGCAAAAGTAATTTGATACATGGCATACAATTAGGCATTTTATGTAAAACCAAAGTTCAAATCTTATTAGCAACTCTGCAAATTTGTAACATTTGCCTTTGGCTTATTACAAAAAAAGCACAGGTATATGACAAAGATAATAATACATATACAGTCAAACCTGTGTAAGCGGCAACCTTTATTAAGCAGCCACTTGTCTTAAGTAGCCACATTTGTTATGTCCCATTTCTAGACTTTCAAAGCAAATTATCTTGTATTAAGCAACAACCTTAAAAGACAACTTTTGCTCCTTCCCTTCACTGGCTGCTTAAGACAGGTTTGACTAGTGAAATATGACCAGAGTACAGATATATCCAAATTATTTTATATTTATTTATTTTATTTATGAATTTTATATCATTAGTTCTGCTTTTTATATCTATAATAAGAATAGGTTTGGTTATTTGTAAAATGAGCATTTAAAAAAAAAGAAGATTTTTTTCTGTGTTGTCTATGGGTTTCACCATAATCATCTGGAATATCTTGTTTCAGATTTAAGTTTCAGCTTGAGGATAAGTAAAGAATCTTACTTGTTCCACCTTCTCTACATCTTACCTAGTTATTACTTATTTACTTTATTTTGCAAACAAGTTCGTTCAACTAATAGAAATCACGCTCAGAGTCTTCCTGTGTAGAATCAGTACTAAGCAAAGTTTGGTGCTCTACCAATGGACCACGCACTCCACATCTTATCTGATTGCGATAACTATTAGGAGCCACAGTTAATCAACTATTGTCAAAAGAATATTAGTTTGCTGAAATTCTATAAGTTTAACTTTCTTAATTTTCAGATTTTATTGCCATTCACCCGAGATACAGAAGTTTTAAAACACTTCAGTTTGAACAGTGCATCACCACCAAAGTCATATATAAGGGGTAAACTGGGAGTAGAAGAATTTGCAGTCATATATCCACCAAATGGAGTCATACCTTTTCATGGATTTGCAATGTATGGTATGTAAAAAATAAAATCAACTAACTACATTTAGGTTTTCATGACATTTTATTAGCTCGTCTTTTGAAAAAAACAAAGATCTATTGTCATGACACTGGTGTCAGCATCGTTGTTGTCACCGTCATCTGCCAGTTAAAGTTTTATGTTTAGCTCAGCTTTTTCTCTGTTTCTGCACTACTCATGTTATGGTGAGTAAACTTCATAAATATATTCATAGTATGTTATAGAAACAATGTATATAGCTAAGATACCAAAATTTCCATACTTTGGGCTCTAAAACCCTAGGTTACATTTTTTTTGTATTGCTTGGGTTTGATTTTTTGTTATTTTTAAAACTATTTTATTTTTCAGCAGTGTTGATCACTGCAAAAATGATTATACGGGAAAGGGACTACTTATTAATCCTCATTTCAGTTTTTCAAATAATAAATATATGCAAGCAGAATCAAACTAAATAACAGAAATATATTGCAAACATTGTAATACTATTATGTCATTTTTTATAAAATGTTGCATCAAATAAACAAACACTACAATAATATCAATAAAATTAGGAAGGCGTATGAATATGTCTTAACCCTTTACTCCATAGATAGGCGTTTTCCCGCACCAAACACAGAAAACCTTTGAAAACAGTGCAGGAAGAGTTCAGATTGCTTGTAACGAGCAATCTGAACACTTCCTGCACTGTTTTCCACTCTGTCAGTTAATATAAACATAATTCACCACATAATTCAAAAGTCTTCTATATTACGTGTCCAAAGGCTTCTATATTGGAGGTGTCAAAAGGCGTTTATATGAAGTAAAGGGTTAAAGACCGGCTAAGTACTTTCAGGTACTCTGATATTAAGAAGAAGTATTTTGAAGCAGTTTCTTAATAGCTAACATGATGTTGTGTTTTTCATTTTCTGATATAAGATACTCTATAAGTACCCAGGGTTCTCTGCAAGAAGGAATGCAAGTGCTGGGGCAAGAGTGCGAAAACACCTTCAACACATTTTCAAGCGCTGTATAAGACACTCATTGAAATATATCATTAGTAAATCTTGCATTCATCAGTTAAAGTCATCGTATTTAGTTTAATATTAGGCATTAACAAGAGAAAAGATATGAAAAAAAAATATAATGATTTAGAGGAAAGTAAGCTTTTGCAAAATTTTGTTAAATAATTGAAGTGCTAGTGGAATACCATTTCTTATAGTCAAGCGCTGGACTCCTGTGTTTAAATGGCATGTCTATGCGCACAAAATGACCTAATTATGTGTCAACGTACCATAAAACACCATTCATTCATTCATTAAATACCATGTGGGGAAGCCTGGTACAGGCTATATTGTCAATTAGCAATTTTTATTTAAACTGTACATTTTTTATTAATCAGGTTGTCTCCCCTGCATTATAATTTTTCTGCTCACAATAAAAATAATCCTAAATAATTTAAGCAATCCCTAAATAATTATAATCAATTTCCTTAATAATTTTAAACTATTCCATAATTAAGTTTAACTATTCCCTAAATTATTTGAAACTTTCCCTGAATAATTTAAAGAATTCCCTAAATAACTAAATAAAAATCTCTAAAATATTTTAAACTAATTGCAAAAAATAACTTTAAACAACTGTCTTAATTAATTTTAAGTATAAGTAATTTTGAATTATTTCCTTTTTAAATACATAGCTATTTAAATAAAACAAAGCAGTATCCAGTATCTGGCAAAGTGACTTAAAGATTATTTCTGAAAAAATTTACACAACTGTTTAAAATATACAATATTTCATGCTTGCACAGCTAGGTTAACTGATCATCTGTTAGCCCCCACTCCTTCCAATGACATCAAACTAATGCTAAATATTTATTGTACAGCTAGTCTTACATAATTTATGTTATACTTTCAGTGGCACCATTATGCTTCCTGTACAAAGAACCGGTGAAACTGTATTACGTGTTTAGAGAAATCTACACGAGATATTTCTTCCGCCTCCATAGCATATCATCACATCCTCAGGTATGGTAAACATATCCTCAGTAGACAATAAATAGAGGATCTCACATGAGTGCTGATTTATTATTGAATTTATGAAATGAGTTGAAAAAAATATATTATTTGAGGCTCTGCCAAGCATAATAACATTTTTCCGAACGAGTTTAATAAATTGAATAATAAAATGAGCATGAATGTAAGATTCATTTTATCACTCAGGAAAATTTTACATTTAATCTCCCATTTATTTTACAAATCACCTCTGTAAGGAATGAGAACAAATCTGGCATATTAGTTTCCACGAGTCATCATATGCTATAACCTCTCAAAATAATGTCATTTAACCATGACAAATACACCTTCATATGTATATCCGGGCAAGGTGGAAAGTTCTTCAGCATTTTACGTATGAGCGCTGATTTATATATGGAAAACACGAATTGAATTGGAAGTGATATTACACTAGGTTAATATAAAAAATATGTTGTGTATTTATCAGACACCTCAACCGTAACTTGTGTGATAAACTAAATTGTGTAAATGAATGTTTATCAGGTCTCTTTTGATTAAAACCATGAACCCATTTAAACTCTAGAAACACTGACAATCAGTTTATAGATTTAAAATATTAAAGTAAGAAAGTTATCTGTTACTTAGTTTAAACAATATATTTTATTCACATAAGTACATATATTTAGAATACATTTAACAATGAAGCAATAAAGTCATACATCTAACACATTATGTGGAAAGGATTCAGAAAAAAGCTTTTGAAGCATGTGTGAATCTGTTACTTGTGGTGATGGGTGTGCTTGAGTTCAGGGTAATGTACGGAATTCCAGGAAAGAGTTGTTTAAGATTAAATGATTGTCTTTTAGTCCTCGATGGCATAAACATGATGCTCAATATTCAAACTAACAAACAAAATAAAAACAAAATCAGATTTTAATGAACAACATTGTATTAATATCATGCTTTTATTATTTGTCAAACATTGCTGAATTTCGATTTTGCTTGGATCACTCAAATATTGTTCAAAGCTTCATTCTCACTGATGGCTTTGTGTTGTCCGTTTTAGCTCTCCGGGACGAAGTCCAAGAGCTATTGCCATGACACTGGCGTCATCGGCGTCGTCGTCTGTAGACACCTAGGTTAAACTTTTGCGTTTAAGTTTAAGATATCAATGCAACCACTCATCCGATGTGAATGAAATGGAACACACAGAGACAAGAACCATAACTCTGGATTGCATTTTGGAACAGTTATGGCCCTTTTTGGACTTAAGCAACCAGAGGCGAGCTTTGTTGTCTTCTGACAACTCCTGTTCATATCATTTTGCTCCAATAAAAAGAAACCTCATTTACTAGTAACACTTATTTACACTAAACATTTTTTACAAAATTAATGTTAAATGAATTTTAAAGCAAAATGCAGTGATTAGAATGTCTTATTTACATGCATTATAAAAAATATAGGGTATTTATTTGCCATATCAATCTCAATATCGTTATTTAACACTTAATGTGTGTATCCATGGTTTTGTATTTCCTCTAGGGTATAGTCTGTCTCAGCTTGTTGTTTGAGACCCATCTACAGACACACGAAGCCGAGCTCTTCTTTCATCTCAAATCTGTTGGCTGTCAACCGTAAGTGCCTATGTGTTCGAAAAAAAAAAATCAACAACAAACGTTGTTTAATATTGTTATTAGACATTTGTTATACATGTACTTACATATTTTCGTGAAATGAAATTGATAAAATATTTTCAATTTTTTAAATATTTTGAGAGTTTAAATATATTTTATTGTTTTTAATATATGCGCTAAAGGGTTTGGCCATAAGTCCAACTCACATTATTTGCAGCATCTGCCTTTCATATTTATCCTGAATTACAAATACTCAATATGACATTTGAAGGTAAACACCATATTGTTAACAAAAACAGTTTGGTTGGATTTGATTTGAAAGTTGTTTTTATTTCAATTGTATTTATCAATGATGTAGATCTTTTTGCGGGTGAGTGCATCGCTGAATGTAATGCTCATGTAATATAACTGATCAGCTTCAGTCTCAGGGGCCGGACCCGGTTAGCTCAGTCGGTAACTAGTCTGGCTTTCAGTCTATATAGGGGTTGTGAATTGGAATCCCAGCCCGGCAGCACTCTCCGTGATGATTTATATCAGACATTGTGTCTTATTATCATTCTCCTCTAACAACTGATTCAAGTGGGAAAGTTATCAGTTTACTTGCGGAGATGGGGTGTGCTCGTGTACTGATTAACCTTTTAGGATCCCAGGAAACAGTGGTTAGGTTAACTGATCGTCTGTTAGCCCTTGACTGCATAAAAGTGACGCTAAATATTCAATCAATCAATCAATCAATCAATCAATCAATCAATCAATCAATCAATCAATCAATCAACTTCAGGGAAGACATTGGAAATGTTAAACATTGATAAAATGATGCTCATGTCATTCCATTATGGGTTTTATTGGAGTCAGTTGTTGAAACATACCTTTTACATTTTTCAGATTGAAGATAGCATTCAAGTGGTTGGTGAGAGCCTTTTCTGGGTACCTTTCAAGTGACCAAGTGTTGTTACTCTGGGACAGGGTACTAGCATCAAACTCTTTAGAGATCTTACCAGGTACATGGGACTGTTGTGCTTTTCTTAGTTGTTCCATTTATGTTGTCTGGTGATGACTCCTTTTTTCTGGAAATCTGTCTACCTGTTGTATATAAAACAGAACATCTTGATGTAGCTGTCATAATGTTTTATTACCAATACATCCTACGGTTACTTCTGAAAACTAGATATTCTATACACATTTTATCTTTTACTCTGAAGGCAGTTATGTTTTATATTTTATTATATGCTTGGATTCATATCCAGTCAGTTCAGTTATCACAATTATTTAAAAAACTATTACAAGCTCATGGTTCACAGGCCATTACATTAATTTTTCATTTTACTTGTCCAGTCAGACAAGTATTTCTAAAATCTGCATGTCCTAACCAAAAACAATGAGCACATGGTTCAGTCATAGAGCATCCAACCCTGAATTTGAGGGTCATGGGTTCGATCCTCTGCCACGGCTATGTGTGGTGTCCTTGAGCAAGACACTTTTTACCAGGAAGAATTCGAGTGTGCTTTGTATGAGTTTTAATAACTTATTTCACAATCGAAGTAAAATAAATAAGTTTACACAACACAAACTCATTAACCATAGACATAAACCGATCATATGTTTTTAATAAAATTAATGAGTAAGAGTCTAAATGTAATGTTATTTGTATGTTGCAGTGTTGGCCGTTGCAATATTCTCCTTCAGAAAGTCCAACCTCATGAAAGTCCAATCATACAACGCTGCCGAGGTAAGTGTTGTAGCGAAACTTTACATTTATTTGTACTGTTTGATGAAAGAAAACATTGTTCTTCATAATATTGCGCAATCCAATCACATACAACATATTCTCGGGTGTGGAGTGCATGGTCCAGTGGTAGAGCACCGAACCGATGATCGGAGGGTCGTGGGTTCGATCCTCCGCCACAGCCATGTGTGGTGTCCTTGAGCAAGACACTTTTCTGCATATGCTTAGTACTGGTTCTAACCAGGAAGACTTTGAGCATGATTTGCCTAAGTTGTAATAACTTGTTTTACAATCAAAGTAAAATAAATAAGTTTAAACTAAAAAATTCTCGGGTCACGATATAATGCAGTTCCAGGGAACCAGTTGGAAAAAGTGTAATTTCGTGATTTAGTTTAGATTTTTAAATTAATTCATCAATTGTTATAACAAGATTTTTTCATAAATCTGGTTGAAAATATCAATACTTATTTTAAATTGGGGAGCCATAGAAAAAACATATTATAACGAGTTCCCCATTGTGTCTGACTGTGCTAATTGTTCATTTTATTCTGCAGGCTGTGTTAGCTGACTTGACAACTCTCCATGTCATTCCCTTGATACAGCTGAGTTTGTTCTCAAAGTGAAACCTGCTCGTGGTGGTGATATATAATTGGAACCATGACGAACATTAACATGAAAACTCGGCTCTAAGCTCTATAAACATGGAAAAACATGCATGAGATCAGCGGTATCATCAGTTATCACATCTGGATGTTTTTTTTGTCAAGAGAGATTGAATTTTATTTAAAGTTGTGGATTTAACATTGCTTAAGCACAAATTTAAGGTATAATGACATTATGAATGTTAAATGGTACTGGATATGGGTGAAAAAAACTGAAAGAGAATCATTGTACAAGATTTGGAATTGTGTTTTTTATATTGCGTAATTAATCATTGTTAATAATTATGATTAATAATATAACGAAGAGTGGAAAGAAATCTTGATGCATTTAATAATGAAAGTGTTTGTTATCAGTTGGATAATAAATAGAAAATAATTGTTTATTTTTGTGAAATATTTTTTTTTTTGTGAATCAAAAGCAATAAAATAAACATGTGATCATTTCATTGTTTGGTTATAAATAAGTTTAATAATCCGATGAGAAATCAATATTTCATCAAAAATTATAAAATTAAAAAAATATTATCTTCAATGAAGCCGCATCTTCAATTTTTTTGAGAAAGTATTTGACACTCACATGTGGAAAGGTCATGGAAACATGAGTTGGCTGAATGGGTGCTTCATGACTTATTTCTTGGCCCCGTTTTCACAAACATACCTAAGTCTGTTATTTTACTTAAACTCAAATACATGTAGCTATTAAGATTAAGTAAAATAACACATTTAAGTTTTTTCGTGAAAATGGGGCCTGGTGATTATAAGTTTTCTACACTAATATAACAGATTGATACAGAAAATATAATTTTATCAGCATACAGAAAAACCTTTCTATTTTTTATTATTACCTGATAAAATTTAAATGTAGCATTTGTTCTTTTCACATTCTCAAAAATGTCAATAAAAAAGGAAATAATCAATTAAGACGTTCTCTGTTTTTTTATCACAAATATGGCAATTCCACATACCAATGAATATCCCTAAACCTATTGTGAGATATACATGTGCTTCGAGAAATATACATGATTGTTAATGTGTTGAGTTTCTAAGATTTCGTATATCAATATAAATATTATTTCGGATGAACAAATCACTGCAAAAGTCTGTATGAAATTACAATTAAGAAACGGATCCTCCATGGCAGAGTGGTCTAAGGTGCCGCCTTAAGACAACATACCTCTCACCACAAAGGTCATATGTTGGAGTCCATTGCTCCAAAAACTTGATGTGAGAAAGTTTGCCAGTTATTTGCTGAAGGACGGTGGTTCAACATTCTTATTCTGAGTTTTTCATCTCCCAATAAAACTGGATGTGCCATATATAACAGTCCCTATACTATGACTTCATGGCACTGTTAACAGCTCCAGGGGATAAATGACTTCATGGCAATGTTTACCGCTCCAGTCTCTAGGAAATTACTCCACGGCACTGTTAATCTGCTCAGCGGATAAAAGTCCCAATAATATGACTTCACGGTACTGTTAACTGCTTCAGGGGATAACAGCCTTTATAGTATGACTTCAATGTACTGTTAACTGCTCCAGGGGATAACAGTCCTTATAATATGACTTCACGGTACTGTTAACTGCTCCAGGGGATAACAGTCCTTATAATAGGACTTCACGATACTGTAAACTGCTCCAGGGGATAACAGTCCTTATAATAGAACTTCACGGCACTGCTAACTGCTCCAGGGGATAACAGTCCTTATAATAGGATTTCATGGCACTGTTAACTGCTCCAGGGGATAACGGTCCTGATTGTAGGACTTCATGGTACTGTTAACTGCTCCAGGGGATAACAGTCCTTATAATAGGACTTCGCTGCACTGTTAACTGCTCCAGGGGATAACAGTCCTTATAATAGGACTTCACGGCACTGTTAACTGCTCCAGGGGATAACAGTCCATATAATAGGACTTCACGGCACTGTTAACTGCTCCAGGGGATAACAGTCCTTGTAATAGGACTTCACGGCACTGTTAACTGCTTCAGAGGATAACAGTCCTTGTAATAGGACTTCACGGCACTGTTAACTGCTTCAGGGGATAACATCCTTGTAATAGGACTTCATGGCACTGTTGACTGCTTCAGGGGATAACAGTCCTTGTAATAGGACTTCATGGCACTGTTGACTGCTTCAGGGGATAACAGTCCTTGTAATAGGACTTCATGGCACTGTTGACTGCTCCAGGGGATAACAGTCCTTATAATAGGACTTCATGGCACTGTTGACTGCTCCAGGGGATAACAGTCCTTTTAATAGGACTTCATGGCACTGTTAACTGCTCCAGGGGATAACAGTCCCTATAATATGGATTTATGCTACTGTTGGTATCATTACTCATAAAAAGATTTCATGGCAACTTCTCCAGTCCCTAGAAAATGACTTTACCGTACTGTTAACCACTCCAGCGGGTAACAGTCCCCATAAAATGACTTCATGGCAGTGTTTGCTGTGCTCCAGTCTCTAGGAAATTACTCCAGGGCACTGTTAATCTGCTCAGTGGATAAAAGTCCCAATAATATGACTTCACGGTACTGTTAACTGCTTCAGGGGATAACAGTCCTTATAATATGACTTCACGGTACTGTTAACTGCTCCAGGGGATAACAGTCTCCATAATATGACTTCACGGTACTGTTAACTGCTTCAGCGGGAAACAGTCCTTATAATAGAACTTCACGGTACTGTTAACTGCTTCAGCGGGTAACAGTCTCCATAAAATGACTTCATGGCAATGTTTGCTGATCCAGTCCCTAGAAAATGACTTCAAGGTACTGTTAAGGGCTCCAGGTGATAACAGTCTCTATAAAATGACTTCATCGAGGGCTTGTGCAACACTATTGTAACTAGGTTTTTGCAAATTGTAAGGAGGAGGAAAAAACTGTTTTTTATTTTCTTCTTTAGATATTTTTACTTATATTTTTCAAAATTCAAATGAAAACTGCATTACTTACAATACAAACAAGTGTTATCAATCAAAGCTTTAATATAACTTGAGTTAATTGTAAAAGTTTGAGATACAATAGTGTTGTGTTGAAAATTCAATAAAACTGAATTTATATTTGGTGCAAAACTATTGTAACTCAAGTTACAATAGTTTTGCACCAAGTTTTATGAGATAAATAATTAATTTCTAAGTTTAAAAATATTGTAACTCAATATAAAATTGATTAAAATTATGTTGTTATTACTCCAAAACTAATTTTAATTCTATTAAAGGTTAACACAAACATATAAGAAGTATTGGAAATAAAGAAAAACATATGCAAAAGTATATTAAACTGTATTATTTATGTTTTAGCCTATAAATACAATAATTTTGGTAGTTTTCGTGTTAACACTCAATTAACCTATGTCATTAACAATGTAAAGCATAATATTTTAATTATGAAAGTATTAAATTATGTTTATATAAGTTAATATATATAATTATATTTCCAAATTCATATTTAGAAATTGATATTGTGTAAATTTATATTGTATGCAGATACTTTCTGGACCACAGCATAAATCGTAACTAACTGTCATGTTTAAGAATGTGACATTTTGATATTAATATACCAGTATATATCAAACAAGATTTTAAATCTGTTGTTTTCACTCTTATAAATTTATTGACGAATTTTTACCTTGGGTGCAATAAGCAGTTGAGATCAAATTGCATACATAATTGTTTTGGTTAAAACCTTATTTTTTGACAAATAGACAAAAAGATACATCTGTTTTATTTAGTTAAAAATTTGGAAAAAGTTATCGTTTAAATTTAAACAAGTGGGTACTGTGCCCCATGGGCCCCACTATACCAACATCACTAACAACTGTACCATCTACATTCATCATACTAACTCCAATTCCAACTGCACCTTCAAAATCCATCATACCAAATTAATTAAACACCTTTCAGTCTTCATACATGTACCAACTCCACCACCATGGTACTGTGCCCTTTACACCCACCAAACTAACATCATTATACCCACTGTACCCTATCAACCACCATACCAACATCATCACTTCTACACTCTACATCTAGTATACTAGTACCATTTTCAACTACATCCGTAACATCAGCCAAACCAAATCCATAAGACACTGATTCATTACATGTATCGACTCTGTCACCATACCAACTCAACTATCCACAGTGACTGTACCTTCAAAATCCACCATACCAGCCCCACTACCCATTGCATCCATTGCATCCATCATACTGACCTAATTAACTACTGAACCATTACACCCACCAATCCAGTACCATTATCCGCTTAACATCTACATTCACTCCAATGCTTCCTCTACATTACTCCATTATATAGGTACTGTTTTCTCTCTACCAACCATTAACTATAATACCAACCAGAACCCCATTTCTTATTGTACCATCTACACCCACCATTTAGATTCAACTACACTGTACCTTCTACATCAACAACACCAACAGCACTACCTGTGCCCTAAACATCTACCATATCAACTTCATTACTCACAATCCACATTATATCAACATCACTACCCACTTTACACACTGCATTCACCACACCAACATCACTACCATCTGTTTCATGGACACTACAATCATCCACCGTACCATCTCAGCTCTTCACTGTTCCTTCTTCATCCTCTATAATCCTTTACTAATTTCACTACTCACTACCCCCTTAATATCAACATCACTACCCATTGCATTCATTATATTCATTATACCAACACAACTACTCAATGTCCACTCTGCATCCACCATACCATTATAACTACTCACTGTACTTAATACATTCAATATACCATATCAACCATCTTAATCACTCATTGTTCCCTTGACACCCATAATACCAACTATATTACCAGCTGTACCCTATACAACCACCATACCAACTACACTACAAGCTGTACCCTTTATACTCACATTACCAACTACACTACCAGCTGTACCCTTTATACTCACCATACCAACTATACTACCAGCTGTACTGTTTATGCCCACAATATCATCTACACAACCAGATGTACCCTCTTCACCCACAATACTAACTACACTACCAGTTGTACCCTCAACACCCACTATACCAACTATACTACCAGCTGTACGGTTTATGCCCATGATATCATCTACACAACCAGATGTACCATATTCACCCACAATACCAACTACATTACCAGTTGTACCATCTACACCCACTATAAAAACTATGCTACCAGTCATACCCTTTA
Organism: Panopea generosa; assembly: GCA_029582155.1. Classification (NCBI taxonomy): domain Eukaryota; kingdom Metazoa; phylum Mollusca; class Bivalvia; order Adapedonta; family Hiatellidae; genus Panopea; species Panopea generosa. The sequence continues at coordinate 11,045,131 of CM055896.1, read as the reverse complement.
CACTTAACATACCAACTACGCTAACAGCCAAACACTCTACACTCACTATACCAACAACATCACCAGCTGTACCCTCTACATCCACAATATCAACTACGTTTAAAACCAGTCGTATACTCTACACCCACTATACCAACAACACTACCTTCTGTACCCTCAACACCCACAGTACCAAATACATTACCAGTTGTACCATCTACACTCACAACACCAATAATGCTACAAGCTGTAACCTCTACATCCATTATACCAACAACACTACCAGTTGTACCCTTTAAACCCACCATATCAACTATACAACCAGCTGTACTGTATATACAACTACGATACCATCTACACTACCATACCAGCTGTACTTTCTTTACCCACCATAACATCCAGCTGTACCCTCAACACCCACCATACCAACTATGCTACTCACCATACCAACTACACTACCAGCTGTACCCGCTTTATTCACAATAGCAACTGTACTACCTGCTGTACCTTCTACGCTCACAGCACCAACAACGCTACCAGCTGTACCCTCTACACCCAACATACCAACTAAACTACCTACTGTAACCTCAACACCCACTATACCAACAATGCTATCAGCTGTACCCTCTACACCTGCCATATCGCCTACACTATCAGCTGTACTGTCTACACCCATGATACCATCTACACTACCAGCTGTACTCTCTTCACCTATCATACCAACTACACTACCAGCTGTACCCTCAACACCCACATACCAACTACATTACCAGCTCTACCCTCAACACCCACCATACCAACTATGCTTCCAGTTGTACCATCCACACCCACCATACCAACTATGTTACCTGTCATACCCTCTTCACCCACCATATCAACTACACTACCAGCTGTACCCTCAACACCCATCATACCAACTATACTACCAGTTGTACTATCCACACCCACTATACCAACTATGCTACGAGCCATACCCTCTACACCCGTCATACCAACTATGCTACCAGGTGTACCCTCAACACCCACCATACCAACTAGGCTACCTTGGTTGTACCATCAGCACCAACCATACCAACTATGCTACCAGTTGTACCCTCTACACCCATTATACCCACTATACTACCAGCTATACCTTCTATACCCACAATACTAACTACAGTACCAGCTGTACCCTCTGCATCCATCATACCAACTACAGCATCCTGACATACCCTCCTCATCCATCATACCAACTATACTACCAGCAGCTGCTGTACCCTCTACATCCACTTCACCATCTCAACTATCTGCTGTACACTCTGTATCCACCATACCCCATACCAACCCTACTACCCACATTGTACTTTATTCAATTGGTATAATTAAAAGTTAACTCTGAGAAACCAAGGTTTATCAATATCTAAAATATATTGTTTTTGGTTGTAAGTTAACAGCCAGTTTAAAATAATTAGATACTGTTGATTTCTAGTACTGATATATTAAAAAGAATAATACTGAGTGTACCTGAGGTCATATCTCATTCTGGAAATATTCAAAAGGGATATATTGGTTTAGTAAAGTTATAATTGGTAAAAATTAAAAGTGTGTTCAGTAATATTGTGAGATTGGACGGCCTTTTTATTAAAAAAATTTGCAGTGAATTTTTTGGTTTGCATTTTTTTTTTAATAAAAATATTACAACCAAAATATCAACAAATGGTTCTTTTATAGCACAATAATTATATTAATCGTCCATTTTATTGTCACTTATGTCCAAATCAATAAAACATTTAACATACTCGTCTGACTAAATTTACTTTTTTATCAAATTAAAAAAAAAAAAAAAGTCTCTATACCTGTATTTCTTCAAAATCTTGAAAGATTTTCCTGAACTATCTTTTGAAACTTGTATTGCAATATTCTTGGACTAAATAAAAGTGTGATTATACATGATAACTGGGTTTAATAAAATTTTAAATTCAAGTTACAATAGTTTTACACCGATATAAATAAAGGTTTCCAAGATATTATTTGGGGCAAAACTATTGTAACTCAAGTTGGTGTATTTGAGATACAATATTTTCACCAAAAGTGAATATCTTCAAAATTATTTAAAATATCTGGACCAAATTTTAACACAAGATGCACATTGTAAAACTTTAGTTATTTATGCCAAAAAACGATTTTTGGAAATAAAACATAGTTACAATAGTGTTACGCTGATCCCTCGTCATGTTACTGTTAACCGCTCTTATGTAACTGTCCCCATAAAATAACTTCATGGAAATGTTTGCCGCTCCAGTCCCTATAAAATGACTACATGGTACTGTTAGCCACTTTAGCAGGTAACAGTCCCCATACATGACTTCTCGGTTCTGTTAGCACTCTTTATAAAATGTCTCCACGGTACTGTTCACTACAACAGGGGTTAAAAGTCCCTATACTATGACTTCATGGCACTGTTAACAGCTCCAGGGGATAACAGTCCTCATAATATGGCTTCATGGCACTGTTAACAGCTCCAGGGGATAAAAGTCCTTATTATAGGACTTCATGGCAATGTTTTCCATTCAAGTCCCCACTAAACGGCACTGATAACCTGTTCAGCTGATAACAGTCTCTATAAAATGACTCCACAGTACTGTGAACCTCTCCAGGGGCGTTGGGGTGGGTGTGTGTGTGTGTGTGGGGGGGGGGGGGGGGGGGGTGACAGACCTATGAAAAGACCAGACGGTAATGTTATTTAAACTGTCAACACTTTATAGGTGAGTTTGTTTTTTCCAATATAGAAATCGAGTATAGTGCAAAATAAATTTAGAGTTACATATAATTATACAATATATATAGCAGAGGGTGATTACAAAGCAAATTTGTCAACCTAAAAAAAAATACTATCAACCGGACTTAGTGTCAATTAACAGTAATGTCCCTATTGTACATCCAATTCGGCAGCAGTAAGCTCAATTTACGACACTCGTTTATAAAAAGAAAAGAAACAAAATGTATTAATTTAGTAATATCATGTTACAAGTCCACCCATTCTAGTGATTGTAGCTTATAATGGTCTATCCATATTCAAAACCATAGTTTGATGTGTGTTATAATATCGAAATTAGCTGTTTTCACCAAATCTGGGCAACATTGGCCTATGGCCTATGTATTCGTGCTATATTGTTACATTGACAAAATAAAATTTAATATGGGATACCACCATTTTGAAGAATTACCCTTCAGCAGTCCCGCAAATTTGCATTGCAATTAGGCGCATATCTCACCACACAGTTACGCCCTTTTTCCCACGATAGCAAGATTCTTACGCTTATAAAAAGGCCTATGTACTTACGAAATATTTTCAAAATGGTTCCTAGTGTTTGTGATATCTTGCTGCAGATAAGTAGAGCAAAAGTTGGCATAGCATATATTGCAATAAGACATCACTCGTGTTAAAAAAGTGACTTTTATAGGATTTCAACGTATGCATGTATTTATGAGCATTTGAGGTCTTCTTTTTTCAAAAAAGCTCAGGGTGTCACTGCACCCTCTTTAAAAAAAAACAACGTGGACAACCTACCAGTTATTGTGTATTTTTGGGTATACATTCCTGCTATGAAAAAAAAATACTTTAAAAAAAATTTCTATGTGGAATTCTTTTTTTACCATTGAAATCCTAGACCTTATTTTATATAGAACAAAGAACAATTTCAACTGTGTAGTGAGACCTTAAGAAAAATATGATCAAACGCTTGAAAAAAGTACCACAATGACACAGATCATTCAGAATATTCTCAGACGCAGTAAATTTGGTGAATTTGAGTGTTTAACGGTGCCTATTTATTAGAAATCAGTGGATTTTGTCAAATATTTGACAATATTATGGCCATATATTGATGAAAATGTAAGTAAAATAAATTGGATTTGTATCAATCAGTTGTTTTACTTCTCAAGCAGTGATGCTGTGAAAAGAAGTGCACATTAGTGTATGACAATAGGCACTAGGGACTCATTTTATTGTTTCTACCAATTTAGCAATGTTTATGGTATTTTCAAATTGTCAGATATTTCCAAGAAGACCTCAAACAGTCATTGTTTCTGTTGTAACTTTCAAGCCTAGAATCACTTTCTGTCTTCATGGAAAGGCTACAATTGCATGATCAAACCTTGTGGGCATGTTTACACCATGTAAAGTGTCCAGACTGCCTATAACAGACATTTATTTACACCACTTCAAGCATATTTTTTCATATTGCCTATGTAAGAAATGTACCCCACCTACTTCATTTCTATAGAGTCAACATAATCTCGGTTGAGAAAAATGAACAAACCTGAGTAACCGATAATGCTTCGCGAGTTGTTGTCGCGACATGTTGCTTGTGATTTTATTTTGTAATTTTGTCGAATATGTTGGAGAATCGTATGATTTTGTATTTTTTGGTATCTTATTTCAGTTTCTTGTACAAGTTATTGCCTTGAAATTTTTATGGTAACTCCACCATTTTAGCGAACGATTATACGCGATATCACCAAATGCTTCTGGACTATTACGCGAATAACTGTACATGAGTCTCTTTTTTTCCATAAATATTTAGAGTACAAAGACAACACCTAATCTATATTGAAACTGGCAATTGATTTAACTTTAATGTTTAAATAGCATTTTTCATATTAGGACATGTTTAAAATACTGAATTTATTATGGAAAAAAGCATAGTACACTAAAATATTAAACAATTTAGACTATGTACACACTTTTACACAATAGAGGGGCATTTTATAAGAAAACCATTCAGCAACTGAAATCTTACAATTCATGAGCTATGGAAATGTAATGGGACAAAATTTCATCTTTTAGTGGTGAAAAGTGGCCATTTTTGCTAAAAATATGAAGTTTGTCTGAAGCCATCAGTCCTTAAAATCTACAAAGATAAACTTTTAAATGCACTTTTTGTTCAGATAATTATCTAAAGTTGTCGCGAGTCAAATTTTGTCTACAAAGTGGCGCACGCTCTCTCCCTTAATATCTCACTACACAGTTACGCTTCTTTTTTCCCACGGTAGCCAGATTCTTACGCTTAAAAAAAGGCCTATGTACTTTGGTTATGAAATATTTTCAAAATGGTTCATAGTGGTTGTGATTTCTTGCTGCAGAAGAGTAGAGCAAAAGTTGGCGTAGATATACTGCAATAAGACATCACTGGTGTTAAAAAAGTGACTTTTATAGGATTTCAACATATGCATGTATTTATGAGCATTTGAGGACTTCTTTTTTAACAAACATATCATGTTTTCACGGGTGTTGAATTGTATGTACACTATGCATGGGAGCCAAAAAGCGCGTACAATCTTTTCATGGGTGCTAAAAAGCGTATACTGACTCACTCCCTGTGGAATTGCATGTTCAAAGACACTGTTGATTTAATTTTCCATGTATGATATATGTATGCGTGTGTTCCTTTAAAAATTAGACCTATTATTATTTTTTATAACTTAAGGAAATAACCTAAAAATATTGCAGTCTATATATAAATGTAGGTTTCGTAGAAATAATCCCAAAATAACCTACACGCAAAGAAAGATCAATTGAATTGCCTTCTTTCGTTTTTTACGTTAATATAACATTAATGTTATAATTTTTATTATTTGTAACATTTATTGAGTCAATTGTTTTATACTGTCCGACAAAGCAAACTGGGTCACTATCATTCACTATTTTAAGATATGGACATAACACTGCATGTTCGTACTGTTGGCTATTATTGTCTAAGGCCCTCCCACAAACATACACAATTACATGTATGTATGGTAATACGGGTATCTTCAAATTAAGTTACGGATATCTCACTTTGGCAGACGATAAAATTTGAAATTATTTTCTGATTATTTGTCTCTAAAAACACGTGTGAATCTTTCAATACTACGTGAAAAAGTAAAAAAAAATTGTAATGATGAATATCCTATAGCTTAAAATATATTGAGGAGACGGTAGGTTTTACGTTAGGTTAAACAAATGAATGAATGAATGAATAGTGTTTTACGGCACGTCAAAACATAAATAGAGCATGTTGTGCGCGTAAAGATTAATGATGACTGCGATAACAAATAAAATATAAAAAAAAAATTAATGCAATAACTACAAAAGCATCACAGAATTATTTTCATGATACATTTCTTATTTTCTTGTCTATACATCGAATTGTATATAGTAGTAACGAAAGGGACACATTCACGACACACATGTAGTTAATACAACATAATCCAGTAGAACACGGATGGCTGGAACACCACACATATCTCGAACTACTTATCTGGTCCCGGCTGTATTCCTATTTCGATGTATAGACATGTATATAATATGATAATGAACAAAACTTGGCTCGAACAACTCTTAATTCGAATTACTTTTCCAGTCCCATCGGGTTCGAGCTATCGAAGTTCTACTGAAAATCCAATAAACACATCGCTACGAGTTTACCAAAATGCTTTGGCACAGAACATCTTTTATTATCAGAGTTTGCAAGAACTTGTTGCTCAATCGAATAACAGAACTGTAAAATAAATAAATTTATGTTATAAAACTAACCACATATGATCTGATGCTGACTAAAGGTATAATTAACAAGAACGGTAGTACTGGTTGTATAAATTCTTATTAATTTTCTACAAATGGATAAATATCACACAGCAATTGAAAACTAACATGTTCAAGGTTTTAAGCTCTGAGTGTAAGTGTATAATTTTTGCTATCATTCAAAAGTGTTAAACTCGGGTAAAAGACTTGATTATGCCTGGTTATATTACGAAAAAAGCCTTTGACAAAGGTATAAACTTTTCTTAGAAAATGTCAACTAAAACATAGTTAAAGCACACAGATCTATGTAGTATACGGTTGATACATAGCTAAACTATCTGAGTACATATCTTCAGTATTGGGGGCTAAGACAGGGAGACCCGAGCTCACCACTGATGTTATGATGTGTATCAATGATGAGTATTGGTCCAAATATTAATTCTTTCCTAGATGCTGTATTTACAGCTGATGATATTAAGTTATTTATGCTTTTGTATGCTGATGATGCAGTTGTATTCGCCTCATGACCAGTATCTATACAGTCATTATTATTTAAGGGCATTGAGTTATATTGCAGAACCTGTGGTCTTAAAATAAATATGTCTTAGATGAAAAAATGATTGTAATTGTAGATGTTTGGCAAAGATAGTCGACAATGAGGCTTTCTACAATTGTAGATGCTTGGCAAAAAAAGACTTGAGCCCTGATTGTACTTGTTGATGTTCGACCAATACAGACATTAAGCACTGTTTGCATTTGTATAATTGTGTTTGACCGATGAATATTTTGTAATTGTAGATGTTTGACAAAGCTAGGCGACTTTGAGCACTGATTGTAATTGTAGATGTTTGACAAAGCTAGGCGACTTTGAGCACTGATTGTAATTGTAGATGTCTGACCAGGCTAGACGAGTTTGAGCACTGATTGTAATTGTAGATGTTTGACAAAGATAGACGAGTTTGAGCACTGATTGTAATTGTAGATGTTCGGCCAATACAGACATTAAGCCATGTTTGCAATTGTATGATTATGCTTAACCGATGAATATTTTGAGCCCTGTTTGTAATTGTAGATGTTTGACAAAGCTAGACGAGTTTGAGCACTGATTGTAATTGTAGATGTTCGACCAATACAGACATTGAATATATTAATATTAGATACAGTAACACACTTGATACACATTTGTTAATACGAAATGCCTTTATGTATGAACGAAACAAAAATCCCGATAGCAAACATGTATTGACATATTTTAGGATAATATCGATGTCTTGGTGTAACACTAACATTGTCTATTGATATCTATGTTTTATCACCTGAAACAAGGTTCTAGTTTAACAGCCGTGTACACTCAGGTGCATTATGGGAAAATGCTTACTCCAATAAATAACCGTTGACGCATATTAGGTAACCAGTGAAGGCACTTGGAGGACTGAGGTAAGATCGAAAATTTATGACAATATTTATTTTCTATTTTATTTTGTCTGTTGTATTTTTAATTGTTCTATAATAGTGGGACATATTTGAGACATATTTTGGCAAAACTGCATTTCGTGACAAAAGCAACATACTTGGGATATGGATAGAACATATCTTACTGAATATTTTTGTTTATTTCATATTTGGCTGGTGGCCAATTTGACAATGGTGGCCATTTTGAAAAATCTGACATGATTTCATAATTAAAAGTCTTTAATAGGATATGTTTTTATTACCAATGAATGAAATACTGTGTCGTACTGATTAGTTTATTTATTCCAATAAAAAATATATTACATTAAAAACGGTGGCCATTTTGATTTGCGGCCATTAAGGAAGTTGTCTATTGACCTCTTCGAAATCCCGAATTCTCGTTGCGTGCGAGAGCGAGATTTCGCGCGAGACTATGAGCTTAGCGGAATTCGTTTCACCGCGGCCGCTGCTGAAACAATGTAGATTTCACTTAAGTCAATTGAATTTTCATACATTAACAACACACATATTTATTAAAGCAGTTAAATAAAGTTTAATTTTAGAGAGAATGCTAGTATCAATGATGAACATAAGAAATGATGCGGTTGTTGACCATGATTACCTTTTTATTGTGACTTTTATTACTGTTGTAAGTGGGTGGTGTTAGCATACTATATGATGTAAAATGGTGAGTGTGTCTAGTATATAAGTGTAAATTGTTAAGAAAAGTTATTCTTGCAGAAGAAATTAATTAATTTGTTTCAAGAACATAATTTATTATAGATATATAAAGACGAGTTAGAAGTTTAAAACTCCGTCTCTGAGGCTGTTTTGTACCAGTTGTAGTAGCCTAGTTTCAACACAGAAACGAACATTCCCGCTTAAATTAATCTGTACATGTTTCATAATACTTTTGTTTTATTTTATTTTTTTACTCATCGACTTTTTATTAGTGCACTGTTTGCTACGCAGTTAGTAAATTATCAAATTCACCATTTCAAATCAGGAATGGAATTAAAGTAAAAACGATCCATTATATATATATATTTAACGGTCTCATAGAGAATAATAAATAAAACCTTATTTAGCGAGAAAAAGAAAATGTATTAGGCAGCTTTTTTTTATTCATTACCATGTCAAACTGGTGCATCCATTGCTGTGCACTGAAATGACTGATAATATGTTAATTTCATACCCTTTTAAAGAAAATTTAGATGAAGCGTTTATTGAGTGGTATTTTAAATATTTGCATAACTTGCACTGTTTTTTTTTTGTTTTATCATATTGTGTATTTTACCTATAACTAGTCTATATGACATCGTTACCCAGTATATTAGTTAGCTGGACAAATATGATTTTTAAACCTTTGATGGATATTGTCATATTGAATATATTTGCCTACAGGTATATTGCACAAAGTGTTTGCTACTGTCCAGTTACTGGCATCCTGCTGTACTTTCATAATTCACCAACACTACAGTCACACCATGTGCACATGGTAATTAGAAAAAACATGCATATTGTACCCAAATTTGCATAATTCACCACAGGATTTATGACCCCAGGGTTTAAAATAGGATGTATGTTATATTGCATAGTATTATAAACAATAACTTAATTTAAAACATTTTCAGTTATTTAGGTGGTCAATGGTAAGATTTTATGTATCGGCCGTCCCCTTTTTGTAACGTTCATCCCCTATATTAGAGTGACATTAAACAAAATCTCTAAATTTGTGTTCATTTTTTTGGGGGGGGGGGGGGGGGGATTTTCATATCTTAGTTGCACTCTGCAAATATAAAATACTTAATACATTGAAAAAAAGCGAAATTGATTCCATAAATTAAAAAAAAATGTATATGCATGCGGGGGAGGGGGAGGCGGACGTTACGGGGACGGACGTTCCATTTCCGTGTATATCTTTCCAAAATGACCATTTTATTTTACATTTTATAAAGTACCTCGGTATTACAGCAGGTGAATGTGTAACATTCTATTTAGCTCCTTGGAAGAATATATAAGGATGCAGACGTTACAGTTTTTTTGTCACAAATTGAAATTTTCTGATTTTATGTATTATTTCACAAATACACTATTATTAAAGCAAATATATCTCCTCGTGGTCATGCATTAAAATGTGATACACGTAAATGTTATAAATATGATAAAATCAAAATTGTATGTATATTATTTTGTGTGATTTGTGTCCGTAGTATATGGTGTAAATTTATAATAAATATATCAAATTTCTTGTTAATACAATAAATGTATAAACAAAATAAAATGTATTTTAGTTACGTTTCAACCCTAAATAATAACAATCAAATACTATCACACACTAATTAAAAACAAATACCGTAAGTTTATGATTGTGACACCTAATCATGGTGTGAAACACTAAAGTTTATGCATTGACCTATGGGTTGTACGAAACCTCAGTTTGGGTGTACGAAACGTCTGTAATTCATTCAAAGCTCTCTTGAATAAAAGAAAATCAAAGTTGTTTTTTTTTTTGCAAAAAAACTACATTTAGGTTATATTGATATGTTATAGTAATAATGTTTTTTTTTTAAAATCATTTACCTACATTTAAACAAAAAAGGCCCATTAACTGTGCAACATGCATGTCGTCAGATGGGTCCTAAATTTGGTAGATAATACATCTATATAAAGACAAAAATTATTAATAAAATCCGTCAGGTCGCATGAACTATTAAACAAATAAAATATAATCATTCCCAATTTGTAAATGATAGTAGAGATATTGATAAAAAAATTAATATTAAACTTCTCAAGTTTACAAATTACCCCACCCATCACCAGAAATCAAGCATTAATTAAAGTATACAAACACGCACAAAACGATAAAAAGTAATTTTATTTTATCATGAGAAACTTATTTTTTATTTTCTTTCATATCTTGTATTGTTTTCTTTCTTTTCATTGTTGTTTTATGTAACTTTGTTGTAATTAACTACTGTCAGAAACACCAACGCGGTTTGTTATGGTGTGACGCGATTCCCCTGAGCTCAAGTCACGCACAGATCTCGTCACGCACGAGAGTGAGATTTCACCTTTTCGAATTGGAGAATAGCATTTTTTACTGGGATTAGTAGTGTCTGTCATTGTGCCAAGTTTGGGGATTTTGTAAACAATGTACAATTATCTATCAAATCTGCCCTATATAAACGATAACGCTTTTTTAATTAAAATCAGGTATAACATGATACTGGTTTAAAATGTGCTTAATGAGAAACAAACATCAAAATTTATTTTCTTGAAGCAGCTTCCTTAATTTTGTCACAGCGTTGATGCTGTTCAAAACTGATGATTGTATTTAAATCAATATTTGACTGTAATACATGTACAGTCAAACCTGTGTAAGCGGTCACCTCTTTTAAGCAGCCACTTGACGTCTTAATTCATGTCTATGCTTTTAAAGCAAATTCACATGTATTAGGCAACAACCTGTCTCAAAAGGACACTTGTGCTCATTCCCTTGACTAGACTGCTTAAGACAGGTTTGACTGTATTCTTAAACTTAAACTGAATTAACATCATACAGGAGGTGAGATGTGCCTTTACTTAAACACGGAAGTGTTCAAAATACCATGGCGGAACAGGCGAATTCAGAAATGTTCGACTTAGAAGCAGACCAGTTCACCTTCCATCAAATCCACGACACTAATCTAGAACAGGATGGTTTCAATGTACATCTGCCACCTACGCTGTCAACTGGAGACGTACATCAACCAAACATTACAAATGAAGTGAGATTTTACTTTGATAAGTCTATTTACTTGTTACTTAGAACATGGCTGTTGGCGTTGTCATATTTAAAACGCCGCGATCACGTGACATAACATGGCGCTCACTGTTAAGAGGTCGCTATTGCTTTTCAAAAATAGTGCTTTATTTTAATTGTTTATTTTAACTGTTTTAAAATAAGTTTTTTAACAAAATGACAAAAAAAAAATAATAAAATTAAAGTTCAACATTCACTAATCAAATATTGCATCTTAACATAATAACACAAGCCTATTTCATTAAATCCAGACTTGCACTTTAATCCGTTATACTCGCCACCTCCTTTATAAGACCCAACAATTATTTGCCTTTTGCTCAGTTAGGACAGTAAGCTGGTCATCTTTATGATCACAGAAACAATTAATCTGTCTTAGTGGTCTATGACGTTATTTTTTTTAATGACCACTTACCTCTTACCGATGAGGTTGTGGGTTCAAGCCTAACTCGCTCCAAAAACAGTTTTTTTACGGAAAGACGATGTTCTACTCAGATTTTTTCTCAGTTTTTTCATACACCAATAAAAAATGGATGTTCCTATATAACCTTGCATGTGTTAAAAATGGTGTTAATATGTATATCTAAAACAACAACAAGCTGGTAGAGATACTCAGAGTGACTGCAGCAATGTACAGGATTAAAGTGAATAACTTTGTATTGGTATCAGGGATTGATACAATGTAGCAATATAATCATTGTGTTCATTGTGAAAAGAGAACAACCACTCAATATGTGTATGGCTGTCTAAAAGGAAATTAAAGAATTTGAATATAATATAACATACAGGCATACTACTGCATACAATAGATATGTATTGCCTATATTGTGTTGTGTTAGACGCGTAGGAGGGTAAATTACATCTTATAAAAAACTTCATTATAAAAATAGTTGTGAACCTTTAATATTGATTTAATCTAAAGTCTGTATTATCAAAATGCACCAAACACTATTATTAAAATTAATAATGTGTGTCGTCTTTGCAATCGCCATCTTGCCACGGTCACATGATTCGTGCACGTACTATGCATATATTTTGAAATATGTTCAAAATGGTTTATATGGGCTTTCATTTCTTGCTGCAAATGAGTAAAGCAAAACATGGCAAAGCATATATTGTAATAAGAAATCACTAGTTTTTAAAAAAAAATAACTTGTATAGGATTTCAAAAGATGCATGTATCTATGAGAATTTTAGCACTTTTTTTGCAAAAAAATATCTTTGGTATTACTGCACAGTCTTTATAAAAACACAAGCTGGTCAATATACCAAATGTGAATTTTTATGTGCGGATACATTCCTGCTATAAAAAAATACTTAAAAAGATTTTATGGTGGAAACTTTTTGCACTGTGGATATCCTAGACATTATCTTATATCGAACAAAGAACATAATTCAACTATGTGATGATACCTGAATGTGTCTTTATATTCAACAACTAGGAAACTATTTTTGTCGAAAAAAATTGTATTTAAGCCTTTCTTATTGTACTATGTACAATTTACGCATAATATTATCATTAGATAAAAACATAACATTATATTGTTTTAAGATTGCTGGTTTGATGCCTGGACATGAGTTACCAATGCAAACAGTGATGCAACAAGGCCAAACGTCACATGTTAGAAACCATTCCGATTCATCAGGGAGTCATTCACCAAGAGAGGAATCGAGCCCTTATGGATCACCAGGGAACCAGAAAAACGAGGCTATGACTTCAACTTTTGGAAATGAAGACCATAGGCGCCAAAATCGGTTGTTAATTTGTGAAACTGGAAACTATGAGAGCAGACTTGCAACATTTGACACGTGGCACCATCCTACTCTAGACAAAGAGGTTTTGGCGGAAGCTGGATTTTACTATTTAGGTTTGTATTGACTTCCTATATAGAAACTAGACTAAACAGTAATGCTTCATTATGAACGCAGCTGACAATCCTTCAGAGGGGATTTAAAACTGTTGGCACGTGTACAGGGAGAGTCATGTCCAGTGTACGTAAAATATCTCGTTGAACTTCTATGTAAATCCGTAAATCACATGCCCGTAAACTTGTGTACTTTTTGCCAGCACGTCATCCTCGCAAGAGGGTGTACGGTATGAGTAGATAGACATATAGACAGTTAGGCATGTTAACTGTGAATTAATGACATCTATCAGTAATATCGATTATAACACTTTCAGAAATTCAGAACGATTTTGATGATTGATTGATTAAATAAATATTTAGCGTCATTTTTATGCCATCGAAGGGTTATCAGACGATCAGTTAACCGAACTGCTGTCTCCTGAAAAATTAACCAGTACTCGAGCACACCCTATCTCCGCAAGAAACTGATATGTTTCCCACTTGAATCAGCGGTGAGAGACGAATGATAATGAGACACAATGTCGTATATCAATCATCACAGAGACTGTTGCCGGGCGGGGCGATTTTGATTAATACGCCCTTCAAAATATTGGTGTAAGCCCAACATTGATTTTCCTTTTTAATTCTATAGTGAATGTAACATTTTTAAGGACTACTCATTCATAGAAAGACCCAAATCAAGGAAGAGAAACTTACATTTTATTGCTTGATGACATCTGCAGTGGCTAAATAGCATTAGAATATAGGGTCTTGTTTCATCCAAGAGATATTTATTCTGTTCGGTGTGTACACTGTTGAACACTGCCATTGAAATCCCAAAATGCATTTATGAATAAGACGAAACAAGGAATATGTTTCATTATATGCGACTACTCCATTGAAGTGTTTTCTGTTTCCAATGGCTGTGTTATACCTACATGCAAATGCATGTTTTGTAATTCTTGTAAATTCTTTTTCAGGTGAATCAGACAAAGTATATTGCTCAAAGTGTGGACAGGGTCTTGATAACTGGGAACCAAACGACGACCCGAGAAACGAACATTACAAACATTTTGGAATATTCTGTTTTTAATATTACATGGAGACATTGAGACAAAAAAAAGAGAAAGAATTTGAATTGCATCTGATGAATGAACTATTTCTAAGACTTAATACGCCATAATAATGCGACTTCACGTACAGGGAAAATAGCTTGGTTAGGCAAAACAAATATGTTTGATTCTCGTAATGCTAGGATAGGAATGTTAGGAATGTGCAGAAGAACTTTTATATTATTCTTTTATAATTCTATTTAATTTTGGAATTTACACTGTGTTTATGATTTTAACGGTGCTTATCCAAAAGGGGTAATCGAAACAATAGGGTTATCACACAACGTTTAGGGTAGACTATAAAACTTTAGGGATTGACACATAAACCTTATGGAAGGCTCTAAAAGCCCATGAGCATGAACACTTTAGGGTAAGCACAAAAAATATTGAAGGCACTAAAACTTTAGTTAAAGCACCAAATTTCTAGGTTAGGCACGAACAAGTTTAGGGTGAGTACCAGTAAAAATTTTAATGGGATAGTAACTTACGTACACTGTTCAAATAACACATTTATATTTTTAAGATAAAATTTAGCAGAAAGTATGTTTTTCTTCTTAAGGGTATTTAAGGGTACTCGTCATACATTTTAAGTGAATCAAAGTATGCATATGACAATCAGTGCGAAACACACAACACATACAACAAATATATCTAAAGGTATTTAGAAAGTAAGTTGCATTGGAGTGATTTTGTTCATCTTGGATTACTGTGTAAGCACCAATGTAACCAGAACTACTGTATTAAATAATCACATGTGAAGTCAATACCAATAATAACTTTATCGTATATTTTAAATGTGTAGTGAATTACCAGTGGATGGCTACCGGTTCCATATTTTATTGCCGAGCTTTAAGGTCTCACTTCACAGTTGCGCTCTCTTTTTGTCACGGTAAGAATAAACTTTTGAGCATTTGAGAAATCTTTGAGTATCACTGCACTGTCTTACATTTATGGCTAAGTTATGAAGAAACAAGTCTAATAAATCTCTACTTTTAGTGCTTCCTTTCAGTTATAATGTGTACGTTCACCCAATAATACATGATGTACATGAAACCCAATAAAACAGAGTCTGCGGGTTCATTATATGTTTGCAAGGTACTCTGACCTTGTTTACAAATTAATACAATATAACAACCGACCAATCAGAAGCTTAGGAAGTACTGTCCTGTAAATATTCGTCTGAGATACTAATGAAAAAAGTATACAGTTATTTTACAGAACAAAACAGATCATACTTTTATTAAACTGCAAACTATACAGTGTCTCATCAGATGCAAATTCAATACGTCTAGGTGATCCAGCTAAGGAGTGGTGCATTACTATGATCAGACTATGGGTTCATGACAAGTATTTTTTAATGAATTTTTCATGGGGACAGATATAGTATCTTCTTTTTGATTTAATTGTATGTGGCTGTCTCTTTTAAAATGGTAGACGATCCAATTCAAATTAATTGTTTTATATATATAGTTATTGCATAGTCGTTCTAGTTACCTTGTTGATTTCATTGTCCAGATATTTACCTCGGCAATAGACTTCCATCCACCTAAAAATAAAGATAATTACATTTAAATACTTTACACGTAAATTGAGTATGTAAAGTGATATTACAAATGCATCAACACAATAAAATAAATCATACTTTAAAATTTAATTTCAAAATGGCCGTATCTGTATTCCTTTTTGTAAGTTTATGATTTCCACATTTTAGAATTGAATTGAATGGATTAGACCGTAGGTGCTTTCTAGAACAATGATGTATTGTGTGATTTACCATTGATTATTTATTGATTTAAGCTGTATGTTTTTATACTTTTTCACTTAGCATGATGTAAATAAAATAAGATGCTTTCTAGAATAATTATGTATTGTATTATTTACCATTGATTATATATTGCTTTTAAATGTATGTATAAGTTGTCGACTATGATTTATTTTCGATACAACCAATCCAGCGGTCGTGAGTTCGAATACCCCTCCCGGCAACAGTCTCCGTGATGATTAATTTACGACATTGTGTCTCATTACCATTCGTCTCACACCACAGATTCAAATGGGAAAGTTATCAGTTACTTGCGGAGATGGGGTGTGCTCGAGTACTGATTAATCCCAGGAAACAGTGGTTTGGTTAACTGATCGTCTGTTAGCCCTCGATGGCATAAAAAATTACGCTAAATATTCAATCAATCAATCAATCAATCAATCAATCAATCAATCGATACAACCATACAACTGTTGATCGACTTTATGCTATGAAATGATCGGTCCATTCATTGATGTGCCGATAGAGCACAAAAAACTGAATTCTCCCAATAAAAAAAACAAGGTTAAATAAATATTTTTGACGTGTTATAATAATAAACAAAAAGACGAATTTGAGAAACCAAGTTTTGCTACATGTATTAGAGATGAAAAATTTGTACATGTACACGTATTTATTATGTTACGGTGAAGGTCGATTAATTAAACGGTCATTACTATTCAATTGACCTATTCTAAGCAATAAACTTGATAAAACAGAGATGTCTATTTTCAACGTTTAAGAATACTTAAGGTCTCACTACACAGTTGTGCCCCGTTTGTTGTCAAGGTAACATGCTTCTTGCACTCAAAAGAAGTCCTTTGTGATTTGGTTTGGAATGTTTTCAAAACGGTTCATTGAGTTTTGCTTTCTTGCTGAAGAGTCGGGTCCGATAAGCTCAGTCGGTTACACGTCTCGCTATCAATCTAGGGGTCGTGAGTTCGAATCCCCGACCGGAAACAGTCTCCGTGATGATTGATATACGACATTGTGTCTCAATATCATTCGTCTCTCACCTCTGTTTTTGGTTGGAAAGTTATCAGTTACTTGCGGAGATGGGGTGTGCTCGAGTACTGGTTAACCTTTCAGGATCCCAGGAAATAGTGGTTAGGTTAACTGATCGTGTGTTAGCCCTCGATAGCATAAAAGTGACGCTAAATATTCAATCAATCAGCCAATCAATAAATCAATCAATCAATCAATCAATCAATCAATCAATAAATCAATCAATAAATCAATCAATAAATCAATCAATCAATCTTGCTGAAAATGAATAAAGCAAAAGCTGGCATATCATATACTTCAAGACATCACTGATATTAAAAAGTGACTTTTATAGGATCATAACAGATCAATGTATTTATGAGCGTTTGAGGACCTTTTTTTATTAGAGATCTAAGGTGTCACTGTACTGTGTTTAAGAAGAACAAGGTGGTCAACCTACCAGTTATATGCCATATTTATATGCAGATATATTCCTGCTATGAAAGAAAATATATGCGTAATATTTTTACCGTTCAAATCGCAAACCTAATTATACATAGAACAAAGAACACACTTCAACTGTGTAGTGAGACCAGTAGTATAAATATTGTATGTCAGAACCTAGAAACTATCATATTCCACAATTCACTGCCCCATACATTTCATCAGTTTTCTGCATGACCAGGTTATGCAGCCTCTGCTTTCTTATATTATAATACCACTGATTACTCTTGCGATGAAAACAGTAATTAAAATGAACTTTAGGAAAATTATTTTTAGAAAATACTTTAATCAGAACAGCAGCTAGTCTAGTTTTACTATATCATTACCTACAATAAAGTCTGATAAAATGAAGTCTTTGAAGCAAAGAATGCAAACAAAAGAAGACACATTCAGTTCAAAACAATTGTATTGAGCTGTACTATCAATATAAAACAAAATAATACCACATGCACCATATACATATAACACAGTGTATTTATGCATTCTGTGTGTTCTATCTGGCTGGTTGATTATATATACATTTCCCTACATCTTGTTAAATGCCTAAAAAGCTACCCGTATCATGTTACCTAAAGAAATATAGCAACGGTTGTGCATGGATCATTAACCAAGTTGTACTGCCTTGCTAAAATCAAGTACAATATATCTAATGCATATATTTTATGTAACATACTCTCTCATGAAAGGAAATCATTTTAAAAATTTAGTTCAAAATGAGAAAATATCACTGTGGTGTCGTCCTCGTAACCGATGTCTAGAAGTTGTCCCCATTGCATCAAAATGTTTTTCTTATATTTCAAATACATAGGAGTTGTTTTAAACCACTGTTGAAGTTTGTCAACCCCCCACCCTCTCTCTCTCTCTCTCTCTCTCTCTCTCTCTCTCTCTCTCTATGTATGTCTGTATCAATCATAAACATTCAGCTGTGATTTAAACAGAACACTTGTTTACTTATTTCGATTAATATATATATGGTATGATTATTTTCTCAAGTTAATTGTTCATGTTCTACAAAATGACATGCATTCTCACTGAAAATCATGTCCCAAAATAAATATATTATCACACCAATCTTGTAGATAAACAAAGTGGTAAGTGACTTCCCTTTATTTGTAAAGATCTAGATTTTATAAACCGTGCGACATATATGACAGGTTGGTAATGCTTGGGGTTTAGGGTTTAAGTGTGAGGGATGGGGACGGGATGGGGACATTCACTCATGCAGATTAGTAAGGATATTCCCACGATGACCTAACTTTCAAATCCCCGAAGTTGGTTCATTCATATTTCCCGTACCCTTTGCAAAATTATAAAAAATCCGAAATGTTTGATGTATCTTATATGAATATAAAACTTTTGTTTTTGGAAAAATAATGGATAACAAAAACGGAATAAGCTTTTATTTGATCAAATATTATTACAGATTTCTTGTAACTATATTAACTTGAAGATTTAAACAGTTCTAATTACGGAGCACCAGGTAAACTTTATATTAACATTTCAGTAACAAAAACATATCCTGGTACTGCCAAATAAAATGGCCTACTCCACTGTATACGATTTTCTATTTATTTTATCTCTATATACAAATACATTATATTTTATAGTTATATTGATATACATCTAATTTATCTGTGGTCGGTTTTCCAGGTGTGTCTTTATTTGTTTAATCACAGAGAGATAAGAATGGATGGTATATGTAAAAAACCGAAGTGTCCATGAAAATCTATGTTACGATGAATATGGAATTAAAATTTAAGATGAATATGGAATTAACATTAAGTCATATTTTGGTGTAAAATTTTAGTTTAATGTAGGTTAAAAAAGTATTCTTTTTGCAAAATTAGTGAAACACAATTATCAGAATTGCATGTCGGTCGACGTCTCCCGCCTGTGTATATGAACATGCAGAATATAGCATTCTTCCTGAAACTTGGAAGTATTACTGCAAATTGATAGCATTTGCTAAAATAGGTCATTATACATTAAACAATTTAAGAATGCCTATACTAGAGGGGATTGGGGTGATCATTCAAAATGTTACTTGTAGGTAAATAACCTCTTTTCATCTCTCATGATAAGGCATGTGTCTCAAATACAGCTTATATATGCATATTGACAATGAAATTTCATGGAAAATTACATCTCAAGATTTTTTATTTTAAATTATTTAGATATGCAAAGTTCATTATTTAAACAATATTGAATAATGTCCTTTTTGTAAGATAATGTCTATAGCGTTTCATGAGACTGTTTTGCTGTAAATGTTTAGTTGAATTTAGGTTAAACATTTTATTTTTTGATAAAACTAGTGAAACACAGTCTTCAAAATTGCATGTCGGCCAACATCTCAAGTCTGTGTATATGGCCATGCAGAAAAGGATACTTTGACTAAAGTGTCAGTATTTAATGCTTGGAACTTGGTAGCATTGCTGCACATTGATAGTATTTACTAAACAAGATGTCATTACAGATGTAAATAATGTAATTTTATAATAACGACACAAAATGGGCCTACGGATAATTGTATGTAAAATGATGGCATTTTCTATTGTATATTTGATTCATATCTCAATGTTATCTTGATGAATGAACGCTATAACGCTAATGGAAGTCAGTGAGTTTATTTATCTAAAATTTACGACAC
Organism: Panopea generosa; assembly: GCA_029582155.1. Lineage (NCBI taxonomy): Eukaryota > Metazoa > Mollusca > Bivalvia > Adapedonta > Hiatellidae > Panopea > Panopea generosa. The sequence continues at coordinate 11,024,459 of CM055896.1, read as the reverse complement.
AACGATTCTAGAAAAAGAACTTACAATATACATTTAACTTCTGAAATACTTCGGAGAAAAACTAGTACTCAGCTGATGTGGATAAAGTTTAACTCACAAGTACACAACAAATGGCCATGTTGCGTATCGAACCTGAGTTCATTAATCTACCTATAGACCAAGAAGTGGCAATATAATCATCGTGACACACGAAGGATACATAGCTGTAATACATTTTGATATAATGCATGCGTATTTCGTATGAGTGATAAAAATGTGTAACACTTTTTATTTTTCATTTAATAAATTAGTATTGTAAAGAGCCAATCAGAAACTGTCAATTTAATTTATATCACTGGCTGTTAGCGTGATCGGTTTATACAATAAATGATATCGGCATTGAAGGAGGTACATAATTACTTTATAAATTCTGTGATTATAGGTTAGTAGTTTTAATTATGTAAGTTCTTGTTCAATAATAAGTTACTAGCTTGTTTTATATTGCATATATGTTAGCAATCTAATCGATTTCAATATACATATAAGAAAAAATAAAGGATACGTAAATATTAATCAGATGTCGAGTTGTCCGCATAATAAGGTACACACCACATGGAGCAAACATTAATAAAACACAACATTCTTATACAACAATAAACGCCATGTTCAAATTATTGATTGATTGATTCGTGTTTAGCGTCATGTTTATGCCATTCATTGCTAACATAGCAGATAACCTAATCACTCTTTCCTAGGATCTAGGAATGTTAACCAGTACTCGAAATCACATATCTCTGCAAGTAATTAATAACTTTCCCACTTGAATCAGCGAAGAGGTGATATACAATGAAAGGAAATGTCGTGAAACAACAATCATGGAGACTGTGGCAGGCGGAGATAGAAAAAACTCACGATCCCTGGATTAATAGTCAGACGCGTTACCGTCTAAGCGCAATGGACATGAATATATATTTGTGGTATTACAACTGACACAGATGTACATTTAGTGATCAAGCTACAGAATAAAGATTACATATTTTACTGTCTCTTGATAGATCTTACGTACATTTGATGATAACATATGGTAACCACAACACTTACCCAAGCAAGAAGACAATAGTTACTGTAAATGCCCATCATGAAAGATAAAACAGAATCGGATAGATCTTCCGGGGTACATTCTGTGTCATTGCTTTCATTTTTTCTTATTCATGTACATTGAATGTATATAATAAACATACGTCTACAGTCATAAACATTTTCAGTACAAAATATATGTATTTAAAAACGCAATTAACACATATATACAGGTTATCTTCATACCCTGGAGATTTTAGCAATTTAAATATTGTACATGTATATGCTAAGGTAAAGGCAAAGGCATATTTTTTTATATACTATTATACATAAATATGACTTTACAGAACGTTTATGCACGTTCTTAGCCAAACACAATCGAGTTGCTGGAAACACTTAATATACTGAACGGAACAGCTAACCTACCACTTTTGCATTTTCAAATCTTCTTCATAATATTGAGTAGCGTTATATATAATTTTGTGATGAATATCTTTTATTCCATGCAATACATAATACAATGTTCATGTTTACAAGCTATATAATTTTCTTAACACATTACATAATAACTTTAGATAACATTACATGCATACAATGCCTTACACGTAGTATTTAAAGGGTGTATATAAAAAGAAAATATTAAAAACGGATAAAAGAGAGTAGAGAAAGAGTAAAGATAAGACAAGTAGAAATTTACAGTTGAAAAGATGAGTGCTGTATGCAGTATAGTTTTCGTTATTATAGTTTACATGTTTCCCCATTTATTTTCGTGTGACCAAAGCTTGTTTTTTTTTATTGCAATAATTTTTTTTTCTATTTGCTTGTTTTTTTTTGTAGAAATGGTATGAATGCTTCAATACTGGGAACTGTCTTCGTGTATTTATTCTTAAATATAAAGTAATAAGCAAGTAATATTATACAGTTCAGTAAATATATGATGAAGAACGATATATTTTGATAACAGATGTTGAAGGGTTGATTTTTTGAAGTGCAAAAGTACTGAGTACAAAAGGCTCTTACAAAATGACATTCCCAACATAATTGTTCGGAAGTTTTTGGATATCTCTAACAAAATTCACATATACTTGAATTAACTATTTTACATTTAGATAAAAGCTTGTTAGTATGTAAAATTCTCACAATGTATTTGTATTGAGATGATCTTAATTTTGTGTCTATGGTACTTTTGAAAGGTAGACAGTGAATGGTTTTCCAACCAAGGTTGTTAAAAGATTTCTTCCCAATTTAGATGAAATTTCATTTTATTATCGTTATTAATTAACTGAACTTGCCTATTATATATATATCTCCATATATATATATATATCATGCATTGTGAATGAGCATCTGAAAAGATCCCAAAAATCGTAAATTCCGTTGTTGTGAATTAAATTATCTCCCTTTATGAAATTAAATATATATGAATTCACTGTATCTATATGATCCAACGGGTTTATAAATCTGTCCTTTATATAGCATGTGAGTAGTCATAAATCCTTAACTGGATCCTACTCATATAAAGCTATCACTTCATGTATGCAATTTTGTCCACCCTGTCCAGATGTGCTGCATGTAATTCCATAGTATATAAGTCATGGTCGACACCAAATTTATTTTGGTTTGGCAGAGGCCTTGATATTGTATCTATGTTTTGCACTGTAGCTAGGCGCACTCGCCGTAGTCTGGTCTGTACATTTATCTCTTGGTTATTCATAAATTATTATCTCCATATATATATATCATGCATTGTGAATGAGCATCTGAAAAGATCCCAAAAATCGTAAATTCCGTTGTTGTGAATTAAATTATCTCCCTTTATGAAATTAAATATTTGTGAGTAGTCATGAATCCTTAACTGAATCCTACTCATATAAAGTCATCACTTCATGTATGATAATTTGTCCACCCTGTCCAGATGTGTTGCATGTAATTCCATAGTATATAAGTCATGGTCGACACCAAATTTATTTTGGTTTGGCAGAGGCCTTGATATTGTATCTATGGTTTGCATTGTAGCTAGGCGCACTCGCCGTAGTCTGGTCTGTACATTTATGTCTTGGTTATTCATAAATAATTATCTCTCTCTCTCTCTCTCTCTCTCTCTCTCTCTCTCTCTCTCTCTCTCTATATATATATATATATATATATATATATGTTTATATATATTGAGAATTACATTTTCTCACTTGATGTGATAAAGGTGCTTTTTTCAGTTTCTATTTGATTAACTGAATTTGCCTATTATATAACATTCTATTTGGACAATTCGTTTCCTCACTTGATATAAAACAGGTGTATTTTTTCAGTTTCTATTTGATTACGACAATTACTGTCAAATTTAACAATGCAGACTTTATGATTTTTTTTCTTAACTTTCTGTCATGTTTAACTCCAAATTTGTTGACACTTTTACAGAAAATATATAAAATGTCAGGTGGCGGATTAGATACACAAAATATCAGGTGGCCTATTTTGTTCTGTATATCTGAATAGATAACGCCATTGTCCCTCACTTTTATTGTATTTTGTGCCTCCGTCTTAAAAGAAAGTTTTGCATCGAGATCGTTTAACTTTACACGGTAAAACGCATTAATTCTAGATTTTCGTTTTAGGCGGTAATGACCCTCTATGTATTGACGATTGGTATACGATATCGCCTCTCATTGCTATTTATATCCCAACGATGGTTAAAGTAGTTACTTTCCAGGATCCCAGGATGAGTGATTTGTCTGTTGGCCCTCGATGACATAAAAATGGCGCTGAATATTTAATCAAACAAACAAAGGAGTTGAGATTAAGTACAGATGAAATTGATTTTTTAAATATATCATCGTCGTCTGGCCGGTTGCCATACATATCGTCTATTATCAATTACGATTAAAGCTACACTATCTTTACAAATCCGGTATAACAAAACAAAACAACACATTCCTATACCTATTGTTTTAACAGTCTTAGAATTATTTTTCGATGAGTTATGCCGATCTTTTAAAATACCTACATGAGTGTTTTGATATAGCTTAGTTCAAAAGGCAGGTTCTGACCTGTTTTGAGATAAAGTGTCTTTGCAGCTGTGAGTTGTTTTAGAAGATTGTGTATGTGTAGATCTCGGGGCAAACCCTCTATCTCAGTATCAATGTGGTCTATAACTATGTCTTACATTTTAGGAATAACATATCTTACATCTTAGGAATAACATGTCTTACATCTAAGGAATAACATGTCTTACATCTTAGGAATAACATATCTTACATCTTAGGAATAACATATCTTACAGCTTAGGAATAACATGTCTTACATCTTAGGAATAACATGTCTTACATCTTAGGAATAATGGATTACATCTTAGGAATAACATGTCTTACATCTTAGGAATAACATGTCTTACATCTTAGGAATAACATGTCTTACATCTTAGGAATAACATGTCTTACATCTTAGGAATAACATGTCTTACATCTTAGGAATAACATATCTTACATCTTAGGAATAACATATCTTACATCTTAGGAATAACATGTCTTACATCTTAGGAATAACATGTCTTACATCTTAGGAATAACATATCTTACATCTAAGGAATAACATGTCTTACATCTTAGGAATTACATGTTGATCAAGTTGACTTATGTTCTGTGAAACGGAATTCACTACGCTATTAGTAGGCGTGTCGATGCTGAGCGCATTGTAAATTCATTGTTTAATTTATGTAAATTTTATTGGCATTTGCTGTCGGGTATTGTTCTATGGCAATTGTTAAGTGGACTGTTGTAAAATGATATAAATACAATCTCTGCCTTATCGTTATGTCAATGGATTGTCGGTAATGAATAGCAATGTTCTTGGAACGCTCATTGTAAATTAGCGTTTAAAAATACAAAGGTTTAAACTTCATTTATTAACATAACATTTTTTGCACCAATATCGTTAAGTATACCAACGTTAATATACGTTGTTCAGCATTTGCATGCGTTTAAGTATTGTGTATAGATAGTTAGCTTTAAACGTGGAGTACCGTGTGTACGTAATGGCTATTTATAATTACATTCGAACCGGAAGCATGTGTAGTCGCGTACAAATTGCCCAGAACTAAACACAGTACTGTAAGTCCAGTTGTTTATTTATAAGTTAGGGGTATCTATTGTTCATTTGGTTGATTCCTGAAAGCAAAACAACGTATTCGTTTTTAGCAAATTAATTTGGATTGCCGGACTATTGTAATAAACACACTCGATTCGCATCACACATTTCAGCAAACAAGTAAGTACTTTTGACATTTAATGATAGTTTTTGACAGCTGTTTACATTTTAAACAGACCGCAGATGTTGTCACGGTGTTAGAGCTTCCGGGTGGTCGTTTGTTCGATGCCCGGCCATTTAATACCAAATACTCGAAAAAGTGTACAGAAAGCTTCCTCGCATGGCGCTCAGCATTCAAATGCTAGTTCTAGATCCGGTCGGTTTCAATATAATATGACTGGGTTGAGTATCTGCCATAGGTCTGTTGCACGATACTCCAGTGTGACAACACTAATATTACTGTATCAAGTAGACACTGTCGTGATATGAATGAAAAATTGTTTGAAACCACGCTAAACAACAAACAACACCAATAACACCAACATCAACAACTTCAACGTAGTGAGCTTGTCTAAGGAAAATGGCGGCGTAGCAACCAATGTCGATCGCTTATTGGAATATCGGCTTGTTAGACAGCCCATGTCGGGTCAATTATTACGTGTATCAACAAATTATTTGAACTATTGAGGTTGTTCTTATCGAATTATCATTGTTATTATCTAATAAACTAGAATTCAGTTTACTCCATAAAGATTATTTTAGTACTTGCCTACCCGCGACTTCTCTTTATTTAATTGAAATACATATGTGTTTTTTCTTCTATTTTCTGCCTGGTTATGGTACGAAATTATAACACTATGTTTAAAAGGGAGTTCTACTCAGAAATTTGCCACATATTAAATTATGTGCATGTGTACAGTGTCTTGACAAGAACATGCATTTGTTACATATTATATTTGCACTTTATATATTACGGGTTGTATATATACAATATGTCTATTTTACCAGACAGTGCTCAGAATACTGTCTCAAGTAGACACCGTCGCGATATATATGAAAACTTGTTGAAAGCGACGCTAAACATCATACAACAACACAACAACAACAACAACAACAACAACAACAACAACATACACCAACAACAGCAACATCTATTTTATCAGGGTGTCAATGTACACATAATAATATCATGCAAGTTACTTAATTGTATAGTCCGTGTTTTCATATCGTGTCTTACACGAGAACAAAGGCCTGATACACAATAAAGGGGAGGGCCGTAACTAATGTTGCTAGAACTTGTGGCCCAACCAGTTTGCTATGTGAATTATGCAATAAAATATGTTTAAACTAAACTGATACACAATACATAAATGAAGTGTTTCGCAAGATATCAAAATATGCGATAACAAAGACATGACTACTGACAAACGTTACGCTAGAGCGGTGGGCGTTTATGTAATAATTATGTTAATGCGTGTCTTCATTCAAATTATGTGTTAAAGGGCGGATTAGCTGTAATTAATGTGTATTTAAATATGGAAGTGGTAATTCTTTTGAAATAGAAATAACTTTAAATATCACTTAAAGCACAATTAAAGATATATAATTGGATACTCCCTAACTGTTTTCCGCATAAATACAGTGCATACTTATTATTGGATATATCATTGATTGATTGATTGAATAGTTAGCGTCATTTTTATGCCATCGAGGGCTAACAGACAATCAGTTAATCTAACCACAGTTTCCTGGGATTAACCAGTACTCGAGCACACACCATCTCTGCAAGTAACTGATAACTTTCCCACTAGAATCAGTGGTAAGGGACGAATGATAATGGGACACAATGTCGTATATCAATCATCACGGAGACTGTTGCCGGGCGGAGGATTCGAACTAACGACCCCTGGATTGATAGTCAGACGCGTTACCGACTGAGTTAATCGGGCCCGGCTGGATATATCATAAACTATTGAATACCCCGCCCTTACTTGCAAATGTTTATACATCCAGTTATTCATTTATTTAAGATGGCTATTGAAGAGAACTTTAGAAAGAAATAACACAATAGGCATTACATTTATTAAAAATCTTTTATTCAAACATATTAACCATACCTGAAAATGTTGACTGCACCACGTTCCTTACCGTATCTCCCTTATTAAACAACACACGGTCGGGGTAGAGGGGGACAGAGGGTCCACCGATATTGCAAATATTCACACTCTAGTATTGTCGTAAATCATTACGTATTAAACGTAGAAGCCCTTTATGATGAATTTGGTAAAATATCATATGTAGATATATAAAAAACAAATTCAACATTGTGCAAAGTAGATTATGTGTTCAAAACGTTACTCGGAAACATGAAGTAACGTATTTTTGGCATAATCCAGATATTGTGCGGTAGTGCAGCGGATATTGTATTGGTCTCTCACACCAGAGGTTGTGGGTTCGATCTACAGTTTGACCTGATTACCTCTCACAAAACTGATTTAGGAGAGATAACCAAGAAACGTAATCGAGAGCGGTTCATTTATACTCTGTACCTACTTTACAATCGCGAAATAGTATTGGTCTCTCACACCAGAGGATGATGGTTCGATCTACAGCTTTACCTGATTACCTCTCACAAAACTGATTTAAAAGAGATAGCCAAGAAGCGTTATCGAGAGCGGTTCATTTATACTCTATCCCTACTTTACAATCGCGAAATAGTATTGGTCTCTCACACCAGAGGTTGTGGGTTTGATCCACAGCTTGACCCGTGGCCTCTCACAAAATTGATTTAGGTAATATAATTTTTCTGAAATCTATCATTCTAAATACTGATTTTGCCCAATAAGCGTAATCGAGAGCGGTTCATTTAGGCCATCTTTAAGAAAGTATCTGTTTGCAGCTCCGATCTAGCATTTTTCATGTAGGTAGCTATTTTTTTTCGCCAAATTTTGAAGTTGCATAGTCATTTTGAAGAAAAAATGGACATAATACATGAAAAAAAATGCTTTGAAAGTCCATAAAGCAGTTTGAGTAGCTGCAATTTTGAGTGAGTAGGTACTCCCATATTGTAGTTCGGAATATATCATCATTATTCATATGGAGAGTGACTGTTTGTTCCACAGAATTATATATTTATTTTAAATTTCACCAATTAGCATATTATTCATTATTGTGTGGATGATGAATAATTAAAAAATAGTTCTTTAAACTTTAGTGATACACTAAAAATAGTTAAGAAATGTCATTGTAAATATGAAGGAATATACTTTATTTGAGACAAAAATCTGCCTAAATATTTTTTGTATGTATTAAGGAAATATCTCCAAACTGAACTGAAATGATGAAAGTGTTAAAAAGATGTTATTTAACCTAGTACAATGCACATTTTTAAAATCACTCCATCTCATTGAAGCCTCTCTTATAGGTGTTAACACACCATTTTATTCTAATTTCCATAGTGAATGTTAGAATTTTAATGGCTTGTCACTCATAGAAATACTTGAAAAAAGAAAAATATCAAATAATTATCCAATGTCTAGAATTTGTATTGGTTTTTACTTTGATGGTTCGCTAGATTCCATGTAACTGAACGGCTGTTTTCTTTATTTGTTTGTGTTATTTATTTCCAAGGAGTCCTCCTTTAATCAGATAGTAATACAAATGGCGTCGTCCTTTAATCAGATACTGTAACATAATTTATGGAGTCATACAAGCAGTGATATAGTAAGTAAGTTATGAAGTACTTGTTATTAGCTTGGAAGTTATGCTTTAACCCAAAGCAAATACAAGGTTTTGAAAGGTTCATTGCATTGGCATTTTTTAAATTCATTGAAGACTATTTCATTTTCACCGAATTTATAAAAGATCATCTAAACAATTCATGATTTAGTCGGTTAGAATATACATTAAGGTTAGACGAAATCTTAAATTTCTTGAAACATATTAGTATTTAGAATAGATGCGTACATAAGATAAGTATGTGAACAGTATGCATGGCGGTGGAAAATACAGCATGATACAAACATTGATATCTATGACCCTAACAGTCCATGAAGAAAACTGAACAATACAAACTTGTTTACCGTAAGAGAGTAAAGTCAGTAACAGAAATACAGACCTTTTTTTTATAACCTAAAGTAAACATGCTTATATGTCTAATTTTCTCCAACAATCTGCCGAACCTTTCCAGGATGGGAGCTTTAAGACATTAAAGTCTTCACTGTTCCCTTTACTTTAACTCTACATATCGGACATTTAACTAGCCGTCGTGCACACTGTTCGCATCAGACAAGATGGCCACAAGGTAAAATATTGTATTCACAGGTCTCTTCATACAAATCTTACAACTGTTGATTAGAGGATACATTTTTACAAAATAATATTACGTGTGCAATTAAGATAATATTTTGCTGCGTTCACTTGTTACGACTGTTCAATGAAGGATGTAAACAATGTTCTGTTTATTTTATCTCTATATTATATTTTATAATGGTATTGAAAGAATTTGTCTGCGGTTTCTTTTCCAGGTTTGTATCTATTTGTTTAATCTCAGATAGATCAGGATGGATGGTGCATGTAAAACCCGAATTGCCCATCAAAATGTATGTTAAGCTGAATATGGAATTAAAGTTTAAGATGAATATAGAATTAAAATTTAAGGTGAATATGGAATTAACATTTAAGTTGATTTTAGAACTAACATTTAAGGTGAATATAGAATTAACATTTAAGGTGAATATGGAATTAACATGATGAATATAGAATTAACATTTAAGATGAATATGGATTTAACATTTAAGATGAATATGGAATTAACATTTAAGATGAATATGGAATATATATTTAAGATGAAAATAAAATTAACATTTAATATGTATACAGATTTAACATTTAAGATAAAAATGGAATTAACAGTTAAGATGAATCTTGAATTAACATTTAAGTTGAATATGAAATTTAACATTTAGACATAGCACTACCATTGGAAACATGAATTGCTTAATTGTGGTTATATATAATCCTTGTTTCTTCTTCTTTAAAATTAATTTCCTTAATTTAAATCTAAATTTTTATTTAAATGGCATTATTGGTGTATTTTAAACATTTGAAAGCATTGTCCTGTTTGAATTATGAATAAAGAAAATAAATTGATGCTTGGAAATTGGGATATAGATACATGGTTTCGGAAGATTGCTGTCACGTTGTCAACAGTGTACACACTGAACATAAAAAACATATCTTGGATGGCACATGACCTCTTCTTTTCTCATCATAATTTGGTAGTGCAGATGTTGACAAATAATAGAATGTAATTTTCTCTTCTTTCATTTGGGTATCTCTATGTATGACAAGCATGCAAACCTTTTTTATTTGCTATAGAACAAAGCGAATAAATCAGTGAGATGGTGTGATATTCCAGAAGGTTAATTGTAGGTAAAATATCCCCCTTTTTACACTCTCATAGTCTTAAATGTCATATTGGAGACATTTCTTTAATCATTGGCATGTTTTTGCCTCAAATAAAACATGTAATCGTACTGACAATGAAATTTTAAGAAAAATCACTAAATTTTGAAGATTTTTTTATTTTGAATTATTGAAATGTGAAAATTTCAGCATTAACACAGTATTTAATAGTGAAATTATGGTAAGATAATATCTTTATGTGTCATTAGACTGTTTTGGTGTATCATTTTGGTTGGGTGTAGGTTAAAAATTATGTTTAGGTAAAAATAATGAAACACAGTCTTCAACATTGCATGTCGGCAATTGAAACTCGGCAGTATTACTTTAAATTGATAGTAGTTTCTAAACAAGAGGTCATTATAGATGTAAACAAATTAAGAGTACATATAAGAGAGATTTGAGATGGAGGTGATTTACCAAAATGTTATTTGTAGGTAAAATAACATTTTTATACACTCTCGCTGCCTAATGTCATATTGGAGACATCGCTCTAGTAAAGAACACATTGTGACATGTTTTTTTCCTCAAATAAAGCATATAATTATATTCATATTGACAATGAAAATTTATGAACAGTTCTAAACTTTTAAGTGTTTTATTTTAAATTATTTAATTATGTACATTTCATCTTTTAAACAGTATGAAATAATGTGTTTTTGTAAGCTAACGACTTTAATGTATCATGAGAATGTTTTTGTGTAAAATTTTGTTTTGATTTAGGTTGAAAAATATTTTTTGTACAATTAGTGAAACACAGTCATTAAAACTGCATATCGGCTGACATCTCGCGCCTGTGTATATGACAATGCAGAAAATGATATTCTGACTAAAGTTTTAGTGTGTAATGTCATACTTGGTAGCATAACTGCACATTAATAGTATTTCTTAAAAAGAGGTCATTATAAGGAGTACCTACATGTATTACAGAGACTTCAGATGGAGGTGGTATTTCTAAAATATTAATTGTAGGTAAAATAACTTCTTTTTTACAGTTTCATGGTCTTAAATTGCTTTAATAAAAACACATTTTGGCCTAGTTTTGCCTCAATTAAAGCATATAATTATATTCACATTAACAACGGAATTTATTAACAATCACTAAATTTTTGAAGATTTTTGTTTTTTAAATTATTTATAAATTTCAGCATTTAAATGGTATTGAATAATTTATATTGGTCTGCAGTTGGTTATGAAACTGTGTTGGTGTAAAAGCTTGGTAGGATTTAGTATTCAGTTTTTAATACCAGAAACCTGGCAGTATTACTGCACATTGATAACATTTACTGAAGAAGAGGTTATTATAGATGTAAAAATTGTAAGGGTTCTTCATAGGTGAATATGCAATTAGTAGATGTAGAGCATCATGTCTGTTTAATTAGAACTAACTGTTTACCATTAAGGACACACACTGGCCAACGGACACTTTTAAGTGAAGTGATTGTATGTTTTTATATATTTTATTAGGATCTAAATGTTACTTTGATGAACGAATGTTATAACAGTCAGTGTATTTATTTGTTTAATATTTACGATGCAATGATTTTAAAAGAAGATCTGACATGTACATTTAGCACTTGGAATATTTCGGAGGACTAAGCACAAAGCTGATGTGTATAAAGTGTAACCTTCAAGTACACAACAAATGGCTATGTCGAGTGTATAGGACCTGAGTTCATTGATCGGTCTGTAGACAAAGACGTGACATTTTATCATTGAGAAACACAAAAGATACATGATTGTAATACATTTTGAAATATAGCATGCAGATTTTGTATAATTATTAAAAATGGGGGAAAACCTTCGTTTTGCATGTAAACTATTAGTATTTATTTGTTGGGTAGTGAACTCGAGTGAGACTAAGACGTGACATTTTTATCATCGTGAAAAACAAAGGATACATTATTGTCATACATTTTGTAATAAAGCATGCGATTTTCGTATAAGCATTAAAAATGAGGTCAACTTTCGTTTTTCATATATTAGATATGTATTTAATTGTTGGGTAGCGAACTTGAGTTTATTTATCGACTTTTAGACAAAAACATTACATTATAATTTTCATTACACACGAAGGATGCATACGTGTATTACATTTTGATATACAGCATGCGGATTTCGTATAAGCGAACTCTTTCGTTTTTCATACAAAATATTAAGTATTGTCAATAGCCAATCAGTTACTGTCAAGTCAACTTATGTCTGCTCACTTGCTGTTAGCGTGACCGGTTTATAAAAAATATAATATCGCCATTGGAAGAGGTACATAATTATAAATTCTGTGTTTATAGGTAAGAAGTCTTTTTATACACAGATTTTGTTCAATGATAAGTTAGTAGCATATTTTATATTGCATACATGTTATCAATCTAATCGATTTCATAACGTAAAACTATGTAAGACAAAATGAAATATACGTAAATATTTATCAGATGTCGAATTGACCACACTATAAGGTACACACCATACGGAGCAAACATACATACACATAACATTCTTATATAACAATAAACGTCATGTTCCAAATATTGATTGATTCATGTTTAGCGTTATGTTTATGCCATTCATGGCTAAATATCAGATAACCTAATCACTCTTTCCTGGGGTCTTGGAAAACTAACCAGTACTCGAGCACATATATCTCCGCAAGTAATTAATAACTTTCCCACTTGAATCAGCGAAGAAATGATTTACAATGAGAGGCAATGTCGTGAAACAATAATCATGGAGACTGTGGCCAGCGGAGATTGAAACAACTCACGATCCCTGGATTAATAGTCAGACGTGTTACCGTCTAAGCGCAATGGAAATGAATATATATTTGTGGTATTACAACTAACACAGATGTACATTTAGTGATCAAGCTACTGAATAAAGATTACATATTTTGCCGTCGCTTAATAGATCTTATTTACGTTTCATGATAATACATGGTAACCACAACGCTTACCCAAGCAGGAAAGCAAAAGTTATAATGAAAGATAAAACAGAGTCGGATAGTTCTTCCCTGATATAGTCTGTGTCATTGGCCTTTAATTTGTTCATATATTAAGAATTCTAGTTTCGCGTACGTTTATGCATGTACTTAGCAACACATCTGGTAACTTATTCTCTTAATGACTTACTGCCCACTCACCTATACATGTTTTCCAGTCAATGGGGATGATCCAATGGAATTTTGTTGAATTTCTAGGTTAAATAACTAAGTTAAGAGACTGATAAATTTAATCTTTAAAATTTAATGAGGTACGGGGAGTAACACGTAGTTCATACAGAACACAATAAAAACACATCAGACTCGATTTGATCGAAATTAATGCATAATGCACACATTCTCTTTATATATTGATGTCAGCCATATAAATGGAGATAATTATCTGGGGATTGATCGAGCATAATGCATATATTTTGTAATACGCACATTCGTTTAGCATATGTAGTGGTAACGCGATAATGAGGATTGCAATAAATGACAGATACTAAAACATAATTTATACATTTGATTTAAATTGTCGGAAAGTATTTAATTAAATATCATTCACCATTTCGTAATGTGCTTAGATATGTAAACTTAGTCACATTTGAATATGCAGAAACAATTAGTATCACTTCATTAAACATATGATGTTTATTATATTCCACGCAGTACTCCGTTACTCCGACGGTCAAATACAATATTCAGTACTAATATTAAAGACAGGATATCTGTAGCAAGATCGTGTTTTAAGATAGTCGAAAGCATATTTGAAATGAAAAAAGGCATGTTACTGACCATTTGACATGCCAATCGCAATGTCATATTGCTTTTCACCAAGTATGAAATAGACCCAAACTATTTCAGATATGATAGAATTGTTATTAAAATACTGCTAGAAATCTTTTCCCGATTTTATTGATAGCAAAGCAATAGTTTAACAGATGTAAGGAAGTTAAGTTTTACATTTCCTTTAACACAGATATGTATTTTTAGGTAAACGTAATTGTTGTTTTTAATATCAAACCGGAAGCATACTCTCAAACCATAACACACCACTGCATGTAAGGGTGTTTTGTAATTAATTAGCTATGGCATTTAATCTTTAATCTATTTGTGTTCATTTTATTGAGTCCTTGAAGCAAACCAACATTTTCGCTTTAATTAACCAAAACGGGATTTGCCATATCTGCTAAATTGCTTGTTAAGGTTTGTTTATCAAACGATAAATAACTGCATATGTATATAAAATGATGATTCATAGTGGCACTATTAAGTATGCTAGAGTGTATCTTTCTTATGTAGACAACGTTATTTTCATTAATTAGACAATTAACTACGACGCGTAAGAATGTGTCACGTTCAATCACTTTGCTAAAACAGAAACAAATGAAATGGAGGAAAACAGAAAAAACTGACCTGTGTATTCATTAAATTTAGCAAGTTAACTATAAACTACAATGAAGGTACCAACCAGTATGTTCTAATTTTATTCTTATTTTCATAATCTATCTGAGAGTCTGGTATCTATCAACCCTAATGAAAACGCAGGGAGTTCTATGCCTGTCCCACACTTCATAACAATTGAACCCTTAGTAAACTGTGACGTCATTCAAAGCTTCCAGAACATTGCTATTTAACGAACCAAATCGGGAGAGCTGGGTCGGTTCTATAAAGTCTGACTATCATTTTCATGATTTAATAAACTTCAGAACAATAACTGACACGGAGTTAATGGTATCAAAGTACTTGAAAATACTAACAGCAGAGCTTGAATAATAATTCATATGCCTTCCCAATCTGATTGATATTATTGTAGCGATTTGTTTACTTAAGGCAACATTTTTAAAAAATGACATAATACAATGTCCACGAGATATTGTTCGGTGAGATTTTCAATATATGCTTATATTCAGTAGTTCTACATCAAAACATTAAATACCATGAATAAAAAGTAGACCCTATCGCGTATGATATTGTTCGGTGAGATATTCAGTTTATGCTTATATTCAGTAGTCCTACATCAAAACATTAAATAACATGAATAAAAAGTAGACCCTATCACGTATGATATTGTTCGGTGAGATATTCAGTATATGCTTATATTCAGTAGTCCTACATCAAAACATTAAATACCATGAATAAAAGTAGACCCTATCACGTATGATATTGTTCGGTGAGATATTCAGTATATGCTTATATTCAGTAGTCCTACATCAAAACATTAAATAACATGAATAAAAAGTAGACCCTATCACGTATGATATTGTTCGGTGAGATATTCAGTATATGCTTATATTCAGTAGTCCTACATCAAAACATTAAATACCATCAATAAGAATAGACCCTATTGCGTATCATTTCGGCGGAGGTCAACACTGCAAAACTTGATCACGACAGCACAAATAGCCAAAAAATCTCTGCTAAAACATATTATAGACTCTTACTTATCTTTATAACATAGCATCCCATTTGTCGTAAAGAATGTTTACATAATTTCCATCAAAATTCATTTTCGTGGCCTTGCTTGCCATGACCTCTATTTCATTGAAATACATATATACGTTTCTAAGATATAAAGTTGTATATATAGTCGCCATGAGATATTATACAATACACATTAGCTATATATAGCTATTGAACATAATACACAATGTCATGTAGTCCAATAAAGTTTCATTTAGTACCTTCCTTGGAACGTTTTCTGTTTATTTCTTTGAAATTCATATACCTGTTTATATCATTTATGATAAGACCCTGTGTAAATTATAACAATTTATGTTATTATATCAGTATTATTTGAAACAAAGTGTTTGTTGCCTTCATAGTATATCGTGGTTTATGTAATAAGTTTTCGCGGAATACAAACATTTTAGTTGCAGTGTCATACAGATAAGTTATGGTGTATTTCATCAAATACAAATTCCGTAAAACCTTTAGTTACTATTTACTTGTCAAATGTATTTTCTTAACTTAACATATGTGAATGAAGTCGCCTGTCGCCTCACTGAAGTATTCCTGTGTAAGCACACAACCTATAGGACATATTTGAAAATACACGAGTTTTCTCGTTAAAGCCCCAACTGCCATATTAAAGCTGCAAGATGGCTTTGGGGCAGATTTTATATAAATCAGTGCATGATTCAAATCAGTGAAAAAAATTCAAAATTTCCCAGTCATCTATTCATTGTTTTTTTGTAATAGTTTTGCATACTACCAGATTATTATAAATACATTTACAACTCAAACTGTCAAAAATTTGAAATTCGAAGGAGATGCACTCTATATACATAGATCTGTGCAAATTCACTATAAGCAGATAGCCTAGTTAAGTGTTGTACTTTAATACCCTGGCACTAAAAATTGGAAGTTTAAATTCATGTAGTTATTAATACTACTATGGTAACTACTCACCCTCTCTACAATTATATCATCATGTCTCAAATTATTTTCATAAATATATTATTATATATGAATAGTTTTGTCATTGAATAACATATCCGCTGTAATTACGCAATGTAATTTTCATACCAGGCGTAAGTAGTACACTATCTGATAAATATGCTATCAGTGTGTAAGATACTGTTGTACATTATTTTACTTTGTAAAACAAAGTTTAAACTTATCTGTAACACAACCACTGGTGCTTGATCAAATACAATATACATGCATGTGGATATAACAATTTGAATGTATAATTGCATTGATCAATACACAATACATGAATGTAATAATAACAATTTGAATGTATAATTGCATTGATCAGTACACAATACATGAATGTGATTATAACAATTTGAATGTATAATTGCATTGATCAATACACAATACATGAATGTTATAATAACAATTTGAATGTATAATTGCATTGATCAGTACACAATACATGAATGTGATAATAACAATTTGAATGTATAATTGTATTGATCAATACACAATACATGAATATGGAAAAGTTAATTGGAATGTATAACTGCACAAATAACTAGCAAAATTGTAAACATTTTTTTGAATAGGGGTTTGAACACCAGTTTCAACAAATCTCGGGTAATATATGGTATATTCAGTTTTATAGGTGGAGGAAGACCTCAGAATGAATATCTGATTAGAATCAACGTCCTTCAGCAAGTAACTGGCAAACTATCTCACAAAAAGTTTTTGAACAGACCGGGATTCGAACCTATGACCTTAGCGGTGACAGGTAAATTATCATGATATGGCGATTTAGACCGTTCTGCCACGGTTACCAGTAAAATAAGTAGCTTAGTATGGTCAGTTGAAATGAGATGTGCATTTTTGCAGAAGATATGACAAAGAATTCATATAATACTATAAAATAATTATATTATGGTAGGGTATCCATGACTGATATAAGGTATATATTGTTTCTAAGTCTAAATTTCAATTCCTAACTATAATAACATAATCGTAGCAGTTAGTAAAAAATGACAGTACTTCTTCATAGAAAATTGCACTAAAAGATACACGTGCATATTTTAAAAATATTTTCTCCTTTACATGTTTCGTCTCAGGCTGTATAATCAGTCTATGTTATCAGTGTTTACATTTAGCGATCATAAACGTATAATAGTATGTATACTGACTAACTGTATTATCAGAGCTGTCATACATACTTTAACAAGCACCTGGCTACACTTTACACATCTGCAGATCATTGATTTAGGTATATATTAAACAGACCGCAGATGTTGTCACGGTGTTAGAGCTTCCGGGTGGTCGTTTGTTCGATGCCCGGCCATTTAATACCAAATACTCGAAAAAGTGTACTAAAAGCTTCCTCGCATGGCGCTCAGCATTCAGATGCTAGTTTTAGATTTGGTCGGTTTCAATATAATGTGACTGGGTGGAGTATCTACTATATGTCTGTTGCACGATAATCCAGTGTGACAACACTCATATTACTGTAACAAGTAGACACTGTCGTAATATGAATGAAAAATTGTTGAAAACCACGCTAAACACCAAACAACAACAATAACAACAACATCAACAACTTTAACGTAGTGAGCTTGTCTAGCGAAAAGGCGGCGTAGCAACAAATGTCGATCGCTGATTGAATTATCGGCTTGTTAGACAGCCAGCGTCGGGTCAATTATTACGTATATGAACAAATTATTTGAACTTTTGAGGTTGTTCTTATTGAATTATCATTGTTATTCTCTAATAAACTAGAATTCAATTTACTACATAAAGATTATTTTAGCACTTGCCTAGCTGCTATTTCTCTTAATTTAATTGAAATTCATATATGTTTTTTTTTCTCTATTTTCTGCCTGGTTATGGTACGAAATTATAACACTATGTTTAAAAGGGAATTCTACTCAGAAATTTGCCACATATTAAATTATGTGCATGTGTACAGTGTCGTTACAAAAAAATGCATTTGTTACATATGACTATTTTATCAGACAGCGCTCAGAATACTGTCTAAACAAGACACCGTCGCGATATGAATGAAAAATTGTTGAAAGCGACGCTAAACATCATACAACAACATCAACAAAAACAACAACAACAACAACAACAACAACAACAACAACATCTATTTTATCAGGGTGTCAATGTACTCATAATATCATGCAGGTTACTTAATTGTATAGTCCGTGTTTTTATATCGTGTCCTACACGAGAACAAAGGCCTGACTACACAATTCATCAATGAATTGTTTCGCAAGATATCAAAATATGCGATAACAAGGACATGACTACGTAAACAAATGTAACGCTAGGGCGTTGGGAGTTTATGTTATTATTATGTCAATGCGTGTCTTCATTCAAATTATGTAATAATTTAATGTATGTATGTTTGCTGATAATTTGCCAATGCAATTGAAATGAATTGAAAATAAAAAAAAAAATTCAAATTATGTATTAAAGGGCAGATTAGCTGTAATTAAAATGGTGAAAGTGTAAAAAAGATGTTATTTAACCTAGTACAATGGACATTTTTTTAAAATCACTCCATCTCACTGAAAGCTCTCTTATAGGTGTTACCACACCATTTAATTCCCTTCTTATTTCCATAGTGAATATAACATTTGTAATGGCTTGTCACTCATAGAAATACTTAAAAATAGAAAAATATCAAATAATTATCCAATGTCTAGGATTTGTATCGGTTTTTACTTTGATGGTTCACTAGATTACATGTAACTCAATGGTTGTTTTCTTATTTTGTTTTTATTATTTATTTCCAAGGAGTCGTCCTTTAATCAGATAATATTACAAATGGCGTCCTCCTTTAATAAGATATTATTATATATGGAGTCCTCCTCTACTTACTTAGGACAAATTCTTATAAGAATGACACATTTAGCCAAAGATTGTCCCCGATATATTATAGCATGTTCTCTAAATATGGAGATTTATTTTCTCTCTTTACTTAGAACAGATCCTAACAAGAATGACACGTTAAATCTAATAGTGTCCCCGATGTTTTTCAACATGTCCTCACAAACAGGAAATATATTTTCTCTCCTTACTTAGGACAAATTCTTATTATTCTTGTTATTAGCCTGGAACTTATGCTTTAACCCAAGCAAATACAAGCTTTTAAAAGGTTCACTGAATTGGCATTTTTTAAATTTATTGGAAGACTATTCCATTTTTCACCGAATTTATAAAAGATCATCGAAACAATTCATGATTAGGTTGGGGAGCATATAATCTTAAATTTCTTGAAACATATTAGTATTTTGAATAAATGCATACATAAGATACGACGGGACAACGTTATGTAACGTTTTATACCTAAGAACTGCTTTTTAAAATTTAACTTTTTCGGGGAAAGTAAGCCAATCCAGTTCAGTAAACGGTTTAACAGAAGGTGTGCCGAATGTTTTATCAAGGATTATTCATGCAGCCTTTTTTGGAATTATGTAAGTTTCTTAATATGAATTACAATTTTCCCGAATAACACAGCAATAGTGAATATGGGGTAAATATAAGAACTGAAAGAAAGATCTTAAAAACGTGAAAAATAATACATGTATAATAATAAATTACAAATTTTATCAAGTTTATTCCAAGAAAGACTTTTATCCATTGTTGAGCACTAGTCACTTTTCACTTTTAATGAATGAATTTCTTCACCATTAAAATGGATTGATAATGGCGATTCGCGGTTACTTTTGCTTTTGAATAAAATATATATTTGAACGTTTAGTTTTTTTTAAAATAATAATAATAATAATCACCTATAATTCTAACAGACGTCTACTTGTAGGTACTCCTGTCCTTATTGGGAGTGTAAAATGTATACGAGTTAACATGCGATACAATAAATATTTTTTTTTTTCTCCAATTATTATAGTAGTACCGGAAAATCAAGGAGGTGTTTATATAACGTTTCGCAACACATTTCCGCTAGTCACTTTTTCATACGAAGAACATTTAATGTTGCGTCTTCTAATGAATCGTTGCTTCTTCGCAGTAAAGTGGAATGTCTGTTGTCATTTGTGTGTAAATCTTAATTGGATAATAATAACAATTTGAATAATGCAATCTCTCATGAGGCTTTCAACTTAATAAACTACAACATTATTATGATATCTAAGCAACTGAAGTAATATATGACCAAGGAAAGTACAACTGTTGATTAGAGGATAATGTTTTACATAATTATCTTACGTGTGCAATTAAGATAATGATCACTAATTGAGTTTATTGGGATATTAGCATTTATTTAGCTTTATTTTTTTGTGACATATTAATGTTTTGCATAAATGAATAACCACGTATATATTTTATATTGTGATTGAATTATATTTTTATTTAGGTTATGCTATTTTGTTGGCTGTCTCAATGGTCAAATAGTTCAAATAAGTTTGAAAAATAAACAACATGCTTGCAGAAATTAGAAATAGCTTCAAAAGAATTATATTTTTCAACAGATTTACTTCATAACATAAATGGTGACACTTTATGAATATAATTCCTGTGCATTTAAACGTCCAATGATAACATTGTAAATGGTGCACTATGCATGGAATATTAAAAGAAAGAACAGATACAATACTGATAAAGTTTATTTAGAGTTAATTTTGGATCTGGAAATTTATTACCTACTTGATGCAAATATTAAATAGAAATTTTCCAATACTTATGCAGAACCTTCATTTCGTTTCACCTATGACAGGAACTATATCTTAATTTCATAAGTTTTATTGATTTAATTATAAATCGAAGGAATTATCTCGCTTTGCTTCATTTATTTAGTAAATACATAATTTTTACAACAATATTTTTACAAAATTCAATTTTACATTTTGTTCTGTCAATTTTACAAAATTCCATTAAGTATATTTTGTTTGAAAATATGAAATAATAAACAACGACAAAGCCATTTTGATTAATCTCGACTATAAACTAATAAACGTTTTTGAGGGTTCTACGTGGCCATGGTCCGAGACGTTGTGTTCCTATGACCAACATTTCATCATTCAGTTTTTAAAGAGTCACTTTCCTCATGTTTTATTATGTTTGCAAGGTGTTGAACTTTCAAGTTTTCATCTTGAAATAAGTATGTGAACAGCATGCATGGCGGTAGAAAATACAACATTAAATACAAAAATTGATATCGATGACCCTAACAGTCCATGAAGAAAACTAAACAATACAAACTTGTTTACCGTAAGAGAGTTAAGTCAGTAACAGACCAATTTTTAATCACCTAAAGTAAACATGCTTATGTGTCTAATTTTCTTCAGCAATCTGCCGAACCTTTCCAAGATGGGAGCTTTAAGACATAAAAGTCTTCACTGTTCCCATACTTTTAACACGTCATATCGCACATTTACCTAGCCGCGGTGCACACTGTTCGCAACAGACGAGATGGCCACAAGGCACAAAGATCGTGTTCACTGGTCTCTTCATACAAATCTTACAACTATTTATTAGAGGATAATTTTTTACAAAATTATCTTAAAATGTACGCGTGCAGTTAAGATAATGATCACTAATTGAGTATATTAGGATATTAGCATTTATTTAGCTTTATTCTGTGACATATTGTAAAACGCTTCGTCTATCACTAAAGCAGATTTACCTGTTACTGAGCGATAATCGATTCGAAAATTTCCATAAATGGGGAAAACTTGAGATAATAACAGGCATACAAAAATGTTCTCACTGGTGATGAGATTGTTAAAAATATATCTCTCATACGAGGTCGTCCTCATTTGTCATTAGAGAAAATCATTTTAAAAAATTAATTCAAAATGAGAAAAAATCACTGTGGGGACATCCTCATAACCGATGTCTCGAAGTTGTCCCCATTGCATGAAAAGTGACATGTCTAACTGGATAATAGGAGGTACTTAGTATTCATAACACTGGTAGTATACTGGTATCATTTTCACAACACCCTGTGTTTCTATTTCAGATTACGTTATTTACTGTATAATTGATCTTTCTTCTTCTATTTGTTTAGTTGACAACTATTGCGATATTTTCTATCTTTGTCTTTGTTATGTTGGTATGGTGTTTTGCCTCGCTTTCAACAATGTTTCAGTCATATCGCGACGGTGTATACTTAAGACAATATTCTAAGCGCTGCCACACTGGAGTATCATACCATAGACACATAGTATGATATCCCATCCAGTCACATTATACTGATACCGGACGGACCAGACCTAGAACTGTCCTCTAAATGCTGAGCGCCAAGCAAGGAAGCTTCTAGTACCATTTTTCAAGTCTTTGGTATAATCAGGTCGTGGATCGAACTCACAGCCTTCCACAGGCGAGGCAGACGCTCTACCACTAGATCACTGCTGCAGTATTGATCTTTGTATCCAGATTGATGGAAATGGCTGTAATTTTCTATATAATTGATATCCATCTATTTAACATTTCATGTATATATTTTTAATTTTCATCATCAGAATATATTATTGATTTTTTTGAATGTATTTGAGAATATATAGGCAGACTTAATTAGTTTTATATTTGTGTTTCGCCTTTCGGTATTTAATATGAAACTGACACTAACCTTACATGCCCAGTCTTCAAATTTGAATAGTGAAGCTATATATCGGTTCATATTTTCTTACTGAGTTATTCATTATATAACAATTTTGATTGATATCGTGTCAATAAAACGGAGGGGGAAGTATATTATCTGCCGTTTTCAAGGAATTAACCAAAACAAGGACTAATACAAACTTCAAGGTGATACAAAGGTAGATGCGTCCATAGCTACTGCGCAGTTGTATAACCTTAGCTGACGGATTAACTTGTTTATATATTTCGATTAATATATAGATATATATCATGTCAATTTTGAAGTACAAAGAGCAATGTCACCATTAAAGTGAGATAAGAAACTAACCACATACAACCACACTGTCGTAAATTCAATTTGAAAAGCGTATTCCTCTGTGTGGATTTAAAAAAATTAACCCAGATGTGTATAGTCTAAATATGAAATTGCGCATTGGTTTGATCGGAAATCTGTAAGATTATGTTCTCCTGTTAATTGTTCATGTTCTACAAAATGACATGCATTCTCTCTAAAAATCGTGTCACAAAATAAATACATTATCACACAAATCTTGTAGATAGACAAAGAGGTGAGTGACTTCCCTTTAATTGTAAACATGTAGATTTTATAATGCTTTGGGTTTCAGGTTAAAGTGTGAGGGGTGGGGACGTTCATGCATGCAATTTATTAAGGATATAACCACGGTAACAGAAATATTCAAATCCTCGAGGCTGGTCCATTCATATTTTCCCTACCCTTTGCAAAATTATATAAAATATGGCCATGCGAAAAAGGATATTCTGACTAAAGTGCCAGTATTTATTGATTGGAACCTGGTAGCATTGCTGCACATTGGTAGTATTTACTAAACAAGAGGTCATTACAGATGTAAATAATGTAATTTTAAAAATGTACTTAATTGGAACTAACTGTTTATAATAACGGCACAAAATGGCCAACGGATAATTGTATGTGAAGTGATGGCAATTTTTTATTGTATATTTGATTCATATCTAAATGTTATTTTGATGAATGAACGTTATAACGTTAATGGAAGTCATTGAATGTATTAATCTAAAATTTACGACACAACGATTCTAGAAAAAGAACTTACAATATACATTTAACGCCTGAAATATTTCGGAGAAAAACTAGTACTAAGCTGATGTGGATAAAGTGTAACTCTCAAGCACACAACAAATGGCCATGTTGGGTATCGAACCTGAGTTCGATGATCGACTTGTAGACCAAGACGTGACATTATAATCATCGTGACACACGAAGGATACATAGTTGTTATACATTTTGAAATAAAGTATGCGGATTTTGTATAAGTGTTAACGATGTGGAACACTTTCGTTTTTCATATAATATATAAGTATTTATTTGTTGGGTAGCGAACCTGAGTTCATTAATCGACCTGTAGACAAAGACGTGGTATTACAAGCATCGTGATACACGAAGGATACATAGTTGTAATACATTTTGAAATAAAGCATGCGGATTTTGTATAAGTGTTAAAAATGTGGAACATCTCGTTTTTCATATAATATATTAGTATTTATTTGTTGGGTATCGAACCAGAGTTCGATGATCGACCTGTAGACGAAAACGTGACATTACAATCATCATGACACACGAAGGATACATACATCATGTGAGTGTAATACATTTTGATATAAAGCATGCAGATTACGTATGAGTGTTAAAAATGCGGAGCACTTCGTTTTTCATGTAATATATTAGTATTGTAAAGAACCAATCAGAAACTGTCAAGTTAGCTGATATCACTGGCTGTTAGCGTGATCGGTTTATACAATAAATGATATCGGCATTGAAGGAGGTACATAATTACTTTATAAATTCTGTGATTATAGGTACCTGTAAGTAGTTTTTATTATATACAGTTCTTGGGCAATAATAAGTTGCTAGCATGGTTTATATTACATACATGTTAGCAATCTAATCGATTTTAATACATATATATAGGACAAAATAAAAGATACGTAAATATTTATCAGATGTCGAATTGACCACACAATCTCATACAACAATACACGCCATGTTCAAAATATTGATTGATTCGTGTTTAGCGTCATGTTTATGCCATCCATGTCTTATGATTAGACAATCTAATCACTCTTTCCTTGGATCTTGGAATGTTAGCCAGTGCTCGAGCACACATATCTCTGCAAGTAATTAATAACTTTCATACTTGAATCAGCAAAGAGACGATTTACAATGAGAGGCATAGCAATGTCGTATAGCAATAATCATGGAGACTGTGGCTATAGTCGCTAACGCTTGTCTTAAACCAAACCTAGTCTAAAACTGCACATGTTACCATGTTGGTGTCTAGCTTTCAACAGACAGAACTTTCCTCTCTAAAATCTTTCTCTGACTGAATAAACAACTATGCTATGATTTGTCAATTCATTGCTAGGTCGAAATAGGTCAGTTTCTTAAACTCCTTCTACATCATACCACACAACTACCTGTCAATTATACATGATAAACTTAAGGCTATCTTTACTCCATTAGCCTGTCATGGTTGACCTTGAAAATATAAGCATCATTTAAGAATTGTATACATTATGGGAATTCTTAACTACCACAATATAACAGCGCACTATAAGTTCTTTGTTTAATTTAGGTAAATTTCACTGGCATTTGCGGTCGGGTATTGTTCAATGGGAATTGTTAAGAATTTTCATCAAATTGACTGTTGTAAAACTTCAATTTACAACGCAACGATATCGTTAATTATACCACCTTTAATATACGCTATTCAGCATTTGCGTTGTGCTTTAAACGTGGTGAGGCAAGTATATTTATAGTGTGTACGTAATGGCTATTTATAATTACATATATCAAACTAGAAGCATGTTTAGTCGCGTACAGATTGCCCAGAACTAAACACGGCATTGTGGGTCCAGTTGTTTAATAATTAGTCAGTGGTATCTATTGTTCTTTTGGTTGATTCCTGAAAGCAACACAACGTATTCGCTTTTAGAAAATTGATTTGGATTGCCGGACTATTGCAATAAACACACGCGAATCGAATCATACATTTCAGCAAACAAAGTAAGTACATCTGGCATTTAATGATAGTTTTTGACCGCTGTTTACATTTTAAACAGACCGCAGATGTTGTTACGGTGTTGACAGCGCTTCCGGGTGGTCGTTGGTTCGATGCCCGGCCGTTACATAACAAATACTCGAAAAATTGTACTAAAAGCTTTTCGCATGGCGCTTAGCATTCAGATGCTAGTTCTAGGTCTGGTCGGATTCAATATAATGTGACTGGGTGGTGGTATCTACCGTATGTCTGTGGCATGATACTCCAGTGTGACCAACACTCAGAATACTGTCTCAAGTAGACACTGTCGTTATATGATTGAACAGTTGTTGAAAGCCACGCTAAAGACCTAACAACAACAACAACAACAACAACAACAACAACAACAACAACAACAACAACAACAACAACAACAACAACAACAACAACAACAACATTTTAAAAATGATTCAATGCATTCAATTCTCCCAAAATTATTCCATTTCAAAATGAGCTATATATGCATTTTATATAAAATGGTAATTTGTAGAGTTACTGCTCAATATGCTAGATTATGTAATTATTATGTTTAACTCGAGATCTATATTAACCAAACATCAAGTCACGACCTGTGAACAAATATCACGTACTGTTAAATATAATTGCTTTACCGAAACAGTAACGAATAAAACTGAAGAAAACGTTGACCAGATTTATAATTGACCTGACGCGAAAACGGCTATTACTCCAACCACTGAGCACGTGGCATTGATTTTCCCAGGAAATACAATGTATTGTTTACTTAGACATATTGAGCTTGTCTAAGGAAAATGGCGGCGTACCAACTATTACCGATCGCTGATTGGATTATCGGCTTTTTACAGAGCCCGCGTCGGGTCAATTATTACATGTATCAACAAATTATTTGAACTAGTGAGGTTGTTCTTACTAAATTATCTTTGTCATTATTTAATAAACGAGTATTCAACTGGGCACAAACGTATTGAATTACTGAATTATTATTATTGAATTGTTAATATTTTGAATTATTGAAATATTATCTTATTGAATTATTATTGTCATTATTTAATAAACTAGAATTCAATTGGGCGCGCGTGTATTCTAAAAATATACAGAGTTACTCCATAATAATTATTTTAGTACTTGCCTAGCCGCGATTTCTCTTTATCGAATTAAAATACATAAATTATATGTTTTTATATTTCTGCCCGATTATGGTACTAAATTATATGTTTAAGCGGGAATTTTACTCAGAACTTTGCCACATAAATTATGTGCATGTGTACTTTATCTTTAAAAAAAAATGCATTTGTTAACTATTATATTTGGGCTTTATATATTACGCCTCGGGTTATATATATATATATATATATATATATATATATATATATATATATATATATATATATATATATACAATATGTCAGTTTTATCAGTGTGTTAATGTAATAATAATATCATACAGGTTGCATTATTGTATTGTCCGTGTTTACATATCGTGTCATACACGATAACAAAGGCCTACTTACACAATTACACAATTGAAGATATCAACATATGCAATAACAAACTGAAGACATGATTACTTCGTAAACAACCTTGACGCTAAGGCGGTGGGGCTTATTGTCGGTATTATGTTATTGTGTATCTTCATTTAAATTATGTGTTACATGACGTATCAGCTGTAATTAATGGGTATTTAAATAAAAATTTAGATAGTGGTAATTATTTTGAAATAAAAATTACTTAAATTATCACTAAACGCACAATTAAAGGTATGCATTTGGATAACTCCTAACTCTTTACTGCATAAACACAATGTAATAATCATTGGATATATCATAAAATGTTGAATACTCCACCCCCACCTGCAAATCTTTACACATCCAGGTATTCATTTATTTAAGATGGTAAATGGAGAGAACTTCAGAAAGAAATTACACAATAGGCATTACAATTTTTAAAAACTTTCAATCAAACATATTTACTTTTATCTGAAAAAGTTGACTACACCCATGAACATTACTGTAGCTCCCACATTAAACTTCACACGGTCGAGGTAGAGGGGAACAGAAAGAGTAGTTTTGTCGTAAATCATTATGACTGTGAGTGAAACATGCATGCATTGATATATTTACTATGCATATAAACTAAAAAAAAGCACATACGTTCTGTTGTTTAATTGTTTGTTTTTTAATGTAAACATGCTATTTGTACTATGTTAAATAGTACCTAGTCCATTGAAATGTTGATTGTGCATAAGATCATTTTTAACATATGACTAATGTAAATACAATGTATTATGAAATGAAAGGACATAAGATATATGATAGTGTTGTTTGTTGACCTCCTAGTCTCTATTTCGAGATCGTGCGAAGAAATTCTAAAATTATGTGAGGATGTTTTGTTAAATTATATCTAAACAAGGTTAATAATTAAAATACTGTTTACAAATACTGTAATATTTTAATCTTCTCGTGATATTACTTTTAGTTTTTTAGTTTAAACTAATCTATTATAGCTTGATTACAATGAAAGTCCAGAGCTTATATGAACGGCTCTCAAGTCAGCGTAGAACCAGTACTGAATGTTGTTTTATGAGAGGCATCGGGTCGAGCTGAGGATCGAACCCGCAACTTTTAGAATACCAACTTAGGCAATATAGATCTAGTACTATATGTTTAATAACTAGGTTTGTACTAATTATATTTTGCGCGATTGCGAAGTAGGCACAGAATATAAATGAACCGCCCTCGATTGCAGTGAAATAAAAAAATGGTAGTCTATGATAATGATAAAACTGTTAATATACTTGTAAACGTAGTAACTGTAGTAAGTAATCGTAAAAGGTTATTTTAATACACAGACGAAATATGTTCTTTTCTGTATAAAATAAGGTATACGATTTCCACGATAAAAATTATTCCACAAAGTATTTATTTTCATAGCAGGAATGTATCTCTATATAAAAATGCACACAAACTGGGTTGACCAGTTATTTTTAAAGACAGTGCAATGACACCCTAAGCTTCTTTTTTTTTTTAAAAAAAAAGTCATCAAATGCAGCCAAATGACTTTATAGGATTTTAACGACAGTAAAACATAATATGTTAGAGTCTCGTTATAATGGATTTGCAACTATGTGACGTCATACTGTAGTTCAGAACAGATTGCCATAATTCATATGGAGAGTAACTGTTTGTTCATCAGAATTATATTTTTATTTTTAATTTCACCGAAATAGCACATTATTCAATAGTGTGTAAATGGTGAAAAATTAAACAATATTTCTGTAAACATTAGTGATGTACAAGAAATGTCATTGTGAATATGAATAAATATACTTTATTAGAGATGTAAAGGTGGCAAAATGTGTTTTTTTAAATCACCCAGTCTCACTAAAGCCTCTCTCATAGATATTAACACACCATTTAATTTTCTATATTTCTATAGTGAATATAACATTTTTTTAGGCTTGTCATTCATAGAAATACTTAAAAATAGAAAAATATCAAATACTTATCCAAGGTCTAGGTTTTGTATCGGTTATTACTTTGGTCGTTCACTTGATTACATGTAACTGTTTTCTTTTTTTGTTTGTGTTGTTTAATTCGAAGGACTCCTTCGAGTCGTCCTTTAATCAGATATTTTTCAAATGGCACCCTCCTTTAATAAGATATTATTATATATGGAGGCCACCTTAAATCAAATATTATTACACATGTAGCCCTCTTTTAATAAGATATTATTACATATGTAGTCCTCCTTTAATCAGATATAGATACATATGGAGTCCTCTTTTAATAAGATATTATTACATATGTAGTCCTCCTTTAATCATATATATATACATATGGAGTCCTCCTTTAATCAGATATTATGACATATGGAGTCCTCCTTTAATCAGATATTATTACACATGTAGCCCTCTTTTAATCAGATATTACATATGTAAGCCCTCTTTTTATAAGATATTATTACATATGTAGTCCTCCTTTAATCAGATATATATACATATGGAGTCCTCCTTTAATAAGATATTATAACATATGTAGTCCTCTTTTAATCATATATTATTACATATGGAGTCCTCCTTTAATCAAATATTATTACACATGTAGCCCTCTTTTTATAAGATATTATTACATATGTAGTCCTCCTTTAATCAGATATATATACATATGGAGTC
This sequence comes from Panopea generosa, assembly GCA_029582155.1. Classification (NCBI taxonomy): domain Eukaryota; kingdom Metazoa; phylum Mollusca; class Bivalvia; order Adapedonta; family Hiatellidae; genus Panopea; species Panopea generosa. The sequence continues at coordinate 10,993,615 of CM055896.1, read as the reverse complement.
CTCCTTTAATAAGATATTATAACATATGTAGTCCTCTTTGAATCATATATTATTACATATGGAGTCCTCCTTTAATCAGATATTATTACATATGGAGTCCTCCTTAAATAAGATATTATTACATATGTAGTCCTCTTTTAATCAGATATTACATATGTAGCCTCTTTTAATCATATATTACATATGTAGTCCTCCTTTAATCAGATATAGATACATATGTAGTCCTCTTTTAATCATATATTATTACATATGGAGTCCTCCTTTAATAAGATATTATAACATATGTAGTCCTCTTTTTATCATATATTATTACATATGGTGTCCTCCTTTTATCATATATTATTACATATGGTGTCCTCCTTTAATCAGATATTATTACATATGGAGTCCTCCTTCTTTAATAAGATATTATTTCATATGGAGTCCTCCTTTAATCAGATAATATAACATATGTAGCCCTCTTTTAATAAGATATTATTACATATGGAGTCCTCCTTTAATCAGATAATATAACATATGTAGCCCTCTTTTAATTAGATATTATTATATATGCATTCCTTCTTTAATCAGATGATTATGTACTGCTGGGTGATCCAGCTAAAGATTAAAACGAGAGTATGATTTAGCAAAGTATGGTACATGAGTAAGTTCCATCTAAGGGTTAAAAATATATAATGTTTATATCATTTATTCATGAGGAAATATAGTTTCTTCTTTTAAGGTTAATTTTCCTTTCTGTTTTGAGGGAGAGGGACTATACGTATTGATAGCTTTTTCCTGGAAGTTACATCTACCTGGAGACTTGACCATTTTCGATAGCTGCTTTTCAAAAGACAAATGTTTTGACAATTTTTACTTTTACAAAAATTATAACGGAACTCTGAAAATGTTTCTGATAGATTGTTTCAAACAATTCAGCAATTTCCACAGTATTTCAGTTGCCTTGTTTAGATGTTTATTTCTACAGTAGTTTTTTCCGCTTATAAGTTTTTTATCTAACAAATATCTTGGATAACATATCTGCGATAAATAAAATATATTTTAGGAATTGTATTTAAACATAACTGTGGCATATGTGTGTTTGTCTCAACCAATCAAATCTTACTTCCTAAATCAAATAGATTCCGCACAAGATGTCGTTAATAGGTTTGTCTTTTAAAACATCAAGCATCGAAGATGATTTAGACCAAGACCAATGTACCTGTTTCATTCCTTCCTTTCTTTGGTTGGATATACACTTCGCCAACAAGCATCTGGTGATCTAACAATAAAGACATATTTGTAAATATTATATTGCATTCTGGTTGAGTAATCATATTAATGATACAAATGTAGAGATACATCGTTTGAATTGATTTAACATACCAGTATCTTTTTTCATTTTCGTAGACAAAATCCTTTTTCATCTTGAGATTATCCATATTTGAAACACATTAATTGTCTTTTGTTTGATCATTATCAATTATTTGATTGATACATGTATTCACTTTATTCATTTACAAATAATTTTCTTTTTATAAGGGAAAGCTCCTAGCGCACTTCTTACGTCTTTATTGAGTTCGTCAACAGATATATTATTTGTATAAATATCAGACGAAAACATATACATCTTTGCATTAACATAAATAAAACTTCCTGAAAGCAAACACGAAGTGATTGCATACACTTGTACGTGCCTTTGTAGAAGATAGGTTTGACCGATGTTTTTTACAAACTCGTTGCATATATTTTTGATTATTTTCCTTGTTGGGCTATTGCTTTATGGTAAATTAGTTATTCCTAATCATGGTGTATGACATCATTTCTGTCAGCTGACCATATTAACCAATCGTTAAGTGTTTTTAATAGATACACTTAATTGATGATTCATAGCAATTTTAATAGATACACTTAATTGATGATTCATAGCAATAGTAAGTGACTGACCCAAAACAAAAGACAGTGCTAAAGGTAGGGAGATTTAAACAATTAGACTGTTATGGTATTTACTGTATACTCTTATTAGGTTCGTTTTTGATTTTGTTAATTCTTTAAAACGTAGCAATGTTTCTGCTTTAAGCAAACCGAACTAGCGACATTATTCATTTTAGTAGATTGCGTCACCATTGTTGAAATTCTGATTTTTTGAAGGTCAGTAAAATATGCAAATATCTCATGACTCAAAGCAAAAATAAAGTGCAAACAAACTTCCCAGAAGTACATTGTATTTATTAAATAAAGATAAGGACAACCTATTTCAGGTAACAGAAGATTATTAAGTAAGCATTAATTTTGCTCTTATATATTGTGGGAACTGTATGTGTTGAATGTAATATATATTTCGGATATTACTACGCCTTTGAAGTATCATAGCGATTGTTTATGGATGGCCAGCAACTGTATATATGAGGATGACGTCACGCGCACTGACTATGAAACTTCCCATAGTTACAGATGCTTTACAAAAGAAGGATACAAAAGTCGGTTTTAAAAATGGTTGCTATTAGTGATTGTAATGCAAAAATATACAGGCATTTAGAACGTTATAATTTTTCTATCTTAGGAACCTAAATGACCATGTTACAATTCTTGGATACCGAAAATCTTATAAAATTGAATATGAGTTATATTTGTGGAAATAGTAAATAAATATATTTTATTTGCACGTAAAATAATTTATGTCGGTATTTATCCTTTCGTATACTTTAATTAATTTGGTCACTTACATTAAACAAGTGATGTGCAATCAACCGTTTACAACATGCCATACCACGTGAGTATACTCAGCCAATTAGCGCTTTCTTCGCCATATTGGATAAAGCAACGAGGTAAAATCATCGTTTAATATTTCTCGTAAAAAATCCATATTTTTATGTTAACTCTGATAATCTTTATATGTTATCAGACGATATCTGTTCTGAAAGGTGATATTCTTTGTCCTAGTATAGGTTTTACCATCGCTACGAATGGATTAAATGGTGTAATTTGAGTGTTTCTCTTGCTCGTTGGGGAAGGAGGTCTGTGCTGGAGTTATTTATAGACTATCACGCGGGTCGTGTGTGTTTATTATGTCAATAAAGATTAAGATATTTGGTCACACGTTCGAGAAATGTTTGAATAACGTTATCGGGAGCAATAACACTTAGAAATAAATTTAAATCTCCAGCATCAATATACACTATTCAGGCTTTCCAAGAAGATGTGTATCGACGCTTCGCAGGAATTTGGAAGTGATTTCAGATTTTTCCCTGGACATACTGGTTTTGGTAGTGGGGAAAAACGATATTTGTTTTGCTGCCGTGATTCTTAACATTATTTCTACACGATGTAAAGAGGGTGACTGTTCTTCAGATCCTCCATAGGCTACCTACGTCTAAGATGTCACGCTACAGTATTGGTACCACCTGGTTCAATGATAGGGTTGATGCTACCACCAACCGATTACTATCAGAAGAATCAAACTTCCAACGCCATGACCGTTCACCACTTTGGAAGAGTAAAAGAATTTGGTCACCTGTAGCACAAGCAACTGCATTCTCCTTTGACGGAGTGCACCTATATGATGTCGATATACTTTAGAAACTTTATGCTTCCATTCGAAGCGCAGTGATAGCAGTTTTAAACCAAGGTTTGCAATAAGGAACACGATATGTGTATTAATTCAAACCCTCTTCTGTCATAACTTTGTTATATAAACATAACTGTTGGTTTCTTCTGTGAGCAGTCGTCAACATCAAAAGGCCGGTGGCAAGCAGGTCTCACTGGCTCTGGTGGCTCAATTAATTTTTACCAAATGGTAGAACATATGCTCCATTTATTTTGTGGTGGAGATGGTATGCATACTGGGTAACCATGCAATTTTGAGCAGTAAATAATTAACAACTTCCAAAAAAGCTGGTGTTGCCATTCAATGTCTCTTTACATTATACCATGTGCTATTTTTACACAGCCTGATGTTTTCCAGCCAGATGAGGTTGATGTTTTTCAGACATATTTGCAAAAGTGTCTGTTGTTTGCAGACCTCATATATAAATAAATATATATATCGATGTATCATGCTTCATATTAATATTTCCCGGCTGATGCTTTCCAGACTGTGACTAGACATTATATTGAGTTGTTTTATATGTGAGCAACCATGGCATTATTTCATTGGACGGATGATACAATGTATATTTCCCGTTCTTTAAGTCTTACAGCCAGCGATTGTGAAATGGGAGCCTTACACGATCCCCAGGATACGTTTTGCCCAGATGTGCGGAAAAATTACCAATCCTTTATATTTATATCCTTTTCGGTGTGTTGTGACATTCAATACGAATGACCTATCAATGACATAAAATAATAGATGCCCATAATTCATTCAATCTGTAGTTATTGTTTTCATTTTTCTACCTTACACAGTTCATACGAGATTTCAGTGACAGTGTGATAGATAGTGCCACATAAATACATGCATGCTGATACAACACTATTCAAAATCAAGTTATGATATTAAGTGACTACTAAATTCCAACGTGTTTGTGTTCATTTAATTAATTTTTCTTTAAGTATTTTAAGGTAAAAACTAGAAATAAAACAGTAAACATATTCTGTGCTTCTATACGATACGACACGCTGCGCCACGCCACTCCATTCCATTCCATTACACTCTATTCTACACTTCTCCACTTTACTCTACTCTAAATGTTTAACTGCATTTATTACTTTTTAAAATAACTTTGCAAATAGTGCTAAGTAAAAGAAATAATTACATAATCCTAAAACATCTATATAACGTGGGAAGAGTCTAGTCAATTGCGGTACACAGTTAAAATTAGTTTATTGATAGCACAAGGTTGCATTTTAATGCAACTTTTAGTTGTCGAAACTTATATTTCGGGTAACATGTGCTTTCGTTTTTGCCAATTTTAGGGATTCAAGTCATTCGTTAGTATGAGAGATCGGTACATATATCAACAGTTACAGAAATGTAAGATAGTGTGACATTTGGTAAATACATAAAAAATAACAAATGTTATTGAACACGAATTTCATTTTTTATCTAAGGATTCAGGTTTCTTCACAGGCCAATTAAGCACAGGGACACCCCAGCACTTCACTATCACAAAATGGTATTCCCCTAGCGCCTGTAATAAAAAATTGCAAAAGCTTAAAGTAAATCGTTATTTTTCTGTGCATATCTTTTTTCATTTTAATGCCTTAAATGAAACATTAAGTATGATGACTTTAACTGATTAAGACAAGTTTTACTATGGAAATATATTTCAATTAGTGCTTTACCCAGCGCTTGGAAATATGTTGAAGGTGTTTACGCGCTCTTACCCAGCGCTTGTATTCCATACTGTTGAGAACCTTGGGATTAAAGGTCAAATTTTTAGTTTTCTTCGCGTGATGAAAAACATTAGGTCAGTTTAATGTCCGTGAAGCCTGTAGGGTTTCTCGGTAATATTAAACTACTGTAACGTGCACCGAGCGGATTGTGCACACAACTACTAATAAATATGCTATATAAGAATTTTCCTTGGACTACTTGCCGTTTGATTTTAGATAAATGGTGAAATAATTTTCCTCAAGCTACTTTGCTTTATGATTAGATGACAAATGATTGAACAAATGATTCGTGTTTAAAAAAAGAATAATCACGTACAATTAACTTTACATATAAAACCAAATTATAAAGGTTTCGAACTAACGTTTCAAACCAACGTTTCGCACAACACTATGCCCAGAACTCTGTTTTAAATAAATAAAACTAGTTCTGCAGCACTCCAAACAAATGCCCAAGACTCTGTTTTAAATAAATAAAACTAGTCCTGCAGCACTCCAAACAAATGCCCAGGACTCTGTTTTAAATAAATAAAACTAGTCCTGCAGCACACCAAACTCGAAACTCCGAGCTGCACCAAAGTATCAGACTTACGTCTCAAACACTTGCTCAGGACTTTGTTTTAACTAAATAAAACTAGTTCTGCAGCACACCAAACTCGAAACTCCAAGCTGTACCAAAGTATCAGACTTAGGTCTCAAACACTTGCTCAGGACTTTGTTTTAACTAAATAAAACTAGTTCTGCAGCAATGTTCCAAGCCTGTCCCAACACCTGTCTGAGACAAACAATGGCACCCAACAGACTACGACCCGGAGCACTGTTCACAAGTTTCGGAGGATTCTGCAACTCTGAGTTGAAAACTGTACTTCTGGGAATCCCTCGTTCACTTGTTACCTCGGTCCAAAGTCCCAGCCTGTATTACCAAATAATAATAATTAATTGATAAATTAATTATGCAAAGTCTTCTTGCAGCTCCTTCTCCGTCGAGTTGTAACATCAGACTGACAAGAATACAGGCGGTCAGCTGGTTATATAGCAGAAGTCACATGACCTAGTCACATGGCTTCAATCGGGCATCCTTAGTGTTGTACGACCACATAATGACTTTCGAGATAATGCGATTCAATTGAATTACCATCTTATCAAATTCAATGAGCGTTTACCTGACAGTTTATATACTACGTTTTCTGTACGTTTATTAATGTAACTTAATAAACAATAAGGAATACTTAGACTATTCATATATAAAAGGTAAATATAAAGTTACCAACCAACAGAAAAGTATAGAGAAGTAACAAAATACACCGATGTTATGGATTTCTATATGTACAAGGCGTTTTTCGTCACATTACCCACGCCTCCGACTACAAGCGTCCCGCTTGATCATGTAACCATATTTATCATCCATAAAACATACACTCAACTTTAATAGATAATACAAACTAGAAAAATATCGGCATATTCATCGAACACAATAATTTGTCCAGAACATATATATTTGTTCATGTAAAACTTCCAAAAATAGCTGAACAGATATCAATCTGTTGTTTATCAAAATAATGAAAAAATGGTCCATAAATAACATATTCTTTCAGACTACATGAATATCAAACACAATTAAATGTCTCAGTTTCCTAACTTACTTCATCAACTTATCTATGCTCCATAAAAGTTCCTATACAACCAGAACTAAATCCTCCTTTAACCTCGAAAGAGTGTTTTGTGCTTCTTGCATCATGGTGAATGTCAGCCCTTCCGGTCGTTCTTCTAGTTTTGCTTCTTTTACTTTTATTGAATTCAATCAAACTTCCAGTTTCAAACACATGTTTGGCATTAACGCTCTGGTCCCTGGAGCGCATCTTTATCTCTTTTTGCCTGCATAACATTCCACTCTTTCCAGGTAGGCTATTCGGATCAAAACTCGTTCCAGCCTCCTCAAATGTATTTGTTTCACATTTAACGTATAATTCAGAGCTAACGCCTACACTAGCTTGAGCACATATAACAGTATTGATAGGTGCTTCGACTGGCAGTGAAACTGGTGTCATTTTACATAATATTTCTGTTGCACTAGTTTCATTCTCCTGCAGTGTTATAGTTTGGTACAGCCTTTGCTTTACTCCGTGCTTCCTTTTCATATGTCTCCATAGATATACAGTCTTTTTAAAAGTTACATTACATTCTACACATGCTGGTCTGTCTTTCATACACTTAACCTTTTTCAATTTAGCTTTACAAATGCTTTTGTTTTTGTATATTGTTTTAATAGATTCTCCCTGGTTTTGTAAAAGGATAGGTACCTCAGACCTTGAAGATAAAACGGCCTGATCAACAACATGTACTCCGTAACATCCTAATCTTCCAGCTAGTTTTAACTTACATGACTTGCCTTTAATAGTTAATGTGTTGTGAGATAAATCAAGTTTACAATCTTGAGTTTGCAAAAAGTCTAAACCAAGTAAAACATCTAACTCAATATCTGCAACCACAATGTCACTGACACATTGCACATCACATATCTCTATGCATGCTGAAGTTTTGCCCTTGATATTGACTGGATCTCCTGATGCTGACAAGATTTGTGTTCTAAACGGTTTCAGCTCACTAGAACAAGGTCTAATAATATCCCAAACTCTTGTAGAAATTATTGTGAGAGTTGCTCCAGTATCGATTAAACATTCTGTCAATATATTATTAATTTTGGTGTTAACATAAAGACCTGAACCAGCAGCTGCAACATGTTGTTTATCATTAGATGAACTAGGATTGGATTTGGTGTTCGCGTTCGGAAGCTTAGGACAATTAGGTTTAATATGATCTTCGGATCCGCAATTAAAACATTTCCTTTTTCTCCTGACTTCAACCCCAGAGTTCTGTCGGCCATGCTGAAATCTTCTACTTTGGTTGGTTTTTGCCTCCTGTGGTTTCGAAACCGTCCTCTCATGAGACCATGATTGGAATGCCTTGCTGAGATCCGAAACTATGTTCTTGAGACCTTTTAATTCTTCTTTTAATTCTGTCTCTTTATCTGAAGTTGATCTCAAATATCCTTGTCTTTCCATATGCTTCCTTTCAGCACGATTATACGCTTCAAGTTCGACTGCATGCCGAACAGCATCGTTTAAATTTAACGGCCTAGCTTGTTTGATACGAAGTCTCATGTCTGAGCTTATAAGAGAGTCCATAAACTGTTCTTTTGCTAGAGTTTCCCGAACATCAGTTGAAGTGTTTTAACTAAATAAAACTAGTTCTGCAGCAATGTTCCAAGCCTGTCCCAACACCTGTCTGAGACAAACAATGGCACCCAACAGACTACGACCCGGAGCACTGTTCACAAGTTTCAGAGGATTCTGCAACTCTGAGTTGAAAACTGTACTTCTGGGAATCCCTCGTTCACTTGTTACCTCGGTCCAAAGTCTCAGCCTGTATTACCAAATAATAATAATTAATTGATAAATTAATTATGCAAAGTCTTCTTGCAGCTCCTTCTCCGTCGAGTTGTAACATCAGACTGACAAGAATACAGGCGGTCAGCTGGTTATATAGCAGAAGTCACATGACCTAGTCACATGGCTTCAATCGGGCATCCTTAGTGTTGGACGACCACATAATGACTTTCGAGATAATGCGATTCAATTGAATTACCATCCTTATCAAATTCAATGAGCGTTTACCTGACAGTTTATTTACTACGTTTTCTGTACGTTTATTAATGTAACTTAATAAACAATAAGGAATACTTAGACTATTCATATATAAAAGGTAAATATAAAGTTACCAACCAACAGAAAAGTATAGAGAAGTAACAAAATACACCGATGTTATGGATTTCTATATGTACAAGGCGTTTTTCGTCACACTACTGAATAAGTGCATGCATTTATATGGCAACGTACGGCAGCCGTCACGTGAAGCTAACAGCAGCCTCATGTCCCACCAGCAAAACAAAATCGTGCAACCAATGATATACAAACTGGTCCTTTTTAGCCATGCTCAGCTGCAAATGTTTTTCATTAGGAAATGAAGAACAGGTCATTTAGGCTGATTGCAGTAAAATGTTAATAGTGATGTTAAATATTCAATATCCGACGTGATATGTTCTTTAATCTTATATAAATATACACATATTCTATACCATTGTGTCTTCTAAAGACTCTAAAAACGTTATTTTAGGTTTTTTATGTTCAATTTTGACAGAAATACGGTTTTGAGGCGAGCACAATCGCAAGAGTTGAAAATCAAGCAAACAATTTGGACAGTTAATATTATTCGACGTTTGTTTTACATCTTGGATAACTATACATAGCTCCATGGCACTGTGTGTTCGATCCTCCGCCATGACTACGTGTGGCTTCCTTGAGCAAAACATTACAACCGCATACTAGTATGCTTAGTACTTCTGGTTTTACCCAGGAAGACTTATATTCTATGATCTCATTATTAGATTACGGCACAATTTTTCAGTGAATGCAATATTCACTTAGTACTATCTTTATTGTTGACACGCGTGCTCAAGTATATTAAACAATGTATCGCTTGCACATAGTCCTTGTTGGCATCCAAGAAACGGTATATAACATTGATATGATCTTCTGTTCAATTAAATTCAGTTTGGTTCATAAAGTGTTCAATTATATTTGTCTAAATTTGGCTTTTACATAAATGTCAACAATGTCACCATTCGGACCACATCGCCGATTATCCTAACTAATACCAAGGATACGGAATTGGCCGAGTACGTAGATGCGCAGAAAAGAACAATTAGTGTTCAGGTGGCTACTACAATGTTTTGTGTGCAATCTGAATAATGGGTTGTCTGTATGCATCCCCACAAAATGAACATTGGTGTACGTCCAAATGCCCCCTACCCCAGCTCTTAAATATGTGTTGGCAGATTAACAAAACAGTGTATTGTATTAAATGTTATATAAGTACAAATTAGTTTTTAAAGATTGGACACAAACCGAGATAATTGAGAAATGAAAGCAAAAGTTGAAACAAATTAATGGCTTTTTTAGTTGCGATCGCACTACCAAATGCGCATGTTATCAAAGGTTATGGAACAAACATATAATTATTCCGTTGCATATATTTGTTTTATTCAAATGCATTGGACTGACGTAAAATGAATACACCATAACATAATTCCGTGAATTCATAGTTTTCCCTTTAACGATGCGTCAAGTGTTTTCACCTGATATAATCTTTTCGGACAACATCAGTGCGAATTGTATAATGAATATGTGCTCGAATAAACCGGATATACGTAGCTTTATTTTATAAAAAGGTATTCGCATAATTAATCTGAAACACAACCACAGGTGCATAATAAAAACTAAACATAGAAACAGTTAAGGCGTATAATTTCATTAAACTTTCATTAAAAAATACGAATTTAATATATACATGTAGTTTGTATGCATATTTCTTTATTATCATCATTTATAAATAATTTGTTATACACTCAGTTATCATATTATGGCATAACATCCTTTTTTCAATTATAAAAGCTTCTTTCACAATATACAAGGTATTAATATTGCCACTGTGGTAAAAATATTTGTTTAAATATTTGGTATTATAATTCAGCAATAGATGCATTGTCAATGGAGTGACAACTATATTTCATTAATCACATCATTTATCATAGAATCCTCATAATTTTTATGTGAACAACTCATTACCGGATACTCAACACTCAGCATCATTCTGTATAATCTGCAAGATTTTACCTTAACGATGGTTGCTATAGTGTTTTTGTCATTCTTGTCCTGTGGATGATGTTTAGCGTACAGTAGTGTTGTTATTACCCCAGCGTCTTTGAAATTTTACAAGCAATGCACACAAATATTTGAAACTATTTACAAATCAAATGTTATCTAACGTACACATGGGTGCACAAAAATAATAATAAATGTCCTGAAAAAAATATTTTTAAGCTTGAACATGAACCATTTGATATTTTCATTTTTTTTATTTCGGCCGAGCAACACATCATAGCAATTTTGAAATGAAACAAAACGTACATACATGCATTTAATATCTGATATTTCCAAAATATATATCTTATATACTGAGAAGTTTCATTATATTCTATCCTTAGATAAAAAAAGACAAACAAAATCAAAACAGAAAGTTTGTTTAATGAGATTTTATATTGCCTAAATGTTCCTTTGTACTCAAGTCCAAATTTCAGGAAAGTGCATTTATAATATTTGAGAAAATACATAAAATATCAAATACATAAACTGTCAGTTGGCCGGTTAGCTGTTCCGTTCAGTATTCATAATACCTATGTTCTTGCACCTATTTGCGCAGTATTCTATTTTGTAAAACATACAAGTCGGTATTAACCGAAGTATTGTGTGGTGTATAAATATTTATTTTGATATGCATGGTCAATTCATAAGCAAAATTGTATCCTGTTTCAATAGTCCAATGTGTCTAACTTTATATATATATGTTTGATATCTTGTGTATCCTTTTGTAGAAATAGGTGTTATTATATGGCGCTGCCACACTGGACTTTCATGACGCAGTCACATGGCATGATACCCCAGTCTGTATTGCATATGTATTGATATATGCTAAGCAGTGTGTCGGATATAAAGAATGTTAAAACATTGATTAAATAGAATAAGATTTCATTATCCATGTACAAAACAAATTAACACACAGTCTGGAAAAAATAAGTATATGAGAATAAACATTGAACCTAGATGGTACCTGCGGAACTTAATACTTTCTGCAAATACTTGTCAATATTCATGCATGCAATATTTTTCACAAAGGTGAAAAGGAGACAAAGGCGTTTTAGTTACAGTTTTATATGTTTGATAAAGTATTTATGTAAATTTTTATCAACTGATATTTGATTTAGGTATATATTTGCAAAGTATATCAATATCTATAATAAACTCTTTTTTTCACAAATTTTCGGCTATCGCCTTCTTCAGGAAACTCGCAAGCTTTTAAGAACTATGTCACATCCATTTTGTAAAGTTTAACTGTATAGCTATTTAGTTAAACTTTTTAAAATGGATGTGACATACTGTAGTTCTTAAAAGACTGCTATTTTCCTTGAAAAGGCGAAAGCCATAAATCTGTGAAAAAAAGAGTTTATTATTGACAATGATATTATATTTTCTTCTCTTCGAAAGATTGATAGTTTTTTTTATTTACTTTTAAATTTACATATTTTAGAAAAAAGAAAGCCATGGCCGAAGAAGACAATTATCCATCTGACATTTCAACTGATGAGAGAAGTTTCGTGCCACGGACATCGTTAGAAGGCGAGACAGGCAGAGGAAACGACACCGTGCTTTATCCTCCAAACAATTTCGCCGAAATCCAAGTTTCTCCACAAAACCAAGTATCACGACAAGTCACAAATGCGCCTGCAGCGCAGCAAACATCAAAGGTCAGAACGTCATCGGATTCATCAGAATCAGACACACCCGACGAGGTCAACACCCCAACAAGCAGATCACAAGAAGAACTAGTTACGTCCCAGACATCCTACAACACTACGGATATATCAAGACAGCTTCAAAATAAGCCTTTGCAGATAAAACATAGCCGTCTACAAATCCGAGGGGAAACAGCATCAATGGAAAATGTTCTGAGTGTACCGGACTGTCCCGGCTATGCAGATATGCGAGGTCCTTTCATTAAACGAGCGAAACATCCAAAGTTCAAAAGTGAAGAGTATCGATTAAGAAGTTTTAGATACTGGCCATTACAACAACCTTCACCACGACAGCTGACGGCCGCTGGTTTATTTTATATTGGTAATATAAACATATGTTTATTCTTATTGTCTGTAAGGATTGAACTGGCACTCGTTAATCTTCGCCAATATTTTCGACCGCTTTCGTTATTATAATCGATAATTTTATCGGAAAAAAATATAACTAAAACAACTAATAAATCAACCAATGACGCGTAGTGGTATCTCTGACTCCTGACTCGTACTACAGATTCATGTTCCATAGGTTCGAATCCAGTTTAGTACACTTTTTTACTGTAATTTTTTTTTAATGCAAATAATGTATTTGTCTTGTTATTTCTATAATTTTATTTTATTTTATGTAATGCAGCTGCAAATACTTGTATACTCCAGCTATAAGTAGTTTATATTTAGATCTAAGATGTTTTTAACATTTCCTAGTCGACATTTTCTACAGCGCTTAAAACGTATATAGAAGAATGTTATATACTTGTATATTTCTTTCAATAAATGAACGTTAAAAAAAATCGTGCTGAACGTTGCCAATTTGCTCTCCAGTGAGATATGCAGATAAAATATTAAAAATATATACGGCCAGACGTAAGAATCGATCCAACAACTTCAACATCTTCAAGATTTGAAAATAAACCACACAGCTTTTCGTGAGTTCGATACCGATTTAGTAATGTATTTGTATTGCTTTATCAACAGTAATACCATTATTTACGTTCGGAAACCGAAAACTAATATACAGACATACACGGATTACTCATGAGTGCCAGTTCAATCTTTACGGACACTACTATCATTCCGAGACGTACACACCAAACACACGCATACAAATCAATTTAAACACGCCTCGAAGTTCATGTATACATTCCCTGTATGTATTTTTACATTAAACGGTTTGATCGCAAACATTAACAATAAATTGCTAACTTTAAAGGTCAACTATTAACATGTTAATAATTATTTTTTCTACTTTCTGAATTTTGCATTAACATGAATGTAATTAAAATACATTTGAATCCTAATTTAAAGTAATGTATATGAAATTTGCGACCAGTAAAACACCCGCATTAAACGATATTTTTTTATATATGTACACATACACCTATTTATGCCGTTATTGTGGTGAAAGTTCTTTTGAAAGGTATCTCATTCAAGATATACAATATACTATCGTTGATAACCATTGTTAGAAAAGAAAAGTAGCATCATAGTCAACTGTTTCTTTTGCAACTAGGATGTAATGGTACTGAAGACCACGACTTGGTATGCTGCTACAGATGTGGTGGGACACTCCGTGAATTTGAGCCGGGTGACAATCCTGAGGAAGAGCACAGGAAATGGTACCCACGTTGCCTTGAGGTTATTGAATATATTTATAAGTTAACTGTTTAGTTAAAATGATTATATTTCTAAAACTAAGTGTTATATCGTTTTTGAAACATTTTCTATCCTACCTATCATATTCACTACATTGTAAACTATAACATTTCATTCAAGGAAGAAAAACCGAAATTATTATGTGAATGTTTATACATGAATATTTATAATTTATTTCGATTATTTATTTCAGACGGACTGGGACTGTTGATTTTCCAGTTAGGTGCTCGACTGTTTTAAGTGTTGCCAAACAGCGAGTCAGTATCCACCAGTGCGACTAAGGCTCTCCAATCAACTGCAGATACATACAGTCAAACCGGTGTAAGTGGGCATCTCTATTATGCAGCCACTTGTCTTAAGCAGCCACATTTGCGATTACCAACCTATATACTTTCAAAACAAATTAACCTGAATTAAGCAACAATATGTCTTAAAAGGTCGCCACTTTTGCTTCTTCCTTTGACTGGCTGCTTAACAAAGGTTTGACTGTATAGCGTGATACTGTGTGACAAGACACGCTGGAGACACCATTATGGAGAGTGTGGCGCAGAAATACCACTAAGTGCATACCCAGGTAACATTTGTATAGGGACAAGAACACTTTAGCTTTGTTATTGTATGGCACTGATAAGCGATGCTTTCATGAAAATACTTAAGGTGAAATCGAAAAATGTGACAATAAAGGTCTTTGTTCTACATGTCAATGACATACAGTTGGAGGTGATAATTAACTGTACAACACGATCTTGTGGATATATGCAATATATATTAAACGTTTACTTCCGGTTCATGAGTAACAATTAAAGTAATAATAAAAATGTAATGATTAAATAATAATAACAATAAAAACGTTAAATATAAATAATACATTAATTATGAAGAATACAATGACTACTTTTACATCGACAAATTACGCTCGCAGTCGTCCTGGGTAGTGTAACATTATGGGATGCTAGTGAGATGTTAGAATTGAAGATACTTCATTTGACATAAATAAATATATTGATATATGTATGTATTGAGAAACATAATACGTATAAGTGAGGAAGTCTTGAATCTTGAATCTATGACAGTTTAATGAGATAGGATGACAGTTTAATGAGAGATAAATGGTAGCCTAGGGTTATCTTGATGTATTGCTGTCAAGGTAATTGTGGGCTGAACTTTAAGATCGGTAATTGGTTAACTGACCAATAGTAATGTAGGAATTAATTGTCCAATGAGAGAATAGCTGTTTATTCATTTCAGAGACTGTTTTCAGGAGAGACAAGTCAGAGAGTTGAGTTTGAGCCACGGTCAGAGTAAGATGTTAGATAGACTAGGTTTAGTTTAAACGAGCAGTAGCGAGTTTAAAAATGTTAGCTTGTGACTTTGAACTTATGATAACTTTATAATTATGTGAATAAAATTTACTTATGATATACAAGAGTTGTTGAGTCGATTATGCGACAGTAGAACAACTCAAGGGCACCACTACTGCTGCTGCTACTGTTACAACTACTATTGTAACTACTACTACTAATACTACTACTACTACTACTTCTACTACTTCTACTACTATTACTACTACTTCTACTACTACTACTACTTCTACTATTACTTCTACTACTACTACTAATACTACTACTACTATTTTTACTATTACCAACACCATTACTACTACTCATACTACTACTACTACTACTATTTGTACTACTACTTCTACCACCACTACTACTACAACTACTATTACTACCAATACTTTTACTACTACTATTATTACTACTACTACTTCTACTGCTAGTACTACTACCACTTCTACCACTACTATTACTATTACTAACAGCACTTTTACTTCTCATACTACTTCTACCACTTCTACTACTACTATAACTACCACTTCTACTACTACTTCCACCACCACTACTACCACCACTACTACTACTATTTCTGTTGCTATTACTACTACTACTACTACCACTACTTCTACTTCTGCTATTACCATTACTACTACTTCTTCTACTAAATCTTTCTATCTACCACTAGTACCATAACCACTACTACTACTTCTAACACTACTACTACTACTACTACAACTACTATTACTACTACTACTACTACTACTACTTCTACTACTACCACTACTACTTCTTCTACTATAACTACTACTATTACTACTTCATTTACCACTACTACTACTACCACTACTACTACTACCACCACTATTACTGTTACCAACACCACTACTACTACTCATACTACTACTACTACAACTACTACTTTTACTACAGTACTACTATTATTACTACTACATGTACTACTTCTACTGCCACTACTATTTCTACTGCTATTACTACTACTACTACTACTACTACTACTACTACTACTACTACCACTACTACTACTTCTACTACCACCACAACTATTACTATTTATACTACTACCACTACTACTACTACTACTACTACTACCACTACTACTACTTCTACTATTACCACTACTACTGCTACTATAACTACTACTACATGTGCTACTACTACTATAACTACTACATCTACTACTACTACTATTACATGTACTATTTCTACTACTACTACTTCTACTACTACTACTATTACTACTACTACTGCTACTATAACAACTACTCTTACTACTACTACTACTATTACTACTTCTACTTCTAGGTCTACTACATCTTTCTTTCTACACTGCTACCACCAACACTACTACCATAACCACTACTACTGCCACCACTACTACCACCACTACTGCTACCACCACTACTCCCACCACTACATGTACTACCACTACTACTACTACTACTACTACTACTTCTATTACTACTTCTATATGTACTTCATAATAATGTTTATTATTACATCTTCTTGATACTCCTGATGCATATAGATAATAATAAGGATAATAATACTGTCTATAATCACAGTCAAATGATTAAATTGGTCTCATAAAATTGTTATATGCCTTTAACGCAAGTATAGAAATAATGTTATGAACAAGTACATGTAGCGTGTAAACGTTTATTCTTTGCCGTCACCCGGGTTGAACATATTTACTTTAGTCAATGGATATACGATAAAGCGCTGTGCATTAAATCCGATAAGGGTTTAACAATGGAACGGTGTATGCAATGAAATCTAGCTTTCACTGTCAGCGTAAGGTTTTGTCATCAAACCTTAATGTATTATATCAATATGCTGTTAATATGCTTTTGTGAATCACTAAAAAATTAAACATTTAGAACAGCCGGTGTTATTGTCGTTATTTTGTTTGTAGTATTGTCCAGCCTTAATTGATCTCAACGAAGTCGTGACTTAGAGGATATGATCGAAAAAAATGAATCACCTTTATCCATTGAATATAGTTAATAGGTGCCAAAAAATGAATCACCTTTATCCATTGAATATTGTTAATAGGTGCCAAAAATGAATCACCTTTATCCATTGAATATAGTTAATAGGTGCCAAAAAATGAATCACCTTTATCCATTAAATATAGTTAATAGGTGCCAAAAAGCGTTTTAATGTTCCTGTTATGAGCTGTTGTCAAGGCATACATGTATGCACCTTAAAATAACATGGTTTTCCATTTTAATTTATTTATAGAGAGGAAAATCCAAGCTATTCACTATTTATACTAGAGTAGATTGGGAAGCATATCACACAATTCATTATTACTATCTTTAATTATATAATTTTTTTACTAGTTAACGTGTGTTTGGATAGCAGATAAAACAAGGTCATGTAAGTACATGAATGTTATTTTAAAATTTAGTATCTTGAAATATGTTGTGAGTTTTAATATATAGGCATAATTTAAAGCGGACACGTTTAAACATTCACAACATCACCTTCTATAACAGTGGGTTAGATAAGGCAGTGACGTGTTTATATACAAATTCTTTGACGAAAATAAACCTCCAAGGTATCGTATTTTCTTTATAGATGGAACATACATAAACAGCAGCTGTCTGTCACACAAACATTACAACAATGTGTTCATCCGCGCCATCAAGAGTTAACATACTTATTTATAGCGGTTCGAGTGTTCTACTTGATGTTAAATATTGTAATTGGTGTCGATTTATTCAATATTTTACTACGATAATATTAACAAAACACAAGTGCATTTATCAACAGTCTGTTCACATTTTTTCTTCATCGGTGAAAACATATTTTAACCGTTTCAAAAAGAATTTACTCCCCCGAAGCATCGATTAAGTTATTCCATTCTCTTCATGGGTGATTTAAACGTAGAGACAATCATCCGCTGACAAGGTAGCGAATGGTAGAACCGTATATTCAACCACAATACAACATTGAACTTACACTATTTTACATATAAATATTCCATTTTTGAAAAATAATATCTAGAGCACTGTGTACATTTTCTGAGAATGATCTATAAATAGATTAATCATATGATATTGACTAATAGTGTGTCGGGTGGACTACACTTAAACTTCACCATTAAACATTAAACACCATACAAGTTAACAGATTATATTAAAGCTAGTGTTATTGTAAAGTTCGTAAATAGGTAAGTTGATGCTTTTTTTATACAACAATGTACATAAATATAATCGCTGCCCTTATATATGTTTGTCTTTTGGCCATTATAGTGTACATTTGTTCGATTTATTCGACTTGTTTTGATTTTTTTTATTAAATTTAGATATCGAATATGATAGTATGGCCGATCAAGATTTTCAAAGTTCCGTGGACTCCATTAATGGAGTGGAGGAAGATTACATCACACTTCACACGGAACCTATAACTAATACTGATTCAAGAGAAGCCGGGGTACGCCAACCACCTACTATTCCCGAAATTAATGGCTACCCTCGTCCATATAGCAATCCGCAGGTAAATATTTAGCACTTTTAACCTTACAGCCGGTCTTATGTAAAATACCCGTCGTCCGGCATCCGGCGTCCGCATTTTAACCTCCTTTTGAAAACACAATAGTTGGTATATATTTTCATGTAATCTTAACCAATTTCAATGAAGTTTTAAAAGTCCAAACCTTAGATAATTTACATTCAGCGTTGCATGGAGGTCACCTAAACTATCTGGGATTAAATTAAGGGGGTGGGGAAAATGCTAAAAAATTTGTTTATATATCAACATATCGCCCCATCGGTGCAAAAAGGTAACAAATGCCTTCTTAATTCATATGCACATGGTCATTATTTCTGTAATGGAACGATATGGTTATGTAAACATTTAATCAATATTTCAATACATATTATATTAAATTTAATTAACTATACACATACGCATCTTATTACTGCCCATAGTCCATTTATATAAAATAAACCAGAAATGTTGTCATTTGACATAATGAACCGTAACACTGTTGTAGATTCTACCACGACCAGAACTTCACCAAAACTATGGAACCAACCAAACACATGATACATCTGTCCCACAAACATCTCGTGTTCGCACAAACTCTGACTCCTCCGGTAGTCATACACCAACTGAAGAAGACAGTCCTTTTGGATCACCGAACCAGAAACATGAAGAGTTAGTTTCTAGTCTCGAAAGCAACGGACATCGCCGCAAAGACCGCGTGCAAAGACGCGACGAAGTTGCTATAGAAACATATGCTGGACGACTACAGACATACAACGGATGGCCTCTTCCATTTCTCTCAAAGGAAGTCTTAGCATGGGCTGGCTTCTACTACACTGGTATGTGACAATCATATATTGAACTTGCTATAACGTTAAAACACTGCACTGGTTTGTGACAATCATATATTGTACTTACTATAACATAATAACACTACACTGGTATGTGACAATGATATATTGTACTTACTATAACGTAATTACATTAAATTGGTATGTGACAATAATATATATTGTACTTACTATAACGTAATAACACTACACTGGTTTGTGACAATGATATTTTGTACTTACTATAACATAATTATACTACACTGGTATGTGACAATCACATATTGTACTTATTATAACATAATAAAATTACACTGGTATGTGACAATGACATAGTGTACTTACTATAACATAATAATACTACACTGGTATGTGACAATGATATATTGTAATAGCTATAATATAATAACATTACAGTGGTATGTGAAAATGACATATTGTACTAACTATAACATAATAACATTACACTGGTATGTGACAATGATATATTGTACCTACTATAGCATAATAACACTACACCAGTATGTGACAATGTTATATTGTAATAGCTATAATATAATAACATTACAGTGGTATGTGAAAATGACATATTGTACTAACTATAACATAATAACACTACACTGGTATGTGATAATGACATATTGTACTAACTATAACATAATAACACTACACTGGTATGTGACAATGACATATTGTACCTACAATAACATAATAACACTACACTGAAATGTGACAATGACATATTGTACCTACAATAACATAATAACACTACACTGGTATGTGACAATCATATATTGTACTTACTATAACATAATAATACTACACTGGTATGTGACTATAACATATTGTAATAGCTATAACATAATAACATTACACTGGTATGTGACAATGACATATTGTACTAATTATAACATAATAACACTACACGGGTATGTGACAATGATGTATTGTACCTACAATAACATGATAATTCTACACTGGTAAGTGACAATACCATATTATACTTACTATAGCATGATACGATTACACTGGTATGTGGCAATAACATATTGTACTAACTATAACATAATAATACTACACTGGTATGCGACAATGATATATTTACTTACTGAAACGTAATAACACTACACTGGTATGTGACAATGATATATTGTACTTACTATAATGTAATAACACTACACTGGTATGTGACAATCATATATTATACCTACTATAACGTAATAACACTACACTGGTATGTGACAATCACATATTGTACTTACTATAACGTAATAGCACTACACTGGTATGTGAAAATCACATATTGTACTTAGTATAACGTAATAACACAACACTGGTATGTGACAATCATATATTATACCTACTATAACGTAATAGCACTACACTGGTATGTGCTAATCACATATTGTACTTACTATAACTTTATAACTATAATGATTTTTAACAAATTAGAGTCAATTTTCAACGAACACCAACCAAGTGAAATAACTTTTTATAAATCATTGATATTGAAATGTAATCAATTAGTACTTTCGTATACTGTAAGTTAATTTAAATAACATTGTATCTGCACTTTACTAGACTGATGCTTATTGCAAAGATTTCAAAAACAAAATGTATTTCAGATTTAGATATCAGATTCAACAGAAAAAATAACTTTTATTTGTGGTACAATGTAAATAAGGACCCAAGACAATATACCCAACCAACCCAATATAAATGGTGTCAATAATGACTTATATACAGTGGTTTTACATGCAACACATCTTGACTGTTAGGATAATTTACATGACTGAACTTATAGTTTTATATGAGTAAGATCCAGTTAAGGTTTCATTACTATTCTCAATCTATATAAAGGGCTGACATAGTGAAATCATACTAATTTTATCCCTTAATAGGATAAAACTTTTGAACAATTACAATTGAAACGAGTATAAATATAATGGTAGCAAATCAAATGTATAATGCGTATGCAATTTATAATTAGATTCATATAAATATTATGTGATTATATATGTCTGTTATACTTTGCCCCATTGGTGCAAAAAGGTACCAAGTGCCTTCTTATTTCATATACACTTGGTACTTTATTGCTGCATTTAAGTGTAAAACAGGTGTGAAATCAATAATTAGTATAAAACATCCACATCACGAGTATTTACGTATTTAAGCATTACTTCCAAAACTTGACACTTAAATATAATGATAATGCGTTAATCATATTACATTATGTCATACACATTTTGTTCACTACATGTTATGCACTACTTAATATAGTTTGTAATATAACTATAGTAGTATATTGGGCTTACTCATTCCTGCCAGGGTTTGTATTTTTTCACGTTAAAATACATTTCTCTCTTTTATCAATAAATTAAAAGTGAATTTGCACATTGTGTTTGTAATACTGTTTAAGTATATATGTCTGTATTGAATTATAATGAACACCCGTAAATGAATTGAATACATATAGTGTTAATAATATAAGTAATGACATATTTTTATCAGTTCTTTTAACAAAATGATAAATTATAATGTTTTGCAGGAGTTAGCGACATAGTTCTTTGTGCCAGGTGTTCTCGGGAAATACACAGTTGGGAGCCCGGAGATGATCCAAACCTTGAACATCGACGTTTATTTGGTGGCGATTGCTATTTCAATTAAAACTGCAAAATATCCCAGCCTACAATATGCAATTTGGACGTCTTAAAAGAAAAAAAATGAATTTTATACCTTTAAAAATAAAATCAGTATTGCTATTGTTGTTTTATGACATTGCCCTCTTTTCTGATTATTGTTATTTATTTTGTATGGTTAAACATGCACAAACGCGAACGTACATGCATAAATGCGCGCGCAAGCAGACATCAATACTGAGACTATGGATTTTAAAACGGATTTGTACTAAATTAACAGACATATTTAAACACCGATATTTGAGCTAGAATACAGTGACTATAGCAGAGCTAAATTTAACAAAATAGTACACTATCGATTCAAAATAACGTCAGTCAAGCACTTCTTTGTCAGGTATTTATATGTATGACCTAGATTATAGTAATTATTGTAAAGGACAACTTGTGTACGTCCAAATCTAACAGCACATTAATGAGCGTATACACGCATAGTATAACCCGTTTATACCCATTATCAAAACACGATAACAGTGATAATGCTGGAAGTTCCGAATTATAATGTGTTTTGACATACGGTCATGTAACATGTTTGTGTCGTAGTATATGTATAACTTGAACCCACGTCCCTCCGATCATGGGTTCGATGTTCAACCACTGGACCACGCGCTCTACGTGCTTGATATATTGTTAGCGCTACCACACTTGAGTACCATAGCTATAGACAAACTATATAATGCCCAACACAGTCATATCATACTAACACCGAGCCGACTAGACAAAACTATACTATAAAGGCCGAGCTCCCTAATACAATTTTTAAATATTTAGTATGAGTCGGACAGGTTTCATCCCAATACACTCCGAGTGCTAGGTATATGATCAGCCACTAGATTACGGTTGCGCCGGCTGTCATCAACACTACCACTTAAGTTATGATATATCAGTACCCATTAGGCAACATGGTTTACACCACCTCTCACATACGTCTTTCGTAAACCATGTTAACAGTTTTACTTGAAATATAGGAAAGGAGATACAATTGTATAAAAAAACATCGCACATGTGACATTATCACTGTCTTCTTACCATAACTTCCTTGTAAAAACACAGAAAGGTAAATAGTGCATTTTTATGTAATTCAAATGGAAACACATTACTTCCACACACTATTCTATAAGTATTTATCAACGTTAAACTTAATTGAATGGAACTAAATCAATAAAAAACACGTTTACATTAGACATGTATAAACTTGAATGTTTGTCTGCATAACACTACACAGTACTTTACTCAATATGTTAATGTGTATGAATGGGTTATGAAAATACACTTTATTATCTTGTTACAAAAATCGGAGTAATACCTAATAAGGCCAAGCAATACACTTATGCATTTCAGACACGCCTAATGCAAGGCAAGCGTTGCTATATATTTCTTATCTACTTGGCTAATTGCATATGTAGGTGTAACCCCACCATTGATTTTTATTCTTTATTCTATAGTAAATAATAAAAGTTTGAAGGCTTGTCATTTATAGAGAGTCCCAAATGAAAGAAGTGAAACCTACATTTTACTGTTTGTCAACCTCTGCACTATCAAAATATGATGAGAAAAGTAGGGGTCATGTGTCATATAAGAGATTTTTTTTCTGCTCAGTGTGTACACTGGTGACAAAGTGAAAGTAGACTTCCGAAATCATGAATTCATACCCCAATTTCCAAGCATCATTTTTATTTCTATATTCACAATTCAAACATGACAATGCTATCAAAATGTTCAAAATACATCAATAATGCCATTCAAATAAAAAAATGAGCATTAAAATAAGGAAAATGCATTTTTAAAGAAGAAGAATTGAGGATTATTTATAACCGCCATTATGCGACTACCCCACGGAAGCACTTCCTTTTTGCATAGTGGCACTATGCCTATAAGGAAACTCTTTTTTTTTAAATTTCCTAATTACCTCGTTTTTACTAAGTACTACCAATTTGAAGTAATACTGCCAAGTTGCAGGCATTAAATACTGAAACTTTTGTCAAAATACCACTTTTTACATGATCATTATATACAGGCGTGAGATGTTGACCGACATGCAATTTTGATGTGTTTGACTAATTTTACCAAAAAAAATTTTTTTTTACCTAATTCCATTTAAATTTTGACACCAAAATAGTCTCATGATACACTGAAGACATTATCTTACCAAAATACATTATTCAATACAATGTACATGCTAAAAATTGCACATTTAAATCATCCAAAATAAAAAATCTTCAAAATTTTGTGATTTTTCATGAAATTTCAATGTAAATATGCACATATATGCTTTATTTGAGGCATAAACTTGCCAAATTGTTGTTTTTTATGAAGCAAATGTCTCCAATTTGTCATTTAAGACTATGAGAGTGTAAAAAAGAGGCTATTTTACCTACAATTAACATTTTGGAAAATCATCACCATTTCACTCAAGTCTCTCTTATAGGTGTAACCCCACCATTGATTTTTATTCTTTATTCTATAGTAAATAATAAAAGTTTGAAGGCTTGTCATTTATAGAGAGTCCCAAATGAAAGAAGTACAACCTACATTTTACTGTTTGTCAACCTCTGCACTATCAAAATATGATGAGAAAAGTAGGGGTCATGTGTCATATAAGAGATTTTTTTTCTGCTCAGTGTGTACACTGGTGACAAAGTGAAAGTAGACTTCCGAAATCATGAATTCATACCCAAATTTCCAAGCATCATTTTTATTTCTATATTCACAATTCAAACATGACAATGCTATCAAAATGTTCAAAATACATCAATAATGCCATTCAAATATAAAAATGAGCATTAAAATAAGGAAAATGCATTTTTAAAGAAGAAGAATTGAGGATTATTTATAACCGCCATTATGCGACTACCCCACGGAAGCACTTCCTTTTTGCAATGGTGGCACTATGCCTATAAGGAAACTCTTTTTTTTAAATTTCCTAATTACCTCGTTTTTACTAAGTACTACCAATTTGAAGTAATACTGCCAAGTTGCAGGCATTAAATACTGAAACTTTTGTCAAAATACCACTTTTTACATGATCATTATATACAGGCGTGAGATGTTGACCGACATGCAATTTTGATGTGTTTGACTAATTTTACCAAAAAAAATTTTTATTTACCTAATTCCATTAAAATTTTGACACCAAAATAGTCTCATGATACACTGAAGACATTATCTTACCAAAATACATTATTCAATACAATGTACATGCTAAAAATTGCACATTTAAATCATCCAAAATAAAAAATCTTCAAAATTTTGTGATTTTTCATGAAATTTCAATGTAAATATGCACATATATGCTTTATTTGAGGCATAAACTTGCCAAATTGTTGTTTTTTATGAAGCAAATGTCTCCAATTTGTCATTTAAGACTATGAGAGTGTAAAAAAGAGGTTATTTTACCTACAATTAACATTTTGGAAAATCATCACCATTTCACTCAAGTCTCTCTTATAGGTGTAACCCCACCATTGATTTTTATTCTTTATTCTATAGTAAATAATAAAAGTTTGAAGGCTTGTCATTTATAGAGAGTCCCAAATGAAAGAAGTGAAACCTACATTTTACTGTTTGTCAACCTCTGCACTATCAAAATATGATGAGAAAAGTAGGGGTCATGTGTCATATAAGAGATTTTTTTTCTGCTCAGTGTGTACACTGGTGACAAAGTGAAAGTAGACTTCCGAAATCATGAATTCATACCCCAATTTCCAAGCATCATTTTTTTTTCTAAATTCACAATTCAAACATGACAATGCTATCAAAATGTTCAAAATACATCAATAATGCCATTCAAATAAAAAATTGAGCATTAAAATAAGGAAAATGCATTTTTAAAGAAGAAGAATTGAGAATTATTTATAACCGCCATTATGCGACTACCCCACGGAAGCACTTCCTTTTTGCAATGGTGGCCCTATGCCTGTATGTAACTTATTTCGTATTCATACTGTTCGTTTTATAGTTAATATAATATTATGCTCCTTACTTCTTACACATGTATATATTGTTGAATTTTATATATTTTTTACATATGTTGTTCAACTATTATATATGTATATATGTTGTTGACATATTACTTAGTTTTCGTGAGAAATGCAGTCACATTTCCTAAGCCAACCAATGATTTTAGGAACGTATTACTTACAACGGCATTACCAGGTGACATATTCCGTTTGGTAATCATTTTTAGTCATACTCCATAATTCTAATTAACGTATAAGTATTTAGAACACAGTTAACAATTCATAAATCGCGATCAATAATATGTATGTGGAAATCAATTACCATCAATAGAGATGAACAACAATCAGCAATTCTCATATGATTTTTTTTTTATTTTAAATCAAAACTGTACATACAGTAAATATAAAATATACAAGTACAACTTAGCCACAGTTGACCTGAAATACTTTCCAAACATATGTAATAAACGTAAGAGATATGCGAGTTCTATATGATTTTTTAATAAATAAACGTTCGAAGCTCACAATTTGATAACATACGGAATTCTTTACAAATTGTGGTTATTGAAAAAACAATCAACTAATGAATATGCAGAGTAAACATAAACGCCTCAATGCGTGTAGAATGGAAGTTTCAGCTTGTTCTACTGATCAAGTTTCACTACATAATTGAATTTTGTTCTTTGTTCTAAAACAAGGTCTAGGATTTGCACGGTAGAAATATATTCCACGTAGATTTATTTTTTTTAGAATAATTATTTCATATCCGGACTGTATCCCCACATAATAAATGTACAATAACTGGTAAGTTGACCAGCTTTTTTTCTAAAGACAGTGCAGTGACACCATAAAACTGTTTTGAAAAAAGAAGTCCCCAAATGCTCATAATACATACATCTGTTAAAATCCTATACAAGTCACTTGTTAACACCAGTGATATCTTATTGCAGTATCTTCTATGCCAGTTTTTGCTCTACTCATCTGCAGCAAGAAATCACAACTATGAACCATTTGAAAAATATATCATTTTTTAAGGCAAGAATCATATTACCGTGGCAAAAAGAGGCGCGACTGTGTAGTAGAGACGTACTATTAGTGTTCAACGGTATGTATCTACATTACTTCCCACGATTAAACCACAATAATGGACATAAGGACAACGAACAGTGTTAAAATAATCATGACACTTATTTGAAAAAGTCAACTCCATTTCTCTGATGATCGCTCGGTAACCAATATTAATTTTCTAGCAATCCAAAAAGTTATAAAATAGATTAAGTCTCAGTTGATGAAATACATTCGATATTTATTGATACAAATAGGAAGATTTGATTTGGGAAATTATGGAAACACATTTATTAAAACTCAATAGCATGGATGGGCCATTAGTTCAACGTCAGTTAACATTCCCTGAAAACGATTTATCAAAGGTCGGAGGAGAAGTATAAAAGTGTATCAAGCAAGGAAATGGCCACTCTTGTTAAATACACCAAACTAACAATAGCAGAAGTTTAACATACGTAAGAAGAAATCATTAAACAGACCCAAGTATTTGGCATAAATATTCTTCAGTACATGTTTCTTCATTCCTGAAAATATTAACTTCTATTTCTGTCAGAAAACGTATTGTTGTCTGCTAGAAAATTTGAATTTATCTTCTGGATGATTTACAGGTTCACGATTGCCCGAGAGCTTAGTTACATTGTAACTTACACGCTGTGGTGTGCATATATGGAATCAGATTAAAGTGATCTGTTTTCTCTCTCTCAAGCAGTTAACTCCCCCCTATCAACCAAATATGCATAATTGCTTGCCGGCCGATATTTCACTGCCTTTAGGCTTTCACAAAACCGTTTTTACACTTTGAAAGAAATCATATCTTAATATTGCACATAAATGTTACTGTTATGGGGTAAAAATTATATGTATTAAATTTTAGTGAGAATTTGATTAGTTTCAATACAAAACATAAACGAATGGTCTTGTAACAGGAAACCAGGAATATGTGACATAATGCTTTAAACTAGTAGAATAATGATATAATGCCTATAAATAGATATATATTTTTAGAATATAGTGTGTATTTATCAACCAAAGTTAAATATGGAATAGGAAGAATGAGACGACAGTTTGCAGTGAATTAACGGTTATACAAAAGAAACAAATATCTGCTGAAGACAAGTTGTTTTCGGCTAAGTTCATGAAATATGATGTTACAGTAAAAAAAATAACAAAGCAATATCATGACTGCTTATTCATGTTAATGTTTTAAGTCATTTAAAGGTAAAGCTGTGGATTTGGTAACAAAAACTTATTTTGTGTTTGTGATATCAGATTTAAGTGTACTTGTTATGCTAGTATAAAGAACAATAAACTAAACAAATTTAAGAACATGCTATTAAATAACATGAACCACAAAATTCGATAATAAAAAAATATGCATTTCCTAATGTCATGGAATCAAACTTTACAAAATAGAATGATGGACAGAAATTACTACATGCAAAGTGTAATTTTAATACTTTGTAAAAACTAATTTTTGTTCTCGTACTTTTATGTAAATGAAGTAAAAAAGTAAATGTAAATGTGCACTTATTCCAAGTTACGTAATAGTTAGAATTGAAGGAAAAATAAAGAAGGCTAAGACAGCTGGATATATTGTATTAAATTAACTAAACTAAACAATACATGTTGATTTTTCTCAAAGGTATCTTACATTTATTATTAATTAGATATATACAACTTTCAAAAACAGATTGAACCTGTTAAGTGTTCAGATAACTACCTTGTTTTTAAAATCGAATTCAATAATCGCACGTAACTATACAGAACATTCAATGTTGCTCAGTGGTGGTTTGCTACTGACAATTTCAAATAAGTTCCTAAAATAATCATGAAAAAGAAATTTTACTGTTTTCCAATAGTATTTATATGTAAAAGTCAATGTATCCTTACTGGGGCCTAAATGATTCTTACCTCCTTTATTTCAACAAGCCCGGCACGATTAGCTCAGTCGTTTACGCGTCAGACTATCAATCCAGGGGTCGTGAGTTCGAATCCCCACCCAGCAACAGTTTCCGTGATGACTGATATACGACATTGTGTCTCATTATCATTCGTCTCTCACCGCTGATTCAAG
Source organism: Panopea generosa (assembly GCA_029582155.1). Classification (NCBI taxonomy): domain Eukaryota; kingdom Metazoa; phylum Mollusca; class Bivalvia; order Adapedonta; family Hiatellidae; genus Panopea; species Panopea generosa. The sequence continues at coordinate 10,963,710 of CM055896.1, read as the reverse complement.
TGGGGGGAGTTATCAGTTACTTGCGGAGACTGGATGTGCTCGAATACTGGTTAACCTTTAAGGATCCCAGAAAACGGTGGTTAGGTTAACTGATCGTCTGTTAGCCCTTGATGGAATAAAAATGTCGCTTAATATTCAATTAATCAATTAATCAATTATTTCAACAACACAAATTGTAATCCTTTTCTTTGTGGAACATTTTCCACATAAAATGCTAATCAGTTTTTGAGAAGAATATTATTGTGTTTTACGAATGTATGCCTTTTATACCACTTTTTGCCCGGTATAACTACAGAATTCCCATTAAAAGATCCAGTTTCAACTATTATGACAAATTTCCAGATCTAAAAATGGTTAAAATATTCCTAAAATAAATGAAAAACACAGAATTTTCTGTTTTTTTTCCATAGGATATCTATGTATAAATAAAATTCCACTTACTGGATCGCAATTAAGTATCTACTACATGTTATCCCTATTTATACAAAATACGATCACTATATTTAGATAAGTTCCGGGGACGGGCCGAAGTTTGACCCTATGGTGATAGATTTAATAATTTGAGAGAATGTCATTGGGTGATACTACATGCAGGATATCAATTTGAAAGTTCTATGGTTTCAGCAAATACGTTTTTGTTTAAACTTATAAGCCACTGTGACCAACCCAGATTTATTCTCAAGGGCAGGACTTGAAGACTTTTAAGAGAGAGTGATTCAAACCACATTTAGTGAAAAACTGTCAAACCGTTTCCGAGAAGTCGTTTGAAGCCAAGTATAAGGGTCTGGCAGATGGACGATGGAAACCGTGGGATCACAAAGGCATTCACTGAGTCTTTGACACAGGTTAGCTAAAAACTCGAATGAAATCAAACAGCCGTTACAATATACAGTACAAAATGAAGCACACCATGTACATGTTTTATATTTGAATACATAATGAAGAATACAAAATATTCAATGAAACGAATAAAATGAACAACGATGTGCGCAATCGTTCCATGTATAGTGTTTGTAAAGTTGTAACTAAGATCCAAATTCGGTTATGCAGGCTGGTAGCCGAACTATATAAACAGCATGACATGTCTGATGTTAATCTATGCATGTTAACAATCTGAACAGCAATGCTTGAAAATCACAATTTAAAGTTAAATAAATAGATTTCTTTGAAATAAACACATAATTCATACCTTCATGCTCGTTATATGGGTGTGTTTTATCCATTACACAAAGTTGAGTTAATTTTAAGTATGAAATCAAATGGATGACGCAAAACTTTTCAAGGTGTGACACATTATCTGATGAAAGTGCATACTTTGGCGCGTGTGTTTAACCGATAGTGTATTTTGTTAGGTAAACGGAAAAGGGTAATCGATAGAGCCCCCTACGTCATCAGCTCATTTAAATATATATAAATGAAGTTATAAAGCTATCACGAATAAAACGTTAATAATATAGCGTTGTCGTCTCTCTATACTATTTTCTGATGTAGCACGGCATCGGTCGAATATAAAATGCACGACTCAGTGCGGTTGTATAGTGTTTAATATTGAAAATAGCGACATTATTTTTTTTTGCACAGGTTTATACATATCTCCATGCAACTTTTGCATACTACAGAAATAGCAGCTCCTCTCTGTACACCAAATGACGGCATTTAGATAAAATCTTAGGTTTCTATTCCTTTAACTACAAATATACGAGAACTTTCTACATATACAAAGGTTGCACCACCTTCATTACAACTGATGTCAGATTACCTAAGCCAGTAGCGCTCCAGAGTATCAATCCGGGGGTTGCGAGTTCGAATTCCCCGTCTGCTTAAAGACTTATAAACGACACTGCATCTCAATATCATCCATTTCAATCCGCTGATTCATGTGGAAAATATTTCAGTTACTTGCGGATATGGGTGTGCCCGAGCACTGGTCACCTCTTCAGTGCCCCAGGAAAGAGTGGCTTAGTTAACTGATGTCTGCCTGCTCTCTAAGGGATAAAACCACACCGTAGACATGGTAGGATACCCCAACCAGATACATGTTTCTAACAAAAGGCATACCAGACTGTCTACTAAATTTCATGTGAATCTAGTTTGCGTCCTGTATCAGTTTACCATTATAACATACAACAGGGTATAAACCCATGACCTTCCTTGTTAAAGGCTGACACCCTATCGCAAGACTACCACTGCGGTATACCATTATAACTGCATATTTCTAAGTGTTTGTGTATGGCAAAAGGAAAGAAACATATATAATTTAGGAGACGGTATAGTTTTTGAGTAAGAATATAATTACGTATATGTCTACAGCAAATGCATTGATTTTTTTTTTCAAATGTAATAATGATAAATCCGGGCATATGAGGTGAATGAATAACAACATGCTACAATTACATTTTATCAAATACATTTTTTTTTCAACATGTTGATGGTATGATAGGTGACAATCATCAAATAACAATTCAGTAATACATGTAAATAACAATTGAAAAATTCCAATACTTTCTTTCTAAATTCAATTCTGTATTAGGGCAATTTTATATTAGCAAACACATTACAACTTGGTTTTAAATACATACATTATAACTATTATACAAGTTTCGTGAACTCATAGTTAAACAAGATAAACATGCAAACTCTGTATTATTTCAACTGTTGTTTTTTTCACGATCAATAAATATTTATAACACATCGTAATAAAGAAATGAATTGTAATTTTAAAACCTACCAACACATCAAGATTATAATATTATGACACCAACAGGAACGTAAATTCAAGACTCAGTCTGAGTACAAAAGATACCAGTTAACATACTGATGGTAATATATGAAAAAGGGGGTTCTACAGATTACCTTGGTGCCTCTACAGATTCCCCTCAACACAGACAAGTATATGATATGGTATCAAATGCAAAGGTGGTTCTACTGATTCACCTGGTACCTCCACAGATTCCCCTTTACACAGACAAGTATATGATATGGTATCAAATGCAAAGGTAGTTCTACTGATTCCCCTCAACACAGACAAGCATATATAATGGTATCAGATGCAAAGGTGGTTCTACTGATTCCCCTCAGCACAGACAAGTATATGTTACGGTATCAAATGCAATGGTGGTTCTACTGATTCCCCTCAACACAGACAAGTATATGTTTTGGTATCAAATGCAAAGGTGGTTCTACTGATTCCTCTCAGCACAGACAAGTATATGTTACGGTATCAAATGCAAAGGTGGTTCTTCTGATTCCCCTCAACTAAGACAAGTATATGTTTTGGTATCAAATGCAAAGGTGGTTCTACTGATTTCCCGGGTACCTCTACAGATTCCCCTCAACACAGATAAGTATACGATATGGTAACATACACAAAGGGGGATTTTACAGACTCCCCTCCACACAGATAAGTATATTTATGGTAACATATGCAAAGGTGGTTCTACAGATTCCCTTCAACACAGATAAGTATATGTTATGGTATCAAATGCAAAGGTGGTTCTACTGATTCCCCTCAACACAGACAAGTTTATGTTATGGTATCAAATGCAAAGGTAGTTCTACTGATTTCCCTGGTACCTCTACAGATTCCCCTAAGCACAAATAAGTGTATGTTCTGGTTACATATGCAATGGTGGTTCTACTGATTCCCCTCAACTCATATAAGTATACGTTATGGTATCAAATGCAAAGGTGGTTCTACTGATTCCCCTGGTACTTCTACAGATTCCCCTCAACACAGATAAGTGTATGTCATGGTATCAGATGCAATGGGGGTTCTACAGATTCCCCTCAACACAGATAAGTATATGTTATGGTAACATACACAAAGGTTGCTCTACTGATTCCCCTAAACACAGATAAGTATATGATATGGTAACATACACAAAGGGGTTCTACAGATTCCTCTCAACACAGATAAGTATATGTTATGGTAACATACACAAAAGTTGTTCTACTTATTCCCCTCAACACAGATAAGTATATGTTATGGTAACATACACAAAGGGGGTTCTACAGATTCCCCTAAACACATATAAATGTATGTTATGGTAACATATACAAAGGGGGTTCTACTAATTACCCACAACACATATAAGTATAAGGTATGGTTACATATACAAAGGTGGTTCTACAGATTCCCCTCAACACAGATAAGTATATGTTATGGTAACATACAAATAGGGGAGTTCTACAGATTCCCCTCAACACAGATAAGTATATGTTATGGTAACATACACAAAGGGGGTTCTACAGATTCCCCTCAACACAGATAAGTATTTGTTATGGTAACATGCACAAAGGGTGTTCTACAGATTCCACTCAACACAAATAAGTATATGTTATGGTTACATACACAAAGGGGGTTCTACTGATTCCCCTCAACACTAATAAATATATGTTATGGTAACATACACAAAGGGGGTTTTACTGATTCTCCTGGTACCTCTCCAGATTCCCCTGATACCTCTACAGATTCCCCCTCAACTCTGATAAGTATATGTTATGGTTACATACACAAAGGGGGTTCTACTGATTCCCCTCAACACCGATAAGTATATGTTACGGTAACATATGCAAAGGTGGTTCTACTGATTCCCCTGGTACCTCAACAGATTCCCCTCAACACAGATAAGTATATGTTATGGTAACATACACAAAGGGGGCTCTACTGATTCCCCTCAACACTGATAACTATATGTTATGGTAACATATGCAAAGGTGATTCTACTGATTCCATTGGTACCTCTACAGATTCCCAACACAGATAAGTATGTGTTATAGTAACATACACAAATGGGGTTCTACAGATTCCCCTCAACACAGATAAGTATATGTTATGATAACATGCACAAAGGGGGTTCTACTGATTCCCCTCAACACTGATAAGTATATGTTATGGTAACATGCACAAAAGGGGTTCTACTGATTCCCCTGGTACCTCTACAGATTCCCCTAAACACAGATAAGTATATGTTATGGTAACATACACAAAAGGGGTTTTACTGATTCCCCCCAACACTGACAAGTATATGTTATTGTAACATACACAAAGGTGGTTCTACTGATTTCCCTCAACACAGATAAGTATATGGTTGTAACATACACAAAGGTGGTTCTACTGATTCCCCTGGTATCTCTAAAGATTCCCCTCAACACAGATAAGTGTATGTTATGGTAACATACACAAAGGGGGTTTTACTGATTCCCCTGGTACCTCTACAGATTCCCCTCATCACAGATAAGTATATGTTATGGTAACATATGCAAAGGTGGTTCTACTGATTCCCCTTAACACTGATAAGTGTATGCTATTTTAACATTTGCAAAGGTGGTTCTACTGATTCCCCTGGTACCTCTACAGATTCCCCTCAACACAGATAAGTGTATGTTATGGTAACATACACAAAGGGTGTTTTACTGATTCCCCTCAACACTGATAAGTATATGTTATGGTAACATACATAAAGGGGGTTCTACTGATTCCCCTCAACACTGATAAGTATATGTTATGGTAACATATGCAAAGGTGGTTCTACTGATTCCCCTTAACACTGATAAGTATATGTTATGATAACATATGCAAAGGTGGTTCTACTGATTTCCCTGGTACCTCTACAGATTCCTCTCAACACAGATAATTGTATGTTATGGTAACATACACAAAGGTTTTTTTTACTGATTCCCCTGGCTCCAAATGTTTTCTTTCTTTATCCCTTTTATGTTTATCCTTGCCAAAGACACATTCCCGCACATAGCGTGACATAATTTGGAAGGGAACGCCATCATACGGTACTACATTCTCTCCTACATCCCGAAATCTGATGCGATTTTTTGGCCCAGATGAACAGGAATCATCTGATAAAATAGAAACATAAAACTTATATTATAATTAAACTGTAGTTACATTCAATAATGCGTTCTAAACCTAAACAATGTGAAAGAGATTCTAAAAAATGACATCTTTATTATTTAATCCAATTTAGAGCAAGTTGAACATTGGTTTCCTTATGTACATGAGAAGTTGAACATATAACGATATTGTTCGCGGTTGGGAAGGAATATGAATCCCATATCGAGTGGTGCTTCTTGTGTTTTTTCTCCGTTGAATTTACAGGTAGGAGTTAACTCGTGCAAAAGCATTCAACAAAAGTAAAACGACATATTATATGACACTGACTGGGAGGGGTACCGTAGAACAAGAAGCAACAATACACTTACCATTTTTCCCGAAATGTTAACGCTTTGAGAGGGAAACGTAACACAAAGTATTCTCAACTTCGAACGACTGTCGTATTGCCTCTGCTTCTTCCACTGATGACACCCAGTTAGAAAACCCGTCGTTAAATGTTGGCGTCCAAAACGATTTCCAATTTACCGCCATTATTGCAATTCGCGGCGACCTCCTTTATAGAAGAGCATCTATTCGTGAAGTATATTATCTCATGAATATTTAAATGAGCTGGTGATGTGGGAGCTCTATCGATTCCCTTTTTCCGCTTACCATTTTGTTACGCGTGGGTTATGCCAAAAAGTAAAATCTTTTGAATGAAACAATGAAATAAAGTTCACATAGCAAGCATGTCAAACAATAAATTCATCAACGAACTCATTTTTTCTGTGTTATAATGTTATAAAATGAACCATGCATTAGATTATCTCTTATCTTTGAAAATACAATTATAAATCAATTAATATATATCCTGCTTGGCAAATATCTAAATGATTGTATAACATTAATTAAATCATAACGATCACATCAGATGGCAAAATAAGTGTCTCTTTTAATTTAAAAACATCATATCGATTGTTACATTATTAATACGCAGGCATAGCGAGGTTATTGAATTGTAGAAATGGTCCTACTTCATTCACCCGGCTGCGATTGGTCGGAGACTTCAACAAAAGAGGAAAACCACATTGTAATCGATATATGCTATGGATCGGGCATGGACTTTCCTGATTTTTCATTTGGCATCACAAGCATGAACCAGGATGTATCGGGAAATGGGACAGAGCAAATCGTATTTGACATTTTAGAGAGTAAAGACACGAAATGGGCTACCCAATGTTTAAGAGTATAGTGCATATAAAATATGTCTGTCAGGCAAGCACACAAATGAATTAAATGATCATAAATTACTAAATATAAATAATAAAGTTGTTAAGGATGGTTCCCCAAAATTACAAGATGCTATTATCTGTTTCTTTGTTCATTGCATCAAACATCGAAAGAAAACAATATTAGTCCCAAAAAATGACATTCAGTTTGTCTTTATTTATGCGTGTTTTGTTTTATAATTTTACAAAGAAGCAATTCGTTATCTTATTACTGCTTTCAGTTTTTTTTTGTATTACATTAAAACGCATAAATATTTGACCTAATTAAAGGCTTGTCTTCTTATCGGGAAGTACAATGCTTGTATGGAAGTTTTACATTGATAACATTTTCAGAAGAAAACGATCAAAGATATTAATATAAAGCAAGCCAATGATCCGAATGACTTCTAATGTAAAAGATCAAATGTAAAATCAGAAATGTTGGGTAGTTGGTATTCATGTCTAAACGTCATTTCTATGGTAAATCTGTCGATTAAATCAGCTTTTATTCCATTCGCATTTAAAACACCGTTTGTCAATTGGTTATATAATGCAACGTTTTATTACTGGAATATGGAATTTTTATGGTTATCCACCTTTATCTATAAATAGGTATACAAGTCATGCTCTATTTTATGTATATACGTACATCTAATAGGTGGGTCGTTATAAAAATATATATTGGTGTGTATTTGTGTGAGACAAAACTAAGGTGTTTCCTTTCAATTAATAATGTTGATGTACCGTACTGTAAAGTATTTAACTTGAATATAAAACCGAACTACAACACAGCGTATTATATCCATTAAACTGTGTTAACATCTCAATTTAATGATTCCACTAACTACCCGTTATGCTAACATATCAAGCTAGAATGCTTGTTTAAATGCAACATTTAAACAATTGTTCATTTTTAAATCATTACAACAAATATACATTTTTAAATAAGAATATAGTGGACTCTTCCGTCCTGCTATGTTGTAAATAGGTCATTGATTTCACGCTGTATAATTTTATGCTTCAGAAACCCACAGTAAATAGAGTGTACGCTGACAGACGCGCTGGCATGTAAAACTGTTTGAAAGAGGAAGTCGGAATTCCCATGTACCCGTTTCTGTGGATTTTTAGAGCATTATTCAGGCCAGCCTCACGGATATAAAAGCTTAGCATGGACAGTACACTTTCTCTTCGGAAAGTATCCTTCCTCGTGAAGGAACGAGAGGCTTATATGCCTCTCCATACAAAATGGAGGTAATGATTATATATATATATATATTATTTGAATAAAAATGTTTTCATAATTTAATAGTAATTGTGAACGACCACATAAGGATACGTGATAATTGTTATAATGAATAATATGATATATATGATATATTTGTAAATTACGCGATATATTGTACCAAGAAATAAAACAATTAACAAAGCGAAAATAAAAACAAAAAAGTGTGACAAAACATTGTAAAAATTAAATAAATTAAACAATGGAATATATTATGAATCATCACATTTATTTGTTATAATTACAAATCATCAAAACTAAAACATATTAAGAAAGTTATTTAAACTGTATAATATGCTAACACATGTTATGCCATATCGATTTGATAATCGAATCCAATGACTTCCTCAAACGTTATCGGATGTGTATTTCCGCAATTGAAAATCGAAGCAATGGACCAAATTAATAAAAACTAGTTTTGTCACATTTCTGTTTCTCTTTTACTTCATCAAATTTTAATTACACTGGTGATTAAGTATCTAAATTAATTAATTTTCTATAAGAGGCACGCTACTTTTTTACTAATTACATCTTTCTATTTTAAAGAACTGATATACGATAACATTAAGACTTTTGCTTTTGCTGTTGTCATTTTTTGGTGCGGTTATTGCTAATGGCGTGTTATTTAATTTCAGAAGTAAGCTGATAGCATGTCTGGTTCAAACCCTCGGACAGGGAATGGACTGGGCTTGCCCTCTCCTCATTTGATATCTGTCAGTACCGTTAGCTCACCCTTCATCCCAGTGTCATTATTAAACCGTCAAAGTATAATCGTAATCCACCCTCCTGCATATACTGCAACAACAGCAGCAGATCACGGAGGTGAGGATAGATTATCTACAGAAGAAGTCGGTATAGGGTCAAAAACGGAATGCACAACATCTATTGTGTATAATCAGGTAAATTATCACCAGATTTATTAAAAAAATTGAACAATTTACACGCATCGCAAACTTTATGAACACAAACACGACACTATCTCAACTTGACACCCTTTTTATGTCTTAATGACATTGTGACAGTCGTGTCGACCTGTCACCAATACCATGTGCAATTTAAATTGAAGTGCCTAACAAAACAGATTCATTGAGTTGTAAATTGAATTTCTACTCCAATCAGTCAATCATTCTAATGTTTAACAAGTACTATAATATATCTATATTATTTTTTTAAGGTAGTCATTAGCAAATTTGATCTCCAAAATAATTTGTGAAATTGTTTGTATTATCTACATTTATATTTTTTAACATAGGCGATGCCAGGAAAAAATATGGCAATAGATTCAGCAAGTCATATAGAAGAGGGCTTTGTTTCGCTTATCAACTCGGATTCCACGGAGGAAGTCATATATAGACGTGACCAAAGACTGGCAAGTCACCTTAGAAATGGACCTGCCCCTTCCGTCGGGATAGTGTTTGAAGAGTTTGTGCCTAACACAGCATGTACACCAGGAAATAAAAGATACCGTCGTATTGATCCTTACCCATAACAAAAATAAAGCTAGGTAGGTTCACGTTGTTAATTTATGATATAATTCATTCATAAAACTGACTGGTGTAAAGCACACTAAATGTTATGCATTGTATCAAATTTATATACCTCGCGTTTTAGAGTACAACCAATAATTGTTACAAGTCCATCTCAAGTATAAAGAGTATAGTATCGTTTATACATTAAAGTTTAAACTTATCTATTTTACTTCGATTGTGAAACAAGTTCTTATAACTAAGACGAATCACAGTCGAAGTCTTCCTGAGTAGAACCATTACTAAACATATGCGGAAAAGGTGTCTTGCTCAAGGACACCACACATAGCCGAGACGGACGATCGGACCCACGACCCTGTGATCATAGGTTCGGTGCTCTACCACTGGACCGCGCTCTCCATACATGGAAGGGTGTATATCAGAAAAAAACGCTTTAAATATCTCAATATATCAAATTATTTTTAAAGTAGATCGAAAGCATCTCATCGTCATTATTTATAAAACTCCGAATGGTTTGATATAGCACATCCACCAAAACGTGACAAAATCGATATTCAAGTTGGAGTGGTCAGATTGAAACGAAATCTCCGTTCTAAAAAATAGACAGCACTTGAATACTGCTTGACAACCTTCACATTGTGATCCAGGTTCTTTCTAAGATTAAAATAATTTAAATACGTTTTAACATATATAAGGGATGAAATTGAAATCAAAACGAAATCACGTGACTCATTTAATATGTCACAAATTTGTTGCCATTGTTAAGCGGGAAATCTATTTTAGTCGCTTAGCCTAAGCTAGAAAATTGCATGTTTAAATATAGTATACATTTGGAAATTTTGGTCAATGGGTATAAATAGGCATGATATATTGGAATAGAATGGTTTAAGTCAAATTTTAAAGTTTCGAAATCACGTGACTCATTTAATATGTCACAAAATATGTTGCCATTTTAAGCGGGAAATCTATTTTAGTCTAACCTAGTCGCGTATCCTAAGCTAGGAAATCCATTTTTTGGCATGTTTAAATATATTTTACATTTGGAAATTTGGGTCAGGGGGTATTAATAGGCATGATATATTGGAATAGAAAGGTAAAAGTCAATTTTAAAATTTCGTTTAAAAAATAATTACACTGTTAAAATTGTAATTACTTACGTTATGTATGTGAATTCGAAAGCACATTTAAAGTTCTGATTCCGGTTGTGTGTCTAATCGACACAAAAATAGATTTGCTTGATTTAACTTTATAAGAATGTACATTTCACTAATTACACAAATTTGCTATGTGTATATAAAAGGGTGAACCTTGAAACGTTCATCATATGACGTACTGTTTAATTTACTAAGCCGTTATTTGATGTCTTTTCAGATTTAATAGGACTCGCGATGAAGAGGTGAAGAGGCAGGCTATTTTCTCTTATATTTCTGACTATTTTCCATTAATACTTAATGTGTTCATTTACCATTGTTACAATAATATTTTAATCGATTATTGGAGAAAAAAACAACAAATATAATAACTTCAGCTCAGCTTATTTCAACAACTTTAAGCAATTTAAACGGTTGCAAAATCAGAAAAGACTTATTTGTACTATTTAGAAACGAGCTCTTTGAAAACGAGATGCTTTTGAAAGTTTTAAAATGTTCAAGATTTCATATCAATATCTTTCCTATTTCTTTGTAATAAAAACATTCTTTAATTTGTGTTTACCTTTTCATTTCTAACGTTTAACTAATCTATTTAAATTATTATACCGTTTACACAATTTCATAAGCACCCCGTATATATATCAATATTTATGCATGCATTAAATTAAAAAAATGTTTTTCATATAGATATATGATATGTGATATTAATGAAAAAAAAATCGGACCTTTGAATTTCTGATGTGTTTTACCAATCGCTGAAAATCCCGCCAAATCAAATGACAGGTGACAGGTTAGCCGCCCCGTCCAGTATATATGTTGTTGACATATTACTTAGTTTTCGTAACAAATGCCGTCAGATATCCTTAGTCAACTTAATTAATAATTGTCCGATAGCTTAATAACATTGTAGCTTATATGCTATGTTGTGTATACATGCAATCAGGTTACAGTATTCTTCATTCTTATTTCCCAGCAGTTAACTCCTCCCTATCTACCAAATATACTTAACTGCTTGCAGGCCAGTATTTCCCAGCAGTTAACTCCTCCCTATCTACCAAATATACTTAACTGCTTGCAAGCCAGTATTTCCCAGCAGTTAACTCCTCCCGATCTACCAAATATGTTTAATTGCTTGCCAGCCAGTATTTCCTAGCAGTTAATTCCTCCCGATCTACCAAATATGTTTAATTGCTAGCCGGCCAGTATTTCCTAGCAGTTAACTCCTCCCGATCTACCAAATATGTTCAATTGCTAGCCGGCCTGTATTTCCCAGCAGTTAGCTCCTCCCGATCTACCAAATATGTTTAATTGCTAGCCGGCCAGTATTTCCTAGCAGTTAACTCCTCCCGATCTACCAAATATGTTCAATTGCTAGCCGGCCTGTATTTCCCAGCAGTTAGCTCCTCCCGATCTACAAGATATGCCTAACTGCTAGCCGGCCAGTATTTCCTAGCAGTTAACTCCTCCCGATCTACCAAATATGCTTAACTGCTTGCAGGCCAGTATTTCCTAGCAGTTAACTCCTCCCGATCTACCAAATATGTTTAATTGCTAGCCGGCCAGTATTTCACAGCAGTTAACTCCTCCAGATCTACCAAATATGCTTAACTGCTTGCAGGCCAGTATTTCCTAGCAGTTAACTCCTCCCGATCTACCAAATATACTTAATTGCTTGCAAGCCAGTATTTCCCAGCAGTTAACTCCTCCCGATCTACCAAATATACTTAACTGCTTGCAGGCCAGTATTTCTCAGCAGTTAACTCCTCCCTATCTACCAAATATACTTAACTGCTTGCAAGCCAGTATTTCCCAGCAGTTAACTCCTCCCGATCTACCAAATATACTTAACTGCTTGCAAGCCAGTATTTCCCAGCAGTTAACTCCTCCCGATCTACCAAATATGTTTAATTGCTTGCCAGCCAGTATTTCCTAGCAGTTAATTCCTCCCGATCTACCAAATATGTTTAATTGCTAGCCGGCCAGTATTTCCTAGCAGTTAACTCCTCCCGATCTACCAAATATGTTCAATTGCTAGCCGGCCTGTATTTCCCAGCAGTTAGCTCCTCCCGATCTACCAAATATGTTTAATTGCTAGCCGGCCAGTATTTCCTAGCAGTTAACTCCTCCCGATCTACCAAATATGTTCAATTGCTAGCCGGCCTGTATTTCCCAGCAGTTAGCTCCTCCCGATCTACAAGATATGCCTAACTGCTAGCCGGCCAGTATTTCCTAGCAGTTAACTCCTCCCGATCTACCAAATATGCTTAACTGCTTGCAGGCCAGTATTTCCTAGCAGTTAACTCCTCCCGATCTACCAAATATGTTTAATTGCTAGCCGGCCAGTATTTCACAGCAGTTAACTCCTCCCGATCTACCAAATATGCTTAACTGCTTGCAGGCCAGTATTTCCTAGCAGTTAACTCCTCCCGATCTACCAAATATGCTTAACTGCTTGCAGGCCAGTATTTCCCAGCAGTTAACTCCTCCCGATCTACCAAATATGCTTAACTGCTTGCAGGCCAGTATTTCCTAGCAGTTAACTCCTCCCGATCTACCAAATATGCTTAATTGCTAGCCGGCCTGTATTTCCCAGCAGTTAACTCCTCCCGATCTACCAAATATGTTTAATTGCTAGCCGGCCAGTATTTCCCAGCAGTTAACTCCTCCCGATCTACCAAATATGCTTAACTGCTTGCAGGCCAGTATTTCCTAGCAGTTAACTCCTCCCGATCTACCAAATATGCTTAACTGCTTGCAGGCCAGTATTTCCTAGCAGTTAACTCCTCCCGATCTACCAAATATGCTTAATTGCTAGCCGGCCAGTATTTCTCAGCAGTTAACTCCTCCCGATCTACCAGATATGTTTAATTGCTAGCCGGCCAGTATTTCCCAGCAGTTACCTCCTCCCGATCTACCAAATATGCTTAACTGCTTGTCGGCCAGTATTTCCCAGCAGTTAACTCCTACCGATCTATCAAATATGTTTAACTGCTTGTCGGCCAGTATTTCCAAGCAGTTAACTCCTACCGATCTATCAAATGTGTTTAACTGCTTGTCGGCCAGTATTTCCCAGCAGTTAACTCCTACCGATCTATCAAATATGTTTAACTGCTTGTCGGCCAGTATTTCCCAGCAGTTAACTCCTACCGATCTACCAAATATGCTTAACTGCTTGTCGGCCAGTATTTCCCAGCAGTTAACTCCTACCGATCTATCAAATATGTTTAACTGCTTGCCAGCCAGTATTTCCCAGCTGTTAACTCCTCCCAATCTACCAAAAATGCTTAATTGCTTGCCGGCCAGTATTTTTCAGCAGTTAGCTCCTCCCGATCTACCAAATATACTTAACTGCTTGGCGGCCAGTATTTCCCAGCAGTTAACTCCTACCGATCTACCAAATATGTTTAACTGCTTGCCAGCCAGTATTTCCTAGCAGTTAACTCCTCCCGATCTACCAAATATACTTAACTGTTTGCCGGCCAGTATTTCCCAGCAGTTAACTCCTCCCGATCTACCAAATATGTTTAATTGCTAGCCGGCCTGTATTTCCCAGCAGTTAACTCCTCCCGATCTACCAAATATACTTAACTGTTTGCCGGCCAGTATTTTCCAGCAGTTAACTCCTCCCGATCTACCAAATATGTTTAATTGCTAGCCGGCCTGTATTTCCCAGCAGTTAACTCCTCCCGATCTACCAAATATACTTAACTGTGTGCCGGCCAGTATTTCTCAGCAGTTAACTCCTCCCGATCTACCAAATATGCTTAACTGCTTGTCGGCCAGTATATCCCAGCAGTTACCTCCTCCAGTTCTACCAAATATGCTTAACTGTTTGCCGGCCAGTATTTCCCAGCAGTTAACTCCTCCCGATCTACCAAATATGTTTAACTGCTTGCCGGCCAGTATATCCCAGCAGTAACCTCCTCCAGATCTACCAAATATGCTTAACTGCTTGCCGGCCAGTATTTCGCTGCAGATATAAATTGTGAGGCAGCTGCAAATAACTATGGTTTTGTCTTTTAAAAAGGCTGTGTAATATTATGTGTTTCTATCGTATAACGATAACGTTAACGATAATGATAATGGTATCGAAAGCGATAGCGATAAGGATTATGATAGGTATAATCATAAAGGTTAAGATAATGATAATGAATGATAACGATATGAAACGTTATGATAACGATATGATAACGATAATGTTAATGATAATGATAACGGTAACGACAGCGATACGGATAACGATAACTATAATGATAAAGATAATGATAACAATAACAATAATGATAATATTAATAATAATGATAATGAAAGACCTAATATAAGCTTATTTAGTGTATGCATTGTTTGTCTATTTGTTTTTTAAGTGTGGAATAATGGGCATTTGCTTTATCAAGCTATACAAATAACTAAAGTAACTGACATTTCAATTGAGAAAAGGCATGTTTAGACGTCTTAAACGCATGATCTAGTAACAGTTTGTATCATGATTAATGGGTTTTTTACTAGGAATATGTGACGTGTCCCTAACCGCTATAATGATTCAACCAGGTTGAAAATTACATAAGATAAACACCAAATCTTACTATGTAATGCCTATGAATAGATATCTATTTCAAGAATATAATGCGTATTTAACAACCAAAAAAACATGCAGATAGGTTGTTTTCGGCTTAGATTAAAGTATATACTAGTACTTGTATAGAGAGTATTTCACTTCATATACAAATGGTTTGATATTAGATTTAAGAACATGCTAAAATAATATAAACCACACATTCATTCCAATAATATAAAAACATTTATTTCCCATTGTAATAAATTCACACTAACTATATACATATTGTTATTTATAAGACTATGTAAAAAAATGTTCTCGTACTTTTATTTAAATGAAGCAGCAAATAAATGGTAAATGTGCGCTTATTCCGAATCACGTAATACCAAGTACTTAAGGGAATATAAAGATGGCTAAGACAGCTTGAACTATTGTATTTAAGTAACATAAATAACCAACACATGTTGACCTCCCTTAAAGGAATCTTACATTTGTGCTTTTTTAATATGAATTAAATTTATAAAACTTTAAAAAAACATTGCACGCACGTGACTACACAGAACATGGAATGTTGCTCAGTGGTAGTTTGCTACTGACAAGATCAAGGCAATTACTAAAATTAACGTGAAAAAGAACATTTACTGTTTTTCCATTGTAATTGTATGTAAAATTCAATATATCATTACTTGGATCTAATGATTCTTTATTTGAGCAAAACAAATTGTACCATATCCGTATGGATCATTTGTACACAAAAGGCTAATGAGTTATTGAGAAGATTTTTGAAATTTCACAAATATACCCATTTCTAGTCACTTCTCGTCTAGTATGTCTTTTAAATCCCCTGTAAAAGATTCAGCTTCAACTATTATGACTGAACAATTCTCCAGACCTGAAGATTGTTAACATTATCCCTAAAATAGATGAAGATATAGAATTTTCCCATTTTTTTATGTAGACATCTATTTCCTCTTACTGGAACCTCTACTTCATGTAATCCCTATTTACTATCTTGGTTCATTTATGCCATAAGGCAAATAAGAACACATTTCGCTTTCCGGTTCTTGAGAATTAGAATTTTAGTTTATATAACCCTATATCTAACTGGTCCAAGGGATAGATCCAATTATGACCCTATGGTCATGGATATGATAATTTGAGAGAATAGCATTGTGTGATACTACATGATGGAGAAGTTTTTTTAAAAAATAGAAACAACAACTAACAAGCACCTGTGACCAGCCAAGATTTAACCTTCTCATAAAAATGCACACCACATTTGGTGAAAAACTGTCAAACCGTTTCTGAAACGTCGTTTGAAGCAAAATGTAATGGTCTGGCAGATGAACAACAGACGATCGAAACTAGGTGATCACAAAGGCTCTTCTTTAGTCTTTGACACAGGCGAGCTAAAAACTCAAATGAAATCAACCAGCCGCTATAATATACATTACAAAATAAAGCCCACGATGAAAATGTTCTATATTTGAATACAAAATGGAGAATACAAAATAATCAATGCGACGGATCAAATGTATAACAATATGCGCACTCGTTACGTTTATTGTCTAGATGGTAGTCAATATTTAAACAGCATTTCCAGAACTGTCCATGCATATCTTATTTACAATCAGGACACCAATGCTTGATAATCACATTAGATAAACGGTTACATAGTCTTTGTAGCTTTTGTTTTATAAATAAACACACTATAATTACCTTTATGCTTTTTATATAGGTAGCTGATCCAATCTGTAATTCTTAAATAATTTGATAAATTACGTGTATTTTATTTATTACACACAGTTGAGTTAAAAGCAAATGCATGACACCACAACTTTCGAGAGGTTGGTTCACTCTTTCAGATAAAGATGCATGATTGGCGCGTATTTATAACCGACAGTGTATTTGGTTACATATATTGCAAAAACAGTACTTTTTAAACGAAACAATAATAATTTAAGAATGACAAAATATCATATTCGCAAAGCAAGCATGCCGAACAAGAGATTGTTCAAATAATTAATTTTCTCTGTGTTATTTGTAAAGGCTTCATTATTACTCATGCAGTAAACCATACCTTTCTTGAGAACGATATATCAGAAAATAAAGAAACATGAACCACCTCATCCACTTTTAAAATATACATTTGGTAGCTTTGAATATATAAGTTAATATATCGACATAATTTTTCCAAAAGGAATAGGCAATTTGTCTTAAAATTAACGAAAATTATTTTTGACCCCCACCCTTCCCCCTTCTCCAAAATATTCCCCCCAAACAACAACAAACAAACAAAAACAAAACTACAAACGCAAATCATGCATTAGATGAAGTATCCTTTATCTATCATCTTCTTTGGAAATAGAATACTTTATAAAAATCAATTTAAAGCCCGTTCTGCAAATACATAATTGGTTGCATAAAAATGTTGCATAACTGATACGCAGGCTGTGAATGAACCTATAAATAGAAAATAGTGTTATTGAATTCCTATTAAGACTAGAAAATGTTCTACCCAACAGCTGTGATTGTCCGGATACTACAACAGAAGATGAAACACCATCTGGTGATCGATATACAGTATAGAGTGTGTATGAACGCTCATGCTTTTTCATTTCATGAATCAGGCGGTGTCACCTTTGTGAGGGTCTGGTAAATTTAAAAATATATCCGTCAGTGAGTTTGATTACTACAAGCAATCCCATAAGCAAAAAATAAATAATTAAAAGGTTTCGTTTCAACAAACACAATAAAATATTTTAAGATAGTTTCATTCTATTATCTGGTTGTATGTTCAAGGCTCGAAGCATCGGAAAACCCCATTTCTATTCCCAAAGCATATACATTGAATTGATCTTTATTTACGCGTGTTTTATTATATTCTGTGTTTAATAAAGAATTAATCAATCCATCGTCGACAAAATGAAACTTCAAAGAATACAGCTGTCTGGTGGTTATCACTTCAGTCGCTTTCTTCTGAGCTTTTATTTTTTCTTCATTGTTTGTTATATATTGTTTGTATTGCTTGTGCTTGTGTTTTATAAGCTTTAATTGCAAAAATGGTACTAAATTACCAAAATTAAAACAAAAAAAATGATTCCACGCCTACCTCAGATTAAGGCTTTAGGCAGCAATTCACAACTTTCGTATTACATCGCAAAGAATACCATGCAAGTGTTCACCGTTATAGAGTGGCATAATGATTCTTTGAAACGAGATTAACCTTACAATAAGGCGATTTGTTATCTTATTACCGCTTTCATCATCTTTGTAATTATTTCCAATCTTTTATATTAAATTATGACTGATTGACATAATTTGACTTTGACGCTTATCTTAGAAATGCAATGCTAAGACTTCTATGGTAAGTTCTATATTGATAACATCATTAGATGAAAACAACAAAGATAGCAATATAAGATAACAATAGACCCCTATGACATCAATGTTGCGGAAGAGTTACTTAAATCAAAACGAAATAAATACTTATTCTATAAATTAAATCAGATTTTATTTAAGTCGCCGTTTGTCAAATGGTTATGCAACGCAGTGTGATTTCACTTAAATATGAACACGAATATGGCAACCCTTTATTATTTATATATAAATATACAAGTCATGCTCTGTTGTAAAGGTTATATACACATCTGATAGACGGGTTGCATTTAACATCCTTAGCAAAGATAACGTGCAATATAACGTCTCGTCTCATATGTATGTGCATTTTATATGTAAAACCATTTAAGCAAACACATGCAACAAATGAACTATCTAGCCTAGGTGTATATATTTTGATCTGACAAAAAAACTACAACTATTGTATTTCCTTCCAATAAATAATATTAATATACCCTATTAGAACACCACTAGTGGTTTATTAAGGCACAATGCTTTTTTATCACAAAATGCATATAGACTTATATTGTAGTTAGGTTCAGGTATACATTACATACCTTGTTAAAAGATTTTTTGCGACACCTCGATATATCCCTTTATTATCGTTAATAGCTAATTATTATACCACTAACTATCAATTATGGTAACATATGTTAATTTGTTGATGTGTACATGTAGAGTGAACGTGGAATCTTCATTCCTGTTGGCGTCGAATAACCTATGATGTGTTGGTACGCCGTAAAACCCTATTCATTCATTAACATATCAAGCTAAAATAATATCATTTAAAAATTTGTTTTTTATTTAAACACTTCAACAAAGTTAAGAACGAAATAAGGACATAGTATCTTTATCCGTCCTACAATATTAAAGAAGGTCATCGACTTCACGTTGCTTAACTTTATGTTAACTGATATGTAAACAGCAAGGCACAGTGTCATTGGAATTTACAGCAGCACATAAACGCAGTTAGGGTTCCCGTGTAATACATTTCCGCTGTTGTTTTAAAGCATAATTCAGGTAATCCCAACTCTTTGTATTATCTACATTTATATTTTTATTATAGGCGATTCAAGGACAAAAAATGGCAATAGATTCAGCAAGTCATATTGAAGAAGACTTTGTTTCACTTAACGACATGGATTCCACAGAGTCATATATAGACGTGACCAAACACTGGCAAGTCACTTTAGAAATGGACCTGCCCCTTCCATCGGGAATTTGTCGTTCGAACTGAGAAACGCCCAGAGGTCAACGAGTCAAATATTTGAAGAGTTTGTGACTAACATAGCTTGTCAATCAGGAAAAAAAAGATTCCGTCGTATTGATCCAAACCCATAAAAAATATATTACTTAGTTGGTTCACGCTGTTAATTTATGATACATTTCGTTCATAGAATTGACTGATTTCAAGCATAATTAACGTTATGAAAATCAAACTTATATACTGCGCGTTTTAGAATACAACTAATAAATGTTACAATTATTATAAAAGAAGTCCATCTGAAGTACAACATGTATAGTATCGTTTATACATTAAAGGGAGTATATTAGGTAAAAAACGCTTTCACTGTCTAAATATATAAAACTATTTTTAAAATTGATAAGAATCATCATTATCATTAATAATTAAAATCCGAATGGTTCGGTATGTCTACTATATACTATGTCATATATATATAATTTAAATTTAAACTTGTGACGTGTTTCACCATCCGCCGAAAATATTGACCAATCAGCGCGCTCTTATGTCACTGTTACGTAATGGTCTTTAACACCGAGAGCTATTTCTATAGTCTAAGAAATAATGCAAATTTATAGAGTCAGTGTGATTATATTATATCTTGTGAACGGTAAGTGCAATCTTCATTATTTGTCGTATTTTTGCTACTTACCATAGTAACAATATAATACAGACTGGAACAATTAATTTCAACACACACACACACACACACACACACACACACACACACACACACACATATATATATATATATATATATTACAATCAGCAGTGAAACCCTTGTTTTATTCGTATAAATATAATTCTTAGAAATAAGAAAATATTTAAATACAAGGCCCCAATTTTACTAATCATCTCAACTTGAGAAATGAAATGAAATAATTCCATTTATATTGATCATTTTGTATGTTTTCCTTTGTAAATGAGCAAAGGTATGTTCAGACTTATCTTGTGGTCATTAAGTGTGTTAGTCTGTAAAATGGACCCAGATCTCTCGATTGGGTCCGTTAAAAAGCAATGTTGGGAAACCACATATGAGCACGTTGTATGGTAAGATGCTTTAGGGAAAGTCGAATGACATCACACTTTATTAAGTGTTCAATTTCTATGAATAGTAGGACACACTTTAAATCCCTGATTTTTCATTTGAGGTTAATCTGGGAAAAGCTATTTAAAGTTTAAAGTGTAGTGTGTTAATGTTTTTTGTTTAGAGAAAATGATATTTTGAGATGATGAGAATCTCAGCTTGAGACCGATCTAAGGAGACGTCCATCCGAGCAGCATGAGTACTATTGATATACATAATTATAAACATAATACATGAACATGAATATAACAGGAATAGCCGCCTTGAAACAACTAAAAGTAAAAGAAGCCACTGGAGAGCTTTAACCTGGCTAACGAGTGTACCCAACCTCTCTCTTCCTTAGTCATCACATTATAAAACTAGATAGTGTTGATAAAAGTATCCACGACAGCCTTCTCTCTTACAAATGCGACAGCATGCACATGTATTAATTGTAAAACTGCCAATAGAAGTAAATGCCACTTGAAAGATTTAACCTTGCTAACGAATGAACCCAACCTCCTTCTTCCTCCGTCATTAAATCATAAATCTAGTTAGTGTAAAAACAAGTATCCCCGACAGTCGTCTCTTATCTTACAAATACGACGGCATAGACATGTATAGATGGTAAAACACAGAAAGGTTCAGGAAAATATATATTTAAAATGTAATAAGCGATGTTTTTTGAATATATATGCTATAAATATGCCATAGTAGAATTTTAATTACGGGTACGGAGAACGACAAGACGGATAGTAGGACAAGTATCCAGGGCTTTTATCCCGTTTATGCTCCATGAGAATTTTACATTGATTAGAGCCAAACTTTAATGGGGTCAACCAGAAAACTTACAGTGCTTTGTAGATGCCTCTTTTAATTTACTTCTTGGTATGTTTAGCGAAAGAGATACTTTTCCAGGATTGTAAGGAGCTAGTAAATAAAGTAAATAGAAACCATGTCAGAAATAACCATGTCAGAAATAACTGTGTTAGAAATTACCATGCCAGAAATCTGTTTAAATCGTTCAAGTATTTGAAAATGAGGGAAAATTACGGTGTTATAATTAGAAAAAATGGCACAAAAGCTATGAAGCCGTTTGATTTGACGTTAAAATATCAATTCAATTTAAACAAATTTTGAATTTATGATTAAATAAGGATTATGTTATTCCCACGTGCGTCATTACATCATAAAATTGAACAAAGTTTTTTTTTTATTTTGAAAGAAACTAATTAATGATTATAAATACCTATATCATAATGTATAAAACCGGTTTCTAAACTTGGTTTTTACTTCGAAAAGCCATTGATACACTACAAATCTGTAACGCTTAGTAATACTCGTGCACTGTTTAGAAATGTTGATAATCGAGATTGATATATAACGGAGTCCATCCGTCCGTCCGTCCGTCCGTCCGTCCATCCATCCGTCCTGTTCTGTCTGTTTTAGTACTCATTTATACAACACGACTAGGCATCACTTTCAGACCAATTTCAAATATGACATGTTCGTTATTTTTAAAAAAAAAGAGTAATCCTTTTTACAAAATAGTTTTCCGATTATAAAAGCATATCGATCCTGTTGAAGATTAACAACTGTGTGTGGATCAGCACATAACTAAGTAAGTAAATAATTAAATGTATGTGTAATATCAAATAACAGGGTCTCGTAATATGCAAGGTGCCAATTAGTAATTTATCACATTGTTCCGTTATATAATAAAGAAAAAAATACAAATAAAAAACTGTTTAACAAACAGGGACGCACAATTCAAAATATCATAATAAATATAAAGAACATTAGAAAACAATGACAAAAGGGTTCAACGCATTCGGATGATCAGAAGCGAACAACGCGACTGAGAAGCGTGTAAACCTGGTTAACAGGTATACACACTTTTATTATATAAATTCTAAGCTTTCGTTCCAGCTTTTTTAAAATACAGTACAACAGTTTCTCGTTAACATTGCCCCCCTGGCGGTCTGTCTGTTTTCGGACAAGTTTCACCTTTTTCCCCCGTATAAAAATATATAAAAATATCAATATTAGTGCAACATTGTTTGTTTTCAATAACATCGTAAATTCGATTCGAATGTCATATAGGTATAGGCGTATCACGTGACGATTTCGAGCAATTATTCAATTCAACACTGTTGTGATTTTATTATGACAGGGCATGTCGATAGTTAAAGCATAATAAGGAAACCATTTGAAAAAAATACGAATCATTCCTTTTGTTAATTGAAATCGTAATAGTGTAAATGGAAGTCTTTAAACACTACTATTTTGAATATATAACAGTATTAAAACAAAACTCACAAAAATAAACTGATAATTGGATATTAGTAGTTTCAAAATGTCAATAATTCAAAAGGCGTATTACATGACGAACACAAATTCAAACAGGTAGTAAGCATTATTTTTAAACCCAATTTACGATTGTTTTTAAAACGTAATAGCTCTCGTTTTGGTTTCACCCAGTGTTGGGTTTCCATTAGACCTAATATAAAAGGATAAAAGTATACTATGTTCGTTCTTTTCCGTTATTTGCTGTTGGTGAAAAGGTATAGTACTGTAAAACATTCCTGTTAAATATGCTTATAGTTATTTTAATATGAAATTGATCAATGGATTTATTATTTTTATCTTCTTTCCAAAGACGTATGCATTTGTGAAAAAGGTAACATTATTTTTTATTTGTTTTTGAACAGGCAAGACGAAAATAACTTTAAAAAAACAACAACTTTTAATAACGATAAATCTAAAAGAAATAAAATTATATATGTAGCAACGATTCTTGTAAAGCAAGAAACACAACAAATAACAAACACAAATAAAAAGTTTAGAACAGATAGAAATATGTTAACTTGAGCCCAGTTTTTGCAACAATAAGAAAAATGTAAAAAATATAATGAATACAAAACTTGTTATAGATACCGAAATGTCTTTGTCATGACGTTTTGTTTAAAAGAGCATGGAGTTATATTTAAAAACGAGCAAATTAAATCCGTTATTCTAACTTTTTTTATTCTAATTAGCCAGTTTTTAACAGCGAAAATAAATCCATTTTATACTTAAAATATGTACATGTATTTTATATTTGTCAACGACGCCAGTACGTCAGTATAATTTATAAGAATATGAAAAAATCCAACAGTCTTTGAAGTTTTGGTTTTAATCAGTTAAATTTATATTGATATTAATTCTAATGATATATATTGAACTAAACTAACATCATAAAGAACTGTTTTTCCACAATTACTCTTATCTATAACATTCCGTATATAAACATTACATATCATTTTCGTTTCAATGGTATTATTAACTTACCGGGACTTTTATGGTTTAAATTCCGTTTGTGACAAGGTTTCTGCCGATGTTGTTTATGCTTAGAAATATGTCTTGTGTGTTACATACACTATAATATTTCACATATCAACAACAGTAGCTATATTCTCTCCTCAAACGATTCTATATCCACTTGAATTGGATTATGAATATTGTGTACAGTTTGAAATAATTAATGTCTTGTTATACCTTGTCTAAATTCACTAATCCAGGCCATTATATATTACACCTCTCCACACAGTAAAATCCCATTAAATAAACACTGACGCACATGTCAAACTTTATCTGTGTTCGACAATTATGTTAGTGGCGCTCATCAAGGAAGTTTATGTCATTGTTTTTTTTTTAAAACTGATTGCGCATGATATAGTTCGTGATACTGATATAAAGTACTAAGGTTGGTTATTTATTATTGTTAGCTGGATTCAATATAATGAGTTATTCTTTCTCACAAAAAATTTCTCTTTTCTTTTTCCATGAAGTCAAAGTCAATGCGTGTTTAATATTGATTATCATTCCTGTCCATGAATGTGTATTTGATAATTCGTTCGTGATATAACGTTGGTTGATCATGTACTATGGTACATACATGATGAGCTATTACCTATCAAAAAACGTATTAGTTTTACGTATTTATTATAGCGAAGTATAAAACTAACAACAGTGCAGTCATATTGAGAGATAAACTATATCTTAACTAAAATAAACAACTCTTTCAGTAGTTTCATTTGGATAAATGGTTAAGTATATAATATTTTTATTAACTATCCATATACACAATTAAATAATAAAACAGTTCATGTGTTATACATTGAAGAAACAACCTTAATACAATAGGCACATTTTCAAGCCATGTTGTTCTTCAGTATGTTTTAATTGAGGTTCGAGTCCAACTCGCTCTAAATACTTTTTGCCAGTTACTTGCTGAAGGACGATGGTTCTAGTCAGAATCATTCTGAGGCTTTCTTCCACCATTAAAACTGGATATGCCAAATAAAATCTGAAATATGTTGAACATCGCGTTAAACTCACATTCTAGATTGTACGTATTATGAATATCTTCATGTATTAGTATTAGTTATGTTAATGGGTACGTGATATAGATGTCATTTCAATATTACATCTCCTGCAGGACGTACATTATCCTTTCTATATGAAAAGAAACTATACAAAAGAAGCAACATAAGGAACGATCGCTCAAACTTACATACAGTTATTCACGCTATATTTTATTCAGATTCATCTTGAAACATGGCAGAACAGAAAAGTTCTGCTACTGCGTCTCGTATTAAGGCAAGCGGAAAGGGTAACAACGAAGAAATGGTTACTTCAGAGAGCACAAAGCGCAAAAGAAAGGTACAAAGTATACAACCTCACTATTAGAATATCGCAGTACGTTTGACGACTTTTAATTTATTTTTAACTTTTTATATCATGCTCAAGGTATTCCTGGGCAGAACCAGTACTAAGCATATGCGGAAAAAGTGTCTGGCTCAAAGACTCAACACATGGCAGTGGCGGGGGATCGAACCCACAACCTTCTGATCTTGGGTTCGATGCTGTACTTTTGGACCAAGCATTTCACAATTTCTTTTGTGAAGTGGCATGCGTTTAGCTCTAGAAATAGAAATTCATCATATTTGACAAATTCGTTGTCAAATGAATATATATGGATATTAAAACTATATTTTGATTTATGTTCAAGTGAATATTGAAAAAAAGTGTGACTAAGAGTAAACGTCTAGTCAAACATTATCATTTGATTATATCTACACCTACTGCTTAGATAAATATAATATTTATATCATTTCCAAGTATATTATGTTGATTTACTTCCTCGTTCGTGTTCAAGTGTACCTGATAACGCTCTTACATGTTTTATTTGTCATATTCACCTTTCTGACACCGGTATATGCACTAAACACACACGACAGACGGTGTCATCTCAAAGCACACACGGGGGGGGGGGGGGGGGGGGGGGGGGGGGGGGGGGAAGGGATGTTAATCTTATGAAAACGCATATATATTGAACTAGGAATAAAATGCCTTATCAATATCCCCAAACGCTTTGTTATAAACAAAGAGAAAGAGGACAAATATGTTAAACTGTCAAATGTTTTTTTTAAAAAGGCTAAACTATAACAATTTGATAATGTTTATATCTAAATATCATAACTAACTGCACTTTCAAATAATAAAGAAACACAGCGTGCGGTTCTATAAATAGCGACCCAACAACCACCCCGTCCCCTTTACAAAATCTCATTTTCCTCTTCTAGATCCCCGACGAATGGTCAATAGTTGTATGGTGTTAAGCGTCGCTTTCACCAATTGTTCAGTTAAATTGCAACGGTGTCCACTTGATACAGTATTCTAAGCACTGGCTGAATGGAATTATCATGTCGTTGACACATGGTATGATACCCCACTAAGTCACAGTATACTGACACCGACCTTAAACTGTCCACTCAATCCTGATCGACTGAGGTCGAACGACTTTCCGCATGCAAGGCGGACGCTCTACCGCCAGACCACCGCTGCGATTACCCTTTCGAAAAAAATGTTTATCAATTGTACAAACAACAACGTCGTTATTTAACATAAACTAGAACAAACGTTTTCCGAAAACCATATCATTTTTAAAAATCATTGATCATTTACCTGTCTTACTAATATATACATTATACCTTTCAATCATAAACTAGTCTTAATAAATTACTTTAACGCTGTGGAAGGGTTCTTCCGTGGCCGAGTGGTCTAAGGCGCCGTCTCAATATCACTCACCACCTCTCACCGCTAAGGTCGTAGGTTCGAGTCCCGCTCGCTCCAAAAACTTTATGTGAGAAAGTTTCCAGTTACTTACGGAAGGACGGTGGTTCTACTCAGTCTGAATCAGTCTGATGTTTTCCTCCACCAATAAAACTGGATATGCCATATATAACCTGAAACGTGTTGAAAATGGTGTTACACCCTATTAATTTTTTTAACGCTGTGGTATCGTAAGATTATGTATATCTATCTTACTGCACGGTGCATATAAACTCTAGCAGTGACGCACGCCTAACGAGAGAGGTACTAAAAAAAAATCCAAACAATAAATATGATAAAGAAAATATGATTTATCTTTGAAACCGAAGGTTGTTATCAAACTGAAATTGCAAACCATATACAGCGCACCTACATTTACATTAACTTTGTAACGTAACGTGTTTTATATATCTTTACCAATGTCTTCAGCATTCCGAGTTTCTTTAAATCTTCTTTATTGCTCTGAGGGTTTGACATATAACACGGCGTTGTCAAGAAACGTTATTCCTGTTTATTTATGCTTGCTTATTTACATATCACTGTGTGTATATGTATTTATTCTAATTAGTTTAATGTGGCATTGGGCATATGAATCTTCCAAATGAAAGATACAAATAAAATGAAGAAAAATAATATGTAATTGCATTATTCTAGTTTGTAAAACTGAATTTGTTTAAAATGCTTAGATGAACTTTCGTAACAGGTCAACATTTTATTTATTTATACCGCACACGCGTTAAGTGTTATTATAGGCATTTTAGATAATGGGGTCAATAAACTAGAGTATATTATATTAAAAATATGTCAAACGTTTTACTCGCTTTATGTCTAATTACTTGTTAGTTATACATAGACAAACCATTTTTAGTGTTATTTTATTAAATGAGGATATTACATATACACCATAATTGTCCTTATTGTCAAAGTTAACCTTTATCAACATTGAAAAATATTAAGAGAACCAAAACAGTATTTGAATAAAGAGTATATTCATTTAAACTATCATAGGATATCCCATTGGTTCCCAAACCAAAGGGAGGACAAGACGAACCGGCAAAGAAGAGACGTCGCCGGGCAGCCAGTTCTCAAACAGCCCATGTAAAGTCTGGTTCAGATTCGTCTGAAGGTCATTCACCCGTCGAAGAAACTGAAGGCCCTGATTCAAAAAATCAGGAGCTCGTCACCAACACGCCGTACAACCTGAGAAATAAGAAACCCTAATAGAGTAAGTAAGTGAGTTATGGGAAATTCCAAACAGATGGCAACAGACCAATTATATGTAAATCTGTTTCGCGGAGGCATAAGTTACAATCAGTAAAAAAACGAAGAAAACTTAGAGGGACACAAATAGTTATTCGTGAAGACATAACCATCAAAAATGCGAAACTGCTTGAAAAGGTATCAACAGTAACAAATGTAAAAACTGCATGGTCAGATGAAGGAAAAATATTTGCTCTTCTAACAGATGATAGAATAGTTGCCGTTGACACTAAAACTGACTTTTCGAAGCCACTTGTTCAAAGTCGGAGACAGGGAGCACATAGAGCCATACAGAGGCAATACATTGCAGAATAAAAACATAATAACTATTTGTATTTTGTTAACTTATTATCAGAATATTTCAAAGTTTGTGGAGTTTATTTACCCTTTCTTTTTTAAGTCCAACAAATTAAAATTAATATTATGTATTGTGTTAAATTATGTAAAAATAATTCAAAATAATGACCCCTTGTGATATACTGTAAATGGTACAGAATTAAATACACCAAACACTCCATTGACAGAACATGTTTGTTTACAATCTTAGTGGTTGGAAATCCCGATATCTAAAAATAAACCATTGTTTAAAGTGGTAAAGCCGCTTACATCAAGAAAAACTCCCAGATGTCAGGGTCAGTAAAAGTCCTGGTCCCCTTCGACGCCAGTGTTCAATTTTATCTGTGCAGAAAAAGTGAAACTGGATTCTTTCAGTGCCATTTTGATTCCTCCAAATGAAATATAGCGCAGATATAGAGAGTACTGCTTTAACTGATCGGTTAGAAACGTTAATTTATATTTTTCTTCGCTCGATTACTTTTTTTATTATTATCTTGGATCATCTTGGGAATATATTATTTTAATTTAATAAATAATATATACAGAGCATCAGCTTTGACCGTTGTTTATTTTTTTTATTGTTATTTAATCATATGTAAACATAATTGTTGTGGACATAAGTTCGTGTCTGTAAATATTAGACGCCTTGGCGTAAAAATGCGTTGTATTCACGAGTGAGCGAGCGCGGGTGGTGACCAGGACTAGATAAATACCGCTGATAGCTATTACAAAATTATAAAACATATCACTGGTTCCCTTTTCGTTCATTACAAAATTCGTGAAACGGGCACCGTTAAAACATTTTGTTAGACTTCCAGATTGACGAAAACGGCATGTCACAGTTGCAGATTATAATATTGTATCCAGATACAACTTCAAGTTTATATAGAAATAAGTTTTCTGTTTACGATAAGTATTCAACCTTTCAGCCACACTCTGCCATTACAATAATTAGGCTTAAATACAATTTATCTGATATGATATGCACAGAATTAAAAAATATTGATTACACCTTAATTTCATTCGTACACAAATTTATGTGTTGTTTCAGACTTTGTTTTTCGAAGCTAGACGATACTTGATAATTTTATTATTTACACAATAATGCTTTCGATTTGCAAAAAGTTTAAATTTTTGTTTGTTTTGCATGCTTGAATACCATGGTGTTTAATATTTTGTTTACCAAGTTTTGTATATCCTTCGATATGTGGCACACATGTATAAACCTGGTAACAAGGAATATAATTTTTTTGTCTGTTATTATTTACTTAATATAATGGCAAACAATCTTTGTAGGCCTGTTTGTATAGTGGCAGATGAAAGAAATGAGATGGAACTACCTTTACATATAAGTATTGCCTGTGTGTTGTTGCTTAATTTACCCTGGTTACAATCAATAAAATAGGTACTTACTTGATTTTTTTCTCTCTAATTATTGTCAATATGATGCAACCTCTGCATTGATATAGGCTTTCTTTTATATGTTAGATTTTTTTTCAATACGGCACAACACAAACTCTATAAATATATAATTAACATATTGCCTATAGATATACTCTATATGTATTCGTTCTCGTGTTTTACTTTCGGCGAGAATGAATTAATGAACGATAATAATTTGAAATATGGCACAACGCTGGATAGTTTTTAAACATAATTATTGTGTAAGTATCCGATATTCTTTCTCGTGTTTTATTTTCGGTGAGATAAAAAAACTGGATGAAACTAGATTTCAGTCCTAAGTGGCAACAATAGAAACTAATGAAGATGCTGTTATTTATGTTGTGATTGTGTTCCTTCTTACTTTCATTTTACTTTACACATTTATTAAGATTGTGTTGCATATATCTGCTATAATATGATATAAATGGAAAGTTTACTGTTGTTTAGAAGGATTCAGATTTATAAATTGAAATATAGTATAGTGAATATAATATGAATACATGACTGTTTATTCAGTTTTTATCTAATTTTTCTTCCAGAATGATATATTTTATCAAGTGCATGTCTCTGTGAGAGAGGAGGTATCACGTGCTCCTGAATCATACATACTTACAGGTGAAATGAACTAACACTGCTGCATATAAAGGTCTTTGTGTAAATTATAATTTAAACATTACTACACACGTTATAGTTGCAATTGTGAACATGGATGTTTTGGAAGTACGGATTGTAAACAACTTTTATTGAATCATGGTATAAACAATGCATGTATATATACGTTTTTGCTTGATTTTATTTTACTTTGCTGTTTGTTTGTTTTCTCTATTTTTACATCATTAGATATATCTTTGGTACATACAAGTAAAGTATCAGATTTTTATACAAACAATTATAAACAAACATACTATTACAAATAACAGTATAGCTAAACACATTGATAAAGAATAGAAATCAAATACATATCTATTTTCTTTATGCATCTTGAATCTAGTTTTTATTTCATTTTCGTAGAAATTCGAAAGAAAAAGTAAAGTTTCGTACTATAATTACATATTATCGAAACTGCCAAATTTGTTATTATTTCACTGTATTGTGCCTTATGTAAAATTAAAAAAAAACAAAAAAACAACAACACAATTTATGTTATAGTTGCATAGATGTAAAGTGTCTTCAAAGGCAAACATAGATTAAATGATATGAGATACAAGCTGTGATTGCACATAATGGTACCAAACATAGAGACTTGGGAGGAAATGTGTGAGGTAACTGTGTGTGTGTTAGTTGTGTCCTTTTTTCTTTCTTTTTTTAACATGATATGTGTATATATGTACAATATATTTTGGGTGTTTGTGTGTAAATTTCATGCTTACATCCATGAGGTTCCACAAATTGTGAAAACAATTAACTGTTTTTTACATGTGTATGCATATGGGCAGGATACAACATGACATGTGTTCTACTTTTATGCATTATAAATTCTTCTTTCGATATTTATATACAATGTTGACTTCTCCACCTTGAAATTTATTGAATCATAAATCCCAAAATTACTTTATGAATATTGAAATTTCCATCAAATATACCTTAGGCTTTTCATTACAGACATGAATTGTTTTTCAAATCTTGTAACAAAATTTACAAATATAAAATGGAACATTAACATGCGATGGTATGATGAATATTTAAGGTCTAAAATGTCCACTCTTTCAATTATATGTTGTGGGTCCTTGCTGTCTGGAGTGTTGATGATAAGGGTAGCATGCAGCAAAATTATTATACCCTCACCAAAACAGTATGACAAATAAAATAACTATATATTCTATGAATGTACAGGGTCTTGGCGACAAAAATAAAAGGAGGGATACCTTTAATTTTCTGAAAAGCAAAAATGGACCAATATACTTTTTACAAGATACATATTTTACCGAAAAGGATGAGAACATTATACGTATTGAATGGGGTTTTGAATGTTTTTTTTAGTAACTACTCCAGTCAGTCTCGAGGAGTGGCCATTCTTTTAAATAATAACTTTGATTTTAAATTGCATTCAAAAACCACTGATAATAATGACAATAAATTAATTTTAGACTGTACCATCAATGATAAAAGATTTAACTTAATAAATATATATGGTCCTAATAAAGATGACCCAGACTTTTATAAACAATTGAAGAATGGAATTAAAAATTCAGATAATTTATCTTTAATTGCAGGTGATTTTAATCTGATCTTAAACCCACAAATAGACTGTTATGATTATGTTTAATCTAAACAACCCTAACACAAGGGAAGTTGTTCTAGAAACAATTGTTGATTGTGATTTAGTAGATTGCTGGAGAGATCAAAATCTGGAAAAAAAAGAATATACATGGTTTCGAAAAAACACTAATAAAAAGCTAGATTAGACTTTTTTCTTATCTCCCAGCAATCATTTACTGATATAGTTGATGTTAAAATATTTCCAGGTTATAAAACTGACCACTCTTTGATTTTTTTTAAAATTAGATTTTGTTAAATTTAGTAAAGACAATTCATACTGGAAAATGAATAATTCTCTGCTAAAAGACACTAACTATATAAATATTATCAAGCAAACTGTTGAAAGAGTAAAATTACAATATACTAAAAAAGATCAACTCTCGGATAAAAATATAAATGACATTGGAAATGACACACTTAAATTAGATATTGATGATCAATTGTTTGTTTTTTGAAAACTACTATTTGAAATAAGGGGTCAAACAATTAAATACTCCTCATTCCTTAAAAAAAAAAAAAAAAAAATAAATATCTACTTCTTAAAGATATTGAAAAATCTTGAAAAGGAACATTTTATTAAACATGAATTGTTGGAAATTAAAAAACAAGAACTATATAAAATACGTGAACAAAAAATGGAAGGTGTCAAAATAAGATCACAGGCAAAATGGATTGAACAAGGAGAAAAACCAACAAATTTTTTTTGCAATTTGAAAATAAAAATTTTGTGTCAAAAGTAATGGTAAGTCTTATGTCTAAAAACAATGTTCTTATTGATACTCAAGAAGGAATCTTGAAGGAAACTATGAAATTTTATAAAAACTTATATATTCTTTACATGAAACTGAAACAGTTAATTTGTTTGAAATTCTCTCAAATTTTAATATTCCCAAATTAAATGAAAATGAAAAAAAATCAATGGAAGGGCAAATATCATATGAAGAATATTTTCACAGTTTAAAAAAAATGAAGAACTCGAAAAGCCCTGGACACTCAGGATTCACAGTTGAATTTTACAAGTTTTTTTGGCGTGATATAGGACAATTTTTGGTAAGATCTGTTAATGCCGGTTTCAATAAAGGAGAATTGTCTATATCACAAAAACAAGGTGTAATAACATGTATCCCAAAGGGAAATAAAGATAAAAAATACTTAAAAAATTGGCGTTCCATTTCATTACTAAATGTATCTTATAAAATTGCATCAGCAAGTATTGCGAATATATTAAAAAATATTTTGGGAGGTATTATTAATGAAGATCAAACTGGTTTCATCCCAAACAGATATATAGGAGAAAATACAATACTTTTATACGATTTAATGTTTTATACTGAAAAGAATGATATACTTGGACTATTACTTTTAATTGACTTTGAAAAAGCCTTTGACTCGGTTGCATGGAACTTCATTCACCAAGTAATAAAGTTTTATAACTTCGGTCCAGATTTCAAAAAATGGATAGATATATTTTATACAAATATAGAATCGTGCTGTATTGTTAACGGACACCTCTCAGAATGTTTTTTTCTTCAAAGAGGATGTCGTCAAGGTGACCCAATATCACCATACATCTTTATTTTGTGTGCTGAAATACTTGCTGCCCTTGTCAGGACCAGTCCAGATATTAGGGGAATAAATGTAGGATCCACAGAATATGTTATATCTCAGTTTGCGGACGATACATCTTTAATATTAGATGGTTCTGAAAAATCACTTAGAAACACATTAAACGTGTTAAAATTCTATGCAAGAATCTTCGGCCTTAATATCAATATAGATAAAACTAAAGTTGTATGGATAGGTGCAAAACGAGACTGCCAATCAAAATTATGCAGTGATATACAACTTAACTGGGATAATAAATTTACTGTATTAGGTATAAACTTTTCAATAAATCTTGACTCAATGGTTAAGCTTAATTATGACAATAAGATTCGAGAAATCAAGAATCTGCTTATTACATGGTCAAGAAGAATTTTAACACCTATTGGAAAAATTATGGTTATTAAAACTTTGGCCATTTCAAAAATTATTCATCTTATTTTTGCATTGCCTAACTCAGATTCTGAAACTATAAAAGAATTTAACTTGCTATTTTTTAATTTTTTATGGAACTAGGGGGACTAAGAATGATAAATCTTGAATCATTTATTGCAGCAAAAAAATCACATGGATAAGAAGAATATTACAAGGTGAAAAAAAATATTTAGAAATCTTTAAAGTTTCATATGAGCCACTTATGCATTTTAGCACATTTGGAGCTGTATTTATTGAAAAACATTGAGATAAAGTTAAAAGTCCCTTCTGGAGAGATGTTTCTAATTATTACATTAAATTTTTAAAACAAGTTACGCCATATTCATGGCATGAATTTCAAGTGATACCACTGTGGCATAATTCTAATATTAAGGTCGGAGGTTCGAGTGTTTTTATTGATAGCTATTTTAAGAAAGGTATATACTTTATCAATGATTTATTGAACAGTAATGGAAATCTTATGACACTTGCTGAAATGACACAACAATATGGTGTTGTAACACACTTTTTAGAATACTCTGGACTCCTATCTGCTTTAAGAACATATCTAGGTACCTTTTCTTTTTCACACTCTAGCTCTAAAGCAAAGAATCCATTATTTCCTTTACCAATATCAATTTTATTTAGAAATAAAAAAGGATGTAGATACATATATGATAGATTAAATCAAAACCTGAATCTCCATTAGCATCCAAATAATGGGCAAAAGAATTTAACTTAAGAGGAGAATCGGTCATAACTCAGAGATTTAATATCCCTTTTAAATGCAGTAATGACACTAATCTGCAATGGTTTCAATGCAGAATAAATCATCGAATATTGGGTACAAATCATCTTTTAGAAAAAATGAACATTAGTAACTCCAACCTTTGTTTACAAAAGATATAAAATGGCAAGATATTGATATAGTTTTTGGCAAAAAAAAAATTCGATGATGTTATTAATAATATACTGTTTTCTGCAAAGTATTATATATTTAAACAAAGATTAAAAGATTCAGAGCCTGAGATATCACAGTTCAAAAAATACATTAGGACACAATACAACATAGGAAGATGTATCGCTCAGAAAAATTTAGAAGTACAAAAATTCGAAAACATGTGGACTCCATATATGAGCATTCTAGATTGATGTAAACACTTAAACATATTCAACATACCATAGTATAAATCTATAGGTGTATGTCTATATATATTATATATGTATGTGTATGTTTACAGATGTACACATTTGTTATATGATGTATACATATAATATAACTTCATGTTCCATAATTTTCTATGAAAACCATAAAACCATAAACATTAACTTCCGATCTGATCTTAAAAATCGCATATAAATTGTTTTTTTATATTTAAAAGATTATGTATATAAATTAAAAAGAAAACGTAAACCCAATACATACAAAATGTATAGATTATACAATAGATTTTTTCCCCAGAATGATATATATCCTTTATGAATAACAAAGGATACAAAGACAAATTTGTGCAGAATGTTTTCATGAATAATTTAAAACAGTTCGCTATATATACATATACGTATGAGAAAACCTATATGGTGCATTCTATTTTTTGCGTTTCATGTTTTTACAACATCGATTTTTTATTAATTTCATAGGCAGTAAATTAAATATATATATAGATATTTTTATTATTTTTTTACAGAAGATCTAAGGCATGATATTTTCAAACATTTTTGCTTTCATAAAATACCCAGAGTTGACATAAAATAAATATTTACATCTACAAAAATGAATTCACTTTTGTAGAGACAATTTTCATTTTTATGCTTTTTGATGTATTTTTAAGGTTTCCTATTGCATTAGATTTGATAATTCCATTGTAAAATGTAAACAGCAACATAATCAGAAGACAAATTATAAACTAAAAGGGTCACGAATATTTTTTAGATTTTGATATTCTTGACTGTATGTTGTTCATTTTCCTTTTTTTTTTTAACTTTCTAAAACACGGAAAAAAAACATACTCAAAACATTGATTTACTGCCGCCAAAATGGACACTAACTTAATAGCACCATATGGTAAAATCCAATGTTATTCACTATTCAAATAATATAATCAAAAAAAGATATTTTCTGTAGAAAATAATCTGTTATTTATATATTTAAATACTATACATGTTGTTAATTGAAATTGTATTAGAATATTGTAATATCTCATGTATTGGAGAATGAAAATAAAAAAATTACAAAAAAGTGAGTTATTCTATGATGTATAAATGTTTTCAAGGTTTCATTCTTCAGAGAAATATAATATTGATGAAATCAGCAGAATAATTCAGTAGATCAAACATGTCAGATTTTAGTTTTAGCCATTTTTATTTAGTGATGTTTTAACAAAAAAGAGCTCGAAAAACGTGTGTGTCTGCGTTTTATTTAACTTATTTTGTGTTTTGATTTTGACCTATCACTGCGATTGCATCATTCTGGCCGTTATTTTGCAAATGAAACTTCCCAATTCACTACACTTCGACTATTCAAATATATGGTAAATGTAGCATACGTTTGTGTACGTGATGTATTCTTGTGTGATGTCTATATATCTTACTCATCTGAAATCTAAATACAATAATCATTGGTTTAACAAAAAAACCAAACAACAACCCCACCCCCCTCCCAATATAGACAAGCTTATTGAATAGAAAATTAAATTGAAATCTGTACAAGTTTATGCCTGAAAAAGTTTACGTATCGTAAATCGTAATTTAAATAATTATTCCGTATCAAATGCAGTTTTCCACAAACATAAAAATAAAAAAGGATTTGCAATTTTATATAATTATCTGAACTAATTTACAATGTCATCCTCTGTTTCAGATAACGTATGTGTCACGAAACAATGTTTGAGTTCTAAGGATAAACGGATTTCATCAGCAGTGAACTATAAGAAAGGCTTAATGTTTCGTGACTGTCTCGAACAGCCCTTAACTCGGACTATTTTGTCAAGTCCCTTCGGGTTCGAGCCA
The DNA here is from genome assembly GCA_029582155.1 of Panopea generosa. Lineage (NCBI taxonomy): Eukaryota > Metazoa > Mollusca > Bivalvia > Adapedonta > Hiatellidae > Panopea > Panopea generosa. Next base: position 10,925,953 of record CM055896.1, on the reverse strand, counting down.
TACAAGTATATTGCTGTATATTATTTCCATATTTCTATCTATAACATAGTTCTCATAAGTTTAAATATCAAAGTTGTTCCACCTAATTATAATATACAAACGTATGAAATTAAAAAATATTTTATTTCCGAGATTTCTATGCATTGTTTTAAGGCACAACAGTCTGGTTTATTATATCAAATCAAATTACTCAAATAAAGCAGTTTCAGTTTTAGTTCCAAAATAAACATATATCTTTGAAGAACAACGCTTAAAATACCGTCTCTTTGTTGTGTTTTCATCCTAGATATTTAACGTTCGTGTCGTCTTTATTATGTCAGCAGCATACAAAGATAGGCACACTTGCTAAACAAATCTCGAGTATGTATGCAGACCAGTATTTTTTTTTATTTTCAAAACTGAGGTGGCACTGTTATTGTTATATATAAAGAACAGCTAACCCGTCACTTTTGTATTTCCAAAATCTTCGTTAAAATATAGTGTAGCCCTATTAAAAGTTGCAAATGCCATTAACAGACGATTGTGTATTTTTCACAACCTATGTTCTTTCTTATTCAAGTCAAAATTTAAATGAAATTGCTTTGATACTTTTTGAGAAAATACAACAAATGTAAGGTATATAAAATGTCAGGTGGTGGGTTAGCTGTTCCGTACAGTACACTTTTTCAATATGAAGCTAGTTATGTAAATATGTCAACAGTATAGAACAAAAGGTTCACTAGCTTAACAAATCTACAATAGTAATACCCCAGAATGTATGAAGATTTTCAAAACTAGAAAGATTCTGTTATTGTTATATATATAAAAACATAGCTGTTCCGTTCAGTATACTTTTTCGATGTGAAGTTCAGCTAGCTTCGTCAATATGTCAACAGTATAGAACAGCAGATACACTAACTTAACAAATTTACAATAAAAATACCTCAGAATGAATGAAGATTTTCAAAACTAGAGATATACTATTATTGTGAGTGTTACTTTACGTTTAAAAAAGTTATTATATACATATAAAACTAATAATACCTTTTTTAAATGCTCACTTGCAGATAGTAAGACTTGAATATAACTATAAAAAGTCATTTCTAGGTGTAAAGATGGATTTGGTACTTGGACATTAATGAATTATACTGCAAAACTAGTATTATCGACGTCATGTTACCAGTGTTCAAATTGTTTAATTTATAAGTAATTTAGGAGTGTACATGTATAACGTTGGTCGATGAACATATTTTGTTTGATGAACATTTTAATTTCTGTGCATTTGTAGTGATGGTTCTACTACCAATAACTAACATTGTTTGATTTATAACTACTCAAAAGCATGCAACGTTTTTCCTCTCAATAATATTGACCGTTACAAATCATAAACTTACGTTGTTTGCGTCGAAATTCATTACCATGAAACAGTTTGTTCCATAGTCACCAAATATTGTTTATAGCTGTAAAACAGGGCAGAATTACTCAAACATGCAACATGATTTGGATTACCTCGGTATTCTTATCCATATATAAATATTAAACCCAAACATAATTTATCATGATATAGTACTGCTTCTCGATTTTATTTACTTGTCTAGCCTTGGCCTTGCATTGACAGATTTACTTCCTCATAGCTTAACGATGTGAAATAGCAATATAGTCAATAGATTTTATTTCGTGGAATTCATTTGATCTAAACATTATATAAATGCAGTATGCATTGTTCTTGTAACTATTACTGATTTGTGTGCATTCAACTTACTCTATTGAATCAGCCTGAACAGTACTCACCTGAAACGCGTTTAGTCAATATGAAACAAACTGACCAAGCAAATACAAAATTACATCAATATGAATAGGATCTTGCACAATGCACCTCATCAGAGGCGTCGCTTTTTCAACAGTTTTCAACAGTTATCGGTATTTTGAGCGCTGCCAAAATATAGTATCATGCCGCCGACACATAGCATGTTACCCTACCCAGTCACATTATACTCACACTGGGTCGCCCAGACTTAGAACTGTCCTCTAATTGCTAAGCACCAAGCATGGACGCTTTTAGTATCCTTTTTTAAATATTTGGTATGAGCCGGTGGGAGATTATACCCATGACCTTTCACTTGACCACACTGCGGTAGTATGTTGATAGTGACTTCATATTAGCCAAGTTTTAGTCACGATGGCAACCATTGTAGCAATAAATGGGCCAGTTTGATATCATTTTAATCACTACATCAGATATTCATAATACGCATGATTCTGTCAAAGTCCCTATATAAAAACTGTTTTAACCAGTATACTTTACATTTTTAAACAAATTATAGAAAAAAAACAAAACTGCTCCGTATCAATTATTAAATGGTTATGTCTTAATTTAATTAGTAAGGAAATATACTTTATTTATTGAGCTACGTTAATTATTTTTAACAGAATTTAAAAAAGATGATATAGGTTGTGTAGATTTTAATGTGCATTTCGATGCATATAATTTTGAAGAAAGCAAAATTATTTTTTAGTTAGAAAGTAAACCAGTGTCGTATGGAAGGACGGTTGTTCAACCACGACATAACTAAGTTAAAGTTAACCAACCCGGTGTAATTTCACTACGAACTCGACAACTGCTGTTGTACATATATCACGGCACTCGTACTCTATTGCCTTGACCTCTAAATGACGTCATTTAACCATCTAACATTTATTTCATTCCGCTAACGTCATACTATGATTGACAAAAACTAATATTTTCACTGTCACCATACTATAATTGACGGAAATTAATATATATGCTGACGTCATACTATGATTGACGGAAACCTATATTTACGCTGACGTCATACTATGATTGACGGAAACTAATATTTTCACTGTCGTCATACTATGAATGACGGAAACTATAATATTTTCGCTCTCCTCTTACTATGATCGACGGAAACTAATATTTTCACTGTCGTCATACTATGATTGACGGAAACTAATATTTCACTGTCGTCATACTATAATTGACGGAAATTAATATTTACACTGAGGTCATACTATTATTGACGGTAACTTATATTTATGCTGACGTCATACTATGATTGACCGAAACTAATATTTTCGCTGTCGCCATACTTTAATTGACGGAAACTTATATTTATGCTGACGTCATAATATGATTGACAGAAACAAATATTTTCACTGTCGCCATACTACAATTGACGGAAATTAATACTTACGCTGACGTCAAACTATTATTGACGGAAACTAATATTTATGCTGACATCATACTATGATTGACAGAAACTAATGGAAATTAATATTTTCACTGTCTCCATACTATAATTGACGGAAATTGATATTTACGCTGATGTCTTACTATGATTGACGGAAACTAATATTTTCACTGTCGCCATACTATAACTGACGGAAACTAATATTTATGCTGACGCAAACTATGATTGTGGGAAACTAATATTAACGCTGAAGGCATACTTTGATTGACGGAAACTAATATTTTCACTGTCACCATATTATAATTTACGGAAATTAATATTTACGCTGTCGCCATACTATGATTGCCGGAAACTTAAATGTAATTAAAGCATCTTTGAAAAACATTTTTTTCCCTTCTTCTTAAACATAAATGAAAAATGTACCATAATATTTATATATATGAGATATATAATGTAAAGAATTTTAAACTCGTAAACTCGTTGGCACAAATTATATAAAATGTTCGGCAGAAGATCTGAACGAAATATATTTTTATTGGCAACTCATTTTATAACTCAAAATAAATAATCACTCATGTTAGATTCTCTATGGATGTGTATGAATTCTTCTATCATCAATAAAACTGTTGTTTAATCTAATAAAAAAAACATCAAGTTATCGGTTAATGTTTTATTTGATAAACGCATAATAACTGAACAATTATATTATACAGGTTGAAACTGTCATGGCTCTACTGATGAATGTAGTTTTATAAGCTTTTAAAATGGAAACACATATCCGATATTCATACATTAAAGCACACGTTTGTGTTTTAATTTACGGTAGACACCATGAGGTAAGCGTGGTATTGTCCCTTTAACCATTCCAGTATTATCAGTATAAGTACCTGCCAAAGGTATGGACACTTTTACGTTTATGTTATTTTTATTTTATTTTAAATCTATTGAACGATTTTTTTAGCAAACTTAAATTATTTTGATTTGTCAACGAGTTTAATTACTATTGAAAAATATAAATGCACACCAATGTAAGGATCATTCTTAGTAATACATAACTGTATTGTTTGTCTGTAAAAAGAGTCAAAACTGGTATCCCTAGTTTATATGTTTAAACTATTCTTATGCTAATTTACGTCACTGGTCGGCTCTATTTGCTACGTGTTTTGGAAGTAGTCGCTGGAGTGATGTAATGTTGGGAGCAGTGATATTTTGAATGAGTAAAGTATAAATTGATTTTATCTTTTGTATACGGGTTTCATTCACATCCTATAATAACAATTTTGAGAAATTATATAAAATAGCAGGTACTTAAAATGTCAGGTGGCGGGTTAGCTGTTCCGTTCAGTATATTGTGCTGTTGTTTAGCCAGTTATACATTTATATTTCCTGATTTATATTGAAGTTTTTCAAATAATGTTATATTTACTGAATGAAGTGTGTAATATCTAATAAAAGAATTCCTTGGATATCCTAAAGGTAACCGATTAAATGAAAATAACAGCCTTGGAGTAAAAGCCATTGCGAATTTAATCTTACCAAAGCAAACCTTTTTTACAACTCTGATTGGTATATTGTGAAAATTCTGCTTTTTCGTAATTCCGGTATCTGAAGCATGTTAAATCAAATATTAACATAAAACATTCAATCATTTTTGCATTAACATTGGCATATTTCAAAACTAAAGCACATTTGTATAATATTTTAAATTATATACAATCAAGGTTGAAATATAAAGTATTAAAGACTATTTAATTTATACACAACTTATATTATACATGGCATATTAATTATGTTAAAAAAACGTAAGCCTTGATAAAATACATAATTATTTTAACGACATAATGATATTAATTATACATTATGTATACAGTTTTGATACAGAATAAAGAAAATTAAGGAAAAGTGGATGGTAGATTATTTTTGTTGTTTTTAATATCATTTATTTTAGAATACACAATGTTATATGCATACAACAGGATATTTAGATATAACGTATATGTTATAGAACTGAGACACATAACTGGACTTGTTTTTCCCCATTTTAATGATGAAAATAACAAACACAAGTCACACAAATCACATTTAATGAAAAACTAACACATATATAGCGGTTAATTAGAAAAAATAAAGAATATTTCTAATAATGTTCCGTTTTGTCTTTACATATCAATTCAATATTGTACAATGTTTAATTGGTTCTATAAAAAACATCAAAACTATGTAGATATTTTATTTTGTTCAATCTGCACGAGTCAGTATATATCATGCAGATCAAGATACATACAAACATAACATTAACTCGTAAAGACGAACTTAAAAGGCAAAATTGTACATTTTGGGAGAAGATCTGCCCTTGCATAAAATTGTGTTCTATCAAAGTAGAGTAAACTTGTGACAACCATGACAGAATAGAGTAATATAAATAATTAAATATTAAATAGAATGTTGACATATTGTAAATATTGTCATTTTGCTACTGTATTAGTTTCATTCATTTATTATTCAATATGTATATGCCGGGCCCAATTAACTTAGTCGGTTACACTTCTGACTATCAATGCAGGGGTCGTGAGTTAAAATCCCCGGTTAACATTTCAGGATCCCATGTAACAGTAGCTAGGTTAACTGATCGTCTGTAGCCCTCGATAACATAAAATGACGCTAAATATACAATCAAGGGCTGACAGATGATCTGTTAACCTGACTACTCTTTACTGGGAACCTGGAAGACTAATCATTACTCGAGCACTCTTATCTTTGCAAGTAACTGAAACTTTTCCCACTTAGATCAGTGATGAGAGACGAATGACAATGATAAGTCGTATATCAATCATCAATATGAATACCCTATTTTGTTAAATTTAATCGTTAGTTCGGTTTAGGAATGTCATATAGGTATAGGCGTATCACGTGAGCAATTATTCAATTTAACACTGTCGTGATTTTATTATGACAGGGAATGTCAATAGTTAGAGCATAATATGGAAACAAATTGAAAAAATATGAATAATTCCTTTTGTTAATTGACATCGTAACAGTTTGGGTTAGGTTACAAGTTCTTCCAACGTAGATTCGGCCCTCCCCCTACAAATAACAAATGTACAGTGTTGTGTAACAAAACAAATTACATGTTTATGATAATATAAACAATTATAAATATATAGACTACTATCTATACATAACACAGACGAAATATATTGAAGCTGTCAAGCGATCTGTGTAACACATGTACAATAGATAAAGAAATTTATCACGTTTTGTTTCTAAATGCGAACTCATTAAACCACAGTGGGATGACAAATACAAGAGCGTAAGTATTTCAATTTAAATATTTTGAGTAATCAAGTAAACATTGTACTGATAAGGAAATATTACGTTCTGACATTGTTTTACCAAAACGAAGTGTCTGTTGTTTAGTGAAGTATTAAAGGAATTGGTTGAATGTACAATTGTATATATAACATTCTTAAATCACAACTGACACAAATTAACTGATAATTAGATACATGTAGTTTCAAAATGTCAAGCATTGAAAAGTTATTTAAGTCTATACTGTATACCATATATCCGCTTTGAGTTCATCAATTGTTAATCAATTGTTTTATTTTGTTAGAGTACTTTATTTTGTTATATTAAATCGTTTATTTGATTCAAGAATGTCATATAGGTATATCACGTGACGAATATGTCAAAGTAAGTATTATTTTTAGATTATTTTATCTAAAATGTAATATATATACTTTTAAGCTCTCGTTTGGTTTACTTAATTCCGAGTTTCCATTATACTCCATATAAAGGATGAGAGTATACTGTGTTCTTTCTTTTCCGGAAATTTGCTGTTGGAAGAAAGGTATAGTACTGTAAAACATTCCTGTAAAATATGCTTATAGTTATTTTGATATGAAATTGATAAATGAATTTATCATTTTTATCTTCTTTCCAAAGACGTATGCATTTGCGTAAAAGGTAACATTAATTTTTATTTTATTTTGAGCTGGCAAGACGAAAATAACTTATAAACAACAACTAATTACTACGATTAATCTACTAGAAATAAAATTATATATGAAGCAACGATTCTTAGAAATTTGTCTGGTCTGTTACATACACTAAAATATATAATATTTCACATATCAACAACAGTAGCTATATTCTCTCTTCAAACGAGTCTATCTCTACTTGAACTGGATTATGATTATTTTGTATAATTTGAAATAATAAATGTCTTGTTATACCTTGATCAAGTTCACTAATCCAGGTCGTTATAGTTTACACTTTTCAACAAAGTAAAATCCCATGACATAAACTCTGACACACATGTCAAACTATATCTTTGTTTGACAATTATGTTAGTCAGAGCAAATACTCATACATGTACGTGTAACTGATTTCAAATAATAACTTAACTGACACTCATCAAAGAATTTATGTCATTGATAGCGCATGACATTGTTCGTGATACTCATATAAAGTCCTAAGGTTGGTTATAAATTATTGTAAGCTTTTCTGGATACAATATATTGAGCTATTCTCTATCATAAAAGTCAAAGTAAATGCGTATTTATTACTGATTATAATGCCTGGCACTGATTGTGCATGTGATAATTTGTTCGTGATATAACGTTGGTTGATCATGTACTATGGTGTATACATGATGAGTTATTACTTATAAAAAAACTTACAACGTATTTATGATAGTGTAGGAAAAACCTAACAACAGTGCAGTTATATTGAGAGATAAACTATATATAAACTTAAATAAACAACACTTTTAGTAGTTTCATTTGGATAAATGGTTAAGCATATAATATTTTATATTAACTATCCATATACACAATTAAATAATAAAACGGTTCTTGTGTTATAGAAACAACCTTTATACAATAAAAACATTTTTCAAGCCATGTTGTTCTTTAGTATGTTTTGATTGAGGTTTGAGTCCCGCTCGCTCCAATTACTTGTGAGAAAGTTTGCCAGTTACTTGCGGAAGAACGATGGTTCTAGTCAGATTCATTTTGAGGTCTTCTTCCACCATTAAAACTGGATATGCCTTATAAAATCTGAAATGTGTTGAACATGGCGTTAAACTCACATTCTAGATTGTACGTATTATGAATATCTTCATGTATTAGTATTAGTTATGTTTTTGGGTACGTGATATAGATGTCATTTCGATATTACGTCTCTTGTCGGACGTTAATTTTCCTATCTATTCGTGATTATTTATTAAAAGAAAAAGTACAAAAGAAGTAACAATAGGAAGACCCCGTTGTCAAGTCATAAAACCACCAATTGGACAGACAGACCGGATTTACATAAATGCACTCTCTCAAACTAACATACAGTTATTCACGCTAATTTTTATTCAGAAATAAAACATGGCCGAACAATCAAGCTCTTCAGCTGCTGCCCGTATTCCGTCAAGCAGAAAGGCTGACAGAGTTAGAACGTCGACCGAAGAAAAAAAGCAACCTACACCTGCTACCCAAGAACTGGTTATATCCGGGAGAACAAAAGGCCATAGAAAGGTACTTTTCAGATAACTGTTTTTCTGAAAAAATATTCAACCTAACCATTAGAATATCCCAGTACGAGTGAAGATCCTTAAGTGTATCCGGATAAATGTCTGGCTCAAAAACACATCACATGGCCGTGGCGGGGGATCGAACCCATGACCTTTTGATCTGGAGTGTGATGCTCTACCATTGGACGAAGCGTTTCACATGGTTAAATGCATACATGTACCTCTAGGAATAGAAAATTTATATATGGCCTATCATTGTCAAATGAATATACATGTATATAGATTTTAATATTTTATTTTGATTGTATGAGAAGTGTGACTATAAGTAAAATGCTAGATAAACATTCCCGCGTGACTCTTTACATACCTAATGTTAAACTAAACTAAATATATTATATTTATATCATTTCCAAGTATCATATGTTGATTTACTTCCTTCTTCGTTTTGATAACGCTCTTACATGTTTTATTTGCTTTTTTTCACCTATCCGACGATATCATATCAAAGCACACCTGCGGGAAATGTCTATCTTATAAATTCGCACATTGAACTAGGAATAAAATTAATACATGGCTGATCAATATCCCCAAGGCTTTGTTAAAAAACAAAAGGAAAGGGAACAAATATATTCAGCAGTGAAATGTTGTTGTTTTTTTTTTAAAAATTATAAACTGATATAATTTGAAAATCTTTATATCTTAATATCATAACTAACAGCACTTTCTAATAATAAAGAAACGCAGCGAACTGTTCTTTAAATAGCGACCCCACGACCACCCCGTCCCCTTCACAAAATCTCATTTTCCTCTTCTAGATACGTCACGAATGGCCTGTAGTTGTATGGTGTTAAGCGTCGCTTTCAACAATTGTTCAGTTATACTGCGATGGTGTCCACTTGGGACAGTATTCTAAGCACTGTCACACTGGAATTATCATGTCGCAGACACATGGTGTGATTCCCCACTAACAGGTCCACTAAGTCACAGTATACTGACCACCGACCTTAACCTGTCCACTAAATCCTGAGCGACTGAGGTCGAACGACTTTCCGCATGCAAAGCGATCGCTCTACCACTAGACCACCGCTACGATTACCCTCTCAAAAGAAATGTTTATCAATTGCACAAACAATAACGTCGTTATGTAAAATAAACTAGAACAAACGTTTTCCGAAAACCATATCATTTTTAAAAATCATTGATCATTTACCTGTCTTACTAATATATACATTATACCTTTCAATCATAAACTACTCTTAATGAATTACTTTAACGCTGTTGAAGGGGTCCTCTGTGGCCAAGTGGTCTAAGGCGCCGTCTAAAGATCACTCACCACCTCTCACCGCTAAGGTCGTAGGTTCGAGTCCCGCTCAGTCCAAACACTTTATGTGAGAAAGTTTGCAGTTACTTACGGAAGGACGGTGGTTCTACTCATTCCGAATCTGTCTGAGATCTTCCTTCACCAATAAAACTGGATATGACATATATAACCTGAAATGTGTTGAAAATGGTGTTAAACCCTATTCAAAAACAGTAACGCTGTGGTATCGTAAGATTACGTATATCTATCTTACTGCACTGTGCATATAAACTCTAGCACGCCTAACGACAGAGGTACTAACAAAAAATCCAAACAATAAATATGATAAAGAAAATTATAATTTATCTTTGAAACCGAAGGTTGTTATCATATTGAAATTGCAAACCATATACAGCACAAGTACATTTACATAAACTTTGTAACGTAACGTGTTTGGATATATTAATCGTTACCAATGTCTTCAGCATTCCGAGTTTATTTAAATCTTCTTTATTGCTCTGAGGTGTTGACATATAACACGGCATTGTCAACGAGACTTTATTCCTGTTTATTTATGCTTGCATTTTTACATATCACTTTGTATATATGTATATATTCTAATTAGTTTAATGTTCCAAATGGAAAATACAAATAAAATGAACAAAAAAAATATGCAATTGCATTATTCTAGTTTGTAAAACTGAATTTGTTAAAATGCTTGGATGAACTTTCGTAACAGGTCAACGCGTTAAGTGTTATTATAGGCATTTTAGATAATGGGGTCAATAAACTAGAGTATATTATATTAAAAATATGTCAAACGTTTTACTCGCTTTATGTTTTATTACTTGTTAGTTATACATAGACAAACCATTTTAGTGTTATTTTAGTAAAAGAGGATATTATATATACACCATAATTGTCCTTATTGTCAAAGTCAATCTTTATCAGCATTGAACAATTTTAAGAGAACCAAAACAGTATTTGAATAAAAAGTTTATTCATTTAAACTATCATAGGACTCCATCCAGGATTGGCCATCGGTGCCCAAACCTAAAGGAGGACAAGACGAACCGACAAAGAAGAGACGTCGCCTGGCAGATGTTTCTCAAACAGCCAAAACAGCCCATGTAAAAGCTGGTCCAGATTCGTCTGAAGACCATTCGCAAAATGAGTTCGTCCCCAGCCCGTCGTCCGGCCTGAAAAGGAAGAGACCGCAATAGTAAAGTTAGTTGAGTTATTCTATGATGTATAAATGTTTTAAAGGTTCCATTCTTCAGAGAAATATAATATTGATGAAATCAAGAATTCAGTAGATCAAACATGTCAGAATTTAGTTTTAGCCCTTTTTATTAAGTGATGTTTTAAGAAAAAATAGTTCGAAAAAACGTTCGTGTGTGCGTTTTATTTAATTTATTTTGTGTTCAATCTAATTTTGACCTATCACTGACAATTGCATTATTCTGGTCGTTATTTTGCAATGAAACTTCCTAGTTCACCAGACTTTGACTATTCAAATATATGGTAAATGTAGCATACGTTTGTGTTAGTGATGTATTCTTGTGTGATGTCTATATACCTTACTTATCTGAAATCTAAAAACAATAATCATTGATTAAAGCAAACCATTTTTACAACTCTGATTGGCATATTGAGAAAATTTTGCTATTTCGTAATACATGTACATGTATCTGAAGAATATTAAATCAAATATTAACGTAAATCATTAATTCATCAAAGTTTTGCATTAACATTGGCGTATTTTAAACCTAAAGGTGCAATCCCACCATTGATTTTTGTTCTTTATTCTAAAGTAAATAATAAAAGTTTGAAGGCTTGTCTTTCATAGAGAGACCCAAATGAAAGAAGTGAAACCTACATTTTAGTCTGTCAACGTCTGCACTATCAAAATATGATGAGAAAAGTAGGGGTCATGAGTTACATAATAGATTTTTTTCTGCTCAGTGTTGACAAAATGAAAGTGGACTTCCAAAATCATTTATTCATATCCCAATTCCCAAACATCAGTTTTTTTCTGAATTCACAATTCAAACATGACAATGCTATCAAAATGTTCAAAATACATCAATAATGCCATTTAAATATAAAAAGAGCATTAAAATAAGGAAAATGCATTTTTAAAGAAGAAGAAACGAGGATTATTTATAACCGCCATTATGCGTCTACCCCACGGAAGCACTTTCTTTTTTGCCAATAGTGATACTATGTCTAAAGCACATTTTCATAATATTTTAAAATATATACAATCAAGGTTGAAATATATAAAGTATTAAGGACTATTTAGTTTATACACAATTTATATTTTACCTGGCGCATTTATTATGTTAAAAAAAACGTAAGTCCTGAAAAAATACATAATTATTTTAACGGCATAATGATATTAACTATACATTATGTATACAGTTTTGTTATAAAACAAAGAAAACGAAAAAAATTTCATGGTAGAATATATTTTGTTGTTTTTGATATCATTTATTTTAGAATACACAAGAGGATGTTAGAATCTTTTTTGTTGTTTTTGATATCATTTATTTTAGAATACACAATACTATATGCAATCAACAGGATAAAAAATATTTAGATATAACGTATATGTTATAAAACGGAGACACATATAATAAGACTTGTTTTTCCCCATTTTAACGGTGAAAATAGCAAACACAAGTCACACGAATCATATTTAATAAAAGCTAACACATGTATAGTGGTAATTAGTATTCATTCTGCTGATCAAAACTGAAATATAGAAAAAATAAAGAATATTTCTAATAATGTTCCGTTTTGTCTTTACATATATATTCAATATTGTATAATGTTTAATTGGTTCTATAAAAAACATTAAAACTAGGTAGATAATTAATTTTGTTCAATCTGCTCTAGTCCACATATATCCTGCAGATCCAGATACATACGAACATAACATTATCTCGTAAAGACGAACTTTAAAGGCAAAATTGTACATTTTGGGAGAAGATCTGCCCTTGTATAAATTTATGGCCTATCAAAGTAGAGTAAACTTGTGAAAACCATGACAGAACAGAGGTAAATACATAATTAAATATTAAATAGAATGTTGACATTTTGTAAATATTCTAATTTTGCTACTGTATTAGTTTCATTCATTTATTTTTCAATATGTATATGCCGGGCCCAGTTAATTCAGTCGGTTACACTTCTGACTATCAATCCAGGAGTTCAAATCCCCGGTTAACATTTCAGGATCTCAGGATCCAATGAAATAGTGGTTAGGTTAACTGATCGTCTGTAACCCTCGATGGCATAAAATGACGCTAAATATTCAATCAATCAATTCAATATGTATTTTTTTAAGAATTGAATGACTTAACTTATTTTTTCTTAACGAGCCAAATTATTGAATGGATGCTAAAAATCACATTATGGGTGGTAAAAGCCAATTACTAATAGTCTTTTTCTATAGATTTTCTTGATCGAACAAGGTGAATTAATAGACATATAACTATACAAATACTTCTCACATTAAAATTTGTTTTATGGAATATTTAGTGTCATTTTAGTCTGTCAAGGGCTAACAGATGATCAGTTAACATGACCACTCTTTCCTGAGACCCTGGAAGGCTTACCATTACTCGAGCACTCCTATCGTGGCAAGTAACTGAAACTATTCCCACTTGGATCAGCGATGAGAAACGAATGACAATGATAAGTAATGCCGTATATCAATCATCATGTAGACTTCGAAATCACGACTCCTGTATTGATAGTCAGACGCGTTACCTATTAATCTAACCGTGTCCGGCTCTCATTCATCCCTCATATTTAAAAAAAAAGACATAACAATTTCATACGTATATTTTGCTTACATAGTCAATTTAATATCCTTTAAAGTTTGTACATATAATGTAGATCAAATAAAAAACAGAATAGATTGGATACTTATTCCCAAGCACTCTAAAACATCGAACAAAAAAGTTTTATAATCATATTGATGCACCCATAGTCCGTTATACCAAATGTCCATCCCAAAGTCACCTGCAATGTTATACACACACTCCGTCACACCGGCAACTTGTCCAGCAATACACCTCGCAAAGTCAAACATGCATCCGAAATATGTTCTATCTTTTCGGAAAAAGCATCTTAACTGAGACAAACACTTATATAGCCATGTCGGTATCGTCGGTATCGAATTGATGATACTAGACACATATTCTGCCACATCACTGATAAACTGTTTGATCGATTCATACACATCAAACTGAAAATAATCATTGTTTGAGTAGCCAAAATAAAAATACATAGATAAAACGTGATAAAATCTTCGTTAGATCTCTTTAAGAAATATTTGAAAGACTCATTTTGGCTTTGTTCTTATTCTGCTATATTCTGCTTGAAAAAGTTATTCTTTAACAAAATATGTGTACTTCTGACCACATTGCAACTCCATATTGTTGCATATCAAGCGGCCACCTCTATTTAGCAGCCAATTATCAACAACTACATTTGCTATATTCAATTTCCTTGCCTTCAGAGCAAATTCACCTGTATTAATCAACAACCTGTCTGAAAAGGCAACATTTGCTCGTTCCGTTGACTAGCTGCTTAAAACAAGTTCGACTGTACTTAAATATTATTTATTGTTTTACTTAATATATTTAAAGGATATTAAGCCGATTAAGTGGATTTTAATGTTGTTCTCAAACAAAATACCTATTTGAATATTGTGGCACTTGTCTAAGTACATCAAGCGTCTTAAATTTATTCTAATTGCGATATTGAATACGGATAATCTAGAATCCCTTGATAAATACTATAGTACAGCAACATGTAACTTCTTGTATCAACTTGTAATAAAATACAAAGTTTCTGATTCAGTAAGCTTAAGACTTGTTTTAAATGTTAATATTTATGACTGACAAAGGCTATTTAAGGTCTCACTACAAAGATGCGCCCGTTCTTTGTCACGGTAGCAAAATTGTTGCACTTAAAAAAAGTCCTATGTAACTTGGTTTGAAATGTTTTAAATGGTCCCCAGTGACTGTGATTTCTTGCTGCATATGAGTAAAGCAAAAGCTGGCATAACATATACTGCAATAAGATATCACTCGTGCTAAAAAAGTGACTTTTATTGTTGATTTTTTTTATACCGTTGAATTCCTAGACCTTTTTTTATATAGAACAAAGAACACAATTCAATTGTGTAGTTAGACATGTATGAGCGTTGTTAATAGACATGTTTGTCTCCAATTGGCAGCCCCTTGCTTAGGTTATAACGAAATGAAAAGTTGTTCCAACCATACATGCAAACCGATCTGCATTCTATTTAAAAAAAATACTATGAAACAGTTAGGTCCATCTTAAACACAAATGTTGAAACAAACAAAGATTACGAAATGTAATACATGGTTTATTTTTAATTATAATTGTAGTTCAACATCAAACATGTTAACTTTAATGTTTGTTTACTTTTTGCAGATATTTATGAAATTAGAAACAATTAAAACTCATTACCGAGTTACTTCTTGCCAGGCCTTTTTTACCACAGACAGGACTGATCATCACCAGGGTGACCGTTACTGCTGTACATTAAAAACAGTATTAGAAAATCTTGTTTCAGAAAACAGTTATAAAATATCTGAACATTGTCATCTGTTTAATATTTGACTAGCAAATAATTTCAATAAGTACAAAACAAACCATTAAAATAATAATGAGAACAATTGATGTTGTTGTTGTCGTCGTTGTTGTATGGTGTTTAGCTTCACTTTCATCAATTTTTCAGTCATACCGCGACGGTGTCTACCTAAGACAGTATTCTGAATGCTACCACACTGGAGTATCATTCTGCAGACCTATGGTATGTACCCAACCCAGTTACAACATACTTACACCGGGCCGACCAGATCTAGAACTATCCTCTTAATGCTAAGCCTAAGCACCAGGCGAACATGCTTCTAGTACCACTTTGAAGTATTTGGTAAGACCTAGCCGAGGCGGACGCTCTGCTACTAGACCACGATGCGTTCTGAGAACTTTTGCATTTGAAAACACGTATATCATGTTTCTAGGCATGTGTACCCAGTAGCCGTTTGGACTGGTCGTTCCAATTCTTTTTTATATTTTATCTGTATGTAAGAGCTGTGCTTATGTTGTATTTTGTTTTTTTCCTTTGAATTATACGTAATCGGTTAGACACATCTCTTTTTTTTGCTTTTGACTAGCACATTAATAATGCTTAATGAAGTTTTTTGTATTCGTTACGTTATTAATATTTGTATGATTTTCCTGTGACCTGCATTTATATATTCATTTATAATTTGTCAAACGTTTCTTAGTACGATTTTGTGTTAATTTGAGATCTGGAATATAAGTCAAAATATCGAGAGCAAATAGCAATGTTGGGAAAGCCACATTTGAGTCCGTTATTTAATCAGTTGCTTCAACATAAAGTTTGAATGACGTCACAGTTAAATAAATAAAATTCTCTGCTTTTTCATTGGGATTAATTTAACTAAAGTATTGAATTTCCTGGTAGGACATTTAAACACAAGCACTGTAAGACTTAATAAATGTCATTATTATTAACTAATTCGATCCAGGACGAGGCACCTGGACGAGATTTTCTGTTACATGTACAATAAAAAAATGACGCAATGTAAATTTGAAACCAAAAAATGTGTATGGCATATAATTGTTTTTTTATAGAATACACAATTAAAGTATGTGCTTTATTTATAAACAACACCAATATCATCTTCCGCTCAAATGGAACAAAAACGCAGAAAGAAAAAGGATACTCATCAAATCAGGCAGGAATTATTTATCACAGTATTATAATAAATGACATGTTTAAAAGAAATCGGTTTCATTTTGCGACCAGCTGTGGTAAAAATAAACACCGTTACGAGTAGAAGTCAAAGCTGCGACTTGAGTACGGATGTTTTAGGGAAAAATCAGAATCAGTGACCTGTAACGTATAGGTATACACGATACTATTCCAGATTAAACTGCTTGAGTTATTTTTAGTCGTTGTGTAATAAATATACTAGGTAACTGACGCCACAATTTACTTCGAGAACCAGTGAGACGTAACGCTGTGGCTGACTTGACTGAGGTATCTCAAATAATTAATACAACGACCGATAAAAGTCGGAGTCAATGAATCATTACGTCTTTCGATAGTTTATCTCAATATATGTCGTCTGCTCAAAACAAATGAGCAGGGCATTTGATATGTATCCCTCTTAAGGTCACATATGTTTACATTCCTGGGTTAACATAAATTTAAGTGTTCAGGGTTGATAGAGTACAAAACTTGCTAATATGGATTTATGTTGACTCCAATAGATTGGTCATCATTAAGAAGGTTTGCATACGCATGTTATAGCATTGCCAATGAGGGGTTCCAATAAACCCTTTGTTGTTGTTGTTGCTTACAATGGTATACATGCCCGGTAAGGGCACAAAGAGTAAAGGCCAGTAAACCATTTGTAGGTGCGGTTTTAAGACATAGGTTATTGTAGATGCAGACTTGTATAAATAATAGAAATTGAAACAAATAGTCAAATAATATGTACAGTAGACTTTATTCATAATTATTTTTTGTATAAATACAGATAAAGAGACTTAAAAATGAACATGCTTGTAGTAGAACATCAATAATATATTTACTATACTAGTACAATATACACCATAATCGTTTTCCAAGTACATATTCAGTGTTAGCCTACTACATTCCATATGGCAATGTGTTGAAGTTGGTGGTTATAACATAATTTTGTAATCTTTTGTTTCAGTTTTGGTAATGATGTTGCAAGTTTCAGAATTCCTTATGATTTTATGCTCATCGATCACCTTGACCGGTTCCACTTTACTTTTGCTTGTGACCATCCGGTGTAATGTGTCAAAGGTAATGTCTATAGCGTTTTTGAAATTTAACGTAATCCCTCGTATTTTGCAAATGGAGCTTTGTCTTTTTTGTTTGATTTCAATGAATTGTATGCGTCGTAGTTCTTTGGTCCACCAGTCATAAATTGTACGATCTTGTTATCTGGAGCTTTATCAGTGAGATCACCTAAAAAATCCCCAAAAGGTGGCTGCCATTGTCCAGGTAAGGCAGTAAATACAACAGAATCCGTGTCACAGTATAATACCTGATCACCTAGAGGCTGTAGGTAACTGTAGAGCTTAAGACGTGCCCGAGTTGTTGTATATGCGTCGATGACTACGTTAGTGCGTGATGACGCTTGAATAAAATCATCGCTGTAGGTCCAGTCAATTTGTACCGCTTCATTGCTTAAAAACCGAACATTTTTTATTTCTTGATGATTACTAAACATCATATCAAAATACTTGTTTTGTGACGTAAGTTGTTTTGGTCAAGTTAGTACTTTGATCAAATAAACCGCAGAAAGAGTTGAGCATCAGCATTACTGTATTCCAACACTGTATTCCTTCTATTTTATAGTTTTCTTGTATGTAACGCTGTTTGCCTGCCTCGGTCGTACACAAATCCAGCCAGACACTGGCTTCTTGTTTTACTTTGAGAAAGGTGTTGACATATTCGGTTAACAAACAGCCTGCATTGGTGACTGGATTATACTGCGAGATCTCGTTTAAGTGCCAGACTTCGTACATCTTTTTTAGTGTATAGCTTATATTCTTCGTCTGTAACCCACGTTCCTTTGAAAGCTCCTTCGTCATCACTGTGATGACAAGTGCTCTGTTGATAATTTTCACTACACGTGCGACACAGGATAAATAAGAGCTTGCCGTTTCATTTCACGGACAATTCTTGATTGTATAATCCTCTAGGTGTGAGTACGTTACATTACCAATCCCTCATACTGCTGTACATCTTTAAATTTGTCTGTGATGATACCTGGGTGACCCTTGGGTATCTTTCCCGTTTTTTTTACCAATGGATATAGCGATGGTACATCATAATACTGTATTGTATTGTTGTTTGAGGATTCTTCGTATAATTTAAATCAGTACGTCCTCCGTAAATGCTTCTTTCGGTTCCAATGGAGATACAATTTCAAGAGCGTCAACATAAGCTTTCATGGCCTGATCGTTCGCCAACTGCTGATTTAAGTCATATTCCCAGCTTAGCTTTAAGTCATTTAAACTAATGCCTCAGGAATAAAATTTAAGGAGTCGGTAAATCTGATCTTGCACACTGGCACTTTAATAGACATGAACTTTGATCCTGTTGTAATCAACTCTGGCAAAATGGCATTGTAATGAAGATACTTCATAACTGGATAGCTATCATAACCCTTGAAATTGTGACAGATGACAATGTCACCATTGTTCTCGCCAGAAAAGAGCCATTTACAGAACATGGTTATGGTATTAGGTCAAGAAAACACTCTTTCATACAATTTGCAATTACTGCATTCGGAGGATGAAGTCACGTCCTTGTCCATACACAACGTACACACTTTATGTACCACACACAGGTTGGGTCTGTGCGCAAAGGATCCACACCATGCTTTTTTACAGTTCACACATTTATTATGCACACCAGGAAAGTAGCCTTCTTGACATTCCAAGCGCGTAGTTTGGGTACACTGAAGGTCATAGAATAGATAAGTCGTTTCCTTTTCGGCCTTGGACATGTCGGTCGTATTACATTCATCGTCATCAACCGCCTGTATATAGCACTGGTGATATTCTGTGAAGTACTCCTTACACGTCTGGTTATAACTGTCTCCGCAAACGTGTGGCAACTTGTGTTTTGAGCGATCTATATACTGGCTGCATAAACGACATCTGTAGTATGTATCGCATGTTGATTTCCCATGTTCTATTTTCTTCAAATGTAAATCTAAATAGGTCTGGTTAACAAATTTACAATTGCACGTTTGGCAATATTTCCAATCTTCCATAGTTTCCGTGTGAAGTTGACAGAAATGACACGGGTTGTTGCAGGTGTGACGTTCTTTATGTTGGTAGCCCTTCTTGCACTTGACACAAAAATAACTTCTTTTGAGAAATCCTGTCATTGTTGTTATAACGTCATAATGGTCATCGTGACAGTATAAATAAATGGGTATTCCTCCTTTAGGACCGCTGTACACTATGGCATTGAAGTGGTCTTTGGACAGTACGTGTACTTGATATCCAGGTAATACTTCTTGAAATTTCTTAATTTCGTCGAAGCTACATACACCGTGGTACATTGGCTCGTTGATGCAGTTCCATTGCAAGCTCCTTCTGTATCTTGAAACATCTGCGAATGCTGTGCCAACTAGGATTATTTTCAATACGGGCTATGGCCGTCACCAAGGGGCGTGCACAGCATTAAGAATCATCGTTTTTTATTACTTTTCTTGTTTGCCACCATCAGTTTGGTAATATCAACAAAATTCGTTTTACAGCCAGAGCCTGATGCGGTTTGAACATGCACCAACTCAATACCAAACGTCTCGTCTATAACAAATTATTTAGACTGCAGAACTCTTTTTATTTCCGTCAATATCCGCTCCACTGTCAACGCTGATCTCCGCATGAAGGGCAGTACTATCGGATAATCCGGCTCTTGGGTGTCCATAGACACTCTGATTAAGTCGTTAGATGTAATATATACAGTTATTCTGTCAAGGATTGATTGAAACAGCATCTTCAGTGACTTCAAAATATTCGGCAGGTCTCTCACTTCTATGTCTTTCACAGCTATTTTGCAATAAATGGTCGTTGTTTTGAATTTTTCTATCTTCTTTTCACTAACTTTCATAATATCAGAGAATTCCTCCATGTCGTCAGTTTTCTGCAGTTTCTGTCTTTTCCCATGCTTTGGAGGAGGCGAAGTATCACAGGGAGGTTTAGCACAACCACATACTTGCTGGTGGTGTTGTTCGATATGCCTGAAATCGGAACAATATATATTTAAGTACCAGACAGCATGTGTTAGTTAGTAGCACTACAAGCACTACAAATTATAAATATACCATAGTCATAAACAAACACTAAATAAATAGTATTACTATTAACGTACACGCCTTGGTTTATTATAACTTATGAATAATTTAAAACATACCTATTCTTGTTTTTAAAGCGCTTTTTATCTCACTGTAGTTTCTAGTAATGTTGACTCTTTCGGTGTCAATCTGAAAATAATTAAATACTGTGAACTGCAGACTAAAATACTCTCTAAGACATATCCATAGCTTCTGATTGGCTATTGTTAAATCAAGCAATCTGATTGGTTACTAGAACAATAAAGCTTTGAAAAGGAATACTTGAGCTGTTTTTCACCATTTTGAAGCTAACCACTGAAGAAGCAACATGTATTCTGCAAGGTGACCAGACTGTAACTGGAATTTTCTATAAAGGACGTTATGTTTAGGCATAGACGTAGAAAACATGATGGCCAGAAAATCACTCATGCATATCCGCTGAGAAGTGAAGCGTATCCGCCACCACCCGGATCGCCTCCTCCTCCGCCGCCGCCATCGCAGGAAACGCCGCCGCCACCGAGAGAACGCCGCCGCCACCGCAGAAAACGCCGCCGCCACCGCAGAGAGCGCTAATGGGGGCACCACATGATATTGTACAAACTTTACCTAAAATTCTGTATCATCCTTTTATCATGATGATATCTGGACCAAAAGGTAATTTGATATATTTTCATATTTTTGCAATAATTTTAAATTATATTAATAGATAGATCGTGTGGGTGTATAAAAGATGGCAACTATTGTACGACGAGATTAGGGAATCGGTTTTGCCTACAGTAGAATTCATTCAAGGAATTCCATCAGATTTAGACGACAACAACTTCTTTAACCCATAACTGAATAACTTGCTGATACTGGATGATATAAAGTCAGTAAATGTAAGGGATAAAAGTAAAACGGACTTATTCACAGAAGGACCGCATCATCGGTCGCTATCAGTCATTTCAATCAATCAGAACCTATTTGCTAGCAAGGACCCGACTCAGAGAAGGAACTGTCACTATCTGGTGTTATATAACAACCCTGTGGATAAACAATCAGTAATAACATTAGCTAGGCAAATGTATCCAGGTAAAACAGAGAACTTTTTAAAAATGTTTGAAAAGGCAACCAAATATCCATATCATTATCTTTTGGTGGATTTGAAACCATTTACTCCAGAAAGTGAAAGATTGGTAGCAAATCAAGAATAGACCAATCAGAACCAAGAAAATGACAATGGCTATATAAAAGAGGAGTTCAACCATCCAACAAGTCAATATTTGTCTTGGATGTATTAGTGTGCACATCGAAAACGGACCACAGGAAAATAGTGAACAACAAGAGCGAATTACTGCTGAGAACATGAATACAATGCAAGAAAAAGCAGCTGCATGTGATGACTGTGGACTGCTGTTTGATTCTGAGCATGACGTACAGAGACATGTGAAACGACGATGGTGTCCATAGAATAATGAACCACCCACTAAGAAGCGGAAAGTGGAAGAAACTGACGACAGCGAAAGTGACGATGAAAATGTGGAAGATAATGGAGGCTTTTGTCAGCTGTGGAAGATAGCTAAACAATCTAATGAGGAAACATTTAATAAGATTTTCAGTCTGTTAGTTGCAAATGGTGAAGATGAAGAAGAGTCCAGAGAAATAGCTGTGGAACGTGAACAACAATAAGTTTTTTTTCTCTCAAAATATGGGACTTTATAAAACAATAACATGATGATGATGAAGATGAATCTGAGGCAGAAAGTGAATAAATGCTAAATACTTGACAATGACTTTTCGTTTATTGCGCTACAGTTGATCAGAGAGGACAAAATTATGGCGCCATAGGAAGATTATCTTAAGAAACTATACTACGACCCTTCACATGCAGCCAGTTTTGCGGGACCTCAGAAGGTATACAAAACGGTGAAAGATGAAAGAAAATACAATATCAGTATGCACAGAATCAGGAAGTTCCCTTACAACCAAGAATCCTACAGTCTTCATTAACCTGTCAGACTGCGTTTTAGAAGAAATCGCGTGATCAGCGCTGGCAAAGACGATTTATGAATGGCTGACATAATTGACATGATCAAGTTTGAAAAGCTGAATAATGGTTACAAGTATATACTACTTGTAATCGATACTTTCTCGAAATGTGTGTGGCTACGAGCTTTGAAAAATAAAACCGGACAAGAAGTGGCAGACGCATTCAAAGACATATTTACGACATCAGGACGTATACCAAAGAAACTCATCACTGACAAAGGTATGCATAATTCTTTAGTATTCAAAACATAACTTTTGTTGTTTTTGAGTGGCAAACAAATGTTATTTGATAAGTTTAGCACTACATTAGGCAATAACATCTTTAGTATATTATATTATCATATATTATAGAAAAAGCTTAGTGTTCTTGCACATATTATTCTATATCCTTTAAAATATTACAAGACAAGAGTTCAATGCCAAGATCGTTGAACAATTGATGAAGAAGAATGATGTAATCTACTTTCCAACACAAAATGAGACAAAAGCGTCCACGTAGGAAAGGGCGATATTACCAATTAAGACACGGCTTAGTCGTTATTTCACTTACAAATATGACTACATCTACTTGTCTATTTTACAAAATGTTGCTGACAGTTATAATACTACGTATCACAGAACTATCGGGATGACACCAGCCGACGCTAAAGACAGCAATATAGAAGTTCCATTATCCACTTATTTTTCACAGAACAAACTGTACGTGAAATCAGATAAACCCAAACGTTTTAAATATAAAATTGGTGAGTATGTGCGAATCAGTCATCTGAAGAACGCGTTTACTCGTGCCTATGATCAAACGTACAGTGGTGAAGCGTTTAAAGTATCAAAACGCTATCACAGAGGAAATCGTCCTGTATACAGACTTAATGATTTGCAAAATGAAGAAATTAAAGGCACCTTTAATGAAAGTGAAATGTAGAGAGTGGACTATGATCCAAATTCTAACTTCAAAACTGACAAAATCTAAAGACAAAGAGGAAAAGGACGAAATAAACAATCTGGTGTAAGTATGGTCTTCCTCTGCATCACTTTCAATTTGTAGTGACTTCTCTAACAAATCCGACTGATATGTCAAAGTGACACAGAATCTTTCTCTGGCTTTGTCATTTTGTGTGATTCCTTTTTTCCTTGTGTTCATGTTACAAATGTTTTCATCCAGCTTGTTGCTTGGTCAGTGTTGGGTGATTTTGCTCCTTTTGACTATAAAATCCTATCTTTAAATTCCCTACACATATCTGGTGCTGTCTTTCGAGAGGCTTCATATCATTTAAGTAAACAAGTCTTGATTGACGCATACAAGTTATTTCTTTTTAGAAAGGATGGCTGATCTGCTGTGATAACGGTGTTGCTTTGACCAATATGATTTGAATTTTTTTCAACTGTGTTGTGTATCTACAGTTATCGAACAAAACACGCTAGTGTACATCATATTATTTTACACGCCATGTTTATAAGGCATATGATACTCTCAGCGACGGACAGTAAATGCAGATATGTATTCTTCTTGACCCAAATTTTTAATTTGAAACCCTATGTCAAATAATGGCATGAATTATCAAATAAATCGGCTTAAAAGGTCAGAAATTTGTAAAAAGAAATTACAGGTTGTATATATGGTGTCGGCGAAAACAGCACAACAAATCTGATTAGAAACACTGTCCCTCAGCAAGTAACATATTTTTATTACGGATCGAGCTCGAGAGTTGTTTTTTTATAATTTGATACTCAACATGAACAAACATTAATCATAACATTCTAACTCTCCAGTATTGAAGAGTTTTCTGAGTTAATAAAGGTTGTTGTTGTTGTAACTGTTTTTGTAAGGTGTTTCAATAATATTAAGTATCAATCCGGTATGTGTACTTAAAGTAATATTTTTATTTGATCTTGTATATTTCAATTTGTTCTTACTTTTTCTGAATCGGTCAAAGTTCTATAATCGGGATTATACCATAAATCACGACATACTGGGTTATTTCCCTTAGATGATAACGTGAATATCAAATCATCAATAGCGACACCATCATAACATATTTATTGATCATTCAAAATTCTGATATCATTTTCTTGCATACCAGGCATGGATTTTCAAATTTTTTACCCGATACGGAAATTTCATCATATATTCCTTTCACGTGCACTTTTCCGTTCTTTTTCGTTCTATGATGTAGCGTACACAAATATGGGACGGAATTGTATGATTTTACGTCCAAAAATCGATTGTGGATTAAAATCTCATAATGAATTAAATTGAAATAATTCATGAATTTTATCTTCAGTTAGAAAAGCCCGTCCCTCGAGATACAATAACCGTTTTGGAGTAATTCGGCGGAGCCTAGTTCAAACCAAAATATTTATTTTACGAGAATTCTTATGTGTCGTGTCAAAATGGTCCATTACTTTGACTCAGTGTGTTTTCTTATTCTGGGATCCTATTCACCAATAATTCTTGAGGACATTCTTAAAATTAAGCTTGAAAATCCAAATTAAAACCTTAGATTTCTAATATAACCATGACATATAGAATAATTGTGAGAGTTTATTTAAATATATATCAATTGTCCCTACATTCTTGCAAATTATGATATAAAAATGGTCCTTACGTGTGTTTTTCAAAATTCATTTTTGAGTATAAGTCTTAGAATATTCTTCAGAATGGTTGGTGAATACGACCCCAGATCTATAACAGCAACGAGTTTTATTCTTTGTGCCTTGGAACTAAAATAATTCTTGCACCAGTGCGGAAAGGTTACATTTCATTTTATTGACGGACTCATGTGAACGAGTGTATTATTTTACTGTTTTACTATTTTACTTTATTAACACATAAGTATGTTTTATATTAAAAACTATGCAAAAGTACATGTATGTGTTTCTTATCATACCCATATACATCAGGGAAATGTAAGCATTCATCATTACAGTTTCAATTAGTTTCTATTGAAATAAAACAACATGCTGTTTATTGAGCTGTTAGTTTTATGTTATACTACAATACAATCGACACGGATAGGGATGGAGCAAAAGTGGCCTTTTTGGACATATTGTTGTTTAATGCATGTAAGTTTGCTCTGAAAGCATATAAATGGGAAATAACAAATGTGGCTGCCTAGGACAAGTGGTTTCTTTATAGACGTGACCGTTATACAGGTTTGACTCTATATAAAAATAATACAAAAAGTATAATATAAGTACAAACAAATGGCAGTGTTGAACTATAATTTAATCATGTTCCCGTATATACATTTATAAAAGGTAGACTTATGGTAACATATGCAAATAAAATTCATATTATGTATAGGTGTTTATCTACTTTAAAGTTTTTTTATCAGTAACAAAATAAAATGTGTAAGTCATCATATATCCATGTACAGTAATGTTTAAGATCATGAACATCTGAAAACCTCCATAGGTATACTGTAATATATTTACGTTTGTGACGTTCTCCTTTAACAAATCTACATGGCATTTTTTAACCCGTGAACAGACGTTATTAAGACTCGGACATGATTATGGATACAAACAGCTTTACAGAGATTTGTAATTGCTATGACTTCAAAAAGTATTTGTTGTATCCAAACTGATCGCATACACAATATATTGAATACATGGGCACGATGTCGGAAACCACGATCTGTTCTCGAGGAAGTGTCTTTAAGTTAAATATGATTTATCATTATATTGAAATATTGATATCTTAAAACTAATTCAATAAGTATGTATGTTCTTTGTATTCACTGTTTTACTTTAGCCAGAATGTGGCTCGTGTAAATTAAAATAAGATTTACAAACAATAAAAGAAAATATTTAAAATATATTGAAAAAAAAACACCTTACCGAATTCCGGCGTGCCACTCCAGTTTCAGCATATGCAGAGCTGAGGGATACCAACGTGACCAGAACTGATAACAAGACAACAGAGATCATAGCTGAATTAATCGAGTATTTATACACACTTATGTCTGTTCATCAAAAGAGAAGAGAAGATAAGAGGAAAGGAGAGACGAAAATATATCTAAATAGAACAAAACAGTCCACATTTTGTTCTTCAATATACTGTGTGCATATTAGTGTTTAGAGTGGACTTACTTGCAAATAGAAAGTGGCAGCCGTTTTCATATCTCTTAAGTATATGTTGTAGATGTAGAAATAAATAAATTATAAAATTTATATTATTTCAAGCAGTATTGATTTAGAAACTAATGCATTCAAGGAAAATGAGATGTGCATCTTTTAAATTACATTTGAATGGTTTAAATATTTTTATAATTGAGACCTAGGAACAAAATATATCATCTATATTTACATGATAAATTATATAAACAGTAGTGTTCACTGGTATGATTCATTTCTAACAAGTGTTATAAATAGTGAATATACACTTATATTATTCATTTCTAACATGTGTTATAAATAAACAATATACACTGGTATTATTCATTGCTAACATGTGTTAAAATAATGAATATACACTGGTATTATTCATTTCTAACATGGGTTATAAATAGTGAATATACACTGGTAGTATTCATTTC
This sequence comes from Panopea generosa, assembly GCA_029582155.1. Taxonomy (NCBI): domain Eukaryota; kingdom Metazoa; phylum Mollusca; class Bivalvia; order Adapedonta; family Hiatellidae; genus Panopea; species Panopea generosa. The sequence continues at coordinate 10,898,408 of CM055896.1, read as the reverse complement.
TAACATGTGTTATAAATAGTGAATATACACTGGTATAATTCATTTCTAACAGCCGGGCCCGATTAGCTCAGTCGGTTACGCGTCTGACTATCAATCCAGGGGTCGTGAGTTCGAATCCCCCGCCCGGCAACAGTCTCCGTGATGATTGATATACGACATTGCGTCTCATTATCATTCGTCTCTCACCACTGATTCAAGTAGGAAAGTTATCAGTTACTTGCGGAGACGGGGTGTGCTCGAGTACTGGTTAATCCCAGGAAACAGTGGTTAGGTAAACTGATCGTCTGTTAGCCCTCGATGGCATAAAAATGACACTAAATATTCAATCAATATTCAATCAATCATTTCTAACATGTGTTATCAATAGTGAATATAAACTGGTATTATTCATTTCTTACATGTGTTATAAATAAAGAATATACACTGGTATTATTCATTTCTAACATGTGTTAAAATAATGAATATACACTGGTATTATTCATTTCTAACATGGGTTATAAATAATGAATACACACTGGTAGTATTCATTTCTAACATGTGTTATAAATAGTGAATATACACTGGTATAATTCATTTCTAACATGTGTTTTCAATAGTGAATATAAACTGGTATTATTCATTTCTTACATGTGTTATAAATAAAGAATATACACTGGTATTATTCATTTCTAACATGTGTTAAAATAATGAATATACACGGGTATTATTCATTTCTTACATGTGATACAATAGCGAATATAGCTTGCTTATTATTACTGCATACAACAACTGTACTTACATATACAAGTCAATTTGAAACTCATCTCTCTGTATTTCAGCTGCTGGTTATGCAGGTATGTTTTTTTCTGAAACACAAAATAATCGTTGAAAAACAAGGAAAAACCATTATCAAATTAATTATTAATGATGTTTGTGAATTGAATATAAGAACCCATCATGGGTATTCATGTGGGATAGAATAATATCTTAGTGCACTGCATATAAATTTGAGCCAAAGGTTGAGCTTTTTCTATCCAAAATGGACGAACTTATGATGAATCTTTTCTCTCCCTTTCATTTAAGTTAAATGATAGACCCTAAATAATGACCGTCATCACAAAAAATAAACCTTCTTTACAATTAAATGCCCGTATGTACATTGCGTCGAAAAATTGAGCGTTATCTCTGACTGAGAACTAAAAACAGTTTTGAGATTAAAGGATTTCTTCTGTTTTTGTTGGAAAACCGAGATGGTGTTTCATTGAGGAAACGCGTCTGATAATGTATCAAATGTACTTTATATAATCATGACGAATTATGCCTATGTGAAAAAGATCGGAATGTTATCTTAACAACATCACTATGCAGCCATTGATATGATGTCCATAACTCATTGATGATCTTTCCCTTTTAGGATTTCCTAGGGGTGTCTTGTTGATAACAACATTTTTAAATAAATTTAGTGGTAGAGCATCTGACCCAGGATCGGAGGGACGTGGGTTCGAGCCTCCGCAACATCTATATGCCGAGTCATTGAGCAAGACACTCTATTCGCATATGCTCAGTACTGTTTATACACAGGAAGACTTTTGACGTGATTCATCTAAGTTGTAAGAAAAAGAATAAATAAGTTTAAACTAAAATCTTCCATTAGGCATATTGATCAAAAGAAAGATAAATCGTGCATGTTTGTGTATAACTTTTCATGGAATGCTAGTACTTTCACTTTCACTTTAAAAATACACTTTATGTTTGAAACAAAATGTTCACATAACTTTATAGGACACTCCCTATATCTTGGTAAGTAAATATGTGCCACCGTTTTAACCCCGCTTTTTGAACATGTAACCCTTTATGAGTCAGAATGTTGCAGTACACACTGGATTGTTTTGTGGTAGTTTAATATGGATTACAATATTAAAACCTTGAAAGACATACAAACACTACATATATCAACGCGCATCAACGTGTATTGAGTTTAATAGTGACAAGGTAAGTTACTCTGGCTGAACAGGGCAAATAATGCTTTAATTAATTCCCCCTTATGAAGGTGTTAGTGGCATGAACGATTAATTTCATGCAACATATAGATACGCCCACAACATGAATTCACACGCACTTATATACATAACTCTGTCTATAAACAGGTTATGTATATCTGACACTCATGACTCTCATGCATAATTACTTTAACACTAACATTCCTAAAACAACACCTTACACAACAGGTAGCACAAAATACAATCACCGTAGTGATACTTAAAGACCTGGATTACATTGAAAAAGGGCAATGTAATTCATTAAATACAAACAAACGGGAAGGATAGAAGTAGTTGGGCTTTGGCAAGTGCATGATATTAATGATACGAACACATCTTCTCTCCGTGGAAGAAAGATTACCTTTTTACCTTGATGTTACTCTCCGAAATTTGCATGTTATAAAAACATCCTTTTTTATAAAACAAAACCAAACCTATTTTCTTTCTAACCGTAATGTCACAAACCTTGAGATCCAACCCTAATAACACTAAAAAAGAACGAAAAAAGGTGAAAAAAAAGTAAAAGGAAAATGTGTAAAAAATGGAAATAACCCCACAATGCCATTCTGTACGCATATGGCACATGTGGGTGCACATTTGCACCCCACAAGTACCAAAAAAAAAAAAAAAACACAATGCCATTCTGTACTGGCAACGCAACCCACAACTGCCTCTCCAGAAGAACGGACAGACGGACTATAACAGACCGTTGACTATAAAATAAATCTATTTCATACTTACCTGGAATTGGTAACAAAGTGTTCAATGTTTTATATTCACCGTTCTTTCCTTCCTTGAATTAACACTTATGATTTGCAAATGCAAATTGATACCACATTACGTGGTTTTGAAAACAAAAGTGGAATTTTGCATGACTTTCCTACGATCGGAGTCTCGGAGCTATAGCTAAAGTGAAAATAGACTCGGTTTCGTGCAATATCTTATATTTGAAACCGAAAATAGAAAATTTGTGCAAGTTCCCCTCAATCGATCAAGTGATAACAGCTGCTGCATACACATGCAAAATAAGACGCATGTTAAAATGTCGGACAAACCATTTAATATTTTTGATGAATTATAGAGATTTTCAGTTGATTATTTATGGTGACCCACTATTTTAAATAGTGAAATTACCAAAAAAACATTTTTGTTTTGTCTTTCCTTCATAGAGAGGCACGAGGTCTTTTGCTCCTCTACGGTGATCGTAATACAGTTTTGACGTTTTTGGTGGTCAAAGTGCGTTTTGACTGCTTTGTGATCAACAGAGTTAGGTTTAAGTACTTCTTTGGAGGCAGGAAGCAAGTTTCTGGGCCTCCTTCCCATAAGAAGCTGAGCCGGCGATAGATTCACTCCATCCAAAGGGGTTGTCCTGTAATCCAACAGAGCCAAGTTTTTGTTCTGAGACTTGCTCCACAATCGTTTAACCGTATGTACAGCTACTTCAGCTTCCCCGTTCGAGCTTTGAAAGTGCGGGCTGGAAGTTTGATGAATGATTCCATGTTCTTCACAGAAAGTCTTAAACTCTGATGAACTAAATTGTGGTCCATTGTCGGATCTGAGGGTGCTCGGAATAACATGTGAACTGAACACTTTCAAGAGTGCACTGGTAATAGCTGACGTTGTCTCGGATCCTAGCTTTTCCGTGTCAATGTACTTGGAGTTATAGTCCACAATTACTAAATATTTCTCTGATTAAAACTGAAAAACGTCACAACCGACCATGTCATATGGTAGATCAGGTGTTGGAGTTGGTTTTAGTGGTTCTGCCGGTTGCTGGTTTTGATGCTCTGCGCACACTGAACAATTGCTGACTAAAGTGTCAATGTCACTGTTCATCCCTGGCCAGTACATAACTTCACGAGCTCTCTGCTTGCTTTTACAGAGCCCGAGGTGTGTTTTGTGTAAGAGCTTCAGCATGTTGTTGCGTAGACTTGGCGGAATGACGATTCGTAGTCCCTTGTACACGATACCGTCTAGCACTGATAGTTGGTCTCTAGAGTCCCAATATGGTCTCGTTTCAAACGGTGTTTCCGATCACGTGTCAGGCCAGCCTTTCACTATAAGTTCATGAAGGATTCCGAGTTCCTCGTTCGTTGCCTGTTTGATTTCCGCGTATTTCTCCGGGCTTACCGATATCAACTGAATCATTTCAGCAATGTCACTATATTTCCCGTTCACGATTGGAAATGCTCTGGATAGCGCGTCCGACACGTGCATTTCCTTGCCTTTGCGGTATTTCAGGTTGATGTCGTACCACTGTAAGAGTAGCATCATTTTTTGAATACGCATAGGTGCCGCGAGAAGTGGTTTGGCAAACAACTGTTCTAATGGTTTGTGATCATTGTACACTGTCACCGATTTGCCAAATATGTAACTGTGAAACTTTGTACAACTATACACGATTGAAAGCATTTCCTTCTCAATCTGTGCGTAACGCTGTTCAGTATCTGTTAGAGCGCGCGAAGCGTACGCGATAACTTTGTCGCCTTGCATAATGACGGCTCCGAGTCCATTTTTGCTGGAATTGCACTCGATTTGTACTTCTTTGTTGACGTCATAGTACGACAATACCGGTGGTGAGCTGCAAAGCTCTTTGAGCTTTTCGAAGCTCTTTTCCTGAGAGTGTCCCCATTCGAACTCAATGTCACTTTTGAGTAGCATTCTGATCGGCGCGTCAATTTCATTCATGTTCGGTATGAACTTTGCGAGGTACTGTACTAGACCGAGAAGTATTCGGACTCCTTCTTTGTCAGTCGGCGCGGGCATATTGACGATAGCGGACACTTTGCTTGTATCTGCCCTCAGCCCATATTCCGTCACAAGATGACCCATGTATGGACTGTTGTCGAATCAAGCATTTATTGAAATTGAACTTTAGGTTGTAGCTCGTTGCTCTAGACACTACTTCCTTAAGTATACGATCATGTTCTGCGTTATCTTTCCCTGCTATGAGTATGTCATCTATAATCGCGACAGCTCCATCGATTCCCGAAATCATATTGTCCATTACTTTCTAATAGATTTCCGGCGCGGATTTGATTCCGAATGGCAAGCATAACCATCTAAGTCTGCCTATGGGCGTGTTGAAAGTCGTCAAGTAAGAGGACTTCTTATTGAGCTTGATTTGAAGGAAGCCGGATTTCGTGTCGAGCACCGAAAACACTTTCGCGCCAGGAATGTTTTGTACTACTTCCTCGACCGTTTTCATCGGGTGATGAGTGCGTTTTACCGCTTTGTTTAGATCTTTAGGATCTAAGCAAATCCTAACTTTGTCCTTCCTGAGCGAGACTACCATCTAGCTTACCCATTCTGTGGGCTTGTCCACTCGTGTGACATACTCATTTTTCTCCATTTCGCGTAGTGCCTCTATGGCTTTCGGTTTAATCGCGGCCGGAAGTTTGAGCACCAGGTGCACAACTCCTGGGATTGATTCGTCTATCTCGATACTGTACTCCCCTGGTAGAGTACGGGTTGTCTTCACAAGTTCTGGAAACTCACGGAATAGTCCATGATCAGGTTCTGGGATCTGGTTCTGTTGTATTCCCAGAATACGTTTTATCATGCCTATTTGTTCAGCTGTATTCCCACCGAGAATATTTTCATTTTTAATGTCAACGACTTCAAATTGTATCTGGTGCTTGTCTCCCTTGTGACTAACTTGCAAGTTGGCGGTTCCAACTGGTCGAATTATATGGTTAGTAAATGATTTCAATGTCCTCGCTGATTTACCAAGTTTTGGTTTTCTTGGTAGGTCATTGAGTGCACTTTTAGTTATAATGTTACATTTAGCACCAGTGTCTATCTTAAAATGTATGCCTTTCCCTTCAATCACAAGTTCTGTGTCCCATTTGTCACAGTCTAAGGTGGTGCATACGTCAGTGCATCTGTCAATATGCAACATGTCATCATTATCCTGTAGAGTATACACTTTTTTTTTGTTTTCAGAATTTAGTCTTTTTCGACACACTTTAGTCCAGTGGTCATTTAAATGACAGTAACTGCATTTGGTTCCCTTTGCAGGACAATTACCTGCCTCATGTAGCCTGCCACACTTAGTGCAGTTGGATTTTTGTTGTGGTTTTTCTTTGGTCCAAGGTTTCTTAAATTTTGGTTTTGATTTTTGGTCGAAGGATTTCTTTGATTTAATCTGCAGGATTACTTCACCACGCATGACTTTTAATTGTGATTGGGCAAGTTCAAATTGTTGTCCGATTTCAATTGCACCATTTTAAGTCAGGTCTTTCCCTTTGTTCAGCATTTTCTCTTGAACTTTTGGTTGCCTTACACCATTAAGGTCTCACTGAACAATTACCTCCCTTGCATGACGGTAGCAAGATTATTACGCCCAAGAAAGTAGAGCTGTGTTAAGCGGTTGGGTAATTTTTTTTTTAAAAATGCATAAAATGTCATATTTCTTTGTGCATATGGGAAGATTGGAACATTTTCATGATTTTTGCAAAGTTTGGGTGACCCTGGGAACTGTTTGATGATGCTATAACAGCTTAAAGATGCGTAGTGATACACTGCAAAAAATGGGCAGAATTGTCAAAAATGAAGGGGTGCCATCAAACCATCGAAATTGTGAAAAAGCAACCTGGTCAACCCCATGTTTTTTTCTGCATATTTGGACCAACAGAGGACTATCTATGGGAATAAGGCACTTTTAGAACCATTGGTAATGTATCCAGTGTTCCAGAAGTGCATGTCTCTATATGTAGAACAGTACAAAATTAATTGGTGTGTGAGACGTTAATGATCAGGTCGATTAAGATATCGTTTGAATCTGTATATTCGCCATCCATAATGAGCAATTTTAAGTATTTAATGAAGAAATCAAATGTTTCATCTTCTTTTTGCTTCCGTTGTTGCGCCTTGAATCGTGCAACTCGTTTGTTCTTTTGTGGACTTACGTACTGTGTTGTGGAGGCAGCCATGTTTATTCAGTCATGATGCTTATATCACTTACAAAGTATAGTAATACAAAGCTTAGAACATTAACAAATCTAAAATAGTCAATTACGTTACAGACATGATTATGGATACAGACAGCTTTACAGAGATTTGTGATTGGCCATGACTTCAAAAAGTATTTGGTGTATCGAAATTGAGCGCATACACAATATATTGAATATATGGACACGATGTCGGAAACCACGATCTGTTCTGGAGAAAGTGCCTTAAATATGATTGATCCATATATTGAAATATTGATATCTTAAAACTAATTCAATAAGTATGTATGTTCTTTGTACTTACTGTTTTACTTTAGCCAGATTGCGGCTCGTGTAAATTAAAATAAGATTTACAAACAATAAAAGAAAAGATTTAAATATATTGAAGAAAAAGAACACCTTACCGAATTCCGGCTTGCCCCTCCAGTTTCAGCATATGCAGAGCTGAGGGATATCAACGTGACCAGAACTGATAACAAGACAACAGAGATCATAGCTGAATTAATCGAGTATTTATACACACTTATATCTGTTCATCAAAAGAAAAGAGAAGATAAGAGGAAAGGAGAGACGAAAATATATCTAAATAGAACAAAACAGTCCACATTTTGTTCTTCAATATAATGGGTGAATATTAGTGTTTAGAGTGGACTTACTTGCAAATAGAAAGTGGCAGCCGTTTTCATATTTCTTGAGTATATTTTGTAGAAATAAATAAATTATAAAATTTATATTATTTCAAGCAGTATTGATTTAGAAACTAATGCATTCAAGGAAAACGAGATGTGCATCTTTTAAATTACATTTAAATGGTTTAAATATTTTTATAATTGAGACCTAGGAACAAAATATATCATCTATATTTACATGATAAATGATATAAACAGAAGTGTTCACTGGTATGATTCATTTCTAACATGTGTTATAAATAGTGAATATACACTGATATTATTCATTTCTAACATGTGTTATAAATAAACAATATACACTGGTATTATTCATTGCTAACATGTGTTAAAATAATGAATATACACCGGTATTATTCATTTCTAACATGGGTTATAAATAGTGAATACACACTGGTAGTATTCATTTCTAACATGTGTTATAAATAGTGAATATACACTGGTATAATTCATTTCTAACATGTGTTATAAATAGTGAATATATACTGGTATTATTCATTTCTTACATGTGTTATAAATAAAGAATATACACTGGTATAATTCATTTCTAACATGTGTTAAAATAATGAATATACACGGGTATTATTCATTTCTTACATGTGATACAATAGCGAATATAGCTTGCTTATTATTACTGCATACAACAACTGTACTTACATATATACAAGTCAATTTGAAACTCATCTCTCTGTATTTCAGCTGCTGGTTATGCAGGTAAATGTATATAGGTCCAGTTATAAATCAAATATATTTTTTCTGAAACACAAAATAATCATTGAAAAACAAGCAAAAACCACCATAAAACTAATTATTAATGATGTTTGTGAATTGAATATAAGAACTCATCATAGGTATTCATGTGGGATATAATATCTTAGTCCACTGCATATAAATTTGAGCCAAAGGTTGAGCTTTTTCTATACAAAATGGACGAACTTATGATGGATTTTTCTCTCCCTTTCATCTAAGTTAAATGATAGACCCTAAATAATGACCGTCTTCACAAAAATAAACCTTCTTTACAATTAGATGCCCGTATGTCGTTGCGTGGAAAAATTGAGCGTTATCTCTGACTGAGAACTAATAACAGTTTAAATGTAATGCTTCTTATAAGCGTCGCGTTTGGAACTACAAAAATGCAGATTTTAATAAGCTAAATGTCATTATACAATCAGCAGACTAGTCTTTTCTTCTTAATAACTCAGTTGATGTAGCTCGTAATTCATTCATTAGTAAATTTCTCGAAATGGCAAAATCCTGTATCCCAACCTACTTTGTAACAGTACGCCCTAGTGATAAGCCATGGTATAATTCAGAAATACGCAGTACATCCAGAAAACGCGACAGATTAAAACAAAAGGCTATTCAATCAAATAAAATGTTGGACTGGAACAACTATAAGCGAATAAGAAACAAAGTAAATAATATAAAAAAAAGCACAAGAAATATTTTTCAATAATATTGAATATTCATTACAAGATTTAAATACACAAACATCACAGTACTGGAAGCTGGTAAAACTGCTTATAAAAGAAAATACAACAAAATGTGATAAAATACCACCACTAAAAATGAAAACAATAATTTTTCAATTTCTGATGAAGAAATAGCCAATACCTTAAACAATTACTTCGTTTCTATCTCTACAATTGATGATACTGACTCTGAACTTCCAAATTTTGTTTTGAAAACTGATGCCACAATTCATAATATCAATATCAAAGAACAAGAAATCTCTGATGTTCTTGCCAATTTAGTTGTCAAAAAAGCTAGCGGCCCAGACGAAATAAGCCATCATATGTTAAAAGAAACAGCTAAAACACTATGCCGACCACTTTGTATCATTTTTAATAGGTCTCTACAAGATGGCATATACCCAAATTGTTTAAAATTAGCAAATGTAATGCCATTATTTAAAAAAAGTGCTAAAGATATTCCATCAAACTATAGACCTATTTCATTAATTAGCTGTATTGGTAAGGTCATGGAAAGAGTAATATTCAAGCATTTATACAATTATTTATATTTAAATAACCTGATTTATAAAAATCAGTCAGGGTTTCTCCCTGGTCATTCAACAATTTATCAGTTAATTGACATATACCACCAAATTAGTAAGGCATTTGATGAAAAGAAAACCACCAGTATAGTTTTTTGTGATATATCAAAAGCATTTGACAGAGTCTGGCATTCAGGTCTCATACATAAACTACGTCAGTACGGAGTTACAGGTAAACTTAACTGATGGATTGAAAATTATCGAAATAATAGGACGCAAAGAGTATTTATTGGCTCTTTCTTTTCAGAAACCAAATATTTAAATGCCGGTGTTCTTCAAGGCTCAGTGCTTGGCCCTCTTTTATTTTCAATTTATGTCAATGATATAGCTGAATCCTTAGTAAGTACTACCAGACTCTTTGCTGATGACAGCTCTCTTGCAGTATCATCATTCAACACAAAAATAATTGAAACAACCCTTAATTCTAATTTACAAATGATTTCTGCTTGGTCTAGACAATGGCTCGTAAACTTTAATCCATTAAAAACACAAGTCGTGACTTTTTCGTAAGCTAATAAAGAACCTCCAAAATTAATCTTCGCTGGAACTGATCTAGTTTCTGTTCAGCACCATAAGCATCTTGGTGTCACTTTAAGTAAAGACGGTTCATGGCATGAACATATAACATCAAAAATCTCTTCTTCAGCCGCAAAAGTATTAGGTTCAATGCAAATGTTAAAATTCAAATTAAAACGCTCAACACTCAATCAAATTTACATTTCTTATCTTAGACCTATATTAGAATATGCATCAGTTGTTTGGGATAGCTGCACCATTAGTGAAAAAGAAGCATTAGAAAAAATACAATATGAAGCTGCAAGAATAGTAACTGGTCTAACACGCTCTGTCTCAATAAATAGATTATTAATTTAAATTGGCTGGGTATCTCTTTCAGACAGACGGAAAATGCAAAAATTGATTTTAGTATATAAAGAAAAACATGGTTTTTTACCTACATATCTCTCTGAATTGTTTCCTCAAACTGTTGATGGAGCTAATCCTTATAATTTGAGAAACAACTTGAACTTTTCAACCGTTCAAAGAAGAACCGAAATTTTTTCTAAATCTGTGATCCCCTCTTCTGTTAAACTATGGAACGAACTTGACCAAAATATCCGTGAAGCACCAACTCTTTTAAATTTTATACAAAACTTAAGGTTCAGTTTAAACCACCTATTGTCCCAAAATATTATTTAAGTGGTGTAAGAATTTCATCAATTTACCATGCTCGAATTAGAAATCAATGTAGTAATTTAAATTCAGATTTGTTTATAAATCACTTGAGACAAAACTCTACATGTGACTGTGGTAGTGACATTGAAGATGCAGAGCACTATTTTTTTAAGTGTAAACGCTACGCTTTGTAAAGACACAACCTGTTTTTGACTACTAGAATGTTCCATCCATTGAGCACAGACAAACTATTGTTCGGGAATAATCTTCTTACAGATGCTGAAAACGAATTAATTTTCAAAGAAACACAAAAATTTATTATGCACACCGAACGTTTCAAATAGTTCAAATGTCTACTAAATGCCAAAAATATATCATGTTTACAACATAATAGCTTTGCATTAACTTAATCGGTGTATTATACGATAGAATTAAGTGAAAAAGTATATACTTATAATGTCACATAAAGCAATATGTAGTTATATTTAAGTACAAACATCCCACAGAAATAAAATTGTCTTTCGTTAATTTCACGGAATACAAATCATGGCATGTCGGACGATTCCTCGACTTTAATCTAATAAATATCAGTCGCGAATCATTCGTCATCATACATGCGTTGTAAATACCAGCAACATTACTTACACATTTCATTATTATCAGTACTGCTAGCAAACAACACTGATAAAAACGTTGTAAAACTAATTAATGTTTGACAATTTTATAGGAAATATTCTGTGAGAATTCTGTAAACATCTGAATGACAAAGACTTCCGGTTGATAGGTCAAATAACCGCGCTGCTAAAATTCTTATTGACTATTGTTGTCGTCACATCGAGCTGTATCTAGTAAACCTATTAGACACAGATCTCAGTTCCTTTTGTAATGCTTTTGTTATTTATTAATTGATAAACAATTGTAATTATCTAAAAAATCAAGGAAAATGAAATAAGTAAGCATACTTACCAAACGTTCATTAAACATTTTATTTACTCCCAATTCTATCTTTATCATCTCTGTCACTGTTTTTACAAAATTATGACGGTCAGTTAATGGGATATGTATCCCGGGGATCGGCAGGATAGGAGTTCATCTTGGTAAGTTAGGATCATCATCTCTCATTTCAAGTCAGAATTTACATTAATAAATGTTATCTTATTAAAAGATCTTATTTTCTTCACATATATATAGATATATATATATATATTTTTTCTTTTTCTTTTGCAAAATGTCTGCGATAAAAAAAATATAATAATATTGTGTATTGTGTACATTTAAATGTGATTTTCTCATTTGGGAGGGCTGTTGCTAATGTTGTCAAAACTTGTAGCCCAACCCATTTGCACTATATATACATATATTTGTATTGTTATTAATCATGTAATTGTATATAATAGATGCAATAACATATTATTAAACTAAAACAGTTTTGAGATTAAAGGATTTCTTTTGTTTTTGTTGGAAAACCGAGATGCTATTTCATTGAGGAAACGCGTCTGATAATGTACCAAATGTACTTTATATAATCATGACGAATTATGCCTATGTGAAAAAGATCGGAATGTTATTTTAACAATATCACTATATAGCCATTGATATGATGTCCATGACTCATTGATGATCTTTCCCTTTAAGGATTTCCTAGGGGTGCCTGGTTGAAAACAACCTTTTTAAATAAATTAAGTGGTAGAGCATCTGACGCAGGATCGGAGGGACGTGGGTTCGAGCCTCCGCAACATTTATGTGCCGAGTCCTTGAGCAAGACACTCTATCCGCATATGTTAAGTACTGTTTATACACAGGAAGACTTTTGGCGTTATTTATCTACGTTACAAGATTATTAGAAACAAAATAAATAAGTTTAAACTAAAATCTTCCATTAGGCATATTGATCAAAAGAAAGATAAATCGTGCATGTTTGTGTATAACTTTTCATGGAATGCTAGTACTTTCACTTTCACTTTAAAAAGTACACTCTAGTTTTGAAACAAAATGTTCACATAACTTTATAGCTTGTATGTATGCAACCCGGGATAGGAAGGGGACACTCCCTATACCTTGGTTAGTAAATATGTGCCACCGTTTTAACCCCGCTTTTTGGACATGCAACCCTCTATGTGTCAGAATGTTGCAGAACACACTGGATTGTTTTGTGGTAGTTTAATATGGATTACAATATTAAAACCCGGAAAGACATACAAACACTACATAAATATATTGACAGACGAGACGTAACTAAATGAAACTAATAGCAATAAAAGCACATGTCACTAATCGATAAAGGAGAAACGAACAATAATAAATAAAACTTACTGGCGCATCCATAGTGACAAGGTAAGTTACTCTGGCTGAACTGCGCCAATAAGGCTTTAATTAATTCCCCCTTATGAAGGTGTTAGTGGCATGCACGATTAATCTCAGGCAACATATAGATACGTCCACAACATAAATTTACACGCACTTATATACATAACTCTGTCTATAAACAGGTTATGTATTTCTGACACTAATGACTCTCATGCATAATTACTTAAACACTAACATTCCTAAAACAACACCTTACACAACAGGTAGCACAAAATACAATCACCGTAGTGATACTTAAAGACCTGGATTACATTGAAAAAGGGCAATGTAATTCATTAAATACAAATAAACGGGAAGGATAGAAGTAGTTGGGCTTGGGCAAGTGCATGGTATTAATGATACGGACACATCTTCTCTCCGTGGAAGAAAGATTACTTTTTTGTTCACACTGTAACCTTGATGTTACGCTCCGAAATTCGCATGTTATAAAAACATTTTTTTTTCATAAAACAAAACAAAACCTATTTTCTTTCTAACCCTAATGTCACAAACCTTGAGATCCAACCCTAATAACACTAAAAAAGAACGAAAAAAGGTGAAAAAAAGTAAAAGAAAAATGTGTAAAAAAATGGAATTGACCTCACAATGCCATTCTGTACGCATATGGCACATGTGGGTGCACATTTGCACCCCACAAGTACCAAAAAAAAAGTACCCACAATGCCATTCTGTACTGGCAACGTAACCCACAACTGCCTCTCCAGAAGAACGGACGGACGGACTATAACAGACTGTTGACTATAAAACAAATCTATTTCATACTTACCTGGAATTGGTAACAAAGTGTTCAATGTTTTATATTCACCGTTTTTTTCTTCCTTGAATTAACGCTTATAATTTGCACAATGCAAATTGATACCACATTACGTGTCTTTGAAAACAAAAGTGGAATTTTGCATGACTTTCCTACGATCGGAGTCTCGGAGACGATATTGACCGGACTATGGATAGTTTTCTGGCTCATTGTTAGTCTTCTTCCTGACATCTGTTGTTTTTACAGACGATATAGACCGGACTATGTGTGGTTTTCTGGCTCATTGTTAGTCTTATTCCTGACATCTGTTGTTTTTACAGACGAAATAGACCGAACTATTGGTGGTTTTCTGGCTCATTGTTAGTCTTCTTCCTGACATCTGTTGTTTTTACAGACGATATAGACTGGACTATGTGTGTTTTTTTGGCTCATTGTTAGTCTTCTTCCTGACATCTGTTGTTTTTACAGACGATATAGACCGAACTATGGGTGGTTTTCTGGCTCATTGTTAGTCTTCTTCCTGACATCTGTTGTTTTTACAGACGATATAGACCTGACTATGGGTGGTTTTCTGGCTCATGGTTAGTCTTATTCTTGACATCTGTTGTTTTTACAGACGATATAGACCGGACTGTTGGTGGTTTTCTGACTCATTGTTAGTCTTCTTCCTGACATCTGTTGTTTTACGACGATATAAACCGGACTATGGGTGGTTTTCTGGCTCATTGTTAGTCTTCTTCCTGACATCTGTTGTTTTAAGGCGAAATAGACAGGACTATGGGTGGTTTTCTGGCTCACTGTTAGTCTTTTTCCTGACATCTGATGTTTTTTACAGACGATATAGACCAGACTATGGGTGGTTTTCTGGCTAATTGTTAGACTTCTTCCTGACATCTGTTGTTTTTACAGGCGATATAGACCGGACTATTGGTGGGTTTCTGGCTAATTGTTAATCTTCTTCCTGACATCTGTTGTTTTTACAGACGGTATAGACCCGACTATGTGTGGTTTTCTGGATCATTGTTAGTATTCTTCCTGACACCTGTTGTTATTACAGACGATATAGACCGGACTATGGGCAGTTTTCTGTCTCATTGTTAGACTTCTTCCTGACATCTGTTGTTTTTACAGGCGATATAGACCGGACTATGTGTGGTTTTCTGGATCATTGTTAGTCTTCTTCCTGACATCTGTTGTTTTTCAGACGATATAAACTGGACTATGTGTGGTTTTCTGGCTCATTGTTAGTCTTCTTCCTGACATCTGTTGTTTTTCAGACGATATAAACTGGACTATGTGTGGTTTTCTGGCTCATTGTTAGTATTCTTCCTGACACCTGTTGTTATTACAGACGATATAGACCGGACTATGGGCAGTTTTCTGTCTCATTGTTAGACTTCTTCCTGACATCTGTTGTTTTTACAGGCGATATAGACCGGACTATGGGTGGTTTTCTGGCTCATTATAAATCTTCTTCCTGACATCTGTTGTTTTTACAGACGGTATAGACCCGACTATGTGTGGTTTTCTGGCTCATTGTTAGTCTTCTTCCTGGCATATGTTGTCTTTACAGACGATATAGACCGGACTATGAGTGGTTATTTGGCTCATTGTTAGTATTTTTCCTGACATCCGTTGTTTTACAGACGGTATAGACCTGACTATGGGTAGTTTTCTGGCTCATTGTTAGTCTTCTTTCTGACATCTGTTGTTTTTTCAGACGGTATAGACCAGACTATTGGTAGTTTTCTGGCTCATTGTTAGTCTTCTTTCCGACTTCTGTGGATTTTACAGACGATATACACCGGACTATGGGTGGTTTTCTGGCACATTGTTAGTCTTCTTCCTGACATCTGTTGTTTTTACAGACGATATAAACCGGACTATGTGTGGTTTTCTGGCTCATTGTTAGTCTTCTTCTTGACATCTATTGTTTTTACAGACGATATAACGATATTTAAACGGATTTATGCAATGGTATAAACCAAGGTACTTTAAACCGTTTAACATATTAAATGGACACATTGCAATGTTGATAATGTCTCTTAACTCTACATGTCTGAAAATTATGTCAACCTGATGTCAACGTTCGATTATAGTTTGGAACAGAGGTCCTCCGTGACTGAGTTGTCTAAGACACGGTCTAAAGACAACTTACCTCTCACCACTTAAACGTAGGAAAGTGTTTAAACGTCAAACAAATATTTTATTGTCAAAACTAATAAGACCACACAATTATAATCATGATGTTGCTAGTAGCAATACTTGGAGATTAATATTTTTTATGGTTAAAAATTCTTTGGAAATGTTGAATGAGAAAATCCGATGTCTCATTGTGTCCTTTCAAATCTGATTCCTTCTTTAACATATCTGGTCTGGTTTGTTGATATCATGGTGACATTGTTCATTGCATGAAATGCTATTGTATCTAAAACTTTGCTCAGTAAAATAAAAAACGCCTTCTATATACACCATTAAGTGCATTACCTATATACAAATTAGTACCTTATATATACATAAGCTACACATTACTTATTATTTCCAACAAATTAAAATGATTCACTACAGTTTTAGCCTCAACCAGTATAATAAAATGATCCTAATGTATGCGACGATTATCTATACATGTAACTAATATCACACTTGTATTATTCATCAGTCAGAACCTAGTACTTATTTTAATCATCAGTGCGTTCGTCCGAAATAAGTATTACTTTCTCTTAGCAAGCCAACCAATTAGATATATACAACAACACTTCTTAGGTTTCAAAATAAGACGAGTAACGTTTCTGATCGAAAAGAAAAAGATACTTATAACCTCTTTATAAATAGCAACAGTACTTATGATTTAACACCCACTTATTTTATGGATAAATACATTAGATCAACAAGTGAGCCATGTTACAAAAAATAATTTATTTACAAAGACATCAAGGGTCCTCTGTGAACGAGCGATCTTAGGCATTGTCGTGTTATAGCAACTAATCTTTCATCGTTAAGATTGTAGTCTCGAACTTCTGTCCAACAGTTTTTTTTGTGAGAATTTTTGCCAGTTACTTGCCCAAAGGACGAAGGTTCTACTCAGATTCAATATGATGCATTTTTTTACCAATAAAACTCAATATGTCATATATAAACTGTCATGCGTTGAAAATGGCGTTAAAACAAACTAAAAATACTAATACTAATTCGGTTAATATATCGAAGTTGACTGTAATGACATGTTTCTCTTAGAAAAAAAAGAAAAAAAAATAAGAAAAGAAATGCCATGATATAAAGGATACTAGTTTACTGTTTTTCAAATTTCAGATAAAAACTAATAACATATGAAATCCAACGGCTCGATATAGTAGTTTATATACTTGTTTTATGGTTTAGTGTAAAACCAACAGGTTTTTGAACAGAACTTGAAGTATACTTCTGGATGAAAAATGTATTAAAATAGATTTGGATTATTCAATGATTTCTGTCTGGAATTTTGACCAGAGCAGTTAGTATAGTTTATTTAACTGTGGATTGATTAATGGAAACATAGTTTATTTTAAAAAAACAAGTACGCAAATCAATTCCAAATTTTAACAAAGATTATCAAAGATAAACTGATATTAAAATGAATGGCGTTGATTGCAATTTTTCTAAATATTACTAATCTTACAACTGGACATTTATTCAAACATACAGTGTAAAGTACTGTATTTATTATCATGTTATCCCTGTTTCTTTTCTTTTATCTAGTAAACTCCCTATACCCATTTTGTCTTTCCTCCTCCATCCTTATTATGAAATTATTTCATATAATACATTCATATTAAACAAGGTAATTGCAAAATATTTGTAGTATGAAATGATGAATTGAATAAAAACGACAATCAGTTTATATAAATGTATAACAATACGGCTGACGTCAGAAATCATGTAATTGTCCCCAAATTACCAAGCATCATTTTTAAATTGACAATTCAAACATGCGATTATCCCACGGAAGCATTACCTGTTCCCAATGGTGCTGCTTTGTATTGAGTCAACATTGATTGATATTGATGTGTGCCCTTTTACAATTGCATAACATTCTGTAAAAGTAAGCTGGTAATAAATAACAAAAAGAGCTATGAAGATCTGTATAACAAAAATATATTCGGCTGTTATATATGCATACTCATGTTTACAGTTTACAGCTAAAGTGTCATTAGTAAATATTATTCTTTTTCAAGTTGTCATTGTAAACATATATTGCTATATCAATAAATTCTTTCCTTTTTTTTATCACACATCATTACACAAACATATTGAAAACCAGTTCTTCTTACATTTAAGACTCTTTTTCCTTAGTCTGATGGCAAAATTTTTTCGCTAAATTTCATGTTTCGATCTTTAATGATACGATCAAAACTGCCACACCATAGGTTAACAACATCGCCTATAAACAATTTAAGATAAACAGTGGCAGAGGTGGTATAAATTCTAGTATTCCTCAGTGTATCATACGTATATACTGTGACCGTAGTGTAATAATTATGTCTAATATCACACTGGGGATATCCTGCCTGATTGCTTGTAAATGAAACGTCAAATTGATATATGCCTGGAGAGCGGCACGTTAACGTGTCAGATGTCTTGCTGTAGTCGTTCCCAATATTTTCGGTGACAGTTGTAAACACAGGAAAACCTTCTTTCGTGTTACCGTTGGACAGTGTGGCGTGAGACGGGGTGTTGACAAAGAAGCTGATGCCTTGGCCTGAAATCGGATATAACGTCTTATCAGCTGAAAGTATTTACTCACAGTGGGTGGTTATCGAATAAAGAGTGAAGCAATATTCAAAATTGTGTCAGCAACACAATACACAAAGCAGAAAAACAAACATAAGTGTATAATAGTCAAGGGGGGGGGGGGGGCAGGGGGGGGGGGGGGGACACACGTTACACACACCTGCTAAATACGGAACCGGAACGTTGTTTCAAAAACTGGTTTAAGTGATATTTCGTGTCGATCTTCGGTACATGTAATGATTTTATAGTTTTTACCGTCCTTCTGGGTATTAAATGAATCTATTGCACTCATATACATTTCAGTGCGGCCTACAAAATTCCAGATTACCTCAAAACAGTTGATCGTCATGTCAAGTTACGTTTACATTTAGAATGAAGCGAAATTGTTTTTAGGTAATCTGGAATTGTGTATATCGCAATGATCTATATATCGGTGAAATAGATTACTCGAATACACAGACGGTCGGTGAGAACTACAAAATATGCACATGTACCAAAAATCGAAACGACTAGCAACACATTCAGGGCGGTAGTGTATTGGATAAAGTATGACTGCTCGCTACAGAGGTACCCAGATCGACTCCTCGCCTAAAAAGAAAAACACTCAGTATTAGTTTTACCCAAAAAGCGGACTCGAGAGCGGTTCATATAAGCTTTGAATTTTTTTTGCATATATAAATTAGTATATTTCTAGATAAGTAACCATGAATATTGAATGATGAACCTGTTTTTTTCTCAGTAAGTTTATCTTCTTTCAGCTCTAGAAGGTTTTAACCATGAAGCGTAGTACATTATTTCAAGTCTTAGAAATATCTCAAACACATGATGCATTTGTAGTAGGTTTTATTAAGAAAAACAATAGTTGTAAGTTCCAGATGGGTATATCTGCTTCCATCGTCATTATTTGACAAAGGTATAGTGTAAAAGAATAATCCACATAATTAGAATTTCAATAATGTTTGTTCTTATTTTCGTATAAATTTTGTGTTTTGATGATGACATCTGCTTTAAAATATTTTAATTCCTTTCTTTATTCAAGATATAATTCATAAAGAAAAACATAACAGTTACACATGTTTAATGGATTAGGCAAACTTTACTCCATATTTTGCCTCTTCCTTATGTTATATTATGTATTTTAACAGGTGTTAGGAAATATGTATCTTATTTGAACATGGGGTTATTAAATAAATTAATATCAACATTATTCAACTGTGTAAATATAGGCGAGAAGCTACTTTCTCAACTGCCCTCTTTATTTTAAAAAAATTTGTGATTATATCTGGCAATATCAGATATCAAAGATTAGTTTGTTCTTTTTATCTTTAAACATATTCACGTTCAATTTGCAAAGTATATGAAAAATACCGTAGATTTGGATATTAGCCGATATAAACAGACAATAAGTATTTTTATCATTATTACTTCAAATTGCTGTTGTTTTGTTAAAATAAAACAGTTTCCAATTTAGTAGCACTCTATTAAATTTAGATGATGTCGATTTAAGTAATTAAACGTTATCAATGTTTTACGTACTGTATTGGTGATTACTGACACGGAAATCTGCTTTAAACTTGTATCAGGTTTCTTTCTATTAATAGACAAGTGAACGGTAATCGACCAATCGTAACAGCGTGCACTCTAGAAATATATATATTCTTATTTTAAATCTAATGAATATTATAATGAATATAATATACGCAGTATAAGATGGGAGACCCGGATATATAAAGAAACGGGTGTTAGTGTATGCAAAGGCGTATACATTGGTATTAAGACATGGGGTTGTTTTATGGGAGTGAGGGATATAACGAGCGGCTTGGCAAATACAGAGAAGTAGAAGATATCATTAACCAGACAGAACGATAGAGAAGAGGGTTTAGAAAAGTAGAAAGATATCATTAACCAGACAGAACGATAGAGAAGAGGGTTTAGAAAAGTAAAAAGTTATCATTAACCAGACAGAACAATAACGAAGAGGGTTTAGAAATGTAGAAATATATCATTAACCAGACAGAACGATAGAGAAGAGGGTTTAGAAAAGTAGAAAGATATCATTAACCAGACAGAAAGATAGAGAAGAGGGTTTAGAAATGTAGAAAGATATCATTAACCAGACAGAACGTTAGAGAAGAGGGTTTAGAAATGTAGAAAGATACCATTAACAAGACAGAACGATAGAGAAGAGGGTTTAGAAAAGTAGAAAGATATCATTAACCAGACAGAACGATAGAGAAGAGGGTTTAGAAATGTAAAAAGATATCATTAACCAGACAAAACGATAGAGAAGAGGGTTTAGAAATGTAGAAAGATATCATTAACCAGACAAAACGATAGAAAAGAGGGTTTAGAAAAGTAGAAAGATATCATTAACCAGACAGAAAGATAGAGAAGAGGGTTTAGAAAAGTAGAAAGATATCATTAACCAGACAGAACGATAGAGAATAGGGTTTAGAAATGTAGAAAGATATCATTAACCAGACAGAACGATAGAGAAGAGGGTTTAGAAATGTAGAAAGATATCATTAACCAGACAGAACGATAGAGAAGAGGGTTTAGAAATGTAGAAATATATCATTAACCAGACAGAACGATAGAGAAGAGGGTTTAGAAATGTAGAAATATATCATTAACCAGACAGAACGATAGAGAAGAGGGTTTAGAAAAGTAGAAAGATATCATTAACCAGACAGAACGATAGAGAAGAGGGTTTAGAAAAGTAAAAAGTTATCATTAACCAGACAGAACAATAACGAAGAGGGTTTAGAAATGTAGAAATATATCATTAACCAGACAGAACGATAGAGAAGAGGGTTTAGAAAAGTAGAAAGATATCATTAACCAGACAGAAAGATAGAGAAGAGGGTTTAGAAATGTAGAAAGATATCATTAACCAGACAGAACGTTAGAGAAGAGGGTTTAGAAATGTAGAAAGATATCATTAACAAGACAGAACGATAGAGAAGAGGGTTTAGAAAAGTAGAAAGATATCATTAACCAGACAGAACGATAGAGAAGAGGGTTTAGAAATGTAAAAAGATATCATTAACCAGACAAAACGATAGAGAAGAGGGTTTAGAAATGTAGAAAGATATCATTAACCAGACAAAACGATAGAAAAGAGGGTTTAGAAAAGTAGAAAGATATCATTAACCAGACAGAAAGATAGAGAAGAGGGTTTAGAAAAGTAGAAAGATATCATTAACCAGACAGAACGATAGAGAATAGGGTTTAGAAATGTAGAAAGATATCATTAACCAGACAGAACGATAGAGAAGAGGGTTTAGAAATGTAGAAAGATATCATTAACCAGACAGAACGATAGAGAAGAGGGTTTAGAAATGTAGAAATATATCATTAACCAGACAGAACGATAGAGAAGAGGGTTTAGAAATGTAGAAATATATCATTAACCAGACAGAACGATAGAGAAGAGGGTTTAGAAAAGTAAAAAGATATCATTAACAAGACAGAACGATAGAGAAGAGGGTTTAGAAATGTAGAAAGATATCATTAACCAGACAGAACGATAGAGAAGAGGGTTTAGAAATGTAGAAATATATCATTAACCAGACAGAACGATAGAGAAGAGGGTTTAGAAATGTAGAAAGATATCATTAACCAGACAGAACGTTAGAGAAGAGGGTTTAGAAATGTAGAAAGATATCATTAACAAGACAGAACGATAGAGAAGAGGGTTTAGAAAAGTAGAAAGATATCATTAACCAGACAGAACGATAGAGAAGAGGGTTTAGAAATGTAAAAAGATATCATTAACCAGACAAAACGATAGAGAAGAGGATTTAGAAATGTAGAAAGATATCATTAACCAGACAAAACGATAGAAAAGAGGGTTTAGAAAAGTAGAAAGATATCATTAACCAGACAGAAAGATAGAGAAGAGGGTTTAGAAAAGTAGAAAGATATCATTAACCAGACAGAACGATAGAGAATAGGGTTTAGAAATGTAGAAAGATATCATTAACCAGACAGAACGATAGAGAAGAGGGTTTAGAAATGTAGAAAGATATCATTAACCAGACAGAACGATAGAGAAGAGGGTTTAGAAATGTAGAAATATATCATTAACCAGACAGAACGATAGAGAAGAGTGTTTAGAAAAGTAAAAAGATATCATTAACAAGACAGAACGATAGAGAAGAGGGTTTAGAAATGTAGAAAGATATCATTAACCAGACAGAACGATAGAGAAGAGGGTTTAGAAATGTAGAAATATATCATTAACCAGACAGAACGATAGAGAAGAGGGTTTAGAAATGTAGAAATATATCATTAACCAGACAGAACGATAGAGAAGAGGGTTTAGAAAAGTAAAAAGATATCATTAACAAGACAGAACGATAGAGAAGAGGGTTTAGAAATGTAGAAAGATATCATTAACCAGACAGAACGATAGAGAAGAGGGTTTAGAAGTGTAGAAATATATCATTAACCAGACAGAACGATAGAGAAGAGGGTTTAGAAAAGTAAAAAATATCATTAACAAGACAGAACGATAGAGAAGAGGGTTTAGAAATGTAGAAAGATATCATTAACCAGACAGAACGATAGAGAAGAGGGTTTAGAAAAGGTGAGAGAAAGAGAGAGAGATGGGAGAGAGAGAAGAGAGTGAGAAATAGATAGAGACAGAAGGAATGGGTGGTACAGAGAGGGAGCGCGAGAATGATAGAGAAAGAGAAAGAAAGAGAGAGAGAGAGAGAGAGAGAGAGAGAGAAAGAGAGAGAGAGAGAGAGAGAGAGAGAGAGAGAGAGAGAGAGAGAGAGAGAGAGAGAGAGAGAGAGAGAGAGAGAGAGAGAATGAAACAGAAAGAAACGGCATTATAGTAAGAACAATAAAAAAATACTTACTACAACATAAGATAAAATAAATATGAATTATAAATAAATCATAACTTATTGTTAATGAATGATATATTTTGGAAAGAACACAAACCTGTCGTTTTAACTACTCCAAGCAAGAAAACACTCAACACTTTTAATCGGAACATGATCAACGAACCTAAAAGAATATAATATAGAACATAAGTAATAATTTTAAAAGTAACATACTTTTTAAAAGTCAAAGAAAATAATATTAATCGAAAGTACGAGTAAAATAAAAATTCAATTAAGTAATTAAGTAACCGATAAACACCTTTGATGAAATGTAATTTGTGATTAAATATAAAAGTACTGATATTTGACACTTTTCTCTTGTCGATTAAACTTAAGATCAGCAACAAAGGTCAACACATATAGAATTCAAATTTTGTTTTTAATTTCTTTAAGATATACAATTATAGTACATGTAACATTTAATTTGAAATATAAAAAATATAATGCAGTGACATAGTTAATATTGGTTCAATGGAGTGTTTTGTTATTTTTGTACCTTAAACTACAGATTTGTAACATGCACAATCAATATATATAAAACACATTTTTTCCATATATTTAGTTCTGAATTGTAATGTATTGTTTTGTTTGTATTGTATTGTATTGTATTGTATTGTTTGTATTGTTTGTTTTGTTTGTATTGTATTGTATTGTATTGTATTGTATTGTGTTGTATTGTATTGTATTGTATTGTATTGTATTGTGTTGTATTGTTTGTATTGTTTGTGTTGTATTGTATTATATTGTATTATATTATTTTGTTTTGTATTAAAGTGTATTGTAGTGTATTGTATTGAAGTGTAGTTTAGTGAAGTGTATTGTAGTGTAGTGTATTAAAGTGTATTGTATTGTAGTGTATTGTAGTGTAGTGTAGTGTATTGTAGTGTAGTTTAGTGTATTGTATTTTAGTGTATTGTATGTGTGTAATCTGGTTTCATGTTCAGCGTGTATTGATGACGGGGGTCTCTATGAAATATAGTATATATGCCATTTTCGGGGTATTTGTTGGAAAATTCATCAGTCATAATAATATAGATAGGCCTTTTTGCTGAATAAGTACTCAATGTACATAGCAACCATAACAGCACAAACACATTGAAAAGCATATTGAATAATACATACAGAAGAAGTGGCCATAGGGTTCGACACGTAAAGACGGCAAGGCGGGAAATACTATCATTTCAGATGTTAAAGAACATATAGTTAAAATTTCCATCGCCAAGATAATAAATGTTAATGAAATAATCTAGAACCAGTGACTTGAACCATTGTTTTGTAATGGGTATTAAGACACCATGAATTTGACTTTAGAAAGTAAGGTTGGTTCAACAATTCACCAGTTTTAAGCCTTTCAGTGACATATTGTTTTACTGACCAATCCATGGAGGTGGGCCATGATGTCACTTCCTTCGCGTGTATGTAATAGTTTGTACATATTTTATTGCCATATAAATACATATTACAATATATATCATGCATGCTAGTCAAATAAAATTTAAGGCAAAAGGGTCTGGCCACTGGTTCTCTCAACATTAGATGCAGCCATTCCCTTTCAACTATCATACCGGTATCAAGTATTGGAAAATTACTAGGAGCTTACTCGCTTGGCGCTCAGCATTAGAGGATAATTCTAGATCTGGTCGGCCCGGTTTCAGTTTGATGGGACTTGATGGGTATCATACCATGTGTCTGTGGCATGTTACTGCAGTGTGGTGCGCTTAGAATACTTCAAGTAGACACCATCGCAATGTAACAAATTACTGAAAGCGACACTGAACTCATTACATCAACAACAAACGTAATTTATCCTTAATGACTTTTTTACAACTTAGAGTTTTACCAGCTGTTCCTAATACGTAATTGATACCCCATACGATAAGTAGAACATATGAATGAAATATTATTTCGCTATATCCTCTAAATGGACATTTTTAATATTTCTCTACGGATTACGGGTGCTTTTTTACATTATGCTACCAAGTATAAGGCAATTAGGCATTTCTTCACGAATATGGTTACAGCTGTAACGATTACAATTAGGGAAGTTCGTGGGAAACAGGAGACGTTAAAAGGTCTTAACAATAGTTATAACACAATGAGCATTGGGTAAATATAACAATAATGCTTAAAAAAACAGAAACTAATACTATTGTGACCTTTGACTTTGAAATGCGTTCACAAATTGACGATTAGACGTTCTCTATTTCATACAAACGTTCGGGGAAAATAATTGTTTCCGAATTGTCACCGTTCACGGGCTACATGTACCAGCATTTGACTGTTTTTATACTCTGCATAGAATAAGCGGAATAAGAGATCCACAACGAGACACATATTTTCCAATGGAAATCGCCATTTTGGTGGCTGGATTCGTTTTAACGAATAATCATTTTGCAGTATTTTACAAGTCTTAAACAAGTCTGTTTCTTGCACTTCGATACCTACAGAACCTTTTTGGTTTTATATGACCTGTTTAATGCATTTTGTCGACTGAGCAACATACCATGTGACTGATTTGCAGCTAAATAAGTTTCTAATGTATATGGATACTATTTTGTTTTAACCCTTTACTCCATATATACGTGTTTTCCCGCACCAATCACAGAAGACCTTTAAAAACAGTGCAGGAAGAGTTCAGATTGCTCGTAACGAGCAATCTGACCACTTCCTGTACTGTTTTCCACTCTGTCAGTTAATATAAACATAATTCACCCAATAATTCAAATGGGTGTCCAAAGGCGTCTATATAAGAGGTGTTCAAAGGCGTCTATATGAAGTTAAGGGTTAAATAGGATTTAACGCCATTCTTAACAAATGTCAGGTTATATAATGCATTTCCAGATTTATTGATGAAGGAAGATCTCAAAATGAATCGGAATAGAACAACCTTTCTTCCGAAAGTAAATGGCAAAATTCCTCACATATAAGGTTTTTGGAGCGAGTGGGATTCAAATATATGACTTTAGCAGTGAGAGGTAAGTAATCTTGAGAGTGAACCTAAGGCCACTCGGCCATAGGATGTTAAGAATATTTTTATACAAACTTAAAGTAATCAATCTAATTAACATGAAAATGAACATAAATGCATACACGCATGCTTTTGCAATAATTACTTCTTACATTAAAAACGGGTAAATTCATGCTAACCATTTTATAGAAGATACGATTTGACCGCACTTAAATCACAGTGTTTAATATTTAATTTATTATAACTTAGACAAATCACGCTCGAAGTTTTCTTGGGTAGAACCAGTACTAGGCATATGTGGAAAAAAATGCCTTGCTAAAAGACGCCACATACAGCCGTAATGGAGGAAAGAACCGACGATCCTCAGTGTTTTAATTCACGCTAACCACTGTAAAGACATATCATATAAACCTAATCTTATATCCTGAGCAACTAAAAGAAACTTTCAATACAAACTCCTATCTTACCTAACAACGTTGAACATATACGTAAATATACATATCATCAGCCTTGACTTAAAGAATGCCCGCAATTAGTGATTTAAACTGCCGAATAATTTTTTTGGCACATTCACAGAATATTCTGTAAAATATGTTTATAATCATAGCACTGCTGTAAAAAGTATAAAAACACGTTTGTTACAAACAGAAGGTACTTTCGATCAAAACACGTTTCAAAACTCTAAATCAAGACCGTTATCATCAACATTATCCATCTCCCGAAACGCTAATTACGGCGGCAAACACACCTGGTACATGAACATGTAACAACCAAATCATCAATCATATCATAAATAACTAGGTTAGACAACTTTACAATGTGTTCTGACACAGCTTAAACTATCGTTAACACTGCGGAAACACATATTTCACGTCTCCGGTTTCCTGCACTTTAGTTTAACCGATGTCGCGTTACAATTAATTGCTGCACTTAGTATTGAATGTCTTTTTAAGATAAACTTAAACATTAATATACTACTTCCGCGTCCGGATTCGTGGATTTAATGTCCAATGTTTCCTTATGGTGTGGGGTTGTATCAGCAGGGCTATCTTCACGTAATGTACGTTGCACTATGTATACAGTAGACCTTGTTGGCTCGAACACGGATGGGTAGCTGGAACACCATATATAATTCGAACCACTGATCTGGTCCCGGCCGAATTTCTATTTGGATGTTACATTATAAATATGCGCATGTATGGTACGATGTTTAACAATACTTGGTTCGAACAACCCGTAACTCGGACTATTTTGTCAAGTCCCATCGGGTTCGAGCTGTCGAAGTTCTACTGTATATCCAAATAACACATCGATTGTATAAAGAAATGCAGATATACCATTTACTCAATATATATAATATGTAATATCATTACATTTACTCCGGACCCTCTATCAGTTCAATGGTAG
This sequence comes from Panopea generosa, assembly GCA_029582155.1. Lineage (NCBI taxonomy): Eukaryota > Metazoa > Mollusca > Bivalvia > Adapedonta > Hiatellidae > Panopea > Panopea generosa. The sequence goes on along the minus strand of CM055896.1, from coordinate 10,870,362 downwards.
TTTTATCAATATGCAACAAAGTAAATCCATTTTCTTACCATTTTTCAGTTCTATTGTAGTTTTATCAATATGCAACAACAGTACATGCATTTCTTACCATCTATTAGTTTTATATAGTTTTATCAATATGCAACAATAGTCCATTTACTTCTTACCGCCTATCAGTTCCATGGTAATTTTATCGATATACAACATCATTGTACATTAATTATGTGTATTTAAGCATTGTATACATAGTCAACCCAAACTGGTTTATTGTACATGTTTGTTTTGTTATGTATATATATAACTGAGTAAGCTTGGGAATGACAATTTGACTAGTGGGAGTGGGATTGATTGACAAGTGAGTGATGCCTGCATGCAAACCATATCCCCAAACAAATAATCTAAATCATTCTTTCACAAGACATTGACAAAGACACGTGGTTAAATAATAGTAGTCTTGTAGTCTAGTTAATATAATCATATTTATATACTCCAGGAGTTATAAACTGCGAAGTTTTATTAGATTGATCAAACATCCTGGTAAGATATGTGATATTGTTTTTATTTATTTTAAAACGCCGCGTTAATTGTTAAAATGAAATATAGTAATTTGTATTGTGATGTATAGTGTAATGTTCTTTTTGTTTCAATGTGTGTTTGAATGTTGTGTTATATATAACAGGCTCTTTGACCATCTTTGATGATCAGTAATACTCTGCCAATATCAAATAAGAACCATGGAATACTTTTGTTGTTGACTACTTTTCAAACCCGGGCTACAAAACAATGACGGAAACACAATTCGAAAATGCCGATTTTCAACACATCGTCAAAATACAATATGAACAACACAAAACCATGATCCTAGATACCTTTGCCTACGTCCTAATAAAACAATAAAACCCTTCTGTATATCACAATAGATGCACCAACCGAACAGTGGCTGTCCAGCAGTAATATCTTGAATATGCTGAATGTGGTTAAATTACCAGCGTTGTGTAGTCCCAGAACCTGATTTCACCCGATTCCGGTCCATTAACGCCCCAACAAAAAAGCAGATAATTATTTGCCTGTCCCACAATTCATAGCAATTGGACGTTCACTCAACTGTGACTCATTCAAACTTTCAGTTGAAGCAGTTGACCAATCAACGTGCTAAAATATGGTTTCCCCAACATTGCTCTTTAACGGACCCAATCAGGAGAGCTGTGCTCGTTCTACAGACTGAGTGCTGTACCATTGTTGCTGCTCACTTATTAATGATTAATAAACCAGTTTTTTTATCAACATTTAGTAGAGAGATGCAGCTTTTCTATCCTCCTATATAAGTCATTAGTTTTAATGAGTTTAATGTTTCGTCACAAACAAACGGAACCAGTGACATAGTAAGCAATAATGAAGTCGTGATTGCACTTTTTAATTTTTAATGACATATCTTTCAATTGAAAATATAAGTTGAAACTGTTGATGCGAAAAATTGGAAGACATTTATCAAATTTCTTCCGTCCGCCGTAACAATAATAGTTTGTAACATCCTAATGAATATCTTTATATCTATAAGATAAACTTGTCCAATTAAAAGAATCAACGAGCATATGTAAACGAACAGATACTCTGTTACATTGGTTTAAAAACCATGTTATTGTACACGATTTTTATAAGTAGATTTTGCTCGATGATGACGATTTGTTTATGTCAATTTACAGAGCGTATCTGATACAATAATATGATAATCACTAATCATTATATTTGTATTTCAAAACAGATGTGAATCAAGGCAATTTTACATTTTGAACTGCGACATTTGTTAAGGTGACTCACACAGGTACATGTACATACATGTAAACTTGTTAATAATTATGTACTTATATATAAACACACTTAAAATACCGTATAGACTAAATACGCTATTTTGGAACTATATCATTCTATTTTTAGATGGAACCTTCTATATTAGGGATTGCAGTACATTCATCTGTTGCATACATTATACAAAACAATAAAATCAATATAAATGTGTTACCTGTATTGGACGAGTGTAACTATAAGTAGAATTACGTAGTTTCACAATAGCGTATTGGGGTTATACTATATATTTTTGCTATGGAAATCGTAGTATTTTACCACATCAAATACATGCGAATAGAAAAATACAAAGATGTGGTTCGTAGAAGTATAGTTTATAAACATATACATTACAACTATGTATCTATACTGAGCAGAATAGCTAACCCGCTACGTATGTATTTCCGATATCTTCATCAAAATACTGAGTAGCGTTAGAAACATTTGTTTACAACATTAACAGATAATCAAGTTTTGACTTTACATAGCTCGATTGCGAAATTCTATGCATTTACTCGTACGCATCTGTTGGCGTTAGGCACGAGATGCTTATTTTGCATTTGCAGCACGAGCTTTGATACTTTTTGGGAGAATACATAACATATCAGTTGGCCGGTTAACTGTTCGGGTAAATCTAATGTACAAAAATACACAACATGTCAGGTGGCGGGTTAGCTGTTCCGTTCAGTATATATATCTAATGTACAACACTATATTGAACTATAGCAAACATCAAACGCAGTGATTCAAATTGCTCATGGTAAGTCCATATTTATACGGCGATTTAAGAAAATAAAATAGACGATCACAAAAGTTAACAAAAGAAACCAGTTTAATTTCAGTTCGAAATACTTTTATATTTCAAAACGAATATCAATAAACGATGTTATACTTGAAAACAAACCCAAAATGATATTGAAAACAAAAAAAACATTATTTTAAGTCAATAATGAAAGATACTCTCGTAAACACTGAATAGGTGAGAAATACAAACCCTACAGGTGAAACACGATTATTGCATTTAATCTAACACTTTTCCTTGTCTTTTTCTTTAACTTTCATTATAATAAAAAAAAGTATGAATATGTCATTCATGTTGTTATAACAGTGATTAACTTTTATTTTCAAAAAAGAAATAATAAAACACTATAATGAAAATTCAACATAAGTTTTGTAAACAAACGCCAATTTATATTGATCTTAGAAATTTGCCCCCGAATTTTGCAGTTGCGTCCTTTCTTATATGTGTATAGTCCCGACACCAAAGATTGATGAAGTCACCTGTCAACAAAGACAGATACACAGACGCATATGCGGCATACGCCTGCTGGGTCCTTAATGTGTCGAGAACGTAGACATTCATGGTATATAATGTTAAACAGAGAGAGAGAGAGAGAGAGAGAGAGAGAGAGAGAGAGAGAGAGAGAGAGAGATGCAACTGATACATTACTTTAAACTGATACATTATTTAACTTCGATTGTGAAACAAGTTATTATAACTTAAACAAATCACGCCCGAAGTCTTCTAGGGTAGGACCAGTACTAAGTAAATATGAGGGAAAATGTCTTGCTTACGGTCACAACACATAGTCATGGCAGAGGATCAAACCCACGACCATCCGATCATGGGTCCGTTGAAAATAAACTCCTGCACTCGGTTACTGTCCTTATCTGTATAGAGTGACATGTATAAAGATATAATTATGTATCACAATTTAAGTAACTAAGTTATATAGAAGTTAATTACGAAGACATACAACCTCGCTTTTCACTCCGCTATCAGTCATAGAACGAGACTTTGCGAGACCTTGAACGATACCTTGCAAATAAAAGTTGCCCACCAGAGCATTCCCTCACAAATCATCACTGTTCAAAGGAAATGGTGTAAAATTAAATACTATTCAGGTAAGTATATATAAGAAACATCTGATGCCACATGTATACACACATGTTCTCGATGCAGCAGACGCCGGAGCAGTAGTAAAAACTAATTAATTACAGTTATGGAAATGACAGTAATCAGCGCATCTACCTGTTTCAAAGGCGTCAGGAGGAAATCACTGTTATTGGACGTTAATCCGGTCTTCGCTCAAAGAGAAAAACATTTTATAAAAACGAACCACATTCGTCAGAGAACGTTCAGGACTCGCACCATTTTATCTCCCTTGATTACTTCGGACCTACAGATGAAGATGAAGGAGGTACAAATAAATAACAAAAAAAATAATTTGTTTTTAAATTATTTTCTTAGGGAATAAGACAGAAATTAAGAAATGTTGAAAGCAATATGTATAACATTATAACCCGTCTTGTGAGTTGAATATAATATGTTGCTTTACACTCCCCCGCCTAAACCCACTACCATCAACACCAGTCCTCCACCACCGAACCTAATATCCATCACACACCCATATAGCGACCCAATTTAAAGCGCGTTCACATTCCGTGTATATTATGATTTTATAATTCATTTCGTTTTATGTTTTTCTTTCAATTTGACTTGAAGCTCATTAAACAACATATTTTAAACATAGTGTTACATGTATTTATTTAAGCAATAAAGGACAAATTAATTAAAAAAAATGTTTAAATACCTGCTTAAATTCTGTATCGTTGCCTTTTGTTTTTGAAAATATAATCGATATAGCCTGATATTGTACGAATAAACAGAGCTCTATTTATGAATGAAAAACTGAATTTAAATAATGAAGAGTTAAATTTTCCTGCTATTAGATATATAATGACACGGGTGTTTTGCCATTGCCATTTTGAATTCCATGAAAAACATAACATTTGATCTCTTCCTTGCTATTGCATGAACCTGTTTAGCGGTGAACGAACCTAGCACAATCATTATAATTTTGGTGAAATGTAATAGTGTTGTAGCATAAAAGCAATAAATAGATGACAGATACTTTTCTGTGTTTCTGCGTTTTACAATAAACTCATATGCACGATGCACATTTTGTAGCATTTTATTTTAGCAGGGATACATTTATTTACAATGCCTTGATGTATGCTATGACATCGGAGGAAGAGCGAGGTTGGAAGCACTCATTTACCAGGTTTAGTCTTCCTGGTCGCTTTTATCTGTTGACCTTACCAGGGCGGTCATTGTTTTATTTTATCTTAAATAATTTATGTATTGCATTCATTATAAATATTCTGTAGTGCCATGCTGTTTGTCGGTTGTGTCGTTTGAATTTATTTTTTGTATTTTTATATATTTTCTTAGTTTCTCTTTCAAACAATCAATGTCAATGCCGCCACTGTGGTGCCTTAACCTGATTTTCATACGCACTCATCCTCTTTCTTTCATCGTAATCAATTATCAGTGCTTTAGCCGTCAAACAACCATAATATAAATGTAACAACACGCATATGTGAATCATGCAAACGCTAATATGTTCTGGTAATTAATCTATATATCTTTCTAATATAAAACAGAAATAAAAAACAGAAAAAATAAATAGGAGACGCTGATATGTTAAAATTACAATTTTACAATTATTTAATAAGAATGCAGTCATTCAAATAATATCTATGCAACCTAAATGTATAATTTATATTAATAGAAAAGCAAGCAGTTATTGATAAAATTGATAATTTATCAGATATTATGATTATAAATGAAATATATTAGTGAACATTAAGCATATTATTTGCTTTTTATAATTAAAGTTTTTTTAAGAACTACGTCTTAATTAATATTTTCGACTTACACGTCTCTTTAGTTTATTGTATTCCTAAATAATACGAATATTGGAACGAGCAGATAACACGTAAGTTAAACTTCGCTTGGGTCAGAGAGGTTAACCTGGACTGGATTTAAGAAAAGTCTGTGTGTGAAAGCTTACTACCAACATTATTTATGCAGGTTAAAACACACACACACACACACACACACACACACACACACACACACACACTTCTCTCATGCAATAAATGGTATTTATATATATATATATATATACTTTATATTTAATCAGAAGAAATTATTTATAACGGTTAATGTATTTTATCAGTTTCTAATATTCTCACAAATTATATATGGGAATACCGGTATGACATTGATACTAAAGGTTTCGGTGTTATATGTCTGAACGTTATAGAAGTACGACGTAGTTTATAAATATTTAACAACTGACGACTTTCAACAAACCGTTCTAAGTCAATTCATCGCAGTTTTTATCTTTTCTTGGTAAACTGGAATATTTAAGGTTCAAGATATTTCCGTTTTCGTCCAGACAAGTATTTTTAAGTCTGAGGAACAAGAATAAGTGGCAAGGTGCTAGACAAGAAGAATATAGTGGGTGTGATGGAGCGATATTATATAGCCAACGCACATTACAACAAGTGATGGGGACTCAACTTTAAAACTTGAATATATTCAAGGTAAATATATTCTCGGATTATAGCATAATTTAAATTAGTATATAACAAGATAACGAAACAATACTTCAAAGATTAATCTAAGTGATTATTAAAATTTAATTATGTTTCATCATGGATGCAATATCAATGTCACTGAAGTCAATATCTATAGCTAGAATATAGTATCCAGGCTGAGGTTAATCAGTATTACTTTAAGTATAATCAAACTACAATGGTCTGTTTCCAATGCTAAAGAACAGGCAATAATTTGGGATCTTTACCATTGAATATCATTTATTACAGTCAGAGAGGCACTGCATCCCACCAATATACATTTAATTCCTTTTCCTGGTTTTATATTTCCCTACAAATGTGTGTTGTATGTATGAAACTATCCATAAGTTCACTTAAGGTGTAAGCCATTGATATTTGTTCTTTATTCAATAGTAAAGTGTGCATGCTTGTTATTCATTGAAAGACCAAAATAAAAGAAATGAAACCTACGTTTTGATGTTTGTCAACCTCTGCACTACTGAAATATGATGCGAAAAGTAGGGGTCATATACATCCAAGATATTTTATTTTCTATTCTACATTGTTGACAAAGTGAAGCAGACGTCGGAAATGATATATTCACGTCTCCCAACACTGTTACATTTTCCATAGGGCTCCATTATAACATTTATGTCTACAGCACAGCGATAAAACAAAATCTGCAGCATGTGTTTGGGCTCAAATTCTTCACTGGTTCAAGATATGCAATTATAAAGAATAAAAAAGCATACGTTGTACAGGTTTTTTAAAATTCCATGCTTCTGTGAGACTTATCGATTTCCACGATGAGGTTCAAACCAACAATTATGAAATGACACAGAGCTGTCCAGAAAGCTGATATTAGCATCACATTTTCAGTGGTGATTTTTAAAATACTGACCAATTAGCTCATGCTAAGAATAATAAAACACTGCAGTGAAAAATCAGAAAAAAGAAGAGTTTAATTTCAATTTTAAGTTTTATTTCTACCTCCTTCACTTGTCCGGACGTACTCAAGGGAGATGATAGTGGTATGAGTCCTGGATACTCCAATTTCAATTTCTTTTAAATGCACCATTAAAACATGACAATACTTTGAAAATGTTAAAAATACTGCAATGGTGCCACTTAAATAAAAGAAATGAGCAGTAATATGAGACAAACGCAAATTTAAAAAAAAGAAGAAACAAGGATTATTTATAAACGCCATGATGTGACTACCCCACGAAAGCATTTTCTGTTTCCAATGGTGGTGCTATGTATTGAATAATTTTATTATGAATCAAAGATTTTATCTATCGTAAATGAATACATAGATACACTAACTATATAGTATGACAAACTGTTCTAAGAAGCAATTCGTACATCAGAACACATATAATTGCAATTAGATGTATTGCAAAAGATTCATTATAATAAAACAATGAAAACTGAAGGACAGTATTTACCAAACCACCGTCCACAGAGTACTGTTGTTCTACAGTTAAATTCTGCGTTGCCAATTTTTCATTGAAAAGTTTATGGTATTATCAAATCTAAATAAAAATGCTGTGCTATTTTGTGCTTATTTCAATAGAAATGAAATAACAACATGTTGTTTGTCACCAATTTAATGATACGTTAGATATATTGAGCAGGTAACCAGCCAATAAGAAAAAATACATGTACAAACAATTCATACAAGTGAAACGGTGTCGAAAGTGATAGCTTTGATTTGATGGTATGAACATGAATAAGATATTTATGTGAAATGTTTTCTCATCGTCTTTTAAAAATAGTTTCTCATCACTAAGATACAATGTTTAATTTCGTAAACAGGTCGAACATACTTCGCTGGAGTACCGAACTCATGATAGGAGGATCGAGGGTTCGATACTCTGCCACGGCTATTGGTGACATCCTTGAGCACGACACTTATTCCGCATATTCTTAGAACTGGTTCTAACCAGGAAAACTCAGAAGTTGTAAGATTTTTTTTCACAAATGTTGTAAAATAAGTTTAAACTAACAATTTTACCATAACACTAGTGTTCGGATCATCGTGAGCATATTATACAAAAAAGTGATTTGATCTAAACATATATTTTGCTGTGTACGATAGGGTCGATCCATAAGTTCTTAACAGCATAAGGTTCGTTCTTGGATTGACCTTGAATAGTAAAATAACCGTAGCTACGAAATTGAACTGAACGTGTTTACAGCTGTTTGATATGCTCATTACGTCTCATTAAACAAACGTAAATATGAAAACCCTTTGTTATTTTCTATTTTATTACAGACATAAAAATACATATCAAATGTTACCTTTATTTGTCTAGCTATCATTTCAAAATGATAATCTACTTTGTGGGGAATTCATGAATCGAATCATTTATTTGGTTATAAGTGAAGTTTTGCATATGATTTTTTAATTTTTCTTTGTTGAAATGTAATAAACGCGCTTGCTTCATATGGTGGTCACTTCAAGAAATCCTTTTTAGATATTATGTAAATGTGATATTTTACAGACAGTTTTGAATAACATATAACTTTCAATAGTAAAACGTTAAACCAAAAGTTTAGATGCACATTTCGTTAGATATATGTATACTTGGTATACACAGTTGCACCCCTTTATTTGCCAGAGTAACATGAGTATTGCATTAAAAAACATCCTATGTGATTTGGTTTGAAATATGTCCAACATGGTTCATAGGGGCTGTGATTTCTTGCTGTGATTTCTTGCTGAAGATGAGCAAAGCAAAACCTGACATAGCAATATCTGCATCACTGTTGTTTCACTCACTCACTGTATGTGGAAATATATTTTTACCGTAGAAATCCTACACCTTATTTTATATAGAACTATAGATTGTCACACTGGCATATTATTTACTCTCCAATAGCCACTCTACCCTCTTTCAATGTTATCACTCACTCAGCCACCCAACCACCAAACCACCGACTCACTCACTCACTCACTCACTCACTCACTCACTCACTCACTCACTCACTCACTCACTCACTCACTCACTCACTCACTCACTCACTCACTCACTCACTCACTCACTCACTCACTCACTCACTCACTCACTCATTCACTCATTCACTCTCTCTCTCTCTCTCTCTCTCTCTCACTCACTCACTCACTCACTCACTCACTCACTCACTCACTCACCTACCTACCCACCCAAAACTCACTCACTCACTCACTCACTCACTCACTCACTCACTCACTCACTCACAAAACCATAAGTTACTGTACATATTTTAATCAAAATGATGCAAACGATGACCGCTGATTTATCTGTTTCCCTGAATAGAAAAGAGATGTTATCAGTGTGTTGTTCTAATTAGCGAGCAAAGTTGTTTACAGTTCACATAGATACTGCAGATAGTCTGCAGCTGCAGTACTTTAAAACTATTGCTTATCACACGCGTGCATGATTTCAGTAATACTATATATGCTCAAGGTCTTGTCCGGTGAACTTAAACATCAATATCTCAACTGTTTTCAAAACGGATACATATAAATTTGTTATTGTTCCAAAGAACAATTTATGGCAAAAAAGATGTGTGATTTTGTGGAGAAAGTGATCTGTCACTTTTATCAAAAGTTGTATTTGATAATACTAACTGTGCTTTGGAATGCCCCCATTAGCGTTGCACAATGCAGAACGTCATCTGCGCATGGATCTTGCAAGGTTGTGCAAAATTGAGCCAGAACAGAACAGAACCCGGCTCAGTTTTTTTTTGCACACATCCGAGTAACAAGAATAGCATTTTTTACAATCAAATGTTGATTACTTTACCTTATTAAGTGATCCTACGTGATAAATACAATACTTATTAAAATAATCCAAGAAAGTTATTTAGTTTATGCTGATATAAAATATAAAACAATATTCAACGCCCCCTCTCTGAAATACACTTCTAAGTTCATCTATATTTATGTTTTTGGACAAATACTGTTTTAAATCTTTATCAATCTCATTTGAAAAATATCTTCTCTGTTATATGTCGGTTCATTAAATACATTTTACAATAGTGCTATAATCGTAATATATGTTAGCATGCAACTCAGACATACATACAATTGACCTCACATGCACTGTCAACCAAACAAGTAGATAATCCAATCAGCGATCGATATTTGGTCCTTGGGTCAAGGTATCGATGTCTTATCAAACACTACATTTCCCAAAACAACAACATTCAGTACTGGTTCTACCCAGGAAGCGGACTCGAGAGCGACGGATATAGCATTGAGCTTCCTTGGCAATCGAGCTAAAATTAAATTAACATAAACCATATACCATTGCAATGTATTGTCAATCATTTGATTTGTATGTTTGTAAATTTGAATGAATAAATATGTTTAAACCAATCAGTTACGATGAACACTGTTAACGCATACAAACAGCATTGCTGTCGGCCACAAGTGCATATAAAAATTACACTGAGTGAACGAAATGCAAATGCTATGTTTTATAATTGTATATAATTGGTTCCTCACTGAAAGGTAACTTCCCTTTGTTGACTTCAATTGATTATCTTTTAACATGCTGTTGTACCGGTTACTCGCTCTTCCAATCCATTATGGATATTGCCGATGTCTAATTATACTGACAACTATTACGACCTTTGTTATTATACGTAATAGAACATGTTACTACTCAAACGTTGATACTGTAAATTACCGTTTCCGCTTTTCTATTTTTCAATTACTTAATTGGGTGAAAAAATATAGTTGCGTGAAGCGTGGGTCTTGGTTTACTACTATGAGCTCAGGTACGTGACCTTTGAATATATTCTGAACGCGACAGCTAACCAGTCAGTTTTGTATTTTCAATATCGTTTTCAATATATTGAGTAGCTTTATTATAAATTGTACACGGGATTAACAGACAATTATGTAATAATAATACAGAGATATTGTTATCCTATTAGTTCTTTCTGATTCAAGTACAAATACAAGGAAATGCATTTGATACTTTTTTTTAGAAAATCATAATATTTCAAGTGGCAGGTTAGCTTTTCCGTTCAGTATACAATATGATTTAATGTATTTTCAACCAAAAACATCCATTCCTCAATTAGCTACGGTATTAAATTATAACCAGTGTATTAATTCACTGGAATTTTTTATATAACCATCAAGATAATATTGTTTTTTATAATTATCAACAAATAAATGCCGACGATATTGCAAAAAAACATCAAATTCAGACAAGAAACGTATCTGTAAACGGGCATCATACGTTTTGCACTATAAAATGTCAATGTAAATTTAAGTTTATAGTTAGACAAGTTAAACCTTTAAAAGCTTAAATCTACCACCATACCAATGTGGTCAGGAATTTATACTGACCGATTACATGTACAACTGCATTTTTAACTGACATTAATTAGAGAATAAATTAGTCACCGGTAAAATAAATCAGCATTTTAGTAAATTTAATCTTAGTAACCAAAACGGATATGAATTCATTAATCACATGCATGATAATAAAAGTATTTACGGAAGCAGATTTACACAAGCTTCAAAAGATTTTTCCAGATAATATGTTGAATGTTTCACTTTATTGCTTCATTGAAAAGTTAGTTTTCCGATTGAAATATCCAATTTTCAATTGGTTAGTTTAAATTGGAATGGGAATATAATTTATAAAAATCAAAGTCTATTTTTAGAATCTTTCAATTGGAATTGGGGTTCTCCAATTGGAGAGTGCAAAAATGGAATCGTGGCTCTCTAGTAGGAAATTTCTTATTGGTATAAATGTTTTCTAATTGATAGCTTAATATGTATTTGTTTCCAATTGGACATTTATTAAATAATGATTATTAGAACAGAAAACAATGCATATACACAGTAACTTAATGTTTAGAAGGTCAATGCTTATATTAAAAATCATAGCTAAATTTAAATGTATGACTTATTTATAAGATAGAACAGTTCACATATATACGATTCACTTAAAACGATTGTTATCCTTCTTAAAAGTCTAAATATCATTTATTTACCAAACAACCAATACGTGTTGTCTGAAATAGTTAATGTTTTCAAATAAGATGCATGTATGGAAATGCAAGTTATACACTTTTTAATATTGAAAACGTTTACACGTGTTAGATAAAATATAAACATGTTTTTTTTTGTGTAATTATTTAAAAATTATATATATTTTTTTATAAAAGAAACATATTAATTACAAGTCAAGCGCTTCTGTATTTGCTATGTCTGTACATATTTCTAATTTATAAAGATCAAATCAGTTGTTTAGGTGATTACGACAGAAATCCAAAGTGTTCAAAAAGCTCGAAAAAATGTATTTTGTTTAATCACAGTTGCAGGAACACCTAAAGAAGAGACATCAAGCGATATTTCGAATATAACATTGAAATATAACTTGAGTTGCATTACACTTTACCAAGTCATACGTATTATCCAAGTCATATGGCTATGTAAAATGATATACAATATAAAAAATGTAATTAGTTGCTTAGGTACTAAAAAAACGGTTGATTAATGTACATGCTATGATGACTTCCTTCAATTATTTGAATAGCTACAAATTTAATACATCAAGTCCAATATCAAATGGTTTTATTTTAATTGTCTTATCATTACGGCATTTTTTGTGTTCATCATTGTTTTTCGTAATAGAAAAATTCTTTATTATGTGTCATTGAGATTTTGATAGCCTTATTTATGGTTATAATGTACACCTACTCAATAAATTGTGTACAGGCTAGTGGGTTTATGTTACACATTTCAGCCTGTGTCAAACAGTAGATTATGAATAAAAAAAAAGAAATCACATATATTTAAAAGTCTGTAAACTGTGAAGGAGATTGCAATTTAGTTAACTAAACAAATTGTATATGTGACATGCAAAGGTCATGACTACAACTATTTTAACATTACAAACAATAAAAAAGCATATGCATGCTTATAATTCTTCCAACATACGGAATAATGATTGATAACAGGATTGACCGACGTTCAATCAAGCTTGCTTAATGACTAACCGGGGCAAGTAACACATTATTGACCATGAATCGCAAGCATTATTTAGATTCGGTGAAATTGCATCACTCGTTATATGTACGCTTGTCATTAATGTAGTTCGCAAATGACGTTTAAACAATTTACATTTGCTTCTCAACATCCAAACTTGTTCAATTATATTCATTACCATATAACGTTTCGCAGTAAAGTGAAAACTATCTTTTGTTAAATGCATTTATACTGTCCTGACATTTATCTGTATTCCTGTATACGTTTCACAATCAAAAACTTTAATACTTTTATTATTTAATTAGTTTTATTTATCATACCCGTATCATTCATTACATCCAAATCAAACGAGTAGAAAATTTAATCGAACTGTGCATCTGAATTTACTATAATTAATCATTGACAATTGAATAAAAAAACAAGACGTCAAATGCATTTAAATGCTGTCATATACTTCTCTACCAACCAGACCAGTACCCTGGTATCTAAAGCTGATAGCAAATGTTACAACCATCACATAATGTTTCAATTAATCAACAGATAAGTCTTGTACTATTAACCTCTTAAAGGACAACTTGACATTTATTGCCGCCCTGATAAAACGTCATCAATATTGATGACGATTATAAAATTGACAATTATAAAATGTTGAAGATAATGTCGTTTCGTTCTCCTTTAATGACCAATGCATCAATAATTGTTTTTATTGCGTCTGACGTAGACTCACATGTATTATGTATGAACGAAATATTAACAGTCAGTTTAGCAAGCAGTGAATTGGCTGAATTTATGTTTAATGTTTTAATTGATTAGTTTCCTTGCGAACAGCTATCAGATATTTTATCCAAAGACATGCTGAAATACTTACAATCCTTGATGTCTTAGTGTATGTGTTTGTTTTTATTTCCAAAGGACGGTAGATCTATTCGGATTTCTCCGAAAACTTTCTTAATACAGTATAACTTCCATATATCGAACTTCAATATATCAAATTTCTCGTTATATCGAACTTTTTCTCAAGTCCCAACTTTTTTCCTTCTAAATCTGTATGGAAAAACCGCAAATATATCGAAGTTATACATATCGAATTTTTCAGTATATCGAAGTTTTATCACGGCCACAAAGAGTCCTTTTACAAATCATTAACCATTTATGTATCAAATATCGATTACCTGTTCAAAATTTCTCGCGGGAGTGATGTACATGTATTTCACACCTGCGGTGCACCGGTGCGATGATCGTAGGAACAAAGGCCCCGCTGATCATATAGCGTAAAGTCCCTTCGTGTGCTCGGATAAATGTTTGTTAGGAGTCACACTTTAATAAACATTTGTTTACTTAAAGGTAGAATGGTGATAATTTACTGATAAAAAATATTAACTTTGTGTACGCAAACATGGCGGCTGCGTCTGTCATGATTACATATACGTGATACGTGATTACATAACGTACGTGTAAATCGCACGTATTGTATGACGTTTAGTTTCGTATCATGTTATTTTACAAGTGTACTTTATGAACATTTATTTATGTTTATTGTACATGTATGTTGATGTTTTGTTCATGTGTGTTTGTACCAACTGATGTGCTGATGGAATATTCATGTACATATATGTGGTTGTTTTCTTATACCGGAAGTGCTCCATGTAAGTGTTTATGTTTGTACATGTTTGTAGTGCTTTAGTTATATTGCTTTTTAAATGACATGCAGGGATTCAATAAATAATAAACACGATTTAATTTATGTTTTCTTCTTCAACTTACCTTGACTAGTAAAAGTATGACAGTCATATAAATGTTGCAATCTCATTACCAATCGAGTGACATGCACATAATTATATCGAAGTCCCGGTATATCGAACTTTTCATGACGGTCCCCTGAACTTTGATATATGGAAGTTATACTGTATATACATAGGGTCCCGTTGCATAACAAGCTGTAAGTTTAACTATTTGCTACATGGGATTCACATATCAAAAACGTTTTAGTTGAAATTTAAGGGAAAAAATCAAAGAAATTATTTCTCTAAACTTTATGAAACCTGGATGTTTTGTTTCTAAAATGTTTTAAAACATACTGAAAATATTTTGAAATGTTGATAAAAAATTTTTTTTTATCAGTTACTTTAACACCTGACGGAACATGAAGTTAACTGACCTTAATGTAAACAAGATGCTGATTGATATAATATACTAATATTAATTTGTAATGTTTTGAAAATTGTGTTAAAATCCAATTTCCACTCTCTTGCTTCAAATTGAAATGTATCCATTTGTAATGTTTTTCATAATGTAAATAATGATATCATCGTCACGAATCAATCACGAAATAATTTACTAGCCAATTCCATTAATTCCAGAACGATTAGTGATACGGAAAACATAGCAATCTGATGCAATCCAATTTAATTATGTTTAGATTGTTAAGATAATATATTTGTGTTTGATTTTATAATGAAAACATTAATCTCATATATGATATATGTTTGATTAGCTCATACATTATGCATGCTTTCTGTACACAGATTGAGGTTAAACACATGGACTTGATATTTAAAAGCGGATGGAACGCAATATATGTTGGCAATAAAATAACCCGTCTATTACATTGTAAACTCCTTGATACACATATTTTTACCTAACAATGCAATATATATAATTATAAACGAATTCTAAAACATAAAACTATACATTTTTTTTATTTTAAACAGAACTAGGATTACCGATTGGTTTAATAAATACACTATTTGTTGAGTGATAACAAATATTCGATGTTTAGTTTTAATGATATATATTTTAAAACATGTGTGTGTTTTTAAACATATACATCATGTATGATACTATTAGTTACATTAATAGTTATATGTCCAACATTGGATCTAGCATTCTGGAACATCATCATCAGAATACGCTAACTCTCTGGACCAATCACTTACAGTGCAAAACATACAATAGAAGTGACAATAGGATCACTGATTTAGAACGCTCAGTAGCAAACTGCCCTCGGGAAGCTTAAACATTGATTAACGGGTCGATCTTCGACAGTCAACACACAATATAAATGAGCCACTGTAAACAAGAAAAGATTGAGATAAAGCAGCAAAGTTGCTCAAACCATATTGCACACCATTGTATGGCTGAAAATGACAAGTCAAACCAACGTCGTAAGCGCAGCAGTTACATGTAATACTAATTATTTGTACTCGGATAATAAACACATACTGTTCCAGTTCTATTCGAATAAACTGTATTTAATAATCGGAAACCAAACACGCCTGTCATTATTTCTATCCCAGTTTAAAACAATAAGCAAAATACTTTGCTAGCTAATCAAAGCATACATGTATAAGAACGTATCCAAATCCTAATAAGTATATCCTCACCACTCATTCAAATTAAATTAGTGCTCCCTAGGTCAGCTCGGTGGCTACTTCCGAAATCCGGAGCAAATAGAGCCGACTAATAAAAGTATCCTTCGCCAAACCATTATTTCTTTCGAATGGCGTGCATGATAATTTTGTAGTTTTGTAGTTGCGGTATCATGTACCTGCGTATGATTCACAGTAAACATTTATCAAGTATACATATATTATATTATATATATATATATAAATACTTTGAACAAGCCTTTAAGACTTTAAGGGATTCAAGTATTAAAGAACCATAGCTTTTTGATATATATACGTCGATATATTCAGCTAAATTAAATAAAGTTTTAGATAGCAATTACTCTGGATCTAACGAAGCTTGCAGATCAGATAACCATAGAAGTGTGGTATTAACGAGCTAATAGTTGTACGAGTAATTTTGTACTGTTCTACATATAGATACATGCATTCATTGAGCACTGAACACCTTGTCGATGGTTCTAAAAGTGTCTTGTTCCATAGATACTCATCTGTAAGGCCAACTATGCAGAATAAACACAATTCACAATTTTAATGATTTGATGACACCCCTTCCTTTTTTACAATTCTGCCCATTTGTTGTAGTGAATCACTACGCATCATTAAACTGTTATATGTTCATCCAACAGTGACTAATGTCATCCAAACTTGGCAGAACTCATGAAAAAGTTCAAGTGTTCTCATATGTACAAATAAATAAATAAATATGATGTGTCGTGGAACAGTCATTTAATTGATGAAATCAACTGTTTTAAGTTCCGACAAACAACAGTTTGATTTACTTGACATCTCGTCTGCAGCATTCTCATCACGCGCCAGTAATTATTCCGTAACGTTTGCTGATTGATTTTTTTAAGTGATGACTTTACATAGATGTTATAGTTGATGTATGCTATTGTACTAGATCACAAACATATATATGTTTAAAACAAAACTGTTTAAACATGAATAGTGTTTGTGAATATATGAGCTTAAGCAAATTTGTAGGTACTGTATATGTTTGTAAAAAAGATGTTTCACTAATATTTATGATCGAACAATACAACTACAACGTGTAATGGCAGAGTGTATATTAAGTGTCTACAGTAGTTATTATATACTGAGAGAGCTTTTAAATATAATTATATATGCATATATTTCATACAATAAAAACATGTCAACAAATTGTAGAGCTTTTTATTGAAAGAGTAATATATTAACAAAACCTCTGGTGAAATATTCGCGGTATTGTACATTTGGTTTAGTTTTTTGTCTGTTCCATCCGTTAGTTAACCTGAGTAGACGTAATTATATATAATTAACGAAAAAAGTGGTTATACTTTTTGAATTATGCAATTATATTAGCATATATTATTCATTTCGTAATACACTTTTTCCGCATACCCAGGAAAACTTCGAGCGTGATTTATCTAAATTGTAAGAACTTGTTTCACAATCGAAGGAAAATAAATAAGTTTAAACTAAACGAAATGTTCAACCCATACGTGCAGAAACAAAACACTTTCGCGCTATAGACAAAAAAATCAATAATTATACAATGAGTGACCTCAACCAAGGAGAGAATGAACATCTCTTTCAGTATTTGACAATGATATATTAGAAAAAATTATGTACACATTATATATATATTATATTGTGTTTTAAAGTGTACGGTACATAATAGAACGTTAAAACTTTAATACACAATCAATAAACTCCATTACGTATGCACTTTCACATATTTAGCATCTTCCAATAGCATATGAAAAAATGCATATTTTACTCAAGTATTTAGGTTGGTAAGAAAACAAGAGAACATAAAGTACAGTTAGAAAATATCAATTCCAGTTGAAACCACTGTTGTCATGTCTCTTGTTTGACATACGTGTTTTGTTGTTTACAAAAATATATGGTAGCCATATGTGCAGAAATACGAACTTTCGAATCTCTATAGTAATGACTTCTGTAGTACGGAGCCAGCTCTCCCTATTACGACCGTTAAAAGCAATCCTGGGAAAGCCACATTAGAGCACGTTGATTGGTCAGTTGCTTCAACAGAAAGTTTGAATGATGTCACAGTTTAGTAAGCGTTCAATTGCTATGAATTGTGGGAAAAGAATAGAATTCCCTGCTTTTTCAGTGGTGGTTAATAGTCATGATACGGAATATATAATGTTCTAGGAACGGCTAATAATTAAGTTCTTTCGAAAAAAGATAAATTGTTGCATTACGCTTTCTATTTTACTCAAGTCTTCTGTTTCTAAGTTTTATTCATATTTCTATCTTTCAAAATCCTTCTAAAATATTAATTGATATACTTGTTGTGGTATAAGTTTTAAAACTTTATTTTAAATCATCTATAATATCTATAAGATATGTCGCTAACATTATCATTTGATTCTTAGATGCCAAATCCAGATTTAATAATGTTACAATGTTTTACTGTTACATCCGTTCTATACACATGCCTGTGTATGTTTATACAATTATTAAACAGTGACTGTCCATATTTCCTGAAACGTGATAGAGTGGAGTGAATTACTTTTCTGTCACAAAATGAACTGGATCGATCCATGTCGTATAGTTGTTAATATAAGAATCGTACATGATTGAAGGTTCGGAAAGAAAATTCCGTCCCGAGGGATGAGAGCCTCGTTCCTGCAGAACAATTATACCATATGGACGAAATTTCCTATCTTAACAGAAAAAGCCATGTAAAAATATTTCCCTTGCATACCAAACACATTGAATACCTATTTGAATTTAAATTATCATTAAATTTCATCACGATAGATTTTAAGACGTCAAATTAATTATATTACGTCATATGCTTTAGTACGTCTCCTCATTAATTGTTCCAACGTCACAGCAGGGTAGGATGAGCGCGTGGAGGGGGTGTAGGATGAAACAACCGTACCCAGTAAGAATCTTACATACATTTATTCGGAATTATATCAAACTGGATAATATAATTATTGCAGGTTTTTGTAATGTGAATTTGCAATTGGACACAATTCGGTACGGTATGCCTAAACACTTTATCCATTGCAATACAGTTTTTATATTTATATTTAAAGCGAAAATTATGCTATATTATGATCTGGCTGAAATAAATTTTATTCGTCTTATGCAATCACTGGTTAAGACGGTCTAATGCCAGACACCGCCAGGTATTCTTTAATCAAGTATAGTTTTTTTATACAGAAATAATACATTAAATATAATTATGTTATTTTATCAAGATTATGATTATGGCAAGTTTGTAATGTACATTCATAAGTAAACACAATACGATAAACTTTGCTAATATACGTCATGACTATGATTTTGTAGCCTTCATGGCGTAAGAGCATATTTTAAAAAGTTTTGCTATAAAGTAAAGTGTTTGTTTATTATATTGCCACCCCTATTGAAAGGGCCAGCCACAATGGGTTTATGAGACACATTTATGTTGTACACAGGTACTTCCCGAAAGGTATTCTTGCCAGGAGTCATGCTGTTAGACATTCGGTATCCCTCAATTTAACTAGCTGCTGGGTGAGCAACCGGCTGCATCAGAAAAAACTCCAATGCTTCCAGCGGCATTCGAACATTTGACCTCCTGCTTCCGATGCAGACGCATTTATTACTAGACGACTTTTAAACCAAACTGTTCGAACAAAACTAAAACGCTCGACATATTTGTATTTTATACGGTAATATTAATTTCAACGATAGTTCCTTTACAAAGAAGTCATAGATGATAAGTTATTTATGAATGCATCTCTGAAATCAAATTAAAATTCATATTCATTGTACTTCTCATAAATATTTTTATAACAAAATAACAAAACATATTTTTAGTTATTTGTGCGTCGGGCATCTTATAATATTTCTGCTAGTATATATTTTATATATTTACAATCATATATTTCCCTGGACATAATGTTATCAGAAAGCTTTCATGCTTTAAATACCAGTTACCTGGTCCAAGTCTGAGAAAAACAGTTTTTCTCATTCCACAAACAGAACAGATTGTTATAAAAAAAAAACATGCAAAATATTAAATAATGATTGTTTATTCCCTGGAATGATAAGAACTATTATAGTATATTTTTTTTTTTTCATACAGATTGCATAATAAGAGAAATAGCTAGACCGGGCTTATAACAGTTATATAACATTATTAAATCCCAACTTCTTTAAAGTATTGCTAAGAATACACGTAAAACCGTTGTTAAATACGATTCAAATATTTTGATCGACACATTTCGAGAACACAATATTTTGTTTTCTATCAATAGTATTATTTAGTCATTTAGCGTTTTAATAATAAGGGGACTTACTGCAAATCAACGCATAATATAAAATTGTGGATATTCGCCAAACTTACATGATTGTCAACTAATTTTAACATCCGAACAGATTCTTGAGATGGCCAAATCGAACGACTATCGTCCGTGCCCTTGGGTCGTCTAAAACTGCACTATTTGACATTTTGCTTACTTTAGCACCCGCAGTGATCATAACATGGTAACAATTTATATATAATAGATACATTGCAAAAAAATTTTTGAACTGAATAAATAGTTTAGGAGTGATTGCTATCCATTGCATTGCCGCTAGTATATTTATATTTAAAGCAAAATTATACTATGTTATAATCTAATTTAATTGAAATTCTACTATGCATTCACTGGTTAAGGCAGTCGCCACAGGGTATTCCATAATCAAGTATGGTCTTGTATACAGAAATAGTGAGACAGAAAAAAAGCTCAGCAGAGACCAAATCGTTACGCCGATACTGAGAGAAATGAATATTCAAAGCCATTATATGTCAGTGTTGCAATCTAATAAGTCAAATTTTATATTCGAATGGCCAAGTTATTGATTAACCATGCATTAGGGACATACGCTCTTTACGCGAGGGGAACAGGTGTTATATAATTTTTTTTATACTAAACGACATTAAAACTCAATTATTGACAGTGACGACAAATCGAGCTATAGTTGGACACGTAGCAGCAAAGGTATTCCGCCGTAGAACCGTCAAAACAAGTCGCCTCAGTAGTGCAATAAGGTATCAAGTGTATATTAACTCCGGAGGTACGTGGTACCTTTTTGCAGCAATTGAGCGATTAAATGTTTTACACAAATAACGAAAATATGAAAATAAAATATTTTTTGTTCATTCAGCGTCATCACAAGGTATAATGATATTGTGATAATAAAGGTGGCCCCGTATGATTAATAACTTACCAATACGACAGCATGCTCACACATGCGTGCGAAATAAAAAGAGAAAACTAAATACTTAACGCCTTTAAAAACGCATTGGCTTGTATTAAATCAAGATATGACATGCTTTTAATAACAACGACCAACGTTTTGAAGAGTTTGATAGAAAATATCTAAATCAGAAGTCGAGTCCGCCATTAAATTATTATTTAAAAATAAGGCCACATCTGACGATATTTTAAATGAATATTCGTCTCGTCATGTGACATATTATTTGTACATATAACAGGCATTTTTAACATAATTTTCAATTCAGATTTTTTTCCAGAGGATTGGGCAATTGGGGTAATATACCATTACAATAAAAAGGTGATAGGGATAATATAGGGGTATTACTCTTGTAGGCAGCATGGGGAAATTAGTTACAAGTGTACTAATAAGCATATCAATAATTGTTGCAAAAGCAACTATATTATTTCTGATGCACAGTTTGGCTTTAGGAAAGGACAATCAACGGTTGACGCTGGCTTTATATTTCAAAATATAGTAGAACAATTTCTTAATGATAAAAAACGTTTGTATTGTGCTTTTATCGACTTGAAAAAAACTTTTGATTCAATTAATAGAAATGTATTATGGTTAAAGTTATATAGACTGGGTATTACTGATAAAATGTTGAGAATTATTCGATCAATGTACAACATCGTTGGATCTTGTGTCGAACACTCTGGAACATTCTCAGTACTATTTGATATAGTGACTTGCCCTAAACAAGGGGAGATAATCTCGCCGAAAATGTTTGCAATGCACATTGAAGACTTGGAACTTTATTTGCAAAACAGTTCAGACAATGCGTTAATTCTAAATTACATAACGCTTATTCTTTAATTTTTTGCTGACGATATGGTTCTTATAGGTTCGAGTCCAGACATCTTACAAGAAGATTTAAATTATGTTTATACTTATTTTGAAGAATGGGGCCTAGAAGAGAATACAGATAAAACGAAAGTTGTCGTCTTTAGAAAAAGGGATAAAGTAAATTAAATGGAGAAGTGGTTTTATAATGGTTATTTACTTGAAGTAGTAAATAATTTAAACGATCTGGGTATTATTCTTAATTTTACGGGATTATTTTGTTTAAACCAGCAAGCAATTTGTGGCAAAGCTCTTAAAGCAATGAACATATCAATATCCAATATAAAAAAAATATGAGTCACACCCTATGTCATCGCTTCAAACGCATTTGCATCGTCGATTCTAAATTACGGATTCGAGGCTCGTGGTGTAACTAAATCTAAAGAAATAGAAAGAGTCCACTAACGTTTTTGCAAACACATTCTAAGGGTAAAATCAACGACAAGTAATACAGATGTTTACAGAGAATAAGGGCGATATTCATTATATATTAGTAGATTTGTTAGAATTGTTAAATATTGGCTTAAGTTAAATAACACAGACAATATCATTTGACGGCTGTTTACGAACGCGCTCTTGCCGATAGTGAAAAGGGATTAAAAACTGGATGACAAATGCAAAACATTGTTAAACACATATGTTTTTATGTACATATGGAATGAACCGTTAAATATCAACACCCAGGGAGCATTTCTGTCTTTTGTTCAGGCAACGTTTGGTTGAGGAATTTATTCAAAATTGGACGACCGACCTTAAAAGTAATAGGGTATTGATTTTATATAAAGAAGTCAAATTTATTATGGTTATGCAAATTAATTTGATACATTTAGTACAATACGTCTTCGTATTGCTTTTGCGAGACTGCGGTTATCATCACATAACAAATGTATTCGTAAGCCTTATATACGTCACCCAAGTATGATTAACTTTATATCACTGTTGCAATCAATAAATTAACTTGAACTTGTTAGCTTAAGTAAATTTATTGTGGAAGTTTTTGCTATAAGACGAAGCATTACTAATACTATAAACATGCATTAAAAAAAGATATGTATTTTTTCGACCAACAAGATAATACTTTATTACACATTTATATTGATAAACTCATATTTTGAGGTTCATCCTCAGTACTATTCTAATACATTTTAACAAAATGCTTATACTATAATCATAAATAATTGTGCGCTAATTTTATTCTGATAACTGACATGTAAATATTTATTGCATATTGATGCTTTGAAACGAAAAACTGTAACCGTTTAAGTTAATAAAATATTCATCTTTTTCTTCTTCTTCTTAATGATGTGATGAACCAAGACAACAGCTTTGTTTATTTTGTTTTTATATTAACAATTTAATTGCGGTCAACAGCGATTTTGTAACATAAACAATGTATGAACCGATACGAAAGATCACAGATATGGGTTCAAGATACATGTTCTACATCGAAAAACGTGCGTTTTAAAATTCGTTAGGTATATATGACATAAACTAATATCAGTTATTATAGCCATAATGAATCAATTACCAGAGAACATATTTTTCTGCACTACTTGTTCTTAATCTCCCTTTCTATGTGAACAAAACATGTTAATTCAGAGACGCTTTATTCATTAAATATTAATATGCTCAATATATAAGCTTTGTAAATTTATGGCTGAATAAAAGTTAAGCTAAACAAATACGTATTGTATTACAATTAAACTCCTGCAAAATACAATAGGGTATTAGTGGTACTTCCTTGAAAACGAAAGTGTACGCTCGTTATATATACAACCCTGTTCATAGGTTAATACCATTTCGTATAAACCAATCATGGTTGCTATAATATAATGACTTGTTAACCAATCATAGTAATTGTAAACATAATGACTTGTCAACCAATCGTAGTTGTTGTAGACATAATGAAGTGTTAACCGATCGTAATTGTTGTAAACAAAATGAGATGTCAATCGGGCATGACCTCACAATAAATCTAATAATTTTACAACGGTCAATTACAAACCGGGCGTTATAGCCTTTCCATGTATGGGCACAGTTTACCATTACCTTACTGTTGGCATATCTATCGATGACATGTTGCCCTTTTTTTCCATAACAAAGACATACCATATATCCTTTATGACACCAGTGCCCGGTTTAACAAAACTGAGAACTGAGATTTTCCTCAACTCAATTTTTTTATTTTTTTCAAAATGATTATTTGAAATCGTAATCTAGTAAATGACCACACATATTTAAAATCAGAACAAATCCGTACTCATTGGTAAAGGATAACATGGAAAAGTATCAATGTAAATGCAATTAGAGCATTTCAAAAATCTGAGGTTAGCAAAATCTCAAGTTAAGATGTTTAGTGAAACAAGGTCCTCGTCAAGATTATATGCTAGATATTATATATTTCTTTCAAGGAGACCTCCATATGAAAAAATAGACATATATAAACATGTACATCGCAACTACAATAGGAAAACACTATAGTACGTATATTAATTGTATCTACTGTCTTATGTAATCATGCAGTAATTCATAACAAACCTAATTTAAACTGTTTAATCAACCTAAAACGTTTTTAACAATTGAACACATGGCACCTTTAACAACATAATTTTTATTCCTGTAATATTACAAAACTAAACATTAGATATTGTTTCAAATTCAAGCTACATTTATTTGTTACGGTGCATTTTGTTATCTAGCTGGAAAGATCTCTGTAATAGTTATATTCTCATCTGCATTAATATCTAGACATTTTTTTATTTTATCGTCATATACTATTCTACCTAATTAAGTGGGGTAAGATAAACTTCGTTTGCTTTATCGACAGGCAACGTTTATCTTGTAACAACATATTGACGACGCCATTTATTATTTGCGTTGTGTTAAACACGTGTTTAAACATATTTTCAGGTGCGTTTACAGCATTTGTTTGCTGGAGTAAAGTCAGTTGATGTTTAAATAAAAATAGACCAAACACGCGAATAAAGACGTTATAAATATAATACTATGTTAGTGTCTGATAGTCTGATAGTCAGGTTCGACTCGAAATAAAATTAGCATTCGACAAGGCTGGTGCCTATTTTTTGGTTAGGTTGCATGAGCGACAAAACCCTATATAAGGGCCACTTCAGAAATTTACTCTGGGCGCTGCCATATTGAAACGTCACGATCACGTGTTAAAAACACGGCATTCGATACAAGGAGGTCGCCATTGCTTTACAAAACAGTGCATTATGGGAATGTACAAACCGCAATTGATACTAAAACGCGGCCATATTTACCGGCTGACCCGGCCACTTTTCGGCTGCAATGAAAATGCAGCTGCGTTGTGTGTGATAATTGATTGTGGCGTTTTATGGACTTATTGGAATCATTATGCATTGTCCTTTGCATATTCAATACGAAAATATTGAGTTATAAAATAAAAATGCCTTAATTGAATTCTTGAAACTTATCTTTTTTTGAAGATTTATCGACGTTTTCTGCAGATGATGTAAATTCTTTTCAAATAACCATGTATCTAATCAATTATTATGATATGCTGAACTCATAAAAAACGGAACTTATAACAAAATAACAAAATCAAGCAGCTGCAGTTGTTTATTTTACTCGATAATGTAAACGTTCGAGGTGTCACACCTGTACACAATCCCTCTATATAACTTATAGTTAATTGTCAATATTGACCTGCCTCTGATCATTTTCCAGACCGTCCGATCCATATATTGGTCCCTTTTCCTTGTAGAGCAATTATATGTCTCCAGAATTATCTACAGAAAATGATACCATTAAGGTTTAACTTTTCCAAAATTTGAAATTTCTCAGGTCACTGTCAATATTTACACTGCACAGCTGACACTTCCGCCGCATTACCACCACATCCCTGACTGCATGTTCTCTGAAAGTAGTTCTGAAATACAACAAAGAAATACCTCTGATTTATCAACAACACCACTACTTTAGCTCACAGACATATACATCTGAACTTAATCAGCATTTTCATTAAAAAATATGATCATGAAACCTGCACTTCAACTTCACTATGGACTCATTTCAGGCCAGGAAGCACTTCCGTAGTGGTGTGACACCTATAAATTGTTTACCGATGTGGCGCATTTTCAGGACGTTACAAGAATCAGACATATCTCCGAACATGCCCAAGTTTTGAAAAAAAAAACCCAGTAATTTTTTAATTGTATTTTTAAAATAATATATCCACAAATTAATTTAAAATATGTATACAAATTATTTTAACATATATATTTTTTGTAACTTTTATTTCAATTTAGTTGTACAAAAACAGAAATATTGGTACAAAATAGTTCATGACAATTATATATACATTTAGAAATTTCTAATAGCCATTGAGTGTCTCACTGTCTGTGGGAAATGAATGAGTAACAAACAGTGCCCAGGTAAATCCAGATAGTTTGTTTGTGTAGTTTAAATCTCAACGGCTGTATTATCGAGATTAATAAAAATGTTCAAACCGAAATTCCCCCCCAAACAATTTAATTTCAGTTTCTCTTTTAATTATTATTTGAAATACTTCACAGTTAATTTATCACATACAGTCCTAACACCTCTGTACGTAATGATAAAATATAACTTGCAACATAATCAGTAAGTGTGATGTTTTAGCATTTAAAAGTATCGCTGAGGAAACTATCAAAATATGTTAAATTAGTGAAACCGGGGTCAACAACTCAATGGCTACCAGACATTAAGATAACTTGTACATATATGCATTTGTAGACGTGCAGAACAATATACATGTAATTGAAATCAATTTTCACAATTTAATATAAAGTAGTTAGTTATATAGTGGAATATCATTAAACATTTGGCCGGTTAATCATTTGTATTAGAGATATTTTGAAACAATAAGTGTATGAGCTTAAGTTCTGCAAATTCCTGAGAAAATACTACACAACTTAAAAAGTGCAAAATTTCATCTACAAATCTTTAATAAGTACTCATCCAGTCTAACAAACATCGATGAGAGTCAACTTTGTAACGTTATCAAAATGCTTTTCACTTGTTGTAACGTATACACTAAAAAGCAACAATACATGTTAAATTGAATGTTGGAGTTCATTTATTTATGATTGATGAATGCATAAAAAAACCAATCCAATTGTCATAAAACAATCCGCTTTGAATCTTTTATCTGACTTTGTAAACTTATTATTTTGAGAAGAAAGTAATGCTTTATTGATGTATATAACATTAAATAATTATTCTTATTGCAGGTCTAGTCTTGATAATGAGCAGTTAAATATTATAGTTGATTGGAGAAAAGAAAAAAAAGGAAAAAATAAAAACACTCTGGGGA
The DNA here is from genome assembly GCA_029582155.1 of Panopea generosa. Lineage (NCBI taxonomy): Eukaryota > Metazoa > Mollusca > Bivalvia > Adapedonta > Hiatellidae > Panopea > Panopea generosa. The sequence goes on along the minus strand of CM055896.1, from coordinate 10,842,272 downwards.
GGGGATGGGGATTGATATAATTAATTATCTACAAAATATATATGTATTTGTAATCAAACAAATGTGTCTAAATTAAAACTGAAAGAGTAACATTAAAAATGTTTCAAATTTGTATCAAGATATAAGTGGCTTATAGTCATTCCAAATAATATCAAAAGTGTGTATTTTACAATTTATTGTTGCAAGATACCGTTCTGTATTATACAGATTTATAATATGTTTTTTAAAGTTGTCAAGTGTAGGTTTAACTGTTTTAAGTTTCTGGGTGTAAATAAATTTCTTTGCAATTAATATTATTTTATTCAAAACTTTGTCAAAAATTTTATTTCCGAACATAATGTCTGTATTTGTCCAATTTAAATTAGTGCCTATACATTTTTCACGAATGTGGTTCATCAAACAGGAGATAAATTGTTTAGAAATGTCACATTCGATAAAAATATGTTTAATTGTTTCTATTTCTCTGTTGCATAAACTGCAAATATCAGAATCCTTTATTTTCATTTTTTTAAGAAGCGAATTGGTTCCTAATATTTGGTGGTTTATTCTGTACTGAAACCATTGTAAGTTTGTATCATTTGTTATGTTAAATGGAAGGCAGTAAAATTTAGTTTCAACGAAACTGGTTCTTATATCCAAATCATTTTCCCATTTTGCAGCGGATTGAGGGATTATATTTTCTTGTATACAAGACTGATAAATTGCCCTACATCCTTTTGTATCTTTCATAATTATTGATATTGATAAAGGGCATGTAGGTGCCCCTCCATTACTAGCTAAATGAACAATAGAAAGTTTAAATAAGTACCTTTTAACAGATGCTAGCAATCCTTCATATTCTATGAAGTTTGTATTTATGTTGTACCTATTAATAAAATCAGTCAATGAGTAAAAATTACCATTTGCGTTCATACTATCATTTATCAATAAAACACCCTTAGAGAACCAATGGTTATAAAATATACTTGTGCCTCCGACCTTAATGTTTGGGTTAAACCAAATTGGAATTTTTTGAAATGTGTACCAATTTGCAGGCTTTAGTAGGTTTGAATATGTTTGATAACTTCTAAAAATATCTTTCCAGAAGGGATTATGTATTCTGTTTATGTGTCTACTAATAAAATCTGGGCCATATGCGCCAACATTTGACATGAATGGGTACATGGAGTTAAATATATCTAGATATTTTTTATTTGAGTTTAAAAGGCGTCTTATCCATGTGAGTTTTAATGAGTTAATAAAAAGGTCTATATCAAACATTTTGAGTCCCCCTTTTATGTAAGGGTTGCAAATTGTAGTTCTTTTCACCTTATCCGGTTTATCATTCCAAATAAATTTAAAAAATAAGCTTTTAATCTCTTTAATTTTATCAGAGTTAGGGTTTGGTAGAGCTAAGATAAGATGATTAATTTTTGATATGGCTAAACTTTTTAAGATTGTTATTTTACCAATTGGTGTTAATATTCGTTTTGACCAATGGATAAGAAGTTGTTTTATATCATGTATTTTATCATCAAAGTTCACATCAATCATTTTATCTAAATCTACTGAAAACGAATACCAAGGACAGTAAATTCATTGTCCCAAGAAAGATTATATTCTTCACATAACTTAATATTACTATTTTTCCTTGAACCTATCCACACTGCCTTAGTTTTATCAACATTGATATTAAGGCCGGAGATTTCAGCATAGAATTTGAGTGTTTGAAGTGTGTTTACAAGTGATTTTTCTGAACCATCAAGCATGAGTGTTGTGTCATCGGCATATTGTGAAATTAAAAAGTTTGTATTGTCAATCTGTATTCCTTTTATATTAGGGTTATTTCTGATTAGAACAGCGAGGATCTCTGCACATAAAATGAATATATATATGGGGATAATGGGTCTCCTTGTCTACAACCTCTCTGTAAGTAGAACCACTCTGACAAGTGGCCATTGACTATTACACATGATTCTATATTTGTATAAAATACTTTGACCCATTTAATAAAGGATGGACCAAAGTTAAAAAATTTAAGAACAGCAAAAATAAAAGCCCAGGCGACCGAGTCAAATGCTTTCTCAAAGTCAATGAGTAGTAACATGCCTGGTTCATGGTTCTTTTCTAAATAAAACATTAGATCATACAATAATCGAGTATTTTCGCCAATGTATCGGCCTGACAAAAGTCCTGTCTGATCCTCATTAATAATAAATGGTAAAATATCTTTCATTCTTTTGGCTATACATCCAGATGCTAACTTGTAAGAAACATTTAAAAGTGAAATTGGGCGCCAATTTTTTAAAAACGATTTATCTTTGTTCCCCTTTGGTAAACATGTTATGACCCCTTGCTTTTGTGATATTGAAAGTTCTCCCTTAGTATATCCCTCATTTATAGCACGCAGTAAAAAATGTCCTACGTCTATCCAAAAGAATTTGTAAAATTCAACCGTATATCCGTCAAAGCCGGGACTTTTTTCATTTGACGTACTTTTTAAAAAAGCTAGCAGTTCCTCATAGGTAATGGGACCCTCAAGTAATGTTTTCTTAACTTCATTCAATTTTGATATATTTAAATTTGAAAAAGTATCATTTAAATTTATGTTTTTAATTTCCCTGATTGAATATAATTCTTTATAGAACCGTTTTGTTTCTTTAAGTATTGCATCTTGTGTTTTTAAAATTTGACCATTAGATGCCTGAAGTTGTAACATTGATTTTGATGTATAGTTCCTATTTTCTAAATTGCAAAAATATTTCGAGTTCTTTTCTCCTTCTTGCACCCATTTTGCCCGTGATCTTATTCTTATCCCTTCTAATTTTTTCTCTCTTATATCAATTAATTCTTTTTTTTTTGATTCTATTAAAGTATGGTTTTGTAAGATTTCTTTTTCTAGGTTTTCAATTTCATTATAAAGTATTGCTTCCCTTTGGTCTTGTTGTCGTTTGATGTAAGAGGAATGAGAAATAGTTATTCCACGAATTTCAAATAAAAGCACTTCTAAAAATAGTTGATCACTTATATTAAATTGTAACTCCGCATTTGGAACATTATTTATATTATTATTAAAAGTCTCTTTAATGTATTGTAATTTTACGCGGTTTATTGTATTCTTTATTTTATCAATATAGTTTATATCTTTTAAAAGTGAATTGTTGAATTTCCAATATGATTTTCCTTTTTCAAATTTTCCAAATTCAAGTATTAAGCGGATCAGAGAATGGTCAGTTCTATATCCTGGTTTTATATCTACAGTATCAATATCCATCATTAAACATGTTGAGATTAAAAAGTAGTCAAGTCTTGCTTTCTTTTGAGAGTTTTTTTTAAACCATGTGAATTTTTTTTCTTCTAAATGTTGATCGCGCCAACAATCTGTCAAATTACATTCAATCAATAAATCTTGAAGACTTTTTCGAGCATTTGGATTATTTATATTAATGTATTCAAAACAGTCTATATTAGGATCCAGAGCTACATTGAAGTCTCCAGCAATGATGGTTAAAGAATCAGTTGCTAGAATCTTCTGCTTTAAGTTATCATAGAAAATAGGATCATCTCTATTTGGGCCATAGATGTTTATAAGTTTAATTTTTTTTTTACATAAAGTTGTATCTAATATAATTTTATTTCCATTTTGGTCTGTTTCCACTGAATGTACTTTGAATTCAGAATTATTGTTAAAAAGAATAGCTACACCTCTAGATTGGCTAGAAAAATTGCTAAAAAAACATTCATTTCCCCACTGGGTACGTATAACAGGTATATCTGTATCAGTAAAATGAGTGTCTTGAAGAAAATAAATTGAATAATGTTTACTTTTGAGAAAATCAAATGTATCTTGTCGCTTATTTTTATCTCCAAGACCCTGTACATTCATAGATATAATTGAAATATTACTCGTCATTTAAGATATGCACTAAAAAAATAATATATGCAGAGACTCAAATTGTTCTTAACAAAAAATGTACTAATCATTGTTGTGGCAGTGTTGTTATGTAAGGTACCAGTAAAAAGGCCAAGCCTGTGTGCATGCAAGTTGCATTGTTCATCGTTAATGGAGGTATTGTATACATTTATATCTAAATTTCCATCCCCTCTCCAACAAGATAATACTAAAAATTTAAAATAACACAAAAACATCATCTGTACAAAAATTTAAGGCAACTCTTTGAAAGAGCGGTAACAAAAAACATACTTTCTCTTTAGGATACTTCATTGTTTTCAAGATCAATCCAATATTTTAACAGGAAGAACTGACATGATATATTTATATATATATAAACATATACAGACATATAATCTCATACACGCACAACTCTACACTCATATGTATCTGGTTGTTCATCAATAATTATCTCCATATTTATGTACATTTTAATTATCTCCCTTTATATACATATCAATTATCTCCCTTATACACACACACATATATATATACATATATACATATACACATACATACACATATACACATATATATATACATATATATATATATATATATATATATATATATATATACATACATATATATATATATACATATATACATATACATACATACACATACATACATACACACATACATGTACACGTACATACACATACACATATACATACATACACACCTACACATACATGTATATACATATACACATGTGTACACACATATACATACATACACTTGCACATATACATATATTTACTGGTCTTCCAAGATAAGTTAATAACAAAAGTTTTCAGCCTCTGAGGCCATATACACTCAGACCAATTTATTTTTAAAAACAAAGAAAAAAGGCTATGACATAGTGGTTACAACTGACAAAAGGCAATCTGGTAGGCTCACCAATGGTCAATATGCTCAGGTGAGTGAAAAACTATTATTATTACTATATAAATATTTATTAAATTACATCCTAGTTAATATGTCTTTCTTTCCTAGCTGTAGAACTGGTAGTTGCCTACTTTCAGCTTCTAAACTGCACCCCTAGTTTTGATATTATATCCAGAACCTAAATAAAAATGAGAAAAAAGTAGGCATATAACAGCTGTTCATTTTTAGTAAAATAATATATAATAACAACCTAGCAAGATATTGTGTAAACTTTTACAATATCTTCATATCTTTCTCATTTTAACACAGTATTTTTTTTATCAGTGGCTTAATCATATTAAATACAATATAAGTTAACCATCTATAATGTTTTAGTTACTTAACTATTTGACCATTTGAGGTCTGGCTATTGACAGGTTCTTTATAAAATATTCCAGTTAATTGAATAATACTGAACATAGAATAGCATTTCTTCTGCTTAAATTTGTTACCATCTTTAGTTGTTCCCTATACTCTCCCAGGCATATACAAACCATACAAGATGAGGTTAACCAAAATTTAATGCCAAAATATATAAACCTCTGACCCAAATCTCCCACATAAATCAGACAAAATTCTTCTTTGAAGAGAAGAATCATGTTGTATTTTTTCTTGTTTTATTAGGGGGTAAAACTACATGTATACCTCAGATCTATACTAGAAGCCTTGTCCGAAAGCGAAAAGACAAGGTGTTCTTTAAGATCTGCCTCACATTATTGTTACTTTCCTTCATCTTGTATGGTACTAAAACCAGGTTATATCCATATTTATCCTTGATTTACTTATCAAACATTATTTTATGCATGATACAAGTTCATTAGAAATTACATAAATATCAGTGTAGGAAAAATAATATTAGACACTTTAAATCACACTATACATGTCCATTGTTAAACAACTTTTTTAAATTGATATTCAGGCTTCATTATATATTTTATACACATATATATATCTTATGATATATTTATCACTAAGTTATAGTAATTATCAAACAAACATATGTTTATAACTATGGCTCATTTACCTGTTAAGGACACAATTAGAATGTATATTAGTGTTCGAAAAATTATATTAGACATTTTTATCCACAGGGGCTATTGTTAATCTTATATCTATATCACCATTTACAGCAAAGTATAGACTTCATTATTCTATACATAGCTATATAGAATTCATATAGACACCAGTCCCTGTGCTTTAACCCACAAACTTATGTCAGTCAATAAATAACTTCTTAATTGGTATACCAGTTACTTCTTGGGTACACATTCCACACATTCATTTACCTGTTAAGGACACAATTAGAATGTATATTAGTGTTCGAAAAATTATATTAGACATTTTTATCCACAGGGGCTATTGTTAATCTTATATCTATATCACCATTTACAGCAAAGTATAGACTTCATTATTCTATACATAGCTATATAGAATTCATATAGACACCAGTCCCTGTGCTTTAACCCACAAACTTATGTCAGTCAATAAATAACTTCTTAATTGGTATACCAGTTACTTCTTGGGTACACATTCCACACATTCATTTACCTGTTAAGGACACAATTAGAATGTATATTAGTGTTCGAAAAATTATATTAGACATTTTTATCCACAGGGGCTATTGTTAATCTTATATCTATATCACCATTTACAGCAAAGTATAGACTTCATTATTCTATACATAGCTATATAGAATTCATATAGACACCAGTCCCTGTGCTTTAACCCACAAACTTATGTCAGTCAATAAATAACTTCTTAATTGGTATACCAGTTACTTCTTGGGTACACATTCCACACATTCACCAGAGTAACCTTCACATAAGTGTCCTATAAAATAAATTAGAAGAAACAAATGATTTTAACAATATATCTATTTGATTAAAAGGGACCATCGCTTTGGAAAAATTGTAAACTTTTAATTTGCTTTTTATATTAATACAAATAAAACCTAAACATACAATAACATATTTATTCTTGACTTGGACACTTGTGATACATGAAATAAAATCTGGGGCCATCATAACTATACAACTTCAGCGTTAAAAAATATGATCATGAAACCTGCACTTCAACTTCACTATGGACTCATTTCAGGCCAGGAAGCACTTCCGTAGTGGTGTGACACCTATAAATTGTTTACCGATGTGGCGCATTTTCAGGACGTTACAAGAATCAGACATATCTCCGAACATGCCCAAGTTTTGAAAAAAAAAACCAGTAATTTTTTAATTGTATTTTTAAAATAATATATCCACAAATTAATTTAAAATATGTATACAAATTATTTTAACATATATATGATCACAGTAGTAAATGTTATAGAACATAACATTAAGTACGTTAGAAAATATATAAAGTAAGTTTTAAGACAGTTTTTTAAATATGCAAGTCGAAATGCATAATGATTGAGATTATTACACTTAAACATCAAAATTACTATTAAGCATACCACGTTTGCCTTTTCCCTGCAGCCGAAATTTGGCCGTGTCAGCCTGGTCGGGATTTGGTATCACCCGTGTATTTAGTACCCTGAGCGGTTGTGTTTATTTTTTTAAATAAATATGCTGTTTCACTCAAATTTTGCACCTTTACATCAATAAACAAGCCTATTTCGTACAAACTCAAACTTACACATTCATTAAATCTATTAACCACCTCTTTTATAAGACCTAACCATTGGATGCTTTTTAAAAGCAGCCAACTTGTTTCTCTACCTCATCTGAAAATGTTTAGACTAAATTCTCTATTATATATTAACATTTTTATTTTTAAGAAAAACCCTACGTTTGGTGCATGCGATTACCAGGTAAGATTTTGAACGCTCTCAGGGTTAGGGACCTTTTTGTCACCTGTTATCTATTTATTGTACTTATTAAGTATTTCGCATATTACGTCCCACATAAGAAAAAAATTCTAAAATGGTCTAATTTCCGTAGACATGCCTCTGTTGGTCCTAATATACAGGAGAAACATAGTGTTGACCAGATTATTTTATTTTCATAATTTCGATTGTTTGGTGACAACTTTTCATTTTTGACAATTATGCAATTATCTGTTGCAATGCAAGTTTAAACTATAATTATATATCTTTATCCGACAGTTGCCAAAATCATCCAAAACTTTTAAAAAGTTTTAATCTGTACAAAAACTATAACAATCTTAAGAATTTTCATAAAAATGCTCAACCAATTTAAACAACTCTATTTTTTTGTGGGCATGACTCTTGCTACCGTCACTTAAGGTATTGGTGTTAAGCGAAACCTATTAGTTGTGTTAATGCTGCTTTGTTGTTTGAATGTTTACTGTTGGTTATATCACCTTATCACGATTGATAAATAGCCTCCAAGGACGTTATTTGGCACTATTGTATGAGGACCGACGTATTGATCCCGCCAAACGCATCAATATATTCAACCGTGTGTGTGCAGCGCTAGTTTCAGACCTCTCTTTTGTATTTTTTACTTTAGGCGAATCAATTTATAACAAATAATATTTTAAGAACTTGGTCGTTGCACCATATCCTTCAGCATCACTTTGTGTGTCTTTTGTTTTTGTTTCGTTTATCAGTGCATTTCCATTCTTTAAGTAAAGCATTCAAATGTCTTTCCCAAGTTAGCAGTTATTTGTGTTAATTATAGTGTTATGTGGCGTCATGCAGCCGACAATCGAGTTGGTGATGGCACATTATATCAATTTTCGTTCATTCAACCGGGATTTGGTTTTGTTTCTGAACTGACCGTCCGACTGTCCGGAGACAATGAACCCTATATGTTGTTATAAATAAGTGCTGATTTTATTTTCTGTTAGGGTTGTTTCGTTTTCCAATGATTCATCTCCTGCAATGATATGATATAAATTAACATTATTGTACATTATCTTGTGTTATTGACACAGCTATTATGTGACAAGCACGCCGTACATTCGAATGACCCTTACGTATCATCAACCTACATCGTTCTTAAGTAAGCGAAATTTATTTATTTTGCTTTCAGATTAAGAAACATAACCTAATGTATAGATTAAAAAAAATGTTGTGGTTCTTGGTATATCTGATCTAGAGTAATGTTATGGGTGTAATATGTATAATGTGTAATACTATATTCATATTTTCATGTATTTAAGTAGGCTATAAACATGTTTTATGTTAAATGGCTGAATAAAGATATTTGTATTTGTACATATGTGTCCATTAATAGACGTATCATTCAAAAGACAGAACCACCACAACAACTTGTACATAATCAGTATATAATTCGTTCCATTGGTGCAAGAAGGAACCAAGTGCCTTCTTATTTTATATACACTTGGTATCTTATTGCACCAATGGGACAATATGTGTATACTTCACTCCAGAGTCCTCCGTGACAGATTGGTATAAGACGCCGTCTCAAGATCGCTTATCTCTCACCGCTAAGGTCGTAGGTTTGAGTTCCGCTCGTTCCAAAACTAAATGAAACAATGTTTGCCAGCTACTTGCGGAAGGACGGTGGTTCTACTGAGATTCATTCTGACGTCTTCCTTCACCAATAAAACTGGATATGATACATGTAACCTAAAAGGTGTTGAAAATGGCGTTAAATCCTTCCAAAAAAGTTGTATGTCACTTGAAATTGAATCAAACAACAATCGTATTTATAATAACTTACTTTTGTAGGAGAAAATGGGAACAGGAATCACCTGACCTAAACAGCCTCACCTCGACACATATTTACGAGACATATATAGAAAGAAAACAACATTTACACGGATAAAGTCTGTTGCAGATAGTATGTATACCATAATAAAATCAGAGCAAAGCATTAAATGCAATTATCACCATCTGAGACGACGAATTATTCCAACCAATCAAACACTTTATCAGAAACATGTTATCAATTTACTTTATAAAACGTGTCAAGAATACCTTCTTCACTTAATGGGATAGATTATTTGTGTTCCAATATTACCTGTTTTTTTTACGTTATAATGACGTAATGATATATGTTATGGTGATCTGACAGTAGACGATAATGTATTTTTCTTTGCAATTATTGTTTATCAGGTGTGACCAGTGTCGTGATCTAATTTTAAAATGATTGATGTTCTTTTAATTATCCACTTGACAGAGATAACCGACTTTATCAGGGCATAAAAACCACCCAACTGATAGTTATGTTTAACTTAATGTTGGATAATTATTATCAATTATTGACTTATAATTCATTTACTATCACAATGCGGGTGGTTATCCTGAAATAACGAGATTATTCTCAGAACTAATAATTATATATATATTGTCGTCAGGAACATCAAAATGAAACTAAGATCAAATGATAATACAATTTCTGTTTTTTCCCTCGCTGCTACTAACAATTTGAAAGCGTTTGTTATGCAAATTATGTAATTACACGAGTTTCTATGAATGTATTTTAGTTTTATACTTTTAATATATAAATAGAAAATGTACTGTATGTTCTGTGTTAGAGGATGAATTTCATTTAATGTTAACTTTTAATATCAAATGTATAACGATATAAGAAAAACAAAATATACTGAATGGAACAGCTAACCCGCCACCTGGTATTTTATGTACCTGACATTTTATGTATTTTCTGAAAAAGTATTATTAAAGTAATTGCCTTGAAATTTGGACTTGAATAATAAAAGAACATTTAGGTTATGGAAAAGCAATACATACTTGTCAGCTAATGTCGCATGAAAATTACTAATGTTACGAAATATTTTGACGAAGATATTGGAAATACAAAAGTGGCGGGTAAGCTGTTCCGCTCAGCATACATTAAACCATTATTTTATAATACATGTTGTCATGTCTAAATCAGTTTAGTAAGTCTAAAAACTGACGAGATAATCAAAATCTTGCATTGTATATATTTAAATCTATTGAGTTAACGAAAAACACAATTCTTAAAAAGTAATATTTGGCAAATCTGCATTTTTGATTTTACAAGCAAATCTTTAATATTTAAAACAAATGTGTAGCTATCAATTGCTTACTCGAGATATTTCTTCTCTCCTGTCCTTATTGGTAAATTTAAGTCAAATCAAATTTTATCAAACCATTCTCATTGTTTAAATAATGCTTTTTTTTGTAAGAAAATTTAGCATACTGATTTCTGTCACTGAGTTCTTTAAAAAGTCCATATATAGTTATATATGTCATATGTCATAATGACTTATAAAATAATTACCCTAGGTTATACGGTTTAGTGCGGGATGCCCATGACCTGCAAGAACTATTACGAGGAAATATAATCTCCCTCTATAAACGGTATAAATTTTATTTTTGTCAGACACTTCTTTGTTAACCAGACCAAAAACGTAATATCTTAAAAGAAAAGACGATTGTCACAACCATGACAGAAACGAAGCTATTAATCAGCAGATAAGCAGACATTCTGGAAGGTCCGGTAGACGACTTGATAATTTATTACCGCCTCCATATAACGACAATGATAATGGTGTATTTAATGGGTTAAAACTTATCTTAAATTAAGCTTTGCGAGATCTGTCCATTTATTCTTGGTGTTTGGTTTTTGCTCATGAACTAGGTTTGAGAACATTCACTACAATTAATAATGACAACGCTTTGAGAACTGATAAACAACACATTGATGAAATTGATATCTGAAATAGAGAATTGAATTGAAATGAGGACATTTATTTTAAATGCCAAACTTAATCGAAATGCACGATAACACTGTATGTGAAACACTAATATATGTTATGATAAAGTACAGGATATCTGAAAAGAAAGGTAACATATTCATGTCTTCATAACTTAATAACTTTGCTTAACTAACTTGAAAGCTACCAAGAAACTTACACATGAAAAGGACGATGATCTTTGGTTGGTAGCAAATTTAAATGAATTCGTCCATATTAAATATGATATTTACAATGTTTTTGAACAAAATACCTAAATCTGTCATTGGTGTCATTTTAGCAATAATTGACGACGTTTTCCAAGTAACGACCTTTCATTAATTTACCTTATCTTACTCGGTCTACGGAATTGTTAAAAACGTTACCACATAGTTCTTGTTTGTTTTTAATTCTCGTTATTTTTAACAACACATTTGTATCTGCTGGTTTAGGTTTGTATACAGCCCATTTCAGGTAGCCATGAATGAAGTAGTTTAACGGATTTATATGGTATGATTTGGTATGTAAGAGTTCCACACTCTTTAACGTCGGGTATCGTCGGGTATCTTCGGGATATTTCGTTATCACCATATCGTCAAATATATTATGCAGCATATCCAATACAACATGAGATGTGTGTGCAATAACAAAATCTTGCATCAACTACACATTCTTGAATATTTTATGATTACTTCTGAATCAAAGGAATAAATTTGTTTCTCAAAAGAGACATATATCGTTGAGAGTTAACTGTATTGTTAAACAGATATAAACCAATCACTCCATGTGAAGACATCCACATGTCTCAATTTGCAATGGTCTCTGTATGAAACAGGGTGATTACTCGTTGACGCAGAACCTTGTATCATGTTAACAAAAATGACCAGTCAAAGGGAAGTATGACTCGTCACTAAACCAAACACAGCAAAACGTGTCGCCGTAATAATCGGCAACTTCAGTGGTACAGCGGCAACATTAAAGTCTTTGATTCTGGTCAGTGATTATTAATTTCTGCAATATCTGAATTTAACTTGGAAACAGCTTTTGATCCTTCTTCACTATATCATAAATAGAAGATTTGGGGATACCCGTCTCCAAAGATGTTCGTCTCGTTGAAATTGTTGGACTATCATAAAACAATTCCCCAAATACTCACATTTTCCTTGCTTTTAGTCGACCCGATTTTGGAGCATTATCAACCCATTCACAAATTTGAATTCATTCTCGTAAATATACTTCTTGCTCATCATTCTATTCTTAATATTACATTTAAGCTTCCTTTTTGCATATGCAACACACTAATTTAAAAGTTTTAATTTTGTAGTGTTTTTCACAACGAAAATACGCTTATCCGACGTCAGTCGCGTCATTTTGAAAGTAACATTTGAGTGACGTCATTAAGTTGCAACGTTATTTATTACTTTAAGCGCTTCTTCGTACAGGCAACTTGAATGTTATTTAATTTGATGCAAGTTTCATTTAAATAGTACATGATTTCACAAAGTTATGAAGAAATCAATGAGTTATCTTTCTTTTCGGACACCTTGTATAGGTAACAATACCTAATGTTAATTTATTTTGTACTTATCTGGGCGAATAAAACCTGACATAAGGAATATGGACTAACATATTTGACATATAATTATAACAAAATAGTAATCATGTAAGAGAAAAGTAAATCGAAAGAAATCTCAACCATTGAAAGATCGGTGGTGGATATGAGTGGTGGTTAGCTAGGTGTGGTAGCTAGGTTCCTCCTCAACACGTTTAAACAAATATGTCTTCTGTATGAGCACATGACTGAATGGTTCTGCACATGTGACAATCAGCTGCTCATTTAATGGTTGATCTAAGGAATGCTAACAATAAACAAACAAGCCAGGTTAAAGCTACACAATCTAAGTAAATGTGAAATCAGTGTATTTATAATAACTTTAATGTATATATCGCTTGTCATGAGGTTCAACTAAAATATGCTAATATAAACGTTTTCTAAATCCGATACAAGTCATATGTAATGACACAGTGCAAGAAAGTACGCTGCTAGTTAATCAAACTGATAATTTCAAATACCGAATGTTGTTTTAAATTGAAACAAATAATCATTAAAATTCATATTTATTCTAAAACCAAGACAGATTCACGTTTAACCGTTATGTGAAACGTTAAAACATAATCGAAGAACATACAAATATATATTGTTTCACAAAAAAAATGGATAAAATAGTGCTTAAAATAATAGAAGCTACATCTGAAAACACATGTGACTAATATGTTGGAAATCCTATATATCAATTCTCCTGGTGATGATACTGTAATGTAATGATTTCAACATTGATATCATCTTAATAAGTTACCCTCATTAATCATTCTGAAACATCTGAGAAGCCAATTACTGTAATTTTAATACTCTTTGTGATATATCAGTTTGATATCATCAAACAGTATTTCATTTAGATTCTGGTAACGACTTTTTACTATTTATGTAAACAGTTATTCATTGAGAAAATATGTGTGATTTCTTTTATTTGTACTCATCTATTCATTTATCAGATTGCCTGCCATTATAAATCCTGAAATTGAGAAGAAAATAAATGAAAACCAAACAAAACATTATTAAAACATATTGCTATTACCGTAACAACATAAAAATACTCCTCATTCAACCCCAATTTAAACACATTATTTGAGTTTATATTTATTTTAATACATACATTTACATTTCGGTGTTGTATACCAATACGGAAACTTTTATTTGAACATGCATGCTTTAAAAAAAATAGCACGTGATACGTATGTTTATAGCAATAAAATACAAAACAACTCATCATTTTTGTGCTTATCAGTTGTGTTAAGTATACCAAAAGCAATCAAAAAGTTCTCAGAACAATAGTTTGACACTATCAGGTTTAACAGCATCACAGTGTTTTAATTAATGCATTGAATAGTTATCTTAAATGAAACATTTATTCTAAGTAACAGGGTCATGTATTTCTTGCTTGGAAATTCATTCGGTAGTTTCGTCTTCTTTTAATAAATGAATAGTAGAAGTCATTTCTGTTGAAGATTGACAAACCGGCTATGTGTCATAGGATGAAAACCAAATAGACCTTAAAACCGATCTTGTAAGTAAATAGCAAATACAACTTCATATATTAAGCGTGCTATGAAATGTTTCATCTAAGACGTGCAATAAGTGGAAGAAAATACCGTTACATAAGCAAAACATGAAAAATGACCACAACTTGTGAAATATTAAAATGTATAAATAAGTGTCGTCAAGCAGTAAATAATGATTGGGAAGAAGCTATCAGGGAGACAAAACCGAAGGAACAAATTGTACATTGGATATGACGAGGAAGTGGGGAGGAGGTGGTAAAGTTAACAAATCCAAAAATAATCGTGATAAAAAACCTCCACAAACTATAAACTTAACTTGTTGGTGTACACAAAGGGAATGAAAACAAAAGACGGGTCAAGAGTATACACGCGTGAAAGGTCGACGATAAAAAATATCATTAATCCTATCAGTGCACTGACTGGCTAAGGAGTGGCTATCACGCCAGTTACATGTGTGTGTTTATCGCAGAGTGGTCAGTATGCCCCGAGGTCGTTATAGATTAGATTGAACACGCATGTACACATGTTGTCTACGCGACTCCTTATGCAGTCTGCTGTACAGCTTCCCACATCTTACATTAAAGGTACATGATCACAAATAAATAGTTACAAATTAAAATACAAAGAAAATTGTCAAATAAAATTAGATCAGAAATGATCACAAAAACACAACATAAATTACTGTTTGATGACTGACATTTTGAAAAACGGTTCTCTGGTTTCAATCACGTATTCAGTTATATAAAACCTGCCCCAGATCCATCTTGCGGCTTTTATATGGCAGTTGGTGTTTTAATGCACAGACACTTGAATCTGCAATTCATTTTTATGTAACATTTATCGGTAATAACCTTAATTTGAAACATATAATATGATAAAAATTACTTGACGAAATGATTATCTTAATCAAGTCATGCAAACGTTACATAATAAACATTTTTAGATATCATGACATTTTTCGAAATTCAGTTTAGAATCAAATAAGTTCATCTATGTTTTCTTATGATTATTTACTTACTGACAACAGATAGAATGTAATGACCATCAATTTCCTATATTTTTCACCAACATTGCTCATTCTAGCATACTCTTATCCATGACTTCCCTTCCATCATTTACATTTTTTACTTCAGCGAATTTGATATATAAACATTCTCACCTGCCAAAAGCAAACAAACTCTAGAAATCGGCAACATCTTTCAGTTGGATGGAAAACATACTTTACCTCAACTTGTTTACACGTATACACTCTCTGAAATAAGAAATAATGGCACTGTTGAATAAAATCTTACCTTAGATACGGCATCGACATAAATTTATTTATAAATAACGAACTGTTACGCATTGTATACAGTATTACAATGTTTGAAAAATAACAGAACTTTAATAACAATTATAATATATATATATATAGTCGTACATATTATATTTCATGTTTTCACGAAATATTCGAAATACGAAGTTATTTTAGAGTGCCTAATACGCTGATTAATTCATTTTTGAGATTGAGAGAATATCCATATCAGCAACTATTCATATTGAAAGTTTTTACTTGATAAACAAATCAATCGAATGACATAAAACAAATGTTTAATTGTTTGTGTCACGCTTAAATAATAGAGTGATTACGTCACGTCTCGTTTACAATTAACATCTTTGAAATGCGTCAAGACTATTCCTGCAGTAGAGTTATAAGAGCTGTGTAAACAGATTGGCAAAATTTCTTTATGAAACAAAAAAAAAATTGAAACAGGAAGGGTTTCCGTGGTTTGTATAAAAGCGGTGATACTGTATATAAAAATTGTGTCTTCTTATTAAAAACTGTAATTTTCTGTTGTAATACTCATTTTGTGGTTTAAATAGCAGTATTGACGTATATGGTACACTTTGCAACATTATAATGTTTTAATAATGAATTTAGAAAACAAAATATTGATTTGACATTGGAGTATAAATGCTATAACACGTCACACGGCAATGTAGGGTAGTCACAAGATCTACACTAATATATCACTGGTTACTTTAATTAACTTTGCACATCTAAATAAAAAATTATGAAGTTAAAAACTAATTTTCTAAAACAACATATCCTCAGTTGATATCACATATTGATGTATTTCAAAACATTTGTCCTTCCTTGAAAACATCAATATGGTATACCGGTGTTATACCGGTGTTTGATATCTTACTAGTTTGATTTCAAATGGCCTTTAATCCTTTACTCCATAGATATGCGTTCTCCCGCACCAAATCACAGAAGGCCTTTGAAAACAGTGCAGGAAGAGTTCAGATCTGGACACTTCCTGCACTGTTTTCCACTCTGTCAGTTAATATAAACATAATTCACCCAATAATTCAAAAGCCGTCTATTTTAGTTGTCATAAGGCGTCTATATTAGAGGTGTCCAAAGGTGTCTATATGAAGTAAAGGGTTAAGGTAACCGTTACGCTAAATCACCTTCTTAAGGTCATTGTCATTTTTTTTATCTTTACTGGTTTAACTTATCAAGAGAGTCACAAAGCGATCTTTGTAACTTTTTTTCCTACTGGTAACTGTTGCTTCCATTCTGTCGTCACATTTTCCGCGTACTTGCGTGTAGATCAGGTGGAATGGCGAGTATTCTCTGAATCATTTTAAGACTACCGGTAAATGTTTGAGCTTTTATATCTTACACATAATGCTGTCTCATGTATAGGAAGAATGCGGGTTATTTTTGTCATTGACACCACCTTGTCTAAGATAGAGGTAGCAGTGGTATTGAGTGCACCAGTAAACTTCTCATTCAGTGTTCATGTACCGGTGACAATAATATGAAAAACATAAAAATCATCTGTGTTTGTCATAGTGTAAAGACAGTACCTTTAATGTTAAGTTCTTTTTATGCACCTTTTTTCTATTTGAAACAATCTAAATTATATTAAATTCAAATGCACAAATATCTAGATCAATAATTTGATATTTACTGTCTGACGTTACGTAGTTATCCTCTGTTATAATTTTTATTTACAATTATAGCAATTGAACGCTGAATGTTTATATTTGGGATTGCTGATAATGTTATTATATGATTGCGTGTTGAAGAACATATTTTTACCCAACCAATCAACTGTTCTAAATACAACTTACGTTCCAACAGATAACAGTTTGATTTATATGACATCTCGTCTGCTGCATCCTCATCACGTGTAAGCAACGGTGTCGAAACGTTTACTGATTGATTATATAAGTGTCGGCTTTTACCCTTGAGGACGGCTCTTGTACCATCTTAACACTGCTGTTACCCTTGGTGATCTAACAATACAATTACAACGAGAGAAATGTTATCTTTTTTGTAGAGTAAATTGCTGTATCAGTACATTGTTATTATTATTTTTTATCATTCAATAGTGTTGTGTTCTATATATTGACGTTATATATGTAAAAGGTCTTTCTGGAATATGCATGACGTACGCTGGCTCCTTTAGTAACTAACTTTCCCCTGATGGAGACTTTTGGAAACGACATATTGGTTTAATCTAGTTTAAAAATCACGCTCGAAGTCTTCCTTGAATGAACCAGTACTAAGCATATGTGGTAAAAAATGTGTCTTGCACAAGGACATCAAACATAGCCGTGGGAGAAGATAGGGCCCACGACTCTCCTATTCTAAGTTGTTTGATGGTCTATCACTTGACCACGCACTCCACGACTGTTTTAAAACATACATTATCATATAAGCCAAATGTGTATATTATACACACATGTACCATTTACAATTGGAATGCCAGAATGCGATCATTCATGCGATACATATAACAGCAGTTTTGGTTATTTTCCTTAGTGAAGATGTTAAGCAAAGACATTATATTAACACATATTTTTCTCTTCTTAAATTATTATACCGGCTCGCAAAAACAATTTTCTAAATTATTTACCCTCCATTATGTAGCGAGTTTGTTTATACTGGTTCACACTAACTCAAAGTGTACACTAATTCAAAGTCTACCATAACTCGAAGTCTACCCTAACACGAAGTTTACCCTAACTCAGAGTTTACCATAACTCGAATATTACCCTAAATCGAAGTTTGCCTTAACTTGAAATTTACCCTAACTCGAAGTTATCCCTAATTCAAAGTTCACCCTAACTCGTAGTTTACTCTAACTCGGAGAAAGCTAAACGCTGATACGAACCGCTCTTTAATCCGCATTATGCTTACACATTATGTGATACACATATATTTTGGAATACCGTATAATAATATTCATATTAAAATGTACATTATTTATTTGACTGTATTGAATAAAGTCCTCTTACATGTTAAGGTCACATGAAAACATAAACAATAATCACATCTGGAAATAGCTTTGCATACACCAAGTGCATAACGAATACAAATCATCTTGCATAAGCGTCTAAAGAACATGTAATTACCATAATTTGAAATTTATAAGTTACTTTAAAATGTATTTTGTTACCTTGAATTTTCAGTTTTTATTTTGTTTTCAATGAATTAAGGAAAACATTTTAGCACAACAGTTGTTTTTGATTTCAACATAAATACTTAACATGCAGGAACTTGTTTATATTTAAACTTCCAGTAGCACTTTTGGAATGTACCTTCGGTATCGCTTCTATTCTGATCATATGCCATGGAGTGAAAGAATATTTGAGCAAAGTATTATTTCGGGCTGTATTTAATATGACTGCTAAGAAAAATGTAGTATTATAATATTTATATACACTTGTATAAACTGTTATTGTAATGCTATATTGTAACTGAAGTGTAATATGAATTATGAATAATACTTGAATATTCACATTACACATTACGTTCTTAAGTAGGATATTCATTCGGTTACTATATTTAGTCAATAAATAGAGCAAAAGTATACCACTTTAAATAATCTTATCTATAAATTTGTTTGGCAAATTATTTTTAAAATAGATTTTCTCTTGCCATATTAAACAAAACATTTGGACTTATTTATTTTGGACTAATTTGTTAAAGTATCTATTCGATGCGCTTTTAACATAACCATTTGATCCCGAGAAGCTATAAAACCACTGCTATTGGTTTACAAAAAGCTCATTAATTCCTGGTAATTGGCCAAGTGAATTACATTTTCGAAATCTATATTAAACGAACTAGGTCGATCCATAGTTCGGTCAATTCGCTAATAAGACCATGTTACTATCTGCACAGCTGCTATAATCGTAGTGATTTTTCCAGAATCACGCGAAATTCCGAACGAGCCAGATTCTCTTACATACGTTTTTTTATATTAAATACTTAACATGTACAAATTTCATAGTCATAGTTCTCAGTACGATACACTTCACTTTCAACGTGATGAATATTCTTTCCTTAATAAATGCAATTTTAATTCTAATAAGAACGCTGTGCATTTAAGCATAAATATTTTATTTAGTGGTGTAAAGCAATAGAGTGTTTTTTCTTCAACACTTTTTCTATTTTTGTCAATGATCTTGAATTTGAAATAAAATCCTGAAAACGGAGTCAATTAAAACCTTGATATATCTGTCAGTATATTACTTTTTGCTGATAATATAGTTTTAATAGCCCCCAATGAAGAGCATCTACATGTATTTGTAGGACTTATAATAAATCTATTCATTCACATGCCTTCAGATTAAGACTAATAAAAAACCCGTGTTTGGAAGTGATATAGAAGCGATATAGAAGCTCTCTACTCAATTAGAGCACAACAGAACAATTTATTTCATTTTTGTTCAAACGCATTTATTATTTTTTTAGTAAAACAAAAAGAATATAGATATGACGTAATAGGATGTATTGCAGATTGCAGAGAAATAATGAAAAGACATATAAAATAAAGGCAATCAACATTTTATCTATTCAATATAAAAGTCAGAAATCATTTTACTACACTTGTCTTAAAACAATATTTTATTTTAAATAACACTTATATATAACTATATATCAAGTGGATATACAGAGGTTAAGCAGATCCAATTGTTTCGGAAGTATAGTGTTAGTGTCTGTTAAGATTAACATTAACATGGAGCCATATTGTACATGTATCAAATTGTCAAGTGCAGTCCGTAATAAAAAGGCTCTGCAAAAATATTTTGTTAAAATAAAACCTCACGGACGCAGACATAGTATAAACTGATGGAACAATTGACTTCTATTTCAATGCCATTTGTCTTTTTTTCATTATATTGTCTAAATTCGCAATATTATTTCTCCATCATTTAAATATACCTTTGATTTGATTCGTCTGGTTTACAAAGCTGGATTTCTTCATTATTCATACAGTCCATTTCCATCTTAAAATGAAAGATTAAAATATTGACTAAATTGTCATATATTGTACTACGTTATCAAATGTAACATGTTTTGTACTAAATATACATTTAACACACATTTAAATGAACCAATTAGTTCTTGATAATGCAAATATTTATATTTAATAATACAAACATTTCAGTTCCATTGTCTTTTTGTGAAACAGGCGCCATTGGTTCAATTTACTTGGCGTAGAGCACTGACTCATCTAAATAACTAATCTAATAATAACATCTAAGTCCCTGTCTAAATTGTTATAAACAGTATATATTAAGCTATAAAATTGAACATTTATTTCATAATCAATTTCTATTACAATACATTTTGAAATGAACCAATGTGTTCTTGATAATGCCATTACTTATATCAAACTATACTAACATATCAGTTTCACTGTATTCTTGTGGAGTAGGCGCCGAATATTCCATTTAAATTGATTCTGTGATGTAGAACACTAGACCACCTGAGTAACTTCGGCATACTCCCTGTCCATATTCGTTTTTTTTCATTGGGTGCAACCAATGTAGTAAATATTTGTGAAATGTCAGTTATCAGTTATTGGGATATATGTCATTAAAAAGGCCATAAATATTTTAAACAATATCGTTCAAATGTTTATACAATTATGTTCATATGGAGTTATATGGTGACTGAAATGAATTTCTCTCCTTGTTAGAAATACAAAATATAGTATTTGTTGTTACATATGTTATGTTTCTGTACCATTTTTCATATATAACGTAATTGTTTTTAAGGTTGTTTTTATTTTAAACAGTCATATAACAATAATTCATAACAAAATAAGCAGAAATGTAAAGATGAAAACTTACATTAAATATGTTGTCATTCATCTCTCTTAATTTTGCTTTCCATTCATTGCATTGTTTACTAACAAAGGTTCTTAAGAAGTTTATGGGAATCAAAGAGAGAATCTGATCTGCTATCTGGTGTTAAAAATGGAACACAACAAGCTTATTAAGGAAGCTTCGAAAAAGAATTCCATTTAAATACGAAATCGGAGCGCGTTTGTTTACTTGTTACTTGGTTTCTCAAGAATATCACACTTGGCATTTTTCATCAAAAAGGTTTTAATTTATAGCAATCTCTGAAGTAGGTAAAATACTTCACAAAATTATTTGGTCTCCGGGCAATTTGTAAATATATCATAAATGCATACACTTGAATTTTATATCCTTATCCATTTTTTCATCCGCATTATTAACTTAACGCCTGTGTAACATAAAATAATCGAATAATTCATGACTTTGACATCGCAATGTTTACTTTCATTTAAGTAAACATTACAATCTCCATGTCAACCCAATACAATAATATCGATAATCACGTTTCTACATTCTTACGCTACGGAATACTATGTGATAAATATCGTTATGCTAACACATGCTTTTAAATATTAAATTTTCATATGCATTTAACAAAACGTCTTATTTTCAAAATATGTATTACTAATAATTGCCATTAGATGTGATACTTTGTATATAAATATTCTGCCAATCAGCTCGTAGTGCTATGAGCCCCTCGCCTCGATCTGATAATGGAATGTCTGGCATGCACATAATTTTAGAGAGACCTAATAATAGGTGCGTAAGATTTTGATCGATGTACTTGGCATTATTTAAGTTTAACTACCTGATTATTTGCCTGCTCATAATGTCAATAACACTCACTCTATGACTAACATATTTATCACATGTAATCAACAAACAATCAGACGCTGTCGAATTAAAGAACCTCTTGATATGCAAAGGAAATAAACAAAATTGACACAAAAAACATCAAACGGTTGCTGATACAAACACTTTAAAAGCCAAGAAGTTGAGAAACCCCGTTTGACAATAATGTAGTTGTTGTTGCATACGCAAATAAGAGAAGGTTTTACTTAATTTGTTATTGCAGTCGCGCTGTAGTTTAAATATTTTAAGCATTACCAGATTACGTTAATTGGAATTCAGTCACATAGCTGTACGATCTAACCAAACGAATAGGCAGTGAAATGTACACCCGGTGTTATGGGGTCCTTCGTATCTGGTGACGCAAATGAGACAGAATAACAATATTTCAAACATGAAAGTAATCCAAATTAATTCGATTAATTTTACCATAAAACATACTTGAATGACAAACCAGCTCATAGTTGTTGTAACAAAGTAAATGCGAGACGTGCATAATAACCGTTAATCTACACGCAATTCATTATAAACGTATTATCATTAACTTACGCAGTAGTTCAACACTCACGTAGATTAACATAACCATTCGTTAAAGCGTATTTCTGTTTCACATTTAACAATTATTTTCTAGGAGATGAACCAAAATTTATCAATAGTTTAAATGTGAGATTAAGGTTCGGACTCAATTCCCCCCCCCCCCCCCAAAAAAAAACAAATAAAATAAAAAAAAACAACAACTATTAAAAAAGCAAGTAAATATATTTATTTGCAGAAACAAACAGTTTGTATCATTACTTAACAGAGAATATTACAGGATCACATTTATTACTCATATAAATTGTATGTTTACAGAGTTAACAAAATATATGATTTTGTGTCTGAATTTATTCTCAGACCCAAATTATTGATGAATTAAAGCCCTGGATGGTTTAACATATACTTTTCATATCCATTAATCTTACTTAAGCATTTATATATGTTTAATTTGCTTAAAAGTTGAACTATTTAAAAAAAAAATTTTTTGAAATCATCAGTGTTAGATTAAAATGTAATACTTAAGTTCATTTCATCAAATGTTAATGTTTCTTTAACTGATTAACTGCAATGTCAACATCATCTAGAAAAAGTCGTGTACGGTTTAACACGTGAGTTAGATACCATTAAGAAAATAACAATTTCAAGGTTTTGTTACAGTGATGACTATCATGTGACCCATGCTTCTGTAACAAAAAAGACATAAAGCAAGATTTGTTGAGGCAACATAGACGCACCTCTTATACAACGTACGTTTGAACAAAAAATTAATTCATCGCATGCTTCGTATCATGGATTTCAATATCTGAAACGACGTCTGTTTTGAACCAGTCAGACACTTTATCAGAAACACGTTATATTTCTTAGTAAGAAAAAGATGCCGAAATCCTGATGAGATAACTTATTTGTGTAGCAGTACCATCTGATTGATTACATTATGAGGTCGTAATGGTATGTGCCACTGTCGAGATAGCAGACGATAATGTGCTTGTTTAATTATCATTTATCAAAGGCGACTAATTATCCTAATGTAAACATTATTGATGTTTTGTTGATTATTCACTTGACAGAAAAAGCTTGCTTTATCAGGACACACATACAGCGGAAAAAGCTTTGACATATTTTATTATTTATATATTATTTATTTACTCAAACAGTCGTAATAGCCTTGCGGAGCCCGAGATCCATTGATCGAACATCAGACCTATCATTGTATGCTCATAGATTCCATCCTCTGCTACGGCTCTACGGGGTGTCCGTTTTTTTCGCACGTGATTTAAGTATTCAGGTAGTATTCGAACGTGATTTTTTTAAATTGTATTTACTTGTTTCAAAATCAAAGTAAAATAAATAAGTTTAAACTAAATAGCCTTCTTCCTCCACAGAGTCAACATTTTCAAGATGGATGTATTAACCAAATATTTTTATTCGTTGCAATTCACAATATATCTTAACGTTTAACACATAAGAAATTTATTTTTATTTTCCTATTTATTATTTTGATATATATAAAAAAACATGGTTTTTAAATCTAACAAACCTTACGTAAGAAGATCTCCCGTATACGCCATGATAAACAGTAATATTCGGTTTCAATGTTGTTGTGTGTGTCATCAATGTTACTAATGCATCCTCTGGAAGCATTTGTTTAATTAACATCTCATATTCTTTTTTCTGAAAACCAATTTTTCAACCCATCTCCTTTAAAACAATCCGGGTGATATAAACACTTCGATTTACCTATAGTTAGAATGTTTTCCATGAAGATATTAAATGATATGTATTTGCATCTAAATGGTGACATTGATATACTATTATGAAGCAAACATAAGACACAATTATCTAATTGATTAATATGTTTTTATTAAATCTGTAGAACTAACGGGCATGCTACTATCCTATTCAATGCTTGTACTCCATTAAATGTCTTCGGTTTAAGTGTTTTCTAAAGAATATTTGAAATTCGATATTTGTTTAATTAAAATATAGCTTTTATTGTTGAACCTTATAATTAAAAAGCGAAAATAACTATTGTATTCACCACATACGCCATTTGTTTTAATGAAATACTATTTACATATATAATGTTACATTTTGCAAACTAAAAATAAGTTGTAATCAAAGGACAATGTATTGGTGTATACAAGCGTGTTATGTTTCAAGGTTATTAAAAGACTATTTTTTTTTTTTATAAATATTTTTTAAAATCATTTCAATTAATTTGTAGTATCACACATAATACTGTTCTCTGATTAATATCTTTAAATCGTCTTAACACAACCATTTCCTCCTTTTGTGAAAATCTGCACCAATACAAGAATATGATTAGCATTGCTGTATTATCTTGATGTAGTATGTTGATGCATTCATATAATCAGCTTCCTCGTGCGTGTATCACCTATTCTATTTTATATTTCATAATTGTATTGGCGATATTAGCTTCTCCTGACATACACTAAATAGCAGGATATCAGCTGTAACAAAGTTATAAATTCTAGCAAAATTCGAAACAGAAAATAGTCATGATAAATACTTTTACCTGCAGATTTGTTCTTATAATGAGTCAATCACCTATGATGTTTTACAACTTATAATGATATTAACGATAATAACTATTTATTAAGTATTCTGAGTAGCGATGCTATGATAAGATAATTAACAGTTAATTCATTTTGATGCTTCTTTTTATTTTGATAAAACTTTAGTTATAATACCAGTATTATAGATGAAACGCAATGATTAGCTAACCCGATCCCTAGACATCATCTTAATACTGAAATAATAACATACTGATTGTAGTATATGTCTACAGGATGAATGTAATTTGCACATTATCATTCAGAGTACTTTATTCCTTAGTTTTCAGTTCAGAGTAAATTCCCAATAAGCTGATATAGAACATTGAGGATATAAACAAAGATTGGTACGTTGCTAATTTTCTAACCATTATGCTCATTTATAACAATAAATCCAATCTCATTTTCGTATAGTTTTATATTTTTGGTAGTTTTATCAAACAATACACAATGGTCTCTCAGTACACATAGAATATAACAAATTTAAATAAACATCAAACATTTAGTGGCATCAATAAAACAAGGCAGGCAAATATAATAGTTCCAACATTACAAATATTGTAAATGATATAGATAAATTAAGTAATATTATCAATATGTTCATTTTACAGTACTTACTCAATATCATACAATTCAAACTTTCACAAATTATTGTAAAAAAGTAATTGTATCCATTGCTGTTCTTTACGATAGCAAATGATATTTCATATAATAAAACTAGTATGATAAACATTGTTTTTATTCTGTTTTAAAGACGGGATGTGTAATGCGAAATGATTAGTCTCATTTCGTCTTTTGAATCTTTAAAAATAAACATGGAAAGGTTTCTAATAATTTTACTATTATAGTTTTGTAGCTAACCATTCTATGAATTTTGGAATATTTGATCTTTTCCAATAATATTTTATATGCAATTCTCTGAGAACATGATAAAGTGGACATTTTAATAAAAAATAAAATACGTCTTCTAATGAGTTGCAAATTTGACATTTTCGTTTTCACTGGATACCGCCATCTTTAACGATTTATTTTTCGATGAAAATTCTATTCTTCCATTATAATCAATTTCTTTTGTTTTTAACGATTTTACTGCAGTGTGACATTGTGTACCTTGTATAAACGCAGACCACACTGTTGTAGGTAGATGAAACGCAATGCTTAACTAATCCGATCTCCTGACTTCCACTAAAAACTGAAATAATAACGTCTGCAGGGTCAACAATATTGGCACATCATTAGTACAATAGTACTATATTCTGCAGTTAGCAATTACAAATACATACAGTATAAACTCATAACGAACTTTGAGAATATTAATATAAAATTGAACATTTATTATATACATTACAATATATTGTTAATAGGAATTGTATTTTGTATTTAGAAACTAATATTAATAGCTTAGATCCATTATTTACTTCCTGTTTAAAAAAGCTCTTCAAACTAATGTTACAAGTAAATTTAAGACCATTGCTTACACCATTATTGAACATTGTTTCTGTGTTTTTTATGCTTTGTCGACGTTTCATTTACATCTATTTGCATCAATGTATACTTAATTAAAGGAGGACAATTCCGACACGATTCGGAATTTACATCTACTAGAAATATACCTCCAACTGCTGGCAATTATAAACATAATATATAGTTTTGATTAATATATTACTTGTAAGAGAGAATTATAGTATTTTATTATTCTTTCCTTAAACAGATGCTGTGAAACCACTTTTATAGCAAACTATCTCGTTTCGTGCTTATATCATTATATGTTGTTTCATAAAAGTTGTCAGTATTCTCCGAAAACATACACAACACAAATCGTGTTTATGGAGTAGAGCAATGGAATAGCTTGTACAATCAGGACTGTAATAAAAAAAGTAAAACTATTGTGACAACCATCATACAGTTAATCAGCAGATAATGTTTACTTAGCTGATATCTTGAAAAACAATCTGACAATGACACTGTCAAATAGAGACATTAATGTTGACGGAGTTTAATGAACTTCATATTATTTAATGCTATATTTACGCTGATAACGACCTACCAATTAACTACACTGTTGAATTTCGATCTTTGTTTTATATAAAATAACATATAGGATTTCCTCGGTAAAAAATAATTCTACATAATTATAAAAATGTTCTAAGTACATTTTCAATAGAAGAATGTACACACATATTTAAATGCACAATAACCGTTGAGTTGACCAGCCTAGCTTAACAGTGACTCTGACACCTATTTTTATTTTTAAACATTCTCAAATGTTGATAAATAGATCTGGGAGTTGGGTGGGGTAAACTTTTAAGAAATATCTGTTTGTGTGTTTGGCCTAGATTCATGCATATACAATTTTTTTTTGGTTACTTTAAAGTAACTAGTTCGTTAGCACACTGTTTTGCTCATTTTTATAAAACTGCCGATAGATGCATTAATTAACTATAAATAGAACTGCATGTACGTATGTTCCTTATATCAATATTATATACTTTTATATCAAATAAAAACTTTGCGAAAAATCGTATTGTTATTCGTCTTTCATTCATAAACTTACTTAAAAAATATTTTTATCCGAGATATATTGAAAAGGGGTATATGGTAATTTTAAGTTACATTTTATTAATTTTCATGCATGTACGAATCCCGTTCTGACCACCTTCATCATCGCGTTGTCGCCCCAAGATCTATATATATAAACACGAGATTTAGCAATCCTCGAAAGTTGTTTTTTTATAATTACAATAGTTGTCATCTGATTGTCGCATGCATAACGTTATTTATGTCTAGTGCTGAAAGTCAAATCGAACAGAGTCAGGGGGTGTCATTAAACTATTTAAAAAATATTGAAAATGCATTTCAGTGAAACTCTGTTTTAAATTTCGAGCATTGCGAGGCTATCATCAATCATTATACCAGCCAGTGTTAAGTGGCAGCTATATAGAATTGTAATGTGTTTAACGTAGCAATGTGCAAAATAAGTAAAGGCTTTCGATATGTTGTTGTTACTTAATTACAAGATATTGTGACTGCATGGAATAATTGGCATTAAGATAATACCTCTCTTGTCGATTCCCTTGTTTCGCATTTTAAATGCCAATCAAGAATATTGGTGTCTGTACACTTTACAAATGAATTAAACATACGGCCTTTTCGAACTGTTGGATGAATATATTTTAAATAAACATGGCATTTCGTGATTCTGAAACAACATTTTGGGAATTCAGAATGTCATTTTTTGGTCTTGAACCGTTCGTTTTATTAATGCGATGGTATTTAGTTACAAGCTCTTTAAAGAAAAGTGCAATGGTATTTAGTTACAAGCACTTTAAAGTAAATAAATTGGTATACTACATCCCATGTGTTTTTTTCCATGTGTCTATCAAATTAATTGTAGTAGACATTGGTCTGGTATTTGAATAATTAACACATTGCATGTAAACTTATTTTTATTTGATCATTGAGCGGGCATTGAACTGCGTTTTCATTTGTCTTGTGGAAACAAAACATAATATTGTGACATATGGTATTCCCAAAGCAGATTGATTTATTACATTAAGTACATTGTTGTCATTGTAAGTTACACGCGGAATGATATATTTAAATGTATAAGTGATACATGTGTAGGCACTCTCCTTCTCATGTCATTGACATTACCGAATAATTACGTTGTTTACACATATTTTCATTAGATCTCCCTCTACCACCACCCAAAAGAGGTCAAATTAAAGTACATGAAAAGAAAACATGACGTTTATGTGGTGTGTTAAACTGTATATAACAGTTTAATGGAGTCGATATTGTTATAGAGTTGAATTATTATATTTGAAATTCGGTATACACTTTCTGTCAGATGTTGATATTTTAAATAAGGTTATATTTTATTTGAGTTTGTATATTGACATATAACCATTGCAGGACAAGGGTGCTTCGTGCGCATACAAACTTAAGTTTTAGTTGATGCTTTTATTATGACAGGATGTTTTGCAGGTCGCTTTGTGCATATTTACTGTAACAATATGTTACAACGGTAATGCAAATGTCACTCCTATACCGTGTCTTGTTCTCTTTAATACCCTGAGTTTACTTTGAAAAGAAACTAAATGATTAATTTTCGTTTGAGCAGAGCGAATTAGAAAATAAATATGTCAACCCAACTTTCTGTTTTTATTGGTACAGTCTACATCAAACTTGCTTTCTACTCCGTGTGTCGTTAGTATGACTCAGTGTAAATATCGGATGTCAGTTGATTTTCCTAACTGTCTGAATTGCTATTGCCAATTGTTTCCCATAACTGTGTGAGTTTTTTCTGTAAGTGTATGATTGCGTGTTATAGAGTAACGGTAATTGAGTTTTTACTTTCAGGATAATTGTTGATTACGTGAACCCTTGGAATTTAGTTTTATATACACAACAACATTGTTTATATGATTATTTAAGTAGTACAATACTTCCATAGATGACTAATTAAATTTAAATAGATTATATTTCAATAAATTTGTTTTAATTTTCATATGTGTTTATCCGAACACTATGGGCAACATATTTTAATGGCATTACGTGTAAATAAATTTTTGCATTTAGCAAGTGACGTGAGTCTGCCAAACTAAGTAAAATAAATGAACACTGTTCTATGATTTTATTCATTGTACTAAAGTTATGATTATATGTCTAATTTGGCACAATGTCAAGCAATAATAGATGAATTCCATGATAATTCCAAGATATCATAGATAATAACAACACATTGCCAGAGTAAGGAGATATGTTTACGGCATGTAAAACTGCTGATGTGGTAAAGTGGTCACATTCATTATTTGTTAATCTTTCAACATCCAGATTGGGTTCGAATCAACACATATTATGGTTTAACTTAATTATTTGCCCGAGTTATGCCCCTTTGCAGTATAGAAACGATACTAATGTTTAAATCATACGGTGTAAAGGAATATTTCAATTTAATCTAAACTGCTGGAACAGAAACAATTTAAATTAAAAGTTAATCAATTGTAAATGAAAATAAATTACGACAGTTCAGTTTAAAAGGATTTTGACAAAACGCATTTATCATTAATTCTACGCGGTTTTTAATTATAAACCATGCATTTTTAATATGTGCATTTTGTTGTTTCTATTCAATCGTTTCATATACAGGGTAATTGGCTGTTAATTTTTTTCATCATTATTTAAAAGCTTCAACTTTTCATGGGAAGACATTTAGAAGTGCTACTTTGCGTTTTGAATAATTTATAAATCTTTAATTTAATGCCGTTGGAACATTTTTAAATTAATTGTATCCAGAACCTTACCTTCCTAATTGTTTGGATGTTGAAAATATATTACCCACAAATAGTTAATTATCTTAAAAAAACGAGTATCATACGTAATGAACGTGTATCTAAAATGATCCCAAAAATCTGTAATTCTATTGTTATGATTTCATCTATATACTTTACATATGAGATATATGATAAATTAATCCATTCAAACAATACTGAATTCTTTAAAATTATTTAAAAAAAAGGAGATTCCTTCTACAACGGATGAAAATGAAAAAGATAACAAAATATGTTTAAAATATCAAATAACGATTACGAAAATAAAAAACTTTCAGGCGCGCATAAATTACTCAAAAGAATAAAACAAATGCTCAGTTTATATATAATAAAGATCTAGTTTTGTGTAAAAATAGTCTAGTAAAATTCAAATTATGTATTATGTAAAATGTGTAACGCTAACGTGTTATTCAAGAGGTTAATCTGACATGTAACGTCATATATATATAAAATAAATAATCATTAGTATATTACATTTTACAATTGTCACGTACACGAGTAAAGACTTTTATATAACACTAAAATTAATATTTACTCCGTCAAGGTTTCACTTACATGTAGCAATTACTTCCCCTTAGCGACAGTAGCAATGTTGTTGCGCCCACGAAGTTAGAGCTGTGTAAATGGCTGGTCATAATTTTTGTTGGAAATGCTTAAAATGGTCAAATATCTTTGTACACATGAGAACATTGGAACAACTTTATGAATTCTGCTATGTTTGGATGACATTGGTTACTGTTAGATGCAGATATTACAGTTTAAAAATAGTAGTACACGGGGTGTCATCAAAGCTTCGAAATTATAAAAAAGCAAACAGGTCAACCCCATATTTTTTCCTGCATATTTGGACCAAATGAGAACTGTCTCTGGAAACAAGACACTTTTAAAATGTTCAGTGTTCCAGAAGTGTATGTCTCTAAATGTAGAAGACTACACAATTAGTTTATGTGTGAGACGTCAAGTACCAACTTCACGTATAACAGTTCAAAATATGTGAATGCTGCATCTGACTGCCGAGAGGAAGGCGTGATTTCTGGTCCAAACATTTTCTACTACATTTTCGTCATAAACCTGGCCAGATTGACCAATGTTATCTACTCTAATCATTACAAACACTGAATGTATTTCGTGCAAGTATTTAACATCAAAATACAAGTATATTTTATTTGACATTGAACTTTGGAATAATGTCAAAACCAGACAAAATATCGCAGAAAACCCCACATTCCAAACCCAATAACTCTTACAAAGTGATTCAAATAAACGTTGATTAAATGATGAATACGTCAAAATCTTAACATTTATATTCTTTGTGATTGATTTTTATAAACTTGCTCCATTAACTACTAATTACAAGTCATTAACTTAAACATCAACTTAACTATAACTGCAGATTGGTTCTGACTCACCCTAGTTAAAAATCGCATACTCCTGCAAATACTTTACATCTGAAATTATGTTTGAAATCCGTGTTTACGTAATTATAATAAGTTTTATTGCTAGTTTAAGATAGTTTATTTCTTAACATCCGGCATCAATTATAAATCATCTGAAAAATAAATAAACATGAACACGCCCTCTTTTTATTCGGTTATATTACAATAAAATGAATGATTGAAGTTTAATTATGTGATATTCATGAACGTTATAGCAGAGCTTGTTTGCGCAATCAGACCTGAATGTTCAATATCTATTCAAAACGCGTTTAAATTCAACCCCGTCGTAATGCTTAGATGTAAAGGTAACACAGTTTGCGTTTTATATGTATAGACGTTATAATCTTATAACATGAAATAAAAGGATACCTTTAATGTATTTGTATTCCTTCATGCTCTTTAAATATCTCTTTGATTGGACAACCACTTAATATGTATATGTTTAAACTATCTCAATTCTAGTCTTAATAATCTTCATTTCAATAAAAGGTAAACAAATAAATATTCTATCTAAATCTTAGACATATTTAGAGAATGTTCAACTGGTGTTTAAGTCGAATGAATCAATCAGTATGTGTTATCTAGTCATAGAAGTTTGACTATGAAAGTGGTAAAGAGATGATACATCTCAAGTTTACGGGATATAGTCTCTATTTATACGTTTATATAAAGTATACATAGCCAAAGTTTACAAGAGTTATTCTATATATTTTACCAAGGCCTATTTTAAATATGTCATATATTAACATACAGTCAAATATCTTAATAGAGATTGTTTAAAGCTAAAATAATGGTTAAAAAACGTGGCTGTTTAAGACAAGTGTTTATTTAATAGAGGTGACCATTGGCACATGTTTGACTGTAGTTTATTATATTTTGATACCTGTTCCTTGTGAATGCTATGTCTCCTATTGGGCATGCATGTTCTTTTCTTATTTTCTTATTAATATAAAGATGTGTATACTAGTTAAACTTAGTCTGGATTTACAACATATTAATACAATTTACAAAATGAAATTGTATGCCATATATTTCCGTTAGCAATAGTGTAGTAAAAGCTTTTAATGTTAGTATCGTTATTAAATTAACACTGACATCCACATCTGTGCAATCATAGTTGTCTAACCAATATTGAGGGAATGGCATAACAGCATTAGACGCATGGCAAAACATAGTTGCAAAGTCACTTTTATTAATGAACTCACTGTCAGGAGCAAACCATGGTATAAATATGAATCAGACGCCCATTTTTCCAGTTTAAGATTAAGAATATATTTTTGTCTTGATCTGGTGATAAAAAACATTAGCTATGGCAATATTAAACAAGACTTATTTTTTTTTAATTACTCGATGATAACTCAAATCTGGACTTTTAATACTAGTCTTAAATTTACATTTACTTTCTGATTGTTTTACACCAAACTGTTACGTAGTTTGCCATTTTGAAATAAAAATGCAGGCATTACTCATGAAGCTACACGGAAAGTGTCTTCAGTGTAACAGCGACATTGTCAACACAATGAATGATTGCACGAAATTTTTTTGGTACCTAACGCCAAACGTCACGTGAATCTCGTGACATCATAACGGCGCACCAGCAAAACCAGATCATGCAACCAATGAAATACCACTTGGTCCTTTATAACTCCGCCCAGCTGCAAATGTTTTTCTTTGAGAAATAAAATGCAATTAATATAAATATATGTCATTAAGAATGATCATACATACTGATCATACATGTAGCATTTTTTTCATCAACATACAGTTAAACCTGTGTAAGCAGTCACCTCTATAAAGTATCCTACTGTCTTAAGCCATCACATTTTCTATTCCCATTTCTATGTTTTCAGGGTAAATTAACATGCATTAAGCAATACATGTACCTGTCTTAAAAGGCCACTTGTGCACCTTTCCTTGACTTGCTGTTGCTGCTTTAGACAGGTTTGACTGTATATCAGTAATTTTAAACATACAATACTGTTATACATAACTTATATTCTAGCGTATGATAATATGTTTGTGTCTATATTTTAAATTCTGATTTTTTTTCATATGTGTGTTATCGATGCGATAACGTTCAATCTGACATTTATTGTGTGTTCTGTTCATACAGATGTTTTGTATGTAAAATAGCAACAACATATCTAGACGTCTGGAAGGTTGTACCCATTAGTATTAGAATGTTTTATTCGAATGCTTTCCTATCATTTAATTAACATAGATCCCATGCTGGTGCTTTATCTTTATTAACTTAAGCATATTTCACAAATCTAAATAGGTGGTCTGTACTTTAATTTTGGGATAAAAAGCATTTTTTTCTTCAAATGATCGTTTTTGTATCCCAAATTGACAAACATAGTGGAAAACGTAAACCAACAGTTATTAATAATGTTTTAAATATTCATCCAAATGAACCAAATTTTGGCTCAAATCGTGCAATTATTTAAACATTTATCAACATTTGAACAACCAACGAGGATATTGTCAAATTGACGTGCGGTGAATTTTATCTTAAGTTTTTTTGTGGAACACGGCCCGGTCTCTAGTGCATTAATGCAAAATAGCAAACTGGTAATAATTATGAACTAGTGCAGAAACTTCTCTGCATGAAAATTACATTTTAATATAATGCTTTAACAAGATTTGGCAAATGGGAAAATAAAGACATTTCCATGAGCTTTTATAATTAATTGAATCAAGATATCACTACATAATAAGTTGTGCAAATAAATGCACTTCATTCACTCAGATTAAAGCACAGCATCAATGATAATGAGGCGTTGGATGCCAAACAAATCGTTCCTCTAACGTGCACGATATTTGTAGAAACGTTTCACAATACGTTATAAGTTATATAAACAATATTCAAATTTGTTTAAACTGTTTGCATTAGACTTGGTAAATTCGCAGTAAATTGATGTTTGTATATAATTGCATGATGCACATGTACATTCTTAGATATTCTCATCATTTTAGATAAATGTTGAAGTAAATATTTATCAATCAAGGTGTTGTGGTTAATATGTAAACTTATCCAGCGCACGTGTAAACTATATTTATTATATTCCGTTAAAGTTGAAATGATTTTTTTTCATGCAATTTTATTCAAATTTAAGACGTCAATTATTTGTTAAAACGTACAATAACACATGTTAAGACAAATTCGGTTTGCTTATGTATCATGTAAGTAATGACATTTTCTATCTACAACCGTGTTACAAAAGTAGAAATAAACATGTAACATTTAAATTGTATTTTTGTGAATAGCATTCCTGTACGAGTTCAGTCATTGCAATGTATTTTAAATATCAAACATATATATGTATTATAACTTTGATGTTTCTAATACAATTATTGCTTAACATGAAAATCACCAAATGCATGCTACTCTATATGTGTGTCATAAGTTAGTTCGGGACGGATGTTATAATTCATCAAGCATTTTTAAAATATTGCATGTTGTTGTTGTCTTATTACACGTAATTCGTTAATGAAATATCAAACTGATATATCATTTCGTATATATACAGAGGAAAGTTACAAATGTATGGATAGATATGGAAGCTCAATATTGACACAAGCCATACTTTTGAAGGAATCAAATCAGTATTCTTCAAAATTTAGTTAAAGATACAGCACATTTCTGGGAAATATTTTTTATATTTAGGTTATTTCTTTATATAAATGTATTTTATCTCGATTGCAATACCAACTTAGAATTTGAATTAATCACCCTCTAGTCCATAACCCTGGTTGAACAAGTACTAAGTGCTGGTTTCGAGAGGCCAAAGGACCGAATCTGTGATTTTTGGCTTGAGCAGCCAGTACTACATTGCTTTTAGTATTGAACTATGTATAAACACACTACATTCAATAACACACTAGTATGTTTTATTGCGTAAAGGTTAAGGCTAGAAGTAGAACATTTCAATGTAACTTCTTACCGGCTTAGTTTGATTAATTATATATTGACATCTTTTGCCGGTCATGTCGTTCTATATTAAATGATGTTATATTTTTTAAAAAAATCTGAGCGATTTTATTGGCTCAGAAAGAATGACAACATCTAAGCAGTTTTCGAAGTGTGCTTGGCTATTCCGAAAATATAACATTTCATTATATGTAAATGAACACTAATGAATATTTAGTATGATATGCAATGCAGATTGGTATATTTTGTTGCATTTTTGTGTTTTTATATACATATAGTTATATATATGTAAATCACGCATTTACAATAAGGTGCACCAATAGAAGATTTAGATTTGCCAATTAATCAAATAAATCCAAACAATAAAATATATAAGTTTTATATAAAGTCACATCGATGAAGTACAATAGGATGTGACATGTTGTTTATGTGAAGGGAGTCGTTATGGAATATGGATTTAATCTTCCACCTTTGGGCTCTTTCTAAAACCGTTATAGATACTGAATATACTTTACTCAGTTAGTTAAAATACGTTGATGTAGAAGGGAGAATGTCAAGATTGCTTATTTTCATACTGAATGGTCCCAATAAAATAGCCTGTAATTTGAATTATGTCAGTGGTCCCAATATTTGAATCTATATCATATTTCATGCGTTGTGGCGGAATAAACTGTGAGGTTCTATCTTGGAGTAACCTAAACATTCAATGCCATCGTTTCATTCTTATGTTCCTCCGAGGCTGAGGTGCAGTCTCAAGATGACTACATCTCACCACTAAGTTAGCAGTCTCGAGATCACTTACATCTCACCACTAGGTTGGTAGATTCGAGATCACTTACATCTCACCACTAGGTTGATGGTATCAAGATCACTTTCATCTCACCACTAGGTTGGCAGTTTCGAGATCACTTACATATCACCACTAGGTTGGTAGACTCGAGATCACTTACATCTCACCACTAGGTTGATAGTCTCAAGATCACTTACATATCATCACTAGGTTGGTAGTCTCGAGATCACTTACATCTCACCACTAGGTTGGTAGTCTCAAGATCACTTACATCTCACCACTAGGTTAATAGTCTCGAGACCACTTACATCTCACCACTAGGTTGGTAGTCGCGATATCACTTACATCTCACCACTAGGTTGATAGTCTCAAGATCACTTACATCTCACCACTAGGTTGATAGTCTCAAGATCACTACATCTCACCACTAGGTTGGTAGTCTCAAGATCACTTACATCTCACAACAATGTTGGTAGTCTCGAGATCACTTACATTTCACCACTAGGTTGGTAGTCTCGAGATCACTTACATCTCACCACTAGGTTGGTAGTCTCGAGATCACTTACATCTCACCACTAGGTTGGTAGTCTCGAGATCACTTACATCTCACCACCTCAAGATCACTTACATCTCACCA
Organism: Panopea generosa; assembly: GCA_029582155.1. NCBI lineage: Eukaryota > Metazoa > Mollusca > Bivalvia > Adapedonta > Hiatellidae > Panopea > Panopea generosa. Next base: position 10,804,402 of record CM055896.1, on the reverse strand, counting down.
CTAGGTTGGTAGTCTCAAGATCAATTACATCTCATCACTAGGTTGGCAGTCTAAAGACCACTTACATCTCACCACTAGGTTGGCAGTCTCGAAATCACTTACCTCTCACCACTAGGTTGATAGTCTCAATATCACTTACATCTCACCACAAGGTTGGCAGTCTCGAGATCAATTACATCTCACCGCTAGGTTTGCAGTCTAGAGATCACTAACAACTCACCAATAGGTTGGCAGTCTCAGGATCACTTACAACTTACCACTAAGTTGGCAGTCTCGAGATCACTTACATCTCACCACCACTAGGATGGCATTCTCAAGATCACTTACCTCTCACCACTAGGTTTGCAGTCTCAAGATCACTTACATCTTATCACTAGGTTGGCAGTCTCAAGATCACTTACATCACACTACTAGGTTGGCAGTCTCAAGATCACTTACATCTTATCACTAAATTGGTAGTCTCGAGTCTCGTTCGCTCAAAAAATTAGAGAAAGTTTGCCAGTTACTTTAAGAAGGACGGTGTTTCTACTCAGATTCATTTAGAGGTCTTCCTCCACCAATAAAACTTGATATGCCGTACGAATCTTAAATGTGTTAAGAAAATAACATCAAACCCCGTTCAGAAAATTCACTCCTGCCCGTCGTGTGAATATTCTACATCCAAACTACGGCACTTATTACACATCCGCTTGATTGACTAATGTTCATATACAGAATTGTTGTTATATAAAATATTCATTATCAAAACGAGTATAGTGTATAATGTTCCATTGTAGATCAACAGCAGCATAACGTATGTAGTTTTATTATTTTATACCTCTTCATAATGTATAAAAGCCTGTAACTCAGAATAGTGTTTATACTTCAGAGTAATTAGACGTAGTAATTTGAGCTTAATTAGATTAATAGAAACCTAATCCGTTTCGTGTCGGGTCATGCAATGTGTATGTTTTTGTCTCTAGACAAAACAACGACGGATACTATTAGCTTCTGAATGTAATCATTGATTACATACAACCATGCTTTATATTACCATGTTTTTGTTCACTTAGAAAGCATCATTTATTCCCGGGTTCACTGTCCTTCAATGACCTCTGTAAACGTCGCAGACTTTTCAGAATTCTTACAAAATCAAATTTAATCAACAATTTGACAAAATCGAGACATGGCAGTTTTAAATAATTTTGTTCATATCAATTTAGCCCTTAAACTAAAACATTTTCTTAAATATATATTTTGTAATTTAGGTTCGTGCATTGGATTATTTTTCGCGGAAGTAAATGTAAGAAAAACTATATGTTTAGACAACCATTTTTAAAGGTTCATTAAACTTCCAGAACGGTCGTTTTAAGTTTTATTTAAGTCGGTTTTACTCTTCCAGATGATAGAATACATGTTTATTTGATCCCTGAGAACATTTGCAAGGGAAAAAATAATTATAAAGCACATTATTAGTAGTTAACAACGGATTTTGTTTACAAATAAATGTTCGTCTCTTTTCGAAAAAAACCTTCAACAGAAAAGAGTGAGTTACGAAGGTTGTTCGTTAACGCGTCATTCGGTAGTTTACGACCAATTCATTTCAGAGAGAAACATAGTATGGGGAGCTGTAAGGGATGTGGTTAGAAATTAAATAACCGCTTGCGGTTGAAGATTTTAAGAACAGCCCCTTTTTTCCCTCTCAGTGTATTAATGAACTGAAATCCACGAGCAAATTCATTGCAGGGAAACATAATAAGTGTACTAAACAAACAACCCTTGGTAGCCTCTCAACAAGTAAATCGTGACTTAATAGCGTGTGCAATAGTTTCAAGTGTATATGCGAGGGTGGATCCTTAGCAAGAGTCACCAGACCAAACTAGTATTCGGTACTCATTGTTTCTCAGTGCGTATAAAAAATATAATTCTTACTACGCTCGAAAAAGTTTTTTTAGACAACACTTTTCATTTTCTAAAAAAAAGAAAACCCAGTAACGATGCATAGTGTTACATGTAGTCAAGCGGTAACTTTACGAATATTGTTAACGAACCCTTTATCTAACGGTTTTAATATGCACACTTCTACTGCAGTCCGCTTATTTTAAAAATAAACTGTTACATCACCTAAATGTATAACACTTCATTATGCCCCAACTGTATAATAAAAAATCTCCAGAGAGTAAAGTTGTCTTATTTTCTACCATTGTTATGTTATTAATGATCATAAAGTGATGTCTCTCTGTCTTCTATATCTTCTTTGCCGAATCTGAGAATCTGAATATGTGCGCATCAAAATACATGTATTCACTTTCGTACTTCCGAACATTGGTGGAGATACAGTCCGAAAGCAACCGAGTCATAACAAAATTACAAAAATGTAAACAAAAGTTAAAAGCTCGGTCCGCCCGTTTAGGAAATACACATTTCGATCAAAGTTATATTTTGTATCACTTTTTTGAAAACAGTCACTAATGGGTCTGCAGGAATGGTTTTAGCAATACTATAAACACATTTAATAGCCATCATCTGTGTTAATATAAAAAAATGTGCATTTCAGAAGTTTAATGATGAGGCTTTTAAGTAAAGTACAGATTCAATTATAATGAAATATGTGAAAATCGCAATATCAGAATAGTTTCCTATGTACATATATATATGATCATGTCTAGGTTTGATATAATTGCAAAAATATCCTACAGCCTTGGAGAAAATGACAATTGAGATAACATCTGTGTATTTAAAAGGTAAACATGCATACAACAGGAAGTTTTACGATTTGTAATTCATCATTATGTAATATGGTAGTTTAAAGTACATCTGTATATAATTAACACTTTGAAGCCAATGTTCTGCGGGATTTCTGTTTTCACTAAGTCTTTGAACACAAGAAACACAATGGCGATCACACATTTTTTAATGAAATTAGCCTTAGTACAATGTCGAATGAGGGATAGGGCTGTATGTTTTTCTGGCATGCAATTACTGGTACACAAATTGATGAGATTGATTCCTTGGTCACCAGTCGTGATAACCATTCGATTACAGAAAAGATTCTCATCTGTCTTCGGTTGATAAATGAGAACGAAAAACATTAGGAATCTTGTTTCATATATTTAGGAGGACAAAGGATTATATAGAGATACATGTCCTCGAAGAGTATAAGATGTTCTTGCATGTTCACATGTGTTTGTAGTTCAAGGAATTGCCAGTAATGGCCTAGAATATCTTTTGTTATTATGCGAATTGTTCTTTGCATTAACATAACATTAATCCTATTAATCCGTTTAAAATCTGCTTTTACAATATGGAATATTTATTCATCACATGTATTTCAAGGTCTCACTTAAGAATTACCCCCTTACATGACAGTAACAAGGTTCTTACGCCTAAGAAATTAGAGCAGTGTAAAGCGGTTGGGATTTTCTTTTTAAAAGGAATTAAATGTCAAGTTTCTTTGTGCATACGGGAACATTGGAAAATTTTAATGATTTTTGCCAAGTTTGGATGACATTGAGAACTGTTTGATGAAGCCCTAACAGTTTAAAGATGCGTAATGAAATTGTAAAAAGCAACCTCGTCAACCCTATGTTGTTTTTCTTCATTATTGGACCAACAGAGGACTATCTATAAGAACAAGACAGATTTAGAACCATTGGTAATGTATCCAGTGCATGTCTCTATATGAAGAACAGTACAAAATTAGTTGTTGTATGTGACGTATAATATATAAACCTTATTTCATTTGTACATGTTATAAATCATAAAAGTAATACGATTCTATTGTGTATAAGATATAACTAGTTTACCCACAACAACTTGATAGAAAATCATATTTTAATTTTTAGATATTGTACAAAATGAACTTATATTTGGCAGTAATTTTCATGTCACGCGTTTCCGTTATTTTTTTCCATTTTTCTCTGCTGGATATAAAACAATTACACTCCGCTAACTTTAGTGGGCAGAACATTTTTTTACAGATATATATCAACCTATATACATATCTTAAAAAACGTTTGCAAGAAATTCTGTTCAACAAATAAACAAAACGTTCAAGGTAAATTATCCTGTACACCGTCTTTCGTCCATCGTTATCTTTCACTCTTTATACACTGTGTTTTTCATTTGTATCTTCTGCACTAATTGAAAAAGTAAATGTCTGAGTTATGAGTTAACATGCACCAAAAACCTGTGTTTTTTACTTGCCGTTCACAAAACTTTAGTCTGTAAAACTCTTGAGTTCTCTCATTTAGTGCCGTTAAATAGCATTGTTGGGCAAGCCACATTTGAGCACGTTGATTGGTCAGTTGCTTCAACTGAAAGTTTGAATGACGTCACAGTTTAGACAGTGTTCAATTGTTATGAATTGTGGGGGAGGCAAAGTGCTTTTTGCTTTTTCATACCGGGGTGAGGGGGTGGGCTGGGGGGGGGGGGGGGGGAGTGGGGGAGGGTTATAAACTAGATATGGGAGATATCATGTCCTGGGATAGACTTACATTGCAAGTTTAAAACCATAGAACCTGTAGCATATCTAACTAGCCAAAATTCGATTATTGTCTTAGTCTTGGTCTTTAAATGATCAAATATTGTGTTATTTGCCTGTGCGCACTCCAGCACCTGAATTCGTCATTGTATCCCCATCAATTATAAACAATAAAGTTCTATAAACACAACATCTTGGACAACTTTAAAATTGGCTTAATCGGTTGATTAATTTCTGCCCTTGAATTATCAAAAACAGCCATGTTATATAACATATTTAAGCTCTCTATAAAAGCATGAAAACAAAAACAGCCATCAACTTGACATGTGCATATTTTCTTTGCATTTGAATCAAATACCGTTTTTCGCAGTTATGAATTTTATCTATTCGTCTGTTGTTCACAAAATTCAACTACTGACATTTATATGTTTGTTTTATAAATAAATACAACTCTAGAGACAAAACAGATATCAATTGTATATCTGAAACTTTCTAGAGTTTTGTCTTTGTTTCACATTCTAAAGATTATTGACTACAATTTCTTAAATAAATAAATATTATCCTAAACACTGTGGGAAATAGACATAGGCCTTTCGTTGCGTTTTGGTCCGATACGTATTACAAGTGTTATGTGAACCATTTTTTATGCACCCGCATTTATCATTGGATAATGACTAAACAAACATAGGATGATCTAAAGAATATGTAGATAATAAATTTGTAACAATTCTTGTAATTCGTGTTTATTATAAGTGTTTACATGTACATGTGTTAAATAGTTACACCCCTTAGTATAATCGTCGCCATTTGTAATTTTAAATGATGAGACTGAATAAAATCGATAAAAATACAATAATGTTGTTGCCAACTCCTCACCAAAGTGTATATAACCCAAATACAATAGATGTGTAGTTAAACCGGTGAAATTCATTATATGAATTTTCGAAAAAAATGCTGTTTTGATTTATATTATTTCTAGGACACATATTTAGATTAATATCAAACTTACACCGTCGTTACATGTATATACACGTCAGGTGTGGGATTTTTCTGGTATTTCCGAATGATTAAAATCTATGTTATAATCCTTGGATCACCAAATTATATATTTAACTTGCAATGGCTTTGTGTGCTCTAAGCATCTATACTTTATGTCAGTATTTCTCCTTGAATCATCAAAAGTTTCCCACTTTGTATTACATGTATTTTTAACTATTGCTTTTAATGACAAATTAAATGAATGAAATCCACGTTTAAGCATGCTTCACAAATATAAACCGACCAGACTTTTGAGATGTTTATGTTTTACTACGGCAATATGATGTCTTGTTTTATGATGTGCCGCTTGTGTGAGATGGTTTACACGCGTTTTAAGCAGGGTTTTAAGTTTCTCTGTAGCGATTTATTTCACATTAGCATGTAATCACATAGTACCACCGGAATAAGGAAGTGCCTCTGTGGGGTAGTCGCATAATGGCGGTTACGAATAAGCATTGTTCCTTCTTCTTTAAAAGTGCATTTTTGTTTGCATTATGAACATTTTGACAACATTGTCATGTTTGAATTGTGAATTTCGAAAAAACAAATTATGCTTTTAAAATGATGCTTTGAAATTGCGGTATAACTAAATTATTTCGGAAGACTACTTCCATTTTGTCAACAGTGTACACACTGAGCAGAAAAAATATCTAATATGACACATGGCCCCTACTTTTCACATCATATTTTGGTTATGCAAAGGTTGACAAACATTAAAATGTAAGTTTCACTTCTTTCATTTGGGTCTCTCTATGAAATGCCAAGCCTTCAAACAGTCAATGGTGGGGTTACACCTGTATATATTGTACTTTTTATGTTATTCTATAATAAATTATATGGTTTTTGTGCATACTGTTTTGATGGCTATCTCATGTTTGTCATATGATTTCTTACTTGGCTGAAAAATGAATAAATCATAAAAGACAATATGAAGGGAAAATAAATAACAATTGCTTTTATTGTATATATTTGAGTTAATAAACAAATAAAACAAACAAAATAACACAGTATCAACAAAAATAAAACAAAATAAAGAGAAATATTTCATTTAATCGTTAAAATGTCCCAAGCTGGGTATATTCTTTATATTGTTTATATGGTAAAATTGATGAGATTTATATTCGGTTAGATATACAATTAAGAAGGTAAATATGTGAATATGTTTACAGTTAATCAGCAAGCATATAATGTGAATATGTTTGCAGTTTAAAAGATAAAATGATGCGGTTCATAATGTAACCTTATTTTCTCTTTTATGTATTCGTGTCTATTTCATGAAACGTTAATAAAAGTAATTTTTTTTTTAAATTGACCTGCTCCGATAGTTTTAAATCGATTCAAATGAAGCATGCTGTACAGCAAGTACATTGTCTGAACATGTGCCTGTGGTCTTGGCATTTTGATTAAATTATTCTTAATGGAATTATTGCCCTTTGTTCTTTTAACTTATATTTTACCATATACGATACTTTTGACTAACGACATCGCGAACGCAACTCCTTTCACAGTTTTTACCCGGCGATACAAATGAAACTTGAATATTTGCCTGTGATATTGGAGTTCCGAAAAATGATTTTTGATGGAGTTATGACCCTTTGTTTCTTTAACTTTGGGCAAACAACCATGCGGACGCTACTCCTCTCACAGTTTTAAACCAAATGTAAATAAAACTTGCTGTACAGCAGGTACATAATCTGAATATGATTGTGCGGTCTAGGTGCTCTTATTCAATGATTTTTTATTGAGTTATGGCCCTTTCTGATTTTAACTTATTTTTAACATTCCACATAAGATCATCACCATGTGGACACAACATCTCCCACAGTTTTAACCAATTCAAATGAAACTTGCTGTAAATAGCCAGATTATGTGCCGGTATATTTGATGTTCTGATTTAATAATTTCTTACTGAATTATGGCATTTTGATCTGTTTAAAGAAATTACATTCAGGCCTATTTCGGCCTATTATTATTGAATAACAGCACCTGCCATCTTGAATGTGCTTATGAGGATGCCGTCAGGAAAAGAAATTCCTTTATTTGTTAGGGCCAATTACTTTAAAGGTCAAGACCAACTGGGTCACACCGTCACCCCTCTTTCAATTTTTTTGTTCGCTTTAGATTTTTTATTTCTAACATTACAATACAGTTACTATCATATTTTTTACATTTCAGGTGTTATAATGCAGTGTCACAGTGCCCACACCCAGAAGTAATGTTTACATTGTTCAGTCCATTGCCTTTATGAGCGGGGAATATGAATTCACTGATTTTTCTTGCTTTTTTACGATTTCTTTTTTAAATATATTTGGTAAATTTTCTATTCAGATAGTATGATCAAAAATGGTAATTTCAAAAATACAACTGAAATTGTTTGTGACAGTGTTATATCTATTTAATTTCACTCGTGAATACAGAAATTGGCATTCTCACACGTTCTTTCGCCACTTGCGAGAATGTCAGTGCTCACTCGATGAAGCCAAAACACGACATACACGTAAACAAACAAATGCTAACATTATAATAATGTAAATCAGTTTAATCTTATCTTTTATAGTACGTACGTAAGTAAGTAAGTAAGTAAATGAATTATTTATTTATAAATGATGACTCAATTGACAAAACCAATCTTCCCCGAGGTCCCTACTCGAGTCTAGACTCCGACAATATCATTTGTTAGAGGTTATCGTTTTCTAATAATGATATTAAAAGAGAACAAAATAATAGAATGTCATATAAAATGCATAATTGGTTGAAAATAAGTTCTTTCGTTCTGCACGCCGTCTGTGCTTTTATTTTTCTGTCGATCCTTCCGGTTATCTTCAAGGACTTCTTTTAAAGCTCTGAAAAACGTTGAATTAAGTTATTTGAAAAATACATAATTCATTTTGAATTATTGAAACATGCATGATTGTATATCTGTTTTCCGTGGCGTGTTTCCCATTTGGACATTTTACAGTTAACTGTTTGAAATTGAAGACAGATGTGCTCCATATTGTTACTATGTGTCTAATTTCTAACAAAAATACATTGGTTTGCTGTTTTTTACAGGTACATATATATAGGTATAGCTGATTAAAATTGCAAAGTAAATAAGTCCATAGAAGTGGATGTAGAAAATCAATGGAAGGTTAAAACGGAAAAAAATATTGTCCCAAACGTATATTTTAAGTGATTCATACGAATGGTGATCAATGTATTCGTGGACAACCTCTAATACGATCGCACTTTTAATCCGATCTAGCTGAAACTTTTGTATAATAAAAATCAATCAATTATAAACTAATTGATAGATGTTGGTACTAATGTCATCATACATATGTTACCCATTGTTAACGACTAGGAGATTCTTACACCAGAAACTGCTGTAACCGTTTGAGTTTCTAAAGATAACGTATTTATTTATCTGAGCTGAGTTGTTCAAAGCTCCGGTAGGCTAAAGCTCCATTAGGTGAATTCTCGCATCCTTAGTATCTTTAAATTTTGAAGTTTTCATATCACGGGCAAAGGGTTATAAAAGTACAATAATATTTTTTTACGCTTGCAATTAATTTGTTAACCTTGAAATTTAAATGGAAAAAAACAACAAAAAAACAACATGATTCGTGAATCCATCTTAACGTGGCGTTTAGCTAATCTGTGCTCTGAACAACTGAACACAGACTATTTTGATGACTACTTGATGTTCCTCTAAAAACTTATAGTTACTATTGGATACTTTAATATTGCTTTAAAAGTGATATTGTTTATAATGAATAGTGCAATTGTGTGACGTTTAACGTTTTTAAATAAATCTAACTAATGAATGCGCTCACGCTATGATAGCTTTCATTAACTGTATACGAGCAATTGTGTTAGCTCCATAGAGAAATAAAAATGAGATTTTCATTACTGAAAGAGTAAAACAAATAAATCAAATGTTGTTTTTTTAATTTACTCTCTCATTAGCGTAACCAAGGTTTCCCAGCTGGTTATATTTTCACATTCATATACATTAATCACGTCTTTAAGTAATTATAACTTGTTTTTTTTAGAACCAACCAACTTTTATATTGACAGTTGTAAGAAAACTGTATCATATTTAATATACATGGTGTTACTTTAGCGCGTTGCTAACACCATAACATTATAATGTAACTTCATATTTATGACAAACAAGCCAACATGTTTCCAGAAGTTTTTACTTTTACCATTTCACAACAATACAGAATAAATAAAAAAAGTTTCGTTAACTACTACAAAATAGCTTCAAAATAGCTAGTGGGTTGGGGATACAGTTTTAAGACTGGCAGAACGATCAAACGTGCATTTAAATGAAAATATTGTCAAATTTGTTTTACAAAGTAAATTATTTAAAGTTCTGTTCTTTTGTTCCTTGCTCTTATTCAATGGCATAAATACAATACATTCACAATGAAAATAATGGGTACTGAATTGTCTGCTCCATTGCCACAACCATAACTCACATAATGCATAATATAATTCGATAAATCAAAGTTCATCCGAATCCTCTTTGACCTTGTCATATGATGATATTTGACTTACCCCTGTCCTTGCGGAACTATAGTGATAATATGAAGGCATCTCAGTTCTACTTCTAACAACTTTTCTACATCTACAACACCTAAACACTGACAAAAATCCATTTCGAAAATTCTTATTCATAAAACAGTATGTGATGGGGTTGCAGCATGAGGACACGTACGACATAAAGAACGAGGCTGTGAGAAGTATTTCTGGAACGTGCAACTTAGCATGACCTCTGTCTACAGTTATCCACGTCTGTAGGAAGAACAAAGGAGTCCAACAAATAAAGAATTCCAATACTACAGCAAACAACATTTTGACTACTCGCTTCTTTGCTGCTCTGCTTTTTTCATTGTTAGTCTGTCTTATTCCTCTTGTGTCGTATCTCATTTTGGTAGCTGAGGTAACCTTTCGACTTTTATTTAGTTCTTCAATTTCGCTTGGTCCGATACTGCGACCGAATCCATCCTTGTAATTCACCGAGTGCTGCGACTGCTGTCGTTGGGTTTCACCTCCTTTGTACATATGACAATGTCCGTTCTGAGACTCTGAAAAAAAACAACGAAAAAATAAATCCAATTATTACAGTAAATATACTAGGCTTGTCCGGAAATTATTGAGACATTGCCTGTTTTTCACAATATCCTTAACGGTCGACATTCAAATATTGACACCAGCATAAAGAAACCTCTCATAATCCATAACAACAAATGATTATTATAATTGTCGAGCAGTTGTATACTAATCAATAACACTACTGCAAAATATCACTTTGTGTATTGAAATAGAATATAAATCCTTGTTAAGTATTTCCAAAATCTCGTCTCATTTTGAACTCTCTATTATACAAGTATGGACTTTTCAGCTGTGCAATATGATGTGCTATGCATCAGAAAAATTAATATTGACCGATGTGGTATTATTTAAAATATAAATTAATGAATATTGAGTCTTTAGGACTTTTTGCTTTTTAGTATGAGAAATGACAAAATGTCACCAAGTTAAGATTATATATTTTATGTAACAATAGTATTTAAATAAGAGAATAAAAAAAATTTAACCTGAAAAAAAGATATTGAAAATAACATTTTCCGGGTGGGATTCAAAACATGGCGGAAAACAAATCTTGCATAAGTTCAACGTCTTAACACCACTCGGCCAAAGACAGACCATGATCAATGTATGTTGTATTTTTTATATTCAAACTAGTCATTCAATTGTTTCTTTCGTAAATAATGTTGGAATATATTAATTGATTGAAAGTTGCCTTTTTTATCGTATCGGCATCTTTATTATCGATAGTTTTGCTGAAATCGGACGCGAATCTCTAGTTGACAGCCATCTGAATACAACATCTCAGTTTTCATACTTGGAATTCCCAACAGCTATTTTTAGTAACCGTGGTATATCGTTATGTTATACAAAGATTTGCAAAACCCAAAGTAAAACTGTTCAATAGTATTTTGTTCAGTGAGGTACAATTCTGGCCAATAAGAATTCATTTATTTAACAAATTGACTATAGATCATACAGGAAATATATTATGGAATATGGCGTTTATGAGTGGTTGATAATAATTTCACATTTTTGTAAAGCTTACTTATTTAGGTTATACTAATACTTTAACTCGATTTCGAAGAAAGATCAGAGCTTTTATGACCGCTTTCGAGCTTGAAACCTAGGGAGAAAAGTATTGAGTATTGTTTTTTGAGAGGCATCAGTTTGAGCTTGGGATCGAACCCACAACCTCTGACTTGAACGGACAACAGTATATCCACTTAACATCTGCCCCGTTTTAAATAAAAAAAAAAGATTAACTGAAATATGTAAATTATCCTTACTGAGGGTCCTCAGTGGCCGAGTGGTCCAAAGCGCCGTCTCACAAAAACTAACCTCTCACCACTAAGGTCGTAGGTTCGATTCTTGCTCGCTCCAAAAACCTTATGTGAGGAAATTTGCCAGTTACTTACGTAAGAACGGTGGTTTTATTCGGATTCATTCTAAGGTCTTTTTCCATAAATAAAACTGGATATGCGATATATAACCTGAAATGTGTTGAAAACTGCGTTAAACTCAATTAAAAAAGATTCCTTACCCATTTCCTGTTTATCCATCTTCATGCCGCTCCAAAGGGTGTGAGCTATTTTGCCGTATGACACGGACATGATTGTGATCGGCAACAGCACCAATACAAAATCTAGAAGTATAGTGTAGGCCTTATACCAGCCAGGGTCTAGCCATTGTTCCCGACAAAACGCATTCCCCCAGGGTGATGTCCAATATTTTGTATATACCGCTATCGGTAGAGATAAAATAAAGGCTGCAATCCAACACACGGCAATGGTTTTATAGGAATGGCTGAGCGTCTGCCATTTCCGAGAGTGTAAAGGACGGCAAATGGCGAAGTAGCGCTCCAACGAGATGGCTACCAGAGTGAAGCAACTCACATTGACTGATACCCCTGAAAATAAAAGAAAGCAGTATTTTGAATTGTTGTATCGAATAATACTGATATGCTTGCAAATCGAAGAAAAGCATGTATGCGTGTATTTTGAATGAATGTATTATTTAATGATACGTCGGGGAATTATAAAGAATCATGCATTATAAATGACTACAATGCATTATACCATGTGCCTAATGTATAAGAAGCAAACATGCATTTTTTATTGCAGTTCTCTTGTAATCAAGGTTTTTAGACATTTAACATGTATTCTATATAAGATCTAACAGTTAAAATATATATCGAAAATAAAAAATATCTTGTCTTTTTGAAGTATTGTCAATATACAGTTATACATTTTTATGTATAAAATCGTGGTCGTCCTATTTCCAACTCTGAAACTAAAATGTTTAACGCATGTCGTAGTACTTGAATCAATTACATGTTTATTATTGAAGCATGTGCATACATTCATTATGTTTAACATGTATACAATTGGTAATTGTATGGTATTCGGCCCATTGGGCCTATATGTCACCAGGATAATCGAGAAAGTAATTATATACAAAATTCAATATTTATTGGACCTGAACTTTGAAAACTGAACGTGAACATGCCGACAATAGAATAAAATATTTATTCGTACTTTAAGTATCATGATTTTTCGATATAAAGATTTAAGAAATAATTCTAACACTCTTCAGAAATTTCCTGTGATTTCATTGGTTGGTGTTTCTAGATTTGCGGTTATTCAAAATTGCATATACCGTCGGTAAAATTACCCCGTTTTTGCGTTCTATGTATTACTACACCATTTGTTTACAATGGAGTTCAGTGTAAACAGCCGTTTTGAGCTGTTAATTTTCGGTGCTTTTGCAGTTGATGCTCTTTATATATTGCCCATGTATGACATCATTTTCTTCAGAGGAGAATGCGTTCCTAAGTGAAGAACTGGCACAATTTGAGGCCCAGAATACCTTCGGTATCGCCGTTAAAAATGTGAGCCCATTAAAAAACTGATAAACGGTAGCAAATTTCAAAATTAAAGTATACTTAACCCTACACTAATGTTCTGTGAAAACAGATATTGTTTAGATGTTTCACAACATTTACTGCAGGAAAATACTACTGAGGTTGATCAAATTGTTGCTATTGTTGGATGACTTCGATCACATTTTAATTACGCCTAATGATTTCAGACGAAAATTAGTAAAACAATATTGAACGTTCACATTAAAAGAATGTGACCAGAAGATTATTGTAGAAAGAAACAATGCAATCATCCTGAAGAATTGTCAAAGCATGCTAGTGTAAGGTGTATATGTTTATATGAATATGGTGTGATACGGCGCAAAATGGTACGATAATAATGATACAAAATAACAGAATATAATTTAAAATTAAATAGAAAATAACGGAACGGATAATAATTCCATGCAATGCATAATGGAGTTAAGTGCCGCGTAGTGCAACGTCGGTCAGTTAAATACAGTATATAATATACTACTGATGTTGTTTTAAATATATAATGTTTATGTATAGCATTAATACGCAAATCATGATTAAACAATTAAACAGGCAATTAAGATTAAATGGTAAAATAAATTCAAAGCAAGTCTGTTTTGGAATCTTCTCAACACATTAAGTAGTTTTAGATTGGAATGAATAAAGGAGTAATAAGCCACGTCCGTACTTTCGCTGTAGTTGCAACATTACATACGATGATGTTAATTTCTGCATTGTGGGTGGTTCAGGGAACATACACATCGTCATATCGTAGCGAATGCAAACCCGTATCTGTTGATCTATTCGTTCTGTACATTTGATTCCAACATCTGTGACGTTTAGGTAAAAGAATGTACATTACATTCTTTAATAGAAAAGTGTGTTGCACCTGGCCACAGTTCCGTTCCATTTTGTTTGTGAGATCTGATAAAAACCCCGTATATTTCAGGTAACTCAAATTTAACATCTGTCACTTCCATAATCAATTATTAACTGAGACACTATTTTCTGACCTTTATTCACTACATGTTGGCAGTTCCTTGAATAATAGCCAAAGGAGAGATGTTAACAGGTGTGTGTTGTGTTATTTGAAAAATAATATCTAAATAATCACCGTGTCATTGAATTTGATATTGTATTAGTGTATACATGCAACCTGATTAAACTCAATATTTGATGGGTGGCGCTGTTGATATAGAAAGGTTTTATAAGTAATGGTTATTCTCTCAAACACTGTTGAGAAAATTTATTTAGTACTAAAGGAAGTTGGTGCGTTTTGTCACAAATCAAAGAAAGCCGCCTTTTGGAAAAAAGGTAAATAAACACCCACTAGCTCTGAGATTATATGACTCGGTCAGGAATCGAACTCACGACCATTCGCATGCAATAACGCCAATTATAATTCAGTAGGTAAAACATTGCAAAAACGTATTGTTCAAATCGCTTGTTTATACAAAAACAAACGGGAAAATGATTTTTTTACAAATTATTTAATTCTACTTTAGCTTGCTTACTTTATATATACTTTATATATACAATAAATATTGCTTATTGAAATGTATTGTTTATTAAAACAATAATGAGGTTGCCATGGATATAAGTAACATTCGCATGGGCGTCTTAATGGACACATAACCAAACGTTTCACTGCACAGCTGTGCATCGTTTTTGTGAAAGTAAAAATTCTTCATGGTTCGAAATATTTTCAAAATGGTTCATAGGGGCTGTGATGTCTTACTGCAGAAGAGTAAAGCAACAGCTGACACAGCATATACTGCAATAAGACATCACTGGTGTTAAAGAAGTGAAATTTTAGGATTTAACAGATGGATGTATTTATTGAGCATTTTGCGGACATTTTCATAACAAAATTTAGGGGAGTCACTGCACTGTCTTTATAATACAAAATAGTCAGCAACAAATTATTGTGCATTTTCATGTGTGAATACACTCCTGCTACTGGAAAGAAATACTTAAAAACATATTATCTTTGTGGATTATATTTACTGTGGTATTCCTAGACCTTATTTCATATAAATCAAAGAGCAGCATTCAACCGTGTAGTGAAACACAGACAGGGCCCCTATAATCATTGGGAGAAAAAAAGAACGAAAATCAAGGTCGTAAAAAACATAAATCTACAAACCGCAAACCTTGAATGCATAAATCAACGAAACACAAGACTAGTGTTATTGGTTATTCATTCATAATAAAGAATATAAAAAGCACAGCAGTTCGTCTAATCGTCTATAATAGCAATATATTCGCATATGTCAAATCCCATGGTGTACACTCGCTGCCATTTATGTGATGTTTACTTCTTGGCAGTTTTATGTAAAAATACAACTTAATTCTTTACGACAAACATTATTTCTACTTTTGTACAAAATAATTGATTATGCTACACTTCAGGTCTAGTAAATTAGACGATTTGAAGTGCATGTGTTCTGGAAAATTGTGAATTATTTGAGATTTGGAGTAATAATTGTCTGAAAAAGTTAATATCTTTCTATACATCATGATTATAGATTTATCAAATGAGACAGGCACTACATTAGCACACAGCTACCTATAACACAATTGTTACTTAATATAGTAACCTTTTGCAAATCTATCAACCAGCCGTTAAACCTAGGGACTGAATGGATGTATTAGTACTATTGTTTGTATCATCTTTGTCAATTAAAGGACCAGGTTAACGAAGCCCTTTTATCGGCCCTGTATAATGCATTTTTTTTAAATACTTCTTTATCAGCAGAAATTGGCATATTTGTATTAAATATAAATTATGCTTTCAAAATATGTATACTTTATCTTTCAATTTTTTTTTTCTATTCATAAAATGACTCCAAAAATCGGTTAAAATTATGGAAAATGTTCATTTCACCAAATTTTTTCCTATTTTTCACTTTTAATATTTTTCATTGTGAAGGCATTCTTGCCACACAAAGATATTTATTCTGATTATTGTGCAGTACACTCTCAGTAACATGTGTACATGTTTCTTTGTGGCAAGAGTGCCATTACTGTCAAAACAATGATATACTTATAGAAATGCGTAAACATATGGCATTAAGCAATATTTGTAAAATTAAAAAACAAAATTTATACTTTTTTAAAAGAATAAATAAAAAACTTAATTGTCATAAAATTATACAAAATTTAAGGATTAATTTCATTGTATTAAAAAGGGCCAGTTTTGTGGGGTGGTGAAGGGGGTGGGATCGTGAATCTCGCCTTTAATCCAAGATGAATGCTGTTCTTCTCGGTTTCATCACATATGAACATTTATCTAAAGGAGGAATTTGTGCAATGAATATGAATAATATTCACCTACGCTAAATATTATTCATACCTAACCTTTTAAGCTCTCTCTCTCTCTCTCTCTCTCTCTCTCTCTCTCTTCATGACACCATATGATGTATTCACTCCTTCTTAGCATTTAAAGGTTGCGTATCATTCCCAATACTCATAACGATTGAAAAAAAAAATTGTCATACTATACAGTGTGCAGTCAAGTATAAGTACCAAAATACGATCTTATCTACTTGTGGCTTGGCATAATTAAATATGTTACTCAATATAGGACAATTTGCGTCAAGTACTACTATATTATAATCACTGGTGACTTACTAAAGTTCGAACTTTAATGTTCATTCATACATCGAGTCGCTATTTAGCTTTACTAAATGGCTTTAATGTTATGAATTTGTATTTGAATAATAACTTCGATATGGAACACTATATTTTGTAGCAACCGTATATTAATATGATAATGCAGATCTCCTGAAATTCAAATCAAATCGAAGAAGGGTGACTAGAGAAATATAGAGGAAATGTTTCTGCATAAAAAATATGAATGACGATATATGCAATATGCAATAAAAAAAGTGTCGATTATGATCATTAAATAATATCGACATTATCACCTAAGTTAACAATCTAGTATGAGTTGCAGCCTCTCTTTTTATAAAGAAAAAAACATGGACTATTTTATATATTTTGATTTGGTTTCATAAATAAAAATGAAAAATATCATCTATCAATGATGGCAGATTCAAATCAATTAAAATCCGATAAATAAGCTTGGGTTGTGGTACATGTACAATACTCCGAAACGGCAGTTCGTTATATAAAGAAAAGTCCTGATTTACTTTCAGTCCTATTTTAATACAGTATTAGTCAAATTCAGATGAGTAAAAGACCTCAAATCTTTATTACCCAGTCACATGTCGCAGCAATCCTACTACTTTCGTCCCATTCAATCGGTTAACTACTCTATGTTTCATGATGATATTGACACGAGCAATTTGATTAAAAGACATATCCCATTACGTCATAAAATCATCGTATTATGTCTCAGAAAACAATAATTTAACTCTAATTAATTAAAAAAAAGGGTGTATCTTGTCTGATTGTTTACTGTATCGCTGTTACTGATAGTGAAAATAATTAGAATCTTATATTTTCCGTTACCTAAAGCAATATTTTATATATGAAAGGGGAGATTAAACAGCAGTTTTAATTATAAACGTTACATCAAGTATATAAGTAGCATGGTGATACGTAATTACAAGATAAGCACGTAATGCGTTACGTAAGTGGCCGACTTTTGTACTGACAGGTGATGTTATATCGTACACTCAAGAGATATGAAAACGCAACACAAGAATAGATATGAACACACAACACAGGAAAAGATATCAACATGTAACACAAGAATAGATATGAACACGCATCACAGGAAAAGATATGAACATGTAACACAGGAAGAGATATGAAAACGCAACACAGGAAGAGATATGAAAACGCAACACAGGAAGAGATATGAAAACGCAACACAGGAAGAGATATGAACACGCAACACAGGAAGAGATATGAAAATGCAACACAATAAGAGATATGAAAACGCAATACAAGGTTTACAGGGGACTTACTTGGACATGACGTGACACCAATGCTGGAGATAAATCAAATCTTAAGTTATGAATGCACTGTATTTTTTATAAAAATACAAGCTGGTCAACCTACCAGTTAAAGTTCATTTTAATATGCTGATACATTCCTGGTATTTTACGGAGAAAATCCTAGACCTTATTGTATAAATAGATAGAACAAATATAAAACTTAACTGTACAGTGAGACCTGAACATAGCTGAAACAGATTAATTGTTTACGTCCGTTTCAACATACTGAATTGTGAACTGTGTATTGTGTACATATGTTACATTCACTATGTTGCTGAGAGGAAGTTCCCAGAAACATTAAGTAAAGTAGAAAGATCGTCACTCTTTAAATAAAGGGAAGTGTTCTTTTTCTTGTAAAGCTCATAGTCAAACAGTTGATTCGACGTTTTCTACTGACATATCGTCTATTTCGTTTACAGAATACATAAACAAGCCTTCCTTGTAAACGTATATAGTCTCCCAGCATGGTTTTAATTGAAGATAATTGGCAATTGTTGTGCGCCACACACAACAAACAGTTATTTGTAATTTGTTACTTTTTAGCATGTTTCTCTGCCGGTGTTATCCACAATCAAATCATTATGTAACGCCATACCTACCTGTTGTAATTAGATGCAAATGTTTATGATGCTAGCTAGAATAATTGCACATTTGAGCACTTAAACTTCGCTTCTGATAAAGTTTATTTCTAGAAAACTGTTCTTAATTGATTTAATTGGTAAAATAAATGGGTCTTGCTTCCAATAGGCTATAGTATCACTCGTTTCTGAATGCTGTTTGTGCTATTCCAGCTCATTAGTATACTTCGGTTTGTCATGTCATGAGTCGGTTAAATGCTGACTTGCGTCTATTGTCGTTCACTTTTGTTTAATTTATTGTGTTTGTTAAAACATAGAAATGTGAATAACATACTTATATTCTATTCTAATGGTAAAGTGACATTTAGAACAAGAAGCAAATTATTTATTTTTATTTTTAATCATGCAGTGTACATATTGAAACATTAGATAGGGTGTATGCTCTCTTGTACATGTAGAGGGGCGTTCAATAAGTATTGTTACATTAGTAATAAAATAAAAACAGCAAATATTATCTTTATAATATTTGGTCTATACCTTTAAAATAATCTCCTTTAACAGAAATGCACGTTTTCATTTTTTTATAACTTCCGAAATATGTCTTATAGTCTGTTCATTGGTATCAACGGATGGATGCAAAACAAATAAATCTATCTGACTGTGAAATTTCACGATTTACATGTTAACGACTTAAAAGTTAAGGGACGAATAACATTATTTATTGAACGCCCCTCGTATTATTATACATTTTCTGATAAATTACTAATATTTTCGTCTGACATTTTGTTGCTATTTGATATTTTGTTTGAAGCATCCACTCATTAAACCGGTTTAGATTACATGCCTTGCTTCGATAGAACCGCAATGAAACGGCAAGCTAGTAAAAGTAATACGGCCGATGTACAATGCGGTGAATCGTGCGTCAAAATCGGTTTAATTTGTCAGATTTCTTCGAGAGCAAGATTGGGTTATCCCAAGGGGAGATAAGTAGTCCAATTTTATTTTCATTCTTCTTGAACGATTTGGAAAATAAACCTCAAGAAACACGTTAGAGAACATAACGCTTGATCAACTACAAACTTTTAATTTACCTGCTCTGTTTTGCAGACGATGCATTAGCACCGATTGACTCCAGTAGCCGTTGAGTAAACTAGAACATAATTGCGAAGATTAGAATTTATCTGTTAACATTGAAAAAACTAAAGTTGTTATTTTCAGGAAAAGTGGACAACTTGCACGAAATGAATTGTGGACATACGCTGGTAAGGTGATTGAAATTGTAAACTGTTTCAATTATCTTGGATTAAAAATGTCGAGTGGAGGGTTATTTGCCAAGCGACAAATTCTATGGCCGATAAAGCAATTAAGTCGATGAGCTGTCTATTGTACATGACAAGAAAGATCAAGGCGCCAGTAAATATATTGTTTAATTTATTTGATGCTTTTGTTGGGCCAGTGTTGCGTTACTCAAGTGAGGTATGGGGGTTGTTTATAGCACAAAATATTGAGCGCGTACATAAAAAATGTGCAAATGGGTACTAGGTGTGAAACCCTCAACATGTGACTTATCCGTATATGGCGAAACCGGAAGAGTACCTCTGTCTATCAACAGAAAGTATAAAATTGTTAAATATTGGTTTAAGCTAATGAGCAGTTGAGAAAATAACTGCATTTTATATCAGGTATATAAAGAACTGTGTGCAAGAATGTCAAAGGGATTAGTTAACTGGGTTTCAAAAATTAAATATATGTTACAATCAAATGGTTTTGGAGAGGTATAGGAGTTTCCTGGCTCAGTACTTTTAAATGCGTTTTTTTACTGTGTTTAAACTGCGACTTAAAGACACCTATGTATCAAACTGAAGAGAGGGTATGCAAATGTCGTTGTCATTACATAGAAACATAAAGACAAACATTTGAATCTGTACCATGCTTGGATAAAATACTGAAACTTAAGAATAGACAAACTTTAACAACATTAAGACAAAATTTGCATAATTTAAGAATTGAACAGAGTAGTCATTGTTGTCCAGTGATTCCAAGGAATTGAAGTTTTTGTATGTTATGTGCATTCAGAGATATTGAAGACGAGTTTCATTTCGTTTTAAAATGCGATGTTTATAGAGAAATAAGACTGCTATACATACCTACATACTACACAAGAAATATAAGTATGTTTAAGTTTGTGGAAAATTTAAATATACAATATACAAGGTTACTCAGGAAACTAGCAACATCTATTTATAAAGCATTTATAAGGGGCAAGCACTGTTTAATCAAAACACAGATTAATGTTTAATTATAAATATCTATGTTTTTAGGTTATTCTATATTTCAACAAAACCCACAAAAAATCTTGATTTCACTCTCAGTCTAGCCATACATTGTATGTAAAGTATATTGATATATGTGTACATACGTACGTTAACTTTGTAATTCCCTATATATGTTTTTCAGATGATTTGTTCATTTGTTTTGATATGTTGATAATTAGCTGCCATGTATGCTACAGTCAAATAAAATAGCTGTATTATGTAATCCGTAAAAGCATATGACATTGTATAAACATTTCACTTTATGATTATATAAAGATAATTAAACAATTGAACAACTGCTAATAATTAGTTTTGTGTTGTTTCGTTCTATTTCGAATCTGATAAACTATCAACTATGGTACATTTATAACTATTGAGATTGTTATTTCAAAGTTCCCAAATATTTTCAGGAAACATAATGCTCATTAATACAAACTTTATATCGTTTAAACAAAACTCATTTTTGCAAGAAAGGATATAGAATCAAACCAATTTCCATAGCCAATAATTACATACAAAGCCAAGTGATTGTGTAAGTCTGTAGTATTACAGCTATTGTTATCTTTCGCCCTGTAGGTACTTTATCAATTTACTGACATGCGAAAACAATGGTGAAGTGTTTTATTGTTTCTATTCTTTCATTAATGTTAACTTTAACTTCAAACAAGGTTATTATTTATTTAAAAAAAAAGAGAGATAATGGCCGCTGGAAATACCAGCCCGTCAGATATACAAATGTATTTATCAGATAAACAACTTAGTTTGAAGTATGCGGCCAATCGTGTTAATTCTGTCATGATTTAGGCGTCACTATATCATTTGTTATCCTCCGGGACTAGTTAAAGTATACCATTTCTTTTATATCCAATCTTTTCTTAGATATATTTTAAGATCAATACAGTTCTGCGATTATACTATTTCATTGATATATTTCTTTGTTTTTGTTGTACTTAATGAAGATTTTTTTTTTCAATTGAGTCATCCTTTATAAATAAAGAATTTATTTATTTACTTATTGCATTTTAATAATAGAAACGAGAAAAATAGATATAGTCCATACGTTGAATTAAACACAAACCATATATTTCGTATTACCGTAACACAATGTGGCATCTTCATATTAATTAACATATCTCTTTCGTGAAAAGAGAAATAGAAGAAATAAATATATTTCCATAAAAAGTATATTCTTGAGTTAATCAAAATTTCAAATGATAAACGATGAGAGGTATTACGACCTATCAACATATCATAGTTCATAGATTATATATATAACGACAACAGGTAATACGAAGCCACGTTTGCTATCCATGACCAAAACAACACAATCAACATACAGATTGAAAATCCAACAAAAGATATAAAGGATACAACAAAAAACTTTAAAGTTGCGGAACTGCAGAGTTTCCGTAGATTGTATCTAATACTTAATGTGTCGCCTCTTACAATAGACTATAGGGGTTATAATCTTGCCATCACTGGGTTTTATACCCTGGAGCCTTACAGGGCTTGATGATTTAACCATAGTGATAAACGTGACAAAAATGGACCTGACAGCCATTCGGTTGATTGATTGAATATCTAGCGTCATTTTATGCCATCGAGGGCTAATCACTGTTTCCTAAGATATTGAAAGGTTAACTAGTACTCGAGCACACCAACTTTCCAACTTGAATCAGCGGTGAGAGACGAATGATAATGTGACACAATGTTGTAAATCAATCATCACGGAGATTGTTGTCGGGTGGGGATTCGAGCTCACGACACCTTGATTGACAGTCAGATACGCAAACGACTGAGATAATTGGGCCCAACAACCATTCGAAGGAGTACTACACTTCTGTAGAGATCGACAGTATCCAATCATGTTATAACCCGATTGAGATAATTGTGCCCGACAACCATTCGAAGGAGTACTACACTTCTGTAGAAATCGACAATATACTTCCATGTTCTAACCCGAAATTGCACGCATTTGTTTAGTATTTTGCAAAAATGACCGTGTATATTGATGACACCAATTTAAATTCTTGAATTCATCCGTACGTATCAATTGAGGACTATGAATTATAAGGTGTAGTCAGGTGTTATTAAAACAATACACTGTCTGTTTACATAAACACATATTTCTTTTAAAACTGTTTTATTTTATTTATCTATTTATGGCACGCATTTAGTTATCATGTTTGGACTCTCTTAAACTAAAATTCTAAACTAGTATACTTTAGTTTACCTTTATATTTCAACAAAGTCATAGTTTGTTAAGCAATAACCGTCACTAACTGACGGAGACAGTTTAAACGGTGTCAATATCAGAAAGAATTGGATGCATCTGTGCAATCAGCCAGACATAAAACACGTGACTAACATGAAACGTAAGTGTTTAAGGATACAGACATCCAAACAAAAAATAATACTTATAATAAATATATGAAGAAATCACAACTGGGATACCGCCTTAGATCATTCTTTATAACACTTAATTTTTGGATCTAAACCTGGTTAACAAGTGCACCCAACCTAGCTCGTCTCTTTGTTGCATCTGTCATTCCTGTATTCAGGTTTAATTTAGTTTTAACATATATTATTGCAAATATTTACACATATGCATATCACAAGCATATAAGGAAATAAATAAAGGCAAAAGGGTTTGGCCACAACGGTATTAAGGTAAAATATTTGCTAGTGTTATCGCTATTTTACAAATATCTTCAGACCGGTTATTAGACGCTGAATCCTCACTAATTCACATGTTGTCTGCCTGAAATGTATCGAGATATAAATTATTTGAAAAAAAACAACATTTCTATCATAAGAGTAGTAATATAGATTTGTAGATAAATATGAACTTCATTTTGACAAATGTACATTAGTAATTAATACATTAAATAGCATGTATGTTGTTTAAATGTTTTGAACACGTCTGTTTTGATTCGATTGAAACACATAAACACGCTGTAACGTTTAAATTACTTGATTTGAGTTTGTTATCAAATCATCACGTTATATAACACATTCCTTTTCCGCGGTTTTCGTAACGATTGCGCTTATTTTGAAAAAAACAAAATATCCACCAAACTCGTTAAATTGTATATTGGAATACCAAACTTTATTATGAATTAACTATGAAAGCATTAATGACTAGATACGTACGATTTCATTTTTATAAAAACATGTATTTTAGGAACTACTATTCAAGTTTGGTTTTGATTATAAACTTTATGGTCATCCCCTCGTCCCTGTTACCAATACAATTCATTTGTATGTTAAGGTTGGAAACTTTGTTAACATAATAAACGCAATTAGATTGATGCAATGCCGTATTCTATCAACAGCCAGAAATGAATGGATGAAGAAAATGTAATTGTCAATACTCTCCACGAAATAAAACGTTCTGGATAAAACGATGGCCAAATACGATAGTTCACTCGCTCGGGGATTTGAATAAAGATCTTTAAGACCGTTGAACGAATTCACTTAAAAGAACTAATAAGCTAGACAAATACTCGACAAGAGGCTTTATAAATCACTACAGACTTAACAAACAGGTGTTAACTGCATTTTTATTTTGCATAATATCTAGTTGAATTCAGAATAAGGTTAACCTTGAATTCGTTGTTGCTGACTATACGGTTAATACGAAATTCGATAACAGTCAGTAATAAAAGGTGATAACAGATGTTTTCAGGGATTTGTGAAATTCTTAATGGAACCACATAACAAAAACAATGATAAAATGTGTATTCTTTTTGGTTATATATGTATTTAATCTAAATAATGCTTATATAAATACACACACATTTTCGTTTTAAACACTTTTCTTTTACATTTCTTTTGTCATTGCATAAATGAATAAATGTTAACATTCGTTTCATTTTGTTCACGACCATAAGCTTAATGTACCTCTCAAGAAATTTAGATGCCCATTAATACACGTGCATTTGGAGCAGTAGACTGGTACAACACAATGTTTTTATTTTATAAAATCAAATACCGCTATATGTTACGGAGGTATATTAAAACAAATAATGACACCACCAGTCTATCATAAGACTGTTAACGTGGATTTGTTGCTTAGACTGTGCATTTAAAACGGAAACGTATATGATTTTTATATGTGTGTTATATTTCGCGGCTATTACCAAGACATTTATGTCAGCTAGTACTGAGTTAGAGCGGTGATAATGAGAAAAAAAACATACATGAATGTATAAAGGAAAAATAAAGAAAACACTTTACCCTGTGCGCCAATGTCATTATCAAAACATTTCTAACTGAACAAAATACTATTCATAGTAGATAAAGTCGATTACGATATAAGAAATTCTCAATCCTTTTTTATTTTTTTATGTTGACCATTGTGTCTGACTTTATGTATATGGCTGTCCGCCGCAGTCAACTGTTAATGTACCGATCGCTCGTTGTTGATGTAGTATTCGATTATTGCTGTAACCTCCAGACGAACTGTACTAATGTGTGTTCCATACAGAATTGTTGACCCTTTTCAATTAGTGATATTAGTGAACACTAATATTTACCTTAAATGTTGTTTTGAAAGACAACCTTTACTATTAAAGTTTATATATATATAACAATTTTTCGGGGTGTTTTGCACTTGTTTTAAACATCACTGGTATTGTTGTAATGACGTTAGAAAAAGCCTGAGCGACGAATTTCTTCATTACTGAACCTATAACTTTAAACACATTTTAATTCACGTATTTGATATGTGATGATATATATATATATGTCATGCAATTGTTATTGATATAAATGTGTTTTTGGTTAATGATATCAATATATGTGTAATATAATTGCATTTATAGACATATAATAGCATTGTGCCGCTTGTATATGTTATAGCAGTGTGCCGATTATATTATATGTAAAGGTAATGTATTGATATAGTATAATCTATGTGATTGTATTGATATTGATAAATCTGTGATCATATTGTTATTTATATGAATGTAATGGTATTAATAGATATATACGTTTATGTATGTATTGGTATCGTGTTAGTCATACATTTGTAACGGTTTTGTGATGTGTATATACAGTATACGCAAGTTTATTGATATGTATATATCTGTGATGGCATTTTTATGTTAAAGTATTTGTTAGTAAATGTGTTGATATTTACATATATGTAATGTTATAATATTGATATTAATATATCTGTAAAAATATTGTCACTATGTAAATTTGATGTTATTGCCATTTTCGTAGCTTATTTACAATATGTATTATTATCGTCGTATATTTAGTTTTAGTGTTTGTTGTAAAATTTAAAAACAACTTTAAAAATGATTTTATCTTAAAGAGAACGTATACAATGTGTTGGTGCTTTAAGAGGATTGAAAGTGCTCACATATGCGTTTCTAATTATATTAAATAAAACAATATTTTGTGGTTGACACGTTTTCGAAACGTGTCTCGTTATAAATAAACGCATGTGATCTAGAATTAGGAATTAAAAAAAAACACAATTCACGCACTATTCGTTCCGAATGTCTACGACAATACACATTTATGTTTTTTCATATCCGTTAAATACTAGAAAAAAGTATACATTTAATCTTTTAAGCCTAAGCACTTGATTTGAATATTTTTTCTAGACTTAAATGTAATTCTTTCAAATTGATTTAAACTCTGAACTAGCTATTATGAACAGATAATTGCATAGATAAACTTTGTTTACGCGAGAGAAATTTTATCACAAAATCATCAGAAAACTTTGTAATCAAATGTCTAATTAATACAGGTTTACTGCAAACCAGATTTTTAGATACATTATATAAATATCTAAAAATAACATATGGTTCCAATCCAAGACTCCAAAATTCCAACTAATCCATCCAGATCAGGAACAATTGAAAAGAGTTGAATGTCTGTAAAACACTTTACTGGTGGGAAACAGTTTGGTTTTCAAATAAAAATGCATTTATTGAAACAGTTGTAATCCTAATTGATCTAAAACCACGGCGTTCTTGGATAGCGTTGTTAACGAACTGCATCACAGTGGAGTGATTGTGTGCTATGTTGATGAGAGGATGAATTAGCTTGGAATGCAGGGGATATCATAGCTTAATTATCCAAACGCAAAGTATTATCAGAACTAATGCAAGACCGAACCCAGGTACAGTTCGTGCATTCCAATGAACTCTAAATGTGTTAAAAAGTGTGCAATGGATCGTCTTCTCCAGATGCTGAATTACTCAAATTGATCGTATGCATTTTAAATATATCCTTACATTAGAACAGATCTCATATATTCGATTACATTCATTACTCGCTAGTTTTGAATTACTCGTACATTTGTTGATTGTTGGTTGTATGGTTATAAGCGCCAACTTTCACAATGTTTAGGTCATATCGGGACTCTACTTCTAAGCGATGCCACACTGAAGTATCATGCCGCAACCCAGCCACATTATACTGACAACGGGCCGACTAGAACTAAACTATTCTCTATATGCTGACTGCCAAGCGAGAAAACTTCTAGTACCATTTTTCAAGTATTTTGTATGACCCGCCGGGGGATCAAACCCACGCACTTCCGCATTTAAGACGAACGCTCTACACCTAGACCACCGCTGCGTTGAAAGTATATAATTTTAGAGTATTGTATGTATGCTTTTCTGTAATCATCTCAAATGTTAATCGAATTATCTGAAAAAAATCAATGCATTCCAATTGATATTTAATAGTTTTTTTTTCAATACGTGATTTTATATTCTGTTACGATACACCACGATACGAGAATACTTAATGTTTTTACGATACACCACTATACAATATAATACAATACTGTAATATATAAAACACCACGATACAATACAACACTATTACTTTTTATGATACACATCTATACAATATAATACAATACTGTAATATATAATACACCACGATACAATACAACACTATTACTTTTTATGATACACCACGATACAATACAACACTGTGGTATACAATACACCATGATATGATACAAGACTATAATTTTAAGACACACTACGATACAATACACCAGTATACTTTTACGATACACTACGATACAATACAACAATATTTTATACAAAACAACACGATATGACACATGAGTATATGGAACGATACGATATAATTAAAACTTAAGTTAATATCCATTGTTTCTAAATTTCATTTCGGATTTCTATTTTAAACTTATATACTCATTTAATCAATTGAATTTATTTTCAGGGAATAACGAACAACGAATCGAATTCCCATGGCAAAATATCATAACATTTCATCAATAAAACAACAAAACCTTTATCTATTATTCAAACTCTAATATCAAAGTTAACTTTATTTTGAATTTTTGACTAGACTATCTTTCAAAATGTAAGAGATAAGAGATGTATCAAACAATTCCGAAAAACATATTCATGATTTGAAAAAAAAAAATGTTATCAGTTTCAATTTCAGTAATATAAGCAACACACACTTTTTTAATGAGTTCAATTACAAGCAGAACTATTCAGTTCACATCGTTCCTTTCAATATTACACTCAGGACCGTTTCTGGCAATTTCTATTTCTGTTCAGATTTGTTTCCTGATAACAGCGAATTAATACAATTGTAGATATGTTTCAACTTTTGCCTATTGACATATTGTAAAATACAGCTGGCAGATGGGAACATATTCAACATACCTAATTAAACACGGTTCTTCCTCTGTGTCGGCAGCATCCTATCTGGGAGCCTCAGATAATTAACCCAGATTAAGTAAGTGATATAAGGTATAGCCGGTTGCTGTTGTTTGAATCTGGAGATAGTTGGTTCTATGAATTAAAAATGTTCTAATTTACATTGTTAGTTTAAACTGATCGTTCCTGTTTTGATTGCCTTTATTTTTTTTCTATTTAAGCGGAATTGAGTAGCATAATAACTGTATAAATAAAATTTATAAAATTAATAAATTCTTAAAATCAAAAAATATATACACTGTCTATGGTATTGTTTCTTAAATAATGATCTATACATGTTTGAGTTACGTTTTGCTATGTATTATTTGCGAGCAAAAATAAATATGTACAATCAATTCAATTGGGTTCATCATAAATCGGTGTATATAAAGAGGGAAATCCTTGTTTCTTATGCAACTAATACACAATTGAGTACCTATAAACCTAATTAAAGAAGCCAATTAATTGTTTCCAATCGCTTTAAGGTAAACAAACAGACGCACTGCAGCCTGTTAAATTTACAAAAAGAAAAATATATAAAAAAGTATTTTTCTTCAACTGACGTCATAGTGTATGCTATCAGCCATAATTGATCTTATTTGTAATGAAACTCAGAGACACTGAAACCAGATGCAAACGTAATTCTAACTGTCAGATGGAGGAAAGGATGAACATTTAAATAATTTAAATAAATGTTTTATTTAAATTCGTTAAACAGAATCATGTTGGATACATCCCTTGCTCATGAGAGCATGTTGGATACATCCCTTGCTCATGAGAGCATGTTGGGTGCATTGTAATAAACAGCTCCTGTAGTCAAGTCGGTAATTTGAAGAGTAATTGCATCTGACGTTACACTTAATGTTTATCTTATCTTCCTCGCTGATAACAAGTTAAGCTAAAGAAACTCTCGAAATTATAAATTAGATGTAGATATAACGAAAATGACATATAATGATACCTGTGTAAAGATTTCTGATGAAAGTGAACACATGGTGGTAAAGATAGTATTGATTTTACTTCTTACAGGTTCAAGTATACCTGATCTTTTTTCACAAATGTTCCATCTGTTATGTTTGCGGTATAATTAAAATGTTTGAAATATACACGGATTTAGTGAGATGGATAGGCACATGCTTGAGATTTTGTGAAGGCACTTGTAATAACGCTAAACATCACGGAATTTCATCAAGTCAATAAGCTCCGTTTCTATTAGTTTACACTTATTTATCTTATTTCGATTGCGAAAAAAGTTATTACAACCGGTACAAATAATGCTCGAAATCTTCCTGGGTAGAATCAGTACTAAGCATATGGAGAAGGAATGTCTTGCTCAAGAACACCACATATCGTCCCATTGGTGCAATAAGTAACCAAGTGTATATAAAATAAGAAGGCACTTGGTACCTTCTTGCACCAATGGGATGATATAACCGTAGGGAAGGATCGAACCCACGACAATCCGATCCTTGGTTCAATGCTCTACCCTAGATCAGTGTCCATTCATGGACGGAATACAAATCTGATGTATTCGTTTGTAGACCAAATATCACAGCTAAACAATACTATACCCAACAATTTGTGGTTGTATTTTTAAAGTTTCTCTTAAAAGTTTTATTACATGAAAATACATGTAATGCTATTGAAAATATGGAAATGTGCCTTGAACAACGCTTTAAATTCAAGTCAAATTGCCAATTCGAAGCATTAAATGTAACAATTTAAGTATATGTATCGTTGATTTACAAAATATGCAAATTGTTTGTCAAAGATTGTATTTTTATTTTGCTTTAAATTTTATTGATGTTTAGTCAAGAGTTTCTATTTGTTTCTAAAGTAGCAAATGACACATCTTTTAGAATATGTAATTATTAAGTCAGTATGCGCCTGTCTAAACACAGCGGCTAATGGCAATATACAATCCGCTGAACAGTATACAAAACGTAGCATTAAGTGTGTGTTTATTCCAATACACATGGCCACAGATTTAGAATCATTGTTCCAAGCCATTTAAAATGAAAGCAATATAAAGAAGCAGGCAGTTCATCAGGAGAATCTCACGGTTCGGCTGTAGTAGATAATTGTCTTGAATTTAAACACAAAACACGGAGCTTGATGTATGTTTCATTGACTTTTCTACGAAGATTTTTTAAGATTATATATATCACGATAACAATAACATTGCACAATTGGTAGAATTAGTTGTCTTGCCGGAGGAGATGTTGTAGATTGTAATTCTAGGTGGACAGACTAGTCCAATTCTATATTTGAAAAGATAAACACACAATTAAGTACAGCGTAAACACAAATTAATATTTTGTTCAAATAAATACACGTGCAAACATATGGCATTGCGGCCTTATGTCTAGTGCGTAATGAATTTGACAAAGAGTTTAAAACACAACGCCGCAGATGAGGACGCGACATTGTCTATAATATGTCACAGTATGATATTCTAATACTCAGATAGCAAATATTGCTGCTTAAGACAAGTGGCTGCTTAGAGGTGACCACTTACAAAGGTCTGACTGTATATTGATCTGATAATCCATTTTTGTATGGCAGTTATTTATCACTTATTCAGTGATAACTCGACTGTCTACTGCTTTCTATTTCTGGTTTCGTTAGCAAGAAATATTATAGATTCATACAAATTTATTTTTTTTAAATATTTAGTACAATTGTTAGGCCATCAAGGGCCAATATAAAATCATTTAATATAATCACTCTTCCTTGGATCCTGGAAGGTTAACCAGAGCTCGAACACAGCCATAACTGATAACTTTCCCATGATTTTAAATCATGATACGAGACGAATACTAACGAGACGCAATGAGACTCAATGTCGTATATCAATCCTTACGGCAACTGTAGCCAACTGGACTCATTACCCTCCCCCCCCCGCCCCCCCCCCCCCCCCCCCCCCCCCGATTAATAAACAGATGTGCTCACGGGGCCCGCAAAGGATAAACATGTTATCTTTCCTTTGTATCTGAGATTGTCATAACAAAATGACCAGTGTTATTTTTAAATTACTAATAGTTACTTTTCTAAAGTTTTGAAAAAAACAACAATTTATCTTGTCAACCAAGAATCCAATGGCATGACATAGATTTGATATAATTAATCAAGAACGGGAAATACTGATGCTGACTAAACTGTTTTATATTTATACGACCTCTGCTGCTACGATTATTGCAGTCACTCGTTCTCATTCAGTATCCAACTGTTTTGTTTACAATGTATTACGTTGCTATGATATAAACAAACACATTGTGATAATTTTACATTTAAAGTTCATAAAACTGTGTAAGTTCATGATTTGCCGATCTTGTCACAGTTGAATGGGTTTCTTCCAAAATCAGTTTTTGACGAAAAACACACTTAATAATGAAGCAGTGATGTGGATGAATCATATTTACATTATTAAATAGAAACATGCCAAGCTTAAGATACTATTTGTTAATGGAGCAAATATTAAATCCCGTAATCAACTTTTATTGGCAGATGAAATTCTGTAAACGTCATTAAGTTGCATATTTGAGCGTTTTTTTGCCAGAACAATTTCTAAAGTTGCACCAGGGATGTTGCAACCAGATGAAAACGTAATTCCAGTTGTCGGATGAAGAAACGGTTGAGTGACTTAAATTAATGTTAAATTTAAACGCGTGTAACCATCTTTCATGTTATTATATAAAAACTTCATACCTATCATTTGCTAGCGCCGCAATAATTATCATTGCAGATAAACGCACGTTATTTAAGGTATGCAAATTGCTTGTTTAGTAGACTAAGTGAAAAGTAATGATGTGGACAATTAGGAACGATTTATTAGGCTAATGTAAGTGTATGTCATTTGCGATAAATTCTTATCATCCATTAAATGTAACTACCAAAAAATATATTCATGGTAGCATCCCAACCGTACTCGTTATTCTTTGGGATGCAATGCCGATGGAATAATATGTTTAACAAATGCATCGTTAAGAAAAGAGTTTCAGGAGCAAAAATATTTTTTTTCAATTAGATTTTATTTTTTATTATATTAAATTAACTTTATTTGTTGAACGTTCCTTAAATATGAACTTACATGAGCAACGTTCAAAGCAAATGCAATCCGAAAGTTTTTAAAGGGGTTATATTGGCATATTACCGTCAATTCCCTGTCCTAAATACACACGCCCAGCTTGAAGATACTTATAACTTAGAGATATACGCGTCTAAAGTGTCTAATTGCATAACCTCTTTATTACAAACATCGAGTTTCTGGAGCCACGTTTTTGTTTTTGTTTACATTCACCATTTTAACGAACCGCTTTCGGGTTTCCGATCAATCATCGGATAACATCGTGAAGATTCGTTCCCGATCTCGTTGTCGAGGCTTTGTTTGGGAAGTTTACGAAGTTCAATGTCAACATTGCGCAATACTTTATTGCGGGACGTATAAAAGTTTTGCCCAATACTCAATTACTGTTAATTTGATAACTTTCAAGTAAATAAAGATTATACGTCAATACATAAGCATTATTTTGTGCACACTGCATACAGGAAAAGTCTGGATTAACAGGGTGTTTGTGTTACTTGCCAGTATCATCCCTTTAAGGGAATCTTAAATAATCAAATATGTTCAACCTTCCGGAAATACTATATTCTAATTCGTCAGAAATAAACATTTTTTACGATTGGTGACATTCACGACCCTGTGATATTTTTTATTATTTATTGGTAGAGATCCAGGGTAAGATACATGTATAAGATAAAAAAATATCCCTTGGACACACAGAACACAATTTAGCGGAGAAAAACAGATTTATAATACACGAAGCAGGTATTTTTCGAGAAATATGTAAATCGTATTGCTTTTGTTTACTTCTTCTTTAATTTCAGTACCAAAATTAAAAGGGTATTGATCAAACAGAGGACATATTATTCACAGGTAAAAGCCATTACATGAGCATTAACATAATGCATGTATACAGGAGAAGAGACAATGTAGTCACCGCCTTCGCTATGGTGTACGATCAGGGTCAAAAGTACCGGTACTGGTCCACCGCTATTATACCGATGCACCGATATATTTGTTTTTAACGGTGCACCGATAAAATATACCGGTGCACTGTTAAAATATATCGATCCATCGTTAAAAGCGGCGGTCCACCGTTATAATATATCGACGTACCGTTATATACCGGTGTACCGCTATATTTTATCGGTCCACCGCTATATTTTATCGTTCCACCGCTATATTTTAACGATGCACCGCTATATTTTAATCGATGCACCGCTATATTTTAACGGTGGACCGACGATTTATTACCGGTGCACCGTTACTTATTTATCGGTCAACCGGTATATAATAGCGGTGCACCGTTAAAATATAGCGGTGCATTGATAAAAATATAGCGGTGCATCGTTAAAATATAGCGAAGGACAAAATCAAAGCCACCACAGGGTAACTGAAACCTGGTAAACGAGGATATCCCAACCTCGATCATCTCGGTTATCATACAATAAAATAAGAAAGTATTAAAAAAAGTAACCCCATCAGACAAATGCAATTTTAATAGTTAATCAATTGTCAAATCCGTCATCTGTTTGTGCGGTCTTGGTTTGATATTCATTTGACAAGTCATAGAGATAAAGATTTTTATGATCTATTTGTTCATTAATAAACTTGATTGAATCCATCTACCACAGCTTATTAAACCTCTATAGTTACTTAAGAATAAAATAATGAAGTTATAAAGATATTGCAAAATGTATTGTCTATCTAACCATGATGAAATATATTCGATCCGATCCTGACACTTTCTTCAGAAATAACTAACTATGTGACAATACTGTCAGACAGGGGTTCTGATTGAGTGGGCAATAAAGAGAGTGTTACTGCTCTGTATAATTTGTCTGCAATAAACACTCCGAAATACAAACATCTATTTAGCACTTGATGAGAGAAATATTACTTAGAGGAGGTGGGCAATTTAATTCCACTCTCAAAATGATATCAAGGAAAATAACCCAAATATAAAAGAAATTTACTTTCTTACATGTATAATAAAAACGAAGGAAGTCTTATACACTAATCATTCTTGAGAATATTTTTAGACGTACATTTGAAACTTTCAACTTTAGATATATAGTTTACCATTACAGATATAACACTTGTTAGAGTTTATTTGATTTTATATTAGGTGTTCCTACATGCTTGCAGATTTTGGTCTCAATAAATGGTCTCTAAGTGTATTTTAAACTTTCATTCTTGAGTTAAAATCTAAGAATATCCTTAAGCATGGTTGGTGAAAACGACCCATGTTTTTTTTGTGGGGTTAAGTAAACTATCTTATTTAATTATTTAATTGTGACTATTGCGAAAAGCAATCAGTTGTTATTAAAAAAATACGGCAAAAGCATAATATACACTGATTTTAACAGGAAATCAATAATAAGATGCAACAATGTCGTTGTATGTTAAATGTGTGCATGTTATTGCGATAGTTTCTTTTCATCCATTAACTGTAACCATCAAACCAAATTTTCATCGTAAACCCTATCGCTAGTCGTTTTACATTAAGACTTATTATATGTTTACCAAATGCATCGTTTCAAATATAGTCTTTGGAACAATTTTTTTATAAATTATATATTTAGTAATGTAGAACGTTTCGAGTGAATAAAACTTTATATCAACATTTTTTTTTATTTCGGGGAATGAATTGTAGTTTTAGCTAGTTCATGAGATATGAACTAACATTATGCCGCCTGGACGGCTTCGCATAAACCAAAACAATCTTGCTGTTTACACGTATGTTCATAGCTCATTAAGCTTATTTATCATACATTATTTATTTTATTCTGTTAACATCACATCACCGTGTCTCTTTTTTTATTTCTTAACACATCTATAGCGATAAATAATACGCTGAGTTCTTAGGCCAGAATCGGTAAATAGAAAACACAAGCTATGAACTTCCTGCTGACATATGACGTCATAAACAATAAATGTATGTCGTTTTTGGACATCACATACAATTGCTAATACTGGAAAAAAAAATGCAAAACAGTACATCCGAAGCTGATAAAGACCGTTAATCAGTATGTTTTGCCTGCTATCAAGAACTTTTTTAAAGAACTAGTTATCATATTAGTTTAAGCAGCGAATACGCAAGCAACGATTTTTTGCATGTGTGTCGTCATTATCATTCAATTGATATATCTTGTTGTATCTCTCAATATCATGGTATATCTTGATGTATCTTGCTGGTCTGCCAAACATCAATGTAACGATAACGAATGTGTTTACGTAACACTCTAGTAGAGTTGTTGCAGAGCAGACACGTGAGCTCCTCAAATAATTTTGTAATAAACTATAAGAAAGATTAAGCTGTCATATGGTTAACAATCCTCTATCAAACAAATAGAATATTACGGATTACTTCACCATTACTTCAAAATTGGCAAGTAAATGAAATGTAATTTGGGAAAATTAAATAAGACATGTTGATGAGTGCAATGCCGTTTCAAACACAGTTGAGTCATGGTATTCATTTTTATTGACAGAGAGTGCCTCATGATGTCAGTGCCCATTGACAGCTTATTCTCCTGTTGAAATTTACATTTTCTTACATTTTTTTATAAAAAAAACTCCCTAAACAATTAAACTAACCTTGACTCAAACCCACGACATCGCCGATGATAAATAAATAAGATGGCGCACTATATATATATTTATATACCAACGCATAGCGTACTTGCAAATTCTATTCAGAAAATATTAATGCATCTACATTGGATAGTTATTAGATATTTTTATTCTGTATATGGCATATGGTTGGGTACTAATATGGATAAAGAATGCTGTATCTACTTTGTAATAACTTATTCTAACACCTGTTTCACCTATTGCTTAACAGTGGTTTTCATTAGATATGGTACTACTAATTATACACGTGTATATTTTTAACTGAAAATATATAAATGCTGTATTTGTTTTTGAACTACATGTCTTAAACTGTCATGTTGCGTACATTGAAATTAAATTTAACGATTTGTGATTTGGTTTATTTCTGTATTTGATATAAATAAAATAGAATTAAATATTATCTCAACTCATCAGTAAGACTATTTTGACTTGTGCTTCGCTGGAATCAAATATTAATGACACCCAGAGACAAACTCACTATGAGTCTGGGATCAAAAGAAATATGATAAAAAGATATCTTGCTATCGCAGTACACGACCAAATGAAGAAACAAACATTTGATATAGTACGCCATTTTCCGAGAATTTTCTCTGTTTTTCCAATACTAAATACAAACAATGATACAATGTATGTCCAACAGGGACGATAATCATAATAAATTTAAATATAGAATTATAAGCAAAAGAAGTGGTAATAGGTATCACCGTATTTGATCAATTGCTAATCCACCGCTGTGGAGCTTAAACCTGGTTAACGGGTACCTCCAACCTCGCTCTTCTCGATCGTCACATCATAAAACTATACAATGGTTATAAAAGTAGCCCCGTCATATCATTCTCTGACAAATGACGTTGATAGATATTCAATCCGCAAATCCGTCATCGGTTTATGAGATTGATAACGCTTTGACAAGCTATAGAGATATAGTTTTGTTATGATGCAGTTACTCACTTTATTGAATGTTATATTTATCTACCATAGCTAATGGAACCTCTTTAGTTACATAAGAAAGAGAAATGCGGTTATATAAATATGGCACAGTCTATTGTCTATCTTACCATTAAATATTTCCCAGTCACTTTCTTCAGAAACTATAACTATGTGATAATCTTGTCAGACAGCGGTTCTGATTGAAAGGTGAATAAGGAGAGCTTTACCGCTGTATCATGTCTGTCTGGGACAAACAATCCGAAATACCGACAACTGTTAAAAAGTTGATTAGAGAAGCATTACTTAGAGAAGAAGGATAACTTAATTTCAACCTGGAAATGGTCTAACGGAAAAATCCAAATATAACTGAAAATTATGTTCATTTTATAGAGTAAAATGCAGTTCGGGTTTATTTTGGTGACCATTCTTTCCTATATAACGACAACTGGGACAATAAGGAACATCAACAGCTCCATGTCATAGAATACAACCAGAGCAAAATATATGCTTATTTAAAAAGGAAACAACAATTAATATACATCCATGTGAAAGACACATCGATATAACAATTTGATAGTAGTATAACTGTCATGTTCTTACCTCAAAGCACTGACGGCAATCATATAACACTGGTTCAAATAATATGTGATAAATTATCCATTTGAAGACAAGAACGCAATTTAATGAGAGAAAAGCAGAATGGGTTTTATTGAATACGTTCGATCATTAGAAGTTAAAAAACGTGTTACACTCCTAACGCCCCCTGGTGCAGACGTGAACAGTGTCTATTCTCGAGCAATATTGAATGAGCATCGTGGTGCCCAGTCTGACCACCTCGGCCTTTATGCTACGAAATATACCTCTTACATAATAAGACGCCATTTTGGAACTACTTTCAGTCACATGATAAAATAAAATGGCGGCCCCCTTATGCCACCCGGAAGTTGTGCCAGAGACTTTTATTATAGTCTGGGAGGAAGAAAAACACGGATGTTTTAAATGTGATTACTATCAACTTCCATTTCATACCTGTAAAAATCGATATAATAACACCATATATTCAACTTAATGACGGATATATAATATGTTACTTTCACGCGAATGAACACAGACTTGTAACACAGGCGAATAACGTCGGTGTATTTTAAAGCTATACACGAGATGTATTATACAGAGGATACGGAAATATCCGATGTTTCACGATTGCGTGGTTCCATGGAATTAGAAATGACGGAGAAACACGGAGCTATAATATGGAATTCCTTTTTAACGACTGCTTCTTAGATCGTATGACATTGTTGTTGTAATGGTTAATAGTATCTGAGAAAATTATCACTTGGGGGTATGGAACGCAAATTAAAGATGAAAACAGTCCATATTTCGTCTATTTTTTAGTGAAATAATGACATGAAATTTGAAATAATTCAACATAGTTCTGTTTGAACATATACCGCAGCGTGGTCTAGTGGTAGAGCGTCCGCCTCTGATGCGGAAATTTCTAGGTCTGGTCGGCCCGGTGTTAATGTAATATGACTGGGTGGGGTATCATACAATGTGTCTGCAGCATGATACTCCAGTGTGACAGCGCTCAGAATACTGTCTCAAGTATACACCGTCGCGATATGACTGAAAAAATGTTGAAAGCGACGCTAAACATCCAAAATGTGGCAGACTTACTTAAAGCTCTGATTTTATAGCACATGTATAAAAAAAGAAAAAAACACATTCGTATAATAGCCTAAACGTGAATCGAAAATGAGCGATTTTCAAGAACGGCGAAACAGTGGAGCATAAAAAGTGGCCTTTGTGCGGGTTAAAATCGATATTTTGACCAAACAAAGCAATTATTCTACATTTTTAAAGTATTCCAGCATTTCTTTTATTATTATAAATTTTTCCGAATCGAACATCAAGCTGAAATCGTGGTATTGAGACCACAATTTCAATTTCCCCCCGTAATTTACCCCAAAAAATGGCGACCAAAATAGCTTGCGATGCTGAAACTGGACTATTTTCACCGTTGCTACGCTGTCGTTAAGTGAGCAGGGTTGCGTACTAAAATGACCGTGTGGGTCCTGACTGATCATACAACAACAACTGTTTGAACGTAACGTTCTTCAATTCAATAATTCTGTTAATAACAAGTTACCTTTATAAATAATATAAAATATATATTTGAAGCACAAACGTAGCAGAAGCGAATACTATTTTGGTTGGTTATATAGTTCTTAGCGTCGCTTTTAACATTTTTTTAGTTATATCACGATGGTGTCTACTTGAGACAGTATTCTAAGCGCTGTGGTACTGAAGTATCATGCCGCCGACATATGCAATAATACCCCATTCAGTCACGTTATACTGACACTTGGCCGACCAGACCTAAAACTATCCTTTTAATGTTGAGATCGAAGCGAGGAAGTTTCTAGTAGTATTTTTCTTCACGTCTTTGATACGACCAGATCAGTGCGCGAACCCACGACTATGTTTTATGTTATTTGAATAACAATACAATCACGACCACTATGTATGTTATGTACTGTTATCAACTATGACATTTGTATTGTTATAGCATAGTCCTAAAGATAAAATAGTAAAATAAAATTTTGTAAGTGTTCACTTTTAAAACTAAATGAAGAAAATATACATTAACAACTTAGTCTGTAGAATGGACCCATCTCTCCAAGTTGGTTCAGTTAAATAGCAATGTTGTGAAAACCACATTTGAACACGCTGATTGGTCAGTTGCTTCAACTGTAAGATTGAATGACGTCACAGTTTAGTAAGCGTTCATTTGATATGAATTGTGGGACAGGCAGCATAGAACTTCCCGCTAATTCAAACAGACCTGATATCAGGTCTTGTGATAGACTATTTTTAGACTATTAACAAGCAGCGCGTCTATGATTCATTATAAACTTTTATTTGTTTTAAAATTATAGTAAACACTAATTTAAAAACATCAAATATTAAACTCCAAGCCGGGATAAAATGCAAATGTGCTGCGTGCAGTTAATTATCTTTAATGTTTGTTTATTTGGAAAAAAACTATAATTTGACATTTTACAAGCGATATATACGTAACTATTGTAGACAAATATTTGCATTTAAAATATCATGAACTTCTGAAATTTGTTAACCAATATTGACATTTGGTATAATTTATAAGCAGGTTGAGTTATCAATTGTTCTGCAGCATTGAGCAACGATCAAATATGACGTCAGTTGAAGTTATGGGCAAACACGATAATGCCAATAATTGAGTGTCAAACTATTTGTATACTGAAAGTATAACGCAAGGAGAGTTACGTGCTTAAAATGTGTATAATTTGTCCATGCATAATCAATTACCTCATTAACTGACCATATATGGTGTTTTAGCAGAATCTATGACATATGTCTTTTCACAACGCTATGGTTTACACATGTAACATTATTATATAGGATGTTTATGTTTAGCATTAATGGTTAAAATTAGCAACTCTAAAATGAACACATACATGAAGACGCACAAGATATTTAGAAAAAAATACACACCTAATTGATTGATTTATTGAATATTTAACGTCATTTTATGCCATCGATGGCTAACAGACGGTCAGTTAATAAACCACTGTTTCCTGGGAACCTGAAAGGTTAACCAGTATTCGAATACACCCCATTTTCGCAATTAGCTGATAACTTTCCCCACTTGAATCATCATCGGTGAGAGACGAAAAATAATGATACACAATGTCGTATATCAATTATCACGGAGACTATTGCCGGGCGGTGATTCAAATTCACGACCCCTGGATTAATAGTCAGACACGTAACCGACTGAGCTTATCGGACCCGACATATTTAATGAATAAATGTTATTTGTAGAAGTTCGTGTAAACTTTACTCGTTACATATAAGTTGATATAAGAAGACAAATAAAGTTAATTTCTTTATTTATATAAATAATGCCCTGAATTAACACCACCATGTTTTTGCAATTACCAAGCACCGATGCATAGCTAAATATGTGTTACATCCTTAATTAAGGTCGATGAACAGAACATTAAAAATCACGCACAACTCTTGTATGCATATCGTCCATTGTTTTATTTTAGTTTAAACATATTTTATTGCCAAATAAACACATATTACAATATTTATCATACATATACATTGTAAGTCAAATACAATTTAAGGCAAAAGGGTCTGCCCACAAGTTCTCTCAACATTAGATTCGGCCCCATTGCCTTTCAACTATATTTTGCAATTTTTAACGACGGTTAAGATATATTACATTCCTGGCAAGTCAATATGAATTACATAAAGTGTAGTTAGTTAGAAAATATACATGCGTTATCACGCAAACACACACGAATACACGCACGAACGCACACATACTCACACACGCCCGCACACACATATATACACAGACATTCACATGCAAACATACATACACGCACACACGTATGCATGTATGTTGGATATTTACTAAATAGCAGGAATCATAATATTTTATGATTTGAAATTTTTTTGATTTTTTTTTTAAATGAAATGAAATATTAAATTATTAAAAAATATACACACGCACACATATATGTATATAAAGTATTACCTCGTTGGTCACTGATATTAATGCGATCGGTTATGACGTGGTAGCTGTTACAGAGTCAGAGGAGAAAAAACAAAATTCGAAACGAAATTAATTATTGGAATCTTCTGGATTCGTGTATGAAAGTTTGAACACTTTCGAAGAGATTTATGTTGTCTTCATATGAATGATCGTCTGATCCATATAACAGCTTTTTGACCTTGAGTGGATGGAACAACTTTGTGTTTTGAAATAATTCAATTCTTTGTTGTAAAAAAAATCAGTTACAAAAGTAATGTTCAGCATCTTCCACTCCATGCGTACAGATACATGTTGGATAATTTTCTATATGATTAACGTAAAGATCATGCTTTAAGTTACTACAATTATTTCTAAGTTTTGCATGCTGTGCAGATAATATTCGTTTACCGTGGTTAAAGTGTTTTGGAACTAAAACTGGATGAAAACAAGTATTTATAAGGTTTCGTTTATATATTGATAATGATGGTGCTTCACTTAAACTAACTGATAGTTTATTCCACAACGAAACTGTTGATGGAATGAAAGAATTTGCAAAGAGCTCAGTTCGTCTGGTTATGATATCAAGATCTTGTGAGTTTCTAAGATAGAATGTTGTTCTGTTACTAAATGTATCGGGAAATAAATATATTAAGTAGTTTGGTGTCATACCATGTTTTATTTTGTATGCTAATATCAATTTTTGATAATTTCTTCTGTCTGATAGAGATAACCAGCCAATTTCTTTATATAATTTTGAAATGGATATTGATATTGTTGTGCCAGTAATAATTCCGGCAGCTTCATGTTGACTTTTTTAAGTTGTCTTTCTCGTAGCAGTTACAGTTATCCCACAATACCAAGGTGTATTCTAAAATTGGGCGAATAAATGATATATAAATTTGATTAAGAGCGTCCCTACGTATTTTAAATTTAACTTTTCTCATCATGCCAAGAATTTTGGATGCAGACTGTATTATATTCTCAATATGAGCGTGCCATTTACCATAATTACTGATTGTAAGGCCCAGGTGTTTGTGATTTTCAACAAATGTTACAGGAATATTTTCAAACAATAGTGAAGATTACGAACTTTTTTAGATGTGAATAATATTGCTTCAGTTTTCAAGGGATTGAATGTAACTAACAACTGTTTTGACCAAGCAGATAACATAATTAGATCGTGATTTATTTTACCTTCAAGATCTGATATATTTGTAGCACAGCTCGCTAAGGAAGTGCCATCTGCAAACAAAAGTGCAAGACTTAATAAATTGTCTGCTATGTCATTTACGTAAATTAGAAATTGTTATGGACCCAGGACAGACCCCTGTGGTACACCAGCATTGATGGACATTGTATGAGAAGAGGATGTGCCGACAAATACCTTTTGGCTCCTACTTGAAAGATAGTTATTGAACCAGTTTAAGATTTTACGATTTATACCGTATTGTTGCATTTTGAATAGAAGGTCTTTGTGCCAAACACGGCCAAATACTTTAGAAATACCACAGAAGACCATACAAGTGTTAAGTTTAGAGTCAGTTGAATTAAAATTTGGTGGTATATGTCGATTAATTGGTATACAGTGGAGTGACCAGTTAAAAAACCTGATTGTCTGAATGTATAAGAGATAAGGTAATTATATATATACTTATACACACAACGTTCCATAAGTTTACCAATACAACTTAACAGGGAAATAGGTCTGTAATTACTAACACACGATGAATCGCCTTTCTTATAAAGGGGCATAACAAGTGTGTGTTTCCAGTTACATGGAAAAGATTTCTCACGAATAGACTTATTTAAAATACATAAAGAATATAAAATTGTACCCTTAATTAGTTTTAAATTTCTGTGACCTACTAGATCTTGCCCTACAGCTAATTAATATACGATATATATTACGCAGTAGAAAAGGAAGACGATTTGTAACAAATCTCTACCCATATTGCATGGACTACTGTGCTTTCGAAATCCGTACGTCTTTTCGACTTAATTGTCTTTGAAACATAATGAGAAGTACAATATTTTCTGTAGATACATCCGTCAAAGTTATCAATAACTAAATCATCAGAAGTTACCAAGTTGTTAAGATGAGTTTCAGTAAAGCACATTATGTCAATATCAGTAAAGTTTTGGGAAACAAAATCAAATTTATGGATAATGCTCCTTATATCTAAATGGATATTTGAAATAGCACCTAGTGTGTTAGTAGTATCCGTAAAGTCGGGACCGGGATTTGTCTCAATATCTCCTGACATCAAGACTAATAACAGGAAGACCATAGCACATTGGAGATTGACAATACTTTGTTGAAAATAAACAGAAGTAAATTTGAAATAGAAACCTGCGATGGTAAATATAAACTCAAGAAACATAAACAACTCTTTCATTGTTTTATGGCGTCACATCCGTTACAATTACTTACTTAGTATGACATTTTAATCAATACATAATCTATCGCAAATCTCGAACAAGGTAGATTGTATCCAAATCTATGCCCAAAGCTAAAGATGCCCGTCCATGATTGTGAAAAATGAACGGCAAAATTATGTAACGGGTCAGCGACTGCACGCAA
Source organism: Panopea generosa (assembly GCA_029582155.1). Taxonomy (NCBI): domain Eukaryota; kingdom Metazoa; phylum Mollusca; class Bivalvia; order Adapedonta; family Hiatellidae; genus Panopea; species Panopea generosa. The sequence continues at coordinate 10,759,560 of CM055896.1, read as the reverse complement.
GTATATCAAAGTATTCTGCACAGCCTGCGTATGATACAGCTGAACGACACAACTATGTTATGAATAATAAATAATTAGCAATGTGTCACTGCGCATGTCAATATCAAAATATGGATAAACAGCAATGGTCATGACAATTCTGATGTTCATATTTTGACGATGACGTTAAACATCATATTAAAATAATGCATGTACCTAGACATATTTACACGTGTTTCGAAACACAAGCAGTTGTTATGACACGTTCGTCCTATTACTTTACAAGTCAATTGTTAACTGATGAACGTTATTGCCGCGATTATGCCCGGACTGTGATTTCGTCTGACTTAGCACGTATTGAATATACGTAAACTAAGCTGGTCAGACGTGTTTAAGAGATAAATAACATTCCCAGACAATCTAACGATTATGATTATTATAAAAAACTTCCTACACAAATCACCGATCAGAATCTCGTTTCATAAAATTTTATAATGTGAATCAGTTTTCAGGATATCAAATCATACATCATCATGATCCGATGAGTGTTTGTCAGCAATTACTTTCGGTTCGTCATGTGGATGTATGGTTTGTCAATGTTTTTAGATGACGGAGATGTATTTTATGGCATGATATTGATTGTTTATTGTCTGTTTTCTCTTTTACAGACAAGATTTGTTTTAAGATTATTTATTTTTGGAACAGCTACGTCAGTACACAGGATACAAATGTAGATATCTATTGATAACATATTTGATGATCCACTACGACCTTTAATGTCACTACATATACGTACTGAATGTAATTTACATGTGTCAAACCTGCGTAAGCGGTCATCTCTAATAAGCAATCACCTGTCTTAAGCAGCCGCATTTGCTATTTCCCATTTTTATGTATTTAGAGCAAATTAGCCTGTATTATGCAACAACAGGTTTTAAAAAGGTCATTCTCTTCATTCCCTTAACTGGCTGCTTGAGACAGATTTGACTATATTACATTTAGTCAAAGAAAAACAAACACGAGTGTGCTTTAACTAATTTGAAAATGGCACAGTCATGTTTGTTTTTCTTGACTTGACTTTTCAGTCCCAACCATCATATACTAATGTAAAGGTTTGTATGAAATCTGAGCATATGAAAACACTAAACGTACCTTTAAGAAACATTTGAAACATTAACAAGCTTTATTTTTTCTAGATATAGCTGGAAATGGGCATACTCCTTCTATTACATCACGTGACTTATAAGTTCACGGATATAGTTATGCAACATGGATATACGAATGGACGCACAGTTACTAACATAACGGTTTCAGTTTATCAATACAAGGCGAGTTTCGTCCAACACGTTTAACGCACTTTCAAATAATTTATCCCCGACGAACATTTCAATTATTCGTTAAACATATGTATGTATGGGTTGCACGGTATTCCATGCACAACGAAGAATTAAACATTTTGATTTATTTCACACGTGTATGCATATTGTTCAATTTCTTCAACAATACAACAACTAAAATATGAGTGAATACAAAGTTTTACACAAAATATGATGTACTACAAGGACATAGTCAATATTTATTTGCCAGATGATGCATTTGATCATGTCTGTATAATAAGAAATGGCGTGATAACATGCATTTGATTGGGTTTTAGCGGACGCGCACGAGTACTTGATGAAACAATGTAAATGCAATACTCATTAGCCATTTTTTGGTTTCGTTTCTCTTACAGCATGACGCCAATAATCAAGGTTTTAATAGAACAATTTTCACTTGTTGATGCTGATTTTGAAGCCACGTACTTGAACACCGACAAGTATCATTGCAATTTCATTTGACTGATATTCTGAGACAGTAATTACGTTCTTTCGGAAATAACTTATTTTGCGGAACTATTTTCAAATTGCTTAAGGGTGCAATGTTAATAAAAAAAATACAGAATCACTCGCTGAAGAATTCAGAAATATCTTTTATTACAATTTTCTTCTTTTCGACAGGGTATTTTATAACTTTAACTAAAACCAAAGCCAATATAAAAGAGGTTTAATTGCAAAGTTATTACCGAATAGTTTTCAGACATTTTCATTTATAAAAAACAAAACGAGATACCGGCATAAATAACACATTATGTTCCTCTTCCGTGGTATATATTTAAGTGCGATCATTGACACTTTTAATATTGTAACTGTCGTCATAACATTCCATTTTACGTGCATCTTCAAATTCGTATGTAACATTGATTGACTGCCAGCTATTTTGAATTGATATTGTTTATTTTTTTTAATTTTCTGATCTAGAAAGCATTTAAAATCTTAATGTTCGAATATCTATCACACATAACCGCTCGTCTGTTTGTAGATATGACGTCGTAAAGTCATCATCGGGCACGTTTTTAGTATAAACCATGCAGTATTAAATAATGTGTTATAGTGCCACGTGTCTGGAAACAAATCAAAAATACTAAAATTCAAAATTGGTCACATTAACATTTTGGTAGATAATTTGTCATAAATGTGTTTTATATTAAATTCACAAATTTAAATATGTTGTTGTCGATTATAATTATGGCTTTTCGTAAAATAGAAGTTATTTCAAAGTTTATGGGTGAGTTTTATGATAAATATGTCCAGCTATTTTATGATGTATTTCCGACTGGTATAAAACCTGTCACTTTAACAATTCAATTTTGCCATGTGTACTGATTAGTTCCATATTTTGGTAATTAGTTCAAGAACGCCATATGTAATTCATGTAGGATTTTAGTAAGGTTCGACAGGGTTGATTTCGTCTATAATAAGCATGTGTGTATACCGAACTTTTGTGTAGGTCCTTGCATGCGTTTGTGAGATATTAACCAAAACATGAATAAAATAAAGGCATTACTACGGTAAACATGTGTTAATCAACGTGAATGAGATATAACCTATTCATATAGTAAGCAGACACCTCTGTTAAACAGCCCCAATTTTAAGCAGCCATAGTTTCTATCCCCATTTCTATGCGTTCAGAGTAAATTAACCTGTATTAGGCAACAACCTGTCTTCTAACGCGAGTTTTGCTCCTTACTTTGACTGTATAGCTATTTATCAAATAGTTACAAAAAACGGCCTAAGTTACATTTGCAAATGAAAGACATAAATTATGGTAGACTTTTTAAACGTCAATAATTCTGTATCGTATATTTCTTGACACCTGAATATTTTTGACGAGATTTCATTTTTTATCTTTTTTGTTTTGTTCTAGCTCAGACTGGAATTCGCTTCGTAAATACCGCAGCGGTGGTCTAGGGAGCGTCTGCCTCGCGTGCGGAAGGTCGTGGGTTCGATCCCTGGTCGAGTCATACCGAAGACTTGGTAGAAAAAATGGTACTAGAAACTTCTTCGTTTGACGCTCAGCATTTAGATGATGGTTTTTGGTCTGGTTGGTCGCATGTCATTATAGTGAGAAGGGGTTGGCATGTGTCTGCGGCATGATACTTCAGTGTGACATCGCTCAGAATACTGTCTCAAGAATACACCGTAGCGATATAACTGATAAATTGTTGAAAGCGACGCTAAACACATTACAAGAACAAGAACAACAAGAACAACAACAACAACAACAACAACAACAACAACAACAACAACAACAACAACAACAACAACAACAAACAACAAAAACAACAACTTCGCTTTGTAATCTAGCTGCTGGTACTCTGTATCATAGTAAAGGAAACTTTGACTTGTTTGTTTTGACTTGCAGATTATCTTGCGTTGAAAAACACGCTTACTGTCAACCGTGGTAATAATAAGGTAATATATAATCACTCAGACACCATCAAATGTACAATACCAAACTTCTTACGCTCCCTAGTCAGTGTACGATTACCTCTTTACGTAAATGGAAGATATGGAACTACTCAACCGACGCCTCGGGAGCGTACAAACTCCTTTGATAACATGACTGTAATTTTGTTCTTAAAATAACTTTTAGAAATCATACAGGACGCGTTTTACACTTTATTCAAAAACTTATAGCACAGCACATATAACAATATTGTTATAATCATAATAACGTTTGTAATCTCCTCATTCAATGTGCGCTGGACCTTTAAAAGTGTTAGCAGGTGAAAACCCTACATAAAACAAACTAAACATCAAACCAATTTGAAAGACATATCCTGACGGGTATAAAAGATTTAAACGTTTTGGTCTCGTGAATGGCGTTTTAGCTTCTATTCTAAGTTAATCCATTTCCAAGAAGTTCTTGATGCGTGGAAGTGACTTAGTTTATGGAAGACAAGGGTAATTAACTTTAATATCCGTCGTAATAAACCCCAGTAAGCTAAATCGGGTTTTACGGATGCTAGAACATCTGTTGTATTGAGTTGGTGTAGAGGAGCATGATATTAATTTTCTGAATAAATCTAAAACAGAATGACGTAGATATGTGTGCTTGAAACGGGAAATATTGACTTTGGAAAGAATGTGTAATGGTCTAGATCTAACGCCCAGTATAACATAGATTTATGAAATAGCCTCCTGCATCCATAGAGACTGGATCAAAAGAGAGATAGAATATTCGACTGGATTTGGAGAGAAGAGTTGAGAATAGTGTATGAGTGAGATAGAAAGAGGGATAGGCGGACGGACAGACGGACGGGTGGACATACAAGCAATATCCGCATACATTCATTTGACAGTTAGCATTGCATATTGTATCATATAGTTCAATTTTTACATTGTAAATGACGTTGTATGTTTTTTTCCAAAACATTTGATTTTTCGTCCTTCAGATTAACGACTCCTGACAAAATATCTCGACCGGACATCTTAAAAAAATACACAGTGTCATTTACAGCGAAATATGGGAAGGAGTTTGCAATTATATTACGACAATGTAAGGTTAGTACAACCACAGGACTAATATCAGATGGTAAAGTCAGGGCTTATTTCCGTATTATGCTAAATGTGTTCAATGCCTCACACTTCCGTAACGATATTGTAATATGACACATAGCAGATGATGTATTGGAATTTTATGTGCATCCCAATCAACGTGTCAGAATACAAGGCATTGCGTTAACGGATAGTTTCGCATCTGTCTTTATGTTCTTGTTGTCACGAATAGGTGCTGGTGCCAAAGTGTGTAACATGTTTACATGATCATATTTAACAGACATTAAAGAGGTTCACAGGCATTTTTGATAAATGTTCACATATTCCATATCGTTGGAAAGTGTTATGTTGATTGATGCAAATATGAAACTACAAACAGTGCGTATAAAGATGCCTAATTTCGTCTCTATTTCGGAAAGTGACGTAACTCCGGTGATTGGTTAACAGGCATCCTAAACACACATTTGCGGTACACTTCGTCGAAGTAGTTAATTTTATCGTCTAGAGGAAATTCTAATTAATTGATACTTATATATTAAAGCTATTGTTTAAAAACTTTTGTACTTATATTAGCATGCCATGAAAACTTTAATAACAAAATTAACCTTATTTATTTTAGAAATTCGGATATTAACTCTCTGGTATTAATAATTCAATACGGTTTTAGGTTATGATTGATTTGAAGCGTTGGCGTGAATTAAAGTAATTTCTGCACTGTCAAATGCCCCTTTATATGATAAACCATTGTAGTTTAAGTATTTCTGAAACTTCAGGTCACAGACGTTCTATTAACCTAGAACTTTAACCGCATATTTTGCTTAATAAAAGAACGTCGGCCTCGCTTGCTACAGATTTGAGTGCCTGATAATTCAATGAAAGTTAATAAGCGGATCTCTTGGAAGCGTATTAAAACGTCACTAAAAAATAGCAATTTCTGTTTTATTTAGTCTAAACATCAGGGGTATTATTACATACTCCACATTTGACGCCCCTTATCACCGGCTTAATTGCTGTATTTTAATCAAATTAAATGAGCTCTGTGATAACACTAATTAGAAATAATGAAACACTAATTAGAAATAATGAAACACTTATTAGAAATAATGACAACATTGATCCACATGGCATGTGTTGGGGGAGATGATAATAATTGACAAAAGGGTCCATTAGGACCACATACTACACAGTGGTGCTAGACGTGTTTTTGTAATGGTTATGTGTTGTTGTATGGTGTTTAGCGGCGCTTTCAACAGTTTTTCAGTCATATTATGACGGTGTCTATTTGAGGCAATATTTCGTGCACTGGAGTATCGTGCTGCAGACATGTGGTATGATGCCTTATCCAGTCAGGTAAATCTGACTGCGGGCCGACCGTCAAGCGTCAAGCGAGGAAGCTACAAGTACCATGTATTAACTTTTCAATAATTATAATATTTGTTATTTTACAGTTAAATGCATCTGGCAGGTCAGGGGTCGCGTGTTCGATCCCAAGCTGGATTCTATGGCCTTTCAAAAAACAACATGCGGGTTACTCAGGACATGGACCTGACAGTGATTCACATGAGCTCTGAGCTTTCTGCATAATCGAGCTTAAATTAATAAACATATGCAAAACTCGTCACTTTTCCCCACAATCCCCCACAATCCCCCATACCTACAACCCTACCGCTGGCTTACGCAGTATTTAATTTTCCAACCACATTAAATAGGCCCCATGATCCCAAATAACCACAAATAATACTAACACTGAATCAAAAAATTTCTTCCCTCTCAATAAAACCTGTTATTACTTTCATTGAAACATCTTCCCTGTCTGTGTTTCATCAAGGTGGAAACATGAATTGGTTTTTAAAAATGTGACATGTGCAAGGAGGAAGCATTCCCACCATTCCTCCCCTAGAGATAATCCAGAACAATAATCTGTTTAATTAGGTGTAGTTGAAGTTTATTTCAAAATACATTAGACTGAAAGTCCATAGAGATACATGCACAAACATAGTTATATTTAACGACAAACAATTAAATTTACCATTTTTTTATATACTCTACCATTTCCATATCAAATTTGATTTTTATATGTAATCCATATATACACATTGTCATCTCGATTGTCTTATGTAAATAATTTGTTGTTTGGAAGGGCCAGTTATAATGTTGGATAATTTGTGGCCCAATCCTTTTGCTATTCCATGTTTATAAAAAAAAAAGCAATACAACTCGTTTAGAGTAAAATATACACATACACATATAAACACATATTTATGCACATATATATTTGAAGAATGCCTCACAAAACAATTATGCACAGATTTTGATTTTTCAAAAATATATGTCCAAAATTTGATGAATAAAGGCAACACTACAATTGCCTTATTTTATCGTTATAACAGACATATGTTATTATGCGTATGTTAAAGCCCCAACTGCCATATAAAAGCCGCAAGAGGGCTCTGGGGCTCTGGGGCTCTGGGGCTCTGGGGCTCAGAGAATCTTTGTTTTCAAAAATGCAGTCACCAATGCATTGCCTTTATTATCATCTTGCATACTACTACATTATTGTTAATACATCTAATTGACAAAAAAAACATTTCCAAAAAGTGTTTGTTATATGCAGTTTGAAACAAAAATTCAACTCCAATTGCTAAAAAATGTGAAATTCGAAGAATATACTCTCTATACATATGGATCTGTGTTAATTCACCATCAGCCTAGTATGGAACGCCATAGCTGTCTTATGTGGTCCATTTTATAGGTATTATGTGCATTCTTTATTATATCATGTGCATTCTTTATTATATCATGTAGATACATTACAACATTATGACGATACTTTATTACATTTTGTCGATACTTCATTACATTCTGTATATACTTTATTATATTATGTAGACTGTGTATTACATTATGTAGATACGTCACCATATGGTGTAGATACTTCATTACATTATGTAGATACATTATTACATTATGTGGATACTTTAATATATTCTGTAGATACTTCATTACATTATGTAGATACGTCATTATAGTGTGTAGATACTTCATTACATTATGTAGATACATTATTACAATATATGGATACTTTATTATATTCTGTAGATACTTCATTACATTATGTAGATACGTCATTATATTGTGTAGATACTTCATTACATTATGTAGATACATTATTTCATTATGTGGATACTTTATTATATTATGTAGACTGTTTATTACATTATGTAGATACGTCATTATATTGTGTAGATACTTCATTACATTATGTAGATACATTATAACATTATGTGGATACTTTATTATATTATGTAGACTGTTTATTACATTATGTAGAAACGTCATTATATTGTGTATACACGTCATTACATTAGATAGATTATATCATGAAATATTTTCCAAAATATAAGTTAACATTACATCGCGGAGTGAATCTTTATTATCCACCTGAATCAAAGAATTGATGTAATTATGTACTGTAACATGTTTATTCAAAATATAACACTGTATCAGTAAATCGACGTAAACAACGTTTATAGACAGCTGGTGATACAACAATCTAACACTAACTGCCAATTAAGTACTTTTCAAGCATCATCAACATTAGTTTTTGGAGAATTTCCACGAATTACGTGCTCGTACATACATCATGTATTAGTTCATGTACACGAATGACTGAAATTGGAATCAACATGTTGAATCAACAATATATTTGTTTGTTTGATTGTTTGGCGTCGTGTTCTTATGCATAACTTTCTATTTACTGGGATCACTCGATCACACACATCTCCGCAAATAAATGATAAATTTCCCATTTGAAAGGTTTTATTTTCTGATTTTTTTCCTGGCTAGTAATTACGTTTAATGAGAACATTAGAAAGTCAGAACTTACGTTCAATGAAAGTTTTGCCTAGCTAGTACTAGCGTTTATATACAGTAAATAAGAATTTTGGCTAGCATACGTCAATATCTGTAGCAACCGAAATTGTTTTTTATTTATATTTCTAATTTGAGCTGAATTCACAAGTTTTATTAAAAATCTTAAAGTCTTAAATTTGAGTTTCAGATAGTCTAATACTTTGACATTAATAATTTTACATGAGTATGCGTTCATGGGTGTAAATGGTAAATCTGTAAAAACAGATATAACAATGCCGTGTTGCCCACGCAGTAATAAACATAAAAGTATAGCAATTGCTGCATACTAATTATCTTGATAATATTGACTGATTGATTGATTGATTGATTGATTGATTGAACATTTAGCCTCTATCAAGAGCCAACAGACGATCAGTTAACCTAACCACTGTTTCCTGGGATCCTTAAAGATTAACCGGTACTCGAACACACCCCATCTCCGCAAGTAACTGATAACTTTCCCACTTGAATCAGCGGTGAGAGACGAATGATAGTAAGACACAATATCGTATTTCAATCATCACGGAGACTGCTGCCGGGCGGGGATTCGAATTCACGACCCCTGGATTGATAGTCAGACGCTCTACCGACTGAGCTAACCGGGCCCGGCGTTAATGGATGGAAAGAAACTATCGGAAATGACATACACACACATTTTAACATACAACGACACACATTTTATCATACAACGACATTGTTGTTTCTTATTAATGTATTTCCTTTCTACCGGGCGGAAATTCGAACGCATAACCCCTGGATTATTAGTCACACGCGTTACCGGCTGAGCTAAGCGGGCCCGGCTATTGATCATAAATAACACACCGGACGGAAATACTAGCTACAAGACACGATGACCTTAGTGATGATTTCCCACACAGTCTGTTTACTATTTGATTGATGATACCGGCAAGTGTGTCCAATTCTGAATGGATGGCTTAGCTACTGTCCAATATAAGTAATAACAATATATTGGAATACTCAAGCAACACTAGTATATAGTTATTACGTAATAAAGCAATCGCTCAACTTGAGCTGTCTTTCCTAATGGTATTCGTCTCAAATACCAAGAATCATGTAAAACAGATAAAAAAATATGGTGCAGACAGACCGAAATAAGACCCAAATAAGAATTTTTGCATTTGAACAGTTTAGGTTTTGAGAAATGAATTCGATGATTTTATATATATTTGGCAGATGATTGGCCTTGAAAATATTACAGTACGGTATTATATTAAAAAAGCTTGCGGTATGCTGTTAGTCTCTTACAAGTTTCAACGGGCTTTTGTTTAAATAATGTACATACAGTCAAACCTGTGTAAGCGGTAATCTTTATTAACCAGCCACTTGTCTTAAACAGCCACATTTGTCATTTCCCATTTCTGTGCTTTCGGAGCAAATTAACCTGTATTAAGCAACAACCTGTCTTAAAAGGTCACTTTTAATCCTTCCCTTGACTGCCTGCTTAGGACAGGTTTGACTATATATGAGAAAAAAACAGAGGAAGGTAATTCTAAAATAAACTGGTTTATTAATAGACAGTGTTTTTTATCGCCGCCTTGCTAGATAAATACACTTGACGTATGGCGATGAGCATTTTATAAGTAGAGGAATGCTTCGGAAATAAGTGATTTGTTTGCTTATTCACGATAATACGACCTAGACTTCGATCACAGCTGCTGTATCAAGCAAGAGACAAAACATTCATCTGTCACAGAAGGACATTGTGGGTGTTTGCCGAGTTATTTAATTCGACATGTGTCTGAAGAAGCAATTAATGACGTGTGAGAAAGATAATACGTTAATATT